>OZ020508.1:38470895-39894228 GCA_963971375.1 Platycheirus rosarum | reverse complement strand
AAAACATTGAAAAATATAAATAAAAGTATTCACGCACCTGCTGTCGGGTCTTAAAAAAATTAACTGAAATTATAATAGATTTATATTACAATAAAATATAAAATAAGTTTTAATAAAGAAGACGTTATTCATTCAAAAAAAATATAACAAAAAAAATGGGCACGTACTTGCTCTTATGTGCCTAATTACATTGGACGGCAAGATCTTTGACAGAAACAAGTAACATTTACGTTGAAAATAACACAATTTGAACTTATAAAAAGTATCAAAACCACAATACTGTACTTAGTAAAAATGAAGTACACATCTTAAATAACAAAGAATTTATGAAAAATGTATTTTGAAAATTGAAGGACCGATTTTGATAAAATCCTGTTTTTTTATTTTTAGTTTTTTGAAATTTTTTTTTTTAATTTTGGTATGCAGTTTCTTAGTGCTTATTAATATACATGTGACTATAAAATTTAAAATATTTTTTTTTGATTAGTTTTAAGAATATTAATTTTTCAAAAAAAAAATAACTTTAATTATAAAAAAATAAGTTAATAAAAAATTTGATATGCGGAACAAATTTTGCTACTCAGATCTTCTCAAATATAAAATTTGACAGAAATCTAAAGATCCGTTACCGAGAAAGCCCAAAATTAAAAAAACCGTTATATGAAAGTTACCGTTAATAGAGAGTGTTCCCGTAAATTTGGTTCTAATCAATTCATAGCCAATACCAACACAAAAATTCTAAAATTTTTTTATCAAAATCGTTGGAGCCGTTTTCGAGAAAAATAAGCTTTTCCTTAACAGTGATATGGCAGGTTCCGTTATTTTTAAGCCTAAAATAAAATTTCAATTTCCCCTTAGAGGAATGCCAAAAGAATCACATAAACCAAATTTTAACGTAATCGCTTAACCCGTTTAGGCTGCAGATCGATATACACCCGGAAAGACAGACAGATGGACATTTTTTGTCAATGACTTTTTTAGGCTTCTCTATGATCGTAATGTCATGTTTGATTGTTATCTCAATTTTTTTTATATTCACGAATCCTAAACTTGCCTTATAGCCAATATAATCGCAAGTAAAAAAGTGTGCATCCCAGCGATTATATGGAACGGATGTGTACATAAACGTCAACTTCAACGTCAAACTAACGAAGAACTGTTTATGATAAAAATAACCTTATTGGACTGCAGTATCTACAATTATTCATAATTAGATAGATTATTATACGGTCAGCGTTGCCAATGTCTTTTTTTTTTCAAAAAAAAAAAAAAAAAAAAATTCGAAGGTCTCGTTTATCGTTTGATAAGTATTAAAGGTACCATTCATCTAACGGTTTTTAATTTCAATAACGACTGATTCGATTTCTACAGAATTTTGTATTTGTAGAAGCCTAAGTTGCGGGCAGCAGTGGTGCTGGTGCAGTAGATAAGGTGTTGGCTTGCTAACCCAGAGGTCGTCACTTTGATACTCAGGTTGTGCAGAAATTTTTCTAACTCCTAGTCCAATATGAACAATGTTCAAAAACGGACTCACCCTGATAAGTATACCATTATTCATTAGAGTAATTTCTCCATTTGGCACCTCCGACCATTGTGTCATTTCAGCCAATTTCTCGTGTTCGACTGATCCAGTTAAAAAAAAAACTTCCCACCTGGACCGTTTGGCAATACGAGAAAGCCTACTGGGACAGCCTGAATATTTTTTCCGTAACTTTTACTGGTGATTATGCTTCCAATATAGTGACATTGATACCAGTGCTGAAATGATAACAAATGTGATTCTTCTAGGGATGCGTGCTTTTATTCCTTACAGAGTAAAAAGGATCAATCCCAAAAAAAAGTCCTGGCTTAACTCGTGAGTGTAAAGAAGCTCTCAGGCTGAATGAAGTAAGTTTCCGAACCTACAAAGTCAACCCTACAGAGAAAAACCGAAGAAAGCACAAACCAGTAAGGAAATCATGCAACTATGTTATTAAAAGAACCGAATTTTTGGATGACCAACAATTACGGCAAAAATTCTGCAGTGTCCCAAAGATTGTTTAAATTTTAAGTCATTTGTAAAAACGTATTAAAAACTCTTTAACATCTTCGGTTCCACAACCAATTGTTTACTCTTCAGAGAAGGCAAACTTGCTCGCAGCCCATTTCGCTGCTATCTCTACGTTGCGTCACAGCGACGTTGCCTTCCCTGTACTTGAGAATGTAAATCATTCCATGTGACCGATTTTTGTCCGCGCTCCATTCCATTGTATTCTAAAAAGACAACCACCCCTATTGCGATTGTCAATCGATATTTGATAATTGATATTTAATATGAAAACTAAAATAAGTACAAAATATGAAATATCGATTGACAATCGCAATATGGGTGAACGTGGTTTACAGATACTTAATTAAAATAGTTAAAAAAATATTATTTTAAGTTGCTTTATGAATCTTAAATTAAAAAAATATTCTTATTCTACTCTTTGTTCTTATTCTTTCGACACTAGCTTCTGTCAAATTTCTTAGCCTTATGTTCAAAACAGATGTGCAGATAATTTCGTGCAGAAAGATCAAAATTACACCGGCTCTTATGGGGATGTAAACCCAAAATTCTGCAAGGTTGCAGAATCTGCACGATGTCTCTATTTCTAAATTTCATGCCTAGTTTCATTGCTGCCACAGCAACAAACGAAAAAAAATTAAATAAGAGCTATATTACTGATATATACCAACCACACTTGTTAATTAGCGTTACCGCTGTGACACTTTTGCCACCACTTTTAAGAAAATACTTCATCGTAGTTTTTATGGTTATATTATATTTTTCGTTAACTTACATTAATACGATATTTAAAAAAATCAAATTTTTGTCGGATTTGTTGAAATTTTTATTCTCTAAATTCAATATTCACACAAATTTGATTTGATTTACATTATTTTTAAGTGAATTTTTTTCTTCAGTATAACAATTTTTTTCAACTTTTTTAATAATTTTGGCATTAATACAGCAATACCTAAATGTCAAAAAATATGCAAATCTGTTTTAGGTGCGATTCTGCACGCAGTTATGCGTGAGAACAACTGAAAATCTGTTTTCGGCTTTAAACATGATTAGATACATAAGAGCAACTAACAACTAAGGCTTTTTCGTACCTTTTAGGCATTATTTCAGAAGCCAAAGCTTTAAAGCTTATTTTTTACCAAAAAGGCATTTTTGTTCATTTAAATTTTTTTTTTTATTCAACATACTGAGTTTTTATTTTTTAAAACATTCTAAAAAAATTAGAATTTTATGTGAATGTGTTTCCACATTTAAACTCTGCCCATTTTCCGAACACTTTATCTGTCATTCATTAAAAATAATTTCAGCTTCCACTGTACCTTTTATGTGAAAACTAAAATGTCATGAATTTTGTTCCTATACCAACCAATTTTTCCAATTTGATTTGATAATTTAAGTTTTTTTTTTTTAAATAAAAATTGTTTTTGTAATTTGTTTACATTTGTGTTTAATTTTTGATGTACTGTTTCACTTTACCTACAAAAAATTGTGTAGGCATTATTTTATTGGAAAAGGCATCTTTTCCAAGTTTGGCACTTTTTCGTCAAAAGTGGTTGGCAACGCTGTCTCTACCAGACCTATTTTATAAGTATGTGTATGTATATACAATACATACATACACACATTTGAACAAATTGTTTATCTGCCATTCGTTCATAAATAATTTATCAAGCAATAAAATGGCATTCGATAAAAAACACTCAATTAGTGCTGCACTTTGGCTTAAAGATCATAAAAGTAAATTTGATGAGAACGTTTTTAAAAGCATACAAGTTGGACAAATAAGTACCCGACCTAGAATAAAATTATGTCAATGAGCACTAGAATCAAGAATAATTGACGTTATATATCTTCAAGGAAATCCCTAATGCACAAATCTAGTCCACTGATCATGATTTTAGATCAACGACGAATGAATACGTTGTTCCATATTAACATTAAAAACAAACATCCATTTCTGTCATGTTTGACTAGAAATTGAGGGTTGAAATCGTAGAAATAGATATTTTTATTTTATTTTTGTTCAACACCTTTTCTAAAATTTGTTAACTTCGAAGAACTTTCAGTTAATATTTTTGACATTTTTGCTGAACTCAATAACCTTTCAAACCAAACCACAAAATGAGTCTAGGCATATGAAACATTATCATTCTAAAGACGATTCTGGTAAGTAAGTACAACCAAATAATTCATATCATATCAGATTTTTATAAATTAATTTTTATTTTTCTTTATCCTTAAGCCTATTAATCAATAAATCATGACCATTTTAGCCAAATCTCATTTTTTTTTAAACTAATACTTTTCAGCCTATTTTAATTCTAAATATTAAGTTTCAAATTCATTTTTACAAAGCTCTCAAATAATTTGAGCCATACTAAGCAAACAATGATTAGTGGGCTGAGGACAATAAATCAAATCACTTTCATTGTCCCGTCAAGCCATCTGCTGTATAACAAACTATTTCGTCATAACAAAGTTCCTCATGCCTGTCCACAACAGAAATTAAATTATGGATTGACCCACATACATACGTAGGTGAACTAGAATTTTTAAGGAACAATAGTTCCGGAGTCTCCACCAGAGCCATGATACTAGACAAAAAATCATCACTACCTAGCACAGTACAGGTAGGGCCATACCCCGTTTGGAAAGAAGGAGCATATAGTACATGCTGACTATACTTGATTAATAGTAGACTCATACTTTAGGCGCACCCAAACCATATGCCTATTTAAACACCGGACTTATAAGGGGAAGGTGCTTTATAAGCCTCTTACTTTAATTCACACATTTCGGCAGGTACTCCTGTAACGCACTTGAATTTTTTAACCTCGGATCGTGATACAAAAATTACGGATTCAATCACATTTCACTTCTCTCGAGCATCGCCGTCATGTGTCATGCCTTTCATTATTTTGTCGCTATTTTAAATAGCAGTTGCATTCTAGGAATACCTATAAGTTAACCTTTGAGCCCAGCTTCGGACGTAGTGTTAAGTACAGAAATTCTCCCTTTAGTCGCACCACACGAATGTTGAACGCTTTGCCTGCCTCGGTTTTTCACTCCCACTTTGATATGCAAAATTTCAAAACTAATGTGCATTGATATCTCCTCTTTCATCCTTTCTTATTTCGCTAATGCTCTTTCGGTGTTCAAACATATGAAGGGTATGATATTATTTTCCTATCGATCACACTTTAATTTACCTGGTGTCTCCACAAGCAAGATTCTGTACAAAGCTTAAGCTAGGTAGCATTCTATGAAAATTCCTCATAGAGACCGCAAATGTCATTCTATGAAAAAATTCATTTTACACAGCTCAAAGCTTAATATTCTACATAGTTGGACAAACATTGTAGAAGGTTTTTTTTTTCTTTTAATGCTATTAGAGGAAAAACAATAATACGTTTTTTTTCCGTGACAGTTCTGCCAATGAAAAAGTGTGGTAAGTGGAAGGCCCATCACAAATTTTCTAGCATTCTGTGTTTTCTTATTTTCTATGAAAATGACAGATGGTCTATAAAGTATAGATCTTAGAGACACTTTGCTGGTATCTGGAAGAAGACATGTCGACCAAAGATTCGCATTCTTGGAGCTGTCCTTTCCTTTTTTCTGACAGCCATTGTGCAATGTAACTACAAAGATAAATGTAGTAAAAGCTCTTCTCCTGCTTTCCAGGTTGTGATTCGAGCGAATTCTCTCATTAACTCGTACTTTCATATACTGCAAGCAGGTGTCAATGGTTCCACTTCCTCTTGTGTATTTTGCAACGATGGAGCCAGTGATCATTTTCCGACACGACTCATTTTATACTTTCAGATATCCATGAAAAATTAACATTTTCTTAAAAACCGGATTTTGAATAGTTATATGATTTGTCTGAAAAGTCTGTTCAAAGATTTCATTCAGCGGCTATCTAAAAGTCAGCTTATAGTCTCTTAATATCAGCTGACTTTTCGATACATATATGTATGTATTTGTAGAATCTTTTCTTAGGATTCCTATTTACTCCCGGGCTTTAAAATAAAACACAAACTGATTTTCTATAATTTATATTTATATAGACAATTTGATTATAATAACTCCCAGTTACTTTGTGGCTAATTCTACACAACTACAAACAACGCAATGATGTACAGATACAGACCAGGGATGGGAATGCTGAGTCCAGAAAATTAAGCAGATCGCCCAAAAAAACGAAGTAGATTTGCAAAATATTGTAGCAGATAATGAAAACAAAATAATAACAAAAAAGTAATTTATTGTCATTTTATTTAATACTAGCTGACCCATCCCGCATTGCTCAGGTGTACCATCGTTTTCTGGTTCCCAATGACAGCACTCTTAAGTTCCTATCACATCCAAGTATATCTGAAATCTACCAAGCTAAACACAGATTTAAACTATATTGTTGAAATTAAAATTATAAAGGTATACAGGAAAGACTACATTTTCATAGATATATCTGCACCATAGCGCCACTTTGCGGGTTAAAATGTTGCCAAATCATTCTAAAAATAAGAAGTTTCGTAAAAGACCCCAGCGCCACCTAAGGGGTAATTACATTACACATTAGCCTGAGTTACTCTTTACAACATCAGGTATCTGCTAAATATGTAGGTTTTTTGATTTTTAAAAATAAATCAATATATCAATTTTATCGTGTTTCATTTAAACTAGTTAGAATGGCAGATGCATGAACATAAATTAATGAAGTAGATCTACTACATATGAAGTAAATTTGCAGCCTTGGTGCAGACTACAGAGTGTGTTCAGGAAAGGAAACAAATATAATAATGGAAAGGGATGCATGCTCTCTATGATCCGTATATTCAAATTGGTATTTTCGTATTGTTTGTATGTCTGCCTAAGTAAAAACTTCTTCTATGCCTGTGCAACAAGGTAGTTCGACGTTATTTGTTATCGGTGATGATTGATGAACATATTCTCATGGTCTGGCCTCATCTTACTTCCAACATACATTATGTATGTGGTTCTTGCGCCGTTGGGATTTTCCAAGAATAAAAATTAAATATTAAAAAAATGTGTGTGTGTAATCAGGGCATCATGTAACTTTTTGGACGATAATCTTCAAAACGATAGCACTGAACGCTATCGCCAATAGTTTGCTTCACGAAACACTATCGCTCTCGTGTCGTCTATCGCTCTCGTTGTTACAGTTTGAGAACCAATGAACATTCCAAATTAACAGTAAAAATCGACTTTTGTTTTTCAAAATGTAAGTACAATCTTCTGAAGAAAAAATAGGTTTTTATATTGACTTAGATTTTTGTTGGTAGATATTACAGATCCGATGCATCTCTTAGTTCTCTTCTTATTTATATTATTCGAATTTCGATTTTCTCCTCATTCGAATAATGCATAACAGCGAAACAATTTACTTTTACTACTTTTAATAAACTGAAGAACACAAACGGGACGTCGATTGCTAAATAGCTGTCGTGCAATTGCTATCGTCGAGACGATAGTGTTTGACAACTTTTAGTGTTACGTGAAGCAAACATCAAATCGTTCAGTCGATATCGCTTAGACTATATGAGATATTTATTGATACATGCAGCTTATCTATCGCTCTCGATATCGCAAACGATATCGTCAACCTTACGTGATGAGGGCCCAGGTGTTATTTGATAACATGTCTCATTCATATGCAGTGCGAGTAGAATGCGAGTAGAAGAGATTAAAATGTAGTTTTTATTTATTGGCTTCATTCTAAAAATGCTAGTTGGGCTTATTTAGGCTCTTAAAAAAAACTACCTAAACCATAGAGTAACAATATTATAAAGAGAGAAATCTACTACCTTCTTTTGACATTGTCTACAAGCTGAACTGTCATCTAATTGACCTTTTCCGGCAATTATTAGTGCTGAACTGCCATCTCATTTACCTTTTCGGATAAGTATGAGAAAAACACAATGCTTGAAAAAAAACACAAAAAAGACAAAAAAAAAAATTGAGGGTGTTGGGGGATGGAACGTATGAAAGATTTTCCTTTTATAATATTTTCATTCTATGACCTAAACTCGATTCAATCAAATTTTCATAAATTCCGAATTCTCAAAAAAAGGAACCAAAAAATCAAATTTTGTTTTCCCATCCTTAAGTTTTGTTTTGACGCCAAAAACCACCACAAAATACCTCATAATAATTAAATCAAATCTATTTATTGCCTTTCTACATTATAAACATTAAACGTCTATGAGCGCATCGATTTATTTTAGTCTGAAGTACGATTTTTTTCACAATCATTGAGTTTATTTTGTTCCCCTCATCAATGTATCGCTTATTTTCCCATCAATTTGTATCTATTTTTCTAGCCTCTCTGCGTCACAGAGCCCTGACTCCTGAGTTGCAGAACCATCGATAAGTCTCCCTCTCCGAGTGTGAAATGAAAAAAATCAGATGTGGGATTTAAAAATAGATGTTGAAAACAATCGAACATAGAACATGTATGTTAGTTGTTAAAATTTGGCAGCATACCTATGTATGTATATGTTTTTGGATTCACACTTAATAGCCTATTTTTAGAATACAAAAACCCTAAAACCAAAGCGTATCCTTAACAACAAAAAAAAAAAGAATTCTTTCAATTCACGTGAAATGGCACAGAAAAGTTCGCTTTGTTTATTTTTAGACGAGAATCTAAATTTGGATTCCTGCCAAAATAGATATCCCAACCTTTTCCTCAACCTTTAATTTTTATTTTGCGGCATCATTTTGTGCTCGTATGTTCTCCTCGGTCTGTCATAATTTTCATCAAAGCCCATTTTTCCCACCACCCTAACCCTGGCGCTGAGAGCATTTAAAAAATAACGAATTATTTCGTTTTCTTCTACCTGTGACGTCAAATTGTCTGTCGTTCTAATGCCGCTCCGATTAGATCTTTTGAAATTGTGTAAACGTCACTGAGATTGTAAACTTCCCCCATGGTTTGTCGAAATAGACGAAAAAAAAAGTCTTAAAACAACAAAATTGTCAGATGAAAGTGGCACAAGTGTGACGTATTTTTATTTTACAAATTGCATAAACTGATTCAATTTGAGTTGCATGCGTAGCAAGAGCTGCTGTTACTTGCAACTGCTGAGTCATAACGATGATAAATTGCATAAAGTTTGACGTTTTGTGTGTTCGTCTGTGTAGTTTTCTCGACCTGACATTTTTTTAATAAAACGTAAATGAAATTCAATTGCGGAATTAAATTGGCATTACGGTTGATTGGGATAAAAAGGATGATTTCGTTGGAAGGTAACGATTGGGTTTGGATATGAAATGAAATTAAGAATTGACGTCATGGTTGAAAACAAGAAGGTTGCATTGACAGTTGTTGGTTTTTTTTTGTCACCTTCTCAGTTCAGAGTGCTTAAAGGCGTACATAAAGAACTCCGCAGAGCCTTTGAGATTTTTGAAAACGGGAATGGCGCAGTAAATCTTTTCCGTTTTCTCTGGAAGCTTGAAAGTTCTTGAGTTTGTTTACGGAAGGTTGTTAAAAATGCTCTCATGCCTTAACGACTGCACGAATTTGTGAAGTTTGGTTGACGGAAGAGTTACAAAATTCACTAAAACCGTGTTTTAAAGCTAGCGCAGTATTGGAAGTCTCAATAAAACGCTATATTCACTCTATAATTCACTTTCAATTTAACCCCCGAAGTGACAACTGACGACTTTTTAAATAAATTTAGAAGGGTGTGTTCCAAATTCGACTCAGTTCTTGGAAAGAGTTATCCGGATAGAATATCCAACCATGACGTCATCAGTGACCCTTGATGACAAAATTTAATTCAGTTTTAGAAAAAAACTGCAGTAATTGACGTTTCAATTGATGCAGGTTTTGTCTAATGTCTTATTTAATTGATTCAATATACATTTTAAGTCAACTAACACTTTGAATCCTTTCCAAAAAATTTATTTAATTTTGTCAATTTGGGTTACTGATAACGGCAAAATACCAACCTTCAAGTACATATTTTTTCTACATTCCAGTACATTCTTTCCAAGATTTATCTCAACTTATTATATTCACTTATTTCACTAACCTAATTATCGACGCTTATTGTTTGTTGATGTTTGCCGTTTAAAATTTAACTGCGCTGGGTATACAATATACATATAATATACACACATATATATATATATATATATATATATATATATATATATATAAAGATTTTGGGTATATATGCATTGTGCATATATAAGGAAACAGAGATATGGAGATACAGAGATATAGAGATATAGAGATAAAGAGATAAACAGATAAAGAGATATAGAGATATATAGATATAGAGATATAGAGACAACGAGATGTAGAAATATAAAGATAAATAGATATAAAGATAAAGATATATAGTTATATAAAGATATAATTTAGAGATATAGAGATGCAGAGATATAGAGATATATATTTAGAGATATAGAGATAGAAATATAGAGATATAGAGAAATAGAGATATTGAGATATAGAGATAAAGAAATATAGAGATAAGAAAAATTTTATCCAGGGAAAAAGCAGAGTTTCTATGAGAGAGGCTTAAATATGAAATATGTACTTCATTGCTGCAGATGTGTTTGATATGTCATGCCTTAACACCTGCACGAATTTGTTACAAAATGCACCGTTTCTGCAGGAGAAATCTGACTAATTTTCTTTGGCGAGTTTTGATTTAAATAATATAAATAATTAAATCTGAAATTCACGCAGACGAAGTCGCGGGTAGAAGCTAGTTGTTAATAAATGAGACTTGCCTCCGAGGGGCTAGGCCCAAAGTTAATTGCAGTGTTTTCTTGTTAAAATGCCATTCGATAAAAGAAAAGGAATGCTCGTCCGTACCAGTTATCGTTCGAACACGGTTAAACAGATTGGCCTACATGTAAAACCCAAATGTTTGGTTAGGATATGGTCTTTCAAAAGCTTCTGGTTATAACTCTTTCAATGATTTATCTTTACATTTTGAACCAAATCCATTTTCTTCTCAGATAAAAGGGAGCTGAATAAAGAAATTCTTCAGAGTCGAGAAGAACGAAGCACTCTTGATTCAATACTTGATAATATTCATTGGATATGTCAAGTTTTTTGACCGATCCTTTTTTGAGTTTATCGAACACAGAGTTCTGTTCCTATTCTAGTACAAGGAAGTATCAGCTTAGTGGGTCATATTGTAATTTTTTCAAAATTGTTTTTTTTAATGTGGAGGCTTCCTCACATTTTCTTGTTCTTATTCTTTCAAGCTTTGTTGTCCTTGCTGTCATGCGAAGTATCGTCAATAATATTCGTACGTCTTAACTCAAATAAATGTCCGGCTATTCTGGAATTGTGTGAATCAGAAAATCGGAATCAAAAGTACTCAGTCTTTTTTGCAAGAATGTCGTGTTTATTTCAAGTTCAGTCAGAAATTGGTTTACGCAGGCAACATCGATATCACTGGCTGCTTAAATCCAACAGAACCTGCTATAGTCTGTCGAGGCTCTTTAAATCTAGAAACCTTACCATAAAAGGTTAGCAGCATAAAAATATAGTTTTACCAGATCACACACGGATCCGAGGGTGCTTATTAAAAGGCATTCTGATCTTTTCACCGATTCGAGAGGTTCTCAATATGAACAAAATATTAACAACAAAGTTGTAGAAAATATAATTTTCTATAAAATGTATTCACATTTTTTTTTTGTAAGCTGTACTGTTTGCAAGTATTTTATAGAAAATCATGTTTTATTCAACTTTGTTGCTATTATTTTTTGTCATATTGAGAACCGTCACGAAAATATTTGGTAAAAACAAAAACATTAAACTACTTTTACCACTAAAGGATTAGTCCTACAACAAAATGTTAGAAATAAAAAAAAATAAAACTAAATATATTTCCTACAAAAAAGTTCTCTACAAAATTTTTATATGACCACTCGTTCTCAGAATATTGACTAATAGGCGTTTTTCAAAATGGCGGCTAACGCATAACATCTAGAATTCCGTAATTTTTTTTCATATACTCATAAATGCGTCGCTTACCAATACCAATCTCGATATTTTCCATTCTTCTTCCAATGCTCTGGACTAATTCTGTGGTTGGTTTTCCGAAAATTCTCGTAAAATATTTTTGAAGTGCACCTGTCTTTATCTTAAAAGGTGACTTAAAGAAAAATCAAAACTTGGAACACCTGCCGACGTTTTCTGTGGACAACATTACGAACCCGAAACAGAGAAGTAAAAGATTCGTGATCCCAGTTTAAATCATAGCAATCGTCGGTTAAATGGAGGACGACCTCAACCAACTTGGAGTGCGAATCTGGAGGCAGCTAGCCAAAGACCGAGCTTGCTAGTGAGGCATGTTGGTTGAGGCCCATGGTCGTCCCGAACTGTAGCGCCCCCTAAGTAAGTAGGTAATCGTCGGTTAAAAAAAAGACGAAGTTGATTTTCCCGAAATAAATCCCCGCTGGTTTGTCAGAAAGCCATATTGTTATTCCGTAAATGATCATTCAATACCCGCCTTGATGTCAGCTTGATAAAACGGTAGCTCTGGCAATTTCGTGTATCACCATTCCCTCTTTAGAAATTAAGGTTATTGTCCCTCTTGATCACCGGGGAACAGTTTGATGATAAGAATCATGATCCATCTAGAGATAATGTCTCTCTTTCTCTTTTTCCAAATTTGTTTGGAAATCTTCACCTCTGGAGCTTCTTCAAAAGTGATGTCGTAGAATTCTCCGGTATTAGAAACTACAGCTTAGTTAGAAACCGTTTTTAATGATTTCTGGTTAATTAGTATCCTGAGAATTTTTCTAATAAGTCCATAACTCACCTCAATATTTATAAGGAAAAGTACCGCAACTTACAAATTGATTTCTCCTAAAAAAAGAGTTTAGGATTAGTAAGCTTGAGAAAGAACAACATGTCCTTCCAACAGTTTATGATGACACTTTTAACATATACCTAATCTAATCGTACCATAACAACTGTCAGTAATGATTTATTCACCAAAATTATAGATTGGATACTTCACTCAGAACAATATTGAAATAATTTAATTATGTATGTTTTAATTATGTAACTTTATGTTAAGTGATAAGTACATACTCTTCTCTATCAATTATTAAAAGAAACCACTTTGCTACCATTCAGTTGCCCAACCCATCCCCAAGCTCTTAAAATTCGGAGCACAAAATAATTAATAATTTATTGTATCGTGTATCAGATATCACTCGAACTACTTCAGACTTTGAAACTCGATCATAAATGACAAACGATGACGTATGGTATTTTTTTAAGTGACACAGATATAAAATTTGAATTATTATCAACTCATTGTCTGTGGGAAAATCTCTTAAACAATATCACAAAAGATAAGGACATTCAAGTGGGGTTCGCTATTCGATTCGAAGCTTTTGTGCTTAGGGGTCTATAACGATTGATTTATTTGGGAAATTTATGAGTAATCAATAAGAGATATAACGATATCTATTCGATATGGATATAAATCGCGGATTATAAGCTGAATCAATATTTTGCACGCCAGCTTGGCCAACAAAGGAATTGTCGAAGGTGAAATCGACTTTGGTTTATTGCTTTTTATTGTTAATAAGCACGATGAACAAATATGTTTTTGTATTGCTTAAGAAATTTTTAAACAAAGTGAGTTCTTAAAAATGTCTTATTAAATGTCATTTTTTCTGGTTGATGTTGTCTAAAATTTATTTAACATTTTTTTATTAAATTTTGTTTGAAAACAATTTTATTGGCATCATTGTTATAGATTTTTTCCCTTTTTAAAAGAAGGTACAATAAAATATATTTAGTTTTCAAATCTACGCCATCAAATTTTGCCGGCAAACATCTAATTTGTCATTTTTTTAATTGTTTATAATATGTAGGTATAAATAATTTTAAAGTTGAAAGTGTAGAGTTTTGACCATAAGTTGTGAATTTGTGGAAATTAAGGTGACCCTCCATCTACTGAGTGAGAACCAACACATGAAAGTCCCAAACCGTAGAATTCCTTGCTTCCGTTGTATACAACCGATACAAAATGAATAAAATGGCCAGTCTAGGAGGAGAAAGTCAGATTTAATTGCATTGTTGGGTTTGTTATATCTGGGAGACAACATTTAGTCTCAAACGATTAATTATGAAAATATTTAATGCCTAATTGAAAATTAAATAAAAAAAATAACAACATTTTCAACGTTATTTTTATATGTCATCATCGTCATCAGCGGCGCAACAACCGGAATCCAGCCCGGGCCTCCTTCAACAATTTCTTCCATGCATCCGGATTACTGACCGACGTCATCCAATTCCGCACCCCATCCTTCCAAAGTTGTCTTCTACCATAAGAAGGACTACAAAAGACTTTCCGAGTAGGTTCCTCTTCGCTCATGGAAGCTATAGGTGCCCATCCTATCGGAGTCTACCAGCTTTATATTTTTCCACAACATCTGCTTGGAGGTAGATTTCATACAATTCATGATTGTATCGTCTCCGTAATCGTCCTCTTTCGCACAACTGGCCAGCAATTCTTGGTAAGGCTTTCCTCTCGAACGCGGATAAGAGATCAGATTGCATATATGTGAGCACCCAAGTCACGGATCCGTAAATAAGTTCTGGTAAGACCATATAGTCTTGTACATCAGCTGCTTAGTTTTTATGGACTGACTATAGTATAGTAGGTTCTGTTGGATTTATTATCGGCGGCGACTATTGGCTCAATGTAGTTAAAGGACTGCACTACTTCAAATTCATGCTCCACTACCCTGATAGTTGGACCAAGACTTCTCTCGCAGACGTAGCCGCCATATACTTAGTCTTCTTTTCATTAATGTGCAGCCCCAGGTTTTTTGCCGCTTGCTCGATCTGGGTAAAGGAGTCTTGTAAAGCTTGTTGGCTTCTGTGTTCGAATGTTAAATTCCCGATTTCTTCCATCACGTGCCTAAGGCACCACATTGATAGTTGCCGATGTGGTTTAAGAGTGTGCCCATATCCTTTCTTCCAGGATAGAGAAGAATATCTTATAGGATGTACTCAACAATGTTATACCCCTATAATTGCAGCACTTTGTGATATCTCCCTTCTTATGAATTTGACATACATATATATAATCCCTTTTCGCCAGTCTTCTGGCATTTCTTGATGTTCCCATATGTGTACTATGATTTCATGGCTTGATGTAGTTTTGGCCCTCCATGTTTGATAAGCTCAGCAGGTACAGGTATGTCATCGGCTCCCGAGGTCTTCTTATTTCTGGGCCGATTAATCGCCTTTTGTATTTCCTCAATGCTGGGTAATTGCAGCAAAATGTCTTCGTCTTGAAATAGTGGAGTCCCCATTTCATCCGTGAGCTGACCTCTCAACAATTATTATACAATTAAAGTATAATTCACATCACTTCAGATTGCCTTCAGGATCGGTGATCAGACTTCCCTCTCCATCCTTATAGTGTGTGCAGCGTAAACCGACATCAGGACTGTGAAACGAAAATAGTTGCCTCCTTAGCTAGCTGGCGCATTCAAAATCGATTGAGGTTATTTTCTAACTCTATACGTGCATAAGACGATGTTTTCCGTGACTATGTTATCCGCCTCGGATGGAATCGAAAATTTTGTAGCTCGAAGCATTGTTGCCCATTGGCAAGGCCGGTGCTATGTACAACTCGAAAAGCTCCTGTTATGACAGCCGAGCACGCCAAAAACTCAGCGGCATTGCAAATGAGGAGCAACAAATACCTTCTGCTTCCTAAAAAAATCAATGTCTTCCCCCAAAACTAACTCACCCACACCACAAATTAGATTCAACTGGCCGCTTTTATAAAACCTCAGATACAAGCTATTTCTCTATTCAAAACTGTTAATAAAAACAAAAGACTGTGCAATAAAAATAAAGCACTACCCCACTTTCTGTGCCTATTTTCCGGCCATGATTCTTTAGAATGATTAATAGAAAAACTAGCAAAAAAAAAAATCAGCATTTCAGTCAGTAGCCGCCCTACGGCAACAAAATAACGACTACCATTCACTTTAGACTTTTCGCACGATACTGTCGGATAAAACTACATTTCCCAAAATACGTTTGATTTTGTGTTCTGCCCGGGCTAACCCATCGCATTCCAAGCAGCGCAATGCTCGTATCACCACTGGCCACTAGAATCAACCTCTCGAGAAGATATGCTTCAACTTAAACCGAATCCTGAGAACTATATTCGTCGATAAGGAATTTTATAATTATTATGAACGGAATATTTTTTCCCGCCCTATGAACTTCGTCGCCCTGAACTCTGACTTGAATCCCATAAAATAAAAATACACCTTGCTTTATCCACCTCACACCAGACCGCACAGTATGTTTTGATCAAAAGGGATTACCGAATGACCAAAACCATTTAAATCTCTTCATCTCTTTAGAGGCCATTCACAAATCCTCTAAAGGACGACGACGTGCGGCAAATGTGTAACCGATTTCTCTAAAAAAAAAAAAAAAAAAACAAAATACAAACAGAGTTATCAAGTTTCAACTTTGACATTTAAAAAGCGCATGCCCTTAAAAATGCAAAACGCTCTTGGAATGAGGATGAACCAAGTGTGGTTAAGCTTATATCACCATGTCCCCAACAGTGTTGCACTTTTTGAACACCTCAGCACAGTGCTGGAATGTTATTGTAGTTGCATTAAATCTATAGTCGGTCCTGGTCCTTGGAGGATGGATGTTGTTGTAATGTACTACCTGCAATATTTGGCTTTGTCCTCCCACGTGGGGACTAAGTTCAGTAAACATAAACCAGGATTGCCTTTCCTGCTTAAAGGAGTGGGAATGTATTAGGGTTTCTCTATCAACAGTAACTGGAAAGAGTTAAAACGAAAAGAAAATTGGATTGATGGTTTGTGGTTATCTTATGGATAGTGAAGCGAAACATAATTATTTATTCGAAGAGCGTCGAAGAGGGTGAACAACAAGTACAGATGAGGTTTATATATGTATATGAGTACATCCGGGGCTCAAAAACAAACCTAACAAACAAACCCCTAGCTATACATAATTTCACATTTAAGTCTCTCCCACAGAAACCGTGTATTTTTCTAGGATAAGTAGTAACCTATATTTCAATGCAGGACCCCATCCATCTAAATATCAAATTTCATCGAAATCCGTTAAGTAGTTGAGGAGTAATTTGAAAACAACCGCCCAAAGGTATAACTATTTACATTTATTACGACGAATTTGAAAAGCTGAAAGAAAAGTCAACAGCTAAACAGTAACAGATGATCATTTACAAAATGTTTATATACCTAAGTATTTAATTTTTCAATATGTTAAATTTTTTTCTAAGCATTCCAAAACTTTAAATTTCTTTCTATAATCACCAAAACCTAAGACCTCTGTCCACTTGTACCAGTCTCTGTTCGCAATTCAAGCTAAGAATAGCATACAACATGTCACAGTAAAAACAATTTTACAAAAATCCGTCAAGCTGTTTGTGAATTTATTAATCGTATCCATTTATGTATAAAAAACATGTTTTTGCGAATAATTGAAAACCAATCAAAAAACTTTCCACGTGATTGATTCCACAATTTCCATTTCTTATCCACTCTGTTCTCACTTCTTTCTTCACATTCTTTTGGAATTAATTTTTCCTGTGGCAAAAATCTGAACTAAATATACTTCAACACATGTCAATCCAAAAACAAATTGCTATTCAAAGTAAAATCTATTAGTTTGCATATGTCATCAAAATGAGTGTGTGTGTGTGTATAATTCACATCAAATAAACATCAAACACATCCACTTAATCTTCAAATCGAGTACAGATACATATATTACATACTACATTATACTCCGCCAATCCATCATCCAGGATTAGAATGGCTTGTGATTAATTAACTTTGAGATTACTGCCCGGCGCGCGCCTGGACCCTTTCATCCAGGAAATTTCATTTCATTTTCATTTATGTGTCTATATGTTAGTGCAAGCTCCAGCATAAGATTTGCTCTCATCTCTTCCCAGTGGTGTTGACGTCACAAATAAAAACAAATACCAGTAAGGACATCAAAAAAAAGCATCGTCTTTAATTCTAATTTGGGTTTAGTTCATATAAAAAACAACAGTCTCCCCCTTGCATCTGACGTCATAGGGTTTAATGTATTTCATCTTAAGCAAGGTTATGACGTCAGACAATTTTAAACAGAGCATTACGAGAGCGAAAGCGTTTTCCCCTTTTTTTAATAGAGAAATTGAGAGTGCTCAGAGAAACGGGGTTCTTTTGATTTATTTGTTATTTTATTCGTATGACATAAGCTTTAGACATAGTAACAGAGTTGCCACCAATATATTTTTAATATTTATAGAAGTCACTTGTTGATATCATGTAGAATTAAGGAATTGAAATTCCCTCGAAATGATAAAACAATGTAAATGAAAAAGAAACAAATTTTTAAGGAATTGGTTGAACAAATTCTTTTTTCCTTGCGGATAGAAAGTGGTCAATATGGAATAGAAAAGAGAAATAGCTTGCGCAGTGGTTTCTTAAATGTGAAAGATCTGAGTAAGGTAATTTAACTTAGCGAAAGTCTCAACATACATTCCTTGCTTCAGGTGTTTTAAGGAAAAATTACAAAACGCCCATAATATCGATTTCACTATGGGGGTACTGTGAAACAGTAATTCTTTGGATTGATTCGATTTTCTAACATCTCAAGTCGATTCGCTAACGCTCTAGACTTTTTTCTTCATCCGACTCTAATACAGCATTAGTGTTTTATCATAAGCAAACCGACTACGTTTTATCTGCATATTACTCGCGCCAACGAAATCCAGTTAAAGAGAAAAGCCCTACAAAAAGCCAACTAGTCACGAATCATATCTTCAAGACCTCTAACAGAATTCTGCTCTCTGCGTATAAACTTTTCCATTTGTCCTATTCCGCAGGTATCTGTCCGAATGGATATCCTTAAAAACGCGAATCTTCCTCACCCTCACAGCAATTGACCAATTGCACTTAACCCCCTTCTTTACAAAGTCATAGAAACGCTGGTTATCTTTCAGCTGAGTAAATATTTTGAAGATCGAAATCTTCTTAATGAAATGGATTACAACTTTCGCAATAATAGGGCCACTGGTGATCTGATGGTATATCACACGGAAAAATGGAATTAATCTTTATATTGTTTTGGTTAAATTAAGATTTATTGTACTTCATACTTTAAAGGCTTTTGACAGAGTTTAACACCAGCTCTTTTTGGAAATGCATGGATTTGCACTCGATGAAAGATTTTTTGTTGGATTAGCAATTAGATTTTGGACCGCTCATTACAACTTTTGTTGTACGGATTCAAGTCTGATATTTACAAAATGAACGCTGGTATTCCCTAAGGCTGCATTCTGTCCCCTAGACTCTTTGCAACGTTCGTCAACGATCTCTTGTCTGAAACAACCATTCCATTAAACTGTTTTGAAGATGAACTCTTTTTTCATATTTATTTTTTGTTGTTAACGATAAATATGGTTCCACAAAAAGGGACACACAACACCGGCGGATTGGACAAAACATCACAATAGACAGGTACAACTTTGAGGTAGTTAGGGACTTTGTGTACCTCAGATCCGCTATAAAATCTGACAACAACATCTCGTCAGAAATAAAGCGAAGAATTACTCTTCCCAATCGCTGTTTCTATGGGCCTAGGAAGGCAATTGAGTAGCAAAGCCCTCTCTCGAAAGACAAAGGAGACTCTGTATCAGACCCTAATCATCCCAGTCCTGCTCTATGCCACCGAGGCATGGACTCTATCTAAAGCGGATGAAGATATCCTCAGTCGTTTCGAGCGTAAGATTCTTCGGAAGATTTTTGGCCCTGTCTGCGTTAACGGGCTTTGGAGGAGAAGGTTCAACCAAGAACTATACGAGCTGTACAGCGACATTGACCTGGTCAAAAAAATACGCATATCACGTTGAAGATGGCTAGGTCATGTAGAGCGAATGGACAACAATGCTCCGGCTCGCAGGATCTTCGATTCCATCACAGAGGGTAGACGCAGTCAAGGAAGACCTCAACCAACTTGGAGTGCAAAACTGGAGGCAGCTAGCCAAAGACCGAGTTGGCTGGAGAGGCCCAGGTTCGTCCCGAACTGTAGCGCCACCTAAGTAAGTAAGTAAGTAGGGTTCCAGGAAATAATCCCCGAACAGAAAATGAAATAACCCCCCAAAATTTCACTGTGAAATTATTCCCCAAATCTAAGATGAAATAAGTCCCCAAAATTGTACGAAAAAAACCCCATAATAAATTTAACATAAGTCCCCAAAGGATTGGGTTCGATATCTCGCTTTTTATATTTCCTTTTGCCCTCAAATATCTATCTCACTGTTTATGTTTATACTTCTTGAGTGTAATTACCATATTTGGGCAAGTCCTCCTATAACGCTACAGTGAAAAATCCCTAAAATAATAATTGTACTACTAGGAATGCATACCAGTTTACCTTGAACCTAAATTCGAGAGTACTGACAAATACAGAGATTATTTCCTTAGTCGCACCACACGAATGTGGGATGTGCATCGACATCTCTTTTTACATACTTCCCTTTTTCTATATTTCTTGGACGGACATTTTTTAAAACAAGAAAAAAACAATCCTACAGCTTACTCTGAATTTTCAAGCACTTAGAACTCTTTAACAACATGTTTATCAACCACGGATTGTGATTTAATCAAATGCCTGACAAAAAATTGTGTTATCTTCATTTAAAAAAATTGTTGGCAACTCTTTTCTTAAAACCAAACTTTAAGGGGAACCGCGAGAAATGAATCTCATCTCCCTTATTGTTGTCTCTTGTTCTATCGGAGTTCTCCATCGCTCTCACATTATCAATCAACTACCAACCCAATCCCAACATTTTCAGGTGGAAAAGCAGAATTCCATCGTAATTCGTAAATAAAATCAACCCTGTCTGAGTGGCAAGCAGAGGCAGCCACTATCGCTCCGAATCAAACAAATTTCAGTTCCCTAGCAGCTTTCGGATCGGTGGTAACACCATAAATCGCCTCCGTGAGCTTCCAGACAAAAATTGTGGAGATTTATTTTTTTCTTTCCCTTTTTTTCTCTACTATCCTTGAGTGTAATTTTTATAATCGGGTGTATTCTCATCGCTCTGTTTCTCGATTAATCAAATTAAGTCAGATTATTTTTTATTTATTTATTTATTTTTTTTTTTACTTTGAAGAGATGAAAGAAAAAAATTCCAAACAAGTTGGCCTCCGCTAATTGAGTGCTCAAAGGGCTTAAGTGCTTAATTGTCCAACCAACTGGGCCAAAGTTAATAAACTTTTTTTTAGCAAATTGTGTATATACTCGTTGTAAGAACAAAATTTTAAGAAAAAACAACCCACTCCATGCAATACCACCCATTGCCTTAAATCACCCGTATGGGAGGGTAGTGATGGCCATCCCTCGAAGTCTATGTGATTGTGTAAGCGCTCAATAGCGGGACGAGTAAAAAAAAGTTAAAAAGTATAATTGCCAACAATACGACGGAATAAAATATTTAATGCAAATCGAGACGATATAATTTGTTAAAAAAAAAAAAAATTAAGAAGGAGTAGAAAAAAAGGCTGGCAAAATAATTACGTATACGCCTACGAACCACAAATACACACCCAATAACACTGAAGGGCTCGGAACATATGGACTGTCGTTGCTGGATCCTTCAGTAATCCAACACTGGCTGTTATCATCCTTGCTACAGACAAATGTTTTAAAAGTGTTTCTGTTTGTGTTACAAAAATATCCTCGAAGGTTTTGAAAATAAAATCGAGTAATAATTGGAAAATACCTTTTGTCAGTCGTGGAACACCATAAAGCGGATTGTCCTGCAATTGTTGTAAGTATCCATATATCCATCACCCAGGGCTTGAAGTATACTTACTTTATATAGATGCATAGAACAGGATATATAAAAATGTTTGACTCAAAGGACTTGGAAAGGATATTGGATGGGGCCGAAGGATGATGTTGATAAAATGGGTACATACTCGTCGAAACTCATCAAATTGAGATTTTAAACAGGGGAGTTGGTGAGGGGGAGGGGAGGTATTTGAAATCGTCCTTTTCTATTTATCGATAAAGAGGGTCTTTTACCTCCGTTCGGTTTGTAGGTCGAGTGCGAAAGCAGTTTGTAAGTCTAAGCAAGGTGAATTATTCTGTTTGAAAATGATGGACACTGATAAGTTGAGTCACATGCCGAGCGCCATACTGTCTGTCAGCACTGGCAAGTAGGTTAAGTAGACAATGTGTACAGAAAGGGTGACTCAATCGTTTACTCTGCCGCTCTGTGTAAAGGAAAATAGAGTTTTTTTGGCCACACAAAAAATAATTGCAACAATTTCTTTTGTTTTTGTAAATGTGGCGCAATCCTTTAAAAAGAAACTTGAGTGTCCTTGATGCCAAGTAGCTAACAGTCTCATAATCAAACAAAGAAATGGGTGTCTGTTTCGTAAGAAAAAATGTAATTCAATATGAAACCATTTTTTTCTTTTAGTTAAAGACCATAAATTCTGTGTGTTGCTCTTAGTAGAACTCAATTAATTTGGCGCCAAAACCAGACTTCCGGGAAAAAATCCAATTTATCACGGCTATGGAATTCTCTTGAAATTTATATTTTTGTTTCCAAAACTCGAAAGTAGTCCGTTGATCATCATTAAGGCTAGCACAAACTTGTTTGTTGACACACTGCTTGATTTGGACGGAATAAAGTCTGTGATTCATTTTTATGGTGTGCGGAAAGTTCCCAGTATAGTTTAAACCATTTACGCCAAGTGTACCCGAGAACACCAATAGGATGCAGCTTGCATTGGCTAACTAAGGACATTATTTACCAAACATAGTAACAATCATTGATGCTAAAAAGTTACCCTCTTTTAGGCTGTCTGCATTAAGAAGCCTCATATTAAGAGAATTCTCTTAAAGGCTCCATGTTTTCAATTTGAAAAAACCTCTTATTTCCGTAAAACAATTTGGTATTAAAGGAAAAAATTGTTTTCCAGTGAGTTTCTTGATGATACTCAAGTGTTCAATAAGGGCTGGCCCGACAGCCAGCAAAAAAAAATACGATCTGGAATTCAACCTGAAATTCTCAGAATTTAAATAAATAAATGCTGGTGTTCGTTCAACAAGGAAGTTTCTTTGACTCAGGTGTCAGTTGACATATTAAGTCATTTGACGTTGAAATGAAAAAGAAAGAGTGAAAAAAATGCAAAATAGTTTCAGTCATTTTTACCTGATTGTGAAGGGGCGGAGAGGGTGTGGTTTAAATTTTGTAGGGTAAAACCTGTTCATTTATTGGACTAGAAACTAGATTGTTGAGTAGGCCTACTGCGTAAAACTAAGCCAAGTCTACTACCTCATATTTAAGTAAATTTAAGAATTGCTTTATCTTCGAAACGATGATCTAAGGAAAAAATGTGTTAGGGCACTTTTTATAGATAATTGCATGATCAACATTTTTGTCTAGGCTGTTTTTATCATAAAACTAACTGTTTCACTAAATAAATCATGTTTTTGTACACATCGGATCGATGGGGACTTTGAACAGTTTGATTATAATAGTGTTCTTAACGTTCAGCTTTCTGGATATAAATGCAAGAGTACCTCAAACTTGCGGGATAACAAATGGGTTTATATGCAATCAAGCTTTAGACAAAAGTTCTTATTAAATCAAAAGAGAACCCTCAAAAGGATCTTTAATGCTGCATCGTACATATGAAACGGAGTTTTAAATAGATTTTTGTGCAGAAACGGTCGGCGAAGAAATTAAAATAATTCCATTCAAGTTTCATAAATCTATTGCAATTATTCAAAAAGCCCTTGACAATCAAACATTGTTCGCCAACTGCTATTAAAACGAGACCTTTTGACTTATCGCGCAATAAGATGAATTCCTGCTGGTTTTAATGTGGTATCAGCAGGTCTTCTCGTTAAAGGAATCCCTGCCAAATGTTTGATCGATGTACGCAGCGTTAATTACTTGAAATTCCTGCAGAACACATTCCTTCAAAACCCTTACAATTACGAAAATTAAAGTTTTAGCTTTTTACTTGCGATTATAGGTACTATTCGTGCAAAAAAAAATTCAGATAACAATCAAACATGACATTACGATCATAGAGAAACATATTTGAGTTATTGGCCAAATTCTGTCTGTCTGTCTGTACATATGTATTTTGAACTGTAGCCTAAACGGTTGGGCCAATCGTTTTTAAATTTATAACTTAAGGTTTTTTTTTACCTTCTACAGAGGAGTTTTTGAATTTTTTAGCTCAAAAATTAACGGCACCTGTCATATAACCGTTATGTAAAAGCTTATTTTTCTCGAAATGGTGGGCTAAAAACGGTACCTCCCATATGACCGGTTTTTTTTCTTCGACTTTCTCGAAAACTGGTGATTCGATTGCTATCAACATTGATATCCAAGAAGATGTAGGTAGCCTAAATAATTTCCCTTTAATTTTTTTCGAAAACTATTTTATTTTATTTATATATGTATATAATAAAACAACATTTTTTTTTGAAAAATCAATATTTTGAAAACGGGTAAATGATTTCTTTTAGATTTTGTTTTTAAATTAATGTTATTCTTGTACTTAAGTTTGTATTCTTAAATAATTTTTATTAATATTTAAAAAAAAAGTTCTTAAAAACCGTTTTATTTTTTGATAAAAAAATCACACTTGTTAACATTTTTAAAATATATATAAAATGGCGTTTAAATTATTTCACTTAATACAATATAACGTACTTTATTCGAACAATCAAAAGTCACAAAAATCGAATAAATTCTTTGATGATCACTTTAATTTTCTTTAATTTTATTCAACAATGTGACCGCACATATGAGCAAGTATACGTGCGATCCAGTCGTGCAATTTATTTTTTTGTGTAACCGTATTTTTAATGTAATATATTTTTCAGAATTTGGCTAACCATTTTAATCTTCAAAATCTTCAAAATAATAAAAAATAAAAATATTATTGTTTTAAAAACAATAAAAAAAAATTATTCGACGCTGTGACTGCAAATAAAAGCAAGTACGAGCGGTCCGCACACTTAAATAAAACATTTTATTTAAACAACTTTTTTTTTTAAATAAAAACAAAATAATTCAAGAATGCAAACTTAAGAACAAAATTAAGTTAATCACACCTCTTTTTAAAATATTGATTTTTCAAAAAAAAAAAAAAAAATTAAACAAAAACAAGATTTGAAAATACAAAAAAAGTTATTCGAAAATATTTCAATATAAAACTACTTTGGGTACCTTAATACCTATCGTCCTAAATATCAATTTTGATTGTTATCGGTTAACCAGTTCACGAAAAATCGAAGAAAGAACGGACTTATAAGAGGTAAAGGTTCTTAGCCCACGATCTAAATTTTTTTTTCACCAAAACATAAACGACACCTTCAACAGTACAATGATATTTTCATAAAAATTCTTGGACCAGTTTCCGTGTGTAATAAGCTTTTACTTATGTATATTTTTGAGGTTAAAAAAAATTAAAAAGTTCTGTGTAGAATGTCAAAATAACCTTGTGTTCTTAATTTAAAGATAATTTGGCGAACCGTTCAGACAAAGCCAATAACTCAAAAATGTTTCTCTATCGTCGTTATGTCATGTTTAATTATTATCTCAATATTTTTAATCTGCACGAATGCATAACTTGCATTTTACCTAAATCGGATGTAAAAAATATAAATGTAGTGTTAGCATTTGGAATTTATTAGGCATTTTAGAGCTTTTCGATGCAAGCGAATTTAACTCGCGCGAACTTAGCGAATGTAAGCAAATATATTAATTCGCGCGGAGAGAGTGGTTCTGAGATTAAACCGGCGAAACCAACAGCTGAAGTGGCTATATCAGAGAAGTTAGAGATCTGTGGTTCTAAACCCAGACCAAGAGATTGAAGATTTAAAAAGAATTTAATATAGATTAAGCTTCAAAGAACTCAACTTTTTTCGCTTACACATTGTCTTTAAATTACACTCTTAGCGAGTAAGTTCTGATTCTTTAAATATCTATCACTATCAGCCAACCGACAGTTTTTTCTCTGGAATTTACATATTCTACATCAAACCAAAGTGTGAAAAAAACCTTTGTATGGATTGAGATAGTTAAAAGACGTTCCCAGTAAGTATCTAGGTATACTTTTAAAAATATTTGATCAAAATATAACAGCGGCTGTCGACACAAATAAACTTTTGTTTAAAGGTGGGGCTTAGGCTCCTATCTTGAGGAACAGGCAGACTGCATATTTCTGGGGAAAAAATACATTTGGGTAGTACTCTATCATCCTTATGTCATGTTTGATGGTTTCTCATGTTTCTTTGATATGCATGAATGCAAAAGTTGCCCTTTTTTACTTGCGATTATAGGGACTATAAGGCAAGTTATGCATTCGTAAAAAAAAAAAAAAATTCTAACAATCAAACATGATATTACGATGATAGAGAAGTCAAAAAAAGTGGGTCCGGAAATTCCGTCCGTCTGTCTGTCTGTCTGTCTGTCTGTCTGTCTGTCTGTATGTCTGTCTGTCTGTCTGTCCGTATCGATATCTACAGCCTAAACGGTTGGGCCGATTTGATTCAAACTTGGTATATAGTATTTTTAGAGTGCTCTACCCGACAGTTTTTGGAATTGGCATTCTAGCTCCAAAACTAACGGTACCTGCCATATAACTTTTATTAAAAAACTTATTTTTCTCGAAAACGGCTCCTACGATTTTGATTAAACTTTCAGAATGATGTTTTCTGTGCAAAATCTATCTTTTAATTTTAATGGATTTTTCAGAAAAAGTTTTATAACGGTACCTCCCATATGACCGGTTTTTTAAAATCAGACTTTCTCGTTAACTAATTGACGGATTTTGATGAAATTTTCAAAATATGTAGTGTTTTATGATTTAAATAATATTGCTTATCAAAATTTTCAAAAACATTTTTTTTTAAATTTTAATAATTTTTTTAAAAAAATATTTTGTTTTTTGAATGTATAAACTATAGATTTCTTAAAATTGACATACTAAAAAAAATTTTAAAATATGTTTTCGAAAAGTTTTTCAAAAAAAACATTTTTTTTTCAACATTTTATTTCATATTGCTCGGCTAAGCCCTAGCCAAGCCATTAGTCAAATAAAAGAAAGTGACAACCTACATTACATACATACTTACGTATTTTAAAGTATTTTTCATCATCATAAAAGCACAGAATAAATAAGGAAGCCTTTGATAAACACACAAAAACAACTAACAAATAAAAAAAACTATTCGATTACTACTGAATGCAAAAATTTCAATCGAGAAAACAAAAGTTTACACCTTCCTATAAATAAACAAAACCACTGTGTTAACTTTTAATATTGTTTCTATACCTACTGGCTTAACAGTAGTTGGAACACGTATCTTAATTTTAGTACCTACCTTCCTTCCAACCTTATTATAGGTACCTAAATCCTTTATAAGTTCCATTGGTCCCATATTGGGACGTATAAAGGTCCCTTTACCTAGCATTATTGCCATACTGCTGATTCCGACGAATCTTTATGCCAGTTGTTCAAATTTTTCCATTCCAAAATGAAAATTTAACTGAAAAAAGTCCTTTGTATCTTTCTATTAGCAAATTATATTATAAACAGTAAGCAGCAAGTGGAAAGATAATACTACACTAAAAAACTGCAAAAGCTAACAATCCTATATATTTATGTGTTTATCCCTTTGTCGTGACGCATGTTCGTTCGAGCTTCACCCCAAAACGATTCTAAGGAAGTTGCACGTCATACAAAAAATATTAAAATAAAATCTTTGTCAAAAAGACGCCTGCACTTAAAAAGGATTAGCACATAAGAGCAAGTACGTGCGACCCAGTCGTGCCTTTTATTTTTTTATTATTAACGCGCGCACAAGGGACTACTTGTTTCCCTTTTAATGTAACACACTGCGCGGGCATTCGGAAGATATGGAGAGGAGAGATAGGAGGTGTCGATTGACATTGGTTTTGAATATTTGCAGATCAAAATGGCAAGGGAAAATCCCGTCGGGTAAACTATTCCAAATTCGTGTTGTTCGGATAAAAAAAGAATCCCTATATTTCACGGTACGTCCAAATTGGGCTTAAGGGTGAACTGATGAGCATTCCTTGCGAGACGAGTATTACGGGTGAAACTTTTAAGGGGAGGAATGCAGCTGGCTACTTCGAGTGAACATTTTCTGTAAAAGAAACGATAAAATTAGGAAAGACATGAAACATTGCGTCGGTGTTTACTCGAGTTTAGGGCGTATAAACGCTTTATAAATTGTAGACAGGTCAGATGGGGAAAAATACTTCTTACATCGATACAGAAAACCTAAGCACTTAGCAGCATTCTTAGCGATCTCAAATATAATATGGTCGTTCCAACGGAGGTCGTCGTTGACATACATACCGAGTACTGAGAGCTTTTCGGTTTCTTCGATGTAAGTGCCATTCATGGACAATGGCATTGGGGGTATGTTAAGCTTTAACGACAGAAGACAGCATTAAGTTTTCGAAGCATTAAACTCCACATGATTCTTATTATCCCATTTGAAAATGTTGGATAAGTCGGAGTTTAATGAGCTTGACATACGGCACCGTTGCAATTGTACGCCCGAAGGCGAAGGACGTGAATTATCGAACGAATATGAAAAGCTGAGGGTAGAGTCGTCACCAAAACAGTTAAGTGGATTAGAAGTAAAAGACAGAAGATCATTTATAAAAATGAGGAAAAGAGTCGGAGACAGAACAGAGCCCTGGGGCACACCAGCATTTATTTTGTGGGAATCAGACTTGAAACCGTCCAATACAACTTGTATTGAACGGTCCAGAAGATAGCTTCTAATCCAACGAACAAGAGTATCATTGATCCCAAAAGTACGCATTTTCGATAAGAGAGCTTCATGCCAAACTCTATCAAATGCCTTGGAGATATCAAGAGCAATAATCTTACTTTCACTAAAGCGATGTAAAGATTTGCTCCCCTGTTAGGTGAGATATGCCATCAGATCACCAGTGGAACGGTTGCTGCGGAAGCCATACTGACGGTCATGGAGAAGCTTACGATCTTCGAGATATTCCTTAAGCTGACGGTTAATCAGTGTTTCCATGAGACCTTAGAAAGAAGGGATGTCAGTGCTAAGGGTCGGTAGGAGGAGGGGGTGGATGGGTCACCTTTCTTAGGGACAGGCTGGACAAATGCTGTTTTCCCATCTTCTAGGAAAGATTCCAGAAGAGTAGGAGCGATAGAAAAGCTTACGCAGTGGCTTTGCCAGTGTGGAAGAACACCTCTTCAGAAGAATCGGGGGTATACCATCCGGGCCAGCGGATTTGTGTATATCGAGATCTTTGAGAACTCTTGCTGCTGTACGAGTGCGTAAAAAAATCTGTCCCATGGAAAAATTTACATTCTCAAGTACAGGAGGGGCAACGTTGCTATGCGGCAGCGAAATGGGCGGCGAGCAAGTTTGCCTTCCCTGAAGAGTAAACAATTGGTTTGTTATTGTCGATGAGCGTTGGAACTGAAGATGTTGAGTTAGAGGAGTTTTTAATGTTTTTTACAAATGACCAAAAATTTTTACAGCCTTTGGGACACTGCAGAATTTTTTGCCGTATTTTAAATTTGGTTCTTTCAATAACGGAGTTGCATGAGTTTCTTGCTTGTTTGTGCTTTTTCCGATTTTCCTCTATAGGGTTGGCTTTGTAAGATCGGAAACTTACTTCTTTGAGCCTGATAGCTTCTTTACACTCAGAATTAAACCAAGACCTTTCTTTAGGTTTGATGCTTTTTACTCTGTTAGGAATAAAAGCACGCATCCCTAGAAGAATCACATTTGTGATCATTTCAGCACTGTCATCAATGTCACTATCGAGGAAGCATAGTGACCAGTTAAAGTTTCGGAAAAAAATATTCAGGCCGTCCCAGTTGGCTTTCTCGTATTGCCAAACGGTCCTGGTGGGAAGTTTATATCATCATTGGTGCAGCAACCGGGATCTGTTCTTGGTCTCATCCAACAACTCTTTCCGTACATGGCAACTGCTGGCCGAAGCCAACCAGTTTCGTACCAAAGGCTTCCGACCTTAGCAAGTGGTAGCACTTTGTTTCTACCATGCAAAGACTTTTGGGTTCCCTTGGTGATACCTAGGTAGTTCTTCATAAATATCACTTTCGTAGATGCTGCAATTTTTAAGACTCGTAGTTCATTCTCATTAGTGTTTACATGCCACCTATGGCAGCTTACGTACTGCCTGAATACCGGCTTCCTATCAAATTTAGCGTTTAAATTGCAAGTATGATTTTAACGTGATATTTTTGGCAGGCATTCAGGGTCCTCTTAACAAGTTCGTAGTAGGAATCATTTTCGTCTTCTTCGGAATCCTCAGTAAGTGCGTGATGTATTCTTCTGTATTTGTTGTCCATGATTCAAATTATTAATTATTTCAAAACGTATTGAAACGTTTCAAATATTTTATTCAACTATAACTACAATTTTTTCTCTAGACAAGTAATTTAAATAACTTCATGTAAAGGCCATACAAATAATAAAAATCATCTTCTAAGAGATATATAAATATATTCGACTTTTGCATATCTTGTTGGAAATGTTTGCTCTTGTTTATCTTTCCTGCCAATAAATAATAAAATGTTATGGAGTACATATAAATGTAATAGTTCATTATTAAATATTTAAATTTCAAACTCTCCTTTACACAATTCACAATGAAATATTTAAGTTGTTTCTAACATGTTTACACGGTTTATTTTTAAATATTAATAACGAGAAATTAAATGGCCAATAGATATACGGCTTGCTGCGTTATACATACCTAACAAGCCTTAGATATACCCTGTGATCATATTCAAATAAAGTTTTGAAAACCAATGTGAATCCTACATTATACATGTAAAACAGTAATGCAGAGATTAGTATGAAAAAAATATCAAAAAAATGTGCTACTTCGTTTAAAATGTTTAAAACTGCTGATTCAGGTTGTTAAAAATGTTTTCATCATTTCATCGTAAATTAACTACCGGCCGAAGAGATTTTTTAAAAGAAACCAACATAAATGATTTGATTTTACGAAGATTTGTTAAAATTTAATCTTGGTGATTCTCATACAATAGTGTTACGAAAGTTATTACTGCAGCGATATTTTAAAAAAAAAAAAATATATAAATAAAACAAAACAATTTCTTGGTGATTCTTATTAATTTGTGTGGCTGATTCTATATTAAATGAAAAATATTGCTACTATGATGTCGCTTTTCAACATAAAGGTAAGAATCGGCGGGCCAACTTAGGCAGGTAAACGTGTTACTCTATACTGATTTTTGGGAAAACGATATTTCGGGTGTTGAGGGAAGACATAATCAGCCCAATTATATATAGTTTCCAGTGTTGTTATAAAAACCATGTTTAACATTTCGGCTTTCGGTTTTTATCTTTCAATCTTTTTTTCAATTAATTTTTTTTTTGCTTAATTTAATTTTATTTCATGTACCTATCATGCAAAAATGCTCCATAAATTAAACTTATAATATAGATAGACAATTAAATTCATATCATTGGTAAACATGCATAGTTACATAAAAAAAAAAAACGTTCGTTCGGTCAGGAGTTGCAGCACTGCCACAGGATAAATTCGTGTACAATTATTTCGAAATTTGCAACAGAATCAAAGATATTAAATTATTTATGACATGTGCAGGTTGGTTTTAATGGTTTTGTAAGTTCAACGGAAGAAAAGAATTAATTGTAACTGTGAACTTAATTACAAAAGAAAAGGCTTGTCAACCCTCGATTGACTTTATTAAAAAAATAGAATAATTAAAACCAAAAAAAAAAAACCAGAATAAATTAGAGTAATATTAATTAAAAAAAATCATGATAATTTAAGACTAAGAAGGGCATAAGGATATCTCTCTTTTATATATTTTATCTAAAACCTATTCAGATGAAGTTCAATAAGATTTATTTAAAAACTAAAAAAAATCTCGAATCTTGAAATATGCAAATTTTTAACTGCACTTTTGAAATTGTTGGATTCTGCTCACTTTTCCAGGTCACAATGTGTGCGTTCAATTTTCATCTTCAATTGAAAATGTACACCTAACATGCTACATGTCATGCAAGGAAAAAGTTGGTTATGAGATAAAATAAATGACAATGGCACAAAACCCACAAAGAAAAGTCGAAACTGTAGATGAATAGCCTGAAAATCCATTGTGCTTCCATGAAAACTGGTAGTTCCAAGACTTTTGAAATATGCATTTATGATAATTTTATTGCGGATTTTATTACGTTCAATCGTCATATTATGTGTGACGTTTCTTTTCGTTAAAGTTATTAATTTACATTTTAAATGTGTATGTTTTTTTTATGGAAATTCATATTAAAGTTAGTTAAAGTTAAAAGGTTTTTGATATTAATCATGCGCCTGATATACATATTTAGCGTTTAATGAATAGTATGTAAATTTTGGCAGTGTAAATAGGATGATAATTGAGACAACAAAGAAGCACTTGGGTGCACGTACTACTCTTATGTGCCAAGATATTGAACATAAAGAACTAATATTTATGTAAAAAATGGGCACAACTGGGTCGCACGTACTTGCTCTTATGTGCCTAATTACGTTGAAAAGCAAGATCTTTAACAGAAACAAGTAACATTTACGTTGAATATAACACAGTTTGAACTTATAAAAAGTATTAACACCACAATACTTAACGGTTTTTAGTAAAAATGAAGTACGCCACCACACGTCTTGAATAACAAAGAATTTATGAAAAAAGTATTTCGAAAATTGTAGGACCGGTTTTAATAAAATCCTGTTTTTTATTTTTAGTTTTTTGAATTTTTTTACTTGCGATTATAGGTACTATAATACAAGTTATGCATTCGTGCAGATTAAAAATTTTGAGATAACAATCAAACATGACATTACGATGATAGAGAAACATATTTGAGTTACTGGCAAAATTCTGTCCGTCTGTCTATCTGTACGGATGTATTTTGGACTGCAGCCTAAACGTTTGGACCAATCGTCTTCAAATTTTGAACTTAAGGTTCTTTTGACATTCTACAGAGGACTTTTATCATTTTTTTAGCTCCAAAATTGACGGTACCTGTCATATAACCGTTATGTAAAAGCTTCTTTTTCTCGAAAACGGCTCCAAGAATTTTTATAAAAATATCAGTGTACTACTGTAGGTATGCATTATATTTTGGTGAAAACAAAATTTAATATGGTGGGCTTAAAACGGTACCTCCCATAGGACCGGTTTTTTTTCTTCGACTTTTTCGAAAACTGGTGATCCGATTACAATCAAAATTGATATTCAGGGAGATGTAAGCAGCCTGAGTAATTTTGCATACATTTTTTTTCGAAAACTTTTTTTGTATTTGATATTTTTTTTTAATTTTTTTTTTTGAAAAATCAATATTTTGAAAACGGGTAAGTGATTTTTTTTTAAATTTTGTTTTTAAATGTACGTTATTTTTATGCTTAAGTTTGTATTCTTGAATTATTTTTTTTATTTTATAAAAAAAAAGTTGTTAACAAAACCGTTTTATTTAAAAACGGCTTTAACGATTTTGAAAAAAAAATCACCCTTTATTCACATTTTTTAAAGAAATAAAATGGCGTTTAAATTTTTCCACTGAAAACTATTTTACTTATTACTATTATTATATTATTATTATATTATTATTATTACTTTACTATTTATTATTATTATTATTACTTTACTATTTATTTTCAGAAAAATCGAATATAATCTTTGAAGTTCCCTTTATATTTTTCAAATTTTATTTCAAGCTGTTACCGTTACAGTTTGGATGCAGTTTTTTAGAGTTTATTAATATACATGGGAATATAAAATTTAAAATATTTTGTTTTGATTAGTTTAAGAAAAATTGATTTTTCAAAAAAAAAAATTCAAAATTTAATTTTAATTAGAAAAAAAAGTTATTAAAAATGTTGATACGCAGAATTAATTAAACTACCTAGGTCTTCTCAAGTATAAAATTTGACAGAAATCCAAAGAGCCGTTACCGAGAAAGCCCAAAATTAAAAAAAACGTTATATGAAAGGTACCGTTAATAAACTTTTCCCGGAAATTTTGCTCTAATCAAATGATATCCAATACCAACAAAAAAATTCTCAAAATTTTTTATCAAAATCGTTCGAGCCGTTTTCGAGAAAAAAAAGATTTTCCTAAACGGTCATATGGCAGGTACCGTTATATTTAGGCCTAAAAATAAAATTTCAATTTCCCCTCTGGGGAATGCCAAAATAATCATACATACCAAATTTGAAGATAATAGGTTTAACCGTTTAGGCTCGTTAGCTCGTTATACATACAGACAGACAGACAGACATTTTTCTCGATCACTTTTTTAGACTTTTGTGTGATCGTAATGTTATGTTTGATTGTTATCTCATTTTTTTTAATATTCACGAATCCCAAACTTGTCTGGATTATGGGGACTATCATAATCCAGTGTTTTCCAACGTGGGGCCCACGCCCCACAAGTGTGGAATTTGTTTTTGTAGGGGGGCAATTTAAAATTATTATTTATTTATGCAAACAATACTTGACCAGCGAATTAATGAAGGTCGTTTTGAAGCAAATTTAAAGGCAAACATAAAGTCTATATCGATTCGGACTTGAATTATTTTCAAAATTTAAAGAGACAATTTGAAAAAAGAAGAACAGTGAAGTCTATATCTACTGCTCAACATGAAAATAAAAATCGTACTCTTGGCCTTGAGGTTGGTTATTAAATTTCGTTACTCATCGCTTAATCTGGGAAGTCATTCCATGGGGGAGAATTTGATCAAGCCATCAATATCAACATTTTTTAAGACCGTTCTGGAAAAAGATGACAAAGACGTCCAATCAATGCCACTAAGTAACAATACTGTCAGCGTGAGAATATATGAAATGAGCGAGAATATTGAAATGCAACTCGTAGATAAACTAAAAACAAAAAAAAATTATCGATGCAAATGGATGAATCCACTTTAAGACAGAGTGAGGCCGTATTTTTAACTTACGTAAGATACATATATGGATAAAGGTGATTTTCATGAAGAAATGCTGTTCTGTAAGTCTTTAGAAAGCACCACAAATGTCAAAAATATATTAAGTAAGCTTAGGCGCCAGTTATAGCGATCATTAAAAATCCATCATTAAAAGTTGAAACATCTTTAAATTGGAATTTTTTACGTACGGGTAGTTATAGCAATCAGTAAAATTATGTCAGAATTTAAAGGCCAACCACACCAGCCATAATCTCAAATTTGTTTTAATGATGCAAAATGCTTCAGTAAACTTTTTACTGTATAGTGTAGTGCCCCGTGGCTTAGTGGTTAGTGTGTCGGACTGCTAAGCGAATGAGTCTGGGTTCGAATCCAGCTCATAGCCACCTTTTTTCCGGGGTACTGCCTCTTGCCAGGAACTGACAAAACCTCCAAGAGTAAATTTTTTCTCGAAAAAGTGCATCTCATGTAGCCGTTCGGACTCGGCGGTAAACTGTAGGTCCCTTCCATTCTTGCAGATTATCAACAAACACACAGGAATGTTTGAGAGTGTTGAGAGTATAAGTCACTAGGCCTTGGCTCCTTCAGGAGCTGTCGCACCAGTAAATTTATGTATTTATTTTATTTTTTTAAACTTTTTACTGATGAGTGAAACATTAAAAAAATGGACCACGAACACTGGAACGAAATGTTCCATTATTCTGTCAAATGACAATGACAATGAGCTGTTCAGTAAAACCAATTTTCATCGTTAAAATAAATAAATGCTTTTTAAATAAAAAATACTGTTTCCCAGGTTTGTTTTTTGTCTGAGCCAATGGCCTCAGCAGCCAGTGGTCATAAGTGTCTCTACTTCGTAGATTTATTTTCCATGGAAATTTTCTTAATGACCGCCATTTGTATTTTTTGAACATTTCAGTTTCTACTGCAATTTTTTTTTATCTTATTTATCTTCATATAATGTTAGGGGGAAATGTGGATTTTTGAGAGAAACCCCAATTTTTGAGGCTATTTGCGATTGCCCGATTTTTTGTATGCAAAGTTACTATTCTCCCGATTTTCAGGTTAACATCGTAACACGTAAGTTGCAATAAGAAAGAGATTATTGGAAATAAGCAGAAATCTGTATTTTAATAGAACATAGGGAGCATTTTTCTCAAAATCAGAAAGAATTTCTATTATTTTGTAGTTTTTGATTGGTTTGGGGTATGTATTGAAAGAATTTACATTATTTTCATAACCAATATATCTTAAATTTCAAGTACAATAGTCTATAATGAGGAACATAATTCTATTTTTTACTTTGATTTGTTTTTTTTTTTATTATTTGTTAGTCAAATTATCTTCTTGCATTTATTTTTTATTTCCTAGTGTTAATAAAATTACGTATACAAAAAATTACTGTTTTAAATGGAAAATAAAATTCACCTCAGTAATGAAGCCTTACTATTCAAGGTTTTCCTATGAATATTTTGTTTCCATTCGATTTCAACGTAAAACGAATAAGCTGTTACTTTTTTTCCGAAATAGATATGTACCTTATTTCGACGATATATTTTTTTTAGTCCTCCTGACAGTCAGTCCTGAAGTCACGACGACGACGGATGAGAAGTATCGAATTTCGTATTACGCACGCGATTGCTTCTTGATTACCTTTTATTTAATGTAACCTTGAGTGGAAAATTCCATTTTCAATGAGCAAATCTGTTTGGGGAGCCCATAAACTTGAACCTACATCCCTCTTGTAAACAATTCCTGTCAGTGCCAAGGATATTCGATTTTAAATTAATTTAAGGAAGAACGTTTAAATCATTTAAAAATGAATACCTTTACAAGGCGATTGCATTACTCAAACTTGCGGAAATATACTCTTGAGGCTCTGTTGGTGTTTCCCTTAAAAGCAACGATTCGTGGCTTCAACTTGCTGATGCTGCACAAAGGAGAGCAACCTTGACCTAAATGTTTAAAGATAAAAGCCGATGTGGTATGCTGCATTTATTGTCAGTTTTTTTTCTTAAACACTTTCAATTTTTTACTATTGTAATGTCATGTTACGGGAAAACAATGTTTTACTTGGTTTGTGTAGACTTGATGGCAGTGCTACCAGCGGAAACCCTCTTTGACATTAAGTGGAACAACTGTCAGTGCTATAGTAGCGAACTTATGTCGCTGTTAATATTCGATCGGCATAGGAAGCCATATGAAAGGAACAAATATTAATGATTGGAGAAACTGTAACGATATCCTGTTTACTTCTTTGTTTATACTACTCTTTTTTATGTGGCTTGGAGGTTGGAGCATTAAAAATTGCTGTATGACTTCATTTGGATACGTTTGTTTTCTATCTGATATTATTATTTTCGACTGCGAACAACAGAAAAGTCATGCCTCAAAACAATTTTGTTTTTATAATTAACGCGCGCAGAAGGGACTATTTGTTTCCCTTATAATGTAACACACTGTGCGGGCATTAGGAAGATAGGGAGGGGAGAGATAGGAGGTATCGATTAACGTTGGTTTTGAATGTTTCCAGATCAAAATGGCAAGGGAAAATCCCGCCGGGTAAACTATTCCAATTTCGTGTTGTTCGGCTAAAAAAAGAATCCCTATATTTCACGGTACGTCCGAAATTGGGCTCAATGGTGAACTGATGGGTATTCCTTGCGAGATGAGTATTACGGGAGAAACTTTTAAGGGAAGGAATTCAGCTCGCTACTTCGAGTGACCATTTTTTATAAAAGAAACGATAAAATAAGGAAAGACATGAAACATTGCGTCATTTTTCGAGAGGGGCAATTGTTTTAGCGGCAGTTCTATTTCCTATCAATCTTAACGCTCGATTTTGTATTCTATCAAGCAGGTGAAGCGATGTTTGTAAAGCACGTGCCCAGAGGTGGGAGTTATACTCGAGTTTAGGGCGTATAAACGCTTTATAAATTGTAGCCAGATCAGATGGGGAAAAGTACTTCTTATACCGATACAGAAAACCTAAGCACTTAGCAGCATTCTTAGCTATCTCAAATATAATATGGTCGTTCCAACGGAGGTCGTCGTTGACACACATACCGAGTACTGAGAGCTTTTCGGTTTCTTCGATGTAAGTGCCATTCATGGACAATGGCGTTAGGGGTATGTTGAGCTTTAACGACAGAAGACAGCATTGAGTTTTCGAAGCATTAAACTCCACACGATTCCTATTACCCCATTTGACAATGTTGTATAAATCGGAGTTTAATGAGCTTGACATACGGTACCGTTGCAATTGTACGTCCGAAGGCGAAGGACGTGAATTATCGAACGAATATGAAAAGCTGAGGGTAGAGTCGTCAGCAAAACAGTTAAGTGGATTAGAAGTAAAAGACAGAAGATCATTTATAAAAATGAGGAAAAGAGTCGGAGACAGAACAGAGCCCTGGGGGCACACCAGCATTTATTTTGTGGGAATCAGACTTGAAACCGTCCAATACAACGAACAAGAGTATCATTGATCCCAAAAGTACGCATTTTCGATAAGAGAGCTTCATGCCAAACTCTATCAAATGCCTTGGAGATATCAAGAGCAATAATCTTACTTTCACTAAAGCGATGTAAAGATTTGCTCCACTGTTCGGTGAGATATGCCATCAAATCACCAGTGGAACGGTTGCTGCGGAAGCCATACTGACGGTCATGGAGAAGCTTTCGATCTTCGAGATATTCCTTAAGCTGACGGTTAATCAGCGTTTACATTACCTTAGAAAGAAGAGATGTTAGTGCTATGGGTCGGTAGGAGGAGGGGGAGAATGGGTCACCTTTCTTAGGGACAGGCTGGACAAATGCTGTTTTCCATCTTCTAGGAAAGATACCAGAAGAGTAGGTCCAAGACTATTTCATGGTGGCATTTATCCTGCAAGCCTGTTAGTGTTTCGAAATTGATAAAAAATCGATTTTCGAAGTAATAGATACAACCAAAATTAATTTATACACAAATATTGGAAATCGCGCCCTGATTACGGAAATGTAGGTCCAATACCATCTCGATGTATATCTGGCTACGATATAGCTTACTAACCCTCCGTTTCAAAGATGGTATTATAGGTGCAAATAGTTTAACCAGAACAAAGAGCCCAATTAGGCCAGTTCCAGTTTGGTCTTACATCTATCTAATTATTAGAATTTTTCGATAGGTATGTACTTCAATAAAAGTTTTGACTTGTTTTTAAGAAAACTTCAAATCACACTACTCGTGCCCGTTTAAGGAAAACCAAACCAAAGAAAATCAATTCGCGGTGAAGCCAACAAAAATCATAAAGCTCGCACTGACAGTAAATATAATCCCGTCACCTTGAGCACCACAATTTCACAATTCCAGCTATTCAGTGTCATTCTTTAAAGCAAAGCAAAACAAAATCCGCGAACACGAAAGCTTTAAGTTCAGAAGTCCCTGAAGGAATCCCACTGCACTAATTAACCACTTCATACCTTTATAGTACATATGTATGTGTATGAAGCAACCACGCGAAATGCCCCAACGAAGTCAGTAAAAAAAAGAACGCCACCTGTTAGGAGGGTTGGAAAGTAAAAAAAAAAAAAACAAACAACAAGGGGATGACAAGTCCATTCATTAACAATCAACTGAACACATCCTTGTGCGAAATGTGACCAGAGCACCTTGTGTCACATATCAAAGTGACAAGTAATCTCGCATCTCTGATGAAATTGCATTAAGAATCACACAATAGATCCATGTGGACTGGACGGTTCCGTTCGTGCACCCAAGTCACATGAGCTGTGTTATGATCGCAGCGTTCATCGTGCTGGTAATTGCTTTTGTCAATATTTTAATGACGGGTAACAGAGGTATGTGTTACGTATCTAGTATCTTGTATCTACAATGACGGAGCAGAGTTAGTACCCTAGTGTCGTGTCAAACGTTGTCGTTATGCGACACACTTAGACGATTGCTCTTTGCAGTCTCATTGACGCGACCACACGCAAACAATGGGGCTTGAATGCTTTAATAAAAATAGATTTGACACGCGCTGGTCGTTGGACTCTCGTCATAACTATTTAGAAATCATTTGGGGATTCAAAGTATAAGTGAGGGTGAATTAAATATAGTTTTGCGATTTTTTTCTTAAACGAGCATTGTTTTAGGTCTACAGTAGAATACCTCTAAAAAGGATCTTAATTTTCAAAAGAAAGAAAACGTTTTTTTATGTTTTGGTATGTTTTGTAGTTGTTATTTGAAAAATCGGTACCAAAGGTAATATAAGTATAACTTCTGTAAAGTCATTAGATCGAGTTGCTGTCTAAAATACTATTTATTTACATAGCAACCATTTGAAAAGCAGCATCAATTCTGTTACTTGAAACAATCACTGTGGTTCTACCCTGCCAAGAAAATTCTTCAAAGGCTAACTATATACATGGTTTTATTCAGCGTGATTCACGGTTGACATTGCATTACAGTATGTATGGCTGAGCCCGGCGCTCTCACCACTCTCTATCTCAAAAGTGGTTGAACGCATGAAAAAATGTTTAAGACAAAATATGTCGGACATTTTATGCTCTACAATTGTTACTTAGATGTTAACATCATTTGAGCTATAGAAACCGAGATAATCGCGAAAAACTATATTTGTGAACTTTGACCTTGAATAACTTACGTTAAAGACACGTGATTTTATGTGACTTTCCAAACAACTTTTAGAACGCCAATATGAAGGTGTATACGAGTTTCCAGCTTATTATCTCTCGTATACAGGTTGAACCCAAATTTGACTGGACTATCTGTCTGTATGTATAACGAGCTGCAGCCTAAACGGCTTAAGCGATTACCTTCAAATTAGGTATGTGTGATTTTTTTGGTATCCCTCAGAGGAGAAATTGAAATTTTTATTTTAAGGCCTAAAAATAACGGTACCTGTCATATGACCGTTTAGGAAAAGCTTATTTTTCTGGAAACGGCTCCAGCGATTTTGATGGAATTTTTTGAGAATTTTTTTGTTGGTATTGGCTATTATTTAATTAGAACCAAATTTAAGGGGAAAAGTATATTAATGACCTTTCACATAACGGTTTTTTTAATTTTGTCTTTCTCGTTAACGGCTTGTTGGATTTCTTTCAAATTTTATATTTTAGAAGATCTAGGTAGCCCAATTAATTCTGCATATTAAATTTTTTAATAACTTTTTTTTCTAATTAAAATTAATTTTTGATTTTTTTTTTTTTAATTGATATTTTGCAAACTAATAAAAAAATATTTTAAATTTTATAGTTACATGTATGTATATTAATAAATTCTAAAGAACTGCATATAAAAATTTCAAAACATTTTTTTTTTATAATTTTTTTTTGTAAATTCTTTATTATTTAAGATGTGTAATGGCGTACTTCATTTTTACTAAGAACCGTTTAGTTTTGTGGTTTTGAAACGTTTTATAAGTTCAAACTGTTACTTGTAATTAGGCACATAAGAGCAAGTACGCGCGGCCCAGTCGTGAACATTTTTTTTTATTTTGAATTCGGTAATTTGAAAAACCATTTGCAAAAGTTTTTGTTTCAACTTTTATATGATATTACTAAAAAAGAAATAGCATTTCCCCATAACAACGCTTGTGCTGAAAGTATGTTTTCAAAATTAACATTGTCAAATTGTCAAACAAACTTAACAAACTTTACAACCTAAAACCTAAGCCCTAAACGTATTACAATATGAGCACTTCGAGGTTAGGGTTCCTGGCCCAAATATTATTCAGAACTATAGTTAAAGTCTTCCAAATATTTATAGACTTTTATTTTTTTTATTTATAAAAAGAACTGAATTGTTTCAGGTCCTTACGTTTATTTATTTTTCTGTTTTACGTTTATCCATCTTTTTGTTTTATATTACAACAAAATTCAAAAAAAGAGTTGATTGTCTGTATAGTCGGTTAACGGACGATAATTTTACCTGATAATGTCATAAGAAAACATTGATGGCAGCAACACCAACATACAGGCAGTTAACTCACACCCACTAACCCTCTCGTTAAAATATCTACATCTACTTTCTACTTTAACAAAACTCCGCCTATTTTGTATTTCTTTTTCTCTTCTTGTTTTCTTTGAATTATTTTGGGAATTTTTGCCTGTTCTTTGTCATGTTTGCCAGGTGCTCAGAATACGTTTGCCATCGATTTTGCTTTAAAAAAATTGCCAACCCCTCTTGTTTAATCCGCACACACACACCATTATTACATTTCTACTTTAACAAAACTCCACCTATTTTGTATTTCTTTTTCTCTTCTTGTACTTTTTGAAGTTGAGTTGAATTATTTTGGTAATTTGCGCCTGTTCTTTTTCATGTTCGCCTGGTTTATATGGTTTTTTTTTCAGCCAGGACTTTTTTTTTTGACTCATTAAAAAACATTTAGAGGTAACCCTAATCGTCGGTTTTAAAAAACAAACATTTATAAATATTGAACTTAACATTACGTCCTAAGTTGGGCTCGAGGATAAATTGAAGGCATTCCTAACAGCGAGAGTATTCCGGTGGATTTTTTTCACCGACACTCATGAATAGTAGCATATGAGGCTTATGGCTCTTTAACAACATTGGCGGTAGAAGATGAACAAATCTAAATAGACATTATAGGCCCGTATCTATAGTACTATGAGATTCTTAATTCCAAAAAAAAACACCTTTATTTTTTCTTAAAACAAGAACCAATTGCCCTATCAAGTAATTTATTCGTCGTGTATTAACTTTTGGCAGGGAGCTCTTTATTGAGGGGACCTGCAAATATCGCATTATCAGATCACTCGTTTGTGCGTATTGTAACGCTGCTGGGTCGAAGGGTCTCCTTCTCCGGAGTCGGCGTACAAGGTTTGTGTCTTCATGGGCCTGTTGAAAGCTTACAAAGAGCTTTAAAGCATATTTTAAACTTGATGGCAAAATTTTGTATTCCTTCGTTGACAGTTTCTACACACAAGTCTCTAACTAAATCTCTATTTCGTATGTAACATGGGGCATTACCGATTACTCTGAAGCCTTTGTTTTGATATTATTGCAGTGTTTGTCTATTCTATAGCTTTGTTCAACCTTAAAGTTATATTCTGTACGTCCATACAGGTCAAAGCACTTGCTTGTAGATAAGGAAGTGCCTAGATACTTTGCTTCCTTATCATACGGTATTTTGTACCAAGTTAAAAAAGATGGCCAGACTGTTATCACTTAACATTAAAGCTAAAGTTAACATGGTATTGATTGCGACTCGTTTAGAATAATGTCACATTTCCTTCTCCAATTTGTTATTTTATTAGGATATTTCTTTAGCTTTTCGGTTGCACTTTCAATCATCAACAATTGTGGTTATCATGATGTCTTCTTCCTCTTGAGCTTTACTCGAGTATAAAATACGAATAGCCACGTACACTTCCTTTTGGGGCACCAGCATTTATTTCTTTAAATCCTGAATATTCCGTGGGAGGGGGGGGTACCTCTCTTAATAAAATTCTTAGGCCGTGCAGCCGTGCTTCGTACCAGAAGTTAAAGGTTGGGAAATATCAAGAAATGCGCTTGAACATATCTTCCCCTTTTCTGAGGATTTTTCAAATTCATTGATTCCCTTGTTTTTTCTAAAATTGAAATTAGGCGCTTGACTAATAATTTCCCGAAGCCTTAGAGATTTTTATAGCTTTAGTATAAAGCTTTAGTCAGATATTGAATTTTTTATAATTTTATTTTAATTTCGTTGGAAATTTTCAGAAGTCCATTGAATATCAGCGGGTTCAATCCAAAACTCCGGACCGTCAAAGGGTTCAAAAGTTTCTTCGAGGTGTTCAGCAAACTCATCTATTTTAGCCCATCCTCCATGCATCGGTTGTTCGAATTGGTATTTATTGTAACTTTGATTATTTAACACCTTTAGACGCCTTCCACAGATAGTAATTCGTACCTTTTTCGACATTCGAAATATATTTTAATTTCGAAAATTAGACTATTGGCCCTTGCAGTTTCACATCGGAGGAGCATGGTTGTAATTCAATAAAGGAGAATGAACAGCGGAAAGTAGATTATTATAGTCTACAACAAGTGGTTATTGATGAATATAAGAAATAGATGCGGAAACAAAACAGAGCCCTGTGGCACACAAGGATTTATTTGATACCGTCCATTACTACTTGTTTTTAGCGGTCAAAAAGTAAGTTACTATAATCCAACGAAGAAGAGTTTCATCGAGTCTAAATGCACGCACTAAAATGGACTTTTAACTATAATCCATGCTACACTTAGTCCCAATTTGAAATTCACAATACAATATTATGATTACTGAATCTGAAAAAAATACGGACAAACGAACGGACAGATTAAACTTAGTCTTCTATAATTCTCTATCATCGTTATGTCATGTTTGATTGTTATCTCGATTTTTTAATTGAAGAATTATCTTACTTGGCCTTATAGTAACTACATACGTAAATCGCAGGTGAAAACTGTTGATTTTGCAAAAGTAAAACTTTTGCTTATTAAACAATTACTGGTCAACTCAAAAATTATTTTATTTTACGGTCTTGAGTGTTATATTTATTAAAAAAAAATTTAAATATATATATAAATTAAAATAAAGTTTAAATTAAAACTAAAATAAGGTTCCAAAAAGTATGTAATGTTTAAACTTATTTCGTTAAGTAGTGAAAGTGTTTTTAAATATTTTTTACACAAACCTATCGCAATTCATTGAATTGATTGAAATCTCTTGCATGCTTCACTTTTATTTCCAACTTGAGGCTTATCTCATATAAAAGATATAAAAGCTAGTCGGAAAATAGACAGGAAAAGCTATTGTCATCCTTGGCTTTCCGCAAAGCCATATCCCAACTGACATTTACTTACGTTTTTTTTTTTCTTTTCTTCTCTTGTTACTTGCGACATTTTCTTTACGTAATTGACGCCACAAAATGTCAGTTGTCAGGCCGAACTAGTTTTCACTTTATTCGTTGTCCTCCTTTTTCTGTTCATCAGATCCAACATCGCTGTCGTCGCTCATCACGGCCACCCACCACGCCAGGGTGTTAATTATGTTTATTAGAATTACAATCCAATTCAGGGGTTTTCATCGAGGGTTATGTCAGTTTCCTTCCTACACAAGCTCCAAAAGGAAGCATTTCGGCTTGTTGGCGTTTTTGTATCTAGCTCTTTGTTTTGGGTAGAAGGACGACCATATCGGAGACGTTAGTGATAGTTACACTTCTGAGTCCTGAAAGGCGAATGGGGAGATGTGCGTCGCTTTGTATGTGTGTGTATATACCAATACATAAAATATACATATATTATATACACCAGCATTGTAGAGCGACGGCGACGTCAGTTAACTGGAAAACTCCAAGGTATGTTGCTACATTGTTATCCTTCGTCATTGGCCTTTTCTGGAAATGTTTTGCTTGGTTTTTGGTTTTGGATGCAATTGTGGGTGGTGACGTTAGTGTGTGTTCCTTATTTTATTTTTGTTTGTCTGTTTTTATTCCCCAAGCACTGTTTGCCACATTCAGTGTAGAAACCAACCTGGCAAGTGAACTTTTTATCTGCGACTTCATTATGTGTCCTTTTTTTAGTATTTTTTTTGCCGTCATGATGGCTGGTGACATTTAAATTAGTTTGTAGGAGTTAATATGCATTTGTTCTGCGAACACAATTTGAATAAAAAATTTATTATTCATTGCTGAAAAATTTGACTATCAAATTTTCAGGAAGTTTTTTTTTTGTTTGTCGATCAAAATGAATTTTTGTTCAAAACGACGATGAAAGATTAGTCTATGCATTGACATTTGACATTCAATTTATGGCAACAAATGTTGGGATTTTTTTTTTTTTTTTTTTTAAACAACATGAGTTTAAACCCAGAAGCGTTGACGTCAATTTAAGAATCATCAATAGTTAGAATTAAGTTCCCTGGCAGTCTGGCTGTCCATTTCTTTTTAAAGACCTTACGGATTTTGCCGAAAATTGTGATTTATTTAAGCAATAAATATAACATGAGAAACGTTGTCAAAATCAAAGTGGAAGCTAACTATATCTAAATATAACTGAGCGATATGAGTTGTTTATGCACCCTTTTTGAAGAAAGCATGTCATACGAATGGAACCTTATATCCCAGTAAAAATTAACAGAAAAATGTCAAAGGAAAGACAAAATTAGTTACAGGCTGATTTTTGATCTACAGGTTGGTATTGATATGGTTGACAATCTGAGAAAAGTTCCCAACTGTCCCATGTACGCTAGGTCCGTTATGGGGGTCAAAGTTAAAACGAATGGGTTTTTTGCTTTTATTTCAAAAATAGTAGACTGTAGATTAAAAAAAAATCTGCAAGCTTATAGCTGAGTTAATTTTACCTAAAATAGCTGAAAATAGTTTTTAGTTTTTAAATACCATTTACTGTTTAGAAGATACCATCACTTCAAAATCTTATATGTTCACAAAAGTATGCAATTTTTTTAATGCTGCTTTCTACCAAAATTATTTATAAAATGTGCTTAAATCTCGCATAATTGAAATAATTGTTTTCAAAAACATCCTTGAAAGTTTATTTATAAAAGTAACCCGTTAAAATAAGTTATAGGACTTCAAAGTTTTGTTAAGATACCGAATATGTGTTAATTGTTCCACACCACCTATCCCAAGAAGGCTTAATCCACGGTATTTGATAAATCTAGATTAGAATTTATGTACAATTGGTCTAAAACTAAATTATAACTAAAATAAATCATGTCGGCTCAACAACAATCGCCCGACGTACTTCAGCTGACTCTATACAATGCTATATTTTTACTTACATCATATTTTTGTTTGCATAATCTTTAATTGAAATTTTTAATTATAATAAACTGTCTTTGGTTTTAAAAAATTAGGCTTAGGATGCGGTGTTGTTTATCCTCTGTTGTGCCCGTTGCTGGTTCTCTCGTAGAACGGGGTTCCGTCATTGTTCATTATATCTTCGAATCGGTCGTCTGTGATGGCTCGAATGTTGGGGTAGCGATGGCTGGGTTCTAGTTGTTGCTGGAGTAGTTGCTGGATTTCCAAGTTGGGGTGGTCCTCCAAGTTTCTCAAAATATTTTTGGAGAGCTGTGTCATGAACTGATTTAATGGGATCAGTTTGGTGTCATCATTTAGCTTCTTGTTTGGGACATATTTCCTTGTAATGGGGTTTCGGTGTAGACTTGTACAGCTACAGGGTATCTTGCTTTCAAAAACTTCGATCTTCTTCATATATGTTGGTGATATAATGAACCAAATATGACAAGCGTACCTTAGAACTGGACGGATCAGCTGTTTATAGATGAGGAGCTTAGTATTAGTGCTTGGTCCGTTTCTTCTCCTAAGAAGCGAGTGAACTAGATGTAGGGAGAAGTTGGCTCTCTTAAGCATAAATGAAGCGTGCTTGTTGAATTTGAAGCGGTTAGTGAAATTCACTCGAAGGTATTTTGCTGTTGTCTTTTTTTATCACTGTGTTGCCTGGTAGCTTGATACTGATATTATCACAGCGTGATGCGAAACCTCTTTGAGCTCTTGTTGCTGTTGTTGGGGTTCTGAAGCATTTTATCCTTAGTACCCATTTAAGGTAGTAGTCCCACAAGTTTCTTATGTGACTTTCAACTCTCCTGGCTGCGATTTCTGGTGAAATGTATGTTGCATATGTTAAGGAGTCATCGGCATATAGTTTCGTTTTTGTCCCTGGAATGTTGGTAAGCTGGTCAGCTGTATAATTGTTGAAAAGTATGGGGCCCAACTTGGAACCTTGTGGAACTCCAGTGCTGATCATCTTTCTTCTTGAATATTCTTTGTTTACCTGTACATAAAAGGATCTATGGGTTAGAAATGTTTTGATTAATCTTACCAAGTGTTTAGGTAGTCCTAGACTTGATAGTTTGAATATTAGTCCTTTTATCCAAACTGTGTCGAAAGCCTTTTCGATGTCCAGTAAACAGGCGACTGTCGTCTCTTTCTTGTTGAGTCCGAATGGATGGTGGAGTGTCGTGCTCAGAAACCATACTGACATTCTTCCCTTTCATTGAAGAAATGATGAACCATTCACAGGAGAAGTCCGCCCAGGATTTTGCTGACACAGCATAAAAGCGAAATTGGCCGATATCCATCGACGCTATTCCTGTTGGTTTTTTTTCGAAAGGGGCACCACTTTTGCCATTTTCCATATTTCAAGGAAGTAGCGGTTATTCAGGCATTAAGTAATAAACTATTATTTCAAGGTTTTATATGCGGACCCGAGCTAATCCTCTCTCAATATTAATTGATGGGTATTTTTAAATAAATTGTCAACATATCAGTAATGTTATTCTCATATTAAAAAAATTGAGATAATAATTAAACATGACATTACGAAGCCTGAAAAAGTCATTGACAAAAAATGTCCGTCTATCTGTCTGTCTGTTCGGGTGTATATAGAGCTGCAGCCTAAACGGCCTTCAAATTTGCTATGTGTATATCTCTTGGAATTCCTCAGAGGTAAAATTGAAATTTTATTTTTTAGGGCTAAAAATAATGGTACCTGCCATATAACGGTTAAGGAAAAAATTAATTTTTCTCAAAATCGGCTCAACCAAATTTACTGAAAAAGTCTATTAACAGCGAGCACCTTTCACATAAGGTTTTATTTTTAATTTTCGAATGTCGATGATTTCGATGTCTCGATAACGGATATTCTGCGTAACAAATTTTTGAATAATTATTTTTTTTTTTGAAAACTCAATATTGTTAGAACTTATCAAAACAAAATATTTAAAATTTAAAAATCAGGTGTAAATTAATAAACTCTAAAAAACTATATACCAAAATAAAAGAAAAAAGAAATTTCAAAAAACTAAAAATAAAAAGCATGATTTTATCAAAACCGGTTCTACCATTTTCGAAATACTTTTTTTCATAAATTCTTTGTTATTTAAGACGTGTGATGCCACCTTCATTTTTTCCGTTAAATATTGTGGTTTTGATACATTTTATAAGTTCAAACTGTGTTATATTCAACGTAAATGGCACATACTTCTTTCAAAGATCTTCCTTTCCAATGTAATTAGGTACATAAGATGAAGTACGTGCGACTCAGTCGTGCCCATTTTGTAAATACGTTTTAGAAATGATTTCGTCGATGTCGATTTTTATGTTTGAAAATATATTTATATTTCGTCCATTTTAGAAAAGAGGGCGTTGGCATTCCATATACCAAATATTAAACAACTGGTTCATTTTCATATTTAATTGCGTGTTAATTTTTTTTTAAATATTAGTTTATTCAACCATTTAACGTAAGTAAAAGATGGAGCAAAATTAATCAACCGTTGGTTTGACCTTAAAGCTTAGATCAGACGATCTGCATGTACACAGACATTTGTGTCTAAATTTGTGTATTTCTTAAAAAAAAAAATACACAAACCGTCTGAACCACATGTTTTAGTGAATGAGAAAAAAATAAATGCTGGTGTGCCCCAGGGCTCTGTTTTGACTCCGACTCATTTCCTTATAATTATCAACGAATTCTAAATTGTTTATTATTTATTATTCGATATCTTCATTCTAGTAAGTTTATTTTCTTGGTAACCCATCTGCAACTTGGTTATACTTAACCTTTACATTTTCGATTTCAAAATTAAATTCTTCTAGGCTAATTTTCGACCTTTGGAGTTTGATATAAGGTTCCTTGAGAAAACTCAACCAAACAAGTATTAGTCGATGATCTGTGAACTTCTTTCCATAGAGATAAGACCAGTAACTTTTCCAGAACATACTAGAAACTCACTGAACGCACTTGAAAAATCGTTTTCTTTTTTTTAATATTCAATAAACGTCAAAACCGTTAGGTGCTTTATGAATAGGGTAGGCACTGAACGGTGTCAAACAGGTGATGCACAGTGCTGCAACTATCTCGTACGCATCAATTGTGCTTATTTTTCCTGCCCTCGGAAACCACCGGGTACTGGTATGTCCATCCCAAACCTCCAGTTCCTTTTGACTTAGGAATCCAACAAAAAACCTGGCCCTCCAGGTTGGGGGTTGTTGCGAAGCGACCAATAGCCCCGGAAAAGGACGGACTAACTGGACGACCCGGAAAAAACGAATTAAGGACAACGACCTTCGGATCTGCACGTGGAATGTTAGAACTCTTAACAGACCACGTGCAGCCGAACAACTAGCGGATGCAAAGACCGAGCTGGCTGGAGAGGCTTATTGGTTGGTTGGTTGGTCGTCCTGAACTGTAGCGCCCCCTAAGTAAGTAAGTAAACGTCAAAACCCAGTTGTGTAGAAATACACAAATCATCTGAACCACAAATCTGAGTACACATATTTATTTGTGTATGCCAATACACAAATAATGTTTGTGTTATTCTGTCAAAATATACAAATTGTCTGAACCACAAGTATTAATGGCTAACATAAATCGCACGGTCAACAACCAACAGCTGATGCACTCTCTTGAGGTCGTAGCGGCTAACGCTCATTTGCGTGCATTTCTCGTTGCGCCGTCTGCTCGATATTCCGGAGTCCTCTTCGACATCTTGGCAACATCAGCGACATTCTCAACAGAACAGCTTCTCTGGAGCTGGCAAAACCAAGTGTTGTCCCAGTCTTTTCACAGCATTTTTATCCAGTTGTTGTCGGACCTCCTAGCAACCTGCGACGAAATTTACGCTGCGCCAATACCTGCTAGTTATTTCAACAACTTGTAACTGGTATCTTCCAAACACAGGATCCAGCTAGAATATGACGCAAACAGTTACTACTTGTTTGCAACAAACCTCAATTTTTATTATTTCGAAAAGCAAAGTATGTCTGAAATGTATAAAACTTATTACTATGTGTTGCTATTTACCTGAGAGACGGAATAAAATATAAAATAGTCTTGCGTTCAGAAGAGACAAACCCTATAGATTTCGTATTCATAGAAATAAGGAACTGCGAAAATAAGTGTTTGATTGGATGCATGTACATTCCTCCTAGCATTGCCAATTATCGAGCTGTGGAAAATGTCATAAATGAGGTTTCCCATCTAGCTCAAAAACTGTTACTTTGTGGTGACCTTAATATAAACCTTTTATGTACTTCTACAAGTCATCTTTTCAAAGACGCTATAAATGCTTCAACTCTTACATTTGCGAACTCAACTTGCTGCAACGCCTTTTATGCCCTACAGAACTCCATCACTTTTAGATGTTTTTTTGCTTAGTGACCCCAACCTATTGAAGTTATATAACCAACTGTCAGCACCAATATTCTCCTAACATGATCTTCTTTTCACTACCATTGACTTTGACCTAAATACAAATAACATGCTACGTAGCTTTCAATATCGGGACTTTCGAAACATCGACATCCAAAGTTTATTTTCTGAATGCGATAATCTTTTTTGGCAAGACATTTACCTGACACCTTACGTTGACGATCAGGTTCGTATATTTAACGATAAAGTTTCTTTTTTGTTTGATAAATATGTTCCGATTAGAACAAAAGTAGTTATAAACAATAAGTGTCCCTGGTTGACAGCTGATATTATCCGTGCAATGTCTTTGCGCGATACACTTTTTCGGCGTTGGAAAAGATTTGAATGCTGGCTGCATTAAAAATAGCTTAAAATCGGGTAACTTGTATGTCAATAATTATTTTTAATTATAAAAAAAATAATAATTTTTTAATTTTTTATTATATAATTAATTTTTTTTAAACAAATATATCGACTACGCCTGATGATGAAATATACTCCCGAAACGCGTTGCATTTAAATTATTAAAAAAATATGTTAAATTTGTTTAAAAAAAAAAATTTATTAAATAATAAAAAATTAAAAAAATTATTTGTTTTTTTATAATTAAAAATAATTATTGATATAATAATAATAACTACACAGTTGGAGACGAAACCACATACATAATGATAACTTGTATGATAAAACGTGCAAAATACCTCCACTATCTTCATATATTTAATACAAACCGCTCTTCTAAATTTTTGTGGAAACAAATGAAAGATTTGGGGATTGGTAAGAAATCGAACTCAATACCTGAAAACATTAACATCGAGGAAATTAATATCAAATTTGCAAACCCCACTTCAGTTATACTAAACAGCACCTTACAACTTGTTTCGAACTTATCTCCAGGTGCCTTTTCATTTTCAGCAGTTGATATATTCACAGTTGGCAACGCAATTTTTTCAATAAAATCTAGGTGTGTTGGTTTAGATAATATCCACCCCGAGTTCATAAAAATTCTTATTCCGAAAGTACTTCAGCACATAACTTACATTTTTAATTCCATCTAAACCACTTCCATCTATCCGACCGTATGGAAACGGGCAAAGATAGTTCCCATACCGAAGAGCTCAAAATCTGTGAATGATTATCGTCCAATAGCTATTTTGTGTTACTTGTCGAAAGTCTTTGAGGTAATTGTCAGCAAACAAATCAAGGAGCATATTGAAAGCTTAAACTTATTAAATCCTTTTCAATCTGGGTTTAGATCTGGTCACAGCTGCATAACGGCCATGTTGAAGGTCTCAGATGATATTCGAGAAGCGATAAATAAAAATAATTTAACCCTAATTACGCTATTAGACTTTTCAAAGGCATTTGATTCGAACCATCTATCTTATGTAACAAGCTATAAATTTTTCTAATAGTGCAGTTTTTTTTTTTTATAATTAACGCGCGCACAAGGGATTATGTGTTTCCCTTTTAATGTAGAACACACTGCGCGGGCATTACGAAGATAGGGAGGGGAGAGATAGGAGGTGCCGATTAACATTGGTTTTGAATGTTTGTAGATCAAAATGGCAAGGGAAAATCCCGCCGGGTAAACTATTCCAAATTCGTGTCGTTCGGCTAAAAAAAGAATCCTTATATTTCATGGTACGTCCGAAATTAGGCTCAAGGGTGAACTGATGAGCATTCCTTGCGAGACGAGTATTACGGGAGAAACTTTTAAGGGGAGGAATGCAACTGGCTACTTCGAGTGAACATTTTTTGTAAAAGAAACGATAAAATAAGGAAAGACATGAAACATTGCGTCGGTGTTCGAGTGGGGCAATTGTTTCAGCGACAGTTCTATTACCTATCAATCTTAACGCTCGATTTTGTGTTCTATCAAGCAGGTGAAGCGATGTTTGTGAAGCACATGCCCAGAGGTGGGAGTTATACTCGAGTTTAGGGCGTATAAACGCTTTATAAATTGTAGCCAGATCAGATGGGGAAAAATACTTCTTACACCGATACAGAAAACCTAAGCACTTTGCAGCATTCTTAGCGATCTCAAATATAATATGGTCGTTCCAACGGAGGTCGTCGTTGACACACATACCGAGTACAGAGAGCGTTTCGGTTTCTTCGATGTAAGTGCCATTCATTATTTTTTGTTATTTAAATAATCGTGTTCAGACCGTTTCGTATAACAATAATCTATCTTCTTATTTACCTTTAACAAGGGGGTACCGCAAGGTTCGATTCTCGGACCTCTGCTTTTCTCCCTATTTATAAATCCGTAATTAACCACTGCAACTACCATATTTATGCTGACGATGTGCTGTGCAGTTGTATTTCGACTTCTCTACCAGTCTTGTTGTAGATGCCATTGCAAAAATAAATGAGAATCTAGCATCAATAATTGAGTGGTCAATCCAAAACCAGCTGCTATTAAATCCTTATAAAACAAAATGTTTACCTATTGGAAGACGTGAACCAGTTTTTTTCAAATATCCCTCCAATTTTGTGAAATGGATCACAGGTTGAAATGGGCTTGAAAGCTAAAAAACTTGGAATAATCTTTAACAGTTAATAGCATTGTTGGTAAAGTGCTTTTACCCGTAGAGGTCAAGATTAAACTAGTAAAGGCAGTAATTATTCCCATTGTAAGCTTTGGCTGCGAGATTTTTGCAGACTCAGCCTCAGTTTCATTGCGTAAACTTCAATTGGCCTTCAATGCCGTGAACCGGTTTGTCTTCGGCCTCCGTAGGTTTGAACATGTTTCCGAATTCTCACGAAAAATGTTTGGACGCACTTAACATTATTTTCGTCGCTTCAAATGCATTGCCTTTATCGTCAAAATTATAAAAAGAAAAATTAACCTTTTCACAGTCAGTACGGGGTACGACCTTAAGACCTAGCATGTACACATGTCTGACATCGCGACATCAATTTTTCATTCACTCTGTAAGTCTTTGCAACTCTCTTAGGAACAAAATAGAACATAGCCAGTTTTTAAATGTCGTTTACTCTTTTTTATCACAGGATGATTCTCTTTCCGCACCGTAATTTTAATTTTTTCCTTAATAGTTTAATTTTAATTCTTTCTTGTTCTCATTTTGATCACCTTCTTTGTACAATCACTATGAGTTTAAATTGTTAATCTATTCTCTATCTTATAAGATTTATTTTTTTCTCTTTGTGCAACGATAAATATAATAAATAAATTCTAAATAAATACTAAATTACTTATTCGGAAAATATGATTATGAAGCTATTTTAAAAATGATTTTATTTAGAAAGGCTCCTGAAAATATTAGTAAAAAAAAAAACTAATTAAGAACTCACCGAGCTTTTAATAACTCAAAGAAAACCGCAATTCGTTTGGTTTGCATTATTCAAAAGGTGGTTTTAATTACAAAATTCAATCGAATTGCAATTTAATAGCAAACACGGCTCACACAATCATGGCTTAATTAACCCTTTTTTTATTTTTAGAACTTATCTAATCGGCTGGCAAATCGTTCTGCAACCAAAAACCAAAAGGCAGTAAAATATTCATTCAAACTACCTGTTTGACATTAATTGAGTGTCCTGCGTGTTTTAAGGATGAAATGTCCTTAACCACCAATTATGAATTAAACACGCAAACAAGCAAAACTAGCAACTTAACTAAATTGGTTTAAGTGAGGTGTGTTATGGGAAAGAATAAATGACAAATCGAAATGTTTATAAGACTCACTTATGTGGAGGTCCCTAAGGATGGGAAGACCAATCATTTACTGAAACTTAAGCGCTTGGAAATGCATAAAAGAGTATTCAGATTATGATTAGCGGCTGAAAGCTATTAACAAGGACATTTTGATTCTTTCTCAGAACATTAGTATTTTAATTCAAATTAAATCAAATTAAAAATAGGTGGTTGGGTGCTGTATGAATAGGGTAGGCACTGAAAGGCATCAAACTGGTGATGCACAGTCGCTGCAACTATATCGTACACATCAATTGTGCTTATTTTACCTCCCCGCGGTAACCACCGGGTACTGGTCTGTCCATCCGGACATTCCTGCTAAACTTATAAGCGCGAGTGTTGAACACAGAAAAAATAGCAACACTATAATGCTCTGCTTTAATGACTGTTCTGATCGATTCGCAGAAGTCTTGCACGAGCCCCTCAGAAAGAGGACGTACGGCGGATGAGCCCAACCAATTGGACCAACGGTGGCGTCAACAGTCAACGAAGCAGACGCCCTAATGAGCTACTTCGACGTATTTGGAGATAAGGTCATTAGGACAATTCAATGCAAGTCAGGGCATTGAAATAGAGATGGTGGCGGATGAACCCTTAATGGGCCAACGGCAGCGCTCATATCCCCGAAGTGGGTTACTGACTCCGGATTCTCCGGTTCCTTTTGTCCAAGGAATCCAACAAAGGACCTGGCCCTCCAGGTTGGGGGTTGTGCGTGGGGTTAACAACCCTGCCACGGAAAAAAGAAAAAGTTGCGAAGCGACCAATAGCCTCGGAAAAGGACGGATTTACTGTTGACGACCCGGAAAAACGAATCAAGGACAACGACCTTCGGATCTGCACGTGGAATGTTAGAACTCTTAACAGACCACGTGCATCCAAACAACTAGCGGAGGCCCTAGACTGCTACAGAGCAGGAATTACTGCCATCCAGGAAGTGCGATGGAATGGGCCGGGCAAAAGGAGGATGAAAAACTGTGACGTGTACTACGGTGATTGCGCAAGAAGACCACAGCGTTTATTTGGGTGCGGATTCGTCATAAGCGGTAGACTTAGGCAAGAAGTCTTGGGCTTTCGACACGTAAGTGAGCGACTTGTGACAATCCGTATCAAGGCTAAATTCGCCAACATTAGCCTAATATGCGCTCATGCCCCCACAGAGGACAAAGATGACGCCACCAAGGATGACTTCTATGAGCTCCTCGAAAAAACCTATGAGCAATGCCCTAAATACGACGTTAAGATCGTACTAGGCGATTTTAATGCCAAAATAGGTAAAGAGGAAATCTTTGGTAGGACTGTCGGAAAACATAGCCTACACGACACAACGTCTGAAAACGGACTTAGGCTAATTGACTTCGCAGCGGCACATAACGTCACCATTGCAAGCACACGGTTTCCTCATCTCGATATACACAAAGGGACTTGGCGACACCCAGATCAAAGAACCGTCAATCAGATTGATCACGTTGCGATCGATGCAAGACACGCCTCCAGTATCTTGGATGTTCGCACCTTCCGAGCAGCTAACATCGACTCGGATCACTACCTTGTTGCAGCAAAGGTAAGAATGCGAATAACCCGAACTCCACAACAACGGAGTAATACTGTGAGGAAGTATGACGTCGGAAAGCTGCAATCGCAAGAAACCGCCAGAACCTATGCCGATCGAATATCCCGTAACCTCTCAAGAAATCCAGTACCGCCAGCATCAAGTGCCGAAGATCAGTGGCAACACTGCCAACAAGCCATCAGAGATGCCGCAACTGATGTGCTAGGTTTCACCAGACCACCACCACGAAACCTCTGGTTTGATGACGAATGCAGGCAGGCCCATGCAGCCAAACAAGAGGCATATAAAGCGACGCTGCAAAGAAAGACGAGAGCTGCTCGCGAGCTTTACGAGCAGAAAAGACGGGAAGAACACCGGCTTCTCCAAAAGAAAAAAAGAGAGCATGAGAAGCGCGCGATCGAAGATATTGAGAGATGCTACTCCAGGAACAACGTGCGGAAGTTTTACCAACAGGTAAAAAGAACATGCCAAGGAAAAAAATCCCGCACAGAAGCCTGTAGAGATAGGAATGGAAACCTCGTAGTAGAGTCACAGTCGGTGCTGAGTACATGGAAGGACCATTTCTGCAGACTGTTAAACGGCGATGAAGGCCAAAATCCCGCTGTCAGGCAGAATGAACCATTCAACATGGATGATGACAGACAAAACTTCCGTCCACCTGACCAAAATGAAGTAAGGATAGCAATATCTAAACTAAAAAACAACAAAGCTGCTGGACCCGACGGATTACCCGCCGAACTTTTTAAAGCGGCCGGAGATGACCTGGTGGAGTGCATACACCAACTCATCTCTAAAGTTTGGTCAGAAGAAAGTATGCCTGATGAATGGAACCTCAGCATCGTTTGCCCGATTCACAAGAAAGGAGACCCTCTAAACTGCGCCAACTATAGAGGAATAAGTCTCCTGAATATCGCCTACAAGATCCTCTCTGCCGTACTATGTGAACGCCTGAAACCTTTCGTCAGCAACCTGATTGGCCCCTATCAGTGTGGTTTCAGACCAGGAAAGTCCACAATCGATCAAATGTTCACGCTACGGCAGATCCTGGAAACCACCCAAGAATTCCAAATCGATACCCACCACCTCTTTATCGATTTTAAGGCCGCGTACGATAGCATTTATAGAGACGAGCTATACAGAGCCATGTCAGGTTTTGGCATTCCCACAAAACTCGTCCGACTGTGCAGGATGACGATGGAGAACTCTCGCTGCTCCGTCAAGGTTGGTTCCGACCTCACAGAAGCTTTTGACGTCAAAAAAGGATTCCGACAAGGTGATGCGCTATCGTGCGATTTCTTCAACTTAATACTTGAAAAAATTATAAGAAACTCGCAAGTCAATTGTAGTGGGACAATTTTTTTCAAGTCTGTGCAATTGCTAGCATACGCTGACGACATAGACATCATTGGCAGAACTCGGCGAGCTGTCACTGGAACGTTTGCTAGCATTGAAGCTGAAGCGGCTAAGATGGGACTAGCAGTCAATGAGGCCAAAACGAAGTACCTGCTGTCCACAAAAAGGGACACACAACACCGGCGGATTGGACAAAACATCACAATAGACAGGTACAACTTTGAGGTAGTTAGGGACTTTGTGTACCTCGGATCCGCTATAACATCTGACAACAACATCTCGTCAGAAATAAAGCGAAGAATTACTCTTGCCAATCGCTGTTTCTATGGGCTAGGAAGGCAATTGAGTAGCAAAGCCCTCTCTCGAAAGACAAAGGAGACTCTTTATAAGACCCTAATCATCCCAGTCCTGCTCTATGGCGCCGAGGCATGGACTCTATCTAAAGCGGATGAAGATATCCTTAGTCGTTTCGAGCGTAAGATTCTTCGGAAGATTTTTGGCCCTATCTGCGTTAACGGGCTTTGGAGGAGAAGGTTCAACCAAGAATTATACGAGCTGTACAGCGACATTGACCTGGTCAAAAAAATACGCATATCACGTTTAAGGTGGCTAGGTCATGTAGAGCGAATGGACAACAATGCTCCGGCTCGCAGGATCTTCGATTCCATCCCAGAGGGTAGACGCAGTCAAGGAAGACCTCGCCTTAGGTGGCGCGCTCAAGTGGAGGACGACCTCAACCAACTTGGAGTGCAAAACTGGAGGCAGCTAGCCAAAGACCGAGTTGGCTGGAGAGGCATGTTGGTTGAGGCCCAGGTTCGTCCCGAACTGTAGCGCCACCTAAGTAAGTAAGTAAATTAAAAATTTAAGTGTTCTCCACTGCAAAAAAATATGCTTCTGACCAAGCATAAACGGTGGGCTCATATCAGTTAGACCGTTCATGCTCATTAGTATTTTAAGGAAAAGTGCTTTTATATTGCAATTAAATTGATATCCTTGCCCCAATTTTGCGCGGACATACATATCTGCATCATGCACACATTATGATACTGATGAGTACTTAAGTACGAATTCTGATGATGACGACGTTTATGGGGGGTTAAATTCCCAAGGATGGCATTTCCATGTTTGGCTATGTTTATTTCTGACATTGTTGTGGGCAGACGTAAACGTGCTAACAAGGACATGCAAAACATCAGCTGAATGTTTTCATATACCAAATGTAGATTGCTATGGTTTTTTTATATTAAATTTTTCTTCCCAGGACATTTAATGTGTTTTTATTTTTTGGAAGATGCCAACAATTTGTTTCTTTGGCTTGGGAACAAATTTTTTTTATAACTCAGTATGTGGGCAAAGGATGTCATGATGATGATGATGCAAGAGGCAAATGCTTCTGATGGCAAAGGACCAACAATATGCATAAGCACAATCTAATGGAGAATGATAAATAAATAAGTCATTACTTTGATGGGAAAAATATTCTTTTGTTGAGTTTTATGAATGCACAGCTGGCAAATGATGGCATTAATGTCTTATTGCTTCAAAACGGTTTTCGTGGAATAATGTCAAGGCAAATCCGTGGTTTTTTTTATTAGATTAAGCCGCCTAATGTACATGAAACTTTAAGACCGCTTCAAACGGCTTCCGGCCCCGGCTTCATTCAACAAATTCTTCTATAACCCCCGACAAGGCTTCAATTGTCCTGGTCTACGTCATTCTTCCAACCTAAGCAAGGTCTAAGGCCACGTGGCCTTCTAGAACAAAAAAAAAAAAAACAACCCTGAACGATCGGGTCTACCGAACTCTAATTTTTTCCACAACATTTACTTCGGTGTAGAATTCAAAGAATTCATAACTGTATCTCTTCCGGAATCGTCCTTTCTTGCACACGGGGCTAAAATTCTCCGTAAGTCTTTCCTCTACGCAAAGAGAATCATTATTAAGCCGTACATCTCGAATGTGGAACGTTTTGCCTAACACTATTTTCCCATCCCATTATGATGTTCAGACGTTTAAAAGCAATGTCCATCGTCATTTCCTATTAAATAAAATTGGAAACCAATATGTAAACTATCCTTAATCTTAACTAGATCTATCACCCTTTAGACAACATTTTTCCACTAACTAACTCAAAATATAAATACTTCCAACAATGCGTGTTCACAAGAGTGACAAGCCAAACTAATTAAGTTTTCTTCATTAACCTTAAAAGGTAGCAAATGTAAGCCATCTTGTGGTAAATTATAGATTTAACCTTTGTTGCAAAAACAAAAAAAAAAAAAAAAAACAAGAGCTCTTAATGCACACTAAGTAATGCATATCGATCCACCAGTAGACATGAACTGTATTGCATGTTGAACGTTGTTTAACTAGAAATTTACTTAACTAATACGAAGAACTACATTCGTTTTAGAGATTAAATATTAAAATGAAAAAACTTTTCCAATTTTGTAATTTAAATTTTCTCCTCTTAAATGGATACGTTTGTGTGTGTAACTGAAGAAAGTGCAACTTTTTTTTGATTAAGTTTTAGTTTTATAAATGACAAGGACGAGAAAAGTGGTTAAATGGGCCACGACTTAAGAAAATACGATGTAATTGTGACCGAGTTTCATGGCACTAATGTGAGACATCTTGAAAATGCATTATTTCATGTAATTATATAAAAGTGGAAGCGGAAGTAAGAGGTTTATTTTTGCATTACACTTTGAACTTAGGGACTCTTGAGACACTTCATTAAGTATGCGGAAATAATTCAGAAGATAATTTCTTTACAGTTTTAGTTTTATTAAAAAAACAATGAACTGGAAAAGAGAGAAATTAATGAGTTTTCCTCTTTATCGCTATTTCTTTACCAACACTTCCTGAATTTGACTGTTTTAAGTTTTTCACTCTTCGAATGTGACGAGCTAACCTACAGAAATGTGGCTACCATTTTGAAATTTAAAAGGTTATGTCCTAAAGTTATGCATTCATTACCTATCATTCAAGCAGCAAATTAAGACTAATAAACAGCAAATGTCTCAAGTGACTTCCCTGGGGTATACCTTCTTCTTCTTTGATAGAAATTTCTCTGTTACTTCGGTTGAATATGTAATCTGTTTTAAATTTCTCTAACAAACTTACTTAATGTAGGATTTGGAATCAAGTTATATGGATGCCAAAACAGCGTTTCCTAGAAACTAAAATGCAGCTAATCTTAATAATTTGGGAAACGTACATACTGTGCTCACTTGACTCTCTCAGGCTGTACTCCGTAGTAAAAACCTTTCATGTCGTCGAAGTAATTTCCTTAAAAACTTAGTTGATGAGAAACTACAATCCACGAAAACAGACAAATTTACTGCTGACAAACTGAGCATAGGACAACAAACTTCGGATCTGCACTTGGAATTTAAGGTCCTTTAGCTAAGACAGCTAGACTGCTAAAAGGCAGACATACCGCTATCCTAGAAATGTCATGGTATGTGTCAACACGCCTGTAGGACACACTATTGAGAACAAATGCCAACATTACCCAAAAGCAATAAGAGAAGTTGACTCTCATGGTATTTACAACGAAATCCCAATGGCGCTGAACAAAACGACAAAAACTGAACACGGGCTTCTTAATAAAAAAAGGAAAATAGCGTAATTGAACAAATGGAGAGGAATGAGGTTAACCATCCGATCGAGATGGATCAATGCAAGCTACACTTCCGAGAATAAAAGTTGCTGGATTCGTGGGCCTATCTGCTGAGCTCTTCAAAGCTCGAAGCGAAATTTGAAATATGCAAGATGTTTTCTGGTTGGTATGAGCTCCGAATTCCATTTGTCTATTGCCAGTATAGCTTTTGGCCAGCAAAGTGAACTATCGACCAAATATTAAAATTACGGCAGATCTTCGAAAAAAAAACCAAGAACATCAAATGGATACCCGTCATCTTTTTTATCGATTTCAAAGCGGTGAATGGCGAATGACAGCACTAATAGATACGACCTACGTACATACATATTTTGGCATTCTTGTCCAACTCGTCGATCTGTGTAGAATGCGGGTGGAAAACGAACGCTCTTCCTTCAAGGTTCAAAAACACCTCACCGACACTATTATGCCCAAAGAGAATTTAGATCATGCTCCTTCAAGATGATGTACAGAGAAACGATATTTCAAAAGTCTATAAGTCTATGACGAAGGCTCTGACTTAGCCAAAAAGAGTAAAAGTCCAGCGTGCCAGATAACTAATAGACACCAATGCTCTGACCTAGAAAAACTTGGATTTCATTGTACAAACTTCCAATAAAAACTGGGGGGAATCATGTTCGTTGGTTCAGGTTCATTCCGAAATTTAGCGCCACCAACGCCTTTTAAGATAAACAGAAAAATACTGCTGATATATTCTACCGCCCTCCTAAACTTTTCTTTTAATTCGTAATATTTAAATTAAGCTTCTGTATAGCATACTTTTTTGCCATGTCTTCGAAAATTTTTTGGAAACAGTGATTTAAATTTCCGTGAAAACCCCTGTGTTTTTTAAAGGGTGTTTTTTTTAGACGTGTGGTTTTCAAGGATAAAAAAACATATAATTTAATGTAATGGCCAAGATTTAAGCATTATTAAAAACATAAGGGTTTGCCATGATGTTTTAAAAATGATTTCGCGGAAGTGGCCGCCGCGGCTGACTCGAATAAATTCCAGCCGATAAGCCCAATTTTCCCAAGATTGGATGGTCATCTCGTTTTGGGCCCATTCACGGAACGTGCGACGCACTTGATGGTCGTTCGATTTCACTTCTTGCACGAGTTAGATTTTGTTAGCCCGCAAACCAAGATATTTCCGAAAAATCTTCCATAAAGTGGATGGACACAGCTAAAATTGTTGCGCGCGATAGCGGATGGACTCATCGGGTCTTCGTCGATACTCTGCTCCACCGAACCGTACCATTATTTTGGCAATAAATGTGCACGATTTGCGAACGTTGTTCAGAAGTAAGTCTATTTATTATGAAATGGCAAACCAAACTGAGTATAAATCAAGTGACAGATGTCAAAAAGACCAACTGAGAAAAAAGTATTGCCAGATTGAAAACCACACGTCATATTCGTAATCAAATCATCATCATTATCATCATAATCAACATCATCTTTATCGTCATCATCATCATTATCATCAATATCGTCATAGTCTTCATGCATAGAATTTAACTCAGTATATTATATACCCTTAATTCATGGATTGGTTGGATGAAGTTCATTAGAAAATGAGTGTTTAGGAAAACATACGGACCATCATGGCTTAGATTTGAGCAGTGATATCAGGTGTTAGAATATTTTTTTTTTGATATTCTAATAAAATGGTTTTCTGTATAATTTTTTTGTCAATATAGCTTTAAAAGATCTTCCAATAGGGATTGTCAATTTTTGACAGTTGATAGCGGCCATATTGTTGAAGCTACATCTGTCAAATTGGCTGTCATTTATTAAGTCTGCTTTGGCAAATCAGCGTGAACGTTCAACAACACGTGCAAATGATATAATTATTTTATTAAAATGGATGTTCTGTTGGGGACTCGTTCCGTGCGCTTTGCCCATTGTACGGCCGCCATAATCGTCCTATCCAATTCTGGATGAATGGAAGAAATCCACATGAGATCCAAGAGCATCCAATGCATCCCGATAAAGTCACTGTTTGGTATGGATTTCGGGTTGGCGGCGTCATCGGTCCATATTTCTTTGAAAACGATGTTGACCAGATCATCTGTGAAGGGATTGCACCAGCGATCACTTAACTAATTGTCGCTACAAAACAATTAACAGAGTATTAAACCTTCTTCGAATTCCTAACCATCCCATGCACTACATTTACTTTGTTTGTTGTTTATTTGGCAACTCACCGGACCAAGTCTGCTCCGTTTTATATCGACAAAAACAGAATCTCCACGAGAGGGATATCAAACTCGTAAAGAAAATTAAGACCAACTTTACACATCACCGTCATTGGCAAGCGTTATAGGTCGATGATTACCAACTTCTTTTGGCCTGAATTGGATAATATGGACACCAGTGACATCTGGACGACCGGCGCCACGTGCCACACAGCTCAAGCGACATTGGACATTCTGCACAAGCGATTTGACGGCATGGTCATCTCACGTGAAGGTGATGTAAACTGATGTTATATTCCACACATAATGGTATCGATAGGACTTTCAAACGAATGAAAAATTTCGAGATAACTCACGGGTTTTTCAATAAGAGCGCTACAAAAGTTTTTTTTTTTAAATAAAACAAAAACGGTTTTGGATATCAATGAAATTCTTTATTCCTGTGAAAGTACGTTCGATGCCATTATGTATGGAACTCGATTTCTTTTGCATGGCCACCACGAGCACGCTTGCAGAAGTCCAGACGCTGAACCCAATTTCGACGGTTTTCAAGAATAAATCGGCATGTTGGCATAGACTATAGACTTAACGAAGCCACACAGGAAATAGTCTAACGGCGCCATTTCGTGAGATAACACATTCTCCAAACTTGGTTTCCAATAAATTGATTGCGACATTCGCTGTGTGGCTTGTGGCGCCGTCCTGTTGGAACCACATGTCCTCCAAGTCCATATCATCCAATTGGGGCCAAAAATATTCGGTTATCATTGAACGGTAGCGATCCCCATTCACAGTAATGTGCCGGTCTCGATCATCACGGAAGAAGTACGGCCCAATGACGCCGCCGGCCCATAAACCACACCAAACCGTAATTTTTTCGGGATGCAATGATGACTCATTGAGTACGTGTGGATTGCTGCCTGACCAATACCGCATATTTTGTTTATTGACGAAGCCATTCAGCCAGAAATGAGCCTCATCGCTGAAGATGATTTTTCGATGAAAATCCGAATCATTTTCAAGTTGTTGCTCAGCCCAATTCACGAGCATACGACGCTTCTGGTGGTCAAGCAACTTCAGTTCTTGCGTCAATACAATCTTGTAAAAATGTAGGCCAAGATCTTTTCGCAAAATTCGCCACAACGACGTCACAGAGATGCCCAACGCTTGAGAACGACGTGTGAGAGACACATTTGGGCTTTCTGCAACTGACACTCCGCGGCAGCAATATTCTCGACACTACGGGCACTTCTTTGTCTCACTGGCACGGGAACATTTTGTACTGTGCCTGTGTATTCAAATTTTTCCAGTAGACGCTCAATTGTTGATCTGCTAGGACGATTATAACGACCATAATTGGACGTAGCACTCTTAACGTTGAGGCCGTTGACTCCGAATTTCGGTAGTAAATTTTAATAATTTCGACTCATTGTTGGCTCGTATATCTTTCCATCATGAAATGGCAAACCTTACTGAAGAGAAATGTCAAAAGAGCGGCAAGAAATATGGCGTCGTTTGCTGTCCCTGTCGCTCTACTTTTGTAGTGTCCCTGTTGAAAAACCCGATACTTTGTTTTATATAAATTTAGAATTAAGAAGCCCTTAATGAAACACTTTATGTGTACTTCCACAATGGATTTTCAACTGTAACATTTCCCCTCATGACTAAGAAAAAATACGTTTCCTTTTATTAAACATATTTTTTTTATTATTTCAGATACAACTATGAATTCATCAGCTAAAAACACCCTCACAGCAAAATCTTTCAAAGAATTTTGATAAGAAGAACCAACCACCAACCCAAAGATTTTTGAACTAAGGGATACCTATCTCAACTTCCTTAGAATATCCTTAAACTACTCATTTAATCTGGTTCCTGTTCAGCTACTACCTAAAAATGTTAATAAAAGAATATCGAATACCACTGCCTTTAACGGTAGATGAATATCGCATAGCTCAGTTGTATATGATAGCTGTAAGTACCACCGCAATATGAATATTTATTAATTGCTTCCTTACAATTTCTATCTTAAATTACCATCTTTTATTCTTTGGATTTTTGTAGAAAAAAAGTCGAGAAGAAAGTCACGGTGAAGGCAGTGGAGTAGAAATTATTGTCAACGAACCCTATGAAGGTGGTCCTGGGGGCAAAGGAGGACAATACACAAAGAAAATCTATCATGTAGGGAGTCATCTTCCAGGATGGATCAAAAGTATGAACAAAAGTCAATAATCTACCTCGGGGAGGGATAGCTTATGTCATTTTTTATTTGAACTTTTTATATACTTTATATAGGCCTTCTGCCGAAGAGTGCCCTAACTGTGGAGGAAGAAGCCTGGAACGCCTATCCATTTACTAAAACACGATACACTTGTCCATTCGTTGAGAAATTCTCATTAGACATTGAAACCTATTATTTTCCCGATAATGGTTTCCAGGAAAATGTGTTCAAATTATCTGGCAGTGAATTGCGTAACCGAATTGTTGGTAAGTTCACATAGAATTTAAATGAACCAATTTTTCTTATATAGATTTGAAAATTTAAAAATAATTAATTTTATTTTCTTTCTTAACAAGATGTCATTGATATTGTCAAGGATCAACTTTACGGAGCCGACTATGTCAAGGAAGAAGATCCAAAGCTTTTCATTTCGGAAAAGACTTATCGCGGTCCTTTGAATGATGATTGGTTAGAAGAATATTGGCATGAGGTAGGCCTTTTTTCCAGCAAACATTTCAGGGTTTTAATGATCTTCTTAGGTTAAAGGCAAGAAACAACCCACAGCTCGAAACATGTCCCTCATGTGCGCCTATAAGATCTGTCGAGTTGAGTTTCGATACTGGGGTATGCAAACTAAATTGGAAAAATTCATCCACGATGTCGGTAAATATTTGCATCTTATCCACAAAACTGCATTTGTTAATTTTGTGACTTTTCTCAAGCCCTTCGAAAGACCATGGTTCGAGCTCATCGACAAGCCTGGGCTTGGCAAGACGAATGGCACGGCTTGACAATTGAAGACATCCGCAAGATTGAACATCAAACACAATTGGCTTTGGCTAAGAAGATGGGCGCCGGTGAAAGTGGAGATGAAGAAGAAGGTAAGGATCATTGCAGAATGTAGCAATTCTAGTTATAAGATTCATTGTTCTTGGTTAGATCAAAGCCTTTCAGATAAAGAACCAGCTGACGATGATTCAGTTATAACAACCAAAAAAGGTCTGCCTCCACCGATTGTCAAAGAACAACCGCCAAGTGTTGAAGCCAGCTCCGAAGAGGACGAGGACGAAGAAGAGGCTGGCGACAATTCATCGCACAGCCTTCAGCTCTCCAAATCAAAATACAGCTCCAAAGGAGCACTTCATTCACCAGTCGGCTCGGCGCACAGCTTCGATCTGCAGGTGGGCATGTTTTACAATACACAACCTCACTGAAAATATATTTTCGGTTTATAAGAATACACCTTTTGATTTTGGGTGGCAGTAGTTAAATATTTATAGTTTTTTTTCCAGTCAATCTTGGTGTGGAATCTTGATTATATACTTATATACTATATACTTTTTTTCCAAATATATTTCTTTGAAATTTTTATTTTTATCATAAATATGGGTTTGCATTTTTGGATCTTTTAACTGTCACATACATATTTATATTCAAATTTATATATATATATATTTTTTTCTTAAATAAATAAACATTTAAATATATAAATCACAACAGCAGCATGCAAAAGCTGTACAACATAAAAACGTAAGTAAATAATCCTTAATTGTGTAAATGTTTGTAAAAAAAATGTCGTGCGAAGGTCGTTTGTTTAAAAATGAAAAAAAAGTATTGAAACGTTGTCAGAATTTTAATTAAAGTTACAACTTTAGGAAGATCATCTTAAGTGAGCATACTTCTAGAAACTAGGAATTGCCTGTGGGGTCATTCCAGTCAAGTGTTAAATTTTATAGATACTTTTAAAAATAAAACGTGGTGTATCGTAGGGCTCTATCGAGTTCCTAACTCTTTTATTAATTGGTCAATAATTTTCTAAGTCAATTTTCTAAATTAGTCATAAAATTCTTAAATAGTAGACTAATTCATAACTGGTCAATTCTGTTAGTCAAATTTTCTGCTACTTTTTGTTCCATGAATAACAAGAGCTGCATTGGCTTCTAAACCTTCAATCGTTTCAAGTTTATCGACGTAAATAAGAGATCTCACACAATCCCCATAGAAAGTAATCGAATAGTGTCAAATCATCTCTTGGAGGATGTTTTCATCGAACGCATCAATAATGTGATTGATTCGTAAGCTGTATGCCATGTAGCTCGATCCTGTTTAAACCACAAGCCAGTTCCACCAACATATTTAATTTTTAGCTTCCGTTGACAGCATTACTCGCTCCTTTCGCATTTTAAGGGAAATACGATGCCACCTGCTAATAAACCAAATCAAACAGTACGTTTTTGGGTTGGATTGGTAACTGTTTAATTGTCAATGCGGACATTTTTCCCGTTTAATCGAAAATGAGCTTTGTCGCTGAATTCTGAATTTTGATTGCTTACGTTCGGGGTTGCAGACCTTTTTGCTTTAATAGCTCAAAAGTGGTATTGGATAGGTATTTTCATGTTGATTTTGTGATAATTTTGCAAATTCGTTTTCGAGTTTCTATGAAAGGAATTCAAGATAATTCAATTCAAAAGAAGAAACATAAGAGAAGGAGAGTCATGTAAATTAGGCCAAAATATATCAGAAATTCTGCTTAGACAACAAATCTTCTGTCCATAATCTGTAGTGCGTTCTTTTATCAATGATCGTTGTTCAAAGTCACTATTTTGTCGGTGGTGTTTAAAAAATTTAATTTAAATTTGTTTGGTATAAGAGTATACAGACGACTACGTCATAGTGACGTCAGAGTGGCACGGCAATAACACATTACAAGAACCGTCTAATACAGGGTGAGCCAAAAGAAATCATCCATTCGATGTTGTTTGGCTCTCTTTTTTGTTCTAAATGAAAAACTTCGATTCTGTTTTTTGATTATGTTTATTTGAACCTTTAGAATTGCATTGGTTAAGTCGAGAAGATGATATCGACCAAATGCCGTCACAATTGATTGCCATACGGGCGCATTTTTCATCATTTCAGCGAGACTTCTGGCGACAGATTCTCGCACTCATGTCGAATGTTGTCCTTGAGGGCTTTCAGAATCTCGGGCTTGTTTACGTAAACGGGACTTCAAAAAACCCCACAAAAAAGTCTGAAACTGTTAAATCGGGCGATTTTGCCGGCCAGTGCAAATCGCCAAAACGAGAGATGAGGCGACATGGGAACGCCGCCTTCAGAAAATCGGTCCATGTATCGCTCCGTGGCTTGTTCACTTGTATTCTGCATCTGTCTAGTCCACAAATTGGCGGCCATTTGCAAAAATGAGAGCATCTTCCAATAGCATGATTTCTTTTTGCCCACCTGTTACTAGCTTTAGACTGGCGTCTTCCATTTAATGTAAGCGTCAATATGTGTAGGGTTCGTCTCGTTTAAAACAATTCGCCATCTCTATCTCCAGTTTGCTATGTTACTAAACTTGATTAGGTGAAATTTAGAATCTTCCTTCGGCTTTTTTGGTCACTTTAAATTTAGCAAAGAAACAAAAACAGTAACTTTGGCATGTCCCGACGTTTTGGCAAGGGTTGTTGCCTTCTTCAGGGAAATTTAAAAACAAAATTTTAAAATTTACAACACAATCATGACAATGTTTTTTTTATTTAATTAATATAATTTAAAGTTTTTGAATTTAAAAAAAATGAAAAAAAACATTTCAACTTAAGAAGTTTAGTCTTAGATTGAAGCCGAAAGAGAAAAAAGAGATATTTTGTTTTTATGTAGAAACAAGAGAACAGTATACAGTAGGGTGCGTCTTATTTTGAAACTTTTGAAATTGCTTTTTCCCAACCCGTCAATTGGTTCGATCTCATGAAAAAAAAATAAGATAAAATTTAGGGGTTGCTACCGGGTTTTAAAAATACACCGGGTCAGTAGAAACGAATTCGGTTCAAAAAACAAGAATTTTGTTTTTATTTAAATTTTGAATGTCCGTTGAGATAAAATATAACTCCAATACCACAACAACACTGGTTTAAAAAATATTGTAATTGTTGCATTCAGTAGTGTGTATCAGTCCTATGCACTGCCATACTGGAGTGCAAAGAGAGGACGAAAGAAAATATTGGATCAAAACTTGGCGGCTAGCCTTGATGTTGCTAAGCTCAGTGATCGGAATGAAGCATTAGTGTTGACACCTGTACTTAAACTTCTCGGACACGATCCAACGGAGAGCAATGTGAATCCAAATTCTATTCATCGAGAGCGTGCGAAGCACCGTGTAATGATTGCTGAAAATTTAAAAATTGAATTTACTCCAGAAGTACCATTGACAATTCACTGGGATGGTAAAATACTAGAGAATATAGTTGGAAGTGATATTGTAGATCACCTTCCTATTTTAGTTTCTGGAAGAGGATGGGGAATTTGCGATAAAATAAAGTGCTTAGGATTTGACACTACATCGGTGAATACGGCAAGAAGAAGTGGAGCCTGCATTCTTTTAGAACAAAAAATGGACAAAGATATGCTGTGGTTTGTGGTTGGCATGCCGTCACCACATCTACGAGATAATGTTGGAAGCAGTGGTCATGAAATCACTAGGACCATCAACAGAGCCAGAAATTCTTATTTTTAAACGTTTCCAAAAATCTTGGTCCAGCATCGATCGTAAAAAATACGAAACATCCTTGTCCAATGAAGTTGCCAGAGCCGCAGTTCTTGAAATATCGGATGAGATAATTTCCTTCTCCAAATCTCAACTACAAAAGTTCCATCCCCGAGATGACTATAGGGAACTTCTGGAACTTACTATTTCTTTTTTGGGAGGAGTTATTTAGAAAAAAAAATGACATTTAAATCTCCGGCTGGACTACACCGTGCTAATTGGATGGCAAAAGCAATCTACTCCCTCAAAGTATGGATGTTCCGAAGCCAATTTAAATTAACAAAGAGGGAAGAACATGCGTTTCTGGACTTTTGTCTATTCGTTGTGAGAATTTATGTTAAGGTCTGAATAACTGCCCCCGATTCAACATCAGCTCCAAGACATGATCTTGAGATGCTCCAAAACCTTGATCAATATAAAAATATTGATAAAATTATTTCAAAGGCTGCTCTTCAAAAGTTCCTTGGGCACCTTTGGTACTTGTCGGAAGAACTTGTGGCTTTTGGATTTTTCGATGCTGGAGTCTCCAAGGAAATGAAAAGGAAGATGGTTCGGGGTCTTGAAACTGTGGACATTGCTAATATACAGTCAAAAGGGTTGTAGTATTTCGTAAGCTAAAATACTAGTCGGTTCTTCAATATTACAGGATTTTCTTCTGAGTTCTAGAGTAAAGATGTGGATGAGTGGCCCAATGACAAGGCCTACAATGAAGTGAAACATGTCGTTCACCACATGAGAGTAGTCAACGACATAGCTGAGCGAAGAGTAAAGCTTATGGATGAGTACAACAAGCTGCACACTAATAACGAAGAACAGAAGCAGTTTCTTTTATTGGCAGTTAAAGATTTCAGAAAGAAGTATCCTGACAGAAAGAAATCAACACTGCTGAAGTGAAACAATCATCTGAATTCATGTTTATTTGTTGATTTTATACTTGTCCTTATGTTAAACAATTAAAATCGAATTTATAAACCAAGCTTTAATTTTTATTTTTTATTTTCAATAATCTGTTATTTCATTGAGCACCCTGTAATACTTTGTTGGCGGTAGCAACCTCTAAATTGTATCTGATTTTTATATTTTCTGAATTTTTGTTTTTCATGAAAAGGAACAAAATGGCGGGTTGGGAGGATCACAATTCAAAAAAAAAAAAAATGTGCAGTATAAAAAAACAAAACATTGTCATGGCTGTGTTTTAAATTTTAAAATTTTGTTTTGAAACTACCCCTGAAGAAGGCAACAACCCTTGCCGTCGGGACATGCCAAAGTTACTGTTTTTGTTTCTTTGCTAAATTTAATATGACCAAAAAAGCCAAAGGAAGATTCCAAATTCCACCTTATCATATCTAAAAACTTGGTCAATACACACATTTTAAATATGTTACTAAACGTTTTTTGTAACTTTTTTCAATTGAGCTGGATGGATGATGCAAGTATAGGCACATCATCTCGAGTATAAAAAGTACGAACAATACTGGGCTTGGGCTAAGAATATTTCCCAGTGGAAAACCAATATTTATTTATTTTTAATTTTGAATCTTCCCTGTTTAGTTTGAAAATGTCCATTTTCTAAACGGAGAAGAGAATTAAATATTTTTGTTCTGGAAAATTTCAAATCTTAAACCGTCTTGCCAGACCTTATTAAAAGCTTGGAAAGCAATATGATTTTTCTCTTCTAGGGATTTCTCAATTTCGGTTAACATTTTGGACAACAGTGTACCGTATACCTGATCTGATGATACCTAGGCGCGGCCATTTATGAAAACATTACCGGGAGCTTTTATGTTCTTATTTTTTACCTGCTAATTGCGTGAAAAAGATCTGAAAATACGATATTTTGAAATTCGAAGTTTCCAGATGTTCATTGAATATTACCGGGGAAATTCAACAGCTCTGTATGTGGCCCTACGGACTAACTCCCAATAAACTAATTACCACCAAATTTTGGGACTTAGTTCATATGAACCAACTCCCCTTCTCTTTGGAACTAAGTCCCAGCCAACCAAATCTGTTTTATATATCTTACATCTAAAGATGCAATTATATCGGTGAAACGTCTGTATTTTATATCGACTGCACAAATTGCATTTTGCGAAATACGATTTTGAATCTAATTATTGCTCAGGTTGATAGTTATCGTGATGGTTGTCATTCAAAATATGAAAATATAATTTTCCTAACTGCCTCTTCAAAACTGGACGAACTTAGAAAATTGTGAGCACAGCGAATCTGCTATAAAATGCTGAGGCTATAGATATTTCTGAATTAAAGACGCCTACATAGTAAAAAACTTGACAAATCAGTTTTTTCGTTGAATCTTGTAAGCTGGACAAACATCCCAACCTTCAAAAATGCAAGCTATCACGTTTGAACTTTTAGACAGGAAATGTGTTTTTTTTTCGGGAAAAAAAGTTACACACCCCTCCCTATATGTTAATCAAATGCCTCATCCATTTAGCTACCAAATTTCATCCATATCCGTTTAGTCGTTGATACGCGATTGCAAAGCAAACATCTTCATATAAAAAATAAAATGACTAACTATCGCAGTTATTTGACAAATTCTTAGACCTTAGAAAAAAGCTAAAATGGTGGCAATATTTTGGTAAGTAAGTACCAGAATTGAAAATAGCTGGAAGGAAAAGTTTTTAGGTGTTTAGGTGTCGCTAAGGCTCACCTCAAGGCCTTAGGAAGTAACTAAGAACAAGCGAGTCCAAAATGTCATGGGAAAAAATGAGCTTTCGATGATTACATCAGTCTTTGAAAAACGAGTTATTTTAACTCGGGCTTACGAAACCTGACAACCAATATGATCCAATTTTGCAGACTTAAATTACTGAGCCACGTAAGCTTAAGAAATAGTTTTTTTTTATTGATTCTGTATTTTGTTTGTCCTAAAAATTTATTGAATTCTCCTTTTTTCAATAATAACAATTTGTACCTTAAAAAAAAAATTAACAACTTAAATCTCTGAAAGCTTTTTTTGTTGATTTTTTTAAAAAGAGACTAACCATTTATTAGAAATAAAATTCTTGGTGTGATTATATTTATCAGCTCATACTAAATAACAGCTTAAAATTAAACAAACGACCTTTCTGAGACCAAAATAACCAAATCCAAATTAATAAAAGCATGACAAGCTTGGGCTGCTGTGTAAAAAAAACTCTAACAATATGTCTAGCTTGCACTCGCACTTAATACGCTCTTTGAAACCCAGCATAAATACCTAATTAAAAAAAAAATAACAAAATAATTAAATTTAAATAAAAAATATAAATTCTAGGTGGCAAATTGGAGAATGGAACGCCTTGAAGTCGACTCAAAGTCAAATTCCGAAGAAGAATTCTTCGATTGTCTAGGTAAGATTGACTCATTCCTAGATATGCAACCATTCTGACCATCCCCCTCAGATACGAATGAGACTAACTCTTTGGCCAAATGGAGTTCTTTAGAATTGCTCGACGAAGATGATTCTCCGCCGGCACACATTACTCACATGGATGATAGTATATTCAATCAAGATTTCCTCCAGAGAGTTGCCTCCGAACGTGGCACTAAACGTCAATTGCAACAGTCGGCGAGCCTAGACCGAGGTGAGCATTCTCCGCCCGGATCACCGGGTGCTTCATGTCCAACATCGATATTGATATTGGTGGTTCATGCTGGAAGTGTACTAGGTAAGAAATTTATATAAAGAGACATAGCAATATCTTTCAACGTTCCTCTTCTGTTTCAGATGCATCTAGTGAACTAACAGCAAAGAAATCTGATGTCACAACATTCCGTGCCGCATTTGAGGCAATCATGCGCCAGCATTACCCAAGCCTCTTATCTCACGTCACCATCAAAATGGTTCCTTGTCCGTCAATATGTACAGAAGCATTAGGCATCCTCTCTAGCCTCAGTCCATATTCCTTTGATGCGTCGCCATCAGCGGCAGACATTCCAAATATCGCAGATGTTCCTATTGGTGCGATTCCTCTGCTATCAGTGGCATCGCCAGAATTCCATGATACTGTGAACAAGACTGTTGCTGCCGCTAATATTGTCTACCATGAGTTCTTGAAGAGCGAGGATGGGCGAGGTTTTTCGGGGCAAATATCAATGTTGGGTGATTCGATGGGTTCGCTGTTGGCCTATGAGGCATTGTGCCGGACAAATGGCACAAATCGAGATGAAGATGAGCGGGTAGTAGATATTGAATTGGATGCAAAACGTTTGTTGGTCGCTCCATCGCCAAGAAGAAGACGTTCTTCGTCTTCCAGCGACTCTCGTTTGCCGAAACTGGACTTTGAAGTTAGTGACTTCTTTATGTTTGGCACACCGCTGTCGATTGTTTTGGCATCAAGAAAACTACACGATTCTAGACAAAGTAAGTTCAATAGAAATAATTCTGTAAGCATTGCGTTAATACCATCTCTACCACCCAAGTTGTCTCCTATTGAAACAATTCTCTTCAGATTTGTGTTTGATTCTTCGATGAAATATTAAAAGGCAAAAGCCTTTGAAAAAGTCATAAGTGATTCTAAAAAAGGCAAAGAAACGTTTTCGAAACATTTTAAAAAGATTCAAAAAGTTTAACTTCAAGAATTATCTTGATCGGATTGTCTGATCTCGTTCCGATTAAATGTTATTTTAAACTCTGGCTCAAAAAACTAACAACAGAAAAACAAACAACTACGCAAAAAACTAATTTTCATTACTAAAACCATCAAATTAATTTCGGAATCAGAAAATGTCAACAATAAAGGTATTGTTTTCGTAACCGTTTAAACCGTTTTTTAAAAAAGTTTAATTTAAAAGAAACAAAATAAAGATTCTTTTAAATTTTCAACACCTCAATGCTGGCCAATAGTATTTTCATGACCAATTCGTCTTTCAAAATATAAAAAGATAAACCAATTTCGAAGAAGGTATGTCTCGCGAAAAGCGGATGAGCTTACACAAAATCTATCGCAAAAAATATGTCATATTCAACAAATATATCTAAAACTAACATTTTGTATTTCATTTCAGATCTAGTACGACCCAACTGCCTACAAGTGTATAATATGTTCCATCCTACCGATCCGATAGCATCGCGTCTGGAGCCGCTTCTCAGTGCACGCTTCTCAATGCTATCGCCAGTGAATGTACCACGTTATGCAAAGTATCCACTGGGAAATGGCCAACCTTTGCACCTTTGTATGTTCACTGACTTTAAAACTTTTGCCGACAGTTAGTGAGATATTTTATATATCTATTCTTTGTTGTTGTCTCTTTCTTGCAGTGGAAATAATCCAATCACATCCTCAGCAATTTAATGATCAAATGTATAGTAGTAGACGACTGTCGGATGCTTCTATGCAAAGTACTATATCCGGTTTGGTTGAAAATGTCTCGCTTAGTACAATTAGTTCGCGTAAGTTCATTTTGATTGCACAAATGTAGAAATGCTATTGCTAGTTATCAAAAAGAAAGTTGTAGAAAGTAAATCATCAATCATTATATTGAAGACATTTAATCCTTGCAAAACATATTTACCAATATACGGTTTCATTTGATTTCATTATTTCAAAATCGCACTTAACCACTCATTGCAGTTCAACAGAAGTGGTGGGGAACAAAACGTCTCGATTATGCTCTCTATTGTCCAGAAGGACTCAGCAACTTCCCGGCTCATGCGCTTCCACACCTATTCCATGCCAGCTACTGGGAGAGCTCTGATGTCATTGCTTTCATCTTACGACAGGTAATATTCAAATTAAATTTGAAAAACGATCCTAACTTACATCTGTAAAACTCTTCCAGATTGGAAAGTTCGAAGGCCTCCCACTTGTGGGTTCCGAAGATAAGGACAACATGTCATTCCGTCCAGGTCAGCCGCGTGAAAAGTGGATTCGAAAGCGCACTTCTGTCAAACTGAAGAACGTTGCTGCAAACCACCGAGCCAACGATGTCATTGTTCAGGAAGGCCGAGAACAAAGACTCTCCGCCCGCTTCATGTACGGTCCTCTGGATATGATTACCTTGGCCGGGGAGAAAGTGGACATTCACATTATGAAGGATCCACCAGCTGGCGAATGGACATACCTCACAACTGAGATCACAGATAAGACCGGTCGTGTGGCCCACTCAATTCCGGATGACAAAGCCTTTGGCTATGGCATTTATCCAATCAAAATGGTTGTCCGAGGAGATCACACCTCGGTTGACTGCTACCTGGCTGTTGTGCCTCCGCTCACAGAGTGTGTGGTTTTCAGTATTGATGGATCATTTACAGCTTCCATGTCTGTGACCGGACGGGATCCAAAAGTTCGGGCGGGAGCAGTAGATGTGTGTCGGCATTGGCAGGAGCTTGGCTACTTGCTGATCTATATTACCGGCCGACCGGATATGCAACAACAACGTGTCGTCTCTTGGTTAAGTCAACATAACTTCCCACACGGACTTATCTCTTTTGCCGATGGCCTATTAACCGATCCACTTGGTCATAAGACATCGTATTTGAATAATTTGGTACAAAATCATGGAATTTCGATTTGTGCAGCATATGGCAGTAGTAAAGATATTACTGTTTACACGAATGTCGGATTGCGAGCAAGTCAGATATTTATTGTTGGAAAGGTATTTAAAACTCGCCATGTTCGGATATTCTTAACTCTTATTAATTTGGTTTCCAGGTAAGCAAAAAGCTACAAGGCACCGCCACGGTTCTCTCCGAAGGCTATGCTGCCCATTTAAGCTCTCTCATGGCCGTTGGTGGTTCAAGACCTGCTCAAGGCAATGCCAGAATGGTCATACCACGTGGCTGCTTCAATTTACCTGGACAAGTATCCAATCCCCGTCGGAGGAGGTAATTGTGGTCAATTATTTGATGATATAGGTGTTCTTAGATATTTTTTTTCGTTTTCCCTTGTGTGAGTTTGAAAACTTTTATATCGGGTTTCATTGTGAGTTTTTGAAAAAAACGTTTGTGTGATGTTTTTAATTTGAAATTTTTTGTTTTTTGAAGCACCACTTGAGCGTTATTTGACCAAAATGGCCGATTTAGTTTAAAAATGAATAGAAGTCCGTTATCTTATACTTCACTGAAAATCAAAAATTACAAACTGCACTTGGTTTTCAGCGGACCTCAAAGAATATTTAAACTAAATTACCTTTTTATATAAAAAAAATATCCATATAACGCCAATTAATTTTCTATTTTTATTTTTATAGGAAAGTTTTTTTTTTCTTAATCGTGTGTTTTTTTATAATTTTTGATGTTGGATTTTCTTTTTTGTTTCTTTTTTTGCTTTAAAATCACAATTTTAGGTTGCATGAACCGGAAGCTTAACGTAATTAAGATGCAATCAGTATTTTTTTAGTAAAATGAAATAAGAAAACACATAAAACCTAACAAAACAAACGCTTTCGAAACAAAAAAAAAGAGTCCAAAAAACGATATTTTCTTACAGCAAAGATAAAATACTATCGTCGCCGAGTCGTAGTGGGTACCTGAAGCGTAAGACGTACTTTAGTAACGTTTAAATAATTTTTTTTATTGGCAAACACAATAACATTAGAAATGAAACAAAAAAAAAGAAAAGTGAAAACCAATAATGATGTGGATTTTTTTGGATGGAAAATTTTGCTTAGAAAATGAAAAAAAGAATATTTTTGACTAAAAAATGGAATACAAATTATAACGAACACAAAGTCGTAATTTATCGTTAATTGTCACGCGGTAAGTACATTATTGTTTTTTCTTTGTAATTCCTAACTGTAAGATATTTGAGTGAGAGTGTAGAAGATCGGACAAAAATTGGTAGTCAAGCGCTTAGTCGAGGGTAAGGATTGTTTGACCCTAGATAGTTTTATAATTAGTCAGCGATTAAGGGTGCATTATATATAGAAAGTGCCTTCAAGTGTATCTAAATATTATAAAAGGTCTTTTGTAAAAAAAACCTTCTTTGTTAAAACTTAAAACCTTTTTGCCTTTTTTGATGAGTTTAAAAGATTACACCAGTGATAAGATATTAAAAAGATTAAAACCAATCTACCATACTATTTGATAACAATGTTATCCTTAAGAAAGAAGTCTCATGCTCATTGAAAATAAATAACTAATTCTGTTCCCAATAGTTTTTTGTATCTACTACATTTCCACAATCCACAAATATTGGAAAAAATCAATATTCCAATCACTATCCTTCTTTAAATTTCCGTTGGCCCATTCATTGTCTTTTATTTACTACTTACTCTCATAATAATTTGTGGAATCCTTATCTTTCTATTCTAATGCACTTGTCTGACCTCCTTATCCCATTTCATTTGCACTTATTTGGAGTCCTAATAAATTATGGTTTTGTGTACCAATTAATGAATATTTTTATTACTTACCTTACCTTAAGTTGCGCTACAGTCCGGAGTGGACCTGGGCCTCAACCAACAAGCTTCTCCAGCCAGCTCGGTCCCTATATAGCTGCATCCAATTTCGCACGGGGAGTTGGTTGAGGTCCTCTTCCACTTGTGTGCGCCAACTGAATCTCGGTCTTCCTCTATGCGCCGTCTCTCTGAGGTGGATTTGAAGATTTTCCAGGCCGGAGCATTGATGTCCATCCGCTCTATATGACCCAGGCATCTGAGTCTTGCAGCTTGGAAGAGCTCGGCAGCTTGGCCATCGGCTCCGGCGGCTTTGTTTCTCTTCACCTTAGATATAGCTAGCCTTACTGCATTCAGATGTGGTGGTGTGGGCGGAATTGTTGCCTTACTTTGTCCAGATAAAGTAGACCATTTTGCCTGATTTCGGACTTCGTTTCGTCATCGCCGTTATACAGTCTGCAGAAATAGTTTGCATAGTCTCAGCATCGACTGCGATTTCATACGATGTTCCCTTGATCGTCTTTGTAAGCTTCAGTTCGAGCTGTTTAGATTTTACAGTTTCTTTTTACCTTTTCATTCCGTATTTGTGACTCGATCGGAAAAGGCCCTGGAGATTTCTTGCGATTGTAGCCTTCCGACGTTAAACTTCCTGACAGTATTACCCCTTTTTGGCGTTGGTCGGGATATCCTAAGTCGTATCTTGGCTACAACGAGGTAGTGGTCCGATTCTGGAATAGTGCCTTGCATAAATCAATCAATCAATCTGGTCAATCTGGTTGACAGTTGACTGATCAGAGGATCTCCATATTCCTTTGTGAATGTTAAGATGTGGGAACATGGTACTAGCTACTATAATATTTTGCCCCGCAGCAAAGTCAAAATCGGAGGTGGTTTCATGCAGGCTATGTTTTCCGATTGTAGCACCAATGATATCTTTTCTCCCTAGCTTGGCGTTAAAGTCGCTTACGACAATTTTAATGTCATAGCTGGGGCTCTTATAACCCACTTGAGTTTTCTAGATAGAATTCAAAAAGAGCTTTGAAAATGATAGTCGATCGAACAATAACAGAAACATTTACATCTCTTGAGCAACGCTCCACACGAATGTGGAATGCTTTGCCAGGCTCTGTTTTTCCCTCCAATTTTGATATGCAGAACTTTAGAACTAATGTGCATCGGTATCTCCTCTTTTATCCCTCCTCATTTCCCTAATGCTCGTGCGGTGTTAAAACATTTTAAGGGTACACCCAAACCCCTTTCGCGCGTGTAAATTATTAAAAAAAAAAATGCATATTTTTTGTCCAGGAGCTCAAAGAACATTTCTCTGGTGTCATCATATGTTTCCTCAGTAGAGGCATGCGCACATATAGCTTATATTGGCAAATTTAGCTTTGATGCGTATTGTCATGAGGCACTCGTTGAAACATTTGTAACTCAAAACCTCTTGCCGGAGTCTGCCTCCAACGACGAATCAGCATCGTCTGTATCCGAGGCTTGTGATTGCTTCGCAACTAATTGTTTTTTCCATGGCCGAGAAGTTACTCCGACGGCATAACCCCAAACCTAGAGGACCAGTCCTTACTATGAATCCAAGGACGAACAGACGGATAAACCGATCCTTATAGGCCTGAGCTCCGAAAACGTCGTAGTATAGCCCATATTAGGTAATCACTAAGTAGCTTTTGCTTATAACTAATTTAATGCTAAACAAAAATCTTAAAAAACGAGCTTAACTATCAACTTAACTAACTAACTGGCCCTAAGCGGGTGTTCTAAATTAATCTATTAATTGCCTTTCGGCCTCAAAAATAGCTTAAATGTATGTAAAAACTACCGGTTTTATTCTCTGCTTCTCTGCTTAGAACTAGAGCTTCGCTTTGTTCGACTGGGTACAGTAAACAATTTAATATTATTATTCCTTCTAATAAGCAACATAATTGGAAAATTTAAAATACGTTTGTCTTTCTAACGCAAACGTTTTCTCAAGCGCAGGGACATAAGTCCCAGTTTTACGTTTTGGGACTTATAACCCACCTAGAGGAACATTTTTACATATTTTCAACCCTGTTCCAAAAAAGAAACATTCTTACACTCCATCTCTCTCGATTATAAACATGTAATTTTTTGGTTTAATTTTACTATTTGAAATGCAATAAAAGAGACGGATTTATTGTTTATGTCAATAACGTAACATAAAATTAAGTCGGTATTTTCAATGTATTAATGCTTTTCCTAATAAAATCATAAAATTAGTCAATTTTGTATCTATCTAGAATGGCTTAACACTTGAATGACAATTGTCACTTTATTTGTCGAGGCGCTTTTTAAGCGTTTAACTATCGGTCCTTGAACGCCACTTACTTACAATCCAAACGCGTTCCACATGGTCAGCTGACCATGTGGTATGATCCATACAACTCGAAATCTTGGTATTTTCTTTTATTGTTATTTTATTTCTTAATCAACTTAATAAGTGCCATATCTAGCTGCTACTAAACAACCGCCTTGTTAGAGCAAAAGTCAGTTGATGTTCATGTTCGGCCCAGCGATCCTAGACAAAGAAATTCTTAACAGGATAGTTTCACATTCTTCTTTCTTTCCTGAATCTTGTCGAAGTCTAAAGAAGCTAAACTGTGTGTCTGGAATTATATTTTTGTCCCTAGCCCACTGGTACAGAGTTCTATTTAGAACTTTCGACTGCAGATTCGCCACATTGCAAATATTGGGTAAAGCATCGGCTCCTGCTGACTTCTTTTTCTTTTGCGATTCGAAGATGATTTGAAAATTTACTTTCGGTATTAGCATAGGTAACTTACCAGTTTTGCTCGGCGCTAGTGGCGTTTGCCAAATTATCTTCATTGAACCCGGTAAACCTAGTATTCTCAGATAATGGGTAATGTTATTTCCAAGGTAAAAATGATTTAGCAAAGTTCGGTTCTCCAGATCGTGATTCGGGAGAATCCTGCTGAAACAAACCCTATCCGCTTTACCTTCTCCAAAGGATCTTTGTCCAAGACGATATTCCCCACATCCATTCCTGTGGTCAAGAGTATGTTTTCATTTTGATTGATCTCAGAAAATATTGAATTGAATTAACAACCTGAACACTTTTATCCCAGTGTAACTTGATTATTGTCAGATAATGACAATCTTTAGTTAGATCTTAGGAGCGTGTTGACGTTTCTGGTCGACGACTTCAGTGTCCTAGTTTCCAGAAGAATTGGCTAATCTCTTTTGTTCGTTTAACAGAGAAATTATTCTCTGGTCGAAGAATTTCACAGAAGCTAATACGCATCATGATGTTACTTGTATTTCATCTTCTAATAAATAAAATAAAATACATGTCCACGAACGAAATAAAAATAAAATTACCGACAAAACTTGAAATAATTTTATAGCGGATCTTAAAATTCAGTTTGTATGTCTCTTAAATAATAAAAAAAAATGCTTTATAAGTTTTTTAGGAGTTAAAGCAAAATTTAATTCAACGTTTTTGTGTGTTTGAGTGTCTTAAATTAAATTTATGTGTAAATTTTATTAACGATTTCTTAAGTTAACTAATTTATTGTTCTTTTTTTCAAATAAACTAAATACATAGGTACCTGGTTAAGAAGACTGTTTCCTCCTGTTGTTTGATGGTCTTTCAAACTACCTAAAACATTGATATTAACAAACACATATAAGAACAGAAAAAAAGCAATTAAATTGAACAAAAATACAATTAAAATAATATCTAAAATAAAGAAAAAAAAAAGTGAAGTTTTTTACTTTATTTGCGTTCAAAAAAAAATGCTACTCAGCATATATGTAAATGTAAAATTAATAGATTATTCACCTTTTTTTTACTTTAATTTGCAAAGAAAAAAATAAATACTTTGAGGAAACTTCACAAAAAAAAGTATGATAACGATCAAATTTTATATGACAAATTGATGTCCTTTGAATTGTTACTCTAATAAAAAAATAAATTTAAAAACAAACATTAAAATTGTATCCATGCATTTATAGTAAAAAGTCCATGACACTAAAATTCTTTAAATTAAAATGTTGAAATTTATATTGGAATTGGCATTAATGATCTTAAAATTAAATTTATTTTAATTCTTATTTCCACTGTGATTAGAAAAACTATTTATCTTTACCATAAACATAAGTAAATATTGAATTGGTTCAACTGAACAAAATAAGTTTTTAATTAACTTTTTTTTATTTTTTATATAAAAATTATAAAAATAATCGTTTAAAATTGGACAAACAAAATTCAATATTTAGATAAAATGTGTAACAAAAAATAGTAAAAAAAACAACAACAAAGCTTACAATTTAAATGCTTCAAAGAAATGTATAAATAAATGAATATGAAATAACTGTAAGAATTATATTTTTCTACGTTTCTAAAAGAGAAAATATTTACAGAAACAAATCATGCATTCATAATTAAAATTATCAGTAAATATAAAAACAATAAACGTCAAACGCTTGAGTTAAACAATAAAAATTATTTATTTTTGATTCACTTTAAAATTATTGAAATAAAATGTTTTCAACATTTAAATAAAACAAATGCACCAGATATTAAATAATAAAAAAAATTGATGCTTACAATTGGCAGTACTTCTGTTGCATCTACATTATATGTTGAATAGTAAAAAAAAAATGTAGCAAACGATCTTCTTTTTGAAGTCCTTCAAACCACGAATTTCTACAATGTTATACTTTTAGAAAAAATCCTTCGAGTATCTTAACAACTCCACTGTCAAAAAATAAATTTTATTTTAAAGGATAAATACCTATAACCTATATGTATGAGTGATAATTCAACATTAATCCTTAGTTTTCACTATAACGATTAACCATCTAAAAGCCCGACCTGACTATAGATTTCCGAATTGGTTTTGAAATAGTTTCGAAGCAGGGTCTGGCATCAGGCAATGATTTGCCTTCTAAAATATGAATGAATGAATATTGCCAAGGTGCAAGTATCTTACTTTTTATAATTTGGTCATATTACAGGTGATTTGTTTGTTATAAATTATAATTCTTCCATAATTCTCCTTCTTCTAAGATGGCACTAAAGCCCGTGGTGGACCTGGGCTTCAACCAACTCGCAATTTTTAGTTGGTAGTGAAGTTGGTCGAGGTCCATTTCCAGTTGCGTGCGCCACCTGATTTTCGGTCTTCCTCTATTGCGGGATGCGATACCTTCGGTATGGAGTCAAATATTTTTCGGTACCGGGATTATTTAATGTCCATCCATCCACTCTATATGAACCAGCCATCCAAGACGCTGGACTTTTATTCTTTTGACTAGGTCTGTGTCGATCCGCATCAGCCTGTTTTTTATATTTCAAAGTTGGGACTCGTAAAAACTTAGATGTCAAATAATTGATCTACAAAAAAAAATAAAAACAGCGAGAGCGGGAAAATTCAGAAATTTATTTCGTGACAAATAAAATGGAAAATGTACAAGAGAATATGTTCTACATATATCCGCAACTGGATTCCAATTTCTGCTTCTATCAGTAGTGCGATATTGTATTTGTATTATGTGTAAGATCCTACTAAATTTAGTTCCCCTAAATATGTGTTTGCTACTCAACTTCCTTCTTAGACCGAAGAAGCAGCGATTGCAAATAGTGATTCTACTTAGTCCTTAGGTTAGGCCCCTGTAGTTTTATTTCTCTTAAGCTTAGATATAGCTAGATTTACTCTATTCAGATAGGGTGGATTGTTCTACTTCGCCTAAATAGAATGGTTCATCTACTGTGATTCAACTATGATGTTCTCTTGATCAACTTTCTAAGCTTCAGTTACAGGTCTATGACAGCTTCCTTGTACCCTTTGGAAAAACTTTCGAACGTCATTCCTGCAATAATACATATAGCTGTCCATATCCCTTTTTTCTGAGAAGCTGGCGTGCCTTTTTCCTCTTTGCGAGTAGTTCATTCTGTGAAGCATCGCCTTATGGGTTTCCTGTTTAACTGCATATGCTTATCGTCACTCATCGACAAACCTAAAGCCCAACTTTCAAGCCACTGATTCTACTTTACGAATTTTGTAATTGCTAATGAAATTGTACAGAGATTCTGGGGCCCAGAGCAGTGGTGTTTTCAACTTCTTTAAATGGAGAATAGAACGATGATAAAGTCTCCAAGTATTACAGCTATCAAGAATCATCACTGGAAAAAAAATCAAAAGAAATTTTGGCCATTTATCAAATATACGGCAATAATCGATGTGCCTTCAATATCTGCACTAATAGTTGAATCTTACAAGGATATAAACTAAAACATTTATTTTATATTTTTCATAAAGTAGATGCTTGTTAAATTGTGTTGTGCACACTGTTACGACGTCCTTTTCATCATGAACGTATTAGTTGGAAATGACTACTGCTTCCAGCTTATTTGTTGTGTGAATTCAAAACAGGTAGCTATGGATCTCAACGTTTGGAAGATATTTGTCATTAGGAGGCGAATTAAGTTAACTTAACAGGCTTCAAAGAAGTAAGCCTGTAAGAAAAATCAAAAATTCTTTTTCATGAAAGCGCTTTTGAATGCTTTGAAAAAGAAGCCGTTTTATGAATAACCCACTGTTTAACTGCAACAATGATTTCGGAAATACATAATGAATTGTCCGTTTTGAAAAAAAAAATTAAAAACTGTTAAGTTTGATCTTACTTCAAGCTTGTAAAAACCAGTACAACTTGTCGTTAACTCTCCGTTCGGCGAGTCTTAACAATTTAAAAACTATCGCAATTACATGATAAAAAAAACTTCAGGATGAAATTTTGGAATTTTATTTTTATATCTTTCAAACTGAAATATAAAACCTAACTCACCTTACTTAGTTCATTTCAATTTTAATTGATTTTTAAAAATAAAACAAAACAATAAATCCCACCACTTAAAAAAAAAACAAACAAATTTGAAATAAAAAAAAGTTAAGTACAAAAAATAAATGAACAAACCTATAGTAAAATATTTTTTTACCAATATTTAAAGAATCAATGATAAAGAAATATTTTTTTAAGCACTTTTAAATTTTTGTAAGTTTCATCCAATTCTCCCTTCAAACCGAATTAAATTACAAGGTTTCCTCTCTCGATAAAGATACAAAAAATTAACTCCGATTCAATTATTGTATTCTATTGAAAACATAGTAAACCCTTTCCAAATTTTTAAAAATGCTTTGTCACAACTACCTTAACTACTAACTTCATACCTACTTTCATAGTTTTTGTTTGATATATATAATTCTATTTAAATAAATGAATAAAAAAAATTAAATAAATAAAACTTGTTGCATTACGACAATCTAAAATGATTGAGTGCTTAAAAAAACCGATAAATGTACATTTTGATGGAAGTTAATAAAAATAAAAAAAAGTTAAGAATTAAAAAAAATTTAATTAAAATATATTTACAAAATAATGTACCTAGAGAACTAAAAAAATATATGAAAAATGTAAAAAAAAATAGAATCTCAGAACATAGTTACTACTTTGCGTTGAAAAAAATGCATTAAATACAAAAGTATAAGCGTTAAGCTAAAAAAAAATATTTTATATAATAAAAGAAATATTATTTAAGTATCTACTAACTATTCTGGTTATTATAAAATATTCAAGTAATTGTCAATGTTTGTTAAATACAAAAAAAAAATATATATATATACATATACATATATGTATAATTGAGTGTTATTCTAAAATATTTAATTTATTCCTATAGAGAACTCAATTACTTGAACTTCTATGTTTATTTTTTATGCAAATAGTATATACAAATATATATTTATGTATGCCTATCTACTGACATTAATGAATTCAAATTCAAAATTAAGTTAATGTTGTGACATATTAACAAAAACAAAAACAAACCCATCCCAGAACATAAAAGAATGCATATATATATATTTAAATGGTAAATAAATGTGAATAAAACATATTTTTGTTGTTTTTATTGAAGGTGGCGTACATAAATTCTTAAAGCAAAAAAAAACTTACTTACTTGGGGGGCGCTACAGTTGCGGACGAACCTGGGCCTCAACAACGCAAAAAAAATTGTGGAACAAAAAAAAAACAGTTTTCCGAATCAGTTGAAAACGAACCACAGCGATCAACTTGCCATTTTCAAAAGCTTTGACAAATGTAAGTAACACTACGTAGAAAAAAAAAATGCCACGACTGGGTCGCACATACCTGCTCTTATGTGCCGAATTACACTGTAAAGCAAGATCCTTGAAAAGACAAGTAACATTTACGTTGAAAGTAACAGAGTTTAAACTTATAAAAAGTATTAAAAACCACAATACTTAAAGGTTTGTAGTAAAAATGAAGTATCACACGTCTTAAATAACAAAGAATTTATTAACAATGTATTTCGAAAATTATTGTAGGATTCTGTTTTTACTTACGATTATAGGTAATATAATACAAGTTATGCATTCGTGCAGATTAAACATTTTGAGATAACAATCGAACATGACATTACGATTATAGAGAAACATATTTGAGTTACTGGCAAAATTCTGTCCGTCTGTTTGTACGAATGTATATTGGACTGCAGCCTAAACGGTTGGGCCAATCGTCTTCAAATTTTGAACTTAAGGTTATTTTGACATTCTACAGAGGAGTTTTTTTTAATTTTTTTTAGCTCAAAAATTAACGGTACCTGTCATATAACTGTTATGTAAAAGCTTATTTTTCTCGAAAACGGCTCCAAGAATTTTTATTTAAAAAAAATAAGTGTACTACTGTAGGTATGCATTATATTTTAGTAAAAACAAAAATCTATATGGTGGGCTAAAAACGGTACCTCCCATAGGACGGTTTTTTTTTCTTCGACTTTCTCGAAAACTGGAGATCCGATCACAGTCAAAATTGATATTCAAGAAGATATAGATAGCCTGAGTAATTTTGCATTAATTTTTTCGAAAACTTTTTTTTTTGTATTTTAATATTTTTTTTTTATTTTTTTTTTTTTATTTTTTGAAAAATCAATATATTGAAAACGGGTAAGTGATTTTTTTTTTAATTTTGTTTTTAAATGTACGTTATTTTTGTGCTTAAGTTTGTATTCTTAAATTATTTCTTTTAATTTTTTAAAAAAAGTTGTCCAAAAAACCGTTTTATTTAAAAACGGCTCCTACAATTTTGAAAAAAAAATTACACTTTTTTATATTTCCTAAAGAAATAAAATGGCGTTTAAATTATTTTACCCAATACATTTTAACGTACGGTATTCGAAAAATCAAAAGTCACAAAAATCGAATAAATGCTTTGATGTTCACTTTAATTTTTTTTTATTTTTATTCTACAATTTGACCGCACATATGAGCAAGTACGTGCGATCCAGTCGTGCAATTTATTTATTTTTAGTTTTTTGAAAAAAAAAAATTTTGGAATTTTTTTAGAATTTATTATACATGGGAAAAAATAATTTAAAAGAATTTTTTTTGATTAGTTTTAAAAATATATATTTTCCAAAAAAAAAATTCAAAAATTAATTTTAATTATAAAAAAAGCTATTAGAAAAGTTTATATGCATAATTAATTTGGCTACCTAGATCTTTTCATATATAAAATTTGACAGAAATCCAAATAGCCGTTACCGGGAAAGCCAAAAACTAAACAAAAACGTTATATGAAAGGTACCGTTAATAGACTTCCCGTAAATTTGGCTCTAATCAACTGATAGCAAATACCAACAAACAAATTTTCATAAAATGTCATCAACATCGTTGGAGCAGTTTTCGAGAAAAATAAGCTTTTCCTAAACGGTCATATATACCGTTATTTTTAAGCCTAAAAATAAAATTTCAATTTCCCCTCTGGGGAATGCCAAAAGAATCACATACACCAAATTTGAAGATAATCGCATAAGCCGTTTAGGCTGCAGCTCGTTTTACATACTGGCAGACAGACATACATTTTCTGTCACTAACTTTTTTAAACTTCTTTATGGTCGTAATGTCATGTTTAATTGTTATCTCAATCTCTTTTATATTCACGAATCCTAAACTTGCCTTAAAGTCCCTATAATCGCAAGTAGAAAGGATTTCAAAAATTGTAGGAACGATTTTGTTTTTCAAAGGATAGGTATGTGTCTCCAAGAAGTTACAAGCAATTGGATTCCAACTCCTTTGAAGGTTGTTGGTGGCAGCAAACGAGAGAGGGAGGGAGGAGTGTTACCACTAAGGTACTACTCCTTGCCTCCAGGCGGCCCTTCACCCTTGGAGTCATAGTAAGGACCTGGTCCTCTAGGTTGCGGGTTGTGCCATCGGAGCATAAAAAAAACTATTAGTTTGGAAGCAATCCCAAGCCTCGGATAACAACGAATTTCGGATATGTACGTGGAATATTAGATCCTTTAACAGACCACGTACAGGCGAACAACTAGCGGAGGCCCTTGACTGCTGTAAAGCAGATATTAACCACCATCCCAAACATGCGATGCGCTATACACAATAAAACATCGCTTATTTGGATGTGGATTCGTGGTTGGAGACAGGCTCCGGCAAGAGGTTTTGAGCTACAAATGTGTCAAGGAGGGACATGGAGATCCTCTAATCAATCAATTGTCATCCAGATTGACAACATTGCGATTGATGCAAGGCTCTACTCCAATATCAGTATCAGTCGCCTCAACAACGCCTATAAGATCTTTTCTGCTAACTTTGAGGTAGTTAAGGACTCTGTCTACCTGGGCTCCGCTATTGACTCAGACAACAACACCAGCGCTGAAATCAAACGAAGAATAACTCTTGCCAATCGCTGCTTCTTAGAAGCCATTTGAGTAGCAAAGCCTTTTTCGGGCAACTAAATTGTACAATAACAACCTCATCATCCCAGTTATGTTGTATGGTTCAGACGCATGTTCGTTGCCAAAAGAGGTCGAGGACGTTTTAGGTTGCTTCGAGAGAAAGATTCTCCGGGTGAGTTTTTGTCCCGTAAGAGAGGGGAAAAGAAGATACAACGAAGAACTGTACCGGATGTACAGGGAGACAGACCTAGCCAAAAGAGTAAAAATTCAACATCTCAGATGGCTGGGTCATATACAGTGGATGGACATCAATATTCCTCCGGCCAGGAAAATGTTTGATTCCATCCCAGAGGGACGGCGCAGTAGAGGTAGACCGTGACTCAGGTGGCGCACATAAGTGGAAGAGGACCTCAACAGACTTCACATGCGGCCGCTAGCTAGGCACCGAGCTGGCTGGAGAAGCTTGTTAGAAAAAAAGTTATTTCTATACTTGAAATAACTTTTTTTGTATAAAAATATATGTAATGGCGTTCTAGAAAATACTCAAATCTAAATACTTACTTAAAACCAACTGCATATTTACAAAAACTTTGTAAGCTGGATCTGGAGAACAATATCGATCGACTTAGCGTGATAAGAAGCATATCCGCTTGATAATGGGCTATCTGCAGGTCCTCTCACTGGAGAGAAATGATGGCTGCAATGTTTAAGTAAATATTAGCCCAGCAAATGAAATTAAAAAACTGTTTTTTTTTTTTTTTTTTTTTTTAATTAGCACGCGCACAAGGGACTATATGCTTTATACACTGCGTGAGCATTAAGAAGATAGGCAAAGGAAAGACAAGGTAAATGCTTGCAAATTGAAATGGCCAGGGAAAAACAAGCCAAGTAAACTATTCCAAATTCATGTTGTTCAGCTAAAAAAAAATTTCTATATTTCACGGTATGTCGGAAATTAGGATCAAGGGTAAACTGATAAACATTCCTTGCGACACGAGTATTACGGGAGAAACTTTAATATAAATATAAATATTTATATTGTTAAGTACAGGAGGGGCAACGTAGAGCTAGCAGCGAAATTGGCTGCGAGTAAGTTTGCTTTCTCTGGAGAGAAAACTAATGGTATTTTATTATCGATGAGCGTTGGAACCGAAGATGTTGACGAGTTCTTAATATTTTTACAAATACCTGTTCTAAAAGGAATGTATCACTATAGACACAACTACATTTGCAGCTGGAAAAGGTTTGGTGTAGATTGCGAAGAAACTATTACTCTTGAAGTTTTTTTTTGCAAAATTACTTCTGAATAAGTAAATAAATTTAGTAAACACCAGAAACTCATTCTCTAAGAAACGGCAGCAATTTCGAGCTCCTCAACTCAAAACTATGTTTAATCACTTCTCCGGTAAACTCGGAACAAAATAAAAATCAGTAATAAATTCTACCTGTGAAGGTCAACTTCTAAAGACACCTTGTCGTCATTCAGAAGAATCTGAACTTCAGCGTTGCTATTTTATTTATTTCAAGGATCAGGTATTACCCTAAATCCTTTCAAATCCAATTTATTCTTTTAAAAAAAAAATTGTAGGTACAAAGGTTAAAAATGTGCTTTTCGGGCTTAAATGAATATGGTGTATTCCCTCTCAAAGGTAACACCAAACAATTATTCAATTCAATTGCCAGGAAAACAATTGTCACAATTAATTGAGGTTCAGTAGCTCAATTAGATTAATTGCATTAGATACAAAAATGAAAGTATCCCTAAATTGTGGTTCTAACAAAAGCATTAGTTTGGAGCTCTATTATTACATTAGCCCTTCATCACGCAATCAGAATTGCTTTTGTTGTAATATCTTTGTGAATCTAAAACTGACGGTTGCTAGAAGTAGTCTTTAAATTTCAAGGTGGTTAAAGAATGTTTCAATTCAAGCAATGTTATACTCACCAATACTTTTTCTTTTTCTGTTATTAGTCGGAGTGAATGCTCACGTTTTAAAAATTCGTGAAATCGTTAAAAAAATACACGAGAGAACCAATTTAGCAACGGTGTATCTCATTGCAAACGAAGGTGAATTTTTAAGTGATTTCTTCCGAGAACCCTTGCTCTATCCTGTGGTTATTTCGACAACAATTCCCAGTGCTGATGGAATGTATCTTAAAAGAAATATTATTGTTGTTCTTAAGGCATCCAAGAACAGTTTTGAATATATCCATGAGACGGTCTTGCGAATGAAATTCCGAAAATATGTAGTGATATCTGCTAATAGTTTTGAAGAACTTCAGGAGTATTTTTCCTTTCTATGGAAAATCTCATTTAGAAAAATTTTTGGCGTTGTTGAGAACACAAGTTATGCGTATTTACCTTTTGCTGAAGAGAAAATTCAAAAGATGTCGAACGGTAAGTCTTTGCCTAATTCACTTGGAGATCTTAATGGCTTCGCTTTTCGAACAACTCTCAGGAATGATTTTCCTAGAGTCTTCAGGTATACCGACGATAAGGGAGTTAAATCAGTTGGTGGATATGCAGCGCAGTTATTTATCAGATTTTTGAAAAGGTACAACGCAACTTACGTTGAGGTTTTCATCAAAAATTCTGATACCAATTCCATTCCGGCTGTTTCGAATGGAACTATTAACAAAGAAATTGACATTAGCATGAACACCTACAGAGAAGTACGAGGATTGCGTCAGAGTTATCCGCTGAAGGTTCTAAAGCTAGCTATAATGGCGCCAAGGAATGGCTTTGTTGACTCCCAGGAGTACTTCGTTAGACCATTTCAACCCCTGGTGTGGGTATGCATATCGTTGACTCTGATATACTTTGTTGGAATGGATATTCTCAAGGATAAATATATTAATGCAACAGTTGATGCCTGGACGAGCTTTAGCCGAGCGTTTTTGATTATGCTAGAACTGCCCCTGGAAAAGCGTCCAACCAAGGACTACCGACTTCTGTATCAAATTCACTTTCTGGCATTTATCCTTGTCAATATATATACAGTTTATTTGACATCCTTTCTAACTGTTTTTATCAAATTCAGACAGTACGAAACAATACAAGACCTCATAGACAATAATGTTCCAGTGATGATGATCGATTATGATGGAGAATCTTTCAAGGATTCCATCAAACCTGAATATGAAAAAATCATGGTTTACGAAAAGGAAGAAGTCTTTTTCCGAGAAAGAAACTCCATGAAGAACACAAAATTTGCTTATGTCGACGGCACGGATAAGAATGATTTCTTTATGAGCTTGCAGAAGAGGCCGAAATTTCGAGCGATAAGCGAAACCTTCCAGGAGTACTATTTGGGATTTATTTTGGAAAACAATTCGCCTTTCACGGAAATTTTGAATAGTTTTATCATTGAAACTCTGGACACAGGATTGATAGACAAATGGACGGAAGATGCTGTTGGACAGGGATTAAGGTCTGGATTGATTCAATCGGAACATAGTGTAAGTGAGTTAGAAAAACCGTTGACTTTGAATCATTTTAAATTTGCTTGGAAATGCTGGAGGTGTGGAGTAATAATTGCGGGGATAATATTTGTTGGTGAGAAGTATGGACTGCGTTTAAGAAAGACATGGAAGTTGTTTTTTGGTTTTGTATTCAAACGATGTAAGAAATAATTAAATTTTAATATTTTGTTTAGTTTTTTGTAATAAGGAAATATTTTTGACATTGTGTTATGTATGGTTCCAAATAAAAACGTCGATTTAAGGAATCTTTGCAAGGATTACGATTGTTTCTGTGAGTTATTTCATAAAAAGTTTACATAAATAAAAAAATACATTGCAATTTCATGGAAACAAAATATCCAACAACTTTTAGTCTAGTCTAGTCAACTTTTTTTTCGTTCCCTGTTTTAGAATGGTAGGTAATTTCATAGTCGACTATGCAAACGTTCGTGGACTTAGAAAAAATTTCTATGCTGCCTATGTCCACTCTGTGATGAACAGACCAGACTTAATGAAACACAAGTTTTGGAAAATAACGATCATTCGAAATTTTCCTTGCATGGGTATTCACTTGTGCCTTTATTCTTTGCCAAACATGGCCTCGCCGTTTACATAAGGAATGATGTTGCATATCAACTTCAACCACAATTCGGTCTCTGTATAAAAACAGTTCAATTTCATGTGGTTAAAATTAACGATTAATAAGCGCATCATTCATATATGTTTTCTTTATAGATACCCAAATTTAGACAGAATTTCAACTTCTAACGAATTTGATGCGCTGTCTGACTCCATTCAAGAAATTGTTTCCCGTTACCCTCACACTGAAATCGTTATTACGGGCGATTTCAATGTACACAATTCCAGTTGGCTTTGCTTTTCTGGCTAGACAACACCCGAAGGAAGGTATGTTGAGATTTTCGCTGAGTTAAACCATCTTACTCAGCTCGTTGATGAATCAACCCGAATTCCTGACATTGCAAGTCAAACCGCTAACACTCTAGACTTGTTTCTTACCTCCGATCCTGATATATGCACAATTCGTGTATTATCGCCTCTAGGCACATCTGACCTCTGCAAATATCTCGTGCCAACTCAATTCAGTGAAAGAAAAAAACCCCAGAACCGTTTGGCAATACGAGAGAGCCAACTGGGATGGGTTAAATAACTTGTTCAGGACCTTTAACTGGTCACTATGCTTCCTCGATAGTTGATTCCAGCGCAGACATGGTCACAAATTTAATTCTTTTAGGAATGAGAAATTTTATCCCAAATAGGTCGAAGAGTATCAAAACCCAAGGAAAACTCATGGTTTCATTCAAGCTGTAGAGAGGTTATGAGGTTAAGAAATGTAAGTTTCCGTTGTTACAAAGCCAACATCACTGAGCAAAACCGGAAAAAGTTTCAATAAGCTAGAAAGGCCTGCAATGTTCACATTCGAAAAACCAAATTTTTACTGCAATGTCCCAAAGGAAGTAAAAATTTTTGGTCATATGCAAAAAAATTAAAGAATTCTTCGCTTACGCTGGCAAAACCTTTGCGTAAGCTTTTCCATCGGTCCTATTCCTCTGGACTCTTTACGAGTGGATGGAAACCAGCATTTATCCAGCCTATCCGTAATAAAGGCGAATCTTCCTCAATCTACCGACCAATTGCACTAACGTCCCTTCTTTCTAAGGTCATGGAAACGTTGATTAATTTTCAGCTTAAGAAATGTCTTGAAGAACAAAAGCTTTTTAATGTCCGGCAGTACGGCTTTCGTAGCAACAGGTCCACTGGTGATCTGATGGTTTATCTCATAGAAAAGTGGAACCAATCTCTCCATCCTTTTGGTGAAAGCAAAATTATTGCACTTGATATTTCTAAGGCATTTGATAGAGTTTGGCATCAAGCCCTTTTATCGAAAATGCGTGCACTTGGACTTGATGAATCTCTTCTTCGTTGGATAGTAAAATTAAAATTTGATATTCACAAAATAAATGCTGGTGTGCCCCAGGGCTCTGTTTTGTCTCCGATTCTTTTCCTTTTATTTATCAATGACTTATTATCTGAAACAACTAATCCAATCAATTGTTTTGCTGACGACAGTACTCTCAGCTTTTCATATTCGTTTCCAGATTCATATCCATGTTCTTCGGATGTTGAACTGCAACGGCAGCGTATGATAAGTTCATTAAATTCTGATCTTGACAGCATTGTACAATGGGGAATAAGAAATCGCGTAGAATTTAATGCTTCTAAAACACAATGTTGTCTTTTGTCGTTAAAGCAAAATGCCCATCAGTTTACCCTTGAGCATAACTTCGGACGTACTGTTAAGTATAGAGATTCTTTCTTTAGTCCCACCACACGAATGTGGAATGCTTTGCCAGGCTCTGTTTTTTCCCTCGCATTTTGATATGCAGAACTTTAAAACTAATGTGCATCGGTATCTCCTCTTTTATCCCTCCTCATTCCCTTATGCTCGAGCATTACAAATTTACTGGATCCACGAGGTCCAAAACTTGTGAAAATGTAAATTAACCCATTCCTAAGAATTATATCAAAGTTTCATTAAGTTCCGACCTTTGTCGACCTAAAACTCCCTGTCGACTGGACTAATAGTTGTAGGATATTTTGATTACTAGAATTTGGATTATAAACTGGTTTTGCGTTAAAACGCACCAGAAAGGTTAAAAGCCAAATAGTGAACAAAGTGCCGATTTTCAGTAATTTGTTCTTTGTTGGGCGAGGGCAGAGGGGGCGTGGTTGTAGAAATGTGTCTTTTGGTAACTACCGGGCATTTCAAACATTATATCGAAAATTCAGAACTACCTAACCTATGGTAGGTAATTTTCATCAATTGTTTATAATAAAATACAAGTTATTATACCGTTCGAAAGGAAATTTCTTGATGAAAAAAATGAGTACCTAATAAAATTATTAGAAAGTTATGCAAATGTCTCAAACAAATCAAAATAAAGAAAAATTTGTGTCCCGGGGTTTTCAGACTCATCTACCGATGTACTATTTTATTCCAAAAGCGGGCACGCATTGACTGCCAGATGTGAAATATTTTGATACAATTCTCAGCTGATTCGCCCCACTATTTTGGTCTTTTTCGGACTCCTTAGTATGTCTGTGAAATTTTATGTGGCTGATGTTCAGCATTGCCAATTTGACCGAATTTAATTACAGTTAACAAATCCAGCTAACTGGTTTTTGACTGCATTAAATGGTTCAGTATGAACCTTAATTTAAAAAAAATGTAAAAAATGCTAGAACTCAATTTCACTGTAAGCCAAGTGTAAGCTGTTATACTTACTTTAATCTGAATGATAAGAAAAACTAAGTGAATTGGAAACAAAATCTGAAATCAGCAAAGAGGAAATAAGTGCTTTAAGAAAAAAACTGCAAACATTTTTTTTATTAAGCTCAAGAGGTTACCAGCTTCTAGCAAACCCTAGCGCTTTCAAATTAGCCAAACTTTTATCAAGATTAAGAGTACTACAAAATTGTTACCAGTGGCCGCCACGAGGAAACATAACTTACCTTTATCGCAATATTTTTTTTTCTGACTTAATTTTTTTTATTACTGACTTAATAATATTTATTCAATTTTATATGAACTATAACTTAACTTGTCCTTCTCGTACGAAACCAACTTAAGTCTTTATATCCATGTGAGTAGAAAATTTGTTAAGCACTTCTACCACATTTTCTGCAACAAATATTGCCATTGCAATGGTCAATCCACCAGCCCACAATCTCCAAGCAAATTTCAAATGATGCAACGTTAAAGGCTTTCTCACCTCATTCGGAACAGGATCAATTCGAATAAGTCCAGCATTAAATGCATCCCTAGCGGCATCTGTTGCCCACTTTTCTATCAAACCTGTGCTGAAAGTTTGAATAATAAAATGATTCAAGATTCCAAGCAAAGGTGAATGCTTCACTAGAGTAAATCCCAAATAGTACTCCGCCAAACTGTCACGAATCAACTTAAATCTTTTATACTTCTGCAGACTCAATAAAAACTCCATATGGTCTAGCCCTTCAATAAAGGCGAAGCTGGTGTTGCGCATTGAATTCAATTCTCTAAAGAACACATCTGCTCTCTCCAGAACGACAAGTTTTCCAAAATCATTTGGACGATAATTTATTTTCGAGTAAATTTTCCAATCATAGTCGATCATCAAAACCGGAACTTTGTTATCGACCAGATCCTGAATAGTGTTGTACTGCTGAACTTTGATATGAACAGTCAGAAACGAAGTCACGAAAATTAAATACAAGTTCGTAAATATGAAGGCGAAGAGGTGAACTTGACAACGAAATCGATAAGCATTGGTTGCTGGTCTCTGCAAGGACATGTTAAGCATCACCAGAAACACTTGAGTGAAGGAGTTCCAAATGCTGGTGGGGGAATTAGCCAATGTGTTTGTTAACATATCCAACACTGTGAGGATGAGTAATGCGATGACAAGGCATATCCAAACTTCTGTTTGAAATGGTCTTAAGAAGTACTCATTTGGATCGACATATCCATTGAGGGGCACCATGATCGTCCATTTTGATATTTTCACCGGAAAACTTTGCACAAGATTCATCATATGCTCGTAAATATTCATCCCGATGTCGATCTCCCTATTCGTAGTGCTTTTCAATATAGCAGGAGCAGTATTGGTGTTCAAATCTGGAATGATAACTTCCACAAACGTTGCATTGTAATTTTTCAAAAACGACAGAAACAATTGAGCAGCATATCCACCGATACAACGACGTCCTTTTGTATCGATGAATCGAAATACTTTTGGAGGATCCTTTCCAATGGTAGTTCGAAGAGCAAAGCCATTAAAGTTCTTAAGGGCATTGGGGAGGGATGATTTCATAGGTATTCTCTGAACTGGGTTTCCAGTATCAAATGGCATGTAAGCATAAGTGATGTTTTCGATTACTCCGAAAATCCTTGTGAAATTGTTTTCCCAAAAGTATGCACAGTATTCTTGAAGAATTTTCAAATCTTTAGCAGAAATTACAACAAACTTCCGTATTTTTGTTCGGAGAACTGTGTCGTAAAATTGGTCAAATTTCTTCGAAGCTCGAACAACCAAAACGACATTCCTCTCTAGATTTCTATCGTTCGCGATATCTGGCTTGGTAAGAATCTCCCAAGGAATTTGGAAGGAGTTTTCGAAAAACTCGGTGAAAAAATCATTTTCGAAACCCAAAAAATAAACTGTTGCCGAATTTACTTCTTCGTTAATTTTTTCTAAAAGCTTACGCAGTTCCAACAAACTACCACAAACTATGCCAGCGAATGTAAAGAGCCATGAAATTGACTTCCAAAATAACATTTCCATACAAAATTCTTTCGAAAATCACTAATAAATCAGCTTGTTGACTGGAATGAATGAAACAAAGGACTATTGATGAGTTACTTTGATTTATTTTCATTCAAATTGCTGCGCATGTAAGTAATGTAATAAATTTTGGAATTAAGATTGTATCTAAATATCTTTATTGATAGTATTTTTGTATTTACCCATTTAAGTTGTTTGTGGTGCATTCAAAGACTAGATAAGCGTAAATGGTTTGTGCAGGGTGGGACAAAAGTCACTGATTGAATTTAAATTAGTTTAGTTTCTTTTTATGATGAAGGATGACACCATTATAGGTTCGCGTAGTTAGAAGATAGCACCGACGAAATTGAAGATGGCAACAGTATTGTTCCAAGGACTTCGGAGAGGCATGTATCTTGTTGACAAAGAAGTTCGTTGTTGTCTTACACTAAATAGACAGTTACTATTACTACGTATGTATGCAAATCAGCTATATTTTTTTTTCTTATATATAATTAGCCCGCACTAAAGGAATTTTGACTACCCTTAATATGTTTATTAAATACAGCGAGGGCTTTAGGAAAATAGGAAAGGACTTGAAAGGAGGTAACGATGAACATTTGTTTTAAAGTTCTGCACTTCAAAGAGGGAGGGTAAAACAGAGTCTGGCAAGGCATTCCACATTCGCGTGGTACGACTAAAGAAAGAATCCCTGACCGAAGTTCAGCTCAAGGGTATATTGATGGGCATTCCTTGCAGTGCGAGTATTACGGTTGAATCGTTTCAGGGGAGGAATGCAACTAGCTATTTCGGTAGAGCATTGTTTGTAGAAGTAGCGATAAAATAATGAAAGGCAGGAGACATTACGTCTGTGCTCCAGAGATGTAAATAATTCTGTCATTGTTGGATCGCCTATCGTTTTTAAAGCTCTTTTTTGTATTATATCTAGAAATCTCAAGTGTGTTACAGGAGCGCCTGCCTACATGTGGGAATTATACTCAAGTTTAGGGCGAATATATGCTTTATAGCCTGTAGCCAGATCAGACGAGGTGAAGAACTTCTTGCATCTTCGAAGGAAACTTTAACATCTCGCAGCATTTTAGGCAACGTCAAATACGAGGTCATTCCACAGAAGGTGGTCTGTAATGTGGTTGGTTTCCTCTATGGAAGTGCCACTCATGGATAGTTTCATTTGTGGTATATTTCGCTTTAACAACAAAAGACAACATTGTGTTTTCGAAGCATTAAATTCTACGCGGTTTCTTATTCCCCATTGTACAATGCTGTCAAGATCAGACTTTAATGAACTTATCATACGCTGCCGGTTCAGTTCCACATCCGAAGAACGAGGATTACTAATCCACCGAAGAAGAGATTCGTCGAGTCCAAATTCACGCATTTCGATAAAAGAGCTTGATGCCAAACTATCAAATGCTTTAGAAATATTAAGTGCAATAATTTTGCTTTCTCCAAAACGATGGAGAGATTGGTTCCACTTTTCGGTGAGATAATCACCAGTGGACCTGTTGCTACGAAAGCCGTATTGCCGGTCATTAAGAAGCTTTCAGTCCTCAAGATATTTCTTTAGCTGAAAATTAACCAACGTTTCCATGACCTTGGAAAGGTAAGAGCAATTGGTTGATAGTTTGAGGGAGAAGAAGATTCGCCTTTTTAGGGATAGGCTGGACAAATGCTGTTTTTCATCCACTCGGAAAGAGACCAAAGAAATAGGACGGATGGAAAAGCTTACGCAATGGTTTTGCCAGCGTTGAAGAACACCTCTTCAGAACAATAGCGGAGATACTATCCGGGCCAGCGGATTTGTGTATGTTATGATCTTTTAATACTCTTCCAACTGTACGAGTGCGAAAGAAGATTGGTCCCATGAAATCATTTACGCTCTCGAGTACAGGAGTAGTTCTAACACCTGCTGGCAGCATTGAGTTAGCAGCTAATTGGGCTGCAAGCAGATCTGCTTTTTTTTGAGAACTGACAACAGGAGTATCATTGAAGGCAAGCGTAGGAACCGATGATGACGAGGAGTTCTTTACGTTTTTAACAAATGACCAACAATTTTTACTGCCTTTGGGACATTGCAGTATGTTTTGCCGGATTTTTGTTCATATAAAAATTTAGTCTTTCGAATGTGAACATTATAGGCCTTTCTAGCTTGCTGAAACTTTTTCCGGTTTTCCTCGGTTTTGTTGGCTTTATAACATCGGAAACTTACCTCTTTCAACCTGATGACCTCTTTACAGCTCAGATTCAAACCATGAATTATCTTTAGGTTTGATACTTTTTGACCTATTCGGGACAACATTTCTCAGGGGATAACATTTGTTACCATAACTGCGCTGGAGTCTATGTCGCTACTGAGGAAGCAGAGCGACCAGTTGAAGATCCTGAAGAAATTATTGAGACCGTCCCAGTTGGCTTTCTCGTATTGCCAAACGGTTTTCCTAGGGGTTTTCTCTTCAACTGAGTTTTATTGGCACAAGAGATTTGCAGAAATGACACAATCGTCTGATGTGCCTAGAGGCGAAAAAACACGAATTTTGTGTTTGTCAGGATCAGAGGTAAGAAACAAGTCTAGTGTGTTGGCGGCTTGGTCTGTGATGTCAGGAATTCGGGTTGGCTCATCAACAAGCTGAGTAAGTTGGTTTAACTCAGCAAAGATTTCAACATACCTTCCTTCGGGTGTTGTCTGGCCAGAATAGCGAAGCCAACTTGAATTGTGTACATTGAAATCCCCCGTAATAATGATTTCAGTGTGAGGATAATAGGCAGAAATACTTTATATGGAGTCTGACAAAGCATCAAGTTCGTTGTAAGTTGACTCTCTGTCCCAATTGCGACTTCTATAGATGAAACAAGTATGTAAAGCTTGTTTAAAGATGTATGAACGTATGCAGCACAGAAATTCTTCCTGAGCCCACGAATGTTGGAATAATCAACCCTGAAAATACCCCCCATAAAGAAGGACAAAAACTTGAAAAACAAAGACGGACAATTAACTATAATTAATGCTCCACTAAGTCCCAATTTGGGCTTCACAAAAACAATTATTATTAGTGTTATGCCTTAATAACAATTGAGTTGATCCGCCCCTGGTTACTAAGAGAACTAAATCGTCTGTGAGGAAGGAAATAGGGAAAGAAAGACAAGAGCAGGAGATTACTCGCTGTGGTGTGTTTTTTCTCGTTAGTGGGTATTAATAAAAACTTATTTTTGGGCGATTTTTTATTTTAAAGCACAATTTATTAATGGATTATGAAATTTGTAAACTGAATAAGTTTAGTATAGCCCGCGCGTGAATTGATGTTTTTTTTTTTTTTTTAATTTTTGGGTTATTGAGGGTGGAAATTATTTGTATCATTTATTTTTGGGTTGAGTTTGTTAAAGATAAAAGGATGGGATTTGAAATAAAACACAGAACGAATAGAGTAGACCGTCACTTGACTTTCCCATGTCTTCCGCACGTGCCTAAAGGATGGGCTGCTAATCGATACTGATATTAGGGACTAGGGTCCAATAACTTAATACAAGTGTTTGCATTGTGAATCTACAGGCATAGTGTGAATGGGCCGGACAATTTAATATCAAACCGAAAAGGCTACAGGATACAGTTATTTAAGCCAAAGCTAACTCTTGTTAGTTTATTTACTTCTTCGCCAAATATAGTTCTCCACGTCCATACTTACCACTAGGACATGGAGCGCTCATTCTGTAAAAGAATTTCTTTTGAAACAGCTTAAAGCGTCCTCATCTTCAACAATATTCATGCCTCTACACTATACAGCGAGACTGGGATGATAAGGAAGACTTTTGTTGGTCGAAAGAGGGTTTTGCGACTCGATTGTCTCTTTAGACTTAAGAGGCAGCTAGTTGATGCATAGCATATCCCTAACCAGAACACCGTACCCACAGCTTTGAAGAGTTTGGCAGGTAAACCATATACTCCGATGGCTTTATAGACCTTAAGGTTATAAGGAGAAAGCTTTACTTGTTCCAGATCAAGTGGTCAAAATTGTTTTTCTACTTCACCCAAAAGCGGAATTTGGTTCGTCTTCTCCCTTATACGACTGTATAAAGGGTACTTCAGTATTGTCAGCCAGCATTGACTGCAATTCTCTCCAATGTTACTTGATCGTCTTAACAATCCTGGAACCAAGCTCTATAGCCCCGACAGTTTCTTTCAACCTTTTGGTAAGACTTTCGGAAATCATTCCCCGATAGTAACAACTCTCTGTTTCCTCTATCGCACACTTCTCATGATCCCTTTTTTCCTTCTGAGATAAGGTACTGTACCTCTTTTCTCTTTTGCTCCAGCAGTTCTGGTCCTTCTGGGAATCTTCCGACTTAGCTTCATATTCTTGCAAGCACTCATTGTCTAACTAGGGATTCGGTCGTGGTGGCCTTTCGCGACCCAGCCCTGTGCAGCCTATTCTCAATATTTAATGCTATAGGTAAAGTTTTAATGTTTTAAACGACTCGATCGGAAAAGACTATAGTAAAGAGTATTAAACTTCCTCCATGTATTGCCTCTTCTTGGCGTTTTTCGAGATATCCGCAGCAATACCCTGACTACAATTATGTAGTGGTCCAAATCAATTTTGTCCTTCTCGATTTCGAGCTCCTCCTTTGTCGCTGCATGTGCCCAAATGAGGCTTTGATGCGAATCATTGACATGCGCTCGATTACACATTTGAACCTCAAGACCTGTTGTCTGTGTCTGCCTCCAATAAAGAATTCAAGTCAAAATAGGCTAAGCACCATTTTTACTTCAGATTATAGGGACTAAGAAGCAAGTTTAGGATTCGTAAATATACACAAAATTTTAGATAACAATGAAACATGACATTACGATTACAGAGAAGTCTAAAAAATGTCAGTCTGTCTGCCAGTATACATAACATTCCCCATAGGGGAAATTGAATTTTTATTTGTAGGCCTTAAAATAACGGTACCTGTCATACGCCCGTTTAGGAAAAGCTTATTTTTCTCGAAAACGGCTCCAACGTATTTGATGAACATTTTTGAGAATTTTTTTGTTGCTATTGGCTATCATATGATTATAAGCAAATTTACGGGAAAAGTCTATTGACGGTAACTTTGATATAACGGTTTTTTTTCTTTCTATCGGATTTCTGTCAATTTTTATATTTGAGAAGAGATAGGTAGCCAAATTAATTCTGCATATCAAAATTTTGAATAACTTTTTTTTCTAATTAAAATAAATTTTTGATTTTTTTTTTTTTTGAAAAATCAATATTTTTTTAAGCTAATCAAAAAAAATTATTTTAAATTTTATAATCACATGTATGTAAACTAATAACCTCTAAAAAAAATGTATACCAAAATTTCAAAAAAAATTGTTTTCAAAAAACTAAAAATAAAACACAGGATTTTATCGAAACCGGTCCAACAATTTTCGTAATACATTTTTCATAAATTATTTGTTTTAAGACGTGTGATGGCGTACTTCATGTTTACTATTTTGGTATTATGGTTTTGACATTTTCAACGTAAATGTTACTTGTTTCTGTCAAAGATCTTGCTTTCCAATGTAATTGGGCACAAAAGAGCAAGTACATGCGACCCAATCTTGCCCATTATTTTGTCTGTACAGTCGCTGTAGTATAAATCAAACCGCAATTTTCTTTCATTTTACCCATACCATTCCATAGCGTCGTTACGCCTCGCATGTCGCACAGTAATCTAGATCTAGGGCATAGGTTCCGGACCGGGGTAAAATAGCAATTCTTCAGTGCAAGAACACAATTAACATTTTTTGTTAGTAGTCTAAAAAAAAAAAAAACTTCGTACTATCGTCAACAAAACATGTTTTTCTGTTTTTTTTTTTTTTGCGTTTTGATGTGCCTTGCTCAATAAAGAAGTGAGTGTTCCAACAATGACAATCGTTTGTGTTGGCCGTATGCAAAGTTGCCTACAATCAATGTTTAATAAGTCTGGAAAAGACATTTTGACTGATCCGGTGTATTTTCAGCCTAAAGTATCGATATTTTGTAATTTCATAATAAGTTGTGTTCCCGATAATTATCCACAGAAAATTCGCAGCCGTCAGATTTTTTAGTAGAGGGGATATTTTCTCTCTATGAGAGATTTCTACGAAAAAAGTACTGGAACGCTTTAAACCACAAACAACAGGAATTAGCAGAAATTCGAGAAAATTCGTACGAATTCGCAGATTAGGAATTGACATAAGACTTGAGGGGCGACTTTTTAGCCCCCAAAAATTAACGGTACCTATCATATATCCGTTATGGAAAAGCTTATTTTTCTCGAAAATGGCTCCAAGAATTTTTTATGAAAAAAAATCAGTGTAGGTAAAAATAAATTGCACGACTGGATCGCACGTACTTGCACGAATACAAACTTAAGCACCAAAATAACAAACATTTAAAAACTAAATTTAAAAAGAAATCACCTATCCGTTTTCAAAATATTGATTTTTCAAAATACAACAAAAAAGTTTTTGAAAAATAAATTATCCGAAATTACTTGGGCTACCTACATCTTCTTGAATATAAATTTTGATAGTAAGCGGATCACCAGTTTTCGAGAAAGTCGAAGAAAAAAAATCCGGTCCTATGGGAGTTACCATTTTTAGCCCACCGTATTAATTTTTTTTTTCACGAAAGTATAATGCTTACCTACAGTAGTACACTGATTTTTGTTCATAAAAATTCTTGGAGCCGTAAATAAACTTTTACATAAAGGTTATACGACAGGTACCTACCGTACATTTTTGAGCTAATAAAAATTTAAAAAAACTCCTCTGTAGAATATCAAAATAACCTTAAGTTCTAAATTTGAAAAAGATTGGCCCAACCGTTTAGGATACAGTCCAAAATACATCCGTACAGACAGGCAGACAGACAGACAGACGGACAGAATTTTGCCAGTAACTCAAAAATGTTTCTCTATCATCGTTATGTCATGTTTGATTGTTATCTCAAAATTTTTAATCTGCAAGAATGCATAACTTGCATTATACATTGTACCCATAATCGAATGTAAAAATGTAATATGGTGGGCTAAAAACGGTACTTCCCATAGGACGGTTTTTTTTCGACTTTCTCGAAAACTGGTAATCCGATTACTATCAAAATTGATATTCAAGAAGATGTAAGTAGCCTAAGTAATTTTGCATTAATTTTTTTTCAACAACTTTTTTTTGTATTTTTAATAATTTAAAAAAAATTTTTTTTTGAAATATCAATATCTTGAAAACGGGTCAGAGATTTTTTGAAACTGTGTTTTTAAATGTACGTTATTTTTTATCTTAAGTTTGTATTCTTGAATTGTTTTTTTTTTTTAATTTTTTAAAAAAATTAAATTTAAAAACCGCTCCTAACGATTTAAAAAAAATCACACTTTTTTACATTTCCTAAAGAAATAAAATGGCGTTCAAATTATTTCACTAAATACAATTTAACGTACTTTATTCAAACAATCCAAAGTCACAAAAATAGAATAAATGCTTTGATGTTCACTTTAGTTTTCTTAAATTTTATTCTACAATGTGACCGCACATATCAGCTGAGCGAGTACGTGCCATCCAGTCGTGTAATTTACTTTTAAATTCAGCATACATTTAGCAGAAAAAGACTCACTGAAGCAATATTTTCCGACATGGATAATCGCCATTCTGGGGTAAAATCAAATTCTATAAGAAGTCGTAAGTATGATAAGGTATAAAAGGTTAGGAACCATTGATTTAGGGCGTTTGCTAATTGCTTGGCTTCAAGTTCTTTTTTAAGGGACTTAATACATAGATCAGAATTCTGTTTCTTTATTTCGTTCACTGATAACGATTACGTCCATATGCGAGATTATAGTTGCTTCGAAACTAATCTTTTATATATTTATATGATCAGGAAGTGACGATCCTCAGCTGAATAAACCACTCCTTGTAGGCCTGAGTTCCGAAAATTTCGTATGATCACATATAAAGTGTCAACTAAGTAGTTCAGCCTGACTGGAACTGTAGACGGCAATGTTGGTTCCATTAAGATAATTCTTTAACTTCCGTTTGGATGCAAAGACAAGTGCATTTGTGTCGACACTCTTTCTCTTTCTGTATGTTAGTACATATAAATAAATATGTCTAGTTCAGCAATTAAATTAGGTCCTAGTAGTTAGTTTGTATTAGGTTTTGTGTATAAAATGAACGACGAAAGTAAAGAGAGAAGAAAATTTGAGTACAATTCTTAACACTGAAAAGTATAGTTATTGCTTTTATTTTAAAATTGAGTTTTTGACTATAACTATCCCCCCACCAGTCTACCAGTGGGAAGGTTTTACTAGTTTAATCTCAACATAATGGTTCTTCGAGCTGGATTTGAACCAGTGACATATGGATAACAGTTCATAGATCTCTTGTCTGCTGCCACTAACGACTTTCAAAGGGGTTGGAACCCAATACCCAAAGACAGAGGTGGGATTTAAAAAAAATTTCTGGTATGCAGGAATCCTCTTGGGGACATACAGTCATAAGCAAAATTATTGGCACAATGTATTTTCTTGGTAGAACTTCTCACAAAAATAGTTGTACCTTTCAGAACACCCTTTATCTGGTTTATTTGTTTTATTAATCAATAATAACAAGAATTTTTGAAAAACTTAACACAACAAAATTTATCAAATTTCATAAATAACGGTTTAATTCGTAATATAAAAAGTGGCATAATTATTGTCACAACCATTTGCACATGGGCAATCGATGACTTGGGAGAGAAAACCGTTAGTTAATGTTCAATTCAATCGATGTGAAGTGATGCGTGCTGCTATTGTAGTAGTCTAGCGTCATTCCCCATCAAGGTAACTTGTTTTAAATGGGTAAAACTAGGGAAATTGCGTTAGAAACACGTGCGGCGATTGTTGCAGAATTTAAACTCGGTATTTCGGCTAAAAATATCTCTGAAAAATATCACTGCAGTCGGTGCTCGGTTTATTATCTGATAGATAAAGAAGAAAAAATTAACAGTTTTAAAAATCAAATCGGAAGAGAAAGAAACAAAGAGTCGGAAAGACAAACTTATCGTACGACATTTTAAATGTAACCCTTCTTGAAAAGCCTAAAGTGTGCTATAACATTAACAAAAATCGTGAGACCAATATTAGTGAAAGCTTACGTTTCCCAAAAAAACTCTTCATAACAAAGAAAAACAGAAAAGCAGGATTAAAATTTGCACGGGATCACATAAATAAAACAGCAGAATTTTGGAGAAAAGTTCTCTGGACCGATGAGACTGCTTATTCTCTAGATGGCACTTATGGACGAAGATTTTTTTATTCCAATACAAAAACCAAAGCAAAAAGATCCACCACCCGACCCATAAGGCACTCACACAGAGGCAAAGTATTGATATGGGGATGCATATCCTATAGTGGTATAGGACCACGTATGAGGTGCTCAGATCGTAGAATCAGTCTCATTATTTAGAGATTTTAAATGATGTAGCACTGCTAGCACGATCAAGGTTCATCGGAACCGACTTTGTACTTCAACATGACAATGCACCAATACACACGGCTTGAACTATCAAAACGTATCTATCAGAAGTATAGCAAGAAGTTTTGAATTGGTCTCCGTAAAGTCCTGACTTAAGGGTTTTAGAAAATGTTTGGCATATTGCGAAATCTAAAATTCTACTTAGTATTGGGCGGTCTGCAGATGAAACATGGAAAGCTTTTATAACGGCTTGGAGTTCTATTCCAGCAAAACAAATTCCACACTTTATTGACTTTGTTCCAAGACGCCTCGCAGAAGTTATTGCTGCCATAGGAGGAAACACAAAATATTAGGTAATGCTTCGCTTAAGATACCCCATTACTTTGGTTTACTTTAATGTTTTTTTTTGGCTTTAGGAGGTTGTAAACCACGTCAATGGCCCTTGTGCAAATAATTTTTCCAGCTTTGTTGGGTGTGACAATAATTATGCCACTTTTTAAATTACGAATTTAACCGTTATTTATGAAGTTTGATAATTTTTTTTGTGTTAAATTTTTCAAAAATTGTTGTTATTATTGATTAATAAAACAAATAAACCAGATAAAGGGTGTTCTGAAAGATGCAACTACTTTTGTGAGAAGTTCTACCAAGAAAATACATTGTGCAAATAATTTTGCTTGTGACTGTATTTCCTTCCTTCGAAGAATGTTTCTGAATATATATATTTTTAAGGACACTCGTTGACAACGGGGTGTACTAAAAAAATAATATTTATTACTTTGCTTAAAAGTTAATAATAATTGTGCATCACACAGTATAAAAAGAACCAATTAAGTACCCGAATACTTTGCTTCCTGAAACATATAAAACAAAATATCTTGTAAGGGAGTCATCTAATATGTTTCATGAATGAACGATTTTTAATCCCCCTTCTGACAATTTTCTTCTTTTTTACCTGTCCAAGCTAGCCCAAAATCAATTTAATAAATGACTGCAAAAGATAGTTCTCCCTTTGTAATTGAAAAAAATAGGTTTCATTCTATACTTTCGATTTTTAAAGAAAATAAACCATGTCTCATTTTGGATTAATGGATTGTCAAACACACCCCTTCCGAGCTCGCACCGTGACAGAGAAGCCTCTTCTAACTCTGTATCTGTCGAATAGAAAAGATTACAAATAAGATGGAATATCTTTTGCAAGGAAATACGTAATGAAATCAAATTTTTTTTCTTGAATGTTTGGTCAACAATAAAGAGAGTATAAGAGAAACGGAAATTTACAAAAAGTAAATCTATCTGCGAGAACTGAGAACACAAGCCAGCAATTTCGCCAGCAAAACGTTCCCAGCTGTGGCACGGGCGGCAGTCAGCTATCAGCTCTCGAACTTGATTTTATTGGTTCCTTGGGCATTTCGGTACCCAGCTTCAGCATTTTGTATCGATTTTTGCCGCGTTTTGTTTTTCTTTTTTTTTTTTGTGACCCAAATGTTTATTAATTTTAGAAACAAAAACACAATGTGCAGTGAATAAATCAATTTGTGTTTATAAAAAAACTATTGAATTTTGAAAATTCAAATTGGAGTTAAACGTGTCATAAGTGACGTATTTCATCATTCAATTGGTAAGTGATGAGCTTGCGATTCTGGTGCAAAATAATGAAGAGCAATTGCAAGTTATTTGTTTACTTTCATCAGGTCGAGTGACCTCTAAAAGATGCTGTTTGTTGCGTCAACGTCAACCAACATACAGCAATCACTTTAGTTAACTTATCAGTGAGAGATAAATTGTATTTATTGCTCTTGAATTATTCCACAAATTACTTAGTCAGCGGGAGTGGCAGTGGCATGGGCACACAGCTGATAACCCTTAAACGGTTTGGATGTGGAAACAACTAGCACATGGCGTTGAGTGTGGATTGTATAAGTTTTTTTTTTTAAGAGCATTGAAAAATGCTATTCCCTGCCCTGGCGCTAGTTAGTCACTCCTAACAACACACCGCGCCGTGTTCCCTTTATGTTACATAAACATGGCGACACGCGTGAGTATTTTGAGTTTTGATGTGCGGTTATCTATCTTTAAGAATGAGATAGTACCGACATATTTGTATCTATTCTAACAATTCAATTCCTTAACCGGCTGGTTTAGTCATAAGTCTTTATTTTTAGCGCGTTTCGCATATTTGTGAGTTAATTTTTGGGGTAGGTCATTTGGTCGTTAAAAAATCTGAGCGAATATATTAAATTTGTCCGATTTTAGAGATTTGGAGATTTGAAGATAAACAGGGTGATTCGGATAAGATATGTAAATATTTTCAATTTTATAATTTTCGTTTATTAATTAGAATTATTTTTTCTTATTATTAACCTAAGAAAATAAAATATAAAATGAAAATACCAAAGATGAACTTGTGACTTAATTGTTACAAATATTATTAATTAGGTAGGTAAGGATAAGAAAATAATGGATAAGCAAATATTGTGTGTATATGTATTATATTGTATTTTTAAATTTTCAAAAAAATCGGAAAACAGAAACGTTTGAATTTGTGTGTTTGATTAACAATCAATTGAGGCAGTTAATTTTCAGAGTTCAATTAATTGATTATTTGCCAATCTAGAAGAAAAGTATTCTATTCTTTTCCACGGTTCAATTTACAATACCTACGTCAACTACGTCTTTAATGAAAGTTTTGATTTGAAAACTGTCCTACGCCATACCATAACAGTGGCAGAACCCTTCTATAGTAAAAAATTCTTATATTACATACCTATGTCAGGTAACATCGTGGAATAAAATTTTATACATATTAAAGCATTTCAAATTTGTATTCATATTTATTTTTAAACATTAGGGTTTTAGTTTTTTAAGAAAATGTGAAAGAGTGCATTTTTTTTTTCAAAAATTCGACCCATTTTCAAAATATTGATTTTACCAACAAAAAAGTTATTAACAATACAAAAAAATGTTATTCGAAAATATTTGGGTCGCACGTTCTTGCTTTTATGTGCTTAATCTTATTTTAAGGCAACACCTTTAACAGAAACAAGTCAAATTTACGTAGAGAATCACACGGTCTGTAATTATAAAAAGTGTCAAAACCACAACACAAAACAGTTTTTAACAAAAATGGAGTACGACATGACACGTCTTAAAAAAATAATGAATTTATAAAAAAATTATTCAGAAAATTGTAGAACCGTAAAAATGTTATAGAAATACATTGAGTCGTTACCGCGTTTCTGAGTATAGGAACAAAATGGCGCGATTCTAGATGTTGTGCTTTAGCCGCAATTTTGAAAAACGCCTTTTAGTCAATATTTAGAGAACGACTGGTTGTATAAAAAATTTACCAAGAATTTTTTGTAGAAAATATAATTGTCTTTCTTTGTACCTGCAACATTTTTTTATTGGGCTTACACGTTAGTGTTAAAAGTACTAAATAAGTTTAATGTTTTTGTTTTTAACAAAAAACTCCGTAACGGTTGTCAATATGAACAAAAAATAATAACAGCAAAGTTGTAGAAAATATAGTTTTCTGTAATATGTATCTTAACATTTTTTTTATACGATGTGCCGTTCGCAAGCTATGTGTTTCTAAATTTCAAGTTCGTGTGTCATGTGGTAGCTTTCACAATTTCGTGTATCACCCGTCACATTGTAGATTGGATGAAGGTAACCTCCCCTTCACTGCTCAGACATAGTCATCGCTGATAAACTTTGAGATAGGAATCATGATTCGTTAACCACCTAGACCCGATATTTCTGAACCTCCAGAATTTGTGTTATGTCGGGCCCAATCGCTTTTCTCTGTTTTGATTTTTTTTTTACCACCACATCAAAATAACAGCTTTTTACAAGATGCATATGGCAGTTAAACTCTTGTCTGTCTGTCTTTCTGTCTGTTTCTTTCGGCTTATTTCGAGATTGCTGATGTTCTAGGAAGTAAGTTAGGCTATTTAAATTACCCACTAGATGGCGCTGGGTCGTTTTTTAAAAAATCTTATTTATGGGCCGATTTTGACGGTGCTTGCACAGGCAGATAGCTGATATTATAATGATTAAGAAAGTATTTGAATTACCCCTAAGTGGCGCTGGTGTGGTTTTTTTAATTCGATTTTGACGGGACTTTTACAATGGCTGGCGTTGTAAGGAGTAACGAAGGCTACTTTAGTCACCCGTTAATAAGACTATTTTGATTACTAGGTGGCGCCACGCCGCGCCGGGGTCGGTTTTTTTTTTATGGAATACCCGAGCAACGCCGGGTGGGTAAGCTAGTCTAGATACAAATTTATGAACAATTTAAAAAAATAGTTAGACCGGTTTTTATCAAATCTTGTTTTTTTTTGTTTTGGTTTGTACAATCTTTTTTTTTTTTTTTTTTGAAAATTTCATTTATCAAACAGCTATAGTCATACAATTTAAAAAAGAAGGTAAATTAATTAAAAGACATCGGTTCATCCGCTTAGGTCACAAAGCCAATGCATCAATCAAAACAATCGATTTATTTAAAACAAAATTCGATAAAGGTGTTACCGAGAAATTGTCCTCTCAGTTGGCCCCCTTGATCATTGGTCAATATCCTAACAAGTTGGCCTTTTAAGAGGAGGTCTTATCCAATTTTTAACAAGAGATAGAAGTTCTTGCTTTGGAAATGTGTCGCCATGTAACCTAAAATTCGGTAGACCTCTCATTCTAGAATCTCTCATTGTCATATCTTTTTTTTTTTTTTTTTTTTTTATAATTAACGCGCGCACAAGGGATTATGTGTTTCCCTTTTAATGTAGAACACACTGCGCAGGCATTACGAAGATAGGGAGGGGAGAGATAGGAGGTGCCGATTAACATTGGTTTTGAATGTTTGCAGTTCAAAATGGCAAGGGAAAATCCCGCCGGGTAAACTATTCCAAATTCGTGTCGTTCGGCTAAAAAAAGAATCCCTATATTTCACGGTACACATACCGAGTACTGAGAGCTTTTCGGTTTCTTCGATGTAAGTGCAATTCATGGACAATGGCATTGTATAATGTTTAGCTTTAACGACAGAAGACAGCATTGAGTTTTCGAAGCATTATTATTATTTTATTATTATTATAAATTCTTTATTAAACTTCTCGATATGTTATAATTTTAAGTATATCTAAGAATAATTGCATGGCAAATTTTTGCCGTCTGTCTAGATTGACTAATTTCGAGTTTTGTTTTCCAAAATAGAAAAAGTTAAAGTTAATAAACATAGTTTAAAAAATTAAAGCAAAATATTTAATATTTGTTGGATTCATTTAAAAGATAGAAATATAATTAAACATTTATTTTCACTTCATTATAAAAAAACTCTTCATTTATGATTTGATCAATCAGTCTATGAAACTGCTACGGTAACATAAGGCATGATTAATATAACGACAGAGAATTTTCCAATCTGAATACCCGTTCAAAACATGCTTTGTATCCTCAAGTGTAAGAAAGCTTTTTGAAAAATACAGCCTGCGGATTTCTTGTAATATTGGGCAAATAGCTATAAAGTGGTATGTATTTTCAATTTCATTGAGGTTGCACAAACTACATATCGGGTGAAGGTCACTTCTGTGCGGTTTATAATTTAAGTTAAGCATTTCGGTTCTTGCTTTGAAAATAATACAAATAATTTCGAAGCATTAAACTCCACACGATTTCTATTACCCCGTTTAACAATGCTGTATAAATCGGAGTTTAATGAGCTTGACATACGGCACCGTTGGAACACAAGGTCAAGAACATTTTAGCTTACCTTAGTTTTTTTCATATAAAACAGAATAATATTTTTTTTTTAGTTTTATTTTGAACATTTAAGAAAAAAAACTACTTATATATTGATTTCAAAATTTGTAAGCCTAGCTATCTAAGCTTTGAAAAAATGTTAAAAATTCGAAATTGACACATTTTAAAAGCAAATGCTTTCCAAGCAGATATATTTTACAAAAAAAAATTAAGATCTTTTTAAAGGAAACGAAGCACAATTCCATTGCTCCGCCAAAAAAGCCACTGTAGCCATAACCCATCCAATGACCAAACAATTCCAAGAGAACCTCAAATGATTTAGATTCAAAGGTGTTGGCAGTTGCTGTGGGTGCTCCCCAGCTTTGTCCACTTGAAATCCAGCTTTGATGCCCTGAACAATTGCATCATTGTCCCATTTTCTAATCAATCCCGTGTCCATTACATCGATCACAAAACTACTTAGAATATCTGTAAATGGTGAAAGAGGAGCTGGCAGAAATCCCAAATGAAGATCCACAAGCCCATCCCGTGTGGAATGAAACAATGGCTTGGCGAAATATGTCTGCAATCCAATCAAAAACTCCCCCCTATCCGAGCCGACGCCATAAGCGAAACTTGTATTCTTCATGGAATTCATTTCTGTTATGTAAGTTGCATAATCGACTGAAGCGACTATTTTTTCAAAACCTTCCGGATGAAGGTCCTCATCCGATATCAATGCCCATTCATAGTAAGGAATCATCACGCTGACATTATTGTCAATAAGGTCCTGAACTGTGTCGTATTGTTTGATTCGTATGAAAGCAGTCAAAAATGACGTCACATATATGTTGTACAGCTTACCAAGGATGAAGGACAAAAGAAGGACCTGGATATGAAAACGATAAGCCGAAGTCATTGGTTTCTCAGGTGAAAGATTCAGCATTGCCAGCATTGTTTGACTAAAAGAGGTCCAAACATCCGGAGGTAATTTTAAATAAATATTCTTAAGGACCTCCATAAGCATAATGTAGACAAAACTGACTCCAATCACTACCCATACCACTCCCGAAAACGGTTTTATAAAATACTGATTGGGATCCACATAGCCATTGATAGGAACTATAATGTTCCAGCTAACATATTTCACAGGGTAACTAAAGTCCAGTCCGGGAGTGGGGGTGAATACATTCATGCTTATGTCGATTTCATTGTTAATTGTTGCATTTATCACTCCTGGAATCGAGAGTCTTGTTGAATTGCTAACTATGACTTCCCTGTAAGTGGCATTGTGTCGTCGAAGAAAGTTTACGAAAACCTGGCCATAGCTTCCACCCACAAGTCTTTGTCCTTTCTCACCTGGATAGGGAAAAGCTCTTGGAATATCACGCTGCAAGGACGTACGAATAGTAAAGCCATTCAAGTCTTTCAACGCATCCGGCAGTAAAAGCCCTTTTTCGATATCGATTCGTTTTACCTGATTATCAGCAAATGGCATGTAAGCATAGCATTCATTTCCGACCATTCCAAAAATCCTTGTAAACTTCCTATCCCCCATGAATTCAAACCATCCTTCGAGTTCCTCCAAACTATTTGTAAATATAACCACAAATTTTCGAGCACGAAGTTGCACAGTAAACGAGTCCAGCACTTCAATAAATTTCTGATGCCTCCTGGGAGTCCTTAACACAATAACCCCGTGATTTATGATTGCACCTTCACTCCTACTAATTGAAGTCGTCAAAATAAAAACGGGTATTTCGAAGTGCATCATCATAAAGGAAGTCAGGAAATCGCCATTATCATCGATTCCAATAAAACACACGGTATCTGAATCACTTTCCTCGAAAATCCTTCTAATCAGACCACTCAAGTGGGAACTATTTGCACAAAAACCGACAATTGGAAGCAAAAGTGCCACCGTATTCACGAGATACATTTTGAATAGATTGATCAAATATTTGAATGCAAGTTGTCACTTTGGGTTGAATAATTTTGTTTTATTTCTTTTTTTTTCTGTTTCTATTACTTAAAATAATTACGGGGTGTTGGGGTATAATTTTGGTTGTTTATATATGGACATCCCCGATCTGATATGTAAATAGGTGAATATTTGTCGGGTCGACGAGTCTTTTTCACGGCTGGAACTAGTGGAAAGTGATTTTTAAAGAATGTTTAATATGTGACTTATTTTGTTTGATTTTTTACATACGAGATTTTTTACTTGCGATTGTAGGTACTATAATACAAGTTATGCATTCGTGCAGATTTAAAAATTTGAGATAACAATCAAACATGATATTACGATGATAGAGAAACATATTTGAGCTACTGGCAAAATTCTGTCTGTCTCTCTGTCTGTCTGTCTGTCTGTCTGTACGGATGTATATTGGACTGCAGATTAAACGGTTGGGCAAATCGTCTTCAAATTTTTAACTTTGGGTTATTTTGACATTCTACAGAGGAGTTTTTAATTTTTTTTTTTAGCTCAAGAATTAACGGTACCCGTCATATAACTAAAAACGGTACCTCTCATAGGACCGGTTTTTTATTTCTTTGACTTTCTCGAAAACTGGAGATCCGATTACAATCAAAATTGATATTCAAGAAGATGTAGGTAGCCTTAGTAATTTTTCATTAATTATTTTTTGTATTTTTAATAATTTTTTTAATTTTTTTTTTCAAAAATCAATATTTTGAAATAAAAATAAACCTTTTTATTTAAAAACGGCTCTTTCAATTTTGAAAAATAAATTCACACTTTTTTACATTTTCTACAGAAATAAAATGGCGTTTAAATTATTTCACCCAATACATTTTAACGTACTCTATTTGAACAACAAAAAGTCACAAAAATCGAATAAATGCTTTGATGTTCACTTTAATTTTTTTAAATTTTATTATACAATGTGACCGCACATATGAGCAAGTACGTGCGATCCAGTCGTGCAATTTATTTTACAATGGAAGCGGGTAGAGAATTGCCGGGAATTAAAAATCAGTAGCAATACCTACACTTTCTTTTTCTGATTTCAAACGCAAGAATTTTTCTTTTCTTTCAATTTTCTTAAACCAACTTATTGCAATTAATAATTTTTGAAATTCTTAATACCAAAGTTAGCACTTTTTTTTGGGACAAAGGTTTTTCATTGCATTTTCTTAACACCTTGGGCCTATAAAACAAAACTACAAGTCTATAAGTCAATAGCTACTTGTAGGATTATGTTAATCTTGCAAGTGTAGATTATTTCAGTAACACAAAATAAAACTTTACAGTTGTAGAAAACCAAAATTTACCTACACTTGTGGCTTGTAGGCATTCTGCTTACAAGTACTCATTTAAAAAGTGATAAGCAGCACGAAAACATTGTTATTCATGACAAATAAATAATCAGTTACCAAAAAAAATCGCGGTGGTTTTTAAGTTTCGATAAAATAAAAAATGCTTTTCGTATATAATTAATTATTGTTAAAATCTGGTTACTTGTAGTTTTTTTTTAATGTTAATTTTTTGAGGTTTTGACATGCTGTTTTTTTTAGAGTTTTTCAGGGTTAATTAACATGCTCATAAAAATTTAAAATAAAATTTATTGATTATTTTAAAAATATTTAAAATTAAAAATTAATTATAAATTGAAAAAAACTATTTGAATTGTTGGTATGCACAATTAATTTGTCAAGCTATGTCTTTCAAACAAGTACATAATTTGATAGAAATCCAATTACGCATTACCGAGAAAGTTAAACATTAAAAAAATGGTGTTTGGTACCGTTAATAGACTTTTTCAGTAAATTAGGTTTTGATAAAATAATAGCCAATACCTATAAAAATGTTCATGAAAAATAAAATTTCAAAAAGCCTCTGAGGAATGCCCAAAGAACCACACGTACCAGATTTGATTAAGCGTTTAGCCCGCAGGTCGTTATACATACAGACAGACAGATAAACAGACAGATTTTTTTCACTAACTTTTTTACGCTTCTCTATGATCGTAATGTCATGTTTGATTCTTATCTCAATTTATTTTATATTCCCGAACCCTAAACTAGCCCTGCAGTAAGAGCGCTACGTCCAATTATGATCGTCATAATCGTCCTAGCAGATCAACAATTGAGCGTTTATTGGAAAAAATTGAATACACAGGCACAGCACAAAATGTTCCCGTGCCAGTGAGAAAAAGAAGTGCCCGTAGTGTCGAGAATATTGCTGCCGCTGAGGCTTCTGTTGCAGAAAGCCCAAATGTGTCTCTCACACGTCGTTCTCAAGCGTTGGGCATCTCTGTGACATCGTTGTGGCGAATTTTGCGAAAAGATCTTGGCCTACATCCTTACAAGATTAAATTGACGCAAGAACTGAAGTCGCTTGACCACCAGAAGCGTCGTATGTTCGTGAATTGGGCTGAGCAAAAACTTAAAAATGATTCGGATTTTCATCGAAAAATCATCTTCAGCGATGAGGCTCATTTCTGGCTGAATGGCTTCGTCAATAAACAAAATATGCGGTATTGGTCAGGCAGCAATCCACACGTACTTCATGAGTCATCATTGCATCCCGAAAAAATTACGGTTTGGTGTGGTTTATGGGCCGGCGGCGTCATTTGGCCGTACTTCTTCCATGATGATCAAGACCGGCAGTTACTGTGAATGGGGATCGCTACCGTTCAATGATAACCGAATATTTTTGGCCCCAATTGGATGATATGGACTTGGAGGACATGTGGTTCCAACAGGACGGCGCCACAAGCCACACAGCGAATGTCACAATTAATTTATTGGAAACCAAGTTTGGAGAACGTGTTATATCACTAAATGGTCCAGTCGCTTGGCCGCCTCGGTCGTGCGATTTGACGCCATTAGACTGTGGGGCTACGTCAAGTCTATGGTCTATGCCAACAAGCCAGCGACGATTGATGAACTTCGTACGAATATCGAACGTGAAACTGCAGCAGTATCGACCGATTTATGCTTGAAAACCGTCGAAAATTGGGTTCAGCGTCTGGACTTCTGCAAGCGTGCCCGTGGTGGCCATGCAACAGAAATCGAGTTCCATACATAATGGCATCGAACGTACTTTCACAGGAATAAAGAATTTCATTGATATCCAAAATCGTTTTTGTTTTATTTAAAAAAAAAAACTTTTGTAGCGCTCTTATTGAAAACCCGATACTTGTAGCTTTGTGTTATTTATAGGCTCCTGCTCTTTTCATCTTTCATCACCAGAAAGACCTGAAATGCTCATATTCGCAAAATAAAATTCTTAAATGAACAAAAAATTTGGCAAAAAATACTGAGGCGGTAAATTTCGTTGGTCATTTGTAAAAAACATACTTACGTAATTCTTCGTCGTCATCGGTTCCAACTCCTGATGTCCGTTCATATTCTTAAGAAAAAGCAGATCTGAACTTTTTCCTGTATACGAACTTCGAACCAAATATACTTAGAACTACATTTGCAGTAAATAACTTATTTTTCTTTATCTTTAAAGTTAATAATAGCCGTGTTTTATTGGTAAGGGTATACCCAACGCAGTAAATTTTTATACGGCAAACAATAAAAAACAATAAGTGTCGATAATTAGGTTAGTGAAATTAGTGAATATAATAAGTTCAGATAAATCTTGGAAAGAAATTTCAACCAACTGGAATGTAAAAAATATATGTACTTGAAGGTTGGTAAGATTTTATTATTTAAGGATATGTTCGTTGAGTATCATGATACAAGATTACAAGACAGCGCCTTCCTGTATTTTGACACATCAGTGACCCCAAATTGACTAAATTAAATTAAATTTTTGGAAAGGATCCAAAGTGTTAGTTCACTTAAAATGTATATTGAATCAATCAAATAAGACATTAGACAAAACCTGCATCAATTGAAACTTAAATTACTGCAGTTTTTTTCTAAAACTGAATTTAATTCTTATTAACCCAGAAAAGGTCTCTGAACAGAGTCTGAGCATTCTGAGCATAATCTGATAATGCTCAAAATCGAGCGTGTTCTGAGCGCTCAGATATAATTTTGAAATACGTTCTAGCACTTGGCTGTCACAAATTGAGACTTGTTATGTGGCTTTTTCACAGGCGGGAATATTATCCATAAAATACTATTAAGCGTTTTTTACTTGCGATTAAGGGTACTATAATACTAGTTATGCATTCGTGGAAAAAAAAAATCAAACATAACATTACGATGAGAAACATATTTGAGTTACTGGCAAAATTCTGTCCGTCTGTCTGTCTGTCTGTCTATACGGATGTATTTTGGACTGTAGCCTAAACGGTTGGACCAATCGTCTTCAAATTTAGAACTTAAGGTCATTTCATTATTTATTTCATTCAATACAATTTAACGTACTTAGATTAGAACAATCAAAAGTCACAAAAATCTAATAAATGCTTTGATGTTGAATTTAATTTTCTTAAATTTTATTTTACAATGTGACCGCACATATGAGCAAGTACGTGCGATCCAGTTTTTTTTTTTTTTATTTAATTTATTTTTCGTTCAGAGCAGGGTCTGAGTTGTCAAAAAAAGTTGTACATATTTCTTTTTTCATTCAGAGTGTGCTCTGAGAACGCTGTATGCGCTCAGTATAAATTGACTAAGCATTCTGAGAAAATTGAAAATGCTGAACGCAATTAACGTAACGAGTTGTAGGCTATTTCAATGTATTCCATGCACATGGCTTACACCACTCTTCGATAAATAGATGCAAAAGCGAAAGGCAATTGATAGAGTTTGGCATCAAGCCCTTTTGATATTCGTTGGATTGGTAATTAAATTTCGTACCGCTCAATATACATAAGAGTTGTGTTGGACGGATTCAAGTCTAATATTCACAAAATAAATGCTGGTGTGCCCCAGGGTACACTTTTGTCTCCGATGTTGTTCCCTATATTTACCAACGACTAATGCGATTTGAAACAACTACTCCAATAAATTGTTTTGCTAGATGATAGCACTATCAGATTTTCATATTATTTTCCAGACTCACATCACTCTCCTTCGGAAGTAGAAAGTGGAACTGCAACGACAGCGTATAATTTTGATTTTGACAGCATTGTAAAATGGGGAATAAGAAACTTAATGATGTCTTTTGTCGTTAAAGCGAAACATACTTCCCATGCCACTGTCTATCACTAACTTGTACTTGCATAGAAGAAACCAATCACTACTCAGTACTCGGAATGTGTACTAGACACCACTTTTTGTGGAATGATATCGACGTTGCCAAGAATGCTGCAAAGTGTCTGGAAGATGCAAACAATTTTTTATCCAGTCTGATCTGGCTTCAGTCTATAATGTATATACTAGACAGGTGCTCCCAAATCTTACTTGAAATTCTTGGACAGCATTCAAAAAAGAACTTTAAAAATAATAGGGGACCGGACAATAAACACCGTCTTAATGTTTGTCAGACCCCTCCTTGAACACCCCAGCCAAAATTTGGTCACCATTTGATTTCGTTGGAAAACCAATAAAGTCCGGCCCTGACGATTTGTGGTTTACCTTTATTTCCAAAATAATACGTAGTTTTATATAATAGCAATGCCTCCTAATAAGTAATTACAGTGTTTTAGATGGAAAAAATTGGTATTTACCTGGATTAGGCAAAGAAAAGTAGGATCAGTCAGAATATCTGGTACTTTCGAATAAGTTGGTTACCATCCATAATACAAAAAACAAACGTTAATAAGTTAATCAAATAAGTACCGATAGAACTAGGTCTCCTTGAACCACTTATAAATTTGTTGAATAACACTAAGATACAGGGTGTTCCGTTTGAGGATTCATATCTAATTGAATCTACTAAAGTAATAATAATACTTAGGTATCATCTTAAAAGTGTTGCAAATCGAACATTTGAAATACTGCACCTAAGGCCTTGGATTCAACTCCTACTAGTGTCATCAAAAATGAAATACAATGTAATTTAACAATATGTCACATCTTCTTCATGTTAAGATCTCGCCTCACCGGTGGGTGGGGTTCGCTGGTTTATCCTCAAAATGGTCAGTAGGCATCCCGGTTTTGAATTATTCCATGTCTGAGGACAACTAAATACATGCGTCGTTGCATTTGTCTTTTGCATAGCATCTTTATTTCAACATCCATCAACTTACGTTGATTACAAGATGGGCAAAAGAAACCACCCTTTTTTTGGAAGATGCTATAACTTTTGCAAATGGCGGCACATGTCAATTTCGTTTTGAAATTTGTGAAGTAAACAGATGTAGAAGACAAATTAATAAGCCGCATGGAATGCTATAATTCTCAAAAATGCGGAATAATTGTTTTCGTTTTTTGCGCAATAATGCCATGCAAATGGAGACAAGTCGGCAGCCATTCTGAATCTCGAACAAGAGGAGGACGGTTTTTCTTCGAAAATCATCGTGATTCCTATCTCTCTGGATACATGAGTAAAGCAAAATTATTGCTTCTGGGGCACCAAAAATTTAATGTATATGACCATAGGTCGCTGGTTCATATCCGGCTCGAAGGATCAAATGTTGGGCAAAGTAAAGGGTCTCAAATAAATACTAAACTGCTGAGGAACGATTGGTTGTAATTCCAATTAAATACTAACTTTATTTCACAATATAATCGTCCTTAAATACTATTTTTACAAGAACATTATCTATTTACATATATCTTATCCTATATTCTAAATTATCTAATTCTTCTTGACGCTTACTTCTTATCTGTAGATAACCGTCAGTGTATGTTCACCATGATCTGTGTTAAAAATAAATAAATAAATTTATTGGCGCGACAGCTCCTTAAGGAGCCAAGGCCTAGTGACTTATACTCTCAACCATTCCTGTGTGTGTGTTGTTACTCTGCAAGAATGGAAGGGACCTACAGTTTACCGCCGAGTCCGAACGGCTACATGAGATGCACTTTTTCGAGACAAATTTTACTCTTGGAGGTTTTGTCAGTTCCTCGCAAGAGGCAGTACCCCAGAAAAAAAGGTGGCTATGAGCTGGATTTGAACCCAGGTTCGTTCGCTTAGCAGTCCGACACACTAACCACTAAGCCACGGGGCACTACTTGATCTGTGTTATATTTATTTATTTAGATAAACATTGGTTATCTGAAAATAAGTACAGCATGTTCATGTTTGAACATTTATACAAGATAAATCGTACTGCATGGAGTGCTGCTTACGCTGGAGGAGTCATCAGGTCTGGATTGTGCGGCGGGATGTATGGAAGAACTTGGTGGACGAGGCCCATACCAAATTTTGGTTGGTGAAGAGAGTTGTGGTTGTACACATTTTAGAATTTTGTCCATTTTCGTCACACTGACAGCACCTTTTATCATTATGTAGCAATTTTAATTCTTTATACGAGTTTGCTACACCATTGCAATAAACTGTAATTTAATCTCTAGTCCTTGGAGAAAAAACACTCGTTTTCGTTGTCCTAGGCAGTAATTGAGCTCATAACATGCTGATTGATATTGAAGATCTTCTCAGATAAATATAGCTTCTCTAAATGATTTTGTAGCAGAAATATCAGAAATTGACGAAGAAAGATCGTTTGCGTTTTTTAAGTCTGAATTATTTTCTTAAAAACTTAAGGCCCAATGTACGCAGCAACTGGAAAAAAACTGATCAGTGATGCGAATTGTCAACTAGTTTGCTTTGAGTCATACCCTGTATAATAAAATGGGACGATGCACACGCTACTGGTTGAAAACTCGTTTGCGATTCACTAAAACCAGTTTGTAACCAGTCGTCTGTTGATTAGCCTGTCGGGTTGCCTAGTGATCTCAGTTTCTAGTTTGCCGAAGATGAGCGAACAACAGATCAACCTGTTGCTTGTGGGGGAAGTTGAACACAGAAACACTAAACGAGCTAGAGATTTTGATAGGTAATGAGTTTTATCGTGTGTGGAGTCAAGTCACCGCTGAGTTCTGAAACCCGAGTTGCCAACTGATTTAGTTCTTTTTTAGTTGCTCCGTATGTATGGGGCCTAACAGATTGATTCGTAAAACCGATAAAAATCTAAGCTTTTGAAATGCAGCGAAGGACGCCACACATCCTCTGAATTTGCCTTAGAAATAATTGGTTATGTCGATAATAGCTACATAGTTGCTGTATATTATGAACAACTATTTTTTCATTGTCTCTGTACACATCCTTGTGCATTCATTCGCTGAATTGTAGTTGGCCTCCGTAGCCAGCTAAAGTTTTCACAATACTGCTTTCGTAAGAGAACTCAATCCTCGTGGTTTTTTGGAACAACCGATGTTTGTATCAGTTACACGTGTCGATCTTCAAATGACACCATTTGACACTGCAGACATTGGACAGTCTGTTAGAACAACCACATTATGGCACATAGTTGTTTTGCCAAACTTAAAGGCGAGAAACAATCCGGACAAACATTTGTATACATCCAGGTCTTCTAGCACTCTTACAACATAACGAGTGAGGCAAAACACGTTCTATTGAAACGTTCTAAAATAAAGGTGAAGTTATAACACCCTCTAAATCAACAGCAAATTGAGCTTATAAATTCTTAGTATTTGTTTCTTAATAAAGACACAGGTCTTTCTAGCTTGCTTGAACTTCCTTCTTAGTAAAAAAAATGTCTTACCGCTTGACAGATTTTTAAGTTAATAGTATCCCTTTTTGACCATCCATCCAGATCCAGTTTACTTTACTGTTGTTTTTTCTTTTAATTTTAGTTTATAGGTGTTTTGCTTTTTCTATTGGCAAATTTTACTGGACGCAGCAATTATCTAAAGAAAAATTATTTTTAATTGACTGTTCCAAACTGTTTGCGTGCATTAAAAACAAAAAGTGCAATAAATCGGATTATGTTGCAGTAACACGACAATTATCTTTATGAGATAGTTGCTTCTGCCTCAAAGTATAAAATAAGCTGCAGACAGACAATTCATGCAAAAATGTATCTGTTTAGAGCCTTAACATTCCTTCTTTCGTTTTTCAATATTGTCGGAAATAATCTGCAACTCCCCAATTTAATCGAAAAAATTTACTCCGAAAGTGATTCGGATAGTGTTTGTTTTATTGGATTTGATAATGAGTTTCTGGCTGATTTCATTCAAAGGCATTGGAATATACAAGTGTTGGTGATCACGTCTTTGTTAAGTGAATACAAAGAAATGTCTTTTAATTCTATACTAGTGATAAAAACTTGCCATGAAGAACAACAAAATAACTTATTATTACAACAGTTTATTTTTAAACTTCGAATTCGAAAATTCGTAATTGTTTCTTCGAATAAATTTGTAGAAATGCGAGATTATTTTTCGTTCTTCAAAGAAAACAAATTCCAGAGGATATTTGGAATTTCAAATAACGATACATATGCCTATTTACCATATGCTGACAATAAATTGAAACTCATTCAACTAGAAGATCCACTTCCTGATTCTCTGAAGAATCTAAACGGCTTTGAATTTCGAACAACTGTAGAACGAAACATCCCACGAACATTTCGGTACACTACAAAACAAGGACATCGTCAAATAGGAGGATGTTTTGGTCAAATATTCTTGGCCTTTCTCCGGAGACACAACGCAACTTACAAGGAGATCATCATCAGTAATTCCTCAGAAGTATTCATTCCGGGAATAATAAATGCAACTATCAATAATGAAATCGACATAAGCATGAATGGCTATGGTTCCAGCGAAGGACTTGACACAACTTATCCTGTCAAATGTGGACGAATGGCTGTGATGGTTCCGCTGAATGGTTACGTCGATCCAAATGAGTACTTCAAGCGCCCGTTTTCGGCAACTGTCTGGATCTTAATAGGACTCACTCTGCTCTATTTGGTTCTTGTGGATTTTGTTCTCAAGATGAGCACCAATACACCATTCAATTTAGGCCAGAGTTTCAGTCAAATGTTCCTAGCATTGATTGGCATGCCTCAAGAAAGGCCCATCACAGCTGCCTATCGACTACACGCTCAAGTCTTTGTTCTAGCATTCATCCTAGTGAACATGTATGTCATATCGTTTACTTCATTTCTGACAGTTTACATTAAAGTCAAACAATTCGACACCCTGCAGGACTTGATGGACAATAATATCAAAGTGATGTTGGCGAACTTCGTTTGGGGAGCCATTAAAAAATCTGAACTCTATCCAGAAGGTTTTGAGAAAATTGTAACTCCAATAGAATACAATACTTACATCACTGAAATGTATTCCATGCGAAACACTAGCTTCGCCTATGGACTAGGTGCTGACACAAGTGAGTTCCTAATCTGATTTCAAGCTTGTTTTGGTAAGCCATTGTTTCATACAACTCAGGATAGCTTGTTGGAATACAATATGGGTTATTTGGTGGCTTTGCATTCACCATTTAAGGAGATTTTAAGCAATTTCATAATTCGTGTTATGCAGACGGGCTTGATTGATAAATGGGATCTCGATGTTGTAACACAGGCACGTTATGCGGGAGTTGAACAATTAAATGTTCATCGCCAGGATAATTCCCTGGACACCCATGTTTCTTTGACAGTACGACATTTGATATTTTGTTGGAATTGTTTGTTGATTGGTTGGACTACAGCAGCATTTGTGTTTTTGTGCGAGAAGTTTGGAAGAATTTTAGTTTTTCGTTAGCTGTTCAAACTGTTTTTTGGTTAGCAAAAATAAAGTGATTTGATACCACAAGGATATTTACCTGCATTTATTGTAGAGTTTGGCTGATCGACATGATGGCGGTGATTCCTAGACGTACGTCCCAATTTCATCTATTAATGCGTCGGAAATTCTGATTTGCTATAAAGAATAAATACTTTCTGTATAACATTTAATTGACGAAATTATTTTATTCGTTCATATTAGATCAGTCTTGACGGTCAGCTTCTAAAGCCAACTGCGGAAAAATTGATTGCCAATAGTTAAGTATTTTTGTTATAAATTTTGATTGTAAAACATATTTAGTGAAGGGTAAGAAAAGTAATTAATAAGAAGTGTTATTTACAGCAAAACTCACTGCATGTTTTATAGCACAGGAAGAATAAGCAGTACTAAGTACTATTGCATACTTTTGGGATGCTTGTGAAATTTTAAAGTGCTCTATAACTTCTCAACAATTAATAGTCGTGTTTTTATTTTTGGCAATGCTATCCGTAGTCCAGTGGAATTCTTAACACATTACATATACAACATCCCACTACCGATAAAAACAGTAAAAACAGCGTTATTTTATGTATCCAATGTTTGTTTGCTTTCCGTTTTTTTTTCGCAATTTATCTAATTTGTAAAAGTTAGTGAAAATTAATTAAAACGAAAGACTTCAATATTTGTACAATTTGGCAATCTTGGATTTCCAATGAAATTTCAAATAGATCCCGCATTTCGAAATCCCAAAAACGGCTGAACTCAGAGATTTTGTTTAAAAGTAAATATAGCACAAGTTATGTTCTTATTCACTTTTGATCTGTACGATAATACTATGTTGTTATAAAACACATTGCTTCATACATTTTCGAGGTTCAAAACTGCAAGATTGTGATTTCTAAAGTACTATTCACATGAGAGCGACCAACGAATAAACGAACATTAGTCCCCTTGGCATGGCATTTTCTTATTCGTAGCTATCAACCACGAAGGAAACAGACACATAGGCTGTTTTTAGGTTATTCGCGAACGAACGAATTTGTTCGTCGAAGTGGATCGAAGAGCTTGGCATTTCGTAGCAATCAGATTGGAATTCGAGACGAACATTTTGTTTTCTCAAATCTATTATATTTTAGCAACTTAAATGCAAATTTAAGTATCTAAATAATAACTAATGTTATATTGCGTCACATCGTTGAATAAAATTTAACGTAGAAATATAACGCTAACTGAACTTAAAAAAAGTGTCAAAACCACAACAGTTAACCGTTCTTAGTAAAAATGGAGAACGCCATCACACAATACAAGACAATAACGAATTTATGAAAAAAAGTATTTCGAAAATTGTAGGACGGATTTTGATAAAATCTAGTTTTTTCTTTTTTTTTCTTTTTTTGAAAAAATTTTTTTTTTAAATTTTGGAATGCAGTTTTTTTAATAAAAGCTAATTACATGTGTACGTTATTTTTACAAAAACTGAAAAATTGAAACTTTTAACAAATTTTTATTTAAATTAAAAATTCTAGCATGTTTCTTATCGAAAATGCGTGCTTTTGGGATCGATAATACTCTTGTTCGTTGGATTAGAAGCTATCTTCTGGACCGTTCAATACAAGTTGTATTGGACGGATTCAAGTCTGATTCCCATAAAATAAATGCTGGTGTGCCCCAGGGCTCTGTTCTATCTCCGACTCTTTTCCTCATTTTTATAAATGATCTTCTGTCTGTTACTTCTAATCCACTTAACTGTTTTGCTGACGACTCTACCCTCAGCTTTTCATATTCGTTCGATAATTCACGTCCTTCGCCTTCGGACGTACAATTGCAACGGTGCCGTATGTCAAGCTCATTAAACTCCGATTTATACAGCATTGTCAAATGGGGTAATAGGAATCGTGTGGAGTTTAATGCTTCGAAAACTCAATGCTGTCTTCTGTCGTTAAAGCTAAAAATTCCCCCAATGCCATTGTCCATGAATGGCACTTACATCGAAGAAACCGAAAAGCTCTCAGTACTCGGTATGTGTGTCAACGACAACCTCCGTTGGAACGACCATATATTTGAAATCGCTAAAAATGCTGCTAAGTGCTAAGGTTTTCTGTATCGGTGTAAGAAGTATTTTTCCCCATCTGATCTGGCTACAATTTATAAAGCGTTTATACGCCCTAAACTCGAGTATAACTCCCACCTGTGGGCAGGTGCTTCACAAACATCGCTTCACCTGCTTGATAGAATACAAAATCGAGCGTTAAGATTGATAGGAAATAGAACTGCCGCTGAAACAATTGCCCCTCTCGAGCACCGACGCAATGTTTCATGTCTTTCCTTATTTTATCGTTTCTTTTATAAAAAATGTTCACTCGAGGTAGCCAGCTGCATTCCTCCCCTTAAAAGTTTCGCCCGTAATACTCGTCTTGCTAGGAATGCCCATCAGTTCACCCTTGAGCCCAATTTCGGACGTACCGTGAAATATAGGGATTCTTTTTTTAGCCGTACAACACGACTTTGGAATGGTTTACCCGGCGAGATTTTCCCTTGCCATTTCAATTTGCAAACATTCAAAACCAATGTTAATCGACACCTCCTATCTCTCCCCTCCCTATCTTCCTAATGCCCACGCAGTGTGTTACATTAAAAGGGAAACAAATAGTCCCTTGTGCGCGCGTTAATTATAAAAAAAAAAAATTCCTAATACAAAATAATGTTTCTTTCAGGAATCTTTAAATTATTTAATTAAAATGAGAAGTATGTTTAAAAATCACAAAAAATTACTATTAATTTTCAATATTCATAAACGTTTATGATAAAAACATATATAACTGTACGAGCAAACCCATTTGTCTATCTCTTATAATAATCCGAAAGCTATGTAGTTAAGAGTTTCAACTTTGAAATAAAAAAACGGGATGCTGCGGATACGTTTTTACTTGCGATTATAGGGACTATAAGGCAAGTTTAGGATTCGTGAATATCAAAAAATATTGAGATAGCAATCAAATACGACATTACGATCATAATGCCTAAAAAGTCATTGGCACAAAATGTCGGTCTGTCGGTCTGTCTGTCTGTCCGGGTGTATATGGAGCTGCAGCGTTTGCCTTCAAATTTGGTACGTCTATCTCTTGGCATTCCTCAAAGGGGAAATTGAAATTTTTTTAGGGCTAAAAATAACGCTACTTGCCATACGACCGTTTACGAAAGCTTATTTTTCTCGAATACGGCTCCAACTATTTTAATAATTTTTTTTGAGAATTTTTTTTGTTGGTATTGGCTATCATTTCATCAGAATCACATATACGGAAAAAGTCTATTAACGGGACCTTTCATATAACGGTTTTTTTTAAATTTTAGGCTTTCTCGGTAAAGGCTCCATGGATTTCTGTCAAATTTTAAATTTGAAAAGATCTAGATAGCCAAATTGATTTTGCATATTAAAATTTTGAATAACTTTTTTTTCTAATTAAAATTAATTTTTAATTTTTTTTTTGAAAAATCAATATTCTTAAAACTAATCAAAACAAATTATTTTAAATTTTATAATCACATGTATATTAATAAACTTTAAAAAACTGCAAACCAAATCTTAAAAAAAATCTAAAAATAAAAAACAGGGTTTTATCAAAATCTGTCCTACAATTTTCGAAATTTATTTATAAATTCTTTTGCATTTAAGACGTGTGGTGGCGTACTTCATTTTTACTGAAAACCGTCAAGTATTGTGGTTTGATAGTTTTTATAAGTTCAAACTGTGTTACTTTCAACGTAAATGTTATTTGTTTTTGTCAAAGATCTTCCTTTCCAATGTAATTAGACACATAAGAGCAAGTACGTGCGACCCAGTCGTACCCATTTTTTTTTTTTTTTTTGGGAAATTCCACTGCACTGCACACCCAAATGTTATGAACGAACTTCCAGGGACGTGTTTCTTTGGAAAATTGCCTCAGCTACATATTGAATATGCAGTTTGTTTTTTAAAACTTACCGTTTTCGAGGCAATTTTCTTCTTGGTAGCTTTTTTAGCGGAAAGGGTCGTGTTTCCAAGATCAAATATTCTTTTAACACGAAATCTCAAAAGTTTTTCCAACGTTTAAAATTGCTTGTAATTTGTAAACCAATACTCGAGATGCTTAGAGCATCTTTATAATGTTTTTTTAATTTAAGTTTTCTAGGTTAAGGTTGTGTGGTTCCATTTTTTTGAAACTCCATAAGACCGCTGTCTTTACCAATTCTATGCTATGTTAAATCAGAAACGTGAGTAATATAGCGATTCTCTTTCCAGCCGCACAACACGAACGTAATGTTTTGATGCAAGTTAAAGACGGAGTCATACAAAAATTATTGTATGTTGATTAAGGATATGACCGAAAGTAAATATTCAATAAACCTACTAATAATTTATATAAAAAATAGTCGCATTTGGAAAAAATAAATAAATAAAAATATGGAGTTTGCCACCAAATTCAGAAATAAGTTGAACTAAAAGTTAAACAAAAATTCCTCCTTATTGCCACCCACTGCGTATGTAATTGCTGTGAAAGACTTAAGAAGGCATTCGCCTTTATCTATACTCAAACACACTACATTCCAATTTGTGTCTAACATACAAATCCTTTCAGTCAAACAAGACCAGTGGTTAATTTTCATAGACCAAATAAAGAGTGACTCGTGTTTGTCATGGCTTCATTGGACTCAATCGCCCTTCATTAGTTTCAGTTCCCTCAGATTGTTTCACCAGATACTGACGTTAACACAACGATGACATATTTACTTTTGTAATCCATATTCATCGAGTAATAAAGCCATAATGTCAAACAAACTCCCATTCTACCGGAAAAGTGTTTGATTTTGTAACTCAATCTAAACTACAATCGTCGTTAAAAAAAAATATAAAACACGCAATTTCCATTGCATGGAAAAAAGGACATCCCAGTTATGACATTCCTCATCAACATTACATATTATACACGTCCAAATTACAACTCTCTACCTAACACGAAGAACATCAAAAGCCTATTGATGTCCTAGTAGGATGACCATGTTGCAGTTGAAACACAATTGACATCAACGAACAAATTCAGAAATGAATATTCTTAGAGTCATAGCGTTGTTTTTACCGGTTACTGGGTTGTTCGGTCTTAATTTAGAACTAAGCAAACTAATCAGAGAAACTTACCACCAAAGCCATTCAGAAACGGTTTACTTCATCGATGTTGACCAACAGTTTTACACCGAATTCCTGACCCAACAACCGGACATTCCACTGGTGACTTTCACATCAGCAAATGATTACTTCAAGATGTTTTCAAATGAATCCTCTACGGCCGTGGTAGTTGTCAAGACGTCGAATTTTAATCTTCATATTCAAACTGTACTGCCGCGTGTGATCCAAACACTTCGAGTTCGGAAATTTGTTATTGTTTCTGCAGAGAACCTCCAGGATCTTAGCCAGTATTGCACTTATTTTCTAGAGAATAAATTCACCAGCATTTACGGAGTTGTTGGTAATTTTTCCTATGCATACCTCAATTTTGCAAGCAAACCTCTACAGAAGATTAGCCCAAACAGGCCATTGCCAGATGCTATGAGGGATCTTAATGGATTTACCCTGCGTACAACCATTGTGAAGGACTTCCCCAGAGTCTTCTGGTATCCGGACAAATATGGAAAAATTCAAATCGGAGGCTGCTTCGGGCGATTGATGGTTCATTTTCTGTTAAAGCACAATGCTACTTTTCGGGATACACTCACAAGCAACTCAACATCGGCGGTTTCCATGCCAAAGGTGATTAATGCTATCAAGAACAATGAACTCGACATAAGCATAAATGTTTGGGGTCCAACTGTGGGACTCGATTGGAGTTATCCTGTGAGATATCAAAGCTACACGATTATGGTCCCCTTGAATGGGAATCTAGATCCTAATGAGTACTTTGTAAGACCCTTCTCTATGGTTGTATGGATTCTAATCGGACTCACCTTGGCGTACATAGTTCTGATGGATGTGGCTAAGGATATTGTGTGTTGCCGTTCATCTATGGATGTGTGGAATAGCTTTAGTCGAACGGTTTTAGCATTGCTGAATTGTTCAAATGCAGCACCGATTAGGGATTATAGATTCCATGGTCAAGTCCTTTTGCTGGCCTTTGTTATATCTAATGTCTATGTCATTCATTTCACATCCTTCCTAACAGTTTACATACAAATCAAACAGTACAATACCAAAAAGGACCTTGTAGAACATAATATTCCTGTGATGATTCCAGCTTTTGAGTGGCAAATAGTTAAAAGTCCTGCTCAAACAGCAATTGGCCTGGACAAAATTATTTATCCTGTCGATTATCCTGTTTACACAAGCAATATCAATTCGATGAGCAACACTCAATATGCATATGCTATCGGTGAGGATAGAGCAAAATTCTTGATCAATTTGCAAAAGGTTTTTTCGAAGCCACTTTTTCATACTACCAGAGATGAATTGTTCACCAGTCAGTTGGGATATCTTATGGGACGACACTCACGGTTTAAGGAAATTCTGGATGAGTTTATTCATCGCATAAGCGATACAGGACTAATGGCCAAATGGGAGTCGGAAGCAGTTTCGCAGGCACTACGAGCTGGATTTAAGATCGATGTTAATCGAGAAGCTGGAGTTCAACCGATCCACAGTCCTTTGACGCTGAATCATTTACAGTTTGCTTGGAATTGTTTGATAATTGGATTGACAACATCATTTGTGGCGTTCTTATGGGAGAAATTTGGAGAAAATCTTATCAGATACTTTAAAGTTAAAGTGAACAAAAAGGGATGGATGGATTCGGGTTAAGTCATTATATTAGTTGTGAATTTGTAATATGTAAATATGCCGATTGCTCCTTTTTTTAAATATTCAAACAAAAAATAAAACATTTTAGTGAATTTTGTCAATTTTAAGGTGGCAGCTAGGATATTGCGACAGGCAATAAAAATAAATTGAGTTTTTTTTAAATAAAGTTTTAAAAATAAAAAATAAAATAAAAAACAAATAATTGCTAAATATTATTTAAAATACTCAATAAAACCACAATCAAAACTCAATAGTTAAAACACAATATGGCGTTTCATTTCATATTAGCTAGCTTAACCCTTGTGGCTTGCTTAGGTAGATCCACTATACTAAATTTCACGCGAAACAAAAAGTTTTTCCGACAACACAAGGAACTTCAATTTTAAATTTTATACAATTATATATATTTATTACGTATGTAAATCAGAAATGACTTCGATTTTCAAGGTTAAAACTGAATTTTTTGACTTGAACTATAAGCCTCTGTTCTATGTAGATCTTAACCCAGTTTTCACTTTATAATCTTGATCAAAACGAAGATGTTTTTCGTTTCTTAGCTCTTTGTCAAATCGTACAGGAAATTCGAAGAATTTTGCTCAACTTTTATTCCGTTGGATGAATCAAGGTTTGAAGAATCTTATGTTTCACACGCACAAAATTTTCGAATATTTTATTTGAGTATGTTTTGGGTTTCAATGGAAGCATAACTACAAATTAAGTTTCAAATCTATACACATAACTAATAAATTGCACGACTGGATCGCACGTACTTGCTCTTATGTGCGGTCACATTGAAGCATTAGAATAAAGTACATTTAATTGCATTGAGTGAAATAATTTAAACGCCATTTTATTTCTTTAAGAAATGTAAAAAAGAGTGATTTTTTTTTCAAAATTGTAGGAGCGGTTTTTAAATAAAACGATTATTTTTTTAACAACTTTTTTTAAAAAATTAAAAAAAATAATTCAAGAACTCAAACTTAAGCATAAGATTAACATACTTTTAAAAACAAAATCACTTACCTGTTTTCAAAATATTGATTTTTCAAAAAAAAAAAAATTAAAAAATTATTAAATATACAAAAAAAAAAGTTTTCGAAAAAAAAATTAATGCGAAATTACTTAGGCTACCAACACCTTCTTATCAATAATATCAATTTTGATTGTAATCATATTACCAGTTTTCGAGAAAGTCGAAGAAAAAAAAAACTCCTATGGGAGGTACCGTTTTTAACCCACCATATTAAATATTTTTTCTAAAAAAAAATATATTGCTTACCTACAGTGGTACATTGATTTTTTTTTATAAAAATTCTTGGAGCCGTTTTCGAGAAAAATAAGCTTTTACATAACGGTTATATGACAGGTACCGTTATATTTTTGAGCTAAAAAAAATTGAAAAAAACTCATCTGTAGAATGTCAAAATAACCTTTAATACTAAATTTGAAGACGATTGGCCCAACCGTTTAGGCTACAGGCCAAAATACATCCGTACAGGCAGACAGACAGAATTTTGCCAGTAACTCAAATATGTTTCTCTATCATCGTAATGTCATCTTTGATTGTTACCTCATTTTTTTTTGCACGAATGCATAACTTGCATTATAGTACCTATAATCGCAAGTAAACAGTGTCAAAACCACAACACATTTAGTAAAAATGGAGTACGCCATTACACGTCTTGTATAATAACGAATTTATGAAAAAGTATTTCAAAAATTGTAGGACGAATTTTGATAAAATCCAGTTTTTTATTTTTTTAGTTTTTTGAAAAAAAATTGTTTTTTTTTTTGAAATTTTGGTATGCAGTTTTTTAGAGTTCATTAAAATACATGTGATTATTAGATTTAAAATAATTTGTTTTGATTAGTTTTAAAAATATTGATTTTTCAAAAACAAAAATTAATTTTAATTAGAAAAAACAGTTATTCAAAATGTTTATATGCAGAATTAATTTGACAACCTAGATCTTTTCAAATAAAAAATTTGACACAAATCCAAAGAGCCGTTATCAAGAAAGCCAAAAATTAAAAAACCGTTATATGAAAAGTAGACTTTTCTCGTTCTGATCAAATGATAGCCAATACCAACAGAAAAATTCTCAAAAATGTTCATCAAAATGGTTGGAGCCGTTTTCTGAAACGGTCATATGGCAGGTAGCGTTATTTTTAGGCCTATAAACAAAATTTGAATTTCCCCTCTGGGGAATGCCAATAGAATCACACACACCCAGTTAGAAGATAATCGCTTAAGCAGGTTAGGCTTCACCTTGTTATACATACAGATAGACAGAAAGAAATTTTTTCTTGATCACGTTTGATCGTTATGTCATGTTTGATTGTTATCTCAATTTCTTTTAATATTCAAAAGCTTGTTTTTAATATCCAAATAACAAGCCGGGTCGTTTTTTCGAAAATGTATGGTATACCCGAACAACACCGGTTGGGTATGCTAGTTTTAAATAAATAAACAACATTTTATGCAGTTCTTTGAAGACTCTTTAAAGATAAAGCCCAACTATTTAACCTTAAAATCATTTTATTGTATAAACTAAAAAAAAAGTGACAGTAGAATGTTCCTAGATACTTAAGGAAAAAATTGTTATTTTTTTTTCACTAAACTTAGTCAGTTTTATAAAATCTGTTTTTTTTTATTAATTTTTGATTATATATTTTTTAGTTACTATATTAACTGCATGTATTCTATATAAAATTGTTTTTTTTTAAATATTTTTCTCTAATATATTACAGCCGAGAGGCCCATATTTCCCCAAAATCGTGATCGGTGGTCATCACGTTTTTGGCCCATTCAACGAACGTGCGACACGCTTCATGGTCGATTATTGCACGAGCCCGCAAATCAATATCCTTCCGCAAAATCTTCCATAAAGTGGAATGGCACAGCTCGAATTACTGCGCGCATTGGCGGATGGACTCATTCAGGTCTTCTTTGATACTCTGCTCCAACGAACCGAACCATTATTTTGGTAATAAATTTTCCACCATTACAAACGTTGTTTAGGAGTAGGTCTATTCATTATGAAATGGCAAACCAAATTGAGCATAAATCAAGAGTGACAGCTGTCAAAAAGACCAACTCCGAAAAAAGTATTCCCAGACGTCTAAAAAAACACTCTTTATAAAATGTCAACTCAAACTCGCAGTTTTCATTGAGCCATCAAACTTGGTGGACCTGATTAACAAGTTCCCTCTGATTTCTGTCGGGCACTGCCCTACTGAAACGTCGTAAAGGAGCCGCTTATAAAGTTATATCTGTACTTTTAATATTAGCCCCGTTGTGTTTGACTTTGTTGGGATAGTAGTGTTTGTACTACGACTTTGGTTTACTGTGAAGTTGTAGACTATTTTTTTAATGTCAAATTTTTCGGTTTTCGATAGCAAACCCTCTGCCATTAAAATATTTGCCATTTTCATCTGAACATATTTCCCGTATCAAAAAGAATACTACACTGGTTACTAATATACTTACGAGCGAACAATGAGTAACGTGAGATGTAAGATGTGGGGAAGAGAAAAAAGCGACTCTTCCTTCGACCAGTTTCGCACTAAAGAGAATCATATTTTAGATTTCAGTCTTCAATTCAAACTCATCTAGTAAAGATCGGTCGCTCTCTAGAAATTAAAAATAAGTAAACTGTCTTATAATTTTTATCAAAATAAACCCCAAAGACTTTTATATTGAAATTATTTGGAAATTATATCTTTCCTGTTTTTAAATTTACAAAATATTTTCTTCTAGCATTAGTTATAATTTAAACGTATTATGGCATACTTTATTTACACTAGGAATGGTGAAGTGTGGTGGTTTTGACATCTTAATATATAAAACTCGTGTCGCGATGTTTGTCGGCCAAAACTACTGAACCGACTTTGATGGCATTTTCTATACTGTGTGTAGTTTGTTTATATTCAGATTAATAAACCCAATATATTTTGATTGCAAATTAAATATTTTATGTTTCTATGACCCTGTATTTCGCATTATCTTTGTGCGGTAGCAACCAATAGATGGCGCTATGTTTTGATTTCTGGACGCAACAATCGATTTCACGTCAGATGTGTTTCAAACATAACCGTTCTTTATCTGTATTCAGTTGTTCATCTTCTTATTTTCTTTAATATATAAAAATCTCGTATGTTTTTCACCAATGGACTTCGAAACTACTGAGCCGATTTTTGTGAAATTGTCTATACTGTGTTTAAATTGGCCCAAGTTGATGCATAGGATTGGTTTTATCTCGATTAATGCATTAAATATTCTTGTATTGCAAATTAAAAGAACCGTTTTACTTTTTTCTGGTAAAATTGTTGGGTTCCAATGTGATAAGGTATTTGCGACCCAGCTGTGTTAATTTTTTCCTTGCATGGATCCTTATACATATTTTATCGTCATACTCATATGTATAAAACCATAAAAACAAGACTATTGTCTTACCAGTACTCACATACGGATCTGATACCTGGATCTTGGGTGCTTATTTAAATGCACTCTGATGTCTGATCTTACCGTTTTTGGCCCTATACACATCGGAGGACATTTCCAGTATAAAATCAATCATGAATAGAATGAAATCAACCTCGAAACAGATGGTTCGCCAAAAATAAAGCTTGGTTGAATCCGGAGGCCTGAGTCTGGGTAAAGTCGGAAAGTCTTTTTACATCAAAAGGCAACGTTGCAGACTTTGCTTATTTTAGAAGGAGAAGCCTTCTGGTGCAAAATTGAATGATATAGAAGACCAGCAATGTGCCTGTACATACGGTGATTGTTGAGTGCACTAACGGGTGAGTTTGTGGACAGGAAGAGTGAAGTGGCGAAGGGTGCAGATACTCATAAACCGAAATGAATTTTTAGCGGATAGTATAGTTCCATTTCTATACTGTTCCGTTTTTCTATTATTGAGTTTGTAGGTGTGAAAGAGCCAAGAATATTTTATTATTATTTTTCCTTGTCACCCTTAAGCAATAGTACATGGGTTATCACAACACAATATGGACACAGCTGTTGTGCCGTGAGTGCACTCAACAATCACCGTAGGACAGGCACATTGTTGGCCTTCTATATCATTCAATTTTGTATGGAAGAACTTGTTGGATGAGACCCGGAACGGATTTCGGTTTTTACACAAATGATGGTGATATTACCTATTATTATTGGTATTACATACAACGCAATTAGAAATCATTCTATGTTTTTATGACAATGGTTAAGGCGATGGAATAAAAATAGTTCTACGTTTCCGTCAAGGAATTTATTTAAAAACAAAGCACTTTCGATGATTGTGGATAACAAACCTTATTCTTCCAAACTCATTAGTCACATTTTTTTTCAGTGTAGGCAAGAAAGCATGACAATATTTAAACGTGATCCATTCCATCAATAACTTGTCAACAAATTAATTGAAAGAATATTCTTTTTACCCTCAATACCCTGAACAACCCTTAATTGCAATCATTTCAATTATTCCAACCAATATGTCAATGAAGAATAGTGGATGAAATTGATTGAAGCATTGGAATTTATTTCAGTCCAGAGTCAATAAAAATAAGGAACTTACTTCAATGTGTTCAAAATTATAGTGTTTAAGTTCCGTTCAAAACCTTTTAGCAAGCCAACCGTCATCCGTCAACCGTCATCGGCCATTTCACAGCCCTTAGTTTGATTGCGTGCTTTGAAGGTAAAGATGATGCATAAATAATAGTACCGGGGTAATATGGTGTTTCGACAAAATTAAGCTTATAGAGCAATGCATTCACATTTAGAGGAAAGTTGGTCGAAAATGGTTTTAATAGAAGTCATAACCTTTTTGTTACTGGTTGCCGGTGTACGTACAAGCAACAACGAGTTAAGTGACTTAACCGAAAGGATCTACAAGGAAAGCGATTCGGCGACTTTCTGCTTCATAGGGATTGAAGGTGACTTCTTGAAAGACTTTATGAAAAACCATTCGTTTGCTCCGGTTGTACAGTTTTCTTCTCCAAACAGTGCTAAAGTTGGATTTTCGTTTTACAATGTCATACTGGTTTTGGGTGGTTCTGACAAGGAAGCCCATCGGCACTTTGATGATCTGGAGCTATTCATAACACGGTTAAAAGTTCGCAAATTCGTTGTTATTTCCACCAACAGCTTGAGAGAAATGTACGAGTATTTTTCATTTTTTGATGAAAATAAATTCACCAGGATATTTGCAATCAACGGCAACATTTCATATGCGTTTCTACCGTATTCGAGTGTTAAAGTACAGCCTATCTATAAGGATGATGGTCCCCTTCCTGATGCTCTAGATAATCTGAACAACTTTACGTTTCGAACGACAATTCAAAGGGATTTTCCACGAGCTTTTCGTTATCCAGACGCAGAAGGACGATCTCGAATTGGAGGACGTGTTGCACTGGCTTTTCTCAATTTTGTTCGAAGGCATAATGCAACATTCAAAGAAATCGTGCTGAAAAATTCCACAGCGCTTTATATTCCGGGAGTGATCAATGCAACTCTTAACCATGTTATCGACATTAGCACGAATGTGTATGGCGAAGCTGAAGGCTTAGACATGAGTTATCCGCTTAACCTCCAGAGTTGGAACATCATGGTTCCAGTCAATGGGCATTTGGATCCATACGAGTACTTCAAGAGACCGTTTACCCCATTCGTGTGGTTGTGCATTGCAGTCAGTTCAATCGTCATAGTTATTGTCGAAATCGTACTGCATATTTACAATGACTCAAGACCCCACATCTGGGCCAGCATCAGCCAGACATTTCTCATCATCCTCAGATTGCCCACAGAAAGACCGATAACCACAGCTTACCGAATACACTCGCAATTGCTTCTTTTTGCTTTCATCGTCGGCAACTTATATAGCATTTATTTCACATCCTTTCTAACGGTTTATATCAATGTACAGCAGTACGATACGATTCAGGACTTGGTGGATAACAAGGTGCCGATAATGATTCCCGATTTCGAATTTAATGATTTAACCGATTTAGATCGCTATGTCGAAGGATTCGAAAAGATTTTAGTGCCGATTGAAAATTCTGTCTTTCTTACCGAAATGAATTCCATGCGAAACACTAGTTTCGCCTATACAATCGGTGGAGATAAATGTGATTTTCTGATTCATTTGCAGTCTCTGTACGTGAAACCCTTATTTCGAAAAGCTGATGTAACTTTGTCGCAATTTTATCTCGGATTTCTGCTGCCCATGCATTCACCGTTTAAGGGTATATTGGATGCATTCATCTTTGATATCGATCAGACAGGCTTAATGCTGAAGTGGGAAACTGATGCTGCATACCAGTCGATCCGGGCGGGACATCCGATAGATACCAAGCGTATGACAGAAAACTCCGCGTTTCATTGTGCTTTGACATTGCATCATTTGAGATTTAGTTTTAGCTGTTTGTTAGTTGGTTTGACAGTTGGAGTAGTTGTGTTTGTATGTGAGTTGTTTTGGTTATTTAAGTAGTTTGCAACCATATTCGTAATCAACTTTTATATTTGAATAAAACAGTTTTTATATTTATTAGAAGGTTAAATAAAATGTATATGATTTGTTCTTGTTGATTCTCACTTAACTGAGTAACCTGTGTATGAATATTTGTTGTCGCATTATTTGAAACAATTAAAATTTTGTGAAGACTTACAAAAATATGTTGTTTGTATTTTCCGTTTTAAGAGCAACTACCTGCGACATAATTGTATTTACTTTTGTTTTCATTGCCTCTTCTAATTATACAATTTTCTTACTTTATGCAGCATGCAGCATAAACTGTATATTACAAGCCATGATTAGGACTGCGTGACAGTTGAACTTAATTACATGTAAAATTATCAGTGCAATAGCCACGAAAGCATTAGGAATAAGTAGTTTAAAACAATTATTTTACAAACCTATCTGTAAACACGCAAATAACATAGAGTCATCAATATCTGGGGTTAAATCATATAAAATTTAAGGTTAAGGGTGGCTGAATTTCATTTTTTCATATTCGCAATCGCAAGAGCGTGTTACAGCTTTGATGTTCCTTGTAATTAATTTTCATTTTAATTGTGCGTTACTAAAATGTTTACCTCCATTAAATCAATTTTGTATCCATGACTTAAGTTCTATCAATGATTCTCATGATAACCTGGATGGCCAAATAAGGAAAAAGTTTTACTCAAGGGGAGTTAACAAGGTAATTCGATTTAATTACGCCATAATTGTAAACAAATTTTGGTTCTATAAATCCTTTATACAGGGTGGCGCACAAATTGTGCTACAATAAGAAATTTAAATGATTTTTTTTTTTTTTGAAACGATGTACATATTTTAATTATTTTTTTTTATTGAGTATCACAAGCATTAATTTTGATAAATCTAAATAGTAACCTGCAAAATAAAAAAAATAAGCCGATTACTCAAAACATTTATTTCGTTTTGTTTTTGTAACACGGAAGGAAGCCATAAATAGTATTTGAAAATTCACTAACAACTAACCTGCATGGTTTTAGATTTTCAAATAAAGGATAAAATTGCTATTTTCAAAGCCGACAGCTAAGATGTAGTTCTTGCTGATAAGACTGCGGAATGTTTGAAAAACGAAAGGGACCTCTTCTAAGGACGGAAAAACAAAATTCATTGCCCAATGTCCTTAAACAACATAGTTCCTGAAAAAACAACATTACCATGGATACTGTATAGATCCTCATAATTTTCTGCAGAGATAGCATAAATCAATATCATCGTTATCGGCGCAACAACTAGGATCCGGTACGGATTGATGACCGACGCCATAAAGCCACAGAAGCACTTGAAGGAAGCCATGGATACCAAATGGACCATGTCTTCTCACATCACTCAATGGCTCTAAACTTCTGTAATCAGGCCGATACTCTTTTACAGGGTGGTCAACCGTGTTAAACTTAGCAAAACCCAGCGATCAGCAAGTGTGTTTGTATCAGTTGAGATCTCCGATCGACATCCTTAACCTCTCACCTATTGTCTCGTGGTTTTAGTGTCCATTTAATGAGTGTTAAAATTAAAGTCCGCCTTGTAAAAACTCAACTGAGTGAATGCATTAGCAGACTTTCAGCTTGCAGGTCGTAGAACCCTTTGAGTCTATTAGCTTCTCCGTAAAATGATGAAAAGCCTATGGAAGATATAAAATGCAGGAGATCTTTAGAGCCAAACATCTTGTACGCAAATTCGGAAACAGCAGTCATGATGAATCTGGGTGCATTGATTTTGCTATCCCATTGAACAGTCCTAGTATAATTTTTAAAAACGGTAACGAATTGACATACAAACTTGTATGGATAGTAAAAGTTGTAGCAACGCTCTACAAAAATAAATATGGAAAAAAAGAGTAATTGCAGAAAAACCGGTGAAAGGTCGAACATTTTGCAGTTCTCTCCTCTTCTCTCACAGAGAATTCGAAGTCCCTGAATAACATCCCAAAGTTTCATTTACTTTTAACATTTTTCCACCTAATCCCACATTTTCCAACCTGTCGACTGGACTAAGTAGATTCTAATGAAACTTTATTTTCTTGTTATAGCTTTAACCTTACTTATATTTGTTAAAGCAATTCCTCTAACATGCACTAATAATTTTAACTTGCTATTATGATACTATAAGGCAAGTTATGTATTCGTTCAAAAAAAATCTAACAATCGAACATGACATTACGGATAGAGAAGTCGAAAAAGTGGGTCCGGAAATTCCGTCCATCTGTCTGTTTGTCTGTTCGCACCTCTACAACCGATCAAGCTTGATATTTAGTTGGTAGTGTGTGGTAGGGGGTGTTTTTCATTTTTGCTCTAGGTCAAAATAACAGTACCTGCCATACAAACTTAAACAAAAAGTTTGATTTTCTCGAAAACGGCTTTAACGATTTTTATAAAACTTGTAGGGTGCTATTTTTTTACAACAATACATCTTTCAGTTAGAATGAATTTTTTGAAATTTGTTATATAACGGTACCTTCCATAGGACCGTTTTTTTTTCTTCGACTATCTCGAGAACTGCTTAACCGATTACAAACAAATTTGATATTCAGGAAAATAGATTAATAGATAGCCAAACCAATTTGACATAAAAATGTTTTCGAATTACTTTTTTTTCTATTTTTAATAATTTTCTTTAAATATTTTTTTTTGAAAAATCAATATTTTGAAAACGGGTATTTGAACTTTCTTCTTAGTTTTGTTTTTAAATGTATGTAATTTTTTGTGTTTAGGTTTGAATTCTTAAATAATTTTTTTTTTTAGTTTTAAAAAAAAGTTTTTTAAATAAAAGCCGTTTTATTTAAAAACCGTTCCTGCGATAAAAAAAATCCACTTTTTCACATTTTATAAAGAAACAAAATGGCGTTCAATTTTTTTCCTCTGAAAACTATTTTACGTACTTTTTTCAAACAATCAAAAATCAGAAAAATCGAATAAGTCGTGCAATTTATGTCATTAACAAATTACTCTTGAAAAAAAATTATAGGTACATCATTGCTCCTACGACTATACTGAACCAAATTACCATGTTTCGGTTAACTTCCTGTGTTATATCCTTAACACTGACCTTTTCCGCCGGAACAAGTACATATAATTTCTAACGAACCTTGGAACACAGCGCAACTCACAAAACGAGGTAGTATTGGAAAAAACGTTTAATTAAACAAATTCGTTTTATATGGCTTCCATTAAAAGGTTTCTCTTTATAAACAAACAAATCGTTTGCTAAGTACTTGCATGTCAATAAATTAACAAACGAACAACAATGTCGTGACTATTATCCAAAGGACATCCACGCAGTTCAATGATAACCTCCGTTCTGAATAGTTTAATATAGTTTTCAAACTGCAAATGTTTGTTGCTACAGTTATTCTTATGGTACTTTCTAAGCTTATTAACGCTTTTCCGAACAATTTTGAATTCACTAGACTCGTTGAGAAAATCAGTAACGAAAGTAATGCATCGACATTACAATTCTTCGGAAGAGATGAGGATTTCTTGAGTGCATTTTTAAAAACACATTTATTCACACCAGTAATAGTTTTAACGGTATTTTCTTCAAAAGAATATTTTAAATTTGGCAACGTGGTTCTGATAGTGGAAGACAATCAGTTTCCGTTTCAGGCGAGCCCTCAACATTCTGAGATATTGGAAAAAATAATTGTAAGTTTGTCGATTCGAAAATTTGTCATAATTTCGACACACAATACTCACTCCATGAAGCAATGGTTTTCATATTTTGAGGGACAAAAGTTCACAAGGATTTTCGGAATCGTCGGCAGGCACCCTTATGCATATTTTCCTTTTGCTGATAACCCGGTGCAACTGCTTTCCGGAGATTACCAGCTTCCCAACGCTCAACAAGACTTAAATGGCTTCGCCTTCCGCACAACTGTCCAGAGAGATATTCCGAGGACGTTCTGGTACCCGGAAGGTCAAGGACAAAACAGAGTTGGCGGACCTTATGGCCAGGTGTTTATTAACTTTCTTAGCAGACACAACGCAACCTTCCGAGAAGTTATCATCAATAACTCGAGAAGGCTCAACATAGCGAAGGTTATTGAGGCAACAGTCAATGAAGAAGTTGACATCAGCATGAATGTGTTCTGTAAGGTCGATAACCTTGACTTGAGTTATCCGATTATAATCGAGAAATACAGCATCATGGTGCCGCTAAATGGCTACGTGGACCCACATGAATATTTCCAAAGGCCTTTCACCTTAGCAGTATGGATAGCCATTGGACTCACCATGCTTTACGTAACCATAATCGATGCAGTTCTGCAACTCTGCACAACGAACTTGAAACCAGATGTTTGGAAAAACTTTAGTCAAGTGTTTCTGACGATATTAAGAATGCCTCCTGAGAAGCCTATATCTTCTGCATATTTTCTGCACTTTCAAGTGCTGGTATTCTCATTCATCATTGGGAACATGTACGCAATTTATTTCACGTCGTTTCTGACAGTCTACATTCAAGTGAAACAGTTCAATACAGTCCAGGACTTAGTGGCCAATAACATTCGAGTGCTGATTCCATACTTTGAGTGGATTAAGATCAAGAAAAATGGCCTCTTTCCGGTGGGTTTTGATACAATTGTGGAACCAGTAGACTATGATAGCTTTTTTAATCAGCTATATTCTATGAAGAATACAAGTGTTGCCTTCAGCTTAGGTACCGAGAAATATGAATTTCTTACTCGTTTGCAGTCGTTATACGGAAAACCCTTGTTTCACAAAGCCAGCGATGTTATAAAACCTTATTATCTTGGATTTTTATTGCCGTTCAATTCGCCATTTAAGGAAATTTTTGACAATTTTCTAATGTTAATACGCGAGACCGGCCTGATAGCAAAGTGGGAAGCAGATGTTTTTTCGCACGCAAAAAAAGCAGGATTTAAAATTCATGTGGATCGCAAAGCTGGATCGGAGACCCTGTTTCATCCTTTGAATGTTGAACATTTTCAATTTGCTTGGAATTGTTTGACAATTGGCTTGCTTGCAGCAGTGCTTGTATTTTTGGGAGAACGGATACGGATCAAAAGTATGAAAGACTGTAAATTGTTAATAAAAAAGGAGTTTTCTTGTAAAAAAAAAATTGTTGTTATGAATTCTTAGAAAAAGGATTTATAATCAACGTTTGTTTAAACATAAATATCAAAAACAAAATCATTATTATTCGTTTTTCATTTAATTTTTGAGATTTCATCGTTTAATTTGATGTTACGGCTGAAATAGGAATTTACTCCGAAACGCTCCAAGGCTAATTCAGCGAATAAACAGCGTGATCTGCAGTTATTAACTTTCAGCATATGGTTACAGCTCTAAGTTCCGAAAGCAAAATTAGTAAAGTTGAAGTCTGCGTTAGATTCTTTGGCGTTCTTTCCCACACAACGGCAATGATCTAAGCCAATTTGGGGTTTTGTTTGACATATGGCTGTTGTCAATTGCTTCATGATTCTATCTCGAAATTGTTTATCAAACCGCAAATCGATTTGAAAGAACACTGCGTAGCTTTTATGAACTTCAAAATAAAAGTTCAAAATAAGCTCAAAGTTCCAAAAGCCTTTGCAGTCAAAAGGTGACAGTGGCAATGCTTAAAAGCAGCACCAAGCTTTCTGTGCTTTCAAATAAAAAATTCAAATAAAACTACACAATTTTAATTGTAAGCAAACGTGAAGTCTTCTGGAAGAAACAAAGTGCATTTGTTGAAAACATATTATTGAAAATACCTTTTATAATTAAATTAAATAAAAGAATTTATTTCTTAATACCTTTGCTTTTAAAAACAGTCCCAAAATCAGCAACGTTTTGGTTCCAGCATTTACATCAGATTAATTATATTATTTTAAATTTATAAATATTTTTTTTGTCAGTCTTCAATCGGAAAAATGTCATTATAGTGTGCCTGAGGTCAGCCATTTAGGAGCTTGTGCCTAATTGTAGCTCAGTTATGATTTCGAATTAAAACTATGTATCTGAACTTTTAAATATCTAATAGCAAAAATAAATTGTTAGGTATTTGTCTTAAGAAGTTCTAGTCACAGTTTTTTGGTTTCAATTTAGTTATCTATTGATTAAGTTGTTTTCATAAAATCAATCATTGAAACAATCAAAATATTTATTAAAATTAGAGAAATATTAATTCTTCCTCAAAAAAATCAACAACAAAAAGGCATTTTAATACATTAAGTCGATTTTGTTTAATAAAACTTATTCCCATTCACAATAAAAACAGTTGTACTTCTGCTCTCATCAAAGTTGTAAAATGAAATATTATGACAGTCACTAGATGAAGACAAAGTTTCTATTTTGATCTTGTTGGATTTTTCAAAAGCCTTCCATACGGTTGACCACATCAGTCTTTGTAATAATCCACGATTTTTAAATTCTCCGATTCAGAAACTATTTTAGTGTCATCATTTGGGGTCAAGGTCTCAAGCGATTGCTATAAAAAACGAAGTTTCAAATTTTCTGTTTAGCAGCAAAGGTGTGCCGCAAGGCTAGGACCTTCTCTGTTTTTCATGTATGTGAACGAGATTCCGTGAACTTCGCGATACATATGTACGCAGATGATGTACAACTTTATAGAATCTGCTCTCTTGGTATGATAAAAGACTGTGCCAATGAAATAAATATGGATCTGGATGGATTAGGTAGCCGATCTATCCGATAATCCCATAAAGACAAAGTTTTTAATCGTCAGCAAAAAACCGTTTGACCTTTTCTATTTTCCGGATATCGTTCTTTTTGGCTCAAAAATAGAATTCATAGATAAAACCCCAAACTTAGGAACTATCTTTAATAGGACGCTCATATGGAATGACCATATCAATTCTATTGTTGGAAAAGTTTGTAATATAATACGTTAGCTCAGATTTTCCCAGCACTACTTCTTTTAACACACGTATCCTGCTAGCAAAAACACTCATTGTTCCGAATTTAATTTATGGATGCGATATTTTCTAAAACTGTGACACAACTAGTAGAAAGAAACTTAACGTCGCGCTTAACACTATAGCACGTTATGTTTTTAATGTGAAACGTTTTGACAGGATTTCTTATTGCTCTAAGTGGATGTATAATATCTCATTTCATCACCTCATTTGCTATAGATCTCTTCTCTACTTTCTGAGGTTATTCAAACTAATCAGCCTAATATTTCAACAAGATCTCATCAACTCATCACACCTCGTTTCTCGTGTTTAACATCGGAAAGACAATTTATAATCAACACCGTTCGTCTGTGGAATCTCTACCAAGGTATGTTTGGGAGGTTGGTGGAACGAACGGCTTTCGGTGGGAACTTAAATCTTTTTTCACTCATTGCTCCAGACAATCAGTTTAAAGAAAATAAATTAACTTAATAAAGTTTTATAAATTTCTTAAAATTTTAAATTTCACGCAAAAAGTATAATATCTTACAAATAACTACACATACATATACATACATATTTCAATTTGCAAAATTTTATTTGGAAATCATTTCTTTTCAATTATTTTGCTGTTATTTTTTTTGTTGTTACAATTGTATTATAACAAAAACCTAAATCAAATTAAACTATCAATTTTAGTCATTACTATTTATAAGAATTTATATTTTCTTAGTTTGTATGACCCATATAAATAAATAAATAAACAAAAATAAATAAACACAATGCGTTTCTTATTCTTTAATTAACCCTTTCAATAGCACAGTTAAGATTCAACTATCAACTGACTGAAGACGGAACGCAACTGCATACGGAACCCCATTACATTTACAGTTAACAGATTTGCGGTGTATTAGCTCATAATTTTCGCCATTCGCCGAAGGTAAAGATGAAAGATAATACCCCATATTGTAATGACTACCATTCAAATAAGCTGACGTCACACATCATTAAAATCGTCTTTTAAAGTTTGGGTGTTGCCGTTTGAGAAAAAATTATGTCTTTTAGAAGACCAGTGTGGCTTTGTTTCGGGGCCCGAAACCAACCGCGTACTATTGCGGTTGACATGTGTTTTTTTTTTTTCTTGTATCAATATCGTCTTTTATGTCTTACATTGTGTGAGCCGATGGCCTCAGTTGCCATTGCTCGTATGTGTTTCTAGAAGATTTATATTTGACTTTCTGTTATAAAATAAGATGACGGACTTTATAGGTAAAAAATGTAATGAAAAGTACGGAAACCCTTATAGAGCTTTTACTTGAAGCAACTAGACTGAGAGGCAAAAGTCCAATCTTCCGTGAAGAACTTCCGTGAACAGACTATAGCACTTGAATCATGATTACATGTCCAGGAAAGAAATGGAAATGGATACCGTATTTTTGCGAAAACATTTATTTGAATGAGGCAGTTATTTCAAACTGCGAAAAAACTAAAAAAAAAACTTTGATCTAGGATCAGTAGTAAAGGATCGAACGAAGCATCGCTTGATGGTATATGGAATTAATTGACAGTACAATTCTGCATCCTTCTGTGAAGGTCTACACGACGTTTTATTTGTTCATCCAGCGCTTACATACAGTTCACGTTGGAGTTAGGACAATATCCAATCCAAGACACATAGACAATATTATATTGATGGCTGCTGAAAACAATATACCTCCTGTTAAAACAGGAAAATTAAAGCGTGATCTAATAAGCTACAAAAAATCCAAGTTGGCCTTTACATTTAAAATTCTATCTTAGACAAAATACAGCATAAAGAAAGATGCCATGAAAACTTAGTTCAAGGGTAATAGCACGCTACGTTCCGACACAATTCGCAGGCGCAAAAACTCCTGGATCAGACAAACGCAAAGAAACCTGCATTTAGTTGGCTTCAGTGATGGAACAATCCAAAACCAAATTGATCAAATCTCCATATTGACCACCAATTTGAAATTAATTTTTTTCTTTAAGAAGCTCTCAAAACACACAGGCAAAACTAGAAAAATACTTTTTGTAATAATTCGTCATTTTATTTTTTCTATATTTTTTCCACACTTAATCAGAACCCAAAAATGAAAATGGTCTCACGAATTTACCGATTTCCTCACAAATTGTTTCAGAAGCGGCATGCTTATATCCTTTTCAAATCGTACCGCTTAAATTTTTCACCTAGGAATACCACTGTGGAAAGAGTCAAACCGATTCCCAAACAATTAAAAGGAAACCTTAAGTGGTGTAAAGTCGATGGATTGTGTTCTCTCTCTTCACTTCCACGATCCACATTCACCGTAAATCCCATTTCTTTTGCTTGCCAAACAGCATCCGAATTCCATTTCAGCATTAGGCCCGTTTGTTTAACTTCGATTATGAAATCGTCCAAAATTTCCTTGAACTGCGAATGAAAAGGCAGCATAAATCCAACGTAATAGAATTGTATGGTTTCGCGAGCTCTTCGAAATAAGCTTTTTCCCGACAACAATTGTGAGCCGATCAGAAATTGGTATCTATCACCACCAACAGCGTAGCCATGACTTGTATTTTGCATTGCATTCAACATAGAAAAAAAATACTTTATGGTCAATTGGTGTCAGAACCTTCTTCGAGCCTTTTGGTAAGACAATATTTTTGTCTTTCAACTCATAACTGCGATGCAGGATTGTTGTCCGCCAAATCCAGAAAGGATGCACATTGAATATTGTACAGCCTGCCAACTATGAAAGCAAACGAGGTAATTGGTCTTTCTGTGGGCAAATTAAGTAGAGTAAGAAAAGTTCCACTAAAACTACACCAAATGTCCACCTTGAAATTTATGCACGCATTAAGCACGATTTTGGTAATGCTGATATAGATTAGAGTCAATTCAATGCAGATCCAAGCACCGACAGAAAACAGCCTCTCGAAATACCCAATGGATCCACAAAACCATTTCTGGGGACCATAATCACATAGTCCTCAACCGAGACTGGATAACTCAGTTGCAAAACTGTTTGCGGGTAATAAGGATTCATGCTTATGTCCAGTTCGTTATCTTTGATTGCGTTGATCACTGCTGGCATATCAAGTTTCGTATCGTTGTTGATGTATATTTCCTCAAAAGATGCATTGTATCTTTTTAGGAATTGTAAAAATATTGGACCATAATGTTCCTCCAACACGTTTCCAACCTTCCTGATCACGAAACCGAAAAATCCTCGGAATTTCTTGTTGAGCAGTTGTTCGCAATGCAAAGCCATTTAAATTCTTCAAGGCATTTGGAAGGAGGTCACTTTGTTTCAGTTCCTGAACTTGGATATCCGCATATGGAAGATATGCATAGGAAGTATCATCTATTAGTCCAAAAATTCTGGTGAATTGAATGTTTGCGAAATAGGAGAAGTATTGTCTTAAGTGTTCTTGATATCAGATTTGAGAGTAGAGTTAGATTCACATTGTTTTCAATAGGAACCTGAAACACAACTATTGCGTTAGTAAATTCGTGGTAATCAACTGATACATCAAGTTCATGAATTGACACCGGTATGGAAAAATATCTTTTCATAAAATCACTTAAAACTGTATCTTCCACTCCGACAAAGTTTACTGTGGCTGAGTCAGATAGTTTATACACTTTATAAATGAGTTCATTAAAAGCCACCACCGATTTCAGACAAAAAGCAAAACTTTCCAGAAGAAGCATTTAAGCATTGGATATTGCCACATCGATGAGTGATGAGTTACTTTTTGTTATATTGTTGAACAGTTATTTGAAAATGTCAATCGTGCAATTGAACCGCGAGACAAACTTGCCGACATCGAAGTATTGAACATAAGAAACATCAAAGAGCACGATGAAAGAATCAGCTAAACCAACCATAAATCATCTGAGGCACTTTTCGCCAAACATAAAACTAGTATCCGCTACTCCAAGAAAAACTTCAACGAGAAGTTGCAGCAAATCAAGAATAAAGTCAAAAACTCGAAACATCTGCCTGATCATCTATTACAGCATAAGGTGGTACCAACATTTCGAGGAAAAAAGTTGATGTAAAACTCAATAAAACGCTGCATGTTCCAGAAATAATCGAAGATCCCGATATGTGGCACAAAAAACTAGGTCATTTGAACTTTATCGACCTGTCACTCATGACCAAAAGCTGAGCGTTCCATTGACATAAGAACAAGACAGCGAGGACATCAGAGATAAATATTTGATATAGCAGCAGATATCGAGGAGACCATAAATGATCGAACACAGATCGAAATGGAAACCGAAGAAGATGAGGACTTTGTAATGAACGCTTTGAAAATTCCTATCAGATTTACCGTCACATGATTATAGCCTGCATAATGGTATGATGTTATATCTGATTGAGAAAACGCCAATTACACGGAATTTAAAAATTTTGCCACATACAACACATAGAAAATCGTATAACTAAACCCCATTACTCACGAACTGGGATCCGGTCCGAGCCTCATCCAACAATTTCTTCGATATATATCGAATTTATCCAGTTTCGCACCCAAAGGATTCGGGTGGTCTATGCCTTCCTTTCAACGTAAGCAAGGTCTGCCACGTTGCCTACTACCAAGAACTGAAAGAGACTTTCCGAGCTGGTTCCTCTTGCCTAATACCAACGAGGTGTCCAGCCCACCGGAGCCTACTGAGCTTTGTTGTTGCCGCAATATCTGCTTCGTAGTAGATTCTATACAATTCATGATTGTATCTTTTCCGGAATAGTCCTTCCTCACAAACGGGGCCTTTAATTCTCCGTAAGACTTTCCTCTCGAAAGCGGTTAAGAGATCAGACTGCCTTTAAGTAAGCAAAGCAAAACTAGGATCCGTATGTCAGTATCTACTGGTAATACCATAGTCTTGTACAGCAGCAGCTTAGTTTGTATCGTTGGATTTGAAGAGCCTCACGTAAGAGTTGGTTCGGTTGGATTTTAGCAGCCGCCGCATATTCCTCTTCCTCTTCCTCTATAATAATATTGGCTGCTAATTTTGATCCAACAAGATAGGTAATGGATTGCTGATTGTTGGACCAACACTTTTTGTAGACCTAGCTACCCACTATGTATTGGACAGTCACTAATTTAATGCAATTCTCCAATTTTGTTTAGACATGCTTTTGGAAAATACTTACAAGTAGATTGCATCTTTACCGAGACCGAGTTCAAGTAAGCATTACCTTTCCTTGGCAACAAAAAATGGTGCTGTTTGCCTTGATTTAATATGCTCCTCCAGGTGGATCGATCCCTAGGCTGCCATCTCCAAGCAGTTAGAGGTCTTCTTCTACCTGCTTGCTCCATCAGACATGAGGTGTACCCTTGCTTCGGACTCCCTCAGATACTTCGTCGAAGACCTTGCACGCTGGAGCTCGATGTTCATCCGCTTTACATGCCTGAGCCTTCTTAGCCGCTTAATAAGGATATTTTTTGGCCAGGCTTATGTCGCTGTACAGCACGTACAAGTCGTTGTTGTATCTTCTTTGCCACTCGTTTTTAGCCGAATCGTAAACAGAACCTTAGGTAAATCACAGCAGAGCCCAGGTAGACAAATTCACTGACTATCTCGAAGTTATACCTGTCAATCGTCACATTCTGACCACGGTGGTAGGAGGATTGGCTTCGTAAGGAGCTATTAATCCCACCAAACGGCTTAAGACGTTCACATAAAACGCTGCACAGGATCTTATAAGCGATATTTAAAATACCTTATGTTGAATGTTTCACTTTTCTGTGATCTTTTTTCTTTCTCCTGAGTAAACGTTTTTCATCCTCCATTCGCGCAGCGTAAAGATTAAAAGATGCTCTAGTTCTTTTGCAGAGCCACGATCTGTATATATTTCCGTTTTGGCTTTGCTTACCTGATCACATTCGGAGTCGAACCAGGGGTTCTTGAAGGTGGTTGTTAGAAGCCCAATACCTCTGACAATGCATTTCTTATGGCTAGTTTACATGCAAGCCATTGGTCTTCAGGGTTCTTATTTTGAGTCGGGCACTTCTCATACCTTTTGGAAAGGAACTCATAGAACCACATTGTCCGTTGTCCGTGGTTCTATCCGTTGTCTGTTTTTCGTCTGCGGGGGAAGTCGTCAACTTTATTGGTTGCTTCATCTGTTTGTGAGGCTAGCGCATGAGCACATAGATCGTGTTTCGATTCGATCTTCAGAGCGTATCTTTTCTCCTGCTCCTAGTTCCTGAGAGGGTGGCTCAGGTATCTACAGTCTATGGATACGATGGATCCAACGCTCGTCGTTCGTTCACTTTTCAGCAATCCAGCGGGCACCGTGTGGAGGTGACGATGCGATTTTACCCACCCCGAGTTCAGTAAAGCTATTGACAAATTAAGTCATGAAATACTTTCAAATAAAATAAAGAAAATTGTTTTGTCTTACCCTCTGGATAATAGCATTACCCAAGGAGAGCTACTAATACGTTGTATTTAGAAACAACCGCTCATGTCAATTTAAATTTAATTCTGATGTTCCTCAGGGCTGTCATCTTGGTCCTCTGTTGTTTGTTTAATTAAGTAATGATATTCAATGACATAAAATTATTCTGATGGTGTAATTTTGTTCGATCAATAAATTGACAACAATGCCGATTGTGAAAAACTGCAAGACGATGTAAATAAATTTTGAGAAGTGTGCAATAATAATAACGGTAATTATATATATGTATAATCATCAAATACAAAAACAAATAATGCGTGATATAAATATATTTTTTTTTATTTTTCGTTAGAACTTATAAAAAGATTTAAATATTTCTGCAGTGCCACCACCACCCTACCCGTTCAGCTATGAAAACAACCAACGCCAAGCTCAAACCAATCGTCAAACAATTCCAAGCAAATCGAAAATGGTTCAACGTCAAAGGATTAAATACTGCTTCCGCTTCAAAATCTCTGTTCCAACTTTTTTCAAATGCTCTTTTATCAATCTGTGAAAAAACATCTCTTTCCCACTTTTTAAGCAAGCCTGTCTCTTTAACTTCAATGATAATTTGACTCAAAATTTCCTTAAACGGTGAATGAAACGGCATTAAAAATCCCATATAATATGGTACTATGACGTCAGCGACCTTGCGAAACAATGGTTTTGTATAAAACGATTGCAGACGAATAAGAAATTCACATCTTTCGGCACCAACTACATAGGCAACACTGGTATTCTTCATTGCGTACAACTGGCTGAAATATCTACCATAGTCCACTGTTTGGACAATTTTTTCGAAATCTTTTGGAAAAAGGCCACTATCTTTCAAAGCACTCCATTCGTGGTCAGGCATCATTACTGACACATTATTGGCCATTAAATCCTTAACATTGTTGTATTGATCCACTTTGAGATAAACTGTGAGAAATGATGTAAAATAAATTAAATATAAGTTTCCGATTATGAATGAAAATAGCGCCACTTGGAAGTGTAGACTGTATGCGGATGTAGGATGTCTCTCAGGAGCCATCCTCAGCATCGCCAGAAATACATGGCTAAAGCTTTTCCAAATATCTGCCTTCAAGTTCGTGCAGAGCTTTAAAACAACATCCATTATGGTGACATAAAGCATGGTGAGCCCAATGCTAATCCATACTGTAAAAGAAAATGGCCTCTGGAAGTACTCCTGCGGGTCTACGTAGCCATTTAGAGGCACCATGATAATGTACTTCTCAATTTTGACAGGATAACTCAAATCAATGCTATCAAGTGCACAGAACGCATTCATACTGATATCCAAGTCATTGTTAATTGTAGCATTGACGACGGCATTCATGTCCAGCGTAGTTGAATTAGTCACACGTATTTCTTTGAAAGTCGCATTATGTCTGCGAAGAAAGTTAACGAATATATGACCATAAGGTCCGCCAACTTTCTTCTGCCCCTTGCTATCTAAATACCAGAAAGTCCTTGGAATATCCCTCTGAACAGTTGTCCGGAATGCAAAGCCGTTTAGGTCTTTTTGTGAATCAGGAAGTGTATAGTCTCCGGAGAGCTGTTGAATGTGATTGTCTGCATAAGGTAGATAAGCATATGTGTTTCTATCGACGATTCCGAAGATCCTTGTGAATTTTTTCCCCTCAAAATATGAAAACCATTGTTTCATGGTGTGTGTGTTGTATGTCGAAATGATGACAAACTTTCGAACTCTTAGACTAACGATTAATTTGTCCAGCACATCAACAATCTGATAATCTTCCTGAAGAACTTCAACTACAAGAACTAAATTGCCAAATTTCTTCAGTTTGTCTGACGTTACAACTGTCAAAATTATCACAGGAATTGGGATTTCTGTTTTAAAGAATTCACTGAGAAAATCTTCATCTCTTCCAACGAAATTTAGTGTTGCCGAGTCACTTTCATCATAAACTTTCTTTACAAGCTGAGTAAACTCTAGATTATTTGGGAAGGACTTCAGAAACGGACAAAATAACAACAGAATGGCCTGAGTTATAATCATTTGATATTTCTTGTTTAGAGAGTTTGTAATCTATTCACAACTGTGCTGAATGTCGAACTAAAATGGATTCTTTGACATTCAAATTGATTAGTTGACACGAGAATACAATTCTCTGAATTAACCAATTACCTTTATTTGCTGGATAGTGGTGTCTTCAACTTAACCTACATTTAAGTATGAACATATAGGATGCAATGCAAATCACTGTTATCTGTTACTTACCTTTCTGTCTAGTGGAAGCTAATGTATAATTTTTGTCGATGCAAGTCTAAATGGTATTTACTCAAAAGCTCGTTACTTTACAGAGCAAGGCTATCGACATTTTGACAGAATTATAGCTTCAAACTCCAACATAGGAATACTTAAACAGCCCAATTTGGAGGGATTCAACTCTTTTTTGGTATATGTTTGTTGGAAATTCATGCCTGTGTTAATAGTTTGAATATGGATAAGTTGTAAAGGCTACAATAATACCAAAAGTGTCACTTTATTCTGTCGGAGCTTAGTACCGGGAATATAAGGTCAAAAAATGTTTCTCCAGATGGTTCTACGAAAAATTTCCTTTTTTTCCTAATTGGTGATTAAAATTTTACTGGAATAGTCTTATGTCATATTCGAGACATAATCGGACAGAGTCTTGGAACATCGATTGGATGCCTAGTATTTCAACTGTAGGTTGGATGTTCGTGGCAAAAAACGAGAGAGGAGGGCAGAAATGTTGCCACTAAGCCATTTCTCCTTGCATCGAGGTGGCAGCAGAAGTATTTTCTAGTAGATAATGGCGTCAAAAGGTTTCATATTCAGGCATAACTTCTAGGTACGCTACTAGAAAAAAGCTCAGATAATGGATTCAGGTTAATTGACTTTCCTACAGTTGCTACATCTAAGCATTCACAAAGGGATCTGGAGATCTCATGATCAATTATTTCGATCGAAACAAGTTACTTCTGGCATCAATTATATCCTAACTTTCCGAGTATGAATCGGTCGTGTACATACCTTGTTGTAGATAATACTCGGAGGGAAGTTAGACAGTGCATGACTACAACAGCGGAAAATCGCTAAAATGTTTTTTCATCGAGTCTCTAGTAACGTTTTTCTAAAGAAGACCTTTACCAAACAACATTTCAACATTCCATTGAGAGGCCGCCACATCAAAACCTCTGGTTTAACGAGAATGCCGGCAAGTACACAAGTCGGTTCTGCATCAGAATTGCTCGCGGGCTCTAAGAGCAGAAGAGGGGAGAACAACCCCGACTTCTAAAAAAAAGAAGTACACGATCGAGGAATTGAACAACCGGTATGCAGGAATAAGCTTTGAAAGTTTTATTAAACTAAAAGTCTAAAAGAAACTGTCAAGACTTCAGAATTAAATCAAAGCTTGCAAAAACGATCACAGGAACATCGTAATAGAATAGCAGTCGATGCTGGGAATTTGGAAAAACATCTACAGGTTGTACAGTAGCGATGACGAATCGTATTCCGCTGTTAGGTAGAATGAATCATTCAATCAAAGCGAAGTGGAGCAACAATTCCGCTAAACCAATCTGGACGAAGCAAAGCTAGAGTAAGCTATATCTAAATCATAGACAAATAAACCAGCCAGATTTCATTGCCTACTATCTCGTTAAAGCTGAGTTGATTAGAAATTGGCGAAACTTGGAAAAAACCAGGAGCATCAAATCGATACCTCTTCATCGATTGCAAACCTGTCTTTGCAGAAAGACAATGGAGAACACACGCCGCGCTGTTTGCTAAAGGTCGATTACAACCTAACCGAAGTTTTTGTTATGAAAAAAGGATTTATAAATGGAAATGCGGTGTCATGCGACTTCTTCAACAGCTTTCTTGAAATATTAATGCAGAACTCACACGTCAATATCAGAGGCACGATCTTTCATAATCGGAAGAAAACAGCGAAGTGTCAATAGTGCAATGAGGGAAAACGAAAAACAAATTATAGCTGTCATCGGACAATGACGTCCAGGAACTTGGACAAAGCATCAAGACAAACAGCTATTACTTTGAGGTAGTAGGGGACTATATCACTCTGGGCTCCGCTATCAACTCAGTGAACAAAACTAGGGCTGAGATCAAACTCATGCCAATGGCTCCTTTTTTGGGATTAGGCGAGGAAATTGAGTAGAAAAGCCCTCTCTCACGTAACTAAGACCTTCAATGTCAGTATACCAGACATTAGCGCGTAGGCTTCAGACTGCTTTGAGAGAAAAACTCTCGGCGTAGTTTGGGTCCCAGAGCCAAGAGGAGAAGGAAATACAGCAAGGAACTGTACTGCCCAAACAAACACCAATTCTCCAGTCCGGAAACATACCGAATGGACGGCGCAGTAGAGGATACCCAGGGTTAACTGCATAGGTACATCAACCGGAATTCAGTCCAGGCCCTAAACAAAGAATTTTTCCATTCATCCTGATTGTTTGACCAATGTCATCCATTTTCAAACCTCATCCTGGTCTACGCCATCTGTCCAAGCTAGTTTCTCTTTGCTGATACGTGCGAGGTTTCTTGCCTACTAAAGCCTGCCGGGCTTATTTTTTGTCCACATCTGCTTCGAGGTAGATTTCATATAATTCATAATAGTATCTCCTCCAGGATCGTTTTTACTCACACACGGGGCCAACAATTCTCCCTACGACTTTCTTCTCAAACGTAATCAGAGTGCTTTGTAAAAATGCACCTTAATCTCGGGTCCAAAGGTGAGTACTGGACACTGGTTTGACTATGGTCTTGCACAGTGGTAGCTTAGTTTTTATGATAAGGTTTCGAGATTTAAGGAGAACCATTTCAAACACGGCCTTATATTTGTTCCTCCATACCTGCTCTTTTGACCCAAGGCAGGTAAAGGATCCCACTACTTTAAATTCAGGCTCCACTTTCCCGATTTTTGGACCTATACCATAGAATAACAAAATCTTCTGCCTTCTTTCGACAATGCCTACAAGCTTGAACTGTCACCTCATTGACCATTTCGGATAAGGATAAGTAAAACACAATGAATGGTATACAAAAGAGACAACAAAAATTGAGGGTGTTGGAGGATGGAACGTACGAAGATTTTCTTCTCTATAAGTACTTGGTTTTCCCTTAACGATGGTTGAAGAAATTATGTGAAGCTTGTTGACTTATACCGATAATGCTTAAACTAGTATGTAGAGTAGATGCAATTGGTGACGATGATTTGTCTTAATCTTGTTTCACTTTCCTTCAAGATTGTTATCAATTTTTTAAGGCATGCCTTCATTTTTAGCGAACGAACTGCCTAATTTTCTCTATGTTGTTACGTCAAAGTTTCCTCTTTTTTCAATTGAAAATCTTGCTGGCGAAGCTTAAAAGAAGCTGATTTCAATTTAGAAAGAAGTCATACAGAATCTCTATAGAAGCCATATCTTCTAAAAATTAACGCAACAAAAGATTGCAAGAAAATGTTGAACCCGTTACTGATTGGGTGTGTTGCATTTGAAAAATTGCTATTGATCAAGCTTTATTCAAAAAATATTTGTACTCAAAAATGATTTTTTTAAATGATAACAAATGCAATAAGCCTGAATATTTTGTAATTTAACTATTCATTTCTTATTTCTTTTAGGAACTGTTGAAGAGAAAAAATGTCAACTGAAACGAACGAAATCACAGACGATAGTTCCAGCACCGAACGACAGAATTACAAAGCTAGCAGCAACTTATTGAATCCACTAGTAGAGGTAGATACATTATCCACTACAAAAAACTCAAATGGCTCCAGCACTGCATCCATGCGAAGAAATACCAGCTTTGGAAACATAATGCCGTCAGCTTCTAAAGAATCAAAAGTCAGAGTGATCTATACTGGCGGAACCATTGGAATGGTGAGAAATGAAAGCAATGGTGAGTTTCTTCTTAAATAATGTTATGAATCTCCCAAGAAAAAATATTAAGGAACGATTTTGAACTATCAGCTCTTACTAAAAATTGTTTCCTTCGAATTTACTTTCAGTTCTTGTTCCAATGCCAAATGCTCTGGTAAAAATGATTCGAAAATATCCAAACATGCATGATCAGAATTATGCGGAGAAGAGATTTGGAGCATCCGCTGCCATGGCACCATTAGTTCTTCCATTTATAGAAGGTGTAACCAATCGAGTGATTTACACCATAACAGAATACAATCCGCTATTGGACTCGAGTAATATGACTACTGACGATTGGGTGCACATTGCCAAGGATATTCATGTAAGAATGGATTTTTTCCAATTAGTGACAGCACTCAATCCATCACTTTCCTAGCAATCCTATGAGTTTTTCGATGCTTTTGTTGTGCTGCATGGCACCGATACGTTGGCCTACACAGCTTCGGCTTTGTCTTTCATGCTGGAAAATCTTGGAAAAACTGTTATCATAACTGGTTCACAGATCCCGATATTCGACACCCGTACTGACGGTAAGGACAATTTCACCACAGCTTTAAGCATCGCCGGAAACTATGTTATCCCAGAGGTTTGTGTTCTTTTCGGCAATAAATTGATGCGTGGCAATCGAACCATCAAAGTTAGCTGTGATGATCTCAATGCTTTTGATACTCCAAATAACGCCCCAATCGGTCGTATTGGAATCAACTATGAGATCGACTACCGTTTGATATTTCGTCCATGTAATATCAGCCGTTTTGTAGTGCATGCAGAGATGGACCTTAACGTTGGACTGTTGCGTTTGTTTCCCGGTATAACAAGCTCGACTTTCAAAGCATTTCTAGCGCCACCTATGAAGGGAGTTGTTCTCCAGTCATTTGGTTCGGGCAATATTCCATCGAGGCGGACAGACATTTTGGAAGAAATTCGTGGTGCATCGGAACGTGGAGTCATTATTGTAAACTGTACGCAGTGTGTTAATGGATCAGTGGCGGAGATATATGATACAGGGAAAGTTCTTATGGAGATGGGTGTGGTGCCTGGGTATGACATGACCCCAGAAGCTGCTGTAACAAAGCTATCATATGTCCTGGGGAAGAGTGACTGGACGTTGGAATACAAAAAGCAGGTGAGTTTGGATTTCGGAATAAAAATCCCTAGGTGTGTTGAATATAATTATTTTGAAAGGTCATGCAATCGAATATTCGTGGTGAGTTGACAGCGGAAAGTCCATTAATGGAGGATTACGATCTTATTGAAGCAGTAGCCAGATCGCTGCACTTGTCATCGCCAGCAGAACTGTCACAACTGGGAGCCACTCTTTTCCCAGCAATGTTGAACGCAGCTGTTTTATCCGGGGACATCAAAAAGGTAGGCACATTTAAAGTTTTTTTTTTAACTTCTCATGATTGTTGTCATATTTCTTAGATAAACAGTCTGAAAGCTTATGGTGCTGATCTATCTGGAGTCAATCATGACAATCGAACAGCTTTGCACATTGCTTGCCACATAGGAGATTTGGCAATTGTCAATGTTTTACTTAAAAATGGCGTCTCAGTGCATATCCGTGATCGCTACAATCGCACGCCACTCATGGAAGCTGTTTCTATCGATCACCATGAAATAATTCAGTTACTTCTTAGCTGTGGTGCCCATTTGACAGGTTCTCTACGAGAGATCGGGGAACAACTATGTTCAGCAGCAGCACGAGGATTATTACTGAGATTAAAATCATTTCAGCTAGCTGGAGCTGATTTGGCACAACCTGATCATTCCGGAAGAACGGCCCTGCATGTAGCTTCTCTACATGGTCATGCGGAGATAGTTAAATATCTGATGCCGAATTATGAAGATGTTAATGGACAAGATATGTTAGGTTTTACAGCAATGCAATGTGCGAAAAAAGCGGGCCATGAGGAAATCGTAAAACTATTTGGTGATGCTTCTCAGTGATTTTAGAATAAGTTAGTATGAAATCAATAGTTCCTTGGATTTCTTTTATTTCCAGGAAACGTTACTTAAAACTCAGATGATTACGATAAGACCTAATTTGAGGCTTCTTATAATAAGTCATTTTTATAATATTAAGTAATATCCAACACCTAGTACATAACCATTTTTTGTTACAATGTTTAACAAAATCTTAAACGAATAAAACTCAAATATAGTTAGTAGGACAATTCGGTGTTTTCACGGCTCTTTAAGTTAGTCAATACCTAACAGGTGAGGACCGAGGAGGTTTCCAATACTGCTCGGAAGACTAATTTTAATTTGGTAAGCGAGATCCCGTTTTATATATGCATATTAATAAATTAATATAGAAACAAACGGGTGCGAACTTTATTTTCGAAAGTACAAGTCAGTTCAAACTTTGGTTCCAATGCTAACGCATCCTTAATAGTGACGTAGTTAATACAGCTGATATTCTCTTTAGAACGGCAAATCCGTGATCGGCCACGGCGGCAACATATCGTGATATCCCAAGCTTTTCAAAGCGGCCGGCTGTCCAGTTGGTTCCGGACGGACCGGGCGGCCGGGAAATCTGCTACGAAATTCTCGTGACGCCAATACCACAGACGAATAATTGCATTATTCGCCGTTCTTGAGGATTGTAGTGTTTCGTGGATTGTTGACGTCTGTTCTGCATCTGTTTACTTCACAAATTTCAAAACAGTTTACAGGTATTTGCCCCCATTTGGAAAATTGATGGCGTCTTCCAATAGGGTGATTATGAAGAAAAGTCAGTCGATAACTGTGTGTTTCTTATGGCACATTAAAGGTTTATATATAAGGATTGCACCGCCTAAGTTTCTGATTCTTGTTCAGACGGTTTACAGGATTTGAAGATCCTTTGGACAAGTTGAACACGTTTGGAACTGCTTTTTTAGAAAGTGAGTAAGGCGAATAAGTCCATTCGCCCGGATCACGACCTGAAATCATTTCAATTGGACATCTTCACAGCATTTCGCAGCATTTGGAACATATGTAGGTTATTTTGGAATTCTACAGAGTACTTTAAAATTTTTTTTTTTAGCTCAAATATTAACGTTACCTGTCATATAACCGTTAAGTAAAACCTTATTTTTTTCGTAAACAGCTCAAATAATTTTTATGAAAAAAATCAGTGTACTTTTATAGGTGTAGGTTATGTTTTGGTGAAAAAAAATTAAGATGGTGGGCTAAAAATGGTACCTTCCATGGAACCGTTTTTTTTTTTCTTCGATTGCCTCGAAAACTGGTCATCCAAACGAAAATTGATATTCAGGAAGATGTTAGTTGCCTAAGTAATTTTATTTTAAAATTTTCGAAAACTTTTTTTGTGTTTTTAATATTTTTTTTATTATTTTTCTATTGAGAATGCTATGGTATGCATACCATGGTGTCTACTGTCTATACTAGATATGTGTCACATACATAAGATTGTCAATATTTTGACAAGACTCGCTTTTAATGGACACCTACTTTTGGCGTTTGTTGTCGTTTTTAGGGTTCTTAACCACTGTAACCTCTGCATTCGAGCTGTCCCAACTCGGGAAAGACTGATAACCTGTTCGAAAAACATTGTTCTAAGAGTGAACGGATATTGTTCATTCTAAATAATGAACTTAAATAACCTATTAGAAAAATGGAAGTCAATACTTTGCAAAACTTTATCCTTTCCTGTTCCCAAAGCTACAAAATAAAAGAAAAGTTTTAAAAAAGATATTTTATTTTCATATTTACTTTTCCCGCTCTTTTGGCTTTACCTGCAATTCGCTATCGTCGAGTCTTTTTTTTTTTGTATTTAATAATTAAATTAGCTATAATAACTTCAGCAATAAACACAGCAACCGAAATTGCCAACCCAACCATCAGACAATTCCATGCAAAGCGCAGGTGATGTAACGTCATTGGGGTTGGTTTTGTCTTTCGTCCTGAACCAATATCATCATTATTCCGGCTCAAAACAAATCCAGCACTTAGTCCCTGAATAACTGCATCACGATCCCATTTTATTAACAATCCAGTTTCCAAAACTTCCACAATAAATTTGTTTAGAATTTCCTTAAACGGTGAATGCTTTTTCAACAAAAATCCAATATGACAGTCAAAGAGTCCACCATTGCTCATGGCGAATAGCGATTTCGATGAATATTTTTGCGTTCGAATTAGGAATTCACTTCGATCTGAACCGACAGCATATGCAAAGCTGGTATTCCTCATCGAATTCATTTCACTAATATAAACAGGATACTCAACCAATGCTACAATGTTTTCAAAACCCTCTGGATGCAAACCAGGCTTTGATATTAGCTTCCACTCGTAGTCGGGCATCATTACGGGAAAATTATTGTCTATTAGGTCTTGAATAGTCTCAAACTGTTTCACTCTTATGAAAACCGTTAAAAAGGATGTAAAATATATGGAATATAAGTTTCGCAGGATAAATGCAAATAACAATACTTGACCGTGGAATCTATAAGCACAGCTGGCAGGTCTCTCCGATGGTGATCCTAGCATTACCAAAAGAATTCTGCTAAAATTCTGCCATAAATCTCTACCCAAGTTCATACCAATATCCTTGAGTAAGTCCATTAGGATAATGAAAAGTAAACTCAGTCCAAGAATTATCCAAGCTTCAAGACGAAACGGCTTCAGGAAGTACTGATTTGGATCCACATAGCCATTCAAGGGCACCATTACGGTCCAGCTGATTATTTTCACTGGATAGCTGAAGTCAAGGTGATAAACTGGATTGAAGACATTCATTGCAATATCAATCACTTCGTCTAATGTTTCATTTACCACACAGGGAATACATAGTTCCGTTGAATTTTCAAAGATGATTTCCTCAAATGATGCATTGTGTCTTTGAAGGAAATAAGTAAATAGTTGCCCAAAAGTCCCGCCAATTGAAGGTTTTCCTATCCGATTGTCTGGGAACCAAAAAGTTCTTGGAATATCTGTCTGGATTGTAGTTCGAACAGTGAAGCCTTTGAAGTTCTTATATGCATCGGGAAGTTCCATCGTTCCTCTGACAAGTTTACGGACTTGATTGCCTTGCAGGTAAGAATAGGGTGTGCCCCCAGCGAAGCCAAAAATTCTGGTGAACTTCTTCCTTGCCAAATAAAAGAAACACTCGTGCAGTTTCGTCAAATTGTCTGCCAATACAACAACGAATTTTCGAACTCGAAGTTTCGCAATAAGCTTCGGCAACATATCCATGGTTTTATTTCGGTCTTCTTCGACTTTGAAAACCAAGATAGCATCGTTATGATGATTTGTAGATTTGTCCATATTTAACGATGAAAATATGATAACTGTACTATCACCGCTTAATTTTAAGAAATCTGTCAAAAATATATCATCCATTCCGTAGAAAAAAATGGTGGTTGCGTCACTTTCCTTGTGGATTCTTTCCATTAGATTACTAAATTCCGACAAGGTGTTATTTTCACAACCGGCAACAAAGTCCAATGCAAACGTTATGACTATAAGCAGATACATTTCAAATACGCTTGGCTTGCAACTTTGGCATAACCCGAAGTATCACTTATTACCCATGGGAGGTAAGGTTGCGCTTTATTTCTGACACGCAAAGACCGCTGCCATTCCCGATGACTATGCGCTCTAAACAAAAACATATAATTTTGCAGTAATATAGGGCGTCATTTGACCAACATAGTGATTAATTATGATAGAAAATTAATCAAATTAATTTAAATGGTATTCGAAGTAAACATACTATCACAAATAATTGATTATATTCTACCCGTTTGAGAATCAATTTAATAAACGAGCAATAAAATTATTTTTCGACTAGACTATGGCTAAAAGGATTAATTTTGTGGCCAAATATTGAACGCCCTCAACTGTGACACAGGTCTGATAATAGTATGGTAGTTTCATTTTCAACGAACCAAAGAGTTCCTTCTACTAACAATTAATTTTATAACTTAACGAATAATGGATTATGGAACGTTTTGCATATTTGGTAGCGTAAAATTGTTAATCGAACGTCGTTTTTTGAATTCTAATAAGCTAATTAATCTTAAATATAAAAAATGGTAAGACTATGTTATACTAACGCAAGGTTTCAAAGTCGAAAGAAAATACAAAAAAATTGTTTTTGGGCAACTGCAACAGTGGAATATTAAATTTCGTTAATTTTACTAATCAACGTAAAGCGGTGTGTCATCAATTTCTTACGTGGATAAATTAAGCAGCTAATTGAATTTAGTGTTTGCAATTAAGAAAAGTTGACAGATTTATTTATATGTATATTATAAGTTGAGGGACAATCTTACAGGGAGGAATGGGTTTTTTTTATAAATCTAACAATAGCTTCTGTTTGCTTCCGCCAGTTACGGCCAACGCTTAAAAAAGTCTTTGATAATTGAGAACAGTCGACATCAATTGGCCACATCAAAAGTACTAGAGATTCGGGAATTAAAATATATACTTCTTATAAGTTCCTCTAACGATGAAAAAGGCTATTTAATTTTTTTTCCATTTCAGCAGATTTTTCGGGCAAATATGCGGTAGTAACTATAATCTTATTTTCCGGATTAACTTTAAAATATCAATCATAGAAAAAAAATGTTTATTAAGACCAAAGTTATAGAAATTTAAATTCTGAACAACTTTTGTTATGAGCATTTTTCGTCAAATGTTGAAAATAAGCAAATATCAATTAACCTTAAATTCAAAATAGCGGCCAACGCTTAAGAATTCGAAAATCAAAATGTATACTCTTTTTGAGTCCGTCTTACGATTAAAAAGAAAAACACCCTATCTAATTTTTTCCATTTCAACTCATTTTTTTGATACATTCCGACTAGGCTAATGAACGAAAAGTTTGTTTCCATTCGGTCAAATACATAACTGACTATTAAAAGCTCTAAGAACATTTATAAACATTTTTCAGATTGAAAGTGTACATTACGTACGAAAACAAAAGTGAACGAAACTTATCACTGTTTCGTAAGGCAACGTATACTTTCCAATTCTTTAACTTTTGTTGGGTCTTTAGGTATGAAAATCATTAAGACCCAACCATAATACGTGAACGAAATAGGAAGCTAGACCTTGTGTACATGATTCCTTTTTTCGGTTGGTTCTTCATTCTTCTTTTGGACAGGCACGTACGTTGGTGTGTACACTGATTTGGATTACCCCGAATATATCCAATGCTTTCCTATACTCTGTTCAATTTATATTTTCAGTACAGATCATATGGAAGAGAGCTTTCAAACACAATGGTACCTGCAAGTGTTTGCATCGCACTCAACTTAAGAAATTGCCACTTAAATAAATAAAAGAGAACCCTGAAATACATTGAAATTGTTGTAGTAATATTTCATTTAACCCACGTACTTTCCACCAAGACCTGTCTGCAGAGTTACCATTCGCCATTAAAGAAAATTATAATACCTTTTTCTTTGGTTTTTGTTATGAGAGTTCCAGAATTGAAGCTTTCTTAGAGCGAATAAGAGCATATTTTAAATTTACAGAAGAAGGTGTTGTCACTATGTTTTTTTGCTTGCATATTTTCGTTTTTATTTTTCTTAAAAAAACGGTTAAAATAAAGATACAGTTTTTTTACTTGCGGTTATAGGTACTTTAATGCAAGTTATGCATTCGTGCACAAAAATAAATAGAGATACATTACACTACATATTGATCTGCTCCGTAGATAAATCTACGAAGGAGAGACACTTATGAGCACTGGCTATTGAGGCCATCCGCTCATAAATAGAGATAATAAGGCAACATGTCATTACGATTGAGAAACGTATTTGAGTTATTGGAAAGTGTTTGTCTGTCTATACGGATGTATTTTGGACTACAGTCGATCGTCTTCAAATTTATAACATAAAATTATTTTGACATTGTACAGAGACCTTATTTTAATTTTTTAGCTCAAATGTTAACGGTACCTGTCATATAACCGTTAAATTAAAACTTATTTTTCTCGAAAACGGCTCCAGAATTTGTATGGAAAAAAAATCTTAGTACTTTTGTAGGTGTGGTTTATATTTTGGTGGAAAAAAAATATAATGTGGTGGGCTAAAAACGGTACCTCGGAAACTGATTATCCGATTACAATCAAAATTGTTATAAGCAGTTGGTAACCACATCCACATTTATGTGAGAATTATACCAATTTATAATGCCCAGTATGGCAACCATTTGAGAGCTTTAAAATGGAGATAGCTTATTAAAATCCATAACAGTAAGATTGAAAGGCAAATGTCCTATCTTCCCTGTACTGAAAATATAAATTGAACAGAGTATACAAACTGTGCTGTTTTATTCTAACGAAATTTGCAAAATTAAAAAAAAACAATTAAAACCATCCATTACCACTAAAAAACATTATTGGGAATTGTTTTCAATTTCAAAAGTTCTTATTTTTAGTCCGTGCAGCATTTTCTTTCTCAAACGAGAAACTTTAAAGCTTAACCATAAAAAATCTTAAAATTTTCATTCTTCCATTCGTTACTTCATTTCCCCTACTTTTCTACACTCCTTACCCAATTGTCAAAAAGAAAAAATGAAGAAACATCCGAAAAAAGGAATCATGTAAGGCTAAAGCCATCTGCAAAATTATTAAAATGGTACATTTGAAAAGAAAGATTGTTGCTTCTTGTGTAGGTAAGAAAATTAAAAAAAAAATAAAATGTGGACGAAAATCGAAACTGAGGAACTATTAAATTTGTAATGGCCTCTTCTATATAATGTAAAAAATAAGGACTACATTAATAGGAATAAAAGAAATGAAGCATTAGAAGCACTTAAGGTAATGGCCAAAATCATGCCCAATATAACCATCCTGGAAATCAAAAATAAAATAGAAACATTGCGGTCACAATATATAAAGGAAAAAAATAAACAAAAAAAACTCAAAAAAAAGTGAAGCTGGTGCCGATGATGTACATGAACCAAGTTTGTGGTGTTTTGACCAGCTCCGATTCTTGAACCCAAGTTCAAATGAAGTTTTGGGTGAATCAAGTATACCTTAGGTAATTAGCTCTGTTTCTATTTTAACAAGATTCAATAATCTTAATTTATTAATAGACCTCAACATCACACAGCTGCCAACAAAAAGATTTTAACATATCAATCAACTCGAATTTTGAAATGGTAATTTTTTCTTTGTTTGCTTGTTTTGTCATTACAACTTCATATCCTTCTCAAGCAGGAACCAGAACAGGAGCCCACAACAGTGGAAGGAACAAAGAAGAAACGAAAAAAATCATTTGAATTGGAGCAAAATGTCGTCAGTTGCATGCATATAGCAAAGGAACTTTGGAAACGAACACCAAATGATACACCTGCAACTCGGCCTGCAAAACTGGACGCAGATGAACTTACTGCGGTTAACGACGAAGTGTTCTTGGAAGCTAAATGGAAAATCATAGATGTTCTCAAAGAAGCTTCACAAATAAATAAAAAACAAAAAACACCCGCCGCCATTTCGCTGCCAGCTCCACGCTGCCTCAAAGCAACGTTGCCCCTCCTGTACTTGAGAATGTAAATTTTTCCATGGGACAGATTTTTTTCCGCACTCGTACAGTAGCAAGAGTTCTCAAAGATCTCGATATACACAAATCCGCTGGCCCGGATGGTATACCCCCGATTCTTCTGAAGAGGTGTTCTTCTACACTGGCAAAGCCACTGCGTAAGCTTTTCCATCGCTCCTACTCTTCTGGAATCTTTCCTAGAAGATGGAAAACAGCATTTGTCCAGCCTGTCCCTAAGAAAGGTGACCCATCCTTCTTTCTAAGGTCATGGAAACACTGATTAACTGTCAGCTTAAGGAATATCTCGAAGACCGAAAGCTTCTCCATGACCGTCAGTACGACTTCCGCAGCAACCGTTCCACTGGTGATCTGATGGCATATCTCACCGAACAGTGGAACAAATCTTTACATCGCTTTGGTGAAAGTAAGATTATTGCTCTTGATATCTCCAAGACATTTGACAGAGTTTGGCATGAAGCTCTTTTATCGAAAATGCGTGCTTTTGGGATCGATGATACACTTGTTCGTTGGATTAGAAGCTATCTTCTGGACCGTTCAATACAAGTTGTATTGGACGGATTCAAGTCTGATTCGCACAAAATAAATGCTGGTGTGCCCCAGGGCTCTGTTCTGTCTCCGACTCTTTTCTTGATTTTTATAAACGATCTTCTGTCTGTTACTTCTAATCCACTAAACTGTTTTGCTGACGACTCTACCCTCAGCTTTTCATATTCGTTCGATAATTCACGTCCTTCGCCTTCGGACGTACAATTGCAACGGTACCATATGTCAAGCTCATTAAACTCCGATTTATACAGCATTGTCAAATGGGGTAATATAAATCGTGTGAAGTTTAATGCTTCGAAAACTCAATGCTGTCTTCTGTCGTAAAAGCTAAACATTCCCCCAATGCCATTGTCCATGAATGGCACTTACATCGAAGAAACCGAAAAGCTCTCAGTACTCGGTATGTGTGTCAACGACGACCTCCGTTGGAACGACCATATTATTGAGATCGCTAAGAATGCTGCAAAGTGCTTAGGTTTTCTGTATCCGTGTAAGAAGTATTTTTCCCCATCTGATATGGCTACAATTTATAAAGCGTTTATACGCCCTAAACTCGAGTATAACTCCCACCTCTGGGCAGGTGCTTCGCAAACATCACTTACCTGCTTGATTAAGCAGGTAAGAGCGTTAAGATTGATAGGAAATAGAACTGCCGCTGAAAAAATTGCCCCACTCGAACACCGACGCAATGTTTCATGTCTTTCCTTATTTTATCGTTTCTTTTACAAAAAATGTTCACTCGAAGTAGCCAGCTGCATTCCTCCCCTTAAAAGTTTCTCCCGCAATACTCGTCTCGCAAGGAATGCTCATCAGTTTACCCTGGAGCTCAATTTCGGACGTACCGTGAAATATAGGGATTCTTTTTTTAGCCGAACAACACGAATTTGAAATAGTTTACCCGGCGGGATTTTCCCTTGCCATTTTGATTTGCTAACATTCAAAATCAATGTTAATCGGCACTTCCTATCTCTCCCCTCCCTATCTTCGTAATGCCCGCGCAGTGTGTTCTACATTAAAAGGGAAACACATAATCCCTTGTGCGCGCGTTAATTATAAAAAAAAAAAAAAACTTTTATCTCAACAACACCTTCACCGCAGGGTTTCTATAATATGGAACATTTGAACGATAACACTGAAATGCATTCCACCTATACAGTTGCTGCTTCATTCGCGGGAAATCTCGTCAATAATGCTTATACCAACACCACAAAACATAACGAAAACATTGCTCCAGAAAACAAATTTATTGTTTCTAAGCAGTTTTCCACATCCAGAAACAATAATTTTACTTTTTTTGTATTTTTATTTATGTGTTTAATTGTTAAGTTTTAAAGTTATTGTTTATATTATTTATTACTTTCTTTACTTTTACTTTTTTTTATTTTATTTAGTTAGATTTAGTTTTCTTGATTTTTATTTATTTATTTATTTATTTAATGAAAATAACTTACAAAGCAAATTTATAAATTATTTGTCAGAAAGACACCAGGGCAACGTGACCATAAATGTCGTTTAGATTTAAAAAGTTATTTAATACAATATATTATATTTAATTATTTTATAACGTACATACATAAGTTCAAAAATAAAAGAAAAAAAAGGAAAACAAGAAAAGAAAAAATTTTTATGATAAACAATTTCATATTTCTTTGAATTTATCGTGTAATAGTGTGACTTCTTTGATGCGCTGGAAGGATCGGACATCAGATGGATTAAGTACTTTAGCTATTTGGCTCTGCATATCTTCAATTGAGTCGGTGTTGGTGGTAAGACGGGAAATCGGGCAAACGGCAAAAATGTGCCAGATAGAGAGAGGCTCCCTACAGTTGGCACATTCATCAGGAGGGGCGTGCGAGAAATAGTGTCGACTGGAGAAAAGTGTTTTTCCCACCCATATCCGAAATATGGAAATGCACTCTTCTCTGGTAAAGTTTATGTTGTAAGGTATGCGGCGGTGCGATGGATGGTGTTGTCGAAGGAAGTTCTGTTGACTTAGCCATGATCTTTCGAGTTCTTCATTATTGATGGACATGAATGCTTTTCGAAAGATTTGAGGGATGTTTGGGAGTTCTTTGATGTAGGGATAATTAATTGCGTTTTTCGCAATGTATTCAGTTGTTATGTTTTTCATATTATATTATTTATTATACTTACATTACTTTTTCCTTTTTTTATTGTATGCTGCTGAAATTCAAACAATAATAATAAAAAGAAACAAACACAATTAAATTTCTTTTCAAAAATTGTTTTTTTTTTTTTTTATTTTTTTTAAGTCTTACATATAGTTGTACTTTCAATCAACTTTTCCTTCCAAAGTGAAGTACTGCGAAAATGAAAAGCTGGCTTGGAATGGCTTCTCTGGTTTTCTGCTCGGCCTTCAGTTTGAATTGTTTGCAACATTGGTGATTGGTGAAAGTTTTGCGAATCCAGATAAGTTTGATTTTTTTTGGCCAGAAAATTATGTAAAACGCAACAGGCTTAAACAATTTGTTTTACCTTTTCTGGCCTTAAATGGATAGATGTCTGCAGAACCCTGAACCTGTGGGAAAGAATACCGAAGGTATGCTCAATAGTCTGACGGGCATGACTTAGTCGAAAATTGAATATTTTCTTTTCGCTTTCTGTGCTATTATATGGAAACGGCTTTATTATATTTCTGGTCAATGGAAAGGCATAAACTCCAATCAGAAGATAAGGAAGGGATCGCCCATTGCCAATAATGTCATCCCTCGGAAGGTAATCACAATTTAAAAACCTATCCAAATCACTTTGGGCCAACACTCCTGCATCATGGCAACGTCCATTGCTACCAACGTTTACGTATGTGACAGTATAGTCTGCCTTACAGATTGCAAGCAATATAATGCTATTAAATCCCTTATAGTTGAAATAGAGTGCCCCGTCAGACTTTGAAGCACGAAAAGCTATCAATACAATGTGGAAACTGCCACAGAATCTCAATGGCAATTTGTATCCACTCTTCGTTATTCTCTGGAAACTGAAAAAAAACTAGATATAAGTAGTGTTATATGTAATTAATTAATTGAAAATCATACTTTTAAAAACTCTGGTCCCAATTTCTTATATATGAGTTCACATACTTCAGGAACAATGTTGGATATGATAGATGCCTACTTTGAAATTCCAGGCTTCTAAAGGACTCACCTGTTGCCAAGAACCTTAAGACTATGGCAAGTTTTTCGTCTGGTGCTATCGATGGTCTCATAATCGTGTTTTGCTTTTTGATGTCAACCCTTACGTACCGCAGTAGTTCTTCAAAACACTCATCTAATTTATTGTTTGAATGAATTCTTGTCCTCAATGCGTAGTTCATTGCTGAGTAAACTAAAGCATCCTTTTTCCATTCTTCTGAGCTTCCATTGTTTAACCCATTCTCGTTTCTTTTTTCTTTTTTTTTTGTATTGATAAATATATTGCAGCCGCAGAACTTGCTAACTTACGATGGAATTATCCTCCATAATAATTATATTTTCTAGAAGAAAACAGTATAACGAACTTGACTTTTTTAGACAAAAAATACATAAATATGTACTTCTGTATATTTGTTGAAAGGAATTTTTAAATTATATTAGGAAATTTTTCTTTTCATTAAAAAAACCTCCGACGAAACAGAACAAATCCAAAAATATAGACAATTAATTTGACAACTAAACGAAAGCAATGAAATGAGATTGTTCACTGTCGTGTACACACAATAGTACGTTCCTGCCAAAAAGAAGAAAGAAGAAACAACCGATAAAAAGAATCATGTACACAAGGTCATAGTGTCAAAACCGAACGAACACTTACTTTTCGTTGTGTCAAATACATAGGTCGACCAAAAAAGCCTTAAGAAAATACAAACATTTTTCAAAAGTGAACTCAACAAAGGCATTATAGTTTGGGTATACAAATCAAATACTAAAAAATGCATTGTTAAATTGTTAAATTGTTAACTGTTTTGCGGCTAATTCCTCATATTTTAGAGTCCTCCAGGAATTATTGGAAAAATACAAATTTTCATCAAAGAACATGTAATTATAACTGCGGTGAGATTGATGTTTCTAGAGTCATTATCAATCATCAAGACACTTAAAGACCTGCGGAGCTCCTGTGTGTGACTGATTTTTACTTGCGATTATAATGCAAGTTATGGATTCGTGTAAAAAAAATTTAACAATTAAACATGACAATACGATAATAGAGAAGTTGAAAAAGTGGGTCCGCAAATTCCGTTCGTCTGTCTGTCTGCCTGTTCGCGCCTCTTCACCCTAAACGGATGGGCCGATTTGCTTCAAACTTGGTATTTAGTATTTATTAAGGTAGTATCTCAGGGGTGTTTTTCATTTTTGCTCTAGGTCGAAAAATAACGGTACCTGCCAAAAAGTTTGATTTTCTCGAAAACGACTCTAACGACTTTGATAAAACTTTCAGGGTGCTATTTTTTACAACAATATGTACATCTTTCAGTTATAATATTTTTTTTGAATTTTTTTCTATATCGGTACCTCTCCTAGAACCGGTTTTTTTTCAAATGCGGCTTTATCATAAACCATTATGCCGTTTTCAATAAAATGTTGCACACAGGAAGTCATTTATAATTCAATTAATATTGCATTTCAAAATTTTGAAAAACTTTTTTTTTCGTCGATAGACTTAGTTTTTCCGAGAAAACTCTTAAACTAATAAAAAAAATTAAAGAATTTTTTGAGTTTTTTTTTAATTTTTTTTTTTAAAAGGTTTGTTAATTTTTTTAAATGTTTGTTTTCTGCTATTTGTTGGCATACTTAAAAAAAAATTGGAATATATTTTCGAAAAGTTTTTCAAAAAAAAACCGTTTTCTTGTAAAAACTGGTCAAACGATTTTGAAAAAAATGTTTCCTTAAAATTCAAAACTGTAAAAGAAACTAAATGGCTTTTTTTATAATAGGCACGCGCGAAAGGGGTTATTTTCTACCCTTATTATGTTTAAACACCGTGCGAGCATTTGGGAAGAGAGGAAGGATGTAAAAGGAGATTTCGATGGACATTAGTTTTGAAATTCTGTGGGAGGGAAAAACCGAACCAGGTAGAGCGTTTCACATTAGTGTGGTTCGACTAAAGAAATAATCTCTATACTTAACAGTATCCGAAGTTGGGCTCAAGGGTAAACTGATGGGCATTCCTAGCAGAGCGAGTATTACGGTTGAATTGTTTAAGGGGAGGAATGCACCTGGCTATTTCACTTGAGTACTGTTCGTAAAAATAACGATAGAATAGTGAAAGACACGTTGCATTACGACGGTGCTCAAGAGATGTAATTGAATCCGTAATATTTCTATCAACAATTAATTTTAAAGCTCTATTTTGGATGCGATCCAGAAAACTCAAGTGCGTTATTGGAGCACCTGCCCAAATGTGGGAATTTACTCAAGTTTTGGGCAAATATGTACTTTATATATTGTAGCCAGACCAAACGGGGTGAAGAACTTCTTGCATATACGAAGAAAGCCTAAAAACCTCGCATCATTCTTGGCGACGTCAAATATGTGGTCATTCCACAAAAGGTGGTCTGTAATGCACATACCGAGAACTGAGAGGTGGTCGATTTCTTCGATGCAAGAGCCACTCATGGATAGTGGCATTGGGGGTATATTCCGTTTTAAGGACAAAAGACAGCATTGAGTTTTTGAAGCATTAAATTCTACGCGATTTTTTATTCCCCATTGTACAATGCTGTCAAGGTCAGAATTTAATGAACTTATCATACGCTGCCGTTGCAGTTCCACATCCGAAGAACATGGATGTAATTCGTTTTTAACAAATGACCAACAATTTTTACTGCCTTTGGGACATTGCAGTATTTTTTGCCGATTTTTTTGTTCGTGTAAAAATTTAGTCTTTCGAATTTGAACATTACCTTTCTAGCTTTTTGAAACTTTTTCCGGTTTTCCTCGTTGTTGTTGGCTTTATAATAATTTATATACATTTTTTTAACCTGATAACCTCTTTACAGCTCGAATCAAACCATGAGTTATCCTTATAGGTTTGATACTTTTCGCTCTATTTGGGATAAAATTTCTCATCACTAAAAGAATTAAATTTGTAATCATGTCTGTGCTGGCATCAATGTCACTACCGAGAAAGCATAGTGACCAGTTAAAGGTCCTGAAAAAGTTATTTAGATGTGCCCAGAGGTGGTAATACACAAATTGTGCATTTATCAGGGTCAGAGGTAAGAAACAAGTCAAGGGTGTTGGCGGTTTGTCCTTCAATGTCAGGAACTCGGATTGGCTCATCAACGTGCTGAGTAAGATGATTTAACTCAGCAAAAATCTCAACATACCTTCCTTCGGGCGTTGTCTGGCCAGAAAAGCGAAGCCAACTAGAATTGTGTACATTGAAATCGCCCGTAATAACGATTTCAGTGTGAGGATAACTGGAAACTATTCTTTGAATGGAGTCAGACAGCGCATCAAATTCGTTAGAAGTTGAAACTCTGTCTAAATTTGGGCTTCTATAAAGAAAACATACATGAATGATGCGCTTATTTATCGATAGTTTTAACCACATGAAATTGATTTCTGACTTCTGAGGCTTTCGAAACCGATATTTTATGTTTCGGAGCATGATTTTGATGCACAGTTTTCCAATGAACAATTAAAAATGGCGTTAAGAGCTTCACAGAGGAAGGTAAAGTTATTTCTCGAAAAGATGAAGTGAATTGGCCACGAAGATCATGCGATTTGAACCCATTAAACTTTTGCTTGTGTGGTTTTCTAAAGTCGCATGCCTATGCGAATAAGATGAAGATAACGCACGCCGTTTGTTATCAGACATGCATATAAACGGCTCTAATTTTTTTTTCGAGTAGAAAATTAAGGGTAAGGGTTAATTATACCCTCTAACAACAGCTTACCCAATAAAGGTCATTTACGACAATATTTACTTAAACGAGTCAAAATCAGAATTATAAATAAGAGAATCAATTTCTCTGGGGCTTCGAGGTAATTAATCACCTATGGAACCCACTACCTGACCTAAGGAAAAAGCTCATTATAGGCAGGGCTATTCACATAAAGATATTAAATTCATTGATTATGGATATGGATATTGATACGAAGAGGTCTCGCCTTCTAATAACAATACCTTAGAGGAAAATTAGTTTACCACATTTCTTAAGTTAAATGTGTCATTATAATTTAAACTATAGTAGTAAGCGGTCATAAAGAAATACTCCATTATTATTCGACAGATATAATATGCTAACTTGCAAAGTATTGATGTTGTTGTTCTCCTTCTCTCTAATTTATGGAGAAAATAACCAATTAAATGAACTTATTCAAAGAGTTTATAGTGAAAGTAATTCAGCAATAGTACTGTTCGTGAAATTCAGTGATAATGAGTTCTTGAATGATTTTTTCGAAAAGAATTTTGAAATTCCAGTGTCAATTTTGACAACTCCTTCAGCCACCCAACTAACAAATTTTATTTACAATACTATTCTTGTTGTGCATGTTTCAAAGGAAGACCTTACTCAAAGTCGTACTTTTCAACAGTTAATTCCAAAGTTACGACGTCGACAATTTGTCATCATTTCGGCACTGAGCTTGGAACATCTGCACAAGTCCTGCTTATATTTTTCAGAACAAAAATTCACTCGAATATATGGCGTGGTACAAAACATCTCATACGCATACCTTCCTTTCGCAGACAACCCGATCCAGGTACTTTCCTATAGAAATCCTCTTGTCAACGCCTATCACAATTTAAATGGCTTTACTTTTCGCACAACCATGCAAATCGATATCCCCAGAGTGTTTTGGTATCCTGGGCGAAAGGAACCACGCAAACTTGGAGGATGTTTTGGCAAAACATTTAAATACTTTCTGCGCTCATATAATGCGACTTTCAGGCACATTGACCTGGACAATTGTACCGGTCTCTGTATGCCTAGAATATTCAAAGCAACTTTAAACAACGAAATCGACATCAGCATGAACGTTTACACCTCTAGCCCAGGCCTCGACTTAAGCTATCCTGTCAAAATTCCGACTAATACTTTTTTGGTTCCTGTCAATGGCCATTTGGATCCCAATCAATACTTCTTGAGGCCATTTTCGATGGCCGTATGGATGTGCATAGGACTGACCTTAATCGCCCTTGTGCTGATAGATGTCTTCATGAATAGTTTTCTTAACACTCCGACAACTCTTTGGAATAGCTTCCGACTAATGTTTCTTGTGCTGTTAGCTTTGCCATCGGGACGAAAAATAACACAGAACTTCCGGTTCCATTCTCAAGTCATTGTGATTGCGTTTGTACTAAACAACATCTACATGAACCGCTTTACGTCATTTTTGACAGTTTTCATAAACATCAAACAGTATGATACCATACAGGACTTGATTGATAACAACGTTCGAATATTGATGCCCGAGTTTGAATGGAATTTTACAGCAAACACCGGACTGTATCCGGTCGGGTTTGAAAAAATTGTCAAGCCCGTCCAGTTTTCCGATTATGAATCAAAATTAAATTCGATGAACAACATTACTTATGCGTACATCATAGGTTCGGACAGAGCTGAATTCCTCATCCGGTTGCAATCGTTGTATGTCAGGCCCTTATTCCGCAAGACCAAGGAAGGTCTGATGAATTTAAACTTGGGTTTTATTTTGCCAAAGCATTCGCCCTATAAGGATATTCTGGACAAGTACATAATTGACCTAAGGCAGACGGGTTTGATGATGAAGTGGGATGGCGATGTACTTTCGCATAGCTTAAGGTCAAAGTTTAAAGGAGTTGTAGATCGAAGGCCCAATGAAGCCACATTGTATATTTCATTGTCATTGAAGCACTTGGTTTTCGCGTGGAATATTTTAGCGATTGGCATTGTACTTGGGGTATTGGTATTTGTTTGGGAAATCGGAGGCTGGATTATTTTGAAAAATAGATTTCTTGACTTAATATGTTTAATTAAAAAGTTTACTTATAAAAAATGTATGAATCGCAAGTAAGCTCTGTTAAATAAAAAAAAATAATGTTTAATTGGATAATCATGTTACTTTTGTGTTTTTTTTTAATCGGGTCCATCAGGTTCACAACGAAAAATTAAAACCGCCTGACACTTCGGAAGCGAAAAAAAACGTTCCAAAAGTGTGGGAGATTGGTTTTGATTTTTTGCTTACGTACAACTTGAACTAATAAAAGTTTGAGTTGAATATTTTAGTTTTTTTTTTGGTTTTTTTTGGGAAGGATATGAGGTGTCGATTAACATTGATTTTGAATACTTGCAGATCAAAATGGCAAGGGAAAATCTCGCCGGGTAAACTATTCCAAATTCGTGTTGTTCGGCTAAAAAAATAATCCCTATATTTCACGGTACGTTCGAAATTGGCTGAAGGGTAAACTGTTGAGCATTCCTTGCGAGACGAGTATTACGGGAGAATCTTTTAAGGGAAGGAATGCAGCTGGCTACTTCGAGTGAACATTTTTGTAAAAGAAACGATAAAATAAGAAAAGACATGAAACATTGCGTCAGTGTTCGAGAGGGGCAATTGATTCAGTGGCAGTTCTATTTCCTATCAATCTTAACGCTCTATTTTGTATTCTATCAAGCAGGTAAAGCGATGTTTGTGGAGCACCTGCCGTATAAACGCTTTATAAATTGTAGATAGATCCGATGGGGAAAAATACTTCTTACACCGATACAGAAAACCGAAGCACTTAGCAGCATTCATAGTGATCTCAAATGTAAGGTCGTTCCAACGGAGGTCGTCGTTGACACACATACCGAGTACTGAGAGCTTTTCGGTTTCTCGATGTAAGTGCCATTCATGGACAATGGCTTTGGGGGTATGTTTAGCTTTAACGACAGAAGACAGCATTGAGTTTTCGAAGCATTAAACTCCACACGATTCTTATTACCCCATTTGACAATGCTGTATAAATCGGAGTTTAATGAGCTTGACATACGGTACCGTTCCAATTATACGTCCGAAGGCGAAGGACGTGAATTATCGAACGAATATGAAAAGCTGATGGTAGAGTCGTCAGCAAAACAATTAAGTGGATTAGAAGTAACAGACAGAAGATCATTTATAAAAATGAGGAAAAGAGTCGGAGACAGAACAGAGCCCTGGGGCCACACCAGCATTTATTTTGTAGGAATTAGACTTGAATCCGTCCAATACAACTCGTATTGAACGGTCCAAGACAAGAGTATCATGGATCCCAAAAGCACGTATTTTCGATAAGAGAGCTTCATGCCAAATTCTATGAAATGCCTTGGAAATACCATGCGCAATAATCTCACTTTCACTTAAGCGATGTAAGAATTTGTTCCGTTATTCGGTGAGATATGCCTTCAGATCACCAGTGGAACGATTAGTGTAAAAAGCCATACTGACGGTCATGGAGAAGTTTTCGGTCTTCGAGATATTCCTTAAGGACGGTTACGTCCTTAGAAAGAAGGTAAGTAAGTGGTACGGGTCGGTTGGAGAAGGGGGATGATGGGTCACCTTACATAGTGACAGGCTGGACAAATGCTCTTTTCCATCTTCTAGGAAAGATTCCAGAAGAGTAGGAGCGATGGAAAATCTTACCCAGTGGCTTGCTTTGCCAGTGACGAAAAAACACCTCTTCAAAAGAACGGGGGGTATACCACCGGCCAATGGATTTGGGATCTTTGAGAACTCTTGCTACTGTACGAGTGTGGAAAAAAATCTGTCTCATGGAAAAATTTACATTCTCAAGTACAGGAAGGGCAACGTTGCTGTGAGGCATCGTAAAGCTGGCAGAGAAATGGACTGCGAGCAAATTTGCCTTCTCTGAAGAGTAGACGATAGGTTTGTCATTTGCGATGAGCGTTGAAACCGAACATGAAGTGGAAAACACGAGAATTAAAAAAATCACAATTTGTGTTCTATTGAATACATACCGAAAAACACGAAAAAAAACCTATGACGAGTCGAGGCTTAGAAAACATAAAATGTTCTTAAAAACATGCAGTCAAAATAATAGTAGTGTCGCTAAATATAGCCTAAAAGATGTTCGTTACCCTTGATTGTTAACAGTGCAACATAGAATCAAACTGTTTTTGTCATTTTCTTATGGATATTGATGTCCAAGCATCGTAAAGTCGGTCAACGGAATTTTTAACGTCATAACACAAATTCTCCCTTCTAACACGTTGGCGATGCATTACGTATCATCATAGTCGGACAACTAATTAATTTCTGCATTTCAGTGTAGGTTTTTCCGGTTGAAATAAGCTTTCTTATAAGAGTGCGCTTTTCAGCTGAATAGTGCTTGTAGCTTAATCTAATTGACAAAAACTAAATAAAGGTTACATCGAAAAAATAAATAGAATTGATTGAAAATATGTGTATTTATTTTATATAAGCCTTTTGTTGCAAATATAATACTTAAATTAAGCTTTTAGCGAGATTTCTGCAAACTTTTCTATTATTTTGACTACTCCAAGACGGTGTGTAAATGAAAACATACCCAGAAAGCAAAAGTCAACGAAATTGTTATGAAAACATAACAGAACAATTTTAATAATGTGAAAGAGCTATAACAAAACGCTTATCTATACAAGCAAGTGCTCAAACCATTATGGACGTACGGTACCTATACAACTTTAAGTTTGTACCAAACAAAGCTATAAGCGAACACGAAGCCCTCGGAACTTTCGTTAATGCTCCATGGTACATACGAAACATTGATTTTCCAGGGACTTGTGTTTAGAAAGTGTCGAACAAGAAATAAATAAATTGCACAACTGGATCGCACGTACTTGCTCATATGTGCGGTCACTTCGTCGAATAAAATTTAAATAAAATGCATGACTGGGTCGCATGAACTAGTTCTTATGCTAGAAAATTGCTTAGTGGCTGCATATGTTTTTTAGACGTGTGGTTTTCAAGAAGAAATAAAACGCATATAGTTGAATGCTATGGCCAAGAATCTAGCTTTATTATAAAAATAAGGGTTTGCATTATGTTCTAAAAATGATTTCGGGGAAGTGGCGGCCGTGGCTGGCTCGAATAAAAAAAAATTTTCCCAATTTTGTGTAAATCAGGATCGGTGGCCATTTCGTTTTGGGCCCATTCACCGAACGTGTGACGCGCTTGATGGGCGTTCGCCCTCAATTCTTGAACGAGTTGGATTTTGTAGTCCCGCAAACAAAGATCCTTCCGCGCGCGATGGCGGATGGACTTAATCTACCCATTCTCAAAATATTTCGAAAACCAATTTAAAAAAAAAAAAAAATTAAATCGAAAAAAAAGTTTTTGAAAATTTTGAAATGCGATATTAATTGAATTATAAATGACTTCCTGTGTGCAAAATTTTATTGAAATCGGCATAATAGTTTACGATGAAACTTTTTGTTTAAAATTGTATGGCAGGTACCGTTATTTTTCGACCTAGAGCAAAAATGAAAAACATCCCCCGGGATACTACCTTACAAATACTAAATACCAAGTTTGAAGCAAATCGGCCCATCCGTTTAAGCTGTAGAGGCGGACAGACGGACGGAATTTCCGGACCCACTTTTTTCAACTTCTCTATTATCGTAATGTCATGTTTGATTGTTGGATTTTTTTTGCATGAATCCATAACTTGCATTTTAGTACCTAAATCGCAAGTAAAAATTGCTGCTAAGTTTAAAAGCACATTTAGAAGGCCTTTGCAAAAGAAGCATTTAACAGGCAATTTGATGAGGCAACAGAAAAATCTTGTCCGTAATAATTCGTATGTATATTCGTTCAAAAAGTTATTAGTTTTGGTTAAAAAAAGTTATTAAAACACGCAGCAATAACCTATACATGAAATTAGATGGTGTCGGCGAGCAATCGGTTTGTATGAAAGATCTTGTTGGATGAGGCCCGGACGGCGGACGAGATCCCGGTTGATCTGATGATGATGATGATGAAACGGCGAAAGAATTGTACATGTCTATTGGTACGGGCCTGTAGTGTCTATGAACTTAAGTTTTCAAACTGGTAGCTAGAACAAAGCTTGGATGACAACAAGTTCTTAGCAGAATTCTTTAGATGAACAAATTTTAATTAACAAGTGAAGTGATCACACAGAAACTCCAATTTGTTTAACACTTTTTTACAATTTGTGACTTAGTTACAGAATTTGTGAAAAGATTTTGATTGAAGTTCTTATTGTATTAGTTCAACTTCATGTCTCTTATGATAAACGTAACTCATCTTCCAATGAATTAATTAAATTAAAATTCTTTCAACGCTTAATAAGAAAAGAAATAAATTGCACGACTGGATCGCACGTATTTACTACTCGCTCATATGTGCGGTCACGTTGCAGAATAAAATTTAAGGAAATTAAAGAAAATTAAGAAAATAAAGCATTTATTCGATTTGTGTGACTTTGACTTTTGATTGTTCGAATAAAGTACGTTAAATTGTATTGCGTGAAATAATTTAAACGCCATTTTATTTCTTAAAGATATGTAAAAAAGTGTGAGTTTTTTTTCAAAATCGTATTTATATAATAAATAAAACGTTTTTTCTAAACTTTTTTTTTAATTAAAAAAATTATTCAAGAATACAAACTTATATTAAATAAATAATTTTTTTTTTTTTTAAATCACCTACCCTACCCGCATTCAAAACATTGATTTTTCGAAAAAAAATAAAAAAATTTATTAAAAACACAAAAAAAAAAGTTTTCGAATTTAATGCGAAATTACTTAGAATATCAATTTTTCTAGTAATCGAATCACCATTTTTCGAAAAAGTTTTTTTTTTTTTTATAATAGGCACGTGTGAAAGGGGTTATTTTTCTACCCTTATAATTATTAAACACCGTGCGAGCATTAGGGAAGAAGAACCAACTCTTTTCGATAAAAGAGCTTGATGGCCAAACTTTATCAAATGCCTTAGAAATATCAAGTGCGATAATTTTGCTTTCACCAAAATGGTGAAGAGATTGGTTCCACTTTTCGGTGAGATATACCATCAAATCACCAGTGGACCTGTTGCTACGAAAGCCATACTGCCGGTCATTAAGAAGCTTTCGTTCCTCGAGATATTTCTTAAGCTGAAAATTAATCAGCGTTTCCATGACCTTAGAAAGAAGGAACGTTAGTGCAATGGGTCGATAGTTTGAGGGTGAAGATGATTCGCCTTTCTTAGGGATGGGCTGGACAAATGCTGTTTTCCATCCACTCGGGAAGAGCCTTGAGGAATAGGACGAAGAAAAAAAACCGGTCCTATGGGAGGTACCGATTTTAGCCCATCATATTATTTTTTTTTCATAAAAATTCTTTGAGCCGTTTGCGATAAAAAATAAGCTTTTACATAACAATTATATATAACAAGTACAGTTAATTTGTGAGCTAAAAACTGTCGAAATAACCTTAAGTTCTAAATTTGAAAACGATTGGCCTAACCGTTTAGGCTACAGTCCAAAATACATCCGTACAGACAGACAAACAGACAGAATTTTAACAGTAACTCAAATATTTTTCTCTATCATCGTAGTGTCATGTTTGATTGTTATCTCAAATTTATTGTTTGCTCGAATGCATAAGTTGCATTATAGTATCTATAATCGCACATAAGAAATAAGAATAGACACTTTATTATTGAATTGTCTTTTTCCAATTGAATTAGCCCTTTGCGTCGGTGTTATACATATAACTTATAAAAATTTGAAAATTATTTTCATTTACAATAAAATGTCGGCCCACACGCAATGCAAAAATAAATTAAACAAATAACTTCCCTATAAAAAAAAATACAAAAAAAAACTTCATTTGTCAGAGTTCGACCTTACAGTAAGTATGCCCACTAAAAGCTTTCCGTTTTATAACTTAACAACTTTCATTCATGAGCAATTTGTAAATGAAAATAATCAAGTACTATTAATCAATTTCCAAATTATATGATATGTTTTTTATGGTTCCTTATGATAGTTATTAACATACCGGAGTGGAATAGGAAAGCAAATGATTCCTTTCGACTATTCTAAAAATGTTCGCGATTCCTGCTATAACGCTTTTGCTTTTGGTCTCCAATAGTAGTTGTGGAAATAACAATACCGAAATAGGTCAGTTCATTCGAAGGATTTACAAAGAAAGTGATTCATCAACAGTGTTCCTTATTGGAATGCATAATGAGTTCTTGAGAGATTTCATATCAACAAGCTTTGATATTCCAATAGTGATTTTCAAAAGATTACCCTTCGTATTTGGGAAGAGTTTGTTCTTCAATACCATGCTGGTAGTGCAGACCAGTAGAAAAGGCGAACAACAATTGGAAACATTTTTGCAGCAGCTCATTCCACGAATAGCAGTTCGAGGATTCGTTATTATTTCAGCATCGGACGAAGGATGCCTTCAAGAATCAATGATGTTCTTTGCAAAAAACAAATTTACAAGGATATTTGGTATGAAGGAAGGACTTCAATACGCATATCTACCCTTTGCAGATACTAAACTGCAGGTAGTTACCAAGCAAACTCCACTCGTCGATGCTTACGAGGATCTTAATGGTTTGATTTTGCGTGTAACCATCCAGGATGACATTCCAAGAGTTTTTCACTATCCAGACAAAGAAGGAACCTTAAGAATCGGAGGATGCTTTGGAGAAATAATAGTTAATTTTCTGCGCAAACACAAGGCCAGATATAAGGAAATAGTTTTAAACAATTGCATTGGATTATGCATTCCACAGATTTTGAACGCAACAAGGAACCATGAAGTTGACATAAACATGAACGTTTACGTCGCACCGAAAGATTTGGATAGCACCTATCCTGCCAAGATACAGGGATTAACAGTCATGGTGGCATATAATGGCCATTTGGACCCTAACCAGTACTTTTTGCGGCCATTTACCTCAGGAGTATGGATATGCATTGGGCTTGTATCGGCTTATATTATTCTAATGGATTTGGTCCACAATTCAAATTATGTCAGTTTGACAGGTGACGATGTTTGGAATAGCTTTAGTCAGGTGTTCCTTATATTGCTTGGCTTATCTTCGGGAAATCCAATTACCAAAGACTATCGGTTTTATGTGCAAGTCTTACTCATGGCCTTCATACTTGGAAATATTTATACCAACTACTTCACATCGTTCCTGACAGTATTCATAAAGATGAAGCAGTTCGAGACAATTCAAGATCTGGTAGATAGCAATGTTCCTATAATGATCGCTGACTATGAACTAGAGATGGCCAAGGAACTGAATATTTTTCCACCTGAATCTTACAAAATTACTTTGCCAACTAAGTACTCTATTTATGCTGCCGAAAGGAATTCTATGAAAAATACAAAGTTTGCCTATGCAATTGGTGAGGACAGAGCTAAATTTCTAATTGGGTTGCAGGGGCATTTCGTCAGACCTATATTCCATACAACTCGTGATGAACTGAGTAAGGCATTTGCATCTTATATATTTGAAAAACATTCGCCGTTTAAGGAGATGCTTAATAAATTTATTATGCAAGTTTTTGAGGCTGGACTTATAATTAAATGGGATCGGGATTCTATTACCCAAAGCATTTTGGCTGGATTTGAAGTAAGTCGTGAGCAGAGAAGTAAGCCACGGCAAGTCCCATTGACAGTATATCATTTCGGATTTGCTTGGAACATTTTGGGAATCGGTTCAACTTTGGGATTGTTTGTTTTTGCTGGTGAATTGATTTGGAGATATATACATCGGTGTATGCTTCCTTACAAGAAAAAGATATTTTTAAACACAGTGGTATTTCAACCACGAAATATTTGTTCCTGGTTTGGCAGAAGATAGGTGGCTAAGAATTATGTTTTAAATTTTCTTAAATAAAAAATAAATAAAATCTTTTTTGTTAACAATAAAGATTAAAATAAATAAATTGTCTTTAATTTTTTAAAAAAAGTGTGCAAATAGAAGTGAATTGGCGCCCTTTTCCAGTTTTTCTACCTTGTAGAATTGATACATCCAAAATTATCGTGCCAAAGTGAGAAAAAAATAAGGAAAGGAAAAGGAAGGATAAGGAAAAGGATAACTCTACTTTAAAAGGTTAAGGAAACGACAAGTAAGTAAACGTAAGTATAGTGCAATTAATAACTAACCTAACTAAACCAACAATAAAATAAATAAGAAGAACAAACCCAACACCAAAATAAAATAAAAGTAATACTTAATCTAAATTCCTATATTAAACCCTAAAACTATTACGACTTACTTTTTCTCTCTCCTGGATAACGCCATGCTGAATCCCAAACGCTCGCCTGATGTTGTCGAGGACTGGTCAGCCTACCCAAGTATCAGAAGGATTCTTCCAAACGCTGTTTTCTTGGCCGATTTTACTCGAAGACAGCCCCTAAAATGACCTACCAGTCACACATATATGTCCGTTTATCTGTCATTCGTTTATCTTACCAAACCTTACCTTAGGACGGCCTTGTCAAGGCCTTCACACACCTTAAGCTACTAGTTTAGTAATCCATTAAAAAAAAAACTTCACGTTTCATATTGCAAATAAATTAATTAACAAAATTAAAAAAAAAATTAAATTCATAAAAAATCTATTAAAAAAAAACTAAAGTAAAAAAAAGTAATCAAAAAACTTAAATCTAAAAAAAAAAAAATAAGAAAAAAAAAATTAAGTGTTAAAACAATGTTAGCCCAATAAAGGACCTTTATGTTCAAACTAATTAAAAGCAACAGAACCTAACTGGTTTTATGGACGAGTGGTCTTAGAGCTTAGACGCTCACTCACTATGGCAGAAAAGATTTTGTAGACGATGTTGAGAAGACTCAAGCCTCTGTTATTGGTACATTATCGAGTGTCTCTCTCTTTTCTTAAGGATCGGGCAAACAGTGCTGTCATTTTATTCATCGGGCAAGCTTTCTTCTCACAATCTTACAAAACGAATTGCTGCACACTTCTAACCGGTGGCCTTACTTTTATTAAGCTTAGACATGTAAGATTTAGCATTTCAGATATGGCATTTTCTGTGACATTTTAACATTGTTTCCACTGGTTGTTAATAATTTATGCTGGCGGCAAGAGACTTCTTTGGAGATCATAACAGTCGCGATCTGAAAAAGCCAGTTGATTTCTGGCGATTGTAACCGCCCAACGTCTCGGCATTGGTCGGGATATTCGAGAACGAGGTTGTGGACCAATGTTTGCCCCTCGAGCACATACAGGGCATTGTGTCGGCCGCAGTGCGGTATATCTTGTTGATAGTTGATTCATCAGGACTTCTCCATGTTCCTTCGTTAATGTTAAACTGTACAAATATACAAAGTCATCGTAGTAAGGGCGAAGATCCCGCGCTTTGAAAGCCTGAGCTTGGAAAACTTAGTAGTAGCCCATTCAAGGCTTTCATTGAGTAGTTCAGCCTGACTGGAACCGTAAATGTCATCGTCGGTTTCGTCTAGCAAACTCTTCCGCTGCCGCCTGATTGCCAGGAGTGCATCAGTGGTAACATTTCCCCCCTTTTCTCGCTTGCTGCCAGAAGAAATCTCCCAAAAGAGGTTGAAACCCTATCTTTAGTTGAGGTACAAGACATCCGATGTTCACCACGTGGAGTTGACAGTAGGATAATAGTAACGGGCCCGCCAAATAACTTTTTTTTTTTTAAAACGCTTCATCAACATCGAGTGTAGCTTCGGCTGTGTGGCACGTAGCACCGTCCTGTTGAAACCAAATGTTGCCAATATCCTCATCTTCAATTTTTGTGAACAAAAATTCGTTCAACATGGCTCGATAACGATCGCCATTTTCGAAAAATGGCCCAATTATGCCTCTGGACCAAAATCTGCACCAAACAGTGACTCGTTTTGGGTGTATTGGCTTTTCAATGTATGCGTGCGGGTTTTCTGTGCCCCAAGTGCAACAATTTTGCTTGTTTACATACCCGCCAAGATCAAAATGAGCTTCATCTGAAAAGATGATTTTTTTTGGCAAAATCTGCATCTTCTCTAAGTCGATCGCAGGCAGTAATGTCGCAATATTTCCCAGCGTATACACAACCAAATTCGTTCAGCGGAAGGATAAAACTCATTATCTGTCCAATCAGACATGAGCTAAGTGTTACCATTTACGAAATAAGCACTAGTTGAAAAAAAAAAACGTTAGCTGGCGGACCCTTTATCTTTTTGGCGATATATCTACCCTTTAAACATCGCTTGAGAAGGCGTTGCTCTAAGAAAAGCTCTGTTTGTCTGTCAACTGTCAACCATGGAATATTTTATAAAAAAAACTCCAACATGGAAAAAGTTTGTTGTGGGGGGTGTATATCTGACAAAACTTAAGCAACGTCTTGATTAACCAAAGTATGTTTATAAAAGAATCCGCCTCGAGAGGAAAGTTTTCATGTTGACAGCTCAAAGTAGCCGAGAGAATCTCAATTAAACCAAAGAAAGTTAATACTCCGTACATTTCCAACGACACGAAAGCTTTAAGATGGTCATCTAATGTCATTTGATACACGTGTGGCCGGCCCCATTTATTGACATATCTGATGAAAGATATAACAAAAGATTTCCCAGACAGCCTTTGTGGAAAAAGTCGAATAATCCCATAGGGTTCTTTTGCAATACACTACCAAGTCTTTGAGTGCTATTATTTCCACTATCTTAACAATGAAATATGTGCTACACACCACAAATATTTTTTGATAATCAAGTGTCATTACACAATTATTGCTAAATTATTTTTTTACTTAATTCTTGTTTGTTGGATAGTTATGAAAATACCATAGCAAAACAGAAAACGAACTGATTCCTTTGGACTATTCAACAATGAACGTGCTTCAAACTTTAACGTTTTTGCTTTTGGTGTTCAATACTAGTTGCGGCAATAGAACCGAACTTAGTGAATTCATTCGAAGGATTTACAAAGAAAGTGGTTCATCAACGGTGTTTCTTATTGGAATGCATAATGAATTCTTTAGTGATTTTGTATCAACAAGCTTTGATATTCCAATAGTTATTTTCGAAAGTCTACCTTTTGGATTTGGCCACTATTCCCTCTTCAATACCATGTTGGTAGTGCAGACGAGAAAAGAAGACGAAGAGCAGAATACATTCTTGCAGCAACTCATTCCAAAGATCACTCCGAGAAAATTCGTCATAATTTTATCAGCGGACAAAGAATATCTCCGAGAATCTATGTTGTTCTTTGCAAAACACAAATTCACAAGGATATATGGCATAACGGAAGGACTTCAATATGCATACTTACCATATGCAGACCCTCAACTGCAAGTAATTTCCAAGCAAACTCCACTCGTCGATGCATACAAAAATCTTAATGGCTCCACAGTGCGTGTTACCATCCAAGACGACATTCCCAGAGCTTTTCATTATCCAGACAAACAAGGACAATTAAAAATCGGAGGGTGCTATGGAGAAATCATAGTTCATTTACTGCGCAGACTCAAGGCGAAATATAAGGAAATAAGTATAGACAACTGCATCGGAGTGTGCATTCCAGAGAATTTTAATGCAACAAAACACAATCAAGTGGACATAAACAACAACATATATATTCCAACAAAGGGATTCGATATGACCTATCCTGTCAAAAGTCAGGGATTAACCATCATGGTAGCATATAATGGTGATTTGGATCCCAATCAATACTTTTTGAGACCATTCTCACCTGGAGTTTGGATATCCATTGGACTCATCTCACTCTATATTGTTCTAATGGACTTACTCAAAAATTCGAGAAATGCCAGTTTGACAAGTGACGATGTTTGGCATAGCTTCAGCCAGATGTTTCTTATTTTAATCAATTCATCTTCTTGGAGGCGAATAACCAAAGACTATCGGTTTTATGTGCAGATCATACTTATGGCCTTTATATTGAGCAACATTTATACCAACTATTTCACCTCGTTCCTGACAGTGTTCATTAAGATGAAGGAATTCGACACAATTCAGGATCTGATCGACAACAATGTTCGTGTAATGATTGCTGACTATGAAGTGGCATTTGGCAAAGATCTTGTTCAACATGACTTTTCAAAGATTGTGTACCCAGTTAAACATTCTGTCTATGCTGCTGAACGGGATTCAATGAAAAATACAAAGTTTGCATATGCCCTTGGTGCAGACAGAGCCAAGTTTCTGATTGAGTTGCAGGCTCGCTTTATTAAGCCGCTGTTCCATACCACACGTGATTCAATGACTACGGTATTTGCAACGTTTATTTTACAACAACATTCGCCGTTTACGGAAATGCTGAATAATTTCATAATGGAAGCTCGTGAGGCTGGATTAATAATAAAATGGGACCGCGATACTATTGCACAGAGTCGTTTGGCAGAATTTGATGTTAGCCGGGAGTCTAGAGTTAGACCATCAGAAGTTCCGTTGACAGTTTATCATTTGGGTTTTGCCTGGAATGTTTTGGCGATTGGTTTAAGTTTTGCTTTGTTTGTTTTTGTGTGTGAATATGTTTTGTCCTCTTTTAAAAAATAAAGCTTTGTGCAACATCGACATTGCTTTAGTTTTTTTTAGCAGGAACATCGAGTCATCGTTTAAATGTTAAGAATGATAATTGAATCTAATTTTTGGCATCAAATGTCATTTTGTTTTGACATTAACATCCGTTATGTACGTCTCGTGAAAATCGTTTCCTCTACAGATGTCAAAAAAAAAATATTGCTTCATCAACCAAAAGGGTGACCGTGGCACTCAATAAATAGTATAGCATTGCTTTTGACGGGCCTGGAATTTTGTTTGAAACTGTTAATTTGAAAAGATGAGTATACCAACGTTAATGTTATCAATTTCAAAGAGAAGATTTTCGCGTTTTTCGACGACAAGCTGAAAAAAAAGCTCATTTTCATAAGAAATGTATTATTTAATGTATTTTTAAACTTGTTTTTTTTATTTTAAAGCTGTCAAATGGTTGCCATACTGGGCATTATAAATTGGTATATTTCTCATATAAATGTAGGTATGGTTACCAACTGTTTATTCAAATGTTATGAAAACTAAATCTAAAAAAAAATTTTATTAAATCTATCTTTTTCCGCAACACCAAGATTTTTTTTTTCAAAATCTTAGGAACGGTTTTTAAATATAACGGTTTTTTAACAACAATATTCGAAAATATTTTGAAGTACAATTACTTAGGCTACCTACATTTTTCTGATTAACAAATTTGATTGTAATCGGATAGCTCGTTTCCGAGTTACCGTTTTTAGCCAACAAAATATAAGCCACACCTCCAAAAGTACACAGATTTTTTTTCATACAAATCCTTGAAGCCGTTTTCGAGAAAAATAAGCTTTAACTTAACGGTTATATGACAGGTACCTTTAATATTTGAGCTAAAAAAATAAAAAAAAATAAAATGAAAAAAAAATTAAATAAAAAAAAATTGAAAATAAAAAAATTAAAATAAAGCCTCTGTAGAATGTCCAAATAATCTTATGCTATATATTTGAAGACGATCGGCCAAGCCGGTAAGACTGTAGTCCGAAATACATCCGTACAGACATGCAAACATAATTTTGATGTAACTCAAATACGTTTCTCAATCGTAATGCCATGTTTGATTATTATCTCAATTTTTTTTTGTGTACGAATGCATAACTTGCATTAAAGTACCTATAATCGCAAGTAAAAAAAAATGCCAACAAATATTGCATTAATGTATACGTATGTATCTTTATTTTAACGGTTTTTTTTAAGAAAAATAAAAACGAAAAGATGTAAGCAAAAAAAACAAAGCGACAACACATTCTTTAAACTTGAAATATGCTCTCATTCGCTCTAAGAAAGCTTCAATTCTGAAGCTTTCATAACAAAAACCAAAGAAAAAGGTATTATAATTTCCACTAATGGGGAATGGTAACTCTGCAGTACTGCTTGTTTTTAAATAAACACAATAAGCGAGAAGCAAATTGATAATCAGTCTCCCCGCACTCGTAGCCGGGGAGCAGACAGGTCTTTGGTGGAATGTACGTGGGTTAAACGAAATATTACAACAACAATTTCAATGTATTTCAAGGTTTTCTTTTATATTTAAGTTGTAATCTCTTAAGTTGAGTGCTATGCAAATACTTGCAGGTACCAGTGTGTTTGAAAGCTCTCTTCCATAAGGTCTGTACTTACTTACTTACTTAGGTGGCGCTACAGTTCGGGACGAACCTGGGCCTCAACCAACATGCCTCTCCTGCCAACTCGGTCTTTGGCTAGCTGCCTCCAGTTTTACACTCCAAGTTGGTTGAGGTCGTCCTCCACTTGAGCGCGCCACCTAAGACGAGGTCTTCCTTGACTGCGTCTACCCTCTGGGATGGAATCGAAGATCCTGCGAGCCGGAGCATTGTTGTCCATTCGCTCTACATGACCTAGCCATCTTAAACGTGATATGCGTATTTTTTTGACCAGGTCAATGTCGCTGTACAGCTCGTATAGTTCTTGGTTGAACCTTCTCCTCCAAAGCCCGTTAACGCAGATAGGGCCAAAAATCTTCCGAAGAATCTTACGCTCGAAACGCCTAAGGATATCTTCATCCGCTTTAGATAGAGTCCATGCCTCGGCGCCATAGAGCAGGACTGGGATGATTAGGGTCTTATACAGAGTCTCCTTTGTCTTTCGAGAGAGGGCTTTGCTACTCAATTGCCTTCCTAGCCCATAGAAACAGCGATTGGCAAGAGTAATTCTTCGCTTTACTTCTGACGAGATGTTGTTGTCAGATGTTATAGCGGATCCGAGGTACACAAAGTCCCTAACTACCTCAAAGTTGTACCTGTCTATTGTGATATTTTGTCCAATCCGCCGGTGTTGTGTGTCCCTTTTTGTGGACAGCAGGTACTTCGTTTTGGCCTCATTGATTGCTAGTCCCATCTTAGCCGCTTCAGCTTCAATGCTAGCAAACGTTCCAGTGACAGCTCGCCGAGTTCTGCCAATGATGTCTATGTCATCAGCGTATGCTAGCAATTGCACAGACTTGAAAAAAATTGTCCCACTACAATTGACTTGCGAGTTTCTTATAATTTTTTCAAGTATTAAGTTGAAGAAATCGCACGATAGCGCATCACTTTGTCGGAATCCTTTTTTGACGTCAAAAGCTTCTGTGAGGTCAGAACCAACCTTGACGGAGCAGCGAGAGTTCTCCATCGTCATCCTGCACAGTCGGACGAGTTTTGTGGGAATGCCAAAACCTGACATGGCTCTGTATAGCTCGTCTCTATAAATGCTATCGTACGCGGCCTTAAAATCGATAAAGAGGTGGTGGGTATCGATTTGGAATTCTTGGGTGGTTTCCAGGATCTGCCGTAGCGTGAACATTTGATCGATTGTGGACTTTCCTGGTCTGAAACCACACTGATAGGGGCCAATCAGGTTACTGACGAAAGGTTTCAGGCGTTCACATAGTACGGCAGACAGGATCTTGTAGGCGATATTCAGGAGACTTATTCCTCTATAGTTGGCGCAGTTTAGAGGGTCTCCTTTCTTGTGAATCGGGCAAACGATGCTGAGGTTCCATTCATCAGGCATACTTTCTTCTGACCAAACTTTAGAGATGAGTTGGTGTATGCACTCCACCAGGTCATCTCCGGCCGCTTTAAAAAGTTCGGCGGGTAATCCGTCGGGTCCAGCAGCTTTGTTGTTTTTGAGTTTAGATATTGCTATCCTTACTTCATTTTGGTCAGGTGGACGGAAGTTTTGTCTGTCATCATCCATGTTGAATGGTTCATTCTGCCTGACAGCGGGATTTTGGCCTTCATCGCCGTTTAACAGTCTGCAGAAATGGTCCTTCCATGTACTCAGCACCGACTGTGACTCTACTACGAGGTTTCCATTCCTATCTCTACAAGCTTCTGTGCGGAATTTTTTTCCTTGGCATGTTCTTTTTACCTGTTGGTAAAACTTCCGCACGTTGTTCCTGGAGTAGCATCTCTCAATATCTTCGATCGCGCGCTTCTCATGCTCTCTCTTTTTCTTTTGGAGAAGCCGGTGTTCTTCCCGTCTTTTCTGCTCGTAAAGCTCGCGAGCAGCTCTCGTCTTTCTTTGCAGCGTCGCTTTATATGCCTCTTGTTTGGCTGCATGGGCCTGCCTGCATTCATCATCAAACCAGAGGTTTCGTGGTGGTGGTCTGGTGAAACCTAGCACATCAGTTGCGGCATCTCTGATGGCTTGTTGGCAGTGTTGCCACTGATCTTCGGCACTTGATGCTGGCGGTACTGGATTTCTTGAGAGGTTACGGGATATTCGATCGGCATAGGTTCTGGCGGTTTCTTGCGATTGCAGCTTTCCGACGTCATACTTCCTCACAGTGTTACTCCGTTGTTGTGGAGTTCGGATTATTCGCGTTCTTACCTTTGCTGCAACAAGGTAGTGATCCGAGTCGATGTTAGCTGCTCGGAAGGTGCGAACATCCAAGATACTGGAGGCGTGTCTTGCAGCGATCGCAACGTGATCAATCTGATTGACGGTTCTTTGATCTGGGTGTCGCCAAGTCCCTTTGTGTATATCGAGATGAGGAAACCGTGTACTTGCAATGGTGACGTTATGTGCTGCTGCGAAGTCAATTAGCCTAAGTCCGTTTTCAGACGTTGTGTCGTGTAGGCTATGTTTTCCGACAGTCCTACCAAAGATTTCCTCTTTAACTATTTTGGCATTAAAATCGCCTAGTACGATCTTAACGTCGTATTTAGGGCATTGCTCATAGGTTTTGTCGAGGAGCTCATAGAAGTCATCCTTGGTGGCGTCATCTTTGTCCTCTGTGGGGGCATGAGCGCATATTAGGCTAATGTTGGCGAATTTAGCCTTGATACGGATTGTCACAAGTCGCTCACTTACGTGTCGAAAGCCCAAGACTTCTTGCCTAAGTCTACCGCTTATGACGAATCCGCACCCAAATAAACGCTGTGGTCTTCTTACGCAATCACCGTAGTACACGTCACAGTTTTTCATCCTCCTTTTGCCCGGCCCATTCCATCGCACTTCCTGGATGGCAGTAATTCCTGCTCTGTAGCAGTCTAGGGCCTCCGCTAGTTGTTTAGATGCAAGTGGTCTGTTAAGAGTTCTAACATTCCACGTGCAGATCCGAAGGTCGTTGTCCTTGATTCGTTTTTCCGGGTCGTCAACAGTAAATCCGTCCTTTTCCGAGGCTATTGGTCGCTTCGCAACTTTTTCTTTTTTCCGTGGCAGGGTTGTTAACCCCACGCACAACCCCCAACCTGGAGGGCCAGGTCCTTTGTTGGATTCCTTGGACAAAAGGAACCGGAGAATCCGGAGTCAGTAACCCACTTCGGGGATATGAGCGCTGCCGTTGGCCCATTAAGGGTTCATCCGCCACCATCTCTATTTCAATGCCCTGACTTGCATTGAATTGTCCTAATGATCTTATCTCCAAATACGTCGAAGTAGCTCATTAGGGCGTCTGCTTCGTTGACTGTTGACGCCACCGTTGGTCCAATTGGTTGGGCTCATCCGCCGTACGTCCTCTTTCTGAGGGGCTCGTGCAAGACTTCTGCGAATCGATCAGAACAGTCATTAAAGCAGAGCATTATAGTGTTGCTATTTTTTCTGTGTTCAACACTCGCGCTTATAAGTTTAGCAGGAATGTCCGGATGGACAGACCAGTACCCGGTGGTTACCTAGTTATAAAATTAGCATTAGACAAGAAAATTAGGGAGTTCGCTTTCTGTACGCATCCGAGGGGCTTAAGGTGGATATTGTTCTTTTCTTTTTAGCTGAAGAAGAACAAAGAGATGACCATCTAGGACAAAATAAAATACACGTTTAAAAGTTAAGACTGAAGTCAATTTTCAAATTTATTAAAAATCCGTCGACTTTGAAAATTTTTGATAAATAATGCTAACAAAAGTTCCATCACAAATACCAAAGCAGCCACAATCCATCCAATCACCAAAACCTTCCAAGCGAATTCCAAATGATGCAACGTCAATACCACATGACTAGAATCCGGCACAACCGAACGGCTTGAATTCTTCTTAAAGCCATCAAACAGCACTTGTGCAACTGTATCATCGTCCCACTTATAAAGCAGACCCGTTTGCATGAAGTCCATAATAAAACCATCAACAATATCTCTAAACGGTGATTGTAGAGGCATTGAAAGGCATGAATATAAATTTAGAAAGCTTTCAGGTAGCATACGAAACAATGGCTTTGCAATTCGTGCCTCCAGGTCGATCAGGAATTTCCCTTTATCACTTCCAAGTACATATGCAAGCCGGGTATTCCTCATGGTATTCATTTCCTTGTTTAGATAACTCAAATCAACTGGAACCACTATTTTCGCATAGCCCGCAGGCACAATATTATAATCATTTAACAACTGCCATTCAAAATGATGCTGTAGGACTGGAACATTGTTTTCGGATAAGTCCAAAATTGTTTCGTACTGTTTTATTTGTATGAAAGCCGTTAGAAAAGAAGTGAAGTAAATTGTATAGATGCTTCCCAATACGAATGCAATGAGTAAAACTAGCAGTTGGAAGCGGTAGGCTGTGAAAACTTCCTTTTCTGTGGGCAGTCGAAGCATCATTAAGAATATATTGCTAAAGCTTCTCCAACAGTTTAGCCCAGAATCAGTTAAGATATCCTTTAATATGTCCATAAGGATAATGTAGACAAAAGTTATTCCTATACATAGCCATGTCATCGGTGTGAATGGCCTAAAGAAGTACTCATTAGGATTTACAACGCCATTTATCGGCACCATTATTGAATATTGAAATATATTGAACGGATAGGTGTATTCAATATTTTTTGTTGTTGCATGCTGTGTATTTATTCCAATGTCAATTAGATTGTTTATGGTTGCATTAATTAGTTGCTCTACGTGCGCTATTCCATTTTCGACGGTCGGGACCTTAATATATGTTGCATTATGTCTCCGCAAAAAATTAAGGAAAATCTGACCATGGCTTCCTCCGATTTGTGTAAAACTTTGTTTATCTTGGTATAGAAATAGTCTTGGGATGTCATTCCAAAACATTGTCCTCAAAGTGAAACCATTAAGATCCTTGAAAGCGTCCACAAGTACAGGTTCTTTAATAGACAGATTTTGAATTGTAGAATCTGCGAAAGGAAGATACGCAAATGTACTACGCCTGGCAACTCCGAAGATCCTTGTAAACTTATTCTTCCAGAAGAAAGTGAAACATTCTTCTAGATACTGGAAAGTGCTGGCCGAAGCAATGATGAATCTTTTAACCTTCACCCTTTGAATAAATCCAGACAAAAGGGTTAAGAACTGTTTATTTTCCACGGAACACTTAACCACCAAAAGGGCTTTGTTCAGGAACACTCCATTTCCATTGTCAACTGACACTGAGGCGAAAGTTTCATCGAACAGCGATACAGCAGTATGGTCATGTGTTTTCATAAAATCACTCAATAATTCATCATCCATTCCATAGAAGTACACTGTCGTTGAGTCACATTCTTGGTAAATCCTCTCAATAAGACCTTTTAACTCTAAGTTATTTCCGAAGACATTTACGAAGAGAATGATAAACGTAAACGTACCAGTTGCCCGTAAAGTCATTTTCGAATGCATTAATGTCTTTTGGTTTTTATACCCTTAAGTTGCCTTTTAATGCTTTCGATAGCATCATTCGTCTAATTGCTTCGTTATTATACTCATTTGTCCTACACCTACACTACTTATCTGATTGTTTAAATTAGGGTTTGTGGTCTGAAATTGAGTTTTAGTATCTTGGAAATTAACACTTTTCAATGCTATGCTTTTAAGGAAAATTCTTCAGGGGCGCTATAGTTTTAGTTAGATTGTGATTTCGTTTTTTATTTGCGATTACAGGTACTATAATGCAAGTTATGCATTCGTGCTGATTAAAGTTTTGAGATAACAATCAAACATGACATATGTACTGGTGAAAAAAAAAATTAAGTTGGAGGGCTAAAAATGGTACCCCCCATAGGACGGTTTTTTTTCGAATTTCTCAAGAACTGCTTAACCGATCACAATCAAATTTGATATTCAGTAAGATGTAAATAGCCTTAGCAATTCGACATAATTTTTTTTCGAAGACTTTTTTTTTGTATTTTTAATAATTTCCTGGTGGTACCTAGTTTCGATACCAAGGGCACAATATATTCATTGCAAAATGAAAATGAAATTAAAATATCTTCAATTTTTCAAGTCCGGTCCTGATTATGAAATCATAATTTTAGCATTGGAGTCAATTTACTGGCTAATGTGAGGTATGATGCGGGTAATATTCAAAATCACTTAAAACGATTGAAGCCCTTTATGTCCTTTGTAATATTAATTTGTTTACATATGTATGTAAGTTAAAATTAATCAGAGTAATCATACGTAAAATAAGGTAGCTGTAGTTAATTAAACTGGTGCAATTAAACGATTGACATTTAATTGCCTTCACCCTTCAAATTTAGATATTTCGTTATGCCAGCTCATGAAAACTCAAATCAAGCGGAAACAGCTGCCATGCGTTTCCGTCCTTTTATTTCCCAAAGATCCAATAATAGAGAAACTAATTTTCTTACAAATTAGAAATACGAGGCGTTTATTACAAGAAAAATAAATGTTCTTATATTTTTCAATTAATTATTTGTGGTTTTTTAACGAACTATTCTTTTAATTTAATTGTTGTAATATATTGTTTAATTTAAATGAAATGAATGAAAAACTAGAGTGTTTTGTTTATATAAAATAAAAATTAAATTAAAAAGAAATTCTACATATTACTAATAAGTTTAAATATTTTCAACAGAAGTCACATATTCTTGGCTAAGGATGCAAACCTCGTAAACCTACCTTTTGCCAAAAATTTGATTTTTTTTAAATATATTAAGAAGGCATTAAAATGTATGGCTGGACTCAAAAAAATGCATTATTATTGTATTGAATGACAAAACATGACAAAAAAGAAAAAACTCATAAATCCAAAATATACTATTTTGAAACGCAAAAACCCCGTAAATACACAGCTTTAGTAGAAAAAGTGGTTTGTGCATGAACAGTAAAATTATCAGTAAAGAATAGTTTTTATTTAAATGTTTGTGTTTAATTTGAAGAAGGTAAGTGAAATCTTTTAAAATATATCAAAGGAAAGACAATATTCTTATGACCAAGAGGATATACTTGGTTTTCTTTCTTAAGCTAGGAATATCAGAAATGGATTTACGAGCTTTTCTTATTTTTTTATAATATAGATATTTGTAATTTGCTGTGATCTTTTAAATGGTTTCAGTCCCGTCTCCCGTATTTTTACTCTGTAACTATCACAACGACTTTAATTTGGCGATAACAAATTGGAAAAGAGAAGAAAATATATATTTCGTTCCGGTTCACATTGTTTACCACCAACTCAGATAGTTAATAGGCTAGATAAAGGAACCGGAAGCGAGTTCATATTTAAAATCTTAAATTACTGTACTATCATCATAAGTGGATCTTTTACTTCGATTTTTGTAATTATTTCTTTTATAAATATAAATAATGAATTCGTGAAGTTCCCTACTTTCTTTTAAGTTTTTACTTGCGATTATAGGTACTATAATACAAGTTATGCATTCGTGCAGATTAAAAATTTTGAGATAACAATCAAACATGGCATTACGATTATAAAGAAACATATTTGAGTTACTGGCAAAATTCTGTCCGTCTGTCTGTCTGTCTGCCTGTCTGTTCGGATGTATTTTGGACTGCAGCCTAAACGATTGCCCCAATCGTCTTTAAATTTTGAACTTAAGGTTATTTTGACATTCTACAGAGGACTTTTTTCAATTTTTTTTTAGCTCAAAAATTAACGGTACCTGTCATATAACCGTTATGAAAAAGCTTATTTTTCTCGAAAACGGCTCCAAGAATTTTTATAAAAAAAACCAGTGTGCTAATGTAGATATGCATTATATTTTGGTGAAAAAAAAAATTAATACGGTGGGCTAAAAACGGTACCTCCCATAGGATCGATTTTTTTTTCTTCCAATTTTTCGAGAACTGGTGATCCGATTACAATCAAAATTGATATTCAAGAAGATGTAGGTAGCCTGAGTAATTTTGCATTATTTTTTTTCGAAAACTTTTTTTTTGTATTTTTAATATTTTTTTTTAATTTTTTTTTTTTTGAAAAATCAATATTTTGAAAACGGGTAAGTGAATATTTTTTAAATTTTGTTTTTTAAATGAACGTTATTTCTGTGCTTAAGTTTGTATTCTTGAATAATTTTTTTTTATTTTTTAAAAAAGTTGTTAACAAATAACCGTTTTATTTTAAAACGGCTCTAACGATTTTGAAAAAAAAATCTCACTTTTTCACATTTTTTAAAGAAATAAAATGGCGTTTAAATTTATCCGCTGAAAACTATTTTATGTACTTTTTTCAAACAATCAAAAGTCAGAAAAATCGAATATAATCTTTGAAGTTCCCTTAATATTTTTCAAATTTTATTCCAAGCTGTGACCGCACATAAGAGCAAGTACGTGCGATCCAGTCGTGCAATTTATTTATACCTGCGATTAATATGTAGGTATCTACTACACTTTAAGGTAAGTTAAGGATTCTTGAATATAAATAAAAAATTGAAATAACAATCAAACATGACTTTACGATCTAAGAAAAGACTAAACAAAAGTTATTAAAACAAAACTTCTGTCTGTTTGTATGTCGGTCTGTATATACTTATAACGAGCTGCAGCTGGCTGAAGCGATTACCTTCAAATTTGGTATGTCTGATTCTTTTGGCATTCCTGAGGGGAAATTGAAATTTAAAAATAACTAAAAATAACGGCACTTGCCATATATCCGTTAAGGAAACGCTTAATTTTCTCGAAAATGGTTCCAAGGATTTCTTGGAATTTTTTGGTAGGCATGTGGCTTTTATTTTATAAATAATTACCGGAATATTCCATTAACTGTATAAAATGTTTTTTTTCGACTTTCTTGGTAACGGCTCATTGGATTTCTATAAAATTTAATATTTTTCAACAGTGACGGTGATGTGTTTCTCAAAACAGAAACAGCATCTTGGCAAGTGCAATGCTTAACCAAACTTATTAAACTTTTTTTTTTAAATGGGCACGACTGGGTCGCACTTACTTGCTCTTATATGCATAATTACATTGGAAAGCAAGATCTTTGGCAGAAACAAGTTACATTTGCGTTAAAAATAACACAGTTTGAACTTATAAAAAGTATTAAAAACCACAATACTTAACGGTTTTTAGTAAAAATGAAGTATGCCATCACACGTCTTAAATAACAAGGTTTTGATAAAATCCTGTTTTTTTATTTTAAGTTTTTTGAAGAAAAAATTATTTTTAAAATTTTGTTATGCAGTTTTTTAGAAGTTATTAAAATACATGTGATTATTAATTTCAAAATAATTTTTTTTGATTAGTTTTCAAAATATTGATTTTTCAAAAAAAAAAGTTTTAAAAATTAATTTTAATTAGAAAAAAAAAAGAAATTTGGCTACCTAGATCTTCTTAAACATAAAATTTGACAGAAATCCAATCTGTAACCGAGAAAGCCCAAAATTAAAAAAACCGTTACATGAAAGGTACCGATTTTCATTAAAATCGTTGGAGCCGTTTTCGAGAAAAAATAAGATATTCCTAAACGGTCATATGGTCATATAACGTTATTTTTAGGCCTAAAAATAAAATTTCAACTACCCTCTGGGGAATGCCAAAATAAGAACACTCATTAATTTTGAACACAATCGCTTAAGCCGTATAGGCTGCAGCTCGTTATACATACTGACAGACAGACAGATAGACAGACAGACAGACATTTTATCTCGATCATTTTTTTAGACTTCTCTATGATCGTAATGTCATGTTTTATTGTTATATCATTTTTTTAATATTCACGAATCCTTAAATTGCCTTATAGTCCCTATAATCACAAGTAAAAATACTGATGAAAGAACACATCCAGATGCCACATAGGAACCGAAACATTTACGTTCCAGCTGATTACGTTGACTTTTGGGAAAACGCTTGTTCAAATCCTTTTCTCTACACATAAATTATTTAAATTTTGAATATTTTAAAAAGGATTGTTCACTTTAAATTATACCATCAGTAAAACTATTAGCATTCTTTGTATGATTCTATACCACGTTAAGTTTTTATAATTTTACATTTCCTTACTTGACATAAAAAGTAACCTTTAACTTCTTTCAAAAAATTATTACTAATTATTATTTTTATTAACCGCTTTTCTTATTTGTTGTACTTATTTGACCTAATTTTATGTAAATAAAACTAAATAATAGCTTTAAGATATTTTAAAGAAATTTCCTAAAATAATACATTTAAAAGAAAACAATTAAGGTAAAGAGCAACATGATGTAGTATATCAAATTCCATGTAAAGGTAAATTAAATGAAACATGTTGCAAAGTCTATACTGGCACTACAAAACGCGCCTTGGGAGTTAGACTTTCTGAACATGAAGCTGATATAAGAAACAAACAAACCGCTACTGCACTCTCTCAACATATATGATGCTGATTTTGACAATACACGTATACTTGATAAAGACCGACACACTAACACAAGGTATACTTTGGAGAGCCTATACATTTAACAGAAAATAAATTTGACGATGAACCACAAGGAAGCCATCGACAACAAAAGCTCTCTAAACAGTGTTGCCATCAACAAGACGTGATAATATTTCTAAAGAAAATTTCTGTTCGTCTGTTTAGTGTTTTTTAATTGTTAATTTATTTAAATGTTAAATTATTTTAAATTCTTAATTTTAAAATTTTCTTTTTTTGAAATTCACAAGACTAAAATACCATAACAATATATAATTAAAGTAAGTCACTTGATGCAATTTAAATTATTTTTACATATAACTATTGTATTTTGTATTTTAAAAGACTATTAATAAAGAACCCCTGAGGAAACCAGAAAGCAACTGAGCGAAACGTAAGGTGAAAATATGAATTAGTTTTTTATTAATTAATTGCATAATTTACCAATTGATCAATAAGCTAAATATTATCAACTTTAGTAACTAGCTTTTATTTAAAATAAAACCTCCTAAATCCTTCATTACTTTTGTTTTCTGAAGAAGAAAACCTCGTAAGTACCAAAAAAATGGTAAGTAGTCAGTTTTTCAAAGTTTTGTTATTATAGATCCAAAGAATGCTAAAAAAATAATCAAATGGTATACAAAACAATATTAGAAATGTAAAATGTATACATGCATAATTAATTTTCACCCTGATAGAGGAATCTCATCTCAGCTGTCATGTTTTTATCTACATAGTTCCAATTAATGACAGGAAGTGCAGGTGATGATACACAGAACTACAAGGTTTGCTCGTATGATGCATACAAATCGCCATTTTGTTATTTTCTGACGTCACTATTATTTTTTATTACTATATTATTTCTTACGTGAAGACTTTATCTTAGAATTGAAGATTTAAAGATTTTTTTTTAAGATTATTAGAACGATAAACATACAAAAACAATCAAAACCCTGCAAATTAATAAAGTTATTTATTTTCCCTAAGAAAAAAAATTAGATAGTGACGTCATTACATTTCTGTGTATCATTATCATGGTGTAGGTTGTAAGGTTTAAAAGGCAGTAAGCATACGATTTTTAAAGACTTATTTTAGATTTGTCGCGTTGAAATCTAATTTGAAATCCAAGATTGTCATATCGAACAATCCTTTTTGTTAACGCTGAATGCAATATGGGAAGGTGTACAAAGGACAGTAAAATCATCTCATACCATTTTAAAGTCTCTTTGCCGTAATTCGAGATTTCATTTTGGTAAGATTATTGTATTTCGAAATGACGCAAATGTGGAGATTGGTCTGTATGCAATAGCTTACGACCACAAGAGTCGCAATTTACTAAAATGCGAACTTTTCCAGTGAAAATGCTAGATATTGTGTATTATATATTTGCTGATATTGGACATTCAATTTAAATAAAATAAATTTCATTCAATTTATTTCCTCTTTTATTTGTATAATTCAACTTAAATTTTAGGGAATTGAAACTGAATAGGTATGAATCTAAATAATAATTCGCCTGTCTGTCTCAAAGCACATTAACTAATTCCACTCCTGGAACCTACACCAAGAATCAAAAAGAGAACAAACTCAATAATATTGTTAATGTTAATTTTTCAATTTATTAAGGACCTAAAATTTGTGTGCATTTGCCAACAAAATTTCTCCCACAAAAATCACAGCCGCCAATGTGCATCCAATATTGTTTTACTTTTATGAAAACCGTTAGGAATGATGTAAAGTAAATTGTATAGATGTTTCCCAATACGAAGGCCATGAGTAAGACTTGGGTTTGAAAGCGATAGCCATTGGTAATCCTTTTCTCTGTAGACAGACGAAGCATCATCAGAAATATGTTGCTAAAACTGGCCCAACAATCAGGCCCAGAGTTAGTGCAAAGATCCTTTAATATGTCCATAAGGATAATGTAGACGCAAGCTATTGCTATACACAACCACGTTATTGGGGTAAATGGCCTGAAAAAGTATTCGTTAGGGTCAACAATACCATTAATAGGCACCATGAAGGTATAGTGAATTATTTGGAAAGGATAACTGTGGGTAACTTTTGGGTTGACTGGATGACACGGATTCATACCCAAGTCTACTATATCACTTAAGGTTCCATTGATTAAATCCTCTATACGCGCCGTATCTCCAATATAATTTTCCGACTCAAGTTCCTTATAAGTTGCATTATGTCTCCGGAGGAAGTTAAGAAATACCTGACCATGGCTACCACCGATTTGAGTAAGACCTTGCTCATCTTTATACCGAAATACTCTTGGAATGTCCTTCCAAGACATTGTGCGCAAGGCGAAACCATTAAAATCCTTGAAAGCGTCCACAAGTACAGGGTCCTTAATAAAGAGCTTCTGAATTTTTGACTCCAATGCGAATGGTACATAAGCATAAGAAGTACCTCCCGCGATTCCGAAAATCCTTGCAAATTTGTTCTTCCAAAAGAAATGAAAACATTCTTCTAAATTCTCGAAGCTGTTTGCCAAAACAATGACAAATCTCCTAACCCGCAGTGTTTGGAAAAATTTATATAAAAAGGTTAAGAACTGTTTGTTGTTTGTCTCGAAACACTTCACCACCAGGAGAGCATTGTCAAGGGACACTCCATCTCCCTCTCCCTCGTAAACTGAGGCGAAACTATCATCGAAAAGCGAAACCGCTGTATTGTTGTGCATTTTCATAAAATCACTCGAAAATTCACTATTGATTCCGACGAAGTATACAACCGCTGACTCACTTTCTTGGTGAATTCTTTCAATCAATTCATTTAACTCAATGTTATTTCCGAAAACACTGACGACGAGAAAGATAAACGTACCAGTTGTTTGGAAAGCCATTTCCGAATGCTTTAGTTAAGTAAGTTTCTTTTCAACTAGTTGAGCTGTCGTCGTTTTGAAGGCTTTCGATAACATACATACATATGTAATTAGTCTGATTGTGTTGTAATTAAAGCCTTTAAGCTAAACCTATGAAATTAAATGAGCCATTACTCTCTAAGCTGATTGTCATGGGAAATTAATATAACGTTTCAACAGCCATTTTAGATAAATGTAATATTAAGGACGTTAAAAAATAGAAATTTGAAATGCAATTTCCCACCAAAACAAAATCTTAGGTTTCAGGCAAAATTTTAAATTTCAAAAAAATCTCACATGTCCCCATTATTTTTAGGATTTCAAAATGTCATTTAAAATCTTTTTATTTGAAAGTCATTCAACCTCTAATTGGTCAATTGGCCCTAAAAGTTGACTTTTGGTTGACATTTAGTCAAAAATTTAGACAAGTTTTTTTTTTACTAATTTTCCCCTTTGCATAGTATTGATGCCAGCTCATAATTCAATGAATTTACTTTGACCAAAAGTTAGTTTGATTCAAGGTGGAATTCTGTTCTCTCAACAAAATAAAGTGATTTTGTCAATAGGCGTTTTTCTTTTTAAGCTCAGAGCAGTATTTCTAAGGAAATAACATACATTTTATTTAATTTTTGTATTTAAGGTGTAAAGTGGACCACATGACAACTCAGTGCCTAAGCGTGTTTCTTGATTAAATCGGAGAGCTCTGATCATATTCTGCTCAGTTCCTACTCGAATTGCTCAGGCTCTATTCCATGCTCCGCTCAGAGCTAAAAAAGAAAAACACCAAAAATAAAACTGAAAGAGTATGAATGAGAAAATAGTCGTTCGCATGAGACTGACTCTTCAGTAATATTTTTTTACCATGGTGAGTTTTAGTTTTATTTAATTACCTACTAAGCAACAAAAATTTAATTTTTTTAAAAAATTGCAATTTTTTTATATTTTAAAACAATTTAAAATTACACAGTTCATGTTCCCACCAAGATGATGTTCGTAGTTTTTTCAACAATGTCGGCTTTAAAATAATATTCACACTAACGCAACGCAAAGTTTACATGTCAAACCGTACATTGCGAGTATGAAAGGGAGAACAATCTTAGATGGTAAGAGATGGCACGGATTGCTAGAATACAACTTTTTGATTCCAAATTAGCGCATCAGCATCAAGCATTCAAATATGGAAACAAAAAAGAAATGTAATTTCAATGCAGGAGCACAAATTATGAGAATTGAGAGAAGATCTAAAGAGAAAAAGCACCTCAAAGAAATTTTAAACTAATTCTATCAGAAGAGTGCTTAATAAAAAGCTGTTTAAAATGAACTTTTTTGGTTTAATACGACACTTTCTCTCATGAGAATGAGATATCTGTATATAATAAATTATCTATCCTTGAAGCAGATAGAAAGCACGAAAATTATTGCGAAGAAAGGCAGGTTGCGAAAATTCCTCGATAAAAAAAAATGCAACCACACCTGCATTTAGTTGGCCTCAGATACGGAACAATTCAAAACCGGGAGCCCTACCGACGTTTTCTGCCATCCCTACAGGTGGAGCCTTATGGCGAAGCAAAAAGTGGATAAGTTCTAATCCCAGTCATAACAGTCGTCACTTAAAGAAAATAAGAAGAAGGGACTACAAAGTGGGCAAAAAGAAATCACCCTATTGGAAGATGCTCTCATTTTTGCAAATGGCCGCCAATGACAAATCTGTTTTGACATTTGTGAACTAGACAGATGCAGAATACAAGTGAAAAAGCCATGGAGCAATACATGAACCGACATGAACCGATATTCTGAAGGCGGCGTTCCCGGGTCACCTCATCTCTCGTTTTGGCGATTTGCACTGGCCTGCAAGATCACCCGATTTAACTGTTTCAGACTTTTTTTTTTGGGGTTTTTTGAAGTCCGTGTTTACGTGAACAAGCCCGAGGCTCTGGAAGCCCTCAAGGACAACATTCGACACGAGTGCGAAAATCTGTCGCCCGAAGTTCTCGCTGAAGTGATGAAAAGTGCCATAAAACGAGCCCGTATTCTCGACTTGAGCAATACAATTCTAAAGGTTCAAATAGCCATAATCAAAAAAACAGAATTGAAGTTTTTCATTTAGAAAAAAAGAGAACCAAACAACATCGCATGAATGACTTCTTTTGGCCCACCCTGTATATGTTAAGAAAGGGTTAGCAAAAAATTAAACACACTTTCACAACTTTAAATTTTCAAGTTTATTATAAATCCAACGTTTTTGATAAATAACGCTAACAAAAAGCTCACCCACAAACACCAAAGCTGCCACAATCAATCCAACCACCAAAACCTCCCAAGCGAATTCCAAATGATGCAACGTCAATACCACATGATTAGAGTCCGGAACATCCGAACGGCTTGAATTCTTCTTAAAACCATCAAGCAGCACTTGTCCAACAGTATCATCTTCCCATTTATAAAGTAGACCCGTTTGCATGAAGTCTTTAATAAAACGGTCAAGGATATCTCTAAACGGTGATTGCGAAGGCATTGAAAAGCATGAATACAAATTAATAAAGCTTTCAGGTAGCATACGAAACAATGGTTTTGCAATTCGTGCCTCCAGGTCGATCAGGAATTTCCCTTTATCGCTTCCAACTACGTATGCAAATCGGGTATTCTTCATAGTATTCATTTCCTTGTTCAGATGATCCAAATCAACTGGAACCGCTATTTTCGCAAAACCCGCAGGCACTATATAAACATCCTTCATCATTTGCCAATCGAAATGGCGTATTAGTACAGGAACATTGCTATCGGATAGGTCCAGAATTGTTTCGTACTGTTTAATCTGTATGAAAACCGTTAGAAAAGAAGTGAAGTAAATTGTATAGATGTTTCCCAACACGAATGCAATCAGTAAAACCTGCAGTTGGAAGCGGTAAGCTGTGGAAACTTCCCTTTCTGTCGGCAAACGAAGCATCATTAGAAATATGTTGCTAAAACTTCTCCAAGAGTTTCGACCAAAATCTGTAAGACTATCCTTTAATATATCCATCAGGATAATGTAGACAAAAGTTATTCCTATGCATAACCATGTAATCGGTGTAAACGGCCTGAAGAAGTACTCAAAAGGACTTACAACGCCATTTATCGGCACCATTATGGAATATTGAACTATATTGAAAGGATAGGTAAATTCTATATATCCTTCGATTGGATGATGTGTATTTATTCCAATGTCAATCTCATTATTTAGCGTTGCATAAATTAGTTCCTTTACATGGGGTATTCCATTTTCGACGGTCGGGACCTTATTATTATAAGTTGCATTATGTCTTCGCAAGAAGTTAACGAAAACTTGACCATGACTTCCTCCAATTTGGGTAGAACCTTGAATGTCTCGGTATAGAAACAGTCTTGGGATGTCATTCCAAAACATTGTCCTCAAAGTGAAACCATTAAGATCCTTGAAAGCGTCCACAAGTACAGGTTCTTTAATAGACAGATTTTGAATTGTAGAATCTGCGAAAGGAAGATACGCAAATGTAGTACGCCTGGCAACTCCGAAGATCCTTGTAAACTTATTCTTCCAGAAGAAAGTGAAACATTCTTCTAGATACTCGAAAGTGCTGGTCGAAGCAATGACAAATCTTTTAACCCGTAGCCTTTGAATAAATCCGGACAACAGGGTTAAGAACTGTTTATTTTCCACGGAACACTTCACCACCAAAACAGCTTTGTTCAGGAACACTCCATTGTCAATATCAACTGAACCGAAAGTTTCATCGAACAGCATTACAGCAGTATGGTCATGTGTTTTCATAAAATCACTCAAAAATTCATCATCCATTCCATAGAAGTACACTGTCGTTGAATCACATTCTTGGTAAATCCTCTCAATAAGACCTTTTAACTCAAAGTTATTTCCGAAGACATTTACGAAGAGAAGGATAAACGTAAACGTACCGGTTGTCCGTAAAGTCATTTTCGAGTGCTTCAATGAATTTTAGTTTTCATCCCATTGACTTGCCTTTTAATGCTTTCGATTGTATAATTTGTCTAATTGCTTTGTTATTATACTCATTTGTTCTCAAACTTATCTGATTTCTTAAATTATGCTATATTTTATGGAAAATTCTTCAGGGGCGTTAAGTTTTTAGTTATAGATTGGATCACGGACGGTAAAACTCTTTTCTAAAAAGATTTTGATATTCCATAGAGAGTCCTTTTGCACGAGGATTCCCGTGACATTAATAATTATAATATATTAATTTTTTATTATTATCAGATTTATTTATTATTTTTTTTATTTTATATCCTTTAGCTTTTATTTGATTAATTATTATTTCTTGATTAGATGAAGTTCAAATGCGGCGTTAGCGCTAGGCCGGATTAGACTACGAAAAACTCAGTGTGTAAAAGGAAGCCATTCACTCCGACAATTCTATCTGTAGGTTTGTTCGATGTTCCCCGCCCCAGTGCGCACTGGGGAATGTCAGTGCATTTCGTTTAGCTGTCAAAAAACTGTGTTTCTGCTCGGGGTTTGATTTAACATCGAACAGCTCAGTGCAACAGTTTTAGTTTTTTGACATTTTATTTATGTATTAATTTTCTTTACAAAGTCTACAGTTTTTCCATTTTTTTTTTTTTTTATAATTAACGCGCGCACAAGGGATTATGTGTTTCCCTTTTAATGTAGAACACACTGCGCGGGCATTACGAAGATAGGGAGGGGAGAGATAGGAGGTGCCGATTAACATTGGTTTTGAATGTTTGCAGATCAAAATGGCAAGGGAAAATCCCGCCGGGTAAACTATTCCAGATTCGTGTCGTTGGGCTAAAAAAAGAATCCCTATATTTCACGGTACGTCCGAAATTAGGCTCAAGGGTGAACTGATGAGCATTCCTTGCGAGACGAGTATTACGGGAGAAACTTTTAAGGGGAGGAATGCAACTGGCTACTTCGAGTGAACATTTTTTGTAAAAGAAACGATAAAATAAGGAAAGACATGAAACATTGCGTCGGTGTTCGAGTGGGGCAATTGTTTCAGCAGCAGTTCTATTACCTATCAATCTTAACGCTCGATTTTGTATTCTATCAAGCAGGTGAAGCGATGTTTGCGAAGCACCTGCCCAGAGGTGGGAGTTATACTCGAGTTTAGGGCGTATAAACGCTTTATAAATTGTAGCCAGATCAGATGGGGAAAAGTACTTCTTACACCGATACAGAAAACCTAAGCACTTTGCAGCATTCTTAGCGATCTCAAATATATGGTCGTTCCAACGGAGGTCGTCGTTGACACACATACCGAGTACTGAGAGCTTTTCGGTTTCTTCGATGTAAGTGCCATTCATGGACAATGGCATTGGGGGAATGTTTAGCTTTAACGACAGAAGACAGCATTGAGTTTTCGAAGCATTAAACTCCACACGATTTCTATTACCCCATTTGACAATGCTGTATAAATCGGAGTTTAATGAGCTTGACATACGGCACCGTTGCAATTGTACGTCCGAAGGCGAAGGACGTGAATTATCGAACGAATATGAAAAGCTGAGGGTAGAGTCGTCAGCAAAACAGTTAAGTGGATTAGAAGTAACAGACAGAAGATCATTTATAAAAATGAGGAAAAGAGTCGGAGACAGAACAGAGCCCTGGGGCACACCAGCATTTATTTTATGGGAATCAGACTTGAATCCGTCCAATACAACTTGTATTGAACGGTCCAGAAGATAGCTTCTAATCCAACGAACAAGAGTATTATCGATCCCAAAAGCACGCATTTTCGATAAGAGAGCTTCATGCCAAACTCTATCAAATGCCTTGGAGATATCAAGAGCAATAATCTTACTTTCACCAAAGCGATGTAAAGATTTGTTCCACTGTTCGGTGAGATATGCCATCAGATCACCAGTGGAACGGTTGCTGCGGAAGCCATACTGACGGTCATGGAGAAGCTTACGATCTTCGAGATATTCCTTAAGCTGACGGTTAATCAGTGTTTCCATGACCTTAGAAAGAAGGGATGTCAGTGCTATGGGTCGGTAGGAGGAGGGGGAGGATGGGTCACCTTTCTTAGGGACAGGCTGGACAAATGCTGTTTTCCATCTTCTAGGAAAGATTCCAGAAGAGTAGGAGCGATGGAAAAGCTTACGCAGTGGCTTTGCCAGTGTGGAAGAACACCTCTTCAGAAGAATCGGGGGTATACCATCCGGGCCAGCGGATTTGTGTATATCGAGATCTTTGAGAACTCTTGCTACTGTACGAGTGCGGAAAAAAATGTGTCCCATGGAAAAATTTACATTCTCAAGTACAGGAGGGGCAACGTTGCTTTGAGGCAGCGTGGAGCTGGCAGCGAAATGGGCGGCGAGCAAGTTTGCCTTCTCTGAAGAGTAAACAATTGGTTTGTTATTGTCGATGAGCGTTGGAACCGAAGATGTCGAGGAGTTTTTTATATTTTTTACAAATGACCAAAAATTTTTACTGCCTTTGGGACACTGCAGAATTTTTTGCCGTAATTTTTGGTCATGCAAAAATTTGGTTCTTTCTATAACGGAGTTGCATGAGTTCCTTGCTTGTTTGTGCTTTTTCCGATTTTCCTCTGTAGGGTTGGCTTTGTAAGATCGGAAACTTACTTCTTTGAGCCTGATAGCTTCTTTACACTCAGAATTAAACCAAGACTTTTCTTTAGGTTTGATGTTTTTTACTCTGTTAGGAATAAAAGCACGCATCCCTAGAAGAATCACATTTGTGATCATTTCAGCACTGGCATCAATGTCACTATCGAGGAAGCATAGTGACCAGTTAAAGTTTCGGAAAAAGAAATTCAGGCCGTCCCAGTTGGCTTTCTCGTATTGCCAAACGGTCCTGGTGGGAAGTTTTTCTTTAACTGGATGGGTGGGGGATGAGAAATTAGCTGAAATGATACAATGGTCTGAAGTGCCAAATGGAGAAGTTACACTAATGGTATATTTATCAGGGTGAGAAGTAAGAAACAAGTCAAGAGTATGGGCTGCTTGCCCAGCAACATCCGGTATACGCGTTGGCACATCGATCAGTTGGGTAAGGTGATGTAACCCGGCAAAGAGCTCGACATACCTTCCTTCGGGTGTTGTCTGACCAGAATAGCGGAGCCAGTTGGAATTGTGTACATTGAAATCGCCCGCAATAACGATTTCAGTGCGAGGACAAAGGGAAACAATTTTCGAGATGGAATCAGACAGTGCATCAAACTCGTTACAAGTCGAATTACTGTCAAGATTTGGACTCCTGTAAATAAAACAATAATGAATGACATGCTTGCGGACAGTGAATTTGAGCCATAAGAAGTTAAAGTCCGTGTTGGAACATTGCCCATATTGGGGAAGGCTCTGGCAAGCAATATCATTCCTAACATAGACCACGAGACCATGATGAGAAAAGAGTAATGGCACCAAGCTATACCCATGTAGAGCAAATTCTGATAAATCAGTATTTGCTCCAACCTGAGTTTCATTTAATGCCAAAACAGCTGGCCTGTGTTGAACAGTGTAGACGTACACGTGAAAGAAATTCTTTCTTAAACCACGAACATTTGAATACACGACACAAAAATCACTTACCATTTAAAAATATTTACATACAAAACACAACTCTGATTAAGTCGAACTGCGCAGTGAAAATCAAAATTAACTTCTGTAATAATCAAACTGTCTTAGGTGTTATGCCCATAAGACAGCCTGTTTACAAAAAATCAATCCAAACATTCAGCACAATAAGACAAATTCAGATGCCCTTATCTATTTACCGCAAGCATTGTATGATCATACGATGCCTACAGTAGATAAGAAAGAGGCAGTTAAGCACAAAGGTCTTGGGACAGAATAGAGGATATTTTGTTATGCGAATGCGTTTTTTTTTTTTTTTTTTTTTTCTTCTTCAGCGCGAGTGGGCATCTTTTTCATTCATCCTACGACGCGAGTGAACACTATTATTTTTTTTTACAGCACACGCGAGGGGTTTTTTTCTAATTTCTCAACGAGCGTGTATTATTTTTTTTTTCCTTAAAGCACTCGCGATAACAACGCGCAACAATTATTTGTTTGGACTTCGTTTAACTTATTGTGCGCGCACCTCGACATCCGTCTTCAACGAGCTTAGGATCGACACTTCGACACTTCCATATCCATCAGATAGAGTATATCTCGGCATTTTATCTAAAATCACGAAAATAACTTAATAATTGCAAAATAACCTACAAAATATCTTATATTTATCAGATATTGCACTCCAAATTTGTAAAATAAAATTTGTTTTAAACTTCTACCACCAAGCACCAACAGCTGATTTGAATTTTGACAGCACTGATTTCTTACACCGACCAAAAACCTGGGGCGTGAGAGTGTGCACTCAGTGCGTGCTCGGGGTTGACATCGAACCCAGTGCAAAAACACTGGGGCGAAAAAAGTGTCACATAAAACACCTCAGTGCGAATCCAGTGTACACCAGTGCGCCCCAGGGCAGACATCGAACAAAGCTTGTGACAACAGTAATAAATGAATATTCTGTTTTTTAATTCTGCGTCGTCATAAAACATACTTCCGACCGACTATGTCTGGAGATCGCATTAGCAGTAAAGCTTCCGCTCACTATAACGGGTTTTCCAATTAGAATACTACTTTGAAGTTTTTATGAATTTTCTGTACCTTTCATTTTAAGAAAAAACAAAATTTTGAAAAATGTGCAAATCAGATGTTGATATTTTTGTAGCGTGTCTACATGCAACACCTAAGCATAAGCACAAAGCCACCACATTAAGAAAATCAATCAGCCATTTTATTTCCGGTTTTGATTCTAAAGGTGTGTCCACATAGTCCACACCAATAAAACATTTTTTAAACATTTCATAAACACTTAAAAAAACATTTCACAAATATTTTTTTGTTTGTAAAATGGTCTGGACGCTTCGCGAAACATTTCTGAAATGTGTTTCCCATTCCGAACGGAAAACTTTCTTTATTTTTCAAATATTTTAGTCTATGCGAAAGGCTTTTGGTTATTATTTTTTGTATTTCTTCATTCCATGGCGATAAAACACTATAATTGCTACTTCTTTACATTCCATCTTGAAGTACAAAACTGGATACATAAAATGGAAAAAAATAAACATTTCCGAAACGTTTCTGAAAACGTTCACAACAAAAAGACATTTCAGAAATATATAAACAAATGTTTCTTAGTGTAGACACACCTTAAGACTTCTTCGTGACTGTTGAGTTTTAACTCTTTTCTTTTTGCTCCTGGTGGTTTAGTCTGCAATATTTTGATTGTAAGATGATATTTGCAAATCCGGCCCTGATTATGACATTATTTTGAAATATAGAAGCTTATGTGTCGATGTACTTGTTAATGTGAGGGGTGATGCTTGTAATATTCAAAATCACTTAAACTGATTGAAACCTTTTATGTCATTTGTAATATTAATTTAGGTTTTATATGTATTATCATTGTGTTTACAATCCATAGTACTATCATCGATGTCGTTTTGTTTCTCTCGTTTTGTAACTTTTAATAGGGGAGACGAGAACATTTGGATGCTACACTTTTGTGTTTTGTTCTTAGATATTCTACACTCAAATGGCGATTTCAGCGCCACACATTGCGGTCTAACACCAAGTTAGTTGACTTTTAGTTGACATTTAGTCAAAAAGTTAGTGAAGATTTCTCAACTAACTTTCAACTGACATTTTCCCCTTTATTGGTGTCAGTGGGCCTCTGCACACGAGACTAATTCTTCCTAGGGTAGAAGTAATTTTTAGGTGAGTGACACTAGTGTGCAGGCGGGACGGCAGAAAATCTTCTTTCGATTTTGAAGTTGAAGAACGAAGAAGAAAACTAATACACACACAACAACAAAAGCTAGTTAACTAATACTTCGTTTTCAGTAGAGACGAATAATGGCTAAAACACATACACGCTTTAGAACAAACTTCGTCCCGTTACGTACATAAGGCCTTAGAGCTTAGAGCGCTGTTCTGTCATCGTGAATGTGAAAATATTGAAAAAAGACTGTAAAAAATAAAAAACAATCTAATTTGAACGTATTCATTGAGTAAAATGTCAGAAAGCGAGCAAAAGTTCGGTCAATTCGAACTTTTTGTATATCACTTGCTTTCTTACGTTATCCTTACGTGCGTCAAATAAAGCGTTTGTAGAAAAACCGGTATTGTAATAAACTTTAAACGTTTCTGTATATTTGAACTTTTTGAAATTGTCAAAGCCGGTTCTGAAGCATGTTTGTGTTTCTACTTTAAAGAAGTTGGTGACAAGAAACGTCAGACTATTATTTCTACGTAAATGTTAATTCTTTTCTTTTTATAATGTCAACTTTGACGTTTGTTATTGAATCTTATTCAATTGTTATTCAATTGTTTTCAAATAAGGTGTGTTTGAGTTCACAAAACACAAATAGGTGGATATTAGAATTGTGAAATGTGATTTTGTATGGGAAATGAGATGATTTGGAATCAATTTGGAAATTTGATATGGATATGCAATTAGTTAATTTGGCCTAGTGAAAACGTAGTTTGAGGTTGTGTCAAATGGTTGCGTTAAAATGCTGGCTAAATTTGATTCCATGGATAAATTTTAACTGTTTAAATTGTTAAATTACGATAATATTTAACCTGCTCCAGAGCAAGCTAAATTTAAGCCTAAATTTTGACGTCTTCCATTGCTTGTGTAAGTGCAAGAGAGAAGACGATAAATATAAATTTGTTGTTCGTGTCAATCTATATCAATTGTTAATTGATAAAAACATCCCTTTTAATCTAATTAACACAGCAAAAAGCTAAAATTATGTCCATGTCGATGCAAACGAAAATAAGCCAGGGAATTAAATTTAGCCAACATTTTAACGCAATTGACACGTACCCTAAGAGTCAGTGTATACATTGAACGCTCCCAATGACCAAACCATAGAGTAACTATACTATAAAGAGGGAAATCTACTGCCTTCTTTTGACAATGCCTACAAGCTGGTCAAATAAGTATTGGTGTAGAACTGTCAAAAAATTGTGAATCAACCAGGAAGATGGCCAGACGAAAAATGACCACCATGAGAGTACTATAGAAAATGTATATACAATGTTGTTTCTTTAAAAAAGAAATCATGTACACAAGAAGGTCTAAGAAAATCACCTTAAGCCTTAAGGAATACATTTCGAACACATCCCGCTCGATATGGTGGAGGTGGGTTTCTAAATCGTCAACAACAGCATAACAGAAATCAGTTATAGTTATAGGCATTGTATATAAAAACTATAGTACTATCATGAGGCAGCTTCTAGTTTAGAGAGATACTGCCGTAATAGCGCTGCAGTAGTTCTTAATATGCATTTGTATGGGTTTTGAAAAGTAGAAAGAAATATAGTGATGAAAGAGTAGGTTTTTTTTATATTTTCAGAAACGTATGAGTTAGAATGATTACAAGCATTTGCAGGAATAATGAATAATAGCACGAGTGAAAGGTTCAAAAAGTGACACTGGACCATATGGTATGGCAGAGTAAGGGAAACAACATTGGATTTCCCTTTGATTTTTCGTAAACAAACCAATATTGTGCGTCTTAAATAATTTTTTTGGATTTTGCATTTTTCAAGAAATTTTGTTATTTTTGTATTTTCTGTATTTCATATACCAAAATCAACTACCAATGTTGCCATATTCGGATTCGACTGTTTTAAGTTTTAATATAAATATTGTTCAATCTCGAACGTTAGTTAAATATAAAACTGATGCCAGTTGGTACTATGTTGTTGGTACAATAGTATTTAAGTACTACATTGTTAGTACTTAGTACTAGAATTTAGTACTATCGTAGTGTTGGTACTATATTTAGTACTAGATTTAGTACTTAGTAGTATATTTAGTACTATATTTTGTAGTTAGTATTATATTTAGTAGTTAGTAGTACATTTATTACTAGATTTTTTGGCGTGATAAGTGAATATACTCTAAAGCAATAACATAGTTACAAACATATGCAAACAATGTGTTTTATTTTTAAAATAAGTAACTAGGTAGGTACTTCCACTCAAATTAATTTTTTGCAGACTTACAAAAATTAATATAATAATCAAACATTCAAAATTGTACAAAAAACCAAACCAATATTCAAATTTCAGCAAAAATTCGTTTAAAACGGTAAATTTCATCCTGTTGCCGTATTTATAAAAAAAAACACCCAAAAACAGTGTATTTCTAAGGCAGAAATAAAAACTCCCCACATACCTGTCTAAATTTCTATCTTTCATTCTCTCATTATCAGAAAATAACAAAGAAATAACACAAAAAAGAATTGATAATTTGCTTTCCTCTGACTGCCCATCTTGGTAGTACTATAGATTCTATATACAATGGTTATAGGTACAAATTGTTTTCGATAGAAAATTTTATTAAAATACATACATACATATATCAATATGAACACTCAGCAAATTGTTTAGTGAATATTGTGTAGTGATAGTGACAATGAGAACTATGTATGTGCTTATAATCATAAATAAAACGAATAAGCAGTTTAATTTTTTAAAAAGGACACAATAATTCACGGAGTTCTTTCACGTCGATCAATTTGAGAGAATTTCACAAAATACCTCAATCGGAAGATGACGACGACGTGCCTCCATATTGATATATTTTAATAAAATTTTCTATCGAAAACAATTTGTTTATACCTAATCTATAATGAAAGTTTTTGTTACTGCCTCCAACATGGAGATTTATGAAAAATAATAACGAAAAATTCTATTAAATAAAACAAATGTTTACTTTTTAATATGATTTTAAGTTAAGGTATTTTATTTAAACATTTAAGTTACAACATTTATTTTTAATTATTAAATTTAAAGTCGCGACGCGCGTTTTGGACTTGCGTCCATCATCCGGCTAATAAATCCTTTTTTGCCATTGTTTTAATTTTCTTTGTTTACTTATTTGTTGTAGTTCGCTGTAATGTTATATAGTGTTGTCTTCTTTTATCTTGTCTTTTAATTGGTATGTAATTGCAGTGTCGTATAATGCGTTACTTTTAATTGTTAGTTTGTCCTTAAGCACTTTGTCTTGTTCCATCTTATATGACTTGTAAATGCTTTGATAATCTATTCCACTTCGTTGTGAACATCCTTGCGCAACAAGTCTTGCTTTGTATCTGGATATTTCAACTTTTTCGTTTTGCTTTGTTTTGAAAATCCATTTAGTTTTAAGCGCATTTCTTGCATCCGGTAAATCTGTTATACTCTATGTTTTGTTTTGGACCAGTGAATTATTCCCTTCTTCTATTGCATTTTTCCAATTCACAAAGTTGGAACTATTAATGGCTTCATAATAACTGTTTGGATCTTCACTAACACGCGCGTTTTGGACTTGCGTCCATCATCCGGCTAATAAATCCTTTTTTGCCATTGTTTTAATTTTCTTTGTTTACTTATTTGTTGTAGTTCGCTGTAATGTTATATAGTGTTGTCTTCTTTTATCTTGTCTTTTAATTGGTATGTAATTGCAGTGTCGTATAATGCGTTACTTTTAATTGTTAGTTTGTCCTTAAGCACTTTGTCTTGTTCCATCTTATATGACTTGTAAATGCTTTGATAATCTATTCCACTTCGTTGTGAACATCCTTGCGCAACAAGTCTTGCTTTGTATCTGGATATTTCAACTTTTTCGTTTTGCTTTGTTTTGAAAATCCATTTAGTTTTAAGCGCATTTCTTGCATCCGGTAAATCTGTTATACTCTATGTTTTGTTTTGGACCAGTGAATTATTCCCTTCTTCTATTGCATTTTTCCAATTCACAAAGTTGGAACTATTAATGGCTTCATAATAACTGTTTGGATCTTCACTAACACTATTATCCCACGACATATACATTACATAGTCAGTCATATCTGGTAGTTTTCGAATTCTGATTGGTCGATGAGCGTCTTCATGTTCTGTTGACATTGAATTGATAATAATCTCTTCCTCAAGATTATTATCTAACTGGTTTTCTTCTGTTGATTGCACGACTTCTGTAGAATTGTTATGATTAAGATTTTCATGGAAACATTTTCCCACTAAATCTAAATCATAAGGAAGAATATTCCTTAATACATTGCTCACTTGGTTTACTTCTTGATATTTTCACGTCAAAATACATCTTATTTTCCAAAAATTTCACATCACATCACATTCACAATAACCCATCATAATGCATTTTGTTGACTTTAAATTCCATTTCTTACGCTTCTCTTTAGGCTTTTAAACCATACAATACATAACCATACGATACAGCCAAATATTCGTAAATGAGATACATTCGTTTTATATCCGTTCCAAATCTCTTCTGGGATATTTTTTTTTGGAACTCTATTTAACAAATAGGCTGCTGTACTTATCTCTCTGCCCAAAAAAAATTCTTAAATTTGCATCTGCCTCATAGTCCGAGCCATTTCAACTAACCTTCTGTTCATACGCTCCACTTACCCGTTTTGTTGCGGGCTATAGGGTGCCGATGTCTGATGAACTATACCATTCCCTTTACAAATTTTCTGCATGTTTGCATTGCAAAATTCCAAACCATTGCCCGTTCAATCAAAATTCCAAAATACTACAACAAATCTCTTTATTTTATAAAACACAACGTCTTTTACTTATTCACAATTCAAATACGTTTTTATAATTCAACACTTTTTATTTAATCTCAATTCAATCACTTTTTACTAACGCTTCCAGTTGTTAACAATTCCACTTTCGAAAATAAACTGCCTTTCAATGCAATCTCGAATTAGTACTTCAAGTTCGATTTAGTACTGAGTTAAAACATATTGTACATACATATGTAGCATACTCTTAGGCGCATGGTTGTTGTACACAATGAATCCAAAAAATGTCGTTAATTTACAAAATGTATCCTCCGAATATTTAAACTTGTTGCCACATCACAATATAGACAAAAACTTTACTAGAGAATTCATCGAGAAACAATAGATAATATTTTGCACCTCCTATTGATTTCTGTCCCGTAGGACCACATACATCAGAATGTATCAATTCCAATACATCTTTTGTAACACTTTTTGATGTGGGAAAAGAAATCCTTGATTGTTTTCCATAAATGCATGAAATACATTTATTTACCTGTTAACCCTTCATAGATTCCACTCCGTGCAAATTATCTTGAATTATTTTACTAAAAAAAAAACATTGTTGGTATGTCCTAACCGTTTGTGCCAAAGATCCTTGCTTGAAACTTGAAAACTTTTGTGCTCCTTCTCAATATCAAGCTTGTACATGTTATTAATAACATTTGCTGTTGTCACTGGTTTACCTTGTTTAAAAATTTCACAGTTTGTATTGAGACATTTCACAATTAATCCATTTTTTGTCATCTGTCTAACAGATAAAAGATTTGCACAGATCTCTGGTACTGACAGAACATTCTTCAGAGTAACATCTTCGTGTTTCTGTCCGACGTATACTCGAATTTGCACGTCTCCCTTTCCACAAACTTGAAACTTGAAAATATGTTTCTATTTTTTGCCATGTGCGAAAATGCACCCGAATCTATGTACCAGCTTTGTATATAGAACCTATAGTACTACCATCAGTGTTCGAAAACTAGCGCCATCTAGTTCGTCTATATCTCCCTAAAGTTTTTCTCTGAGTGGAGACCGCAACGTAGACTTTTAGTCGGGGAAATGTACTCAACACATATGCAATGTTAGAAAACGACAGAACGACAAAAAGTAATAGCAGTAAGAAGGAAACAAACGATGAAGACTTTTTCATGTTATTTCATTACCATTTTCTTTAGAATAAGCGATAATGAGAGATTGAAAGATAGAAATTTAGACAGGTATGTGAGGAGTTTTCATTTCTGCCTTGAAAATACACTGTTTTTGGTAGGTTTTTTTTTATAGATACGGCAACAGGATGAAATTTACCATTTTAACGATTTTTGTTGAAATTTGATATTTGGTTTGGTTTTTTTGTGTACAATTTTGAATGGTTACCATGTTTGATTATTATATCATTTTTTTCAGTCTGCAAAAATTTTATTTAAGTTGAAGTACCTACCTAGTTAATTATTTTACAAATAAAACACATTGTTTGCATATGTTTGTAACAATGTTATTGCTTTAGAGTATATTCACTTATTACGTCAAATAATCTAGTACTAAATATACTACTAACTACTAAATAAAGTACTAAATCTACTAATTACTACAAACTATAGTACTAAATATACTAATTAGTACTAAATCTAGTGCTAAATATACTACGATAGTTCTAAATTTTAGTACTAGGTACTAAAAATCTAGTACCAAAATACTATTGTACCAACAACATAGTCCCAACTGGCACCAGTTTTATATTTAACTATCGTTCAGAAATTGAACAATATATATTAAAACTTTAAAAAGTCGAATCCGAATATGGCAACATTGGTAGTTGATTTTGGTATAAGAAATACAGAAAATACAGAAATAACAAAATTTCGCAATAAAAAAGAATTACAAAAGTCTACGAACATAAGAATGATGTACGTAGACTTTTGACCTTCAACTGTCACAAATGACAAAGAAAATAAAAAAGACATTCCATACGAGGAGGCAAAATTATGAGATAAATTTACAAATTTTGACAGTTCATTTACGAGGATATACATTCACGAGGTTTATAAGGTTTATGAAGGTTTTACACGATTGTATGAATAAGACAAACTAGAATTGAATACTTTATAAATAATATTAAGGTACTAATGTTTATTTTTATATCTCTTCGGACAAACTTTTTCCTGTCCCTTTGGCGGTTAAATGGACCCTTCTACGGCGGCTTTCCGGAATATTGTGCTTTACACTGAGAAAACATAAAAAATAAATAAATTTAAAATTTACAATGAGATTTCAAAAGAATAAACAATTTTTCTCCCACGTTAACCAATTCCATCTCTCGAATCTATCAAAAAGAAAACAAACTCAATCACCACTATAATACAATTTTCAATTTATTAAGAAACCAATTGTTTTGTGCATTTGCCAACAAAGTTTCACCCAGAAAAACCACAGCCGCCACTGTGCAACCAACAAGTAAAACGTCCCAAGCAAATGTCAAATGATGCATGGTCAATGGCTGATGATAATGGCCGGAGACATCATCACGGCTGGAATTAGTCCTAAAACCGGTAAGAAGCGCTTGCAAGCTTTCGTCTTCTTGCCATTTATAAAGCAGACCTGTCTGCATGAAATCCATGATAAATCTGTCAAGGATATCCTTAAACGGTGAATTTTTAGACATAAGAAAGCATACAAATGAAGAAAATATGTTGTCGGATATCAATCGAAATAGCGGTTGTACAATATGCGATTGCAGTTTGATGAGGAAGTTTCCTCTATCACTTCCAATTGAATATGCGACGCTGGTATTTGTCATAGAATCTCTTTCTCTAGCCAAAATATGTAAGTCGACTGGGACTACGATCTTCTCAAAACCCGCGGGAGCTACGTTATACTGTTTCAATAAAGACCATTCGAAGTTGTGCATTAATACTGGCACTTTATTGTCCAACAAATCTTGAAGAGTTTCGTATTGTTTCACTTTTATGAAAACCGTTAGGAATGATGTAAAATAAATTGTATAGATATTTCCCAATACAAATGCAATGAGTAGCACTTGAATTTGAAAGCGGTAGGCATTGGTTATCCCTCTCTCTGTAGGGAGACGCAGCATCATCAGAAATATGTTGCTAAGACTGATCCAATAATCTGGCCCAGAATTAGCGCAAAGATCCTTCAGTATGTCCATCAGAATTATGTAGACACAAGTTATTCCTATACCCAACCACGTCGTTGGGGTAAATGGTCTGAAAAAGTATTCATTAGGATCAACAATACCGTTAATAGGCACCATGAAGGTATATTGAATTATATTGAAAGGATAACTGTAGGTAAGTACAATAATTGGGTTGAGTGGGTGATACGTATTCATTCCCAAGTCTACTGTGCCACTTAAGGTTCCATTGATTACGTCTCCTATATGCGCCAAATTATTTACGTAAGTTGCATTATGTCTCCGCAGGAAATTAAGAAATACCTGACCATAGCTACCGCCGATTTGAGTAAGACCTTGCTTATCTTGATATCGAAATAATCTTGGAATGTCCGTCCAAGACATTGTGCGCAAGGCGAAACCATTAAAATCCTTGAAAGCGTCCACAAGTACAGGGTCCTTAATAAGAAGTTTCTGAATTTTTGACTCCAATGCGAATGGTAGATACGCATAAGAAGTACCTCCCGCGATTCCGAAAATCCTTGCAAACTTGTTTTTCCAAAAGAAAGTAAAACATTCTTCTAAATTATCGACGCTGTTTGCCAAAACAATAACAAATCTCCTAACACGCAGAGTTTGGATAAATTTATATAAAAAGTTTCGAAACTGTTTGTTGTTTGTCTCCGAACACTTCACCACCAGGAGAGCATTATCAAGGGACATTTCATTTCCATCGTCAACTAAGGAGAAATTATCATCGAAAAGCGAAACCGCTATATCGTTATGTATTTTCATAAAATCATTCGAAAATTCACTCTCGATTCCGATGAAGTAAACTGTCGCCGAGTCACTTTCTCGGTGAATTCTTTCAATCAATTCATTTAACTCAATGTTATTTCCGAAGGCACTGAGGATGAGAAGGATAAACGTACCAGTTGTTCGTAAAGCCATTTCCGAAATCCGAATGCTTTAGTCTGGTTTGTTTTCAACTAGTTGAGCTGTCGTTTTAAATGCTTTCGATAACATAATAAATTAGTCTGATTGTTTTGTAATAATTATACATTCAACTTGTACCTCTGAAATTAAATGGGCAATTAATATCTAAAGTTGAGTGTCTTGGGAAAATAATACAACATTTCAGCAGTCAGGGTAATTAAGCATAAGGGTAATTAAGGTTGTGGTGCTTAAGGGCGCTGAAAAAGGGATAAACCGAACACAAAATCAGAATACAAAAACACGGAGCGGAAACGAACAATAAAATCATCCTTAATTTCTCTCTCTTTTACACTCAATTGAAATTTTGACGTGTGAAAACCGCATATGTTAATTACCCAAAACATACAGTCATATCGCATTGGCATTAATCTATCAGCTTACTGAGATTCTGTGATATTAAATAACCAATTAAAAATGAATGCGCTCCTGATTTCGACTGTTTAGTTTGATGGAAGCGTAATAAATATTTATTTGTAAGCAAAGCAAACAATTTTGGTGCGGTACTAACGTATTATTTACAACAGCACATACCCGTATTCCTTTAGGGATTTTTCGCACATGAAAGCGACCAATATGATTCCTATAATCTGTTGTTTCTTTATTTTGACATTATACAATGACATTAGTGTAGAACATAGGAGAATGACGTCACGAATGAAGGAAAGCAAGTTGTAAGAATTTGTATGTGTATATACTTTGATGTTTCCTATTTTTAGTCGTCGTTTAAGAAACAAAGTGATAGGGCGGACTAACTAAACGAAAGTAAATATTTGGGATAATCAAGAACAGTGTAAACATCAGCGTACGTGTTTGTCGATAGGAAGAAAATAGAAACAACGTTTATTGTCATAACCTCTCTATTGTTCTAAGTATAATCATTATGGAATAAAATTTATTAAACATATATATGTAAGTTGTGTATGACAACTTCCAACGTGAACACCGTTAAACCTAAACTAACAATTTATCTGTACAATTTTTAGAATTTGACATGCTAAATGGCTTTTATATTGTTTTTGTTGTTATTTTCTGTAGGTAAAGGACTATTCACATGGGAGCAACCAACGAACGATAGAAATATAATTTAGGTTATTGTTTAGGTGCTTAATTAACAGTAATTCCTGAAATAATTTAAATTAGAGTAAACATATCCTTAGTCGGGAATTCCAAGCTGATTACAACAAACTACAAAGCTAATTCGCGTTCCACATATTATTATTTTATACTTCATTAGTTTTTTTACCAATATTAGTAGCTATTTTTTTTATATTTATAATAATTATAATAAATGGTGGATTTTCATTGTCCTGCAACGTCTTGATTTGCAAAATCAAGAAAATTAGAACGACGGAGATATACGTCATTTTACAAAAGAGTGAAGGAATACACATTATACGTATTCGTATTTCCTTGCTATAATTTATTATAGCTCGTTGAAAGAAGTCAAAATCAAACTATCATCTCCGTCCACTAGGGATTCTTCTACCTCACAGGGACGTTTATCTTAAGAATGAAAAAAATATGAATAATAGTTAATAAAAGTAATTTATTATTACTTAATTTTAAATCTTTTCGTATTTTCCATTTCTCTCCTTGTAGTTTGGCAATTATTAAAAATAAATAATTGACAGTTGTTGGCTTTGTTGCGTTCAGATTAATAGCATTCAGAGGCAAAAATTTTAATTTTGAACATGAAAATTTGAAAATTGTTGTAAAAACGAGAAAAACTGCTCACCTGAACTATGGAAATTATAGGGACCTCCAAATGCAGAAGAACCTGCTATAATCAAGATGAACATGTTCGTCTTCACCATAATCTTGATCTTGATTTCTCTTATTTCCTATAATCTTGATTTATCAAGATGTTCTTGATTTTTATCTTCCCTCTCTATCGAACGAGTATGATTTTATATGTTATATCCTACATTTTTGCAGAAGTCAACTTGCAGAATAGTGAAAATCCCCTAAAAAAAGATAGATAAAAGAAATAGATGATTGCAATTGCAAGATATGTGTCATGTGGCCAATATTTCTCGTGTCTAAATTTCTCTTCTTTTCAGACATATATATCTCAATTTATTTCTTGACACAGTAGAAGAAATAATTGGAGAAATAAATTTGACATTTTATAAACGACGCTGATTTTCTGTAATTTTTTTAATATTGTTTTTATTTTTTGCGTGTTTTGCAGGCATTTATTAGCAAAAAAAAAATAAAAGGAATAGCTAAAAGTAAATAATAAATTGAATTTTTTACAATCGGTTCCATATTCCCAACAAAAATAAAAATAACGCAAGGTTGTTTATTTGGTGAGATCATTGGAAATAATGAAATTTCATAAAATAACTTACCTACTAATTCATGAAATATAAACTTAAGAAATGTTTGACATAATGAACGATATAATTATTTCTAATGGAGGCGCGTCCTAAAGGAACATGTGAGGAACAGCTAATTATGTTTTTCTTCTGCCCTTGCATATGATTATGAAATCTATAATATTATCATGAGGCAGGATATACATTTGTATGGGTTTTGGAGAGTAGAAAGAAATATAATGATGAAAGAGTATGTTGTATGGTTTGTTTGCAAAAAGGCATTAGTTAGAGTACATGAGTAAAAGGTTCAAAAAGTGCCACTAGACGATATGGTATGGTAGAGTACTTACTTACTTACTTATGTTGGCTCAACTAGAGCGTGGTGTTCCTAGGCCTTGCCCAATACGCCCCTCCAGCTGGCTCGATCCCTTGCCTGCTGTCTCCTTCCTTCTACCTGGTCGCTCCATCGAATATGAGGTCTACCTTGGCTTCTGCCTCCCTCTGGTTTGGCTTTGAAGACTTTACTCGCTGGAGCGTTGGTGTCCATTCGCTCTACATGGCCCAGCCATCTTAGTCGTTGGACTCTAATTTTTCTGGCTAAGCTTACTTTTCTCTCGAAGACTCCAAGTGACTTTTCATCCGATTGGGAGAGGGTCCATGCTTCTGCACCATATAGCAGGACCAGGATGATGAGTGTTTTATATAGTGTCTCCTTGGTTCTTCTCAATTGGGCTTTATTCCTCAATTGCTTATTCAGCCCAAAGAAACAGCGATTAGCAAGAGTTAGTCTGCGTTTGATTTCAGCACTGATGTTGTTGACCGAGTTTACAGCAGCGCCCAGGTAGACAAATTGACTGACTACCTCGAAGTTATACATATCAATGGTCACATTTTGACCAAGCCGGTGGTGGGATTGGGCTTTTGTTGATGAAAGCATATACTTCGTCTTGTCCTCGTTTATTTTCAGCCCCATTCTGCTTGCTGCTGACTCCATAGTAGTGAAAGCACCGGTTACTGCTCGCTTTATTCTTCCTATCACGTCTATGTCGTCTGCAAACCCAAGTAATTGTGTCGATTTATTGAAAATGGTGCCCGATGTACTGGCATGGGTGCGCCGTATTACATTTTCAAGCACAATGTTAAAACAGCTGCATGACAGCGCGTCTCCTTGTCCAAGCCCTCTGGTGGTTTCGAAGGTTTCAGTAGAGTCTCTACCAACTTTGACGGAACAGCGAGCATTCTCCAACGTTATCCTGATAAGGCTTATCAGTTTAGCAGGGATTCCAAAGTTAGACATAGCACGATACAGTTCAGCTCTATTAACACTGTAGGCTGCTTTAAAATCGACGAACAGGTGGTGGGTGTCGATGTTATATTCTTGGGTTTTCTCCAGGATCTGGCGTAATGTGAATATATGGTCGGTGGTAGATTTTCCACGTCCTAAGCCGCATTGATAAGGACCTATTAGATCATCTGCAAACGGCTTTAGACGCTCACATAAAACGCTGGAAAGGATCTTATAGGCGATTTTCAAAAGGCTTATGCGTCTATAGTTGGCGCAGGTTAGGCGGTCTCCTTTTTTGTGGATCGGGCAGATGGTACTGAGGTTCCACTCATCGGGCATACTTTCCTCCGACCATATTTTGCAGATGAGTTGGTGTATGCTCCTTACCAGGTCATCTCCAGCGTGCTTAAAAAGTTCCGCTTGTCGACCATCGTATCCAGCTGCTTTGTTCATCGTTAGCCTGGTGATGGCTACTTTGATCTCATTTTGGTCGGGCGGGTGCAGTTCGTGGTCGTCATCTAGATTAACTGGTACAAGTTGATCTTGGGCGGGATCTTGGCTATCATCGCCATTTAACAACTAGTTAAACTAGTCTCTCCAGATGGCTAATATCGCCTGCGTTTCCACAATGGTGTTTCCAACCTGATCTTTGCAGGGCCCAGGGCGACTTGTGAAACCTGATGTAGACTGTTCTGTAGAAGTTTCGCACCTCTTTTCTGCAAAAACATCTCTGCATCTCCTCGACTTCGCGTTGTTGGTGTTCTTTTTTCTTCCTCCTGAGTATGCGTTTCTCATCCTTCCTTCGCTCAACATAGAGATTTCTAGTGGCTCTCGTATCTCTCTGAAGCCACGACTTGTATGCCTCCGTTTTAGCTTTGTTTGTCTGAGCACATTCGGAGTCGAACCAAGGGTTTCTAGGGGGAGGCTGTGAGAAACCTAATACCTCTGACGCAGCATTTCTTATGGCTTGTTGACATAGCTGCCATTGGTCTTCCGGGTTCATATCATCAGTCGAAGGATTTCTCGCAAGCTCAAGGGATACGCGGTCTGCATAGGCAGCTGCGGTCTCTTCCGATTGAAGTTCCAACATTGAATTTCTTCGGCGTAGTTGGTGTTCGCCTGAGAGCTTCCATTGAGAGATTCCATTGAGAAGCTAGGTAGTGGTCCGAATCGATGTTTGCTCTTCGGAATGTACGGACATTCAAAATGCTGGAGGAGTGCCTTCCGTCAATCGCAACATGGTCAATTTGGTTGCAGGTTCGACCATCTGGGGATCGCCATGTACCTTTGTCGATGTTGGGACTTGGGAATCGCGTGCTACTCAGCACCATGTTTATTCCCGCTGCAAAATCGATGAGCCTGAGTCCGTTATCGGAAGTGGTGTCGTGCAGGCTGTGTTTTCCGACGTTTAAAGCGAATCGGTAAGGTAGGTCGCCGTAGGCAATGTAGCTTCCCGGAAAAATCGCAGGTTCGTGTCTGAGGCAAATGATTTAGACCAAGATGCAATGCAGCACAGCTGATTATGGTGATTAATGCACCTATGGCAGTCATTGAACTGCAAAGTACATAGGTGAGGGAAGAAATAGGGAAAAAACGGAAAATGCATTCTGTTAGCTGGTCAGAAGATTCGACCGTTCAAACTGCGAATCAAAGTCAAACCACCAGCCGTCGGATATAGCATCACGGAGCGCGCATTTTGTAAAAAATTTAAAAGTACATTTGAATAAGAATTTTAAACAAAAGGCTTAAGGTACATACAATTTATTCAAATTAGTTACTATAGTGTAATTTATGTTTTTTTGTTAGAGAACGAGCGGATTCTGTTAATTATAATAGTTATAATTATAAGCCAAGCGAAAAAAATTTTAATAAAGGAGTGAGTTAATTAGATACAAAAAATATATATATATAAGAATAGTGTTAAAAAATGATTTTTTTTTGTATGGAAAGGGTGAATTCCTGTGAGATATCTGAACTGAGTTCGCAGGGGTATAATGTATGCATGGTGGCCAAGGACAGTGCAGGTCGAATAGGCTAAGCGCCACCGGGAAAAACCCCTGTCTAACCCGGGGTTACCAAGTAACCAAGAACCAACTAATTTTTTTTGTGAACTTTTATTCGTGGGAAAAGGTGCTCGTGGTCCGTGGAAGGCCACCATAGAAGGGTTCACCCCCTAAATCTTTTTGTATGGCCTTTAAATCCTTGTAACATAGCCTCACCTAGCGCTATAACCACAAGGTCAACTGTAAATCCTCAGAAATCTAACAGATATTCGGTTGCCTGCTACTACCTTCAATATTTTTTTTTGCCTTTTATTATTAAATTTTTTTTTAAGTATATAACTTTATTGTTCATTTGGCGAGATTTGTTGTATTTTTTTGATTCAAAAATTTAAATCAAGTGCAATTTTTTGTTGTGAGGCTGACACTGCGAAAGCTCGGGTTCGCGTGTAGGGTATCCCAGCGAACCACCGCTTTGCGGCAATATTTGGCACCTCCCTTAAGATACTTTCAACGAGCTCATTGAGGGTAGGCGATCTAGGGATGAAATTTGATATCGGGGAATAAAACATTCTCGTCTCCAAAGTGTTATTTTGGTGGGGGCTTTGGGGGTCTCGCTCACGACCCCGTTCTGGGCAACGCAGCCATTCTTGTTTTATTTTTAACATATTTTAATTGTTTGATTTTTTTATTTGTATTCGTTTGTTTAATTATACATTAGTTGATTCTAGCTTTATAACTTAATTATTAGATTTTATTTAATTTAATTTAATTCAATTTTCTTATTGGTTCTAGTTCTAAGTTCTTTAATCAAAATATTTATTTCGAATTTTTTTTGTGCACTTTATGTTAAAGCATTAATAAAAGAAAATGTAAGGTGTCGCCATACCGAAAGCGAAGATATCTGATTTTTCTTTTTGATCTTGGGCTTCCAACGATATATAGCTCATGATGTGCTAAGCATTTCCCAGGGGGTGCAGTAAGATGGAGGTATGGCAAATGGTTTGACAGTTTACCACAGATCGGAAATTGGGGAATTCTAGATAACAGAGGACCGAAGAATTCCAGGAGGGTGGGAACAGGTCCCGCCCTGCAACAACACCAGTGGAGCATCCTGGATGTGGTCCTGCTGTTAGTAAGTATGGCACGATTAGTGTATTTTGAAATAGGTGAGGTCTAGCTGTGGGGGCAAGATCCCCCCATATCCGGCGAGCTAAGCAGAGCGGAGCTAGCGTGCCATCGCCTCCACAGCGGATATTCTTTCCTTTCCTATCATCTCCTACCCCTTCTCTTTTCTATCCTTCCCATAACTACCCTTCCTTTTTCTTTTCCCTAAGGCCAGTCTCATGTCCCCCTACCTACCTGACCCTCAGCTCCTACAACCCTCTCCTCTTTCCCATTTCCAGTTTCGAACCTCTCCTCCTACTCCATCCCCTCCTCTTCTATCCTACCCTTCCTATTCTGATGCTACCTCATCCTAATTCCCTTTCCGTCCTAATTCCTTTTCCTTCCGTATACCCTTCCTTTATTCTATTACTTCCTTCTCATCCTTCACATCTGCTTCCTTTCCTTTACTCAATCCCAACCTGTACCTTCCCTCCTCCCTATCCAATCCCATTATCCTTTAACATATTTGCTTATTTCAAATGGGTCGCAAATTAGAAAAATTGACAACAGCTGAGTTGAAAGAAGAATTAGAAAAACGAAATCTTCAGACATCGGGGCTGAAAAAGGAACTATTGCTCAGACTTCAGAATGCTATCACTCAGGATGGTGGAGACCCCGATATCATGTTGTTCGATGTTGAAGAACAAGGGAAAGAAAGCACAGTAAGTACAGCCAATGAAATGCCTGCTTTCATGAAGTTGCTTCTGTCAAAATTCGATGCTAAGTTCCTCGAAAGAACAAAAGAATTCGTCAGAAATGCTGCAGAAGCAACTAAGCGAACAGAAGAACTTTCTCGAAAAACAGCAGAACGTTCTCGAAGAACAAAAGAACGTTCTCGAAAGCAAATTCGATGGTCTCGAAAACAAACTCGATGCACAGAATGTTCTCTTCGACAAAAAACTTCAAGCAATTTATCAGAAATTCGAAGCCAAAATAGAAAACTTGCAAGAAAAGTTCGGAATTGTAGAGCAACAGTACGAACATCTGGCTAAGGAATTTGATTCTTTGAAGAAGCAGAAGGTTCGGGAATATTCGAGCGACGGTCCACGAGGAAAGGAAATGCAGCCCCCTGTCTTCGATGGTCAAACATCATGGACAATTTATAAGAGGCAGTTCGAAGCTGCCGCCTTGACGAACAACTGGGACAACGAAGACAAATCAATTGCTCTTACGCTTGTGCTCAGAGGAACAGCTGTCGAATTGCTACTGACCATTTCTGAAGACAAACATCATGATTATGATGCCATGGTCAAGGCAATCGAGATGAGGTTTGGCGACGACCACATGCACAAGTTCACCGAGTCCAGTTGCGCCGAAGGGTTCAGATTCAGACAAGAGGTGAAACGCTACAACAGTTGCAAGCTGACATTGAGCGCTTGGCGAATTTGTCTTATCTCAATACCAGCAGGGATATCATAAACCAATTGGGAACCGATGCGTTTACTAATGCCATTGCAGATGGAAAACTACAAATGGCTGTGAGAATGGCAGGTAAGAAAACGCTCACTGAGGCTTTAGCATTTGCCCTGACAATGGAAGCAGCGGACCAAGCTTCGCAAGGTAGCCATCAACGTGTCGACATTGAAAGACAAAACCCGAACACTGTTCGAGGTCAAATGAGATGCTGGAATTGCAACAAGGACACCTACAGCGACAATGCAGATCTCCACTTAGACAGGTAAGCTGCCCACATTGCGCAAGGAGGAGGCAGAATGACGAAGCATCTGGCAGGAATAATACTCACACTGCTGGACAAGCTTCAACAGCAGGCGGGAAACGCCTAAGAACCAACTTCGCGGGGCTGAAGTTGGTTGATGGAATCGACGCCCCTAGGACCATCATCCAAGTTTCGCAAATTACACGCTGCAGCAAGAGCTTGACAGTGGAGACAGTCATCAGAAACAGAAAATGTGTGGCCACTATCGACACGAGTACCACAGCCTCCATAATCAGAAGAGACCTTGTTCAGACATCCTGGCTACATAACACCAGCTGCTACACTCTGAAGACAGCTACGGGAGAAGCAGCAAAAGTATACGGGGAGGTATTTCTAAAGATACAACTGGCAGGGTTGACCTTCTCACATGCATTCTTGGTAGCCGACGTAAGCGACGAATGCATTCATGAAGGCAGATGAGGTAATCATAGACCTTCGAATGCAAGTGTTAAGGTATCGAACCGTTGAGATCCCTATGGTATACGGAAACGAGAACGCTGTGAATCTTCGGGCGGTTATAAGCAGAGATGAAGTCCTACCACCTTCTTCAGAGACAGTTCTTTGGACGCGTTTGGAGGGTGATCCTGGGAACCACCGATTCTATTTCATTGAAGCAAGTGATAAAGAGGATTTTCCAAGCTATATCGTTGGAAAAATTTAAGTAGAACCAAAGAAAAACATGGTTCCGGTAAGGCTGATGAATCTGAACAAACACTCCGTCAAACTCAGACAAGGAGAAGTGATTGGAAGATGAGTACCGATTGCAGCCATATCGACAAGATCTGGGAGTGAATCTGCGAGTAGCCGAAAATCTCATTGGCGAGTTTGCTGATATATTTGCATCGCAGGATGGAGACTATGGTCGAACACACCTAGTACAGCACCGCATTGACACCGGCGATAGCAGACCGATCCGACAACCTGCTAGAAGACTTCCATTGGCAAAACAGGCGGAAGTCGATGAGATGATATCGACCATGGAAAAAGACGGTCTAATCGAAAACTCAAAAAGTCGGTGGGCATCACCCGTTGTACTAGTGAAAAAGAAGGACGGCAGCACTCGATTCTGCGTGGATTGCCGGAGGCTCAACGATGTCACCAAGAAGGACAGCTACGCCTTGCCTTGAATAGATGACACCTGGGATACCCTTTCTGGAGCAAAATGGTTTTCCACCCTCGATCTGAAAAGTGGTTACTGGCAGGTACTGATCCATCCAGAAGAAAAAACCGCTTTCACAACGGGAAATGGACTATGGCAGTTTACCGTTATGCCATTTGGCTTGTGTAACGATCCAGCCTTTGAGCGTTTAATGGAACGTGTGTTACAGGGTCTGACATGGAAAACCTACCTGGTGTACTTGGATGACGTCATCGTTGTGGGAAAGACGTTCGCTGAAAACCGCGAAAACTTGAGGGAGGTGTTTACACGACTTCGATCAGCACATTTGAAACTAAATCCACAGAAATGTGTCCTGTTTATAGCTGAGGTGAAATATTTGGGACATGTGATATCATCAAATGGAGTAAAAACTGACCCGGAAAAAATCGAAGCCGTGAAAAATTGGCCAGATCTAGCAGACAAACACAAATGAGGAGCTTTCTCGGTCTCGCCACATATTATAGGAGGTTCGTAAAGGATTTTGCCGGAATCGCAGTGTCTGCACCAGCTAACTGAGAAGGGTAGACAATTTAAAATGTCAGGGGAGTGCAAAAGAAGCTTTCAACATCTAAAACAGCGACTTTGTAAGGCACCTATACTAGCTTACCCCACCCCTGGCAAGACATTTATTGTGGACGCGGATGCTAGTAACGTGGGTGTTGGAGCAGTTCTGTCGCAGATACACTATGGGCAGGAGAAAGTGGTAGCCTATTTCAGCAAAGTTCTGTCGCGACCATCCGAAATTATATTTGGACGAACAGCCCGGCTTCCAAGTGAGCTTAAATTCGGATTTCGGATAAAAATTGCGAGTGACCGCATGAAGACCAGATAGGATGCGAGAGCAACAGCACCTGAATTCAACGAGGGAGATCTGGTATGGCTTTACAATCCACATTGCAGAAAGGGGAAATCGTCCAAGCTTCAGCAGGACTGGGAAGGTCCCTACCAAGTAGTTGCACGCATTGATGTCGTTTTTCGAATCCAACGAGGACCAAGAGCAAAAATGAAAATTGTCCATGTAGATCGCCTGCATCGTTATCACGGAAACAATGATGATGTGCTTGTTCGGGACGAACAAAACTAAGAGGGGGACAATGTGATGTGGCAACAAGTTTAAATATTCGGAGGATACATTTTGTAAATTAACGACATCTGTTGGCTTCATTGTGTACAACAACCAACATGTATGATGTACAACAACCATGCCCCTAAAAGTATGCTACATATTTACAATATGTTTTGACTGAGTACTAAATCGAACTTGAAGTACTAATTCGAGACTCGAATTAGTACCGAAAGCTTAGATTGTGCCAGAACCAGACAGAAGCTTCCAGAATCTTGTAAATTTGTATAAATACAAGAGTAGATGGTATTGAAAGTTCAGTTTATTTTCGAAAGTGAAATTGTTAACAACTGGAAGCGTTAGTAAAAAGTGATTGAATTAAGATTAAATAAAAAGTGTTGAATTATAAAAACGAATTTGAATTGTGAATAAGTGGAATAAGTTTAATTTGGTGTTATTTAAACTGAAAGACGTTGTGTTTCATAAAATAAAGAGATTTGTTGTATTATTTTGGAATTTTGATTGAGTTTTATATGTCGAACCCCAGGCCAAAACTTCACAATATGTAAATAATTTTAGAAAATTCTTAGCAACGGTAAGTAACTTTTTAGCAAATGCTTAGTTTTACTTTTTATTAACAGAAAATGGAAGAGAAGATATGGAAAAAGCCCCTGATGAACCTCGAACGAGGACTTCTGTGTGCCAAAAATGAACCAGCCCTCTCATGAAGTTGTAAGCATGGGCATAATTATTTGGTGAAGGCGGTGGCGTGCGTTTCTGTGCGATTTTGTGATGTGTGAATAGTGTTTATGATATATTTCTTTTTTCTGAAGGGTTTGGGTGCGCAAACGGAGCGAACAATTGGCAAAAAATCACGTTTGGGTTATGTGTGTTTTTGTTTGGCTATTGTCATAACAATTGAAATGTTAAACCAAAAATAAGTAAATGTTCGGTGTGAACGCTCAACTCGTTTTAGTAAACGAATAGCGAAAACGAACTTGGTGTGAATAGGCTATTAATACCGAAATCACATACCAATGTTGCCATATTTGAATTTGACTGTTTAGAGTTTTGATGCATATTGTGCAATTTCGAACGTAATAAGGAATTGATTTTTTTTTTGTATTTAAACGTAAAAGCTTAAGTTTAGTTTTCAAACCGGCATTTTACTGCTTACAATCCTACATAGGAAGGGTCTGTTTCCATGAATTTTTTTTTCAAACAAAAATTGTACAAAAAAACCAAACCAATAAAATTACAGCAAAAAATCATTAAAACGTTAAATTTCATCCTGTCGCCGTATCTATAAAACAAACCACACAAAAACAGTGTATTTCCAAGGCAGAAATAAAAACTCCTCACATACTTGTCTAAATTTCTATCTTTTATTCGTTGCTGAAATTTGATTATTGGTTTGGTTTTTTTGTACAATTTTGAATGGTTACCATGTTTGATCATTATATCAAATTTTCTAAGTCTGCAAAAATTTAATTTGAGTTGAAGTACCTACCTATTTACTTATTTTACAAATAAAACACATTGTTTGCAGATGTTTGTACCTATGTTATTGCTTTAGAGTTTATTCACTTATCACGTCAAAAAATCTAGTACTAAATATACTACTAACTACTAAATATAGTCCTAAATATACTACTAAGTACTAAATATAGTAAACTATAGTACCAAAACTACAATATTACTAAATTGTAGTACTAAGTACTAAAAATCTAGTACCAAAAATACTATTATGACAACAACATAGTACCAATCGGCACCAGTTTTATATTTAACTGGCGTTCGAAATTGAACATTATACATTAAAACTTTAATCGGTCAAATCCGAATATGGCAACATTTGTAATTGATTTCGGTATAAGAAATACAGAAATACAAAATTTCCTGAAAAATGAAAAATCCAAAAAATAATTGAAGACTCACAATCTTGGTTTGTTTACGAAAAATCAAAGGGAAATCCAATAATTTTTGTTTCCCTTACTCTGCCATACCATGTGGTCTAGTGTCACTTTTTGAACCTTTTACTTGTACTTATTATTCATTATTCCTGCAAATGCTTGTAATCATTCTAACTCATACGTTTCTGTAAATATAGCACACAACCTACTCTTTCATCATTATATTTCATTCTACTTTCCAAAACCCATACAAATGCATATCAAGAACTACTGCAGCGCTATTACGGCAGTATCTCGCTAAACTATATGCTGCCTGATGGTAGTAGTATATATTTCATATACAAAGGTTTTGCAATAAAAAATAGTTATAAACAATTTGGCACAAGCAAACCTTAAAGGCCAACCAATAATGGTTGGAATGGCGCCGACGGGCTCGTCCCCTTAGCTTAAGGGCTTACTATAATGGTCGGAAGCAACCGGAAGCTAGTGTCAAAACCAATCCGTTTGCAAATGAGCACGTCTACCCATAATGGACGGAATGCCGCGGAAGTATATGTCAAATTGTCTTCATTACAAACACCATCAAAAGCCAACTGTCAAGTTTTCATAAGGAAAACTCATCGAAACTTGACGAAACGGTGCAATCCGCCATTTAGGGCAAAACATACGAATGGCTTGTTCTCGCTCATTTACTGACGGACCCGTCCACGCCATTCCAACCATTATAGTTTAGCCTTTAATTATCATTTATTATTTTATATTTTCTTGATAACCACTTTTGCGGTTAAGAGGGATTTGTTGTTCTTCTGCCTGTACCAATGTACGCCTCTGCATTGAAATGTTGTTTCCATATTTGAATTCTTTTGTTTAAGAAATTTTTCCTTGGTGTGGACAGATATTTCAAGACAATTAAGAAGAAATAAATATATATTTTTACGAATCCCTTTTATTTTATTTGTGGGCCTTTGAAGACCTTTGAAAATTAAAATTATATTTGTCTGCTTTTATTTTCGTTACCTTTTTATTTAAGTCCAGTTTTTTAGTTTTATCGCCTGTTCACAAACAAATAAAAAAAATTACGTTTCAAAGGAAAAACTTATCGCATAGAGAACACCATTTTATCGGATGTATTCCAATCGATAAAATGATTGCCTGTCAATGTTACAGAACCAGGGTGATGCGATAAAATTAATTTTGTTCTAGTTTTCAACGTTTCTCGATTAATTTTATCGATGTAATAGTTACAGGGGTCCTGGTTTGATTCAGCTGTAAGAGCCCGGGGACACCATGTCTGTATGATATTGTATGGAAATGACAACCAACTAGCAGTCCATACTTAATTGGTCCATCATTATATGTTATCTGTATTTTAGTCCGATTTCCATTTTTTTAACTCTTGCTTACGAACTCATCCCAATAAATGTTAAACTTAACGAACAATATTATCCTATCCCTGAACCTAAATCATTCCATATACACAAAGCAACATCCATGTTGGCAAATTTAATTCTCTCTACCTTAATTCTCATGTTGTCTACCCTGCTAATCTGTCATTCAATCCAACTGCTGACATGGAACTATTTTGTGTGTTTTGTGTAAAAATAATGTACATAATATTTAGGTAAATTCCTAATAAACATATCCGTTTTTCATCAAATAGTTACATTAAATTAATAGACAAAACAATTCCCTACACAATAATGTAAAAATTAATAATTATTTTCATTGCAAAACTAGTAAAAAAAGCATTTATAAAAAGTGAAAAATGTACCCTTCTGTGAAAAATCTATGTAAAAAATGTTTTTTCTTTTTTTTCTTTTCAGTTTTTGTATAATTGAATAGATTTTTGTTTTTTTTAAGAAAGAATTCCGAAAACGTGCATTTATAATAGAAACAAAAAATCCAAAAAGAAACGAAAGTGAAATTTAAAGAAAAAAATAGAAAATGTCTCAGCAGGAATCAGAGGAGCACCCCCAACAACAACAATACCAGCAGTCGGATATCACAAGTTTGCAAGAGAATTTCAGCAAACAGCAGGTGAATTCACGTTAATTAAACATTTCCCGTAATTTGCATACGCTCTGAAGATTATATTGTTGTTAATTCTTTGTTTTTATTTGTTTATTAAAAGTTTGTGTCTTTGTTTTGAGTTTTTCTTTGCGATCTTTGTTGTGCTTTGAACATTTTCACCCAGAAAATCCAACATTACGTGAGTTTTGTTCCAAAACGCTATCATCTGTTGGGTTTTCTTTCCCAAACACACTACTAGAACGACAAGAATACCATTTCGTCATCGAGTTAGCTTCTATTTTGCTGAAAACATTAAGTCCCAAAATAAAATGCCAATCCCCTAGAAGCACCCATCCGCGACTTGTCGATTCATGCTCTGTTGATTGATATCTATTGATGCGGCGTTCTTAATGGGTCTTAAAGCATTAAGTTGTTAAGTTAGACGTGGTCTTCCTTCACTGCGACATCCTCCTGGGACAGAAACGCAGATTATACGAGCTAGAATCTATTTTGGTCTGTAAAATTCTCCCCCTCTTGGGGTATAACCTTCCCCATCAAGTCCTAACATATATTAATTTATCTCACTTGTGTTTCGATTATAAAACTAACAGTTCCATCATGACTCTCCCCTTTCACAGAGAAAAATATCCGCCCTGAAGGAGCTCGTGCGAAAGTCCGAAGTAGCACATGGGAAATCAACTTCCTCGACACAAGAGAAAGTCAAGAATATTGCCCTACGACTAACGAATTTGAAATCGAAAGCCCGATCCCGTCAGAACCTCGACTCGTCCACCACATCCCTAAACGAATCCCAATTCCAGTCTCAAGAGAACCTATACCTCCTGCAATCGCAATGCAGCACAACAACAGATGCCGGTGGTGGTGAAAGATTCAGCGAAACACCTCAACGCCTAACTTCCGGCCGCATCGAGACACCAAGCAGTGAGAAAATCCTACTTCTCCGTCGTCAAATGGAGGAGAACAAAGTCAAAATGGCCGAACGTGAGCATAGCAAGAGAGAAATCGAACACATGGTCACCCAACTGAAGGCGAAGTTCGACACAACGCAACAGTGTCTGGAGCACTCCTCGGAGCTGGGTCGTTCCATGGGCGATTTGAGTGCACTCTCCTATAGTTCGGTGGGCAGTAAGGTGAGATCAGCCACAGATTTGGCTTCAGCGCCGTTCAATCTTGACAAGGAGCGCATCAAGTTCCTGGACAACCGTGTGCGTTTGCTGGAGAAGCAACTGGAAAAAGAAAAGAGTTCATCGGATGCCTCGAAACGAGTCAAAGAGCTGGAGAACAAGATTCTAGAGTTGGAAGAGGGACTAAAGGAGAAACGTACTCGGGACCTGGTGGCGACCTTGAATGACCACGAGGTGGAAGAGAGCTGGCAGATTGAGAATGATCGCTTGAAGACCGAACTAGAGGAGAAGTCACGACGAATAGTTCACTTGGAGGAAGTAAATGACATCCTTGAGACAGCCAAGTGTGATCTGAGTGAGAAAACTCAAGAACTCGAAACTAAGCTTCAAGAATCAGAGAAGAGGAGCAGAGAATTCGAAGAGCAACTGGAAAATCTGAAATCCTCTATTGAGAGTCATAACTTAGACAACGCAGATCTAGATCGTCATGTTGAACAAGAATTAGTCCAGCAAGTGAATCAACTCGAGGCAAGAATCAAAGAACTGGAACAGGAAAACGATGACCTTCGACAGGAGAATGAAAATCTTCAACTCCAAAGCAAAGATGATGGAGAGGACAGAACAGACAGTCTAGAAGCAACCGTTGAGTCTCAGCGAGAAGACATAATGAATCACATCGAACGAGCTAAAGAACTCGAAGAGGAACTCATGGAGAAGACAATCGAATTAAATGTCCTCAATGCCAACTTTGCTGTTCTCGAAGAGAAACTCAAAATCCCCAATCGGAAGCCGCTCTTTGCAACCATGAGCGACGGAGAAATGTCGTCCCTCAAAGATGAACTAGAAGAATCCAAGAAAAAGGTGAAACACTTCGAGAAACAGCTGAACGAGTTCAAACGAATGTCCGATCTGCATGCCTCCGTAGCTGAATTGACCGATGAAAATGAAGAACTCCAACAAAAGATAACCGAGCTTGAGGAGGAAAAAGGACAACTCCTATTGAAAATGGAATCTGGAGAGCACACAACGATTGTCACAGAAATCGAGATCGAGAAAAAGATTGAGTATCTAGAAGCGACATGTCAAAACCAAACGTCAGCCATTCAACTGCTGGAAGAACAGAAAATGGACATGACCGAAGATCTAGAATCGACAAAATCCGAACTTGAATGTGCCAGAGTGGTTTCGGAAATGGAATCCATACAATTGGAGGAACAAGTGACCACAAATCTGCAAAAGATCGACGAGCTGCAGAAGGAGAATGTAAATCTATTGCAAACAGTCGAAGAATTGCGGGAGGAAAAGAGTGCAATGGCAAAGAAAATGGACCATTACGTAGCGGAAAACATGGAACTTCTGGACAAAATCGAAAAGCTCAGTAAATCCAGTTCTTCAGCTGAATCGATAGAAATTGTTGAGCGACTGACCCAGCAAGATCGTCTTGAGATCGAAGCCTTTAATAAACGTGTAGAGCAAGAAGAAGCCCGATTAATGACTGAAGATCCAACCACCGGTCAACAATCAATGGATCCAGAACTCACCGATTGCCTGGTGAAGCTCAAGGAAGAGAGTTCTGAGTTGATGCACAAAATTGAACTGTTCACCACCGAACGCAAGGAAGTTCTAGAGAAGATGGAAGCCCTTTCAGCTGAGAATCAAGAGCACTTGAAGAAGATCGATCAATTGTCTGACGAAAAGTCGGTGCTAGAAAGGACCAACCAAGAAGTCAACTTTGAAACGGAGCTTCTGAAGAGGAAATACGATGATGCCAATGAAGAAAAGGAGGCCATCCGACGAGAGATCAGAGAAATATCTGCTGAGAAGACCAAGATCACTGCTGAATTGAATAGTATGATCAAAGCGGCTTCCATAAGTGCGCCAAAAGATGGTAAGGATCTCTTGGAGAAGTGCGAAAAAAGCCTTGCCAAGCTGAATATAGAGTTGGAAAGCTATCGAAAGGCAAATGACAAAAATGCTAAGTTCAATGCATCCAAGAAGCTTTCTAAAGAAGCCAAGAACACTCATCAGCAGATGACGGAGCTTTTGCTCAAGGTGAAAGATGAAAAAGCCGTTTCGCCAGTAGACGATCCCAAGGTCGAGGAACTGCAGTCTGTAATCGCAGATTTGCGGGAAGAACTAACCAATGCCGCTGCAGCATCTGACGAGAAAGACATTCAGATCGTCCGGCTGAGCCAAGAGGTAACTTCCCTGCGATCGATGTCAGAAGAGTTCGACAAATTGATAAATGACAAAGAAATGGCTCACGAGAAGCAGGTAGAGAGTTTGACTCGCCTGCGACGTGAACTCGAGGCAAAAATCGAAACGGCCGATGCTGAGATGAGGATCCTTCAAGATCTAATAGCCGAACAAAAACAACAACTGATCGAAGCCTACACAGACAGTGAAAGTGAAATAACCAAGAAAATTGATGAACTCAAGACCCGTGACGAAGAGATATCTCAGCTAAAGATCGAAATTAAGGCTCTTCAGCAAAACAGTGGTCAAGTTGGTCAACAATTTTCCAACGATCTTCAGCTGGAAGTGGATAAACTGCGCGAAGCTTTGTCCATCAACAAAGGTCTCCTGGCCGAACAAATTGACGACCTAACCAACAAACAGGAAACTATTGACACTCTGAATGCACAAATCATGGAACTCTACAAGACAATGGAAGAGAATGCAGAAAAAGTCATCGAAAAGGAGGACAAAATCGCCCTTGTTCAAGAACAGCTTGACGGAAACAAAATCAAGATAGTCGAACTAACCAAAGAAAACGAGGAGAACAAGCAGGTTGTTGATAAGTTACTCTTCGAATTGCACTCCCAAAAGAATCAATTGCAAAAACTGACCCAAATGCCGGTTCTGGAGGACGAGAACACCAAACTCAAAGAAGAAATTCAAACACTTGAGGAGAATCTACAAATTTCCGAAATGCAATCCAGTCAGTTGGAGAAAACTGTAAAGGATCTGGAACTGAAAAACAAGGAACAGCTGGATAAACTTAAGAAATATGCAGCGAATTTGAAGAAAAAGGTCAGTCAATGTCAAGAGTTCGAAAAGAAGATCAGGAATCTGGAAAAAGGAGCTTTAGATGCACAAGCGCAGGAAAAAAAATCAGAAATTGAAACCCTCAAAGAGGAACTACTCGAAACGTCATCTCAATTGGAAATGAAAAGCCAGGAACTTCAATCAACACAAGAAGCATCATATCAGCAGAGAAAGTACCTGGAAGAATGCCTTGTCAAGGTTCAGGAGGCCTTAGACGGTGTACAGCATGAGATGATGTCGTTACGGGAAAAATTGCAAGAAAAAACAGCACAAGTTGAGGAGCTACAGGAAGCGCTGAATGCACAGCTGCAAGAGAGAGATGACATAAAGAATTTACAGAATCAATTAAACAAGAAAAATGCTAAAATTGAGCTGAATGAGCAAATCAAGGAATCACAACTCGTCCAAGTCGACGAACAATTAAGAAATCTGCATAACCAGATCAACGAGAAGAATGCCAAGATTGATGAGCTGAATGACATCATTTTGAAAGCAGATCCCTATCATCAAGAACTACAAGTTCTTTGTGAACAGTTGAATGAGAAAAACGCTGAGATCAATCAGTTGAATGAACAGAACCTTGTCCTAGGAGACACATCTAAATACCTTCAAACACAGTTGGATACTCTGCATGAACAGCTTAATCAAAACACAGATAAACTAATTCTTGGAGACTCACAAAACGACTCGCTCCAAGACGAAATGAGAAATTTACAACATTTGCTGAATGAGAAAAATGCCAAGATAGACGAGCTGAATCAGCAAATCATCGATGCACAGCCATTCCAAGATGAATTGAGAAATCTTCAAAATTTGCTGAATGAGAAGAATGCCAAGATAGACCAGCTAAATGAGCAAATTATCCAAGCACAGTCATTCCATGGAGATGGAGAAGAATTAAGAAATTTACATAACTTGCTCAATGAAAAGAATGCCAAGATAGACGAGCTGAATAACATTATTCTGGAAGCAGAAACTTACCATCAGGAGTTACATGTCCTTCGAGAGCAACTGAATGAGAAAAACACGGCTATCAACGAGCTGAATGATCAAAATATTGCCAACAGCCAAATGATTACCGAACTCACAATAATTCGAGAGAAACTGAATGCCAAGGACAAGGAAATTGAGAAACAAAACAAAATACTTGACAGCACCGACGAGCAACTGAGTTTGTTGCAAGAAGAATTGGATGAAAAGAATAAGCAAATTCAGCAGCTGAATGCGCAATTGAAGGGGATTCCAACTGTCAGTGGGCAATCACTTGATGAGATCAAACAAAAAGACGCCAAAATCGAAGAACTAACCAAGGAATTCAAGGCCAAGAGTGTTAAATTCGAGAAATCCAAGGCAGTGATCAAGGAGAAAAACAAAGAAATTCAGCGTCTCAATCAGCTTCTGTGCAAAGAAGTCGAAGAAGGAAATATGGCACCAACGAGTGCGCCTGCAGTGCTGTCATCACAGCCGACTCCGTCAGACAACAAAGAAGTCGTCGAACTAAGGAAAGAAAACATGAAATTGCGTGATGAAGCAGCTGCAGAACGAGCATCCTTCCAAGAGACCATATCACGCCTGGAGACTGTCCACGATGGCATCCAAGCCAAACTTCAAGAAGACATGAGTTACATCGAAACCCTTGAGCAAGATAATAACAATTTCAAGGAGAAGATTTGCCGATTAGAAGAATGCGTGGCGATGTTTGAAGAACGTCGATCATCTATGGAGCGAAAGGCCAACCTGCTTGATGCCCAGCTGCAGACCCGTACCGATGAACATGCAAAAGTGGAAGACGAATTGGTTTATCGACTAAACATGCTCTCCGAACATGATGACATCATTGGCCAGCGCCTGTTTGAAGCCCAAGAAGAGAACGAGCTGTTGTCTAGCCGTCTGGAAACCCTCAAAGTAGAACATTCAGCTTTAGTGGCAACCCATGCTAAGCTTGAGAAGGAATATGCAGGATTCCAGGAGCATATCAAAAACAATCTGGAAACTGAGAATCAATCATTAAAAACTCAGATCGCTACCATCAATATTGAAATGATTCGCTTGCGAGGAGTCTATGAGGCCCAACTTGTCGCGAAAAATTCAGAAATCGATGAACTCGAAAACGATCTGAGCGAACAACTTCGCGTGATAAATGACGAGAAACGTCTACTGAGCGAAGAACTAGAGAAAGCCAGGGATGAGATCAGCGAGCTCAAAGATGACCATGTTCGCCTAAATGAGACTTTGAACTCTCTCGAACAAGCAAAGGCAGAGTTGGAAAGAGAATCCACTTGGATTAAGATGCAAAACGAAAACCTCTCCCAGGATCAATTCGAGGATAAAACAGAGCTAGAGAACCTCAAACATCAGATAGACACTTTGACGAAGAATCATGATCTCGAGTTGAATGCCCTTCGTACGCAAATCGCCGAACTTGACTCAATGCGAATGCAGGTCGGTCAGAACCAAACCGACGATCAGGTGTTCATAGAGACCGAGAACAAGCGTCTAACAGATTTGCTAGCAGAAAAAGAGTCGCTGATAGAGAACTATCAACGACAAAACCTGCAGTTGCAAATGAACGCCCTGGCAGCAAGGCAGCAGCCGATTGATCCGTTTGCAAGCCTAACTCATTCCGATGACAACGCCCAAATGACGAATTTGCGTGAAAAATGCGACCGACTCGAGAGGGAACTAAATGAAAAACAGCGTGAAATCGAGCAGCTTAGGATGGAGCATCAACAAGTGGTAGTTCCACCGCCACTGGCATTCTTTGGATCTGAACAAACAATGCCATCAGTTTTTGACGAGATTGTAACTCCTCGTCACGTTGAAAGTCTTCATGGATCTATATCCAGTCGCCCAATGGTTCCTCCATCTTTCCCCGTCCAAGAACCAGCTGATAACCAGCAAACCATTGAAAATTTGCAAAGAAATGTTTCCGATCTGGAGAAGCACGCTCAAGACTTGGAGAACAAACTTGCCCATCGTATCGCAGCGCACGAAGAGAGTTTACGTCAACTTGAAGAGCTTAAGTGGACCTTTGAAACGCGAATGCGAGAGTATGAAGAGCGAATTAAAGACCTCGAGCTAAGGCAAGACACAAAAGCAATAGATTGTCAAATTATTCCTCCAGAGCAGGCGCCTTCCCTGGATATGTTCTTCAGAGGGGCTCCTGAAACATCGCCCTTCCAAACCATTATAATCCCTCAGGTTTCCGCTGAACCTGTTGTGGAAGAAATGATTGTTCCTAAGAAAGCCTATGCCTGCCAACCGGGAGAACAGCTTGAGCTTGATGAGGGCTGGGGATGGGGTTCAGAAGATGCCGCCCTTGAAGCCAAGCACTTTGCCACCACCAGCACCAGCAACAACACTTCCCTAATACCACCGCAACAGCAGATGGAAATGAAGCTACAAGAGAGCAGCGAACGCATACAGGAGCTTGAACTTGAACGTGATCGTTTGGTGCAGCAAAAGCAGGATATGCAAGTGAAATCTGGAAAACTTATGAAGAAGCTCAAGGAGTACAAGTCTAAGATCGATGAGTTGTATTCACAGGCAGCCTTCAGAAAATCTTCCTCAGTTGAATCATCCGATTTGGATTTGGCAATCCAAGAAGAAATGAAGTCCCAGCTGAAGCAGTTAGAGGAGAAACTAGCCGAAGCCAAAAAACTGACGGATACACAGTCCTCGGAAAAGGAAAACCTGCTGAAGAGAATCGATGTCTTGACAGCGGGAAATGATCGCATGTCGGAGATGAAGGAACAGCAGGATAATGATGTCGCAATGTATAAGTCTCGTGTTCGTGAATTGACTAATAAAATAAAGAGTCTGGAAGAATGGAGCGCTGCTGCAGGTCCAACTGAAACACCTCCAGCTGCAGCTACAGAGCCATCCACTATAAACCCATCTGCACAAACTCATGAGTTAGAAAAGTCTAAACAGCTTTTAGAGAAAAAAATCGAAGAGCTACTCTCAGAAATCGATGATATTTCCGGAGACCGAATGGAACTGCAAGCAATACTGGACGAGGAGAAGGCCAATGTCCAAAGGGCCGAACAAACAGTCAAGACTCTGAATGAAAAAATCACCCGTTTAGAGAATTCAGCCGGTTCCGAGAGTGCAGATCAGAAATTCCAGTTAAACGAAATCAAATTGGAGAACCAGAACCTTAAAACTCAACTAACCGAAGCTCAGGAAGGCATTGCCAGAGAAAAACGAGAACGCCTGGAAGAAATCAACGAGTTGGCAAAGCAAAGCGAAAAACTTTCAAGCGAAATTGCCAAACTTCAATCGGAATTGGTAAAAGCCAAGGAACTGGAATTGAAGCTGGAACAAATCACTACCGAAAAACATAGCCTAATCAAAGAAATCGAAGCACTACGCTTGGAACTCACATTTACACCCAAAACGAGTGTCGCTGCCAGCGAACTTGAACAACAAATTGTTCGTTTGACATGCGACTTCGAGTCAGTGGTCATGCAAAACCAAGACCTGGGTAGGGAAGTCGACCGATTGAAGACGGAAGAATTGAAGTTGAACAACACAAATGACAAACTTTTGCAGGAAATCAATGCCTTCAAACTCCAGCAATCATCCGATATTGACCGTGAGGACAATACCATTGATCTCAAGTCAGAGGTGAACCGTCTCCAACTGGAACTTCAATCACTTAAACAAACTAACGAAGAACTGTCCTCTGAGATCAACAGAATTAAAATCGAATCCACATTCAATGCAGCAACAGGTGGCTTAATCGAATCAGAACAACAATCGGTTGAAGTAAACCGTTTAACCTACGAACTTCAAACGGTCAATGTCAAAAATGAAAACCTCTCCAGAGAAGTCACTCAATTGCGCATGGAATTGTCCGAAAAAGAAGCGCTTCGAAGCGAAATCAGCCGTCTTGCACATGAAAATCAATCCCTGACCACTCAGATTGGTCGGTTCAAGTTGGAATCTTCTTCGTCTCCCGAAAGCACAGCACTCGAAGAGCAGATTCAAGAAAAAGATTCCGAAATAATGCATCTGAAACAGCGCATCGAAGACCTAATGCGTGAAGACCAGACGGAAAAACTTGTCCTCGAGATTCTCACTAAGAATCAAGAAATCCACTTGCTGAAGATGCAAGTCAAGAATCTGGAAGATGACAAGCAGGAGCTTGAGACCAATTTAAGCGTACAGATCACCCAAGAAATGAATACCAAACGAGTTGATGAGGCGTCAGAAAAAATCCAACAACTGCAACAGGAACTTGAAAATATGCGCATCGAGAAAGGGCATATGGAGCAGGAGTTACAGGTTCTCAATAACCATGTCATGTCGAGTTTGGAAAATGAGGAGAAGATGAAGAGTGCCGTTCTGGAGCTTGACACAAAGAATATTGAAATCGCAGAACTAAGGAAATCCTTGATTGCGATAAGAACACAAGCGCCCGCTGTTGCTCCTGCCGAAAATAATGCTCAGTGGGAAGCCATTGTGGAGCAGCGGTGCATTGAAATAGCAGAAATGTGGCGATTGCATCTAGACACTCGAGAAAAAGAGTTTAAAGAAAGGGAAAACAAATTGCAGTTGGAAATTGAAGCCATCAAAACCGCCAGTACATCGCCACTGCAGCAAAGTGGTGTTGATGGAGAACACACTCCTGCACCATTGTCCAAAGATACCACTCCCGATTCGGATGTGATACAAAAAATGCAACAGGCTCTGGAGAGTCAGGAAGTTGAGATTGTCACGCTGAAAGAGCAGTTGGCTATCAGAAGCGCCGAATACGCTCGTTTGGCAGCCCAGTTCGATCCCTACAAGATGCAATCCACAATGTCCCACAGCAGTGGGTTCAGTTCAGACGGACAGAGGCCAGCCCAGAGTGCCGCTTCTGGTTCACAAGTTCCAAAAACTGAACTTGATCTAGCCCTATATATGCTGCACCAAAGAGATATGCGTTGCGAAGAGCTCACCCTCGAGCTGGTCAATCTCTTGGAGGAGCGTGACACATTGCAATTAAAGTTGTCCAACACGCTGAGACAAGTGGAAGCGATTAGAGCGCAAAGTGGATTAGAACGTTAGTAGTTTTAGATTAATGAAAAATAAAGATTAATAACTATTCCCTGTTTCTTCAGCCTCTCAAGAAGTACCACCGCCAAATGAAAGTCCAGAGAAGACACAAGTGGCGCCTGCACCTGCACCTGCTCCATCGTCAGAATCAGATGATCTGCACGAGAAGTGAGGATATTCATTGTAAGGTTAGAATATTATGTAGGACTTCTTTTCTTTTAGGTTATCCCAACTCCAGTCGGTGAGTCATTCCAAGCGCTTCCAAGAAGAACGAGATATGCGTCAACGTCAAATGGAACAGATTCAACAAGACGTTGCTAAGATGCCATCTGAAGCTCTATCTCAATTAGTTGGCAGTGATTTATGTTAGTTTTTTATTAGTTTTTCTATGAAAATTGTTAATTTCTTTTTCTTATTTATCTTCAGCTCAATCAAGTCAATCTCCATCTTCTGTCCTGCTCAACTGGCTTTGGGGCAAACCGACTGGTGGACAAAGTTAATATTTGCAATCAGTCTCCTGTGTTGATCATGTGGAGAACCAATTCTCGCCCAGTTCTGACGAAACTACTAACAGCTTCAATGTCTCAGACGAAGTGAAGCAGCTAGCACCCAACATTCAGTGGTGCTATTAAAATTCTAAAAACAAAAATTATATATAAATAAGTTTATCAGTTTTTTTTATGTTTGTTGTATGCGAAATATTTAAAATCACATCCTTAAACGGTACCTTAATGTTGTTTATAATTAGGGCTTTGTAAATATACAATTGGATTTAAAACAAAAGGAAATTAAAAAAAATATCAAAATAATTGGATTGTAATGATAACAAATATTTCGAAATAGTTTAATGCATCTGTGCCCTAGTATACATAGTCTTAGACGAATAAATAAAAATAAACAAAATTATTGAAATACAGTTAAATAAGAAATAATGTTTTTTTCTTGCTTTATGACTGAGATTTTTCTATTATTTTTGGTTATAGTTTTCTTAGGTGCAAAGTTACATGGATTAGCCTACTCTAAAAAGTCTGTACAAAGTCGGATTTAACGGACGATTCTTTGAATTTTTTGTACAGCTTACAACTGTTTACCGTACATCGGCTGGGTTGTTAAATTCCCTTTTTGTTTAAGTAACTGGTTTAGTTTGCCGATTTCATGCCGAAAAAATCTGATTTTTGAAAAGATATAACATCCTTTGCAACATGTGCCTAAGTAAATAGTATAACAGTTTTACGAATGAAACTACTACTACAAAATCAGGACTAGCTGAAGGAAACGGATACTTCAACCATTTTGTCACATTGTACATAAAGACTGTTTTTAAACCTTGCGACTAGAGTACTGCGACTTTGGTTGATTCTCTTTTGTTGCCTGTCCTTGTCGCAGAGATACTTTTAAACGTAGCGATTGTGCTTGCAACTCTTCACTATGTCATTTCTTGAATTCCTTTTCATTTCAAGTTTCCAGAGTGAACATTTTCAGTTGCTGTACTGTTCCTACGTGCTACCTGCTACAAAAAACATCACATTACTCTTTCATGGCGAACAAGCAATGAAATGGATTGACAAAAATGAATGATTTCCCGAAAAAGCACAAAGAAGAAAGAACGATAGTCGCGCGACTCGAGCTCTCGTGCGATTCTGTCTAGACTGTTTTTAAACCTTGCAACTTTTGTTTGCGACTCGTTACTTTGCTTCAGCTTTTATGAGACAGACGTATGTGGTGGCCGGGGTAGACAGAATCGCACGAGTAGCTCGAGTCGCGCCACTATCTGTCTTTCACAGGCCGACTCCACACGATATCTGTATTGCTAACCAGATCTCTGACATAAATATCAGACCATTTTCTTTTTTCTTCGCTGGGCAGTTCATGTCTTGATATTTCATTAAAGCAAGAGAGGCTTATGTGTTTGTTTCTCTGACAAAAGTCAAAAGATAGAAATTCTTCTTCTTATATTTGTTAATTTTATCATTTTAAAACATTTATTCCATTAAAAAAATATAGATGTTGTCTCATTTACTCTTGTTAATACAAATAAACTAATAAAAATATTGTATTCAGGCTTTTTCACTACAAACTAAATTTGTAAAGCGCACAAAAAAAGCAACTACCCGCATGAGAGACAAAAAATAATGAGATGAACCCTAAAAAAAGAAAGAAAAAACACAAACGTCAAATTGTTATCAAGATATCGATGTCAAGATAGAACCGCGGAGAGAGATGTCTAACATCCCAACAGACTCCGAAACAACGCGACTCCATTGGATATTTCATCTCATGTTGAAGATTATGAGAGAAATTATATCGTGTGGAGTCGGCCTGTCATCTGTGTGCTCATTTGGGAAATCATTCGCTTTTGTCAATCCCTTTCATTGCTTATTCGCCATGAACGAGTAATGTGATGTTTTTTGTAGCAGGTAGCACGTAGGCACAGTACAGCAGCTGAAAATGTTCACTTCTGCAAAACTTGAAATGAAAAGGAATTCAAGAAATAACATAGTGAAGAGTTGCAAACACAATCGCTACGTTTAAAAGTATCTTTGCGACAAGGACAGGCAACAAAAGAGAATCAACGAAGGTCGCAGTGCTCTAGTCGCAAGGTTTAAAAACAGTCCTACCCCGGTTTCTTTTTTAGTTTCATGTGTCAAAAGTGTCAATCCCAATCGTATCAAGTGACCACTTGACATATTTAAATGGGCCTCCGCACCCGAGACTAGTTCTTCCTGGGGTAGGAGTAGTTTTTAGGGGAGAGAAGCGGAGTGTGCAATCTTCTACCTGGTTTGGAGTGGAAGAACGAAGAATAAAACTAATACACGCACAACTTTTCATGTCAAATGTTCAAAGTCATGATAGTACTATATGCAGTGTATATACAAAGCTATTAGGTTTTAGCATTGTATATACACTGCCTATAGTACTATCATGAAGCATCATTTTTTAGTTCTGAATCAAGTCGCAATGAGGCGTGCTGAAATTGCCAATTGGTGTGAATTTAGAATAATAACGGACAACAAAAGTATATTAAATACTGGTAAAAATATCGGCAAAGGTTCTCGTCTTCACTATTTAGAGTTAGTTTTGAATCAACCAGGAAGATGGCCATACGAAAAATTACCACCATGAGAGTAATATAGAAAATGTACATACAATGGTTCTGTCTGTATTTATGTGATTTTCGATTCAAAGCCGTTTCACTATTTGTTCAAAGTTTTTCTTTCTGAGATTATTACCCCACTACAGAAATAATTCTGGGCACAAATCAATTTGAACAGACTTTTTAACACTTCTACTCCAACTTACCCTACCTCAAGAGCAAGTGCTGAAATCCCGTTCTAATGTTGAATTCGTTTTTAATTTCCAGATTTGATCTCAGATATCAGATTTTTCTTGTAAAAACGAACATGAAACGAGATTGCTTTTTTTGTTTGTAGTTGTGTGAGCGCCTTTTGACAACATACTTTAGTGATTTTTGACAATCTAAACGGAATTGTAAACAAACAGAAAACAAGATATATATTGTGTAGTGACAAATGAGAACTATGTGCTTATTATTATTAATAAAACGGATAAGCAGTTTTATTTTGTAAAAAGGACACAATATATCAGGAACTCACGAAATATCACCATCCGAAGACGACGACGACGTAGATATAGTGACTACAAAATTATTGAACATTACATATATTATTCTTGATGCTTTTTATTATTAATGAGAATATTAATACATATATGTTAATGGCACTAACATTATTAAAAAAAACAATCTCAATTATAGCGAGTTTCATTCAAGAAAAGATTTTCTCTTTCTGTCAAAAGATTTGATCATTTTCAATTTCGAGAGTTTCATTGCAAGAAAAAAAGCAAATCTAGATCAAATCTCAACACGAAAGATTTTATCTCTGATGGGTTGGCAGATTTGATCTGAATGCACGCATACAAGTAAATAGTCTTTCGGTCAAACGTCAAATGAAAAATATTTTGTTATTTGTTGTGAACTTGTACCACCCCGTGCTTAGCCAAAAAATTAACAAATATCCATTAAATATACAAAATAACAAATAAAGTTGTTTTTGAAGTGAGAAATACGGCATTTTGAATATATCAACTGTGCATGCCTAGTATTTTTGTGTGTGATGTCAAATACTGTGCATTCTCGTCAGTGAATGAGCAACACTAGGATTAAATGATGAAACAAGTTTCATTGAAAAGAGCAAATCTCGACTTTCAGATCAAATCTTTGAAATTTGAATGAAACTCGCTATTAGTTTGTTTTTGCAGAAAAAAATCTGAAATGTTAAAAACGAATTCGCCAGCTTTCTCGATTATTTTAGTTTCCGCAACATGTAGCCAATTCAACATAAATCTTGTCCTCATCCACAGTACCCCTTAAACCAATCGTCCATGTATTTGTGTTATATTTGCCATCCCAAACAAAAAAAAAAAAACAAAAAAAGCCTTTTTATGAATTTTTGCACATACCTTTCTGCTTTCTTCGATTCTCTTCTTCATTCTCCTTACGATCCACACCAAAAGCAACCACAAAAAGAATTAACCAAATATCAAATCCACCACATACAATCCACACTTATTTGTCAGCTAAACAGCGCAAAGAAAATTCGATCAAAAACAGAGTGTCTCTCAATTCGTTCGTTGCTGGTTGATCGTTCGCTGCTTTGCTAATTTCGCCGGCTACACATTTTATTTATTTTTTTGTTCTTTCCATCGACATTGAATAAAAAACACCTTTTGCCAAATTAAATAAAAGAAAAACGAAAAAAAACATTCAAATAAGTAAAAATATAAACATTCTGCATGTTAAAATAAAATTGATTTTCTTACAGATAACGTGGTGTGACCACAGAATATTAAGAAACAAGAACCTTCACTATCGAAAGGTGAATAAAAATTAACAAGGATTAACAAATATTTGCTTACCATTTACCTGTTTTAGATATTTTCGAATATTTAAACGAATGTGAATCGATTAATCGGGATTTCTTTTTTAAATTGAAAGAAGTGTACCATACTTTCTCCTTGCCTTTGGTTAACAGTAACAACAACAACAACAAAAGTAAATTTAAGTATATTTTTGAAAATGCGGATTCCAGCTGTTTTCTGCTGAGTTGTCTTGTGCGTTTGGCTTCCTGTCCTGTGTTTGTCTTGTCTTCTCGTCTCGTGAACAACTTTGTAAAGTGCGACAAAATACTTTTTTTTTGTTGGAAAAAAGGAATTCTTTCTTGTAAACTCATCGGGAGTGAGCGAGTGGTAAATAGAATTTCACGAAAGCTCTTATAACTGTTAAAAGTGATTTATATATTTCTTATTCTTCTTTTTGTATTTACATTTTGAATTCGACAATCGCTCTTATCTGCTCGGACTTTTAGCAGCGCCACATTCCTATCTCTGTTCTGTCATCGTAGGTACGTTTTTTTTTGTACAAACCTACATTATCATTTGCCGTGTGGTGAGAAGAATAGAAGTGTAAAAATTTCGATAAATATGGACCTTTTGTGCACGGAAAAAGTCCTTTTGAATGACACCGATGTTTTGCTAAATAGTTACAATGTTCAAACTAACGGTTACACAGCCACTGTTACGAAGGGTGGTGGTGGAGGTGGCATAGGAAATGGGGGTGGTTGTGATGCCGGTGGTGATTCAACAATTGGCCCAGCCACTTACCCGAATCAGTTGATTAGCAAGAATTTCGAACAGGTGAACACAGCAGTGGAGGATCCGGTGTTTTTGAGTGATCGCTGTCTCGAGAATGCCCTGAAAGCAGAGGACAAACATCCAACAGTTTGCTCGTACTTCAAAACGGTACAAAAGGATATAACACCGCCTATGAGGAAAATTGTTGCCGAGTGGATGATGGAGGTGAGTTGTATTTTTGTTTTTCTTTAATTGCGAATGTAATGAACGGTACACTTCAAATATTTTTATATTGAACTTCTTGATGGATGGCTCGAAGTTCTGGTTGGTTGTATTCTTGCGAAAAGAGAGAGCGGGGGGTTAGCAAAATTATGAAAATATTTACGTAAATTTTCAAAGAAAATTATGTTGCTATTTTTATTTAAAAGACCTTGATAATGATGAATGTTATTTTATTTTTAGAGTTAAATGAACTTAAAAAATGTGGAATGGGTCAGCCATTTTAAATTAATTTAATTAATTAAAATCTCATCTCCCGTTATTTATTTCGAACAAAATTCACGGTCAACAAAAAAAAAACTAATATGGTGATGCAGAGGTCTAAATACCTGTCGGGCATCCATTTTCTTTAAGTAAACTTGTTCCCGTATTGCCTTGCCAATCTTGTTGAAATTTTAGGTGTGTTATCTTATTTTTTGTCAGAAAAAGTCGCAAATACTTTGAATCTTGTAGAATGTAGAGAATTCGTTAAGTAATTAGGTACGAAGAAGCACGGAAAAGTGGATGCAAAAGTTAAAAAATATTTTGGTTTTAGCTCACAAATTTCATTTCATTAAAAATTATTTCTAGTATATGGCTTCCGCGACTGCGCTTCTTGAACGCCATCCTGTCGCTCCCATTTTGCACAACTTATTCGAGCATACCCACCTGGTCAAATCACACGAACGAGATGGCCAATTCACAGGTCCATTTTTTGAGATATTCGGTCACCAAACGTTTGGCTCAACAAAGTGATGGTTGGACGCGCTGTATGGTACCTATGTTGCGCCATCTTGTTGGAACCATTTCTTCTCCAAATGATTTCCAATGTAATAAGGAATACAAAATATCACGAATCATTTGCCTGTAGGGTTCTCCATGCACGATAATGTTGGCACCGGTTTCAGATTTAAAGACAAATAAGCCGATGAAGCCTTCGGCATGTAAGCCGCAGCAAACAGTAATTTTTTTCGGGATGTATAATGGAGTCACAAGAGTTTCATGAGGATTGTGCTCACTACACAAAATTACTATTCAGCTTGTTTGCATACCTACTCGTTTAGCCAGAAATGAACCTCATCGCTGAAGATGATATGACGATAAAAATCTGGTTCAACTTCCAGTTCCATAGACCATAAAACTACCTTTCATCATCATCATCAACATTGTTCTTCAATTTATGATTATATCTTCTCCGGAATCGTCCTCCCTCGCACGCGGGCCGACAAATCTCGAACGCGAATAAGAGATCAGATTGCCTTTTAGTAAGCACCCAAGTCTCGGATCCGTATGCGAGACTGGTAAGACTATATTCTTGTATGTACATGAGCAGCTTAGTTTTTATTGTAACATTTCTGAATTTAAAGAGCCTCGACAGAGTTTAGTAGGTTCTGTTGGATTTTATCAACCGCCTTTGTAATTCTTCCTCTATAGTATTATCGGCTCCTGCTTTTGACTTAAGGTAGTTAAAGGATTACACTATTAATTCATGCTTCACTATATTCTAATAGTTACACCCAACACTTCTAGTAGACGCAGCCACCATGTACATAACTTTTCCCTTTATTAATATGCAGCCTGATGTTTTGTGCTGCCTTCCCCTTCGACCTAGATGAAGGTACCATGTGCAGTTTGTTGACTTTTAACCTTACATTATGTGAACAATCTGACAAAAACTGTTGTCACCTACGTTTTTGAATAAGCCCAAAGATCCAAATGCCACGGAAGATTCATCTCATACGGAGGTAAAGTTTTGTCATTTTTAGATCATCTGGAGTCCCGCGGGGAAGTCACCATGGACCACTTATTTTTATTCTTACTATCAATAATGTATGATTAATGTTTTAAAAGCCTTTTCAATCTCAATATATGTATGCGGATGACATGCGCATATCTCCTCTAGAAAACTCTGAACTTCTCCAAGACGGTTTTTCTAGATTTTCAATCTGGTGCCTAAAAAACTTCCTAAAACTAAATGTCTCAACAATGCCAAGCTATCACCTATACTTGTAAGCCTACCCCTCTTCTGCCTAGATCGTATCTTATAAACAGCGTATAAGTAAGTACCTTGATCTTAGATTTATCTGTAACAAAGAGCTCAATTTTCGGAGCCACATAGATACCTCTATACAAAAAAAACCAACTCATTACTCGGTCGGTGGGTTCGTCCCATTTGCCCTTAGAAGGCTTCCTTAGAATAAACAGCAGGGCCTCCCACCCTATGAAAGTCGTCCTTGTCCATATTTTTTGTGTTTGAAAAGTCTGCTGATGGAAACAGATAACAATTTTAAATATGTAACTTCCCTGATGAAGTCATGAAAATCTGGCGAAACGTTGGGAGCAAGTATGAAATAATAAGTAAGTGACCAGAAAAGCCTGACATCTAAAATATTATTTGTCGTCTAAAGCTTATTTATATACAATCCCCTGAATTGAGACGTTCAATAGCTGATTGACTGCTCCTCCCTGCTCCATAAACCTTCCAAATTAACTACAGTAATCTTCATTCTATCCCTCTCTTCAAAATCTATTTTCACCGCACGAGCTCTGAATCCAATAAACCTATGTCCTGTATGCTTCAATCCATCAATTACCTGCTCTCCTGCGATGTTGAGGTCCTCTTCCACTTGTGCGCGCCACCTGAGTAACGGTCTTCCTCTACTGCACCGTCCCTCTGGGGTGGATTTGAAGATTTTCCGGGCCGGAGCATTGATGCCATCCGCTCTCTATGACCCAGCCGTCTAAGACGTTGAATTTTTACTCTTTTGACTAGGTCTGTGTCGCTGTACAGGCGGTACAGGTCTTCATTGCATTTTCTTCTCCACTCTCCATTAAACGAGCCACTTGAAAATACAAGTCCGACACTAAGTCAGTACTCCACGGGGCACTGCAGTATTTCTAATGTAAAAAACTTGATTATATAAGCTTCAATGTAATGCTTTAGCTTAGTAAGTCTCATCTACAACTTGCCTCATCAGAATTTCCATCGACAAATCACCAGACATTAGACATCATAATGTACCTACCTAATCATAATAATTAATCACGAAATCAGCAAGAAAAGTATTTTTAAGTGCAATACGATTGACTTGAGAAGGACAAACAATGTGGGTCTGAACCTATGTACATATAAGATTCTCGAAAATTGTATTCAATTTTGAGTTCAAAAGCCTCAAATGATTACTAACATTTTCCGATAAATATCACCAACTAACTGACATGTATTTAAAAACTGAATAGTTAAGTTAATTAACTAATTACACATAAAAGTAGTGGTAGGCTTGTAGATTTATCCGCCACTACGCCTGATTGATTAGGTTAAACCCTTTTTTCCTCACCGCGCTTTGGAAAACCTATTTGTGCAACTGGAATACATAAAACCACACTAAAAAGTAATTAGCAAAGAGCTTGCAATATGCAAACATGGTTTCATATTTTACCAAGAACAATGCTCTGACTATGGGTTAGCTAAGATATTTAATGACTCTCATGGCGCCGCCGACCGGTATAGGTATATTATACCACCATTGGAGCTATAATTACTTTTATCATGTGCCAATTTGTTGTTTTTTTTTTAAACAACTCCAATAATTTTATCTAATCACTTAAAACAACTTGCTTGGCGCATTAGAATCTCAAAACTCAGTCCCCAAACATAAAGCTCAGCGCGGAGTAAATTGCTATTAAAATTGAAAATGAATGCTCCTGTATCACGACAATGCGATTACCATCTACTTAACCATCTATCGATGTGACTACTGCCCAACCGCAGTGTAGATATCTATATATACTTTGCTTCGCTGACGGATTGAAAAATTATGCTTTTTTGTGATATAAGTGAACATTCTTGGAATTTTCATCACAGCGACATCGACGACCGACGACAACGACTTAGGGACGATCAGTCAGTTTTGATATTGCACAATGAGTAAGGTGAATGGGCGTTGTTGCAATTATATTTGCATTCTTTGATAGTGGCCATCGAGAAGGGAAGTCAGTTGAAACCCTATGAGGAATTATTCGAAAGGTTTTGATTTTATTTCTTCCGGCTTGAAGAGAATTTAACTTCTTCCTGTGGGATTCATTTGATGTGACAGCTTTGCATTGAAGGTGAATTTAAATTGTCGTAAGTTTGAGTTCATTTAAAGCTCCCACATCCACTTTTTGCTTAATATTATTCGTTTCCTTAAGTTAATAAAGGAATCTGGGGACGCTGTTCGGTTGAATGCAATTAAAAGCCCTACCTACGGAGAGTACCGATAGGCAGCATAACTTTGAGGTAGTTAGCGATTAGGGATTTTATCTAACTTGACTCCGCTATTAACTCAAAGAACAACACCAGCGTCGAGATCAAACGAAGAATCTCTTGCCAAACGCCGCTTCTTTGGGATTAGAAAGCAACTGAGTAGCAAAAACCGCTAAATTGTCCGTTTATAAGACCTTTATCATCCGAGTTCTGCTCTATGGTGCAGACAAACGATAGCTTTAAGTAGCTTTGAGAGAAAAATTCTCCCGATGATTGGTCACGAATGCATTAACGACGAGTGAAAAAGGAGATAAAACGAGACTGTACGGCGACACAGACCTAGCCAAAAATAAGTAAAATCTGAAAGTCTCAGATGGTCCGGCCAGCAAAATCTTCGATTCCACCTTGAAAGGACGGCACAGTAGAGAGACTTAGGTGGCGCATGTGGAAGAGAATCGTCACCAACTTCACGTGTAAAATTGGGGGCAGTTAGCCGGGCGATCGAGCTGGCTGGGGAAGCTTGCTAGTTGAGGCTTAGGCCCATCGAGGACTGTAAGAACTAATTAAGATAAGTTATGTTATCATAAATATTAAATATGTCATCCAGCCACCTGGGTAGCAATTTTTCAGAACTTCTATAGCAAGTTAGATGCCCTCCGTAGGTTTTAAGTGAGAAAAAAAGTCAACTAATTGGCGATATATGTACCTCTTTCGGAAGCCTCACCGGTATCAAATCGAACGATCTCAGTCGATAGTTCCGTTGCTTGTTGGTGAGAAATTGCTTGAGGAGAATGTATATTGTGCACGTAGAGCCATCCAGTTGAAATCACCTTTTGTCCATAGCGATATACATACATATTCCAACTTGAGACCAAAAATAATTGGTTATCACAATAGTCGTTTACGACAAAGAAGACTCAATATGTGAGCAACTCCAATACATATCAAATAGTGATTTCCTGCTTTGACGTTGTTGGATTGTAATAAATCCGACAATTTTGCTTTTTGACGTACTAGTTCATCGAAAAATGAGCAAACACTGTTTTTTTTAAGCTTCACGGTTACTACGATTCTGTAAGGATGAACAAAGGTCCGAGTCCCATGCTAATGTCTGTGAAGGGTAAAGTTCTTCTGGCATTGACTGCCGCGGGTTATCCTCTACACTCGTTTGGACAGCTGTGATATTTTCGTTATATCTTGTGTATCATTTCCACACGGTTGTTTGGGTTGCTAATTGTTTACTGAACTAGTCGACTTGAATTTGGCCACCAAAGGTTCAATAGTCCACTGCAAATGATAGACTAATACCATTAAATTGACCGAAAAATAACAACGTGCAACAAAAGAAATTGTTCAGTAGAAATTCCCAGCTTTTTCAGCAACGGCTTTAAAAATTAACTTCAAGTTAATGATCAATGAAGAAAATATATAAACTTCCAATCAGTGTTAGAAATGCCACCTTTTGGAATTATATAATACGTAGATTGTACTTTGTCCCGCAATAGTGTGCCCCAATTTTTATTATTTGAAAAAAACATTATCAAGCGCCACCATCTGTTCAAATTTTCAAACCGAACAAAAATTATTCATACAATTTGCAAACTGTGTCAATATTTGAAAACTTTGAAGCTTCATTGAAAGTTTTTTTTAAATTTTTTTTTAGAACTCAGCAAGTTACTGTTCTTCGGGAAAAGAGATATTTTAATTCTTAAAACATTCTTCGTTCCGATCTATTAACAATGAAGTATTCCGGGAGATTAGTCATTTTGGGGATATGCAAAAGATTATTCTTTCAGGATTTTAGGGGAAGATAAGTTATGACATTTTTTTGTATGTTGGTCGAAGAACAGCTCTTAGCTCTAGTCTTGTATTGTAAATGAATCTTTGGTTTACGACCTTCAAAACAAATTGACGCAAATCACTATACATATTGCCACACCAACCTGTTGACTCAAACCTTTTTTTTATTACCAAAGCCTCTCCAACAGCTATTTCGCTTACATACTAACAGCTTCACGAGAAGTTTATTGATCCGGTTTGCGGATGATGTGAACTTTAGTCACTAACCATTCTCAAGCTTTTCACAAACACATCAAATTCTAAGAAATGTCATCAAATCAAGAAGAACCCAGAAGCTGAATCGGAAGAGGCTTCTTGCTTAGTGATGAAGATGATAAATGTCTTGTTTGTAAACACATCAAATCAAAATGTTTATAATCATCGTACACTTTATTCATCTTAGTGAAAATAAAACCAACAAAAAAATAAAAATAATAATTCTGCATATCACTGTTGCTGCTGGACTTCTGTGTCTTTAATTCTTTTTTTTATTTCTGTCCGACTCCCACTCGATGTCTGAAACTGGAATTGGCTAATTGCATTTTTGCGCTTCCAAATTGTATTTCTTGAATGTTTATATATGTTAATACTAACCGCGTTCTCCTGTCGTCCAACACACTGTCTGGTAAAGATCTATTTTTATCCGCCCACCCCGAAAAAAGAATTTTCAGAAATTATAAACTAAAACTAAAAAACTCAATAAATTATTTCATCCATATGTTGGTAGAATAAAAAATTTAGACAAAAAACCACATCACTTGAAAGAAACTCTAGTCAAGTAACCAACAAAATGAATGAAAAAAGGTTCAATCCTCTTATAATTCCTGGGTTCCATCTAACTAGTCTAGAAAAGGAAGTTTTAGAAATCCGAGAAAAAATAAAAACATTTAACGAGGTAATAAAAATGTCACACACACTTGAGCACCACCATGATTCATAATCTTTTTTTTCGTGCTCTATACGGTTCTTGTATTGGTTTCATACCGAAAAAAATACTTAAAGAAAATGGAATAAACATTAAAAAACATTTCTTACAGATGCCATGGAGAAAACCCTAAGGAAAACTACAAGTAACCAGTACCAATCAAAATAAAATGATTTTGATAAAATTTCTCATCCAGGGTTTCCAGCTTTCGGGTTGGATAAGACGAAGTACAATATTTGCTCTGTTTGTACAAAATTGGGTATAGCCCCAACCCTTTCTTAGGAGTGTCCCACACAAAGATCACCTAGTTTGAATTTAGTGCCATTATACAGTAGTGCCAAATACTGCAATGTAGTGTTTTTCAGCGGCTGTAATGGATCTTCGAGGGTCATACAGGTATTTTTGGTGCCTCGGAAGCTTGTTTACGCAACGGAGAATTGGAAATTGTCTCATCATCGAGATTCAGGAGGACTTGAACATAGGTTACACGTGTTTGGCGGTCGACAGCCAACAGCTAATGCACTTTCTGCATTTTGTAACATCTTCAGGTATTTTACCAAAATTCGTCTTAGAGACCGCCGATTAATGCCCATATGCGTGGCAGGTCGTCTGGTTAATATTCCGGGGTCCTCTTCGACATCTTCGGCAACATCAGATTGGCTTAGTGCCCAGTTGGTGTACAGATGAATTATTGCACAAGAAAATAAATTGCACGACTGGATCACACGTACTTGCTCTTATGTGCGGTCACAGCTTCGAATACATTTTTAAAAATATTAAGGAACTTCAAAATATTTTTCGATTTTCTGAGATTTGATTATTTGAAAAAGTGCGTAAAATAGTTTTCAGCGGTAAAATTAAAAAAAAAAAAAAATCCAAAATATTTTTATGTGGAATTGCTTTAGCTATCTAAACCTTTCTGAATATCAAATTTGATTGTAATCGGTTTAGCGGTTTTCGAGAAAGTCGAAGAAAAAAAACCGCTCCTAAGGGGGGTACCATTTTTAGCCCACCAACTTACCTCTGTAGAATGCCAAAATAACCTTAAGTTCTAAATTTGAAAACGATTGGTTCAACTGTTTAGCCTGTAGTCCAATGGACATCCGTACAGACAGATAGACAGGATTTTGCCAGTAACTGAAATATGTTTCTCTATCATCGTTATGTCATGTTTGATTGTTATCTCAAAATTTGTAATCTACACGAATGCATAACTTGCATTATAGTTCCTATAATCACAAGTAAAAAAAGGAAAACAATGACTACACTATCATTGTTTTCCTTTTTATAATATAATGTCCTAATCACATTATTGTATTTGTATTTGTATTTATTTATTGACTTCATATCATAGTATATTAAAACATTATGTCTTTTGCTATACTTTTACATTTTGGTTAAGGTAAATTACATTTATAATAATAAAATAAATAAAAGTAATGAAAAATAGTTGTGTTCGTCTACTCCCTAAAACAGACTAATTTTACACACCTGTTGCGAGAGAGAAAAACATTTCCCCTTAATTCTCTATTTTAAACCAAAAAAATTCTTGGGGGAGAAAATGTGAATTTTGTCAAACTCAAAAGTACATTTGAAATTTGACGTTTTGTAAAGGATTCGTATTTGAAGAATTTTAAAATAAAAAAAAATTGTAAAGTTAAATCCAAAGTAAATAATAAAATGACCTTACAATGGCCTAATAAAATGGTTTCCATCACAACTTTTATTTCATCTGCACTTATTTGATCCATTTCGTTTAGTTAAATTTTATTTTTTTGACGTTTAAAGAATTTTCCTATTTTCCTCCACAAAGCGTTCTTTTACTTTTGGGCGAATTTATTATTTTCTGAGATTTCATCCCCACTCTTCAAAGTTTGACAATTATCCTAAAACAACCGAAAAAGTAGACGAACACAACTTATTTCTGCACCTGTTTCTTTACAAATGTCAAAACAGAATTGACATTTACCGCCATTTGCAAAAGTTGTAGCGTCTTCTTATAGGTCCCACTTTGTAGGACACATGTGCCTATCGTTAAGCATAAATGCCCAACTATAATAGTCATAACCAAGCATCGCCCACGGTCAATTGTTTCGTCATGTTTCTTAAAACAATGAAAAACTAAAATGAACATGGTAATACTATGAAATGCCATATGTAACTGTCAAATTCACATTTCACGATTCAGAATCAAATACCTCATGTTTAACGAAACTTATTGGACGTCGCATGTGTCCATTAAAGCTAAGTTTTGGGACAGTAACACATGTGATTTTGACGGAAGGCCATTTTTTTTTCTTTTTTTTTTTCATTTTGACTCGCTGTGGCATTTGACAGTTATAAAAAAGGACATACATATGTATTTTGTTATATGTTATAGCTGTTCATCATTTTTTTCAGAAACCTGACGAAATTGTTCTTTTTGCTTTGACATTGACAAAGTTGTTAATATTTTCGCTTCTTCGCAATTGAATTTGAGTTGACTCAAAGGATTTTTAACTAACTATTTTGAATAAATTCTTTATAAAGATCTCAGAAACAGTTTTAGATACATATTTTGATGAAATTCCTGCGCTTTGAGGGATTTTATTTTTATTTACCTCTGAAAATACGATTTTTGTTAGATGAACTAAGAATTAATTTTTTTTTTTATTTTGGAATTCCTGGCCTATCCGTAGAAAAAGTTGCGGATTTCCATAATTAGAGAAAAACTATGGTTGTACTAATTAAAGTGTGAAATGTTAAAAAACCTTGTAAATTTTCTTATCCAAACATAACTCCTGTAAATGTATACAAAAATAATAGGCTTAAGCGCATATAAAAATGTCTTTAAACAGCAAAAATTCGTTTTAAACAGAAAACGGCATATTTGACACACTAAACCCCATTCAAATCCAATTTCGTCAACAAAAACTATTTGCGTTGCATGTTTCTCCCATGAAACAATTCCTCCGTAATACTTTCAACTTTAGAAGTACTTTAAAGTAGGAAATGGGTTTCTTTCTTAAGCCGCACCATACGAATATTTAATACTTTATTTGTTTTGCCATCCATTTTAATAGTCAACATTTACCTATTCATCTACATATAATACGGGCTTAATGCGGGCAAATTTGTACAACATAATCAACACCACAGAGCAAGTTTGTGCGACCCAGTCATGCATTTAATGTCTTTTTTCTTAGATCATGATTCGAAAAAAAAAATCCAAAAAAAATCTACTTTTGATGTGTCATTGCCAAATCCATAATACCTTAAGAGAGAGAGAGAGAGGGTTCATGGAGTTCAAACCTTGCTCATGGTATTCGGAGCTTTAGCTGTCAAAGAAAAATGCAAATAACGTGTGGCGCATAGAATTTCGCCCGCAGAAGCATATTTTCTTGGAGTGTTCAGGTATTTTTTTTATTATATTTGTTGTTTGTTCTCAGTGACCGACCGAGACATTGAACTTGGCCTTTTTTTGTGTTACCGCTTGGGGGCACTTTTCCTCAAGACAACAAAACAAAAGTGAAAATGGTCATCAAAACCATGCGAAGAGAAGAAAAATAATAAAAAAAACATAGTTCACGAGAATAATAACAAAATAATAAAAAAATCAAAAGAAAAAAAAACCTCAAAGAAGTGTCGAGCTGCATCGTCATCGTGGTGGTTGTCATTATGATGACACTTAAAATTTTGACAGCGCAAAGGTAATTAGCCGCTTCCCTGGCTAACTGGCTAGCTGCTGGCATGCCGAAGGGTAAGCGTTTGATGCGCGCATTTTATAACCTCTTTTGTTCGAGTGACATAGCGAGGTTCTTTGTTTTCGGTACACCGACCGTTGACACAAATATTGCATAGTTTCGATGGAAAAGTCAACAGAAAAATAAACCAGCAAGAGGTGAAAACACCAGGTGCATTGGGGTTTCAGTTTTCACCGCTGATGACGATGATGTGCCAAGTTGAAAAGCCACTAGAGCATGGATGGCATGATGGTGGTGTGTCTTTTTGATGTAGTCTTCTTCCACAGAGTGACATTTTTGTAGGTTTGTTGTGGTTTTTTGGTTCAGCGACATATGTTTTGCAATAATTTGCGGTTATGACATGGTATCAGAAAACAACAACAACGAAAATGAATGTCAAAAAAAAGATGAGTTTGTCTGATAAATTGCTAAAGTGAAATCAATGATTAAAAGTACATAATTCCATTTAATTGGCAGATACGACAGTATGTCAAACATAACCACAGGCTTTAAATTGTTATTTAATTTCGCCGGAGGGAGCATTGTGTTAAGGACCCTTTTTCTGGTGTTTTTCCTGGGGCATATAGCAATGGAGTTTATTTAGTATTCAAATAGATCAATGTGAATCTATTGTGATGCCCTTGGGCTGTAACAACTATGGCCATGAATTTAAATTTTAAAGCCGTTTCGCACTGCTTATCCCAGTCAACACCGTTGATGAACCAGGTACATCCAGCTCAGATAAGTATCTCATTTAATAAATCCATTCATCATATCCATCTCAACTACTCACCTATTTGTCTAACCTTAGATTTCTAATGAAACTCTGTTAGGGATCATTAGATAGCAAACCTGCAGACAGGAAGTTCTTTCCTATTGAAATCATCCGCTGTATTTTTTTTGCAAAGACAACAAACTAAACAAAATAGAAAAATATCTACATCCTCATCTCTATTCAATCTTACATCACAATAGTGTATTATCATGTCTAATAAAATTGCAAATTTATTTCTGACGTTCATAAAGCCAGCCGGCTTTCAAGAATCTTTTAGCACACAATTTAGGACGCTACACTTGAGAAAAAAAAATTATTAAAAAAAATATATTTGTATCTTTTGTGTGCTTTCCTTTTTTTTTGGTTTGGATCAAATCCAAAATGAAAAAAAAAACTTTAAACTTTTATAAATCAACGGAAAACACAAAATAATTAAAAAAAAAATACAGATAAACTTTGAGATAGGTATTCATTAGAATAAACATTTCTTTATCTCACAAGTTGCAACAAAGAAAAAAAATCATCATTTTGGAAACTTCAAACCAAAGCTCGTCTGGAGATGAAATGTTGGAAGCTTCAGTTTTCCACCACAATCACTCTGGTTCAACGAAGTCATTGAACTTTTTCACATCGACCTGTCAAAAGTGTTGTTCTTTTGCTATGTTTGAGTCATAAAACCCCAAATGATTTCAGCGGAACAATTTAATTTTTTTTTCTGTGGGAAACTTTCAAAGAGGTGCCATCTCATACTCTTGTTGAGATGATTGATGAAATCGTATCATGGAAGAAGTCCAAAAAGTCATGCCCGACCCCCTGGCATGTTCACCCTGACGGAATAAGATTAATCTTCTCACTGAATTAGCTTATGCAAAGTAAAAGTTTTAGTTTGCTAAAATAAAAAGTGTTCAAAATGATGCCAGAATGTTGATCCTTTTTTGTTTGAGTTGATGGTATTCTCCAAGGTTAATCTGGGTCTAAAGCAGTCCGATCTCCCCTTACGGTCTTTTTCATCCGGAGGTCTGATTTCCATTCGAAATGGAATTGTAGTCTTAATGGCTAGAAGTGGATCACCTTGTATAGATATCTTCTCTGCTATATATCTTACGTGGTTGGTAATCATATCGGAGTAGATTATAGGGTTTTCCAATAAGACCGGATATAGATGTTATGAATGTCAATCGTGGCGCCCGCTGTGTGCGGATGTATATTGTCAACTCGTGAACTTCATGTGGATTGGTGTTGTGTCCCATAGACGGCCACTAGTCGCTAGCAATAATCTTTTACCCAAAATTGGGGTTCTCTTCCAAAATGCTCCCAAGCAAGGCAGCGGACAAACAGAACTGTCTATGGTCTCCTGAGTCCGGTGGAGCTTGTCAAGTCCCGACGATAAAAGATGAAGTCTGCGAAAGGGCGAGGCTCAGTCCACGGGAAGAAATCGACGGCGGCGATGTTCCCAACCGATCTTATGTTCTTTTGACATACGAACGTTGGGTGATTGATTACCAAATTGGTCGTTCCAAACTTGGCCACCAAACGTTTAAAATTCTACCTCGGAATGGTTACTACTTCTACTGTAAAATAGGCACAATCATCAAAGTTTGTTTACTCGTGAAACTTGCGTTTGGATTAGGGCACAATCCACCAAAATTAACCAGCGCTAAGAATCAGTTCAAACCATCTTGAAATGTTCAAACGCAAATTACTTCTATGAATGTTTTCTGCAAGTTCTACAACATCCTAAACTTTATTTAGTTATCAATATATTCTTCTTTTTTTTCTATTTTCCATATTTTTATCCATATTTTTTCATGATAAGAAGCACTTTGATTATATAAAGCAATTTATTAGTAATTCAAAAAGAGAAATAATTTCGTCAACTCTAACTGAAAAATAGAATTTCGAAAGTATTAGGTAATTAAGTTTTGTGAAAACATGAATAAACATAAACATATTCACAGAGATTGGTTAAAAGATGGTAATTATTTAAGAAATTTATTAAGAACTTCAAAAGAAACACAATTTTTGTCTACAACTCTGAAAACCTCAATTTAGAAATTATTGGTATCTAATTATATTCTATGTTTTTACTAAAGTAAAGAAAAAAAATCGCATTTCGGAATTTCCTGCCAAAATAAGAGCAATCACATCAGAGATTTCTTCTCACTTTCTGGATTCTTTAAGGCACATCCATTATCATTTTCGAAATTCCAATTCACTAAAACGAATTGTGGAACACCGCCATGTGAATTCACAATAATGGCGAAAGTAACTGATTTCTTCTGAGATTTCGTTTTGAGTGGTGGATTACCAAAGTGAACACATTTGATAAAAAGGGTTTTTGACAGGGAAATTCCTTTTTCAAAAACATGTACTTTATTCGAAATTAATAATTTTACAAATTGGAGACAATTTTTTAATAACATTTCCTGAAATTTTCATTAAGAATTATCCTAAACATCGTCGGATATTCTTACATCCATATCATCCACTTGTGAGATTTCTGCAATCTTTCGTTCCTCCATATGCACTCTTACTTATTTTCTTTTCCGCTTCCGAATGTCAACTTTGTATCACATACGCCCTTGTTTCTCTTAATCTGATTTAGCAGTAAAAAAAAATTATATAATTCCCAATTCTTTGATAAGACCTTGGGGTTCTTATTTAACCCTCAAGGTCACATGTGATAAGACAATTAAAATGAGTGTTTTATGATTTTTGTCCGAATCAAAAAAGTTCTCTCTCACGTGTATCAATTTAATTTAATTTGATCATTTATCATGGTTCCTTATTGATTTTAGCAACTCATTTATTTTTTCTTCAAACCGCCTACGGGTGATGGACCATCATCACACACTAGTGTACTATGAGTTTTTTTTTCTTCCTAAAAAAAATGACCTAATAACAAAATTAAAAAAAAAAACTCATATGATACGCTTATGTATTTCGATTTCGAATAGAAACAGAAAATTTTTCGCAGAATTTTAAACGAATAGGAGGAGCTGGAGGTATTCTCTGACAAGGAATTAATTGTTTGTGAGGTGACATAGACATTCGCTTCCGTGTTTGGGTGGATGCCAGGAAGAGGTGAGTTTGGACAAGGCACTTGTGATTCGAAGAGATATGATGGAAATTCACTCTTTAAATAGAAACAGGAATATCTATGGGCTTTTGAGTTTTTTTTTTATTAGCAACATGTATATAAACAAAATCGAAAATGGTTTATTGTAAATTATTATGTTATAGTTTTTTTTTGTCTACAAGTAATTTGCAAACATATGGGGTGTTTTTGGCCGCAAAAATGAGGTTAAGTTTTAATTCAGGAAACATAAACTAGTACAACTCGCATTCCAAAATCTGAATTCTTAGCCACTTATGTTAGCAACATTTCCTTCGACGGGTTATTGATTTGCGAATCAATTCACAAATTCATACAATTGTTTCCTATTCTCCATATATGTAAATATGTATACTCACTTTACGTTAATACATACTTTTATTCTCACAACTCAATTCTAAAAAAATACACACGAACTATTAAAATAGTTTTTGATTCTTCAATAGTTGGCTATACCAATCAATTGGGCTGAATAAAATAAACTGTCAGTAGATGGCGCGCGTGTACCGGCAAATATACTTAAAAAAACATTAAAAAATGTCGAAATATGTACATGAATTTATATCAGAATTAATATCTATCTTAAATCATAAGGAAAGTTCTTACCATAGTTTAAACCGTTCCCGATATGTGGCGCTACATGTTTTCTTAGAATTGTTTTAAAACAAGCATTTCTTTATGAAACGAAGAAGGCAGCAATAAATATAGCAATAAATTTGTACATAGTAGGTGGCGCTCATGTCGTACCGCCGAATGTATTTTAAATATCACAAAAATGGCTATAAATAAGTATCCATCTCTAGCAATTGCAATAAAACATTCCCGATAGGTGGCGCTTTATATTTTAAGGAAGAAATGCTCAAATGTTTATGGATGGATGGATTTTAATGACATCAGTGAGTAAACACTTTATATAAACATAGTTTAGTAAGGTAAAACGGTGCTTGGTGTTAGTTTTCTAGTCGTCATAGTACAATAAACTTACAGTATGTGGCGCTCATGTTGAACTCGAATTTAAATTATATCAAACAAAGACGTGTGAATCTACATGTAACTTGCCATTGTGATTTGGCATCAGTTACTGAATAATAAACAAACAGATTTGACCGATGTCACCAAAATAACATGGTCGCAAACCTGCACCAATGGAAAACCCTTTATTTGATAGAATCTGGCTCTATGCTCTTTTATCGAGAAAGCGTGTTTTCAGCATCGATATTTCTCCTCTTCGCTTGATAAGAATTAGAATTTCGAACCGTTCGTTTCTAGTCTGACAGCTTATGTGCCCCAAGGATTCGTTATGGGTCCGACTCTATTTCTTATTTTTATATTTGGTCTACTGTCTGAAACTTCTTATTCTAATCCATTTAACTGCTTCGCTGATGACTATACACTTTTTGCTACCAAACCTGATTCTTGAACTTACGATCTCTGTGTTAGCAGACAAACACTTTTCCTGCACCAGTTATGAGATTTTGCCAAAAATGCAGCAATAAATTTGGTCTTCCTCCGGCAATATAAGGTAATGAGGCTTCACAGAGTTCAAGTACAGAGATTTGTTCTTCAGCCGCACAACTCGAATGTAGAATATTTTGTTCAATTTTATTTTCCAATCCAATTAGATGTTCAGTAGTTTAAAAGCGTAGTTCAATTGGCATCTCCTTTTGAACCCCCTTCTATTTTCCTAGGCTCGTGCTGTGTTCATCAGAAAGGGTAGGTAAAACCCTTAAAAGTGCGTTGATAAAAACATTTTTTTTCCAGAATCTCTTGCGGACTAATTTTTGAAGCTCTCTTATGGACATCTTCTCAACTTCATACCTATATCCATATACAAATTTCAAAGTGTATGTTTGTAGTAGAAACTAGAAAGCTCTGGATTATTTCAAATGAGGACAAATGAGTTTTACTTAATCTGCTATTAGCAGGCAGCAGGGACAACTTCGCATGGTTCTTCTTCTTGATATTATGTTGCATCCTGGTGGAAGGATATTCAAGCTTCTTTAGAAACTGTTATACAATAATACAAAATATAATACAACATTCTTACCTGGATAGTGGAGGTTACTTACCCACGTTACGAGAACTTCCCTCCCTTTTTTATTTTTCTGATTAAATTCTACTACATTTATGAACCTAAGTCTGCTTCTGGATACCAAGTGGTTGGCTAATTGTTAAAGAAAGTTTTTATTTTTGATTTGTTTGTCTATTTAAAAAAAATTGCATGCATATAAGTTTACCTTTGGCTGCGATTCTTTTTCTAATCAAACTTCCTCTTTTCGATTACTAACGTAAAACTTGTTTTTTTTCCAAAAATAACATTTATTTCCTTTTCTTTACTTTCTTATCGCAATGATAACGATTAATCTGCCCCAAACTTTGTTGCAAATAAAAAAAAAAAAAAAAATTATATTTTTTTATCTTCACGTTGTGGTTTATAGTTTTTACTTGCGATTATAGGGACTATAAGGCAAGTTATGCATTCGTAAAAAAAAAAAAAATTCTAACAATCAAACATGATATTACGATGATAGAAAAGTCAAAAAAAGTGGGTCCGGAAATTCCGTCCGTCTGTCTGTCTGTCTGTCTGTCTGTCTGTCTGTCCGTCCGTATCGATATCTACAGCCTAAACGGTTGGGCCGATTTGATTCAAACTTGGTATATAGTATTTTTAGAGTGCTCTACCCGACAGTTTTTGGAATTGGCATTCTAGCTCCAAAACTAACGGTACCTGCCATATAACTTTTATTAAAAAACTTATTTTTCTCGAAAACGGCTCCTACGATTTTGATTAAACTTTCAGAATGATGTTTTCTGTGCAAAATCTATCTTTTAATTTTAATGGATTTTTCAGAAAAAGTTTTATAACGGTACCTCCCATATGACCGGTTTTTTAAAATCAGACTTTCTCGTTAACTAATTGACGGATTTTGATGAAATTTTCAAAATATGTAGTGTTTTATGATTTAAATAATATTGCTTATCAAAATTTTCAAAAACATTTTTTTTTAAATTTTAATAATTTTTTTAAAAAAAATATTTAGTTTTTTGAATATTTTGAAAACGGATCTATAGATTTTTTTTTTAATTTTTTTCCTAGTATAAACTATAGATTTCTTAAAATTGACATACTAAAAAAAATTTTAAAATATGTTTTCGAAAAGTTTTTCAAAAAAAACATTTTTTTGAAAAAACTGGTCGAACGATTTTGAAATGAAAAATTCATAAAATAGAAAACAGCAAAAGAAATAAGATGGCTTACAACATTTTTTTCCAAAAAACGTTATGAATAGTGTTTTTTTGAATTCATAAATTTTTTTCCCCAACATTTTATTTCATATTGCTCGGCTAAGCCCTAGCCAAGCCATTAGTCAAATAAAAGAAAGTGACAACCTACATTACATACATACTTACGTATTTTAAAGTATTTTTCATCATCATAAAAGCACAGAATAAATAAGGAAGCCTTTGATAAACACACAAAAACAACTAACAAATAAAAAAAACTATTCGATTACTACTGAATGCAAAAATTTCAATCGAGAAAACAAAAGTTTACACCTTCCTATAAATAAACAAAACCACTGTGTTAACTTTTAATATTGTCTCTATACCTACTGGCTTAACAGTAGTTGGAACACGTATCTTAATTTTAGTACCTACCTTCCTTCCAACCTTATTATAGGTACCTAAATCCTTTATAAATTCCATTGGTCCCATATTGGGACGTATAAAGGTCCCTTTACCTAGCATTATTGCCATACTGCTGATTCCGACGAATCTTTATGCCAGTTGTTCAAATTTTTCCATACCAAAATGAAAATTTAACTGAAAAAAGTCCTTTGTATCTTTCTATTAGCAAATTATATTATAAACAGTAAGCAGCAAGTGGAAAGATAATACTACACTAAAAAACTGCAAAAGCTAACAATCCTATATATTTATGTGTTTATCCCTTTGTCGTGACGCATGTTCGTTCGAGCTTCACCCCAAAACGATCCTAAGGAAGTTGCACGTCATACAAAAAATATTAAAATAAAATCTTTGTCAAAAAGACGCCTGCACTTAAAAAGGATTAGCACATAAGAGCAAGTACGTGCGACCCAGTCGTGCCTTTTATTTTTTTTAACTCATGTCATCTTTCACTGCAACAAATTACTATTTTAAAACATTGTAATGGTTTTTTGAAAAGTTTCTTCTCGAAAAAAGATTCAATTTATTGTATTTTGTGTTTAAATTTGGAGAAATAAAAAAAGCTAAATTTTGACACTTTTGTATTCTTCACTTCGATTTTGACATAATTTAGATAGATCCATATATAGATAAGATCGGCAAGAACAAAAGTTATTTTTAGATTTAAAAAGAAATCCACTTCCCATGCCTACATATGTGTGAAATAAAATAAAAAAGACACATGTGATTGATGACGCCCTGTGTGGATCGATCGCAAAAACACCTGTCACTTTGCATACAAAAACAATAAAGAATTGAGCTTTCGAAAAAGAAGCCGGTTTAACGAATCTCTACTTTTATTGCTTTGATCATTCACTATAATAAAATTAATTAAATACAAAAACACGCATCATCTCATCACTGGATGTTCTTTTTTTGCTATTTTCAAGGCTTATTTCTTAAAGAATTTGGCAACACTGTATTCTTTCGGAAGAAAAAATTATATTTTTTTTAGTTGGTATTCTATCACCGTATTGGGTTATCTTAGAAATACAACATTTATGTGATTGTATTGGAAAATGGCAACACAAACATTATATAGCGCCTAACAGCTGATAGATCGAAATCTAGTCCCTCGGCTATCGGTGACACCAATTACTGCTAAACCCACCACTACTAGCTGATAAGGATAAAGTGTAGTTGATTGGATTACAATTTTTTCAAGTACACCATAACTACATAGTATTTACTTTGTCGAGTACATTGTTGCCTGATTGAACTTTTTTTTTCTTAAGAAATTCCTTCCTTTAAAACTTGGGTTATTGGATGGCTCGGTGTCTTGTAAACACTGTTTGATGAAACCGTCGATTATCTTGTTTGTGTAATAAAAATAAATGTGACACGCGATTGTTTGGATGTGGATTAACTACTCAGGGGAAGACACAGCCGTAAGATCTGCCAGACAATGAAGACAATACGTACTTATGGTAATTCGATAAATTGATTTATTCATCAAAAGAATTGGCAACGTTGTCACAAGAGCGACATAGATAAATCCATCCATAGATTTAGGCCAAAACCCTAAGTAATATAATAAATGCGAATATAACTTTATTTGTTTGTTCACTTTTTTGATTTCATGTCTTATTTACTCAATCGATCATCAGGAAATTTTGTTCAAGCATTGTCAGGGATGTAAAAACGCAATATGGTACTTTTTATAGGTAAAATGGGCCTTCCAAGGAATAGAAAAACAATAATAAGACAATAAAAAATACACCAGCTTAACAATTTCAGCTAACTCAATTGTTGAGGTTTATTGCTCAAATGGTCGTTCTAACTCAAAAGTGAGCTACCTCAAATAAATACTAGCTCAATTGAGCTGATATGAGCCTAGCTTATATAAGCAGAGCTGAATTTTGAGCTAAAATTGATTAACGTCATGAAAAAAATATTCCATTTGCGACATAATTCAATATATTACACATAAGACTGTGTGCAGTTGTAGTTTAAGAAATATAGTTTTTGATCAAAATACAAAATGCAGGTCAGCTTTCATCAGCTGAAATAATTGCTCAACTCATCTCAACCTATAGCTCAGCTCAACCGATAGCTCAGCTCAACCGACAGTTCAGCTCAATTATAAGAGCTAAGTTGTTGAGCTCACAAATGAGCTAGCTTAATACCCCTGCTGTCAGTTCTCAAAAAAAGCGGATCTTCTTCAGCCTCTAAGCGTATCTCTTCTTCTATGGACTTGGATTAGTATTTACCTTGTGAACCGCTCAATACAAGTTGTTTTGGCTGGATTCCAGACGGATATTTACAAAATATGTGCTAGCGTGCCCAAGCCCCGTTCTAACGTCTCCAACACTTCCTCATTTGTATCAATGAATTCTTGTCTAAGATTTCCTATTCACTATTCACGACACTAGACGTCAGCTTTTTATATATTCGTTTCCAGATTCACAATACGAATGTGCGTGTGTATGTGTATGCAACAGCAGTGTATAATAAACTCTTTAAATTCTGATCTTGCCAACTTTTTTTCAATTCGAACTTCGCTCGAAAATGCTGTAAAAGCATAATAAACAACCATGCCACTATCCATGAATGGCACTTCCATTGATGAGAGATAAAGGTTTGTTCGTATAAGCGAGAAAAATATTCAAAAGCGCTTTTATTAAGATCCGCCCACTACCACGCCTACTTTTCTTAAATCTTGTTTCTAAAAGGCGGCTCAATTGATTTGGGTAAAATTTTCAGAGTTTGTTTTTACGAGTGAGTTAATAACATATGCTTAAAAGTGGGCGTGGCACTAGGCATTTTTTACTGAAAAATCTGCAAAAAATTGTTTCTCGCCAATAAACAAACAAAAATTCCGTCTAAATCCTTACAGCCGGGTCTGAGGAATAAAAAAAAAAATATAAAAAGGGGTGTGACAGAGGGCGAATTTTACTGAACGAGTTTTAAACATTTATCTGGCGTATTCAAAAAACTAACAAAACTCCATCCAAATCGTTTGATCCGTTACCAAGAAATAAAGATTTTAGAAAAGTGGGCGTGGTAGTTGGCTTGGCAGTAGATGGATTTTAACAAAACCACATTTTTTATTGTTGCCCCGCTTATTAAAAACACATTCTGAAAATTTAATCCAAATCGTTTTAAATGTTTTTAAGGAACTGAGATGTAAAAAATGTGGGCGTGACATTGTGAATCCACCGTCTACACGAATTTGAAACGTTTTACCCCAGATACTAGGGAAATTAAATACCCGTTGCGAAAAAGAAACTCTTAAGTCTTTTACGGTGAGTTATGAACTCATGAAAGATTAAGCGATTCAAATAATTATCTGCGGTATTTTTAATAAATAACCACTTATGTGCAATCTCATATGGTTGGGTCATATAGTATTAGAACCGATGGACATTAATGCTCCGGCCAAAAAAAATCTTCGATTCCAGCTCGGAGAGACGGCGCAGTAAATAAAGCTCGAGGCCAACACAGATGGCTAGTGACCGAGTTGGCTGGAGAAGTTTTTTGGTTGACGTCCAAGTCCATTCCGCCCGGTCTCAGACTATAACGCCAATTGAGGTTAGGTAACATTCTTATTGTGCAGAATTATCGTGACAAATTTAATTGCTTAACGCCATTTCCACGAAACAAAAAATAGAAAATGTTCCCATAAACGTAGACAAAGGTCAGGATCTGGAAAAAATTCTCGATAGGTATGGAAAGCCAGTTTATATTTTTGTAGTTTTTGATCCTCGAAAAAAATTCTCCTTTATACGGAAGTTATCTTCTCTTGTACCTAGACTACTTACAACCATATAAATACAAAGAAATGATATTAGTTATCCTTTCAGTTTCAATCTTTTACCACAGAATTTTCATTTTCAATACCAAAGAGACTGTACCTCCTTTCAAAAAGGACACAGAGAAGTTGCATATCCAAATGTAAGTGAATGCAGGTAAATTTCTTTTGCTCAGCCTCAATAAGCGAAATACACTTAATGGTCCTTTTGGCATGACATAAAATACCTATTTCAAGTAGGTAGACAATTCAATACATTGTTTTGGCCCACAAAAAAGTCAGGAGCATTCTGGGTCAGACTCATTAAAAAATCCCAAAACATTTTTCTTTGGTCTGCCTTATAACCAAAACAATAACTTTACAAGCTTCCGACTCATGAAAATGAAACCCTTTTGCAAAAAAAAATACTACTGCCGATCTACAAGACGTACAGTTAACCATAAAAAAAATATACAAAACCAACAAACAATAACAAAAGAAGAAATAATCATCATTTCATAACAATGATGGTTTGCAAAAAAGCTACTTGAGACACGAACGAGGCGTCCCAATCGACGACGACGACGTTTCTTCTTCTTTTACCAAGCCATCCTCTGATCGGATCCAATCCTTAACCAAACCAAAACGGCAGATGTAAAACAAACTGAAACACAATGTCAGAAGTCTCCGTTTCCAAAGGCACTATATATGTATGAACCATGCTCAATGCTCAGACGACGACGAAGACGACAACCTATGTAGGTACTGCAGAGCAACTTACTATAACAAATGCTAAATGAAGCAAGTCAGCAAGAAAATCGACCACATGTCGCCTCTCATTCGTCAGCCCAAAATTGAGATTGTATTGAAGAAATCCTTCAAAGATACACTACACATACCTTTACTTTACCTTTAGATACAACAAACTATTCACCTCAAGAGTTGGCTGAAATTTTTGCCGATACAAAAGAGATTACGTGTTGCCCTGCTGCCTCTACCCCTGCCACCGCCGCCGCCGCTCTGCTCCTCCGCCACTCACTCTAGCTGCTACCTTTTCATAAAAAGTCTCAAGACCCTTAAAGGTTGCAGCTGCCACTTCGTTGTTGTGTATTGCCGAATTGTTATCGTCGTCGTCGAAAAGAAAACACAGACCCCGATATCGAGGAAATGTCAAGGAAGAAGTGAAAATGTACAAAACTCACAAGAAAACTGTTGAATTCTTCGACTGTACAACCAACCAAGCTCGTTCACCTTTAATCGCAGGTAAATGTGCAACCCTTAGGGATAGTTGCGCTGCAACCTATCTGAACAATAATTCAGGACTCGAAAACAACAACACCTTTTCCCTAAAAAGGTAGGCAGAGGTATACAAGTCTGGAAGAATTTTTTCTTCCAAAAAGGAAAAACAGGCGAAGTCAGGAAGACAGAAATACCCTGTTGCTTGGAAGAAATTCAAACAAGGAAATTGTAACAAGGGGTAGCTAGAGCTACCCTAGGTGTAGTTTAATTTTCTTGTTTTGTTGCCAAAAATAAAAAAAAATCCAACAACAATGGGGGCTTGGTTGACGTAAATGAAGGACATTTTTTTTTGTTCCTTCATTCAAAGAGAGTGCCTTAAGAATGAAAGGGTTTGTGTTGACTTAAGTTTAACATATGTTGCATGCCACGTTATTTTTGTGCAATTACTGAGCGTTTGAGGGTAGGTTTTTTCGCTAAATTTTCAAACAAGCAAAAGACGTTGTAAGTTTGAATTTGTATCTTTGGTTTTTACTTGCCATTCTAGATACTTCAAGGGCAAATTATGGATTGGACATGAACAGTTGAGGACACATTTCATTAGATTAACGCAAATTGGACCGAAATAAATGTTTTTTTTTTGGGTTTTTCAAATGATTTCGATTTGGATCTGGCTTAGAATTATTTCGGATACTTACATAAAGATACAGACACTAATATCTTCCTACAGATATCCTAAGTTCTGATTCAAACGGACTTGTTCTATAAATATACATTTAAACATATCTGTATCTTTTAAGTTGGAAAAGAAAACTTCTTTTGGATTACTTGGAGTTTAAATTTTGTATTTTATGATCGAAAATTTTCCTTCCTAGCTAGGAGAAGAGGTCAACATTGTTATTGATCCTTCAGTACGGAAATATTATTAAAGAAGTTTGAAAGCACAAGAAAAGATACCAGAAGTGTCTACTATAGGATTGTTTTTGCAGAGCTTAAATTAAACGAAATTATGCAAAGTTTTGGCTTCAAAACTTAATTTGTGTCTAAAAAAATTGTTAAGATTGTTGTTCAACCGAAATGCCATTGAAAAGATTGTAGGGTAAAAGAAAAGATACAAAAAGGTTTTGCAGAATTTAAATAAAATAAAAGTCTCCTAACTTAGTCCTGTATCCTCCGCTTTTGATCCAGAATTATTCTTCTTCTTTAACTGACGATTATGTTCCCGACTAGGACTGGGCACACAAACTTTCCACTTCTCTGCTTCGCCTTAAAGAAGAAATGCATTAATACGGTATCGATACTTTACAGAACATCTTCCCATACATCAAGTGCTCATTGCGAAAGCCCGTCACCTTACCCTCCATAAGAAATCGAGGGCTGTGATAAAGACCTAATGACCCAAACATTTTTTTTGAGGCACAACTAATTTAATTAGAACTTCTCCGTTGATTTCTGCGGGGAGCCTTACCTTTGTTTCGACTTTTTCATAATCTTGCAGGTAGAAATGAGACAAAATAGGTTCCTACTTTGTTGTTTTTCGCGCATGTAGATTTCCGGAACTCCGAGTTGCCTAAGGGGTAACCATATCTGATCTCATGGTTGTCTATCGAATTATTTTTTTCAAAATCAACCACCAAATACCACAATGGGAAAATCTGAGAAATACTGATATTTTTCCATCTTGACTCCGATACCCTGGATTGCATTTGTGGTTGATTTACCCGAAGCAAACCAATAATAAGGCATTTAGTCTCCGCTGATAAGTTAGGAGATGAGAATCGTCAGTCATCTAGACACCATGCCTCCCATCTTATTCCATAATCTGGGTGTAGCTCGTCTGGTCCAATTGCTTTTCTATCAAAGCTCTAACTTTCTCTAATGTGATATCGAGGACTTAGGTCCATCATCATCATGGACGCAACAGCCGGCATCTTTACCGCGCCTCGTTCAACAAGTTCTTCCATACATCCCGATAACAGGCCGACACCATCCAGTTGCGCACCCCAATGCATCGGGCGTCCTTTTCTACGCCATCCTTCCTTTCACGTCATCTTCTACAAAAAAAAAAAAGAATTGCAAAAGACTTCGAGCTGGTTTCTCTTCGCTTATGCGAGCTAGGTGGCAGCCCACCGTAGTCTACCGAGCTTTATTTTTGTCCACATCTGCTTCGAAGTAGATTTCATATATTTCATGATTGTATCTTCTCCGGAATCGTCCTCTCTTCTTGGGTCCAGTTATTGGAAACTTCATTTAAATTTCCTTTACAATATTGTCGTCTCATTCACCTAATTTTGTTACACAATATCAAAAAGAGGAAATCCGCCTTTTCCAATTGACCAGCTTATGTAAATGCATTTTTCTTTGGCGGGGACTGATACCTCTATATATGGCGGAGTTAAAAGGTCTCCTTTCTTATGGATCAAGGAAATAATGCTGAGATTCCATTAATCGAGCATGCTTTTTCTTCCAACCATATCTTGCTTATGCCTTGGTGCTGTATAGATATTTCTAACCAAGTCACTTGACTTGATTCTGTCAGCAGAAAACGATGTTACTGAGCGTTCTTTTCTCCCAAAATTGTCGGCATTCTTCTGCGAAATCCTGGTCTCTTGTGGTACAATTCTAAATGTTCCCAGAGATATTAAAAGAAATCAAATTATAATCACAAGTATCAATTTCTTTTCTCACTTTTTTTATATTCTAGGTCTTAACCTAGAAAAACCAATTCAGAAAAATTAGTCATGGACTTTATACTCCAAAAAAAATAAATAAAAATTAAAATAAAAAAACCTATGTCCCTCGTGTCGCAATTAAACCCGATTTCATTGACAAATACAATTTCAGCTTTTCTCCCACTGATGGGACGGGACAGCATTGATGAATTTTGATTTGTGTATCTCATCGAGAAAGCAAAATATCTAAACCAAAAAAAAAAAAAAAACACGACTTGATGAACCAATTCAGCACATTTAAACCGCCTTTTTGTCTAAAAAGCCGACAAATAATTTACATTTTTCTTAGAATTTCGTCTTCCACGATAAAACCAAAAAAAAATCTCCAATAACTTGCAATTTGTATCTGTATCTGGATCTATTTTTTTTTTAAGCATCCACAAAGTGTTTTATATTTCGTTTTAGCACGTCACCAGCAATCTAATCCCAATTTATCCATGAAATTAGAAGAAACACCACCTATAAGTTGAGAAGTGTGTTTTTCCTGTATTTCTAACTTGCAAACATGCAACTTCATCTGGACGTATCTTTGATACCGAATGACATCCTCCTAGAACATGATTTCGATGTGATTCAATTAAGGAATTTCATTCATTCGCAATCAACAAAACACCTGATATCAATCTCATTTTTATAAACCGCAAACTCTATAGGTATAGTATCTATAAGATAGCTCATAGCTACACCGATACCGAAAACCGAATATCTGACCGCAGTTCGGGTGCGGTTTTGTCGCACACACGGATGAATATGCTGCACTTGATGGATACATTCCTTTCGAGTATCTGATTACCAACCAAATTCGAATTCCTCAAAGTCTACACATCCTAATTATTTCATTCACAGATTTTTTCCTAACGAGATTAGGGGTTTCCAAAGTCCTGATAACATTACCTTGGTAAAGGATAATTTTAACCAAATTATTAAGAAAAAAAAACAAATTCCAAAGAATGTCGAAAAGAAGACCAATTCACAAGTGTGTGCGCAAAAAAAATCACAAAAATTGCGTCGAAAAATGTGAACAAACCGGAATTCTGCGCGGTTGCCAAATTTCCAATTCTAATAAAATAAACTGTATGCACGCACACACCAATCTACCGAGTTTTTGGGGCAAAATGAATGTAGAGCCAATCTTTTTTTTTTGTTTGAAGAAAAAAAGAAAGAATAATGAGAATTACTATCTCGCAAACAACACAAACTGAACGGAATAAAAAAAAAAGTATAAAAAAAGAAACATTTTGCGTTCTTTCTACCCACCAGATACAAATTGTACGAAAAATCACAATCGATAGATAGGAAGAAGTAAAAGGTGCAAAAAGCGAAGAAGGGAAGAGCAAACGACGACAAACGATCGCCGAAATTTTTATTTCAATTCAAAAATTTAAATATCTATGGATTCACAAAATCTCCATTACAATATCTCCCTAGAACGTATTCATTATCAGCAGGGTGAAAGGAGAACATTGGTATCCTGCGGGCCTTGTTATTCTTATTTCAAAATATCTTTCAATGTCATTTCATAGTTTTTTTTTATTATTAATTTTTATTAGCTTCTAGTTATTTGTTTAATATTGCTATCGCAGAGTAATTTTTTGGCTTTGATATCTTAAAGATAAGAGTTTTTATTCTTTTTCATTGCCTATCTCAGTTGATGAGATTGTCAAAAAAAAAATTAGAACTCAATAAACCAAATCAGCTGATTAAACTCTGACAACATATGATATAAAAGCTGGAAACAGAGGTATGCGTACAGCCTACGTATACATTGGCAATATTTTTTGTGTAGCTTTTTATTCTATTTTTTGTTGTCGAATACCAGTATTGAGATGAAAGACAGTGGGCGTCTTTTTTATAGCGTCACTACTGATTAAAAAGAATATTGTTTGTTTTTTAATTAATCATTATGATGAAATAAAAGTTATAGCTTTTATAATATAATTAGATTATTTAAAAGAAAAAGCCTTGAAAAGAAAGTAATAAATGGACAAAAATTATATAAATACATACGTAAAATGGGCACGACTTGATCGCACGTACTTGCTCTGATGTGCCTAATTACATTGGAAAGCAAGATCTTTGACAGAAACAAGTAACATTTACTTTGAAAATAACACAATTCGAACCTATACAAAGTATTAAAACCACAATATTAAACGGTTTTTAATAAAAAATGAAGTACGCCATCACACGTCTTAAATAACAAAGAATTTATGAAAAATGTATTCCGAAAAATTGTAGGGCTGATTTTGATAAAATCCTGTTTTTTATTTTTAGTTTTTTGAACAAATTTTTTTTTGAAATTTTGGTGTGCAGTTTTTTAGAGTTTATTAATATACATGTGATTATAAAGTTATTAGTCTTAAAAATATTGATTTTTCAAAAAAAAAATTAATTTTAATTAGAAAAAAAGTTATAAAAAATGTTGATATGCAAAATTAATTTGGCTACCTAGATCTTTCCAAATATAAAATTTGACAGAAATCCAAAGAGCCGTTACCGAGAAAGCCCAAAATAAAAAAAACATTATATGAAAGGTACGGTTAATAGACTTTTCCCGTAAATTTGGTTTTAATCAAATTATAGCCAATAACAACAAAACAATTCTCAAAAAATTTCATCAAAATCGGTGTAGCCGTTTTCGAGAAAAATAAACTTTTCCTAAACGGTCATATGGCGAGTACCGTTATTTTTAGACCTAATAATAAAATTTCCCCTCTGGGGAATGCCAAAAGAACATTCTGTCTGATAGACAGACAGACAGACAGAATTTTTTTGTCGTCGACCTCGACTATTTTCCCAGTTCAAAAATGGAGGCAGCCAGCTAGGGGCTAGTTGGCTGGAGAAGCTTGTTAGTTGAGGGCCAGGTCCATTCCGGACTGTAGTGTAACATGATATGAGCTATATCTGCCATCCTAGGGAACTGAAAGCAAGAGTATTGTTGAAAACAAAGAATGGACCATGAAGGCTCTCTTTTAGCACGTCCGCTAAGCTAACAGCGCAGCTTGAATTCTTCAGCTTCTTTTAGTTGGTGAATAGTAGTGGGTGAGTCGACAGTCGAAGCCTACCCCTCTTTTTGCAACTTGATGTGGTTTTTGTGACCCTTATTTTAGGGTTACCGCTACCAGTTTGCTTGAGAGAAGAAATATGTGGATGTTTTACGATTTCAACAGCCTTTTGTGATTCGCCTGATTTGACTTCTGACCTATCCTTGAAAGTTGTCTCTGAAATTCAACAGTTTTTTTTTCCAATTTTTTTGTCATGTAAGAATTTGGTTCTAACAATGTGGTAACATGCCTTTTTGGCTGTTTTAAACTTTTTTCCTCGCTGGTTTTGGCTTTACAACAACGGAATCTTGACAGATAACCTCCTTAAGACCCAAACCCCGAGTTTTGCATAGGTGTGGTTTATTCATCAATCTTGACCTTTAAAATAATTTTTTTAAATCTAAAAAAAAACTGCTTCTTGGCTCAATACAATAGTTCTTGACTGTTCTTTTAGTTTTACACCTCATGAATTATTTATCTCTGATTCTCTGCCCGCAATAAGCTTTCAATTTCCAAAAAAAGTCTGGTTAGTGATGGCCAAGAAACAGATTGCTTGTGAAATATTATGACGAACAAAACCTAATAACATCATCTGATAGATTTCAAGCTTTTTTTGCTGTCAAAAAGGGCAATAGCCGACCAAAACTATTAGCAACAATTATTTAACAATTGCTATGAACCGTCTAAAATATTCAGCCAACCAAAAATAAAAAAATGCGTGGTTGCTCTCCTGTCACTCTCGATAATTTGTTAGTAGTTTTTGTTGTTTCCCCTGTTGCTTTTGTCGGGCTTAAACGCAATTATTAACCAAAAAAAAGATACCTACAAACTATCTATAGATCGTCATGCTGTTTTTTTTTTTTTTTTTTTTTTTTTTGAAAAACAAATATGCTGCGGTCGTTAACCCTGAATAGGGAAATATTTACACAAAAGCTCTCACCTAGAAAAAAAAAATCACTTTGCGTTACACCACGCACATAAAGCACCAAACCAAAAAAAAAAATTACACAATTTAAAATGAGAAAAAAATTTCATTCATAACTTTTAGATTTGGATTTTTTGAGTTTTCGTTTTTCTGTAAATAGTCTCATAAATGGAGGTCGTAAAGGTTATGGTTTAGATAATGCCGACTTTTTTTTTGTAATTTTCATGTAATTAGAGTATTTAATTTGAGTGATGATGTTAATTCATTAAGCGGTGGAGAATGTCTTGTTGTGTTAAATAAAGTGACATTTTTGCAAAACAGGAGCAAATGTCAAATTTGTCAAAAGGAATTTCGAGATCAAGTCATTGGCTTCCTTTAGCTTTGGTTATGGTTAGGTTTTGTCTTAGAAACGAAAAGAGTTTTGTTCAAGACATATGATTTTGATAAGAAGTGTTTTTTTTTGGATTTCTATGATAAGATAGCATTGAAGAATGTGGGCGTTTCATCAGGTTTTCCACTATCTGATTTTATTTATGTAAGTGATAACCTAAATTTTCTAAAAATCAAGTTGGCAACAATTTTATGGAAAAATTAAATGTTAATTGGTATGTTGCTGATTCAGGATCTTGTTTTCATAGAAATTTAGAGCTTCTAACAAATTGCCAAAAAAATGGTATTAATTTTAGTTATGAATAATTATCATTATCAGATAGATATTCTTTTTTGTTGCATGAAATTTTAATGTTTATATAATCGAACACCTTAATATCTAACTAAAAGGTATCCGTGCATTGCTACGGTATGTTTCTTTTTTTATTTGCTGTTTTAATCATTTCAATTAGAAATGTTAAAGCCGAATAAATTTTCAAGCATATAATTTTTGACTTAAATGTCTTCCATATGCATATTTCAGGACAAAAATGTCATATCTTATCCATCTACATAAATAATTCGCATCTTTTCCGTCACTGAGTCGTGAAAGCAAAATACAAAATCGAACTTCCAGTCATATCCAACATTCCATGTATAAATCTGACCAACGAAAATCGTTCTTCAAAAATGTGCCTATTTTTTAATCGAGCACCTTGGCTATCTACTCAAAGTATTTGATCAAAATCCGTTATCTCGTTGAGGCTTGATTGTGGAACAAACATCCAAACAGACAAAGATGATATTTTTAATACTAGTATCATTTATTGGGCAGACATTTTCAGATAGTTTACATATATTATTTAAGTCAAAATCTGTTGAAGAAAATTATTCAGGTATATCCCGCAATAACTAGCCTATGTAGTTAATCCAGTAACTCATCCATTTACGTACCAAACTGCACAAATACGTAAACAAAAAAATCTCCACCCCATACAAGATCTTATATCATAGCTTCTCCCACAGAAACCGTGGATTTCTCCGAGACAAGAAGTAGCCATTATTTTACTCCACCAATTCATCCATCTACCTAATAAATTTTATCAAAATTCGTTAAGCCGTTCAGGCGTGATAGTGGAACAAACACCCAAAATCAAAACATAGAAACATTCGCATTTATATTTTTTTTATTATTTACCTAAATCAAAACCCGTTAAAGAAAATCATTCAGATTTCTTCCACATTTTATCACAAAAATGTAGTTTTGTATTATTACAGTGAATCCAGTTACTCATGCATCTACTAAACTTCACAAATTGGGACATTCGTTGAAGCATGGTTGCATAACAAACAAACCTCCAGCCATATATCATTTCACATTTAAACCTTTCCTCAGAAACCGTTATTTTTCCGGGACAAAGATTAGCATAATTTTTATTCCTGTAACTCATCCTTCTACCAACCAAATTTCATCAAAATCTGTCCAGCCGTTGTGGCGTAATTGCGGCAAAAACATCCAAGCATACAAACATTCACATTTATAATACAAGTAGGATAACATGTTTTTAATAGTTAAATTAAGTATTGCCACGTGGCTTAGTACCACCATTTTATCCGGGATACTGCCTTTTGCGAGGAAATGAAAAAACCTCCAATAGTAAAATTTGTCTCAAAAAAAAAGGGCATCTCATGTAGTTCGGACTCGGCGATAAATTGTGGGTCCCTTCCATTCTTGTAGACTCACAACACACACACAAGAATGCTTGAAAGTATAAATCAATCAGCCTTGGCTCCTTAAGGAGATGTCGCGCCAATAAATTTTAGACCCGACAAATTTTTAACTTACTCTCATACACTAAATATAAATCGTCTGCCAAAAAAGCCAACCTGTGGCGAATATTTCGCAACCCGTTGCGATTTCTTTGCTGCGGCAGCTGCACCCTACTAAATACAAATCATCTGCTAAATAAAAGTCCTCCCACTTTGAGCGAACATTATGCAGTCGCAGCGATTTTTTTTGCTGTGACAGCGAACAGCCACAATTGCGCCTTGCATTAGAGACGAGAACGACTTAAATTAAGAAATTATTTTTACAAAAATCGGTTATTTACGAGCCAGAATAAATAATAACAATACATTTTCCTAATGACGTTTAATTTTTTTTTTAAGTAGGAATTTTTAAACTAGAAATGACGCTAAGGTTTATCCTTAAAATGCGAACTATACCGTCTTATATCCCACGCGTCGTCTCTTTGGCTTTGACTGTATGACACAATTCTGGAAAGCCTTCAGGTGTCAGGTCCTGATTAGAAATGGAATACGACAAAAAATGCACTGTTGACTACACAACAAAACATCAGATCTTACAGCGACTATGTTTGTAGTCTCTAAAAAGACCTACTTTTTAAAACTTTCTCGCAAAATCGCTGCGAATAAAAAAATTGCTATATTTTATTACTGGTTACAACGAATACAGTCGAACTTCCATAACTCGAACTTCTTTAAGTCGAATTTCTCTATTATTCGAAGTTTAATTGAGAACGTTGCGTTTTCAACTTTATATTCATGGATTTGGACCTCCATAACTCGAACTTCTATAACTCTAATTTCTCTATATTTCGAACTTTTTTTATTGCGTTTGGAAGTTAAAAACCTCTTTAACTCGAACTGTTGTTCTAGATCAATTTTTTTAAATTCAATTTAGTCTACTCTGATTATTTTGGAAATTTGTTATATACTCGCATTCGTATGTATGTGCATTGTGCATGTCATAGAGGAATAATGGATACATATTGTACTTAGTTTTGCTCTGAATCGGGAAATCTTTTTATTTTTTTGAAATAAACTTTTGTCTACTGCGATTGGCTGTGTTTAAGATTATAGTTTTCATTTGGACTTCGGTTTTCTATGAGTTAACAAGTTTGAATGCGCAAAAATATTTTTGTTTAAATCAGGAATCGAAATGTCAGGAAGAAAATTGAAGGCAACTTACTTTTAAAAGAAAACTGAAGGTCATCAGTGAAGTTGGTTTCCCTCCAAGTACACTTTCCACTATACTGAAGAATAGAGAAAATATAAGAAAAAATGCTGAAACTTCAGGAAACGCAAAAACCTCAATGAGAAGAAAACCTCTTAAATATAATGGTGTTAACAGAGCCGTCCCGAAATGGTTTAGGGAAGCCAGAAATGTAAACTTACCGATTTCAGGAACAATTATAAAGGTGAAGTCTAAGATTTTTGCAACCGAATTGGGAGAAACTGACTTTGCTGCAAGCACAGGTTGGCTTGATAAATTCAAAAAAAGGTAAGTCCATCGTAATAAAAACCTGTATAGAAAAAGTTTGTTTATGGAGTTTTTTCATAAGAAATGGCATTGTTCAAAAAACACTGTCTGGAGAAACTGCAACGATCAATCAGGAAGACTGTGAGCATTGGAAACGCAACGTTCTTCCAAAACTAATCGAAGACTACCAAGATGACATTTTTAATGCAGATGAAACTGGCCTTTTTTATAAATGTCTTCCAAACAAAACCTTGGCTTTTAAGGGTGAGAAATGTCACGGTGGTAAACATAGTAAGGAACGAGTCACATGTATATATGAGGAAACAAAAAATCATGGATGGTTACTGATTTTTTTGAAGAGTGGTTAAAGGAATGGGACAAGAAATTTTTTAATCAAAAACGAAAGGTTCTGATGTTTGCTGACAAATCACCAACAAACTTAAAGTCTGTTAAGCTTGTATTTTTTCCACCAAACATGACAGCAGCCTTACAACCAATGGACCAAGGAGTGATACAAAATTTTAAGTGTTTCTACAGAAAGAGAATCATCAGCAAAATACTGGCTTCTCTAGAAGAAGGGAATGTTTGCCCAAAAATAACCTTACTTGACTGCATAAAAAAATGTTTCAATGTCGTGGTACTGCGATGTAAAGAGCTCGACCATACGAAATTCTTTTATCAAAGCTGGATTTGGCAAACATTCTCTTTGGGATGAAGAAGACGATGTAAGTTTGGCAAAGCTAAGAGCCAATAGAATTCATGAAGTCTTTGGTGTGCCCATACCAGAGTTCAGAGAAATGCAAGAGGACTTTTCGCGAATACAAAATATACAAGACATTGAATGCAGCCTTCAAGAATACATTAACTTGGATACTGAAATTATTACTTGTCACATCCAGTCGGATGCAGAAATTTGGCTATCAGAGGAGACCGAGTTAGAAACCGTCAGTGACGATGAAGTTGATGCTGATACTGATCCAGTTGAAGATTTATTCGTGCAGCCGAAGCAAGTTAAGGTCGTTGAAGCATTTGAAACAATACGCGATGCTCTACTTACTGAACAGAACACGCCGGATCGTTTTTTTTAATGTTATTCACGAGATTGAAACTTTTTACAAATTTAAATGCAATGAAAAAAAACGTCAACAAACGATTACTGACTTTTTCAAAGCTTCTGTTAATGAAAAATCAATTTCCTCTTTAAATATCCTTTAAAATAAAATAAAACAATGAATCTGGATTTTTTCTTGTATTTCTCTAAATCGAAGTTTCTATAACTCGATTTTTTTTTCTTTCATTTTGCGAGTTCGACTTATGGAAGTAACAAATAAATGTCGTTAAGTTTGCGGCTGTAAAAAAGTCGCTGCGCATAAAAAAAAACATCTCAATGGAAGTATTTTTATAGATTTGTCGCTGCGATTAAATCGCAACGATTGGGAAAATCTATTTTCTACTCTATTTCCCATATTTTCCCCTATTTTGTTCCCATACATTTAAAATAAATTCTCGAGTCTTTCGACTTAACTGGTAATATATAAGTTTGTAGATAGCGATTCATTTAAAATCGGTCCGGTTGTCATAAACTGAATTAATTTTAAAGTTGACTTAATCACCACATTAACAGTCGAGTAATTAAATGATTCGCAAACGTCATGTCTTAAATAAACCTATCACAATCACGGTCTAACACTTTACTTGGTTTTTGTGATAGAATTTACTTAACCAAATAATCTTATGAAATATCTACCTTCCTCTGTTGCTTCACCATAACTTTGTTCATTTGCCTTACCCACTACCCTATCAGCTAAGAGTTTAATGATTGAGTAAAATTGTACATTACTCGAAACTTAATTTCAAGGTCTTCTTCTTACGCACATATGATTCGTATAAACGTATTGTATATTGTATACATGACAGCATTTTAAGTTTATAAAAAAAGATAGACGAACTGTAAGATAAAAAAACTGCGAACAAAAAACTAGAAAACTTAAGTGTTCTATTGCGTTGCGCAAACTTGCTCCTATGTTCTGTTCTTTTAGCTTACGATCTGTTAAACCTGTTATTCTGTTATTGACTGTTTCTATTCTGAATTTGAGATAATTAGAACGAAACCAATTCCTTGAATGTTTTATAAAAATCCTTCGAGTTGTTTTCGATAAAGTTTATCTTTCATTAGTAATTTCATCTTCTCTTTTTGTCTTGGTACATATATTTTTTTCAGAAACCCTAACTTCCCTTTAGAGTCCCAACATTTCAAATAAAAAAGTGAATACCCTAAACTTTTACTTGTAATTTGTAATAGATGTCATTAAACTCTTTATGTAGATAAGAATTTGCAATATTTTTTTTTACTCAAACTAGTTCTTTTTTATAGCCAAAAGTAATTTTATTTATTATATGTAAAGAGATTTTTTTTTCACTTTTAAAATTGATCTTGTGTGAAGTGGGGGTAATTTTTTGTGATCATCATAATATTTATTTTGTAAATTCGTTTAAAGTAAGCAATGTACGTTGAATTTGCAAAATTAATACAACACATGATGTAATTTTAGCATAAAGAAGGTTTTTTGAGTGCGAAATTTGTCTAAATATTGACAAATAAAAAATATAGAGTGTAAAATTATGTTTATTTTGAATAACCGATTTTACTAAAATAACATTAGGCCTCGAACACAACTGTGAGAAAACATTTCATACTTTTTCAATTCTGAAAACTGAACAAAGTGAAAATGTAAAATTTCACTTTACTATTGAGTGTGAGTGAAGAGAAAAAATGGAATTAAAATTAACCTTATTAAACTGAGCTTGTGAATAAATACTATATTTATTGTAAAATAAAAAGTTATCGTAAAATGAAAAAAAAAATTATTGTCAAGTGAATTTTTTTTCAAATTCGCCCGAAAAAGAAGATTTAACATGAAATGGAAATGTATTTGACGTGAAAAAACAAGGCAAGGGTGACGTAAAATGAAAAAAAGGTAATTTTAAAATAATATACGTCCAGTGAGAAAATATATTTTGATAGGAAAGTCAAAAATCCATTTAAATAAAGAATCAATTCAAAATTAAATGCTGAAAAACGCCCCTAAAAAAATGGTCATAAAGACATGATAATTAAAAATTCCCCCGAAAAAAATCAACTATATACAAAATTCTAAAGACGCTTTCTTATAAAAAAAAACACCCTTTGTACATTTAGTAAAAAAACCTAACCAAAAATTTGCAAATCAAAACTAAGCAATGAAAAATTAAAATTTAAAAATTCACACGAATAGAATTTGAAACTTGTGAATTCGCATGCGAATATTGATGCGAATTAAAAAAACAATTGAAATGACCTAGTACAATCTAAAATATTTGTTCCCATTTATGTATCAATAAAAAAAATGTGTTGGTGAAAATTTAATATTCGCGCGAATTAAAGAGCTTTTAAAATAGCTAAATCATAATAAAAGCAAGGGTAATGATAATTAAAAATTCCCCCGAAAAAAATCAACTATATACAAAATTCTAAAGACGCTTTCTTATAAAAAAAAAACACCCTTTGTACATTTAGTAAAAAAACCTAACCAAAAATTTGCAAATCAAAACTAAGCAATGAAAAATTAAAATTTAAAAATTCACACGAATAGAATTTGAAACTTGTGAATTCGCATGCGAATATTGATGCGAATTAAAAAAACAATTGAAATGACCTAGTACAATCTAAAATATTTGTTCCCATTTATGTATCAATAAAAAAAATGTGTTGGTGAAAATTTAATATTCGCGCGAATTAAAGAGCTTTTAAAATAGCTAAATCATAATAAAAGCAAGGGTAAATCAATACAAGAGGGGCTCAACAAATAATTCGCGCGAATAGTAGTGAATACAAATTAATGAACATGTGTGAAAATGAATACAAATGAGTAAAAAATGAATACTATTTAATAAATATGAATTTAAATGAATGAAAATTAACAGATAAGATTAAAAAATGAAAACAAATAAATAAATAAAATAAATAGAAATTAATGAATGAATGCAAATGAGCGAGAAAATAAAAATACAAATGAATGGGAATGAATACAGATAAATGGAAATTAATGAAAATTATTACTAATGAATAAAAATGAATACGAATGAATGAACGTGAATGAAAATGAAGACAACTTAATGAAAATTAATACAAATTGAATGAAAATGAATTGAAAAATAAAGAAATGAATACAAGTGAATCAAAATTATTACAATTAAATGAATATGAATTTAAATAAACAAAATAATGAAAATGAAGACAAGTAAACACGAATAGAAATTGAAATTGAAAATGAATAAAAAATAATACAATTAAATGAAAATGAATAAAAAGAATACAAGTGAATGAAAATGAATTGAAATGAGTACGAACGAAAATAAGAACTTCATTAACACAGAAATTGTATATTTGGTCGAATAAATTAAAAAAAAAAATTAACGACCAGCTTCCAACCCTATTGAAAGAGATAATAATTAGCAGATAACCATGAAACAATTGATCATAAAAAGGCTCTCCAAGGCTCTTACAAGATTAGGTAGGGCTTGCCAAAAACTAAATGAGCTTATTATGTGTTTGAAATCATTTGCAACTAAATGGTAATTTATATAAAACTTATCTAACCGTGAACAAAAGAAAAAAAAGAGTAGATACCAATAACTCTAAGCTCGTAATTCCCCCCTCCCAACTGTTTACAACCGGCCTTTTTCGTGAAACACTAAAATGGTGAGTGCGCTTGAATTTTATTGCTCTAGGTCATTGACGTTACACTTAATTGATAAATATGGAATGACCAAGAACCGTGAACAGGCGTTTATTTAATTTTTTTTTTGTTCTACTCATAACCCAAGTACCAAACAACTCTATACCATACCCCCAACCCCATAAATATACGATAACAATTTTTTTTTTAATTAATCATAGAAAAAATCTAAAAAGCCATTCAGCATAGTCTAGTGATTTTAATGAAATGTGAAATGAAACCAACTAACCAAACCAAAACACATCCACGGTGTTGTGGTCAACTTAAAATAGAAAAAAAGGGGAGATCACCAAGCTTCCCTCCTCCGGTTATGGAGTAAGTTGCTCGAGTAATAACTCAATGTTTTAGAAGAAACCACACGTTTCATCTTCAGGAATAAAAAAAAATAATAACAAAAAGTAGGAAAGACTTGTGCTGCTCCGGCAAATTGATGACACATTGTGTTCACTGGAGCTGTTTTGTTGCTGATTTTTTCTTCGTGTTTGCGTGTCAAAGTGTTATAGAATCTCAAGTCTTTGCAGAGTCTATTGTTGCCGGAAGAAAACCAAGCATAGAAGAGTCACACACTGCGCTAGAAGGCGTGCAAAGACTAAGAAAAAAAAAACACCAACCAACCTACAGGCAGAGGCACAGGAAAGGTTTATTATGTCTGGAAGTAATTGACTGATGCCTGTGGTCAGTGTAGAGTTTCATTGTTTTAATAGCGTTTGGGCCAACAGCATATGGCTCCGGGCAGTCAGTCAGTCAGCGGTGGCTTGAGGATTGCCTGTCGGTGGCAGCGGTAGTGTTGGTTGGTGGTGGTCTATTTAATTGAGTGTAGTCAGATTATAATTAGTTGGAATTTTATTCCCCCTCCTGGATGGTGGTCCTATGACGGCTTCTGTAAAGACTATTCATACTTCTGTTTAAGTGTCAACTCATGGATTATCTCGCCTTGACCTTTTATCATTTGACTGCGTTGCATATGGTAATGTGATGGTAATGGGGAAGATGAAGAACCGCCAACATCAAAAAGTTGTTTTTCAATCTAGATGGATGAGTGTTTTCGCCGTAATCGCCTTCCGTCCACTGTCCAGATCAGTTCATTCATCTTTGTTTTACAACTTCTTCTTAATTTTAGTTTATTTGTATGTCAAAAGTCATAAAAAAATAGAGAGAATAGTTCCTGAAGTCGTTTCAACACTCGAATCCTCTTTATGGAGAGAAAAATAATATAGAGACCCACTTTAAGCTAGTACTTTTGGTGATCTACTTCCAAAAAAAGATACTAAACGTAAAAGTAAGTTCTGATTTTGATTAAGTGCAAAGCCATTGATCTCAATCTGAACTCAAGAGAGGTTATTGAATGCCAATTCCTTGGGTATTTGTCAGTTTGAAGATTTTGTTTTGAAAGCTAAAGAAGAAAGAGGCAAGTGGAAGCATGTAGTGGATTTCTTCAATTGGCCAATTCTTAAAAGCTTGGAGATAAGAATCGTGAGCCATTCGAATTAGTCATATCCTATCTTTCTTTTACGCGAAGGATTTTTTTCTCAATTTTGATAATCATATATTTTCTCCCTGTGTTCAACAAGGCAGTCTCTTAGGGCCTCTGCTTTTTCTTACATTCATACATACATATGTATTATGTCTATTTGTTTATTTCAATTGATTCAATTTTTATTAGTAGGTGTCATACATTTGTTTTATAATATAAACTTTGCTGACGATCTTTTAACTAAAAATGTATCTAATTGCAAATGTATCTAGATACATATGAATTCTTATGAAAACCCCCAGAAACTGTTGTATTTCTAATTGGCAGATATCTCTAGGTATCTACATTTTTCTTTTATTGAACTTAAATCTGTTAAAAATTATTTTAAATTTGCAAGTTAAGGTGTGGGTTACCTCGAGGCAATCTGGTCATTACCAGACCATTAAATTTTGCAAGCTAGATGAGAAAAAAAACTGCAAAGTTTTGGAAATTTATATCACGAATTTTATTTCACATCGCAATGGCCATTGATTAACGAATAAGAACAAAGATCAATGAACATCAAACATTCGAGAATTTATATTGTCTTGAATAATGCTTGTTAATTTGTGGTTATCGGGTTTGAATATTTATTACTTATATTATACTTATGTATGTATAGAAATGCAGATACATGTAGATTGATTGATTTTTTTTAGAAGCAGGTTAATCATTCACTGAAATGATCCTGTTTTTAATAACGTTACTGAAACTTGTTTTTATAACTGATCATTTATTGGTATATGTTACAACGGCTTCAAAAAAATTAAGTAAAATAAAAAAATAATAATACTTGCGATACCAAGTTTCAACAATATTGCAGAATAAAGAAAAGCTCAAAAAACTCTTGGATCAACCTAATGCTTCCAGAAGTGGAGCTCAGGGCGAAACAGAGAAGTGGGAGGGTTGTTATCCCAGTCGAGATCTCAAATTCTAATGTTGTTAAGTCAAATAACCTAATCCGGATGCTACTGTTATTATTATATCTTGGTGTACTTGGACAACTGAAGGGACTAGTTGAAGTAGGCTTGGAAAAACTACTTCGAGGAACTCAACCACGACGTGGAACCGGGAGAAAATTATTTTGACCATTCTGTATTTCAGACATTTTGCAGAGGAGCCTCCCCGTTCATCACCCGTTTATATGATTTTCTAAAAAATAACCTATTTATGAGTCTCAAGAATCTCCCATGAGGAAACTAAAATATTTTACTGAATAATAGTATGTTTTGCACAAAACCCATACTCCTTATTATCTCTAAACGACTCCCTCAATACAACTTGATTTCGAACTTGCTTTCGAAAACATTCTACTTCTTAAATTCAGCCCTTATTTCACATTCACACTGTGACCACATCTTTCAGATAATTACTGTTAACATCGGTCTTCGAACAATATATCTCCAGCAGATGGCGCTAAGAATCGAAATGAAAATTAATTTAAACACACCAGTATGATGTGTACTGACTAAACTCTTGACTGATTTGAAGCTTCGTATATATGTATACACAAAGGCTAAAACTATACATGCACTTAGTTTTGAAAAAAAAAATGAAAATACATTTCAAACAATGTTGAATTTTTGGCAGTTCTTTGCAATATTGAAAGTTTTATTTCAAACGTCAAACTAACTTTCTAACTTGATTTCGAAGTCGTTTTCGAAAATATTTAATTTTTTGAAATCAGTCCTCATTACACATTAACCACTCAATGAACACAGCTATTAGACACTGACTGACTAGTAAGTAACATATTTCGAGCAGGTGGCGCTAGGAATGCCGATTAAAAACTTTGCAGACAATGACATCAAAAAACCGCTGTTTGATTTTGATTTATTCAGCATTTACGAAAATAGTTGTCATCAAACACAAACTTTAAGAAACACCCTTTATCAAACCAAACCCAACAGCAAACATGGATCGCATTAAAATTTTGTTTCTTTTATTTCCTCTTCTCTTTGACCATAAATCTATCTTGCTTTTCATTTCCTTTTATTAATTGTTTTTTTGACAATCTCTTTTGTTTTTTTTCAACAGCAAAGAGCAAACAGCTACCAACAGAAAACTTACTGTTGCTCCGCTGAATATGGAACTCATTCATTCTCTCTTGTTTGTTAGACTTTGTTTTTGTTTAAAAGCTTTTTTTTGCTTGTTACACGTTTTGCCAAATTTACCATTTATCATACGCACAACAGTTGTGTGCAAAAAAGTTCAACCACCTTTTAGATTTTTTTTTCCATAATTCAACCCGTTTTAAGATGTTTTTTAATTGACTTCTTCTTTATCAAAAGAAGCTTTTGACATTAAAAGGTGTCAAAAAAATACAATTGGTCTCCAAACTCATTTAATTTAAGTGTAAATGGTTTTGGTAAAATATTCAAAAAAAAAAATACCTAATCAGCCGGAAAAAAGAACTTCAAGGCCAAAATGCGAACGGCCGGCTGATGAAAGATAGACGACTTTTAAACGCGTGATGGTAGAGTAGATGACTGAACTTTTTTTTTCATTTGAGTTGTGGGCATGGAGTGAAATAAGTTTGGGCACTCTGTGTCTTCTCTGGTTTTAAAATGCTGGGGGCATACAAAAAAAAAAAAAAAAAAAATACGAGGAACTTTTTATTGCGCGGTGGCTTGAAGTTTAGTTCGAATCGAGTGCGAATGGACGGCAGAAAAAATCAGCGCAATATGTCACCGACACCGAAAAATAATAAAAAAAAAAAAACATACACACATTCAAAGTTTAACATTTTAGTATTTAGTGGGTTGTGAAACTATTTCGTCTGTCCGCAGCCGAATCTCAAGGTTATATTTTTAGAGAGAGAGTAGTTTATTGCTAAAGTAGGCTCAGGGGTTGTATCTGTGTGTTATGCGAACATATGCGATCTATGCAGGGGCTTTATCTATAAATTCGACAATTTATTTGTTTAATTTGTTGTTGCTTTGTTTATTATTCTGTGTGTTTTTTTTCTTTTAATTAGATGTACGTTTGTTTTTGTTGTTGTTTTAAAGGGGGTGTGGCATTTTAGGTAGTTAATTGTATAGTTTTAGTCAGGTTGTCTACAAGAGTTTTGATTATAATTTATGACAAATTAATCTTATTATAGAAGATGTGAACACATATTATTTGAAGATGTTAATTATAGATTCCGGTTTATGGACTTTCTATCCATAAGATTGTGTCCAAATGAGTTTTTTTTTCTTCTTCCAAATGGGCGTTTTGTTTTAAATTGTTTAAATAGTCGGAATTTGATGGTGAGAAGCCGCATACATATTCATAGTATGTTGGTTAATGAATGCTTGAAATATTTGTAGCGGAACGAGTTTTCATACTTTGATATTGTCATGGCATTCATTTATCTTAAAGCAGTCAATGACCGCAAAAAATATTATTCTAATTAATAATACATAAGTTTGATAACATACGTCATAACTTTGTAGGAAAACTCCCGAAAAGATAAGTTCAGATGAAGAATACGCTCTTTCTTGTGGTTCTTCCGAGCAAAAAATTAGCACCCTAGAGAAGGCAGGAAGTATTTAGAAACTGATGAATAATTAGGTCTCATTATTGGGTAGCCTTGAAGTGATTTTGATAGGTGTTTTTATGTTTTTGACGTTTCCAGAGCAATACCTAACTTTCAAAAGGTGAAAAGAGTCTAGGCAGGTTTGAAAAAGTTTGAGAACGCTGTTAGAATATTTAATTATACTAAACTTAGTAGGAAGCTTGTCTTCACTTCAATTTTTATTTTCTTAATTTTAAAAGCCATATCAATATCTTGTTTTCTTCTAAAATATCTACATACATTATTAAGTCTCAATATTGTAAAACCATCCAAATTGTTGAAGTGCCGCTCGTTTTGATTTATATTGCATCTTTATCCCTTAAAGCCCTCTTAGCTTCAAATTTATTACCGTTTTCTACGATATAATAAAAAAACAACGATTTGGCGTCATACAAAGTTGTTTTATTATTCTAACTAGGTTTTTAGAGCACCACAATCCAGAAAACCTCTTCAACTTTTATAGCTACTCACCTATGATTTTTCGATGACACTTCTCTTCACATGTGGGTCATTGATTCTTAAATGGGCTTCTGTCTATATTTTGTATTAATTCTAAATAATAGACGACAAATATTACAATAAAACAACACTGAACTAAGAAGAACTTAACAATTTCACTATCACAAGTAGATACTTGTAAAAACTTAATTATTTATCAATCAAGCGCCGCAATGTGAAATTGATGTCAATAGCAATTTGTATGTGAATCTTATCAAATGTATTGTTTTTCAATAATTGCACTTGAGTAGGCTAAAATTTTTGCAGATTTGTGCGGTTGAGTTCATAGGACTCAAATAAATGTCAAGAACAGAGGGTTCGCGTGGGTAGCTGACTCTCGCTATGTTTTTCTATCTTACTCACTTCAATTGTTACTTCTATATTAATTTTTATCATCATCTGCTTTCGAACAGCATGCTCTCTTAAGCTGTCAGTACCCAAAAATAGATTTCGAAGTTTCGAACCTATTTTTTTTTTGCCTAAAAGAGTTTAATGAGCGAATCTACTTAATACTGTTCTACCTACTGGAAGTTTTAAAAAATCACCCAAAATTCCTGATTTTTCGATAGTTTTTTTTACTTTCAAGATTTCGAAGTTAATAAGTTTTTTTAGATTAAAATTTGAATTCGAATATACTCGACATAATTCTTCCTACTGAAAACAATAACAATTTTCGAAAATGAATACTTTTTTAAATTAAACCATAAAACTTGATAGTCTAGAAAATTTCTTACATACATTGGCTTCGATGTTATCAGCTGATTTTGGACATTCGAAAATTTAAGTTTTTTTTCGTTTTCAAAGCTCGATTTACGTTTCCAATAAGATCGCTTTACTTTTAAGACATAGCTGATTGCATACTTTTTAAATTCCGCGGAAAAGCAATATATGTTTGCAGTTTGACCGCATTGAAAATATGTTTCAACATTAACCGAATTAGTGCTGACAGCCGATTTCGAATTTTCGAACCAAGCATTTTCTTTGTTCTTAAACCTGCAACTTATGAGATTTGTTTCGTGTTTGCACTCGATTAACGTTTTCAATTTGCTCGCATTGATATAAAGCCTTAAATTTACTATTTCCATCGTTGTCATTTGCTCATTTCGAATTTTCGAACTTACTAATTTTGTTCGTTTGAATTTAGTTTGGGTTTTTTATCTACACGGCATTGCTTGTTAGACTAACAATTTTAATATTATTCGCCAAATATCGCCGTATTGAAAACAAGTATCTATATAGGCTATCTAAATCAGTGTTGAGATGTTGATTTCGAAAAAGTAGAATATGGTATTAATTTCATTCTTAATTTTTTTAAACACGGAACCTGGAATTTGTTTTGTATTAGAACTCGATTTAAGTTTTCAGTTTACAGTTTATATGAAGGCTTTAAAATTGATTTCGATTGATGTCAGTTGTTCATTTCGAATTTTCGAACTAAGTATTTTTTTCATATTTGAATTTTGTTTGTATTTTCAAAGTTTGACCGCACCAAATACAACTGTAGGTTATCTAAACAATATTGACAGTTGATTTCGAAAAATCGAACTTTGTATTTGATTCTTATTTGCACTAGAATTGTTTTTTTTTTATTCCTTTAGAATTGATTTACAGGCTAGAAGTCAAAGTCTGTAACAGATGTCAGTTTATTTAAACATTTGAAACTGATTCCTTTCGAAGTTAAGGGCAAGATCGAAAAAAATAAAAATAAGAACAACTATGTATACATAGCTTGACTGCATTGATGTCGAAAAGTCGAACTATTGACTTATGTATTTCTTAATTGAAATCGATTTGCCTTTTCTTTCTATTTGGAATTGATCTAGAGGCTGAAAGTTAAATAATATAATAGATGTCAGTTGGTTTCAAAATTTCGAACTTGATATGAGAAATAAAGGGTTGTTCAGGGTTTCTTAATTGTCAATAGATTTATAAACTCTGATAGTCTTGAAGCAAAGTAGGTATCAAAAATACCCAAATCGATGTTGACAGATAATTTCGAAATTTCGAACTTAAATTTCGTACACTTCCAGTAATCCTTAAAACTATCGTTTGATATTGAATTTTCTCGATTTCCACATATGCTGACATCCTGCCATTAAATATATTTACGAATATATCAACTCCATCCTAATCGATGTCCAGTCAGCCAGACAAACAGTATAAATGTTTGGGCACAATAACCTTCGAAAATATTGTCTTAGCATATTAAGCCACAGAAGAAGAAATTGTATCCAATCATGTATCACAGCTGTATATGTCTTCTGAGGCCCCCAACAAGTTCAAAGAACTACTTAAGGCTATACACTTGGAACAATAAAGCGAAGCGCCTCCAAGTGTGTTTCCTCTCCTCCTTTCTTGTTTTGCCATCAAAACGTGAGAACGTGAATGAGACACGATAAATAGTTTGTTGACTTCCCAATCTGCAATAAGTTTTATTTAAAGGCTTGTGGTGGGATCTTTCAATATTAATTGTCACATATTATGTATCTTCTCCTTGAATAAAAAACAATCCCAACATCTAGAGTCCAACCGTACAACCAACCCAGCAACAATCCATCTATCCATATTCATCATAATTCCTCGGAATATACCTACTTGGGCCTTGTTTTTTGTTTTGTCTGTTTTTGTGTTTTATTTTCAGCAAGGAATTCATTCCTGGAATTTTATATTTGCTTAGGCAGACAAAGGCACAGACCATGGTACCAAATAGCTGAGGCAGGAGCAATTGTGGAAAGGAAATTCTCTTTGGTTGTGGTCTTCAATGAATACCCTCGATGTTGCACTCTAAAAATCGGAATTCCTTGAGGACTCAGACACAATAACGACCCAAGACCGCTTACAATGTGTGGAATAATAAAAAAATAGCTTTCGGTGTTTTTTCTTTCGCTTGCTTAAAGTACACGCGCGAATGGTACGCATACAATTTCAGCAAATAGATTAACACCATAAAATCAAACAGATACATGGCAGCCCCCAGCCAGAATAACGAACAAGTCCGTCATCACACCCAGTGAAGAAGTTTTTTTTTTTTTTTTTTTTTTTGAAAAGACAGGCAGAGATTAAAAAAAAAACTAAATGGCAAACTACAAAAAAAAAACCAAAAAAACTTATTAGAATGTTGTTAATATTCCCATGGCGAAGAAGACTCTTATTTATTTTATTTTTGGAGTTTTCGTTTTGTGTTACATGTGCAAATTGCTTTGGAAAGATACATTCTATGTGTACATAGATCTTTTCTTTATACAAAAGCAATTGGTATTTAGTGGTGGATCGCCTTTAGTCGACTCATAAGGGGTTGCCACTTTTGTACGAGCGGACAATTTATAATTTGTTATCAATGCACTTGCGGCCGTTCTTGAGGCAGCTGTACTTGGACATGCAAGTCGCGCCTTTTGAAACTTAGAAACGGGGCGGAGAAGAGCAGCTGGGGTGGCAGCTACCTCCTCGAGGTCAAGGCAAGTTGGAGTTTGTTGTCATGACGTTTTCATTCATATCCTCTTTGCGACGAATATATTATATTCATTCATTAAAAAAAAAACGATATGAGGATGTGAGAGGAGGTATTTTACAATTTATTTCTTTAGGCTTTGATCTAAGAATCTAACAAAACATAAGTGATTGTTTCGATGATGATTTCGAAATTCGAAATTCAAAAATCACATTGACATTTTCAATGTGCTCGGTATTGATCATAAGATCACAAGCAAATATGTAATATCAATTGATGTCAACAGCTAATTTTAGTTTTCGAACTTAATATTTCGCTTCGTATTTGAAGTCTTTTCTCCTGTTCAATCTGCTCAACATTTTTTGTATTGCATAAACTACAGGATTTGGGATATCTTGGCAAAGCTATAACGACCGGATTTGAACAATACACCCAAATCGATGAGAGTTAATTTCGAAATTTCGAACAGAACATTTTCTGTGGATTTAAACTAGATATTTTTTTTAACTGGTTATCATTGCTTTTAGAAAATAAACTGTAAAGAATTTCCGTTTACTCGGCAATGACCGCATTAAAAACATTTTTTTTATTATTTCCGAATAGATGATGACAGCTGATTTCGAAATATCAAACTTATTTTTTTTCTAACCATTCAACTTCATTTGTGTTTTCAATGTACTCGGCATTGATCGTAATGTAATTACAAGGTTCTTAATCGATGTCAAGAGTTAATTTCGAATTTTCGAACAAAATTTTTCCTTTCGTATTTGAATTTGATTCGCGTGTTTAATTTGCTCGGCATTACTCTACAAACATAAATGATTGGAACTTCGGAATTTCTCCGCAAAGGCATATAGCATGACCGCATTAAAAAGGTAGTTTCTGAATCACTAATGACAGCTGATTTTAAAAATTCGAATTTAACATTTTCTTCACATATAACCTCCATCCGTATTTCTTTTCGTATTCCAATTCCTATTCTATCTGTGGGGGATCGTTCTAAGGACATAAATGAGCAGATCTTGCGATTACCATACAGCGTGATTGCATTAAAAAGAAGTTATTAGTTTCTGAATGGATGATAACAGCTGATTTCGAAAATTCGAACTTAACATTTTCTTCATATCTACCTAATTTGTATTCTCAATGTGATCTGACCATTGTAAAGTAAAATAGAAAAAATATCAGTCGATGTCAACATTTGATTTCGAATTTTCGAATTTTCGTTTGGTATTAGAAAATTATTGGTGTGTCTAATTGCATAATTTATTTTTATTTATTTATTTATTTATTTATTAACTTTGCCTGACATTCACATTAAGAATTATAACTCTTATTTATAGTGTTGTCTGAACTTGAGTTTATATATGTAAGATAAAATAAAATCCTCGAAGCTCCATGGACCATGAACGCCAACGGACGCAACTTTCAAAAAAGAAACTAGTGATGTTTTTGGCCAACCTAGGTAAATAACAATCCGGTGTTAAAAAACAAGATTGGAAAACCTTTCTTTTTCGAAAAATACTTCTATTATTTAACTATTGAATCGATTGCTTTCCGAAAATAATATTTAATCCCAAACACCCGCTCTCTCAGTCAGTCTCCTCCCGCTTTTAACAACTTAACCCATCATGAAGAAGAAGAGATGTAGACTTTCGTGTTTGTTAAATTTTTAACCACGATCAGCATTCCGCAACATTTAAACAACTCTCGAATTACCACTTCATCATCATGCAAAAGATACGTGTATCTGTAGAATCACCGAAACCGCTCTCCAAAGACCTCACTCAAAAGGAAACGACAACCACGATGACTATAACTACGACGACGACGACCAAACAAACATCCACGAACACGACCAACATGCAAAAGATAAACTTGTGAATAAAATACAAAATTAAAAAAAAAAAAAATCTGAATCAACATGTTTCCCTTCTGCGTCTTCAATTTCGCCGGCCGGCATTTTATGATTTACAAAAGACCACGACGACGAAGAGGAAGAAGCGCAGCTACAATAAGAAGATCCAACAAAAAAAATCTACAACCAGACCACGACTTTGCCTCTGCTAACTAACTACCTTCCAATCCAAACCCAAAAACGAACCGAACTCTCGAGGCAACATTACGCCATTCACATTCTCTGCCAGGATACACATCATCATCATCAACAACAAAATGATGATGATCATCATCTTCATTGGCCATAGAGTTCCTTCAGCTGTTCCTCCATCGTGGCTATGTGTCTGTCTGTCGGTCGGTGTATATGGTATTCCAGGCAAAAACTTAAACAAAAAAAATACAAATCATCCACCAAGACCGGATGTGGGGGGTCGTGAACACCACATTTGCGAAAATATTCTTCTCCTCTTATTTATTATTTATAATTCCTGGCAATTCACACAGCATTGCCATTGCAAAGGAAGAAAAGAAGAAGAATCCCAAAACTCAAGAACAAGAAGAATCAGAGAAAAAAGAAAAGATTAAGAATCGGGAATATGGCCTGTGGTGTGGTTGGTACTTGGAATTCTTTTTGTTTCCATCCACATCGATGATGGTGGCTCTTCCTTTTTCTACGTTTCTTCCCGAATCCATACCTCAATGGCTTTTATGAATGTAGATTTTCTTTTTTTCTTTCCTTCTTCTCCTGGTCTGTCTTGCTTTATGAATCCCTAATGTAATCCTAGCTATACCAAACCTTGGGTTATTTGCTGTTTTATTTTTTGCGTTCTTGTACTTGGGCTGTTTTTAAACGTCTGTGCTTGAGTTTTGAGCAAATTCCATCCTTTCATTGATGATTCGGGATACTGAATGCAGGATGGATGTGAATTACTCGTCGAATGGAATTCAATATTTTTTTTGCTTTTAAATTTGCCTCATAGAGTATTAAAATGTGATTTTTTTCTAGAGAAGATTTTCTTCACCATTGAGCAACTAATTCTATTATAATAGATTTTATACCACCAACGGAGTGGTGACCGGGAATGTCTTTTTTTAGGAACTAATTTGACTAATTAAAACGCGTGTGTGCTACATTTGTATTGATGGTGGAATGATATATGGCGACGAAGATAAAAAAAAAACAAGATAGTTTTGCTGTTCGATCAGAAAGTTTGATTTCAGAAAGCTTTTTCAGATATAGAAATATTTAGATTTTATTCAAATTAAAAATTAAAATTTCAACGTTATCAGTAGTAATGTGTTAGTTTAGAAAAAATCTCACTATTTGACAGTTCCAAAGCAAAATCCGATATTTGAAAATAACAATTATGCACTGAAATTCTTTTAAAAAAATTATTAAGGATCAACTAAGGTCCGATTTTCAGGCGCTTTTGTCAACATACATAATATAACTTTTATTTAAAAAAAATGCTTTGAATTTCATCACTGCTAAAAACAAATGTGTTTTTTTCTTACAATAAAAAACCTATTACATAGTGTCAGAAGTCGGATTGTCATACAAAGTCTGAAGATATGAACAAGAAATTAATAAACGTCTAAACTTAAATTCAACAATATTAACAGGAATGAACCATGTTAAAACTCCTATAAGTGTTAAGTACTTCAGAGCAATCACTAAATAGCAGCAAATGTCAATTATCTTTTGACATTTGTCAAGTACTGAGTCTTTAAGTCCTTAAAGAGAATATCCGACAAGAATGCGAGAACATTTCGCGTCTGAAATTCTGATACAACTGATGCAAGTTGTGAAAAATTCCATAAAACGCTCCCGTCAAAAAATTTCTGTCTGTCTGTATGTATAACGAGGTGCAGCCTAAACGGTTTAAGCGATTTTGAAATTGAAATTTTGTTTTTTAGGGCTAAAAATAACGGTACCTGCCATATAACCGTTGAGGGAAAGCTTAATTTTCTCGAAAACGACTCCAACGAGTTTGATCAAAATTTTTGAAAATTTGTTCATAGGTATTGAATATCATTTAGTAAAAAAACAAGTTCACGGTATATTATTAAATTCTTAAAAATTGAATACCAAAATCTCAAAATAAAAAAAATTCAAAGAACTAAAAAAATATAAACCAGGATTTTATTAAAATACGACCTACAATTTTCGAAATACTTTTTCTCCATAAATTTCTCCAGCAATTACGTGAGATCCAGTCGTGCACATTTTTTCTTACTCGTTTCATCTTAAAAATCTTTTTTTCGATCTCGTTATTACTGTAACATGTTTTTTTTCCGGTTTTCTTTTAGTACTCGTTTCTTTTTGAACTATTTCTTCCTCGGACAATTTTTTTTCCGTACCTACTTATTTATTCTTGTATTCGTCTTTTTCGTACTCTTTTTCATACTCTTGTTGGTTTCATTTCGTACTCGTTCAATCGTTTCATTTTGTATGAATACTTGTTCTTTCGCGTACGCGTACAGGCTTTTTGAATTCATTCCTTCTAAAAACTCCAGGTCCTTGGTTTCCATTCTTGATTTGTGTCCAAATATTGTCTTTTAATACTCGTTTTTTTCCGTACTCGTTTCTATTTTTTTAGTAGTACATACTTTTTTGTCTCATGTTCGTTCTTTCTTATATTCATTTATTCTCGTACTCATTACATCTCTCTTACACCCTTTTGGATCAGTTTCTTCTTATACTCCTTCCATTTCATTTTAGTTATTTTGTTTTTATTATTTTTGCGTAACTATTTCATTTGTAATCATATAGCTTCCTTCTGTATTCGTTCTCCCTTTTTTCTCGTACTTCTTTTGTTTTCAGTACTCGTTGTTTCTCATCGTACTCGGTACTCGGTACTCGGTACTTATTGCACCAGCCTCTGGAATAGTTAATTAACTGTTAAACTTCTTCTTCCTCCTCCTTCTTCTGGGATTACTTCTGCCGCTATTTTTTCTTCTACGATTTCTTCTTTTATTAGTTTTTTTTCGCAGGCGTTGTTTAAATCTTAATGATAGCAAGCATTTTGATCCCAAGATTTAAATAAAGACTGCTGAATGTTGAGGGTAACTATTATTCACCATTTTTCAAACACAAAAACACTCCCGGCTTTCCCTTCTTAGTCTAATTAAAAGAAAATAAATAAGCTTAATGGGCATAACCTTCATTTCTAAGTGGTTCTCTACTTTACGTTGGTTTTAAGGTGTCAGTTTTAGTATTCCCTTTGGCCTTAAATGTACGTGCAACATAATAATTAGTAGATTTCTCACATTTGCCTCAGGGTAATCCTTATTTCTCCCTCAAAACCATCCAGTTCCTCAGTTGATCTCCAACGATTGACATGGGAAAAAACATACATCGTTAAACAATGTAATTGCAACCACCCACTTGTCTTCTTGGCCAACACATTCCGGGCCACTTTTTTTGTCTGTTGGCACAAACATTAGTCATCCACTTAAAGTATGTAAAAATGTGGCGCCTAAATGCAAACTAACACTTCAAATGCCATTCCACACATTCAGTTTGCAAACTGCTGAACCAAAAAAAAAAAGAGCGTTGCGTCTTCTAGCGTCCATGATAATTGTTGGTATGTTTCCATCTTAAACTGCAATTTGCATGGAGAATAAAAAAAAAAAATAAACTCAGAAGACAACGAAAGGCCCCCATCACTCCAGAAGCCCAGACATGCCAGCGTAAAAATCACATTTGTTACGTGTTTGAGCAAAAGTTGCCGACTACCGCGAGGACGTCGTCGGTCGTCGTCTTCATCGTCTTCATGGCTGCGCGTTGCCGCCTTCCTTGACACAACAAAAATCAGCAGCATTTTTACAAATGTCACGGAAAGCAAAGACGAACTGACTGACTCTATGAACTCTTTTCCGTTCACTTCTTTCTGTCTAAGGGAAATTGCTTCCGGTCGGTAGTTGTGGTGATTGTTGTGGTTGTCTTCGACTTGGTTCTTTGTTCATTTGTGCTAACTTCACTCTCGTTTTATTCCTTCACCCGCTGCGCTTGGCCGTCTAGATGTCTGGTTCTTTGGCCAATAAAATGAAAAAAAAAAATAAGAAAATGTGTGAATCGGTGAATTTAATTAAACGACGCACTAAAAATGCTTGCAGTGCTTTACTTCTTCCGTTTCTGAGTGACGTTGTCGTTGAATACTAAGTTCTATAATGCACAGGTTTTTTTTTTGTATTGCGAGAAGTTGACACAAAGGATTGGTCCCTTGGGGTGTTCGAATTTCCCATAAAAATTCGTCATATGTTCATTAAACAGATTGTCGCAACAAACGGAAGTTTAGCTCACAGTTCTCAGGGGTGTAAAATCGAGATGTCTTGAAGGATGGTAAGAGGGTTGGGCAGGGCAGGTTGAAGCAACATGTGTGTGCGGAATCATCTGAAGTCATTCATAGATGGTTAAGTTGAATGCATTCGATGGAGAAGGGATCAATTGGTGCTGATTTTTGACAAGGTCGGATTGACAGAAGCTCCGGATGTTCCTCGCAAATCTAAGGGACTTTAACACTTGCACTATGTTAAATACAAAAGTTAAACTTGAATACTAAGCTCCTTAAGGAGCCAATGCTTAGTATCTAATACTTTCAACCATTACTGTATGTGTTGTGAATCTGCTGAAGCAGAGGTGATCTAAAATTTACCCCAGAGTCCAAGATACAATTTTTCGAGAAAAATTTTACTCTTGGAGAATTTGTTATTTCCTCGCAAGAGCCAATTCCCCGGAAAAAAGGTGGCCCTGACGGGAAATCGAACCCCGAACATTTGGAACAGCAATCCGACACACTAACCACTAAACCACGGGACACAACCTGTAATGCTTTCATTTAAAAAGAGTTTTTACATGAACATAAAATTGAGACAAAAATTAAAATTCCCAAGCTCTTCAGTTCCAAAGCTCGTTCACATTGACACTTCCAGCTACAGAGCGAAAGCTGATTCATTTTGAAAACAACACGAAACCAGAGAGTGATAGGGCTCCTCGCAGTACCGTGAGCAAATTTTAAATCACACTGTTAAGTATTAATTTATTCTTAAGCCGCACTACACGAATATAAAATGCTTTAGCCGGCTTAATTTTTCCCTTCCATGACGATTTACAAACATTTAAAACTTGCATCGATGCCTTTTTTACTAATGTTTTTTTTTTAAATAATGATGAACATTTTTAGTCATTATTTTCAAAGTGTGATAATTTTTAGTATTGCATTCGAAGCATCTCATTCAATATGGCAAAAATCACTCACAAAATAGCATTTACACAAAAATGCAAAATAATGAATAACAACGACACATAATGACACATTGATATTTCTTTAGTGGGCAATTATTACATAATCTCAGAAGTGGGGTAGTAAGAAGTTTTGAAATCATCAAAACTTTGCGAATCCGTTCCTACTACTAATTTTTTTTTCTAAATTGTTCCTCTCCTTAGTAATGACAGTGAAATGACACATACATGTGCCTACAGTTGTTGTTTTCAAGGTGTGAGTATTTCATTAAAATAGTTTTAGCATGCCTTTTCAAATGACGAATAAAATATCGAATAATATTGCATTTAAACAAAATTGCCAAGTAGAGAACAATAATGAAAGACATAACGACGAATTATACTTTCTTTAAGGAAGTGCTACATAATTTCAGAAGTGGGATAGTAAGAGATTTTTAAATGTTCGATATTTTGTGTATTCGTTTCTTCTCGTACTAGTTTTTCACTTATTTTTCCTTCTGATTGTTTGTAATGTGAGCACTTCCTTAATAATGACAGTGTATTGACAAATATATACTTTTATTTGTTATTATCGAATGTAAGGATTTCAGTTAAATAATTTCAGCTTGCAGGTTGATATGACAGGAAAAAATATTGACAACTATAGCAATCATGCAAAATGACAAACTAATGACAGATTTAATGACAAAGTAGTAGTGCAGAATTGCCCTGATAATTGATAAAACCTTTTGATTATGATTTGAATCCTTATGTCAATTCAATTTGGGCACTCTTTCTCCAATCAAATCGAAATATCACAAAAGTAAACCTCACTCAAATTCTCGATTTAATTTAAAATTTCGAAGGCATAACCGGCCACCTAAATGTTATCACGTGCCTACTTTTTTATTTACTATGTCCAATAAAAAGCCCCATGAAGTCTATCTATCCCTCAAATACACCATCATTCTATAAAATGCTTTCAAAACCAGTTAGTTATTTTACTTCTTCTCATCTAATGTTTATAGATACAATGCTCCCCTTAGAAGTATCTTCAACTACAATTGCATACAAATATTTCCAATCTCTGAGACCAACGTCAAGAACCATTTAAAGCACGTAATTTGAAACACTTTCAACTTAATTTTCTGTGCCTATGTCACGTTAGATATTATTTTTCTTCTTCTATTCTCCGGCATTCTCCCCCCCCCCCCCCCCCCCCGACCATATAGCTGGACTTTGCAATTTAAATTTTTCCCATCGAAAAGTCATTTCCCACAGTGACTCTTTAAAAAAATGCACACTTCGGGATATCACTAAACCACTTTGTTAAAGAAATACTTTTTTTACGTTTCCTTCTCAGCTTTGAGAGAGAATTTTCTGTATGTGCGATTCTCTATTAATGGCAAAACCACAAACCCAGAACCCAAGTCATTTCCTATAAAAGTTGCATTTTGTTTTTGCTTTCGATATAATTGGCGCCCGGTTGGAGAAGAATAAGAAAAAAAAAAAAATACTCACAGCTGATTGCAATCACAGCAGCCCATTCCTTTGACCAGTCGATTAATAATAATTGAGAAGTATCTTGTATCCGTTCCGCGTGGTTTTGTATAAATATCACAGTGCTAAGCTCGAATTTATCTATCTTAGCAACAATGTTGCAGGAAATTTATGTTGCGTTGAACATTTTTTTTTTTGATATCCAATTAAAATCACCACGTTTTAGTGTCGTTTTATGATGTTTCGGTGACAAAATCTCATCTGACATAAGCAACTTTAAGTAGGTCAATAAATATTCCCGACTTCCCCGAATTAACACGCTATATTCTTTGGCTGTCATTGTGGGTTGTCGATGGCAATCAAATTAAATAAGTTACCCTGAATCTCGGAAATATCTCGTGCTGTGTTTGGTGAGATGTGTGATCAGTGATCATTATCAAAAGCACCGCCTGATTTAAAGCAAATGCAAAAAAAAAAAATCAAGCACACACTTAAGCGAGGGGATAAGCGTGATATAATGTATCTTTGTATCTTTTCTCAAGTCTTTTCTTGTGATCTTGTGCGTATTAGCGTTCGTTTTGATTCTGAAATGAATCTCGCAAAAGGAAACTCTTAATTGTCTCTACCTGATTCGAAGCTCACCTTTTATACTACTTGTTGGGTACCTCTATAGAAGGTTCGTTAACATACAAGATTAAAGCTTTTAAGAAAATATCACGCCAAAAGGCAAAACGTATAATCCGGAAGGGTATTTCGGATAAATAATATCCGTAGGTAAATTTTTTAAGAATTTGGTGAATTAAGAAGGAATTTCACATTTTTTTGTTCAGCTTCCTTGGAATACTTTTGTGTGAGGAAGTGATTTTTATCCTTGATTCTTTTGGTGCGAATGCAAAACTCTCAAAAGTAAAACCATTATATCGGGACAGACATAGGGTAGTCTGTCCCGATATCGTCTCGCGTATGGTTAGTTTCTTTATCTGATTGCTGTAATCTGACGATGAAAAAAGGTCCGATAAATCACGTTTTACCTGAGTGTACCACTGGTACTTCTAAGCAGGTAAAACTTACGATAAATTGCTGTCATTTTTATTTAAAACAACATAGAAAGATACACCACTTTACTTTACCAACTGCCAATGAGGGCGATCTTTCATTTGCTGAAATGGATTTACGTGAAAGAACGTTGATAATTTGTACAAACAGGCGGGAAGGAATTTATTTATTTGATGTTGTACTTACTGAGAAATGAGTGGCTTACATTTGATGAAAGACGTAGTATGTCCTAGATGAATAATATTAAGTACGGAGACATTTTTAAAATTCTATAAAAAAAAAACTAGATTGGTAGTTTCCAGGATTTGTATTTGGTTTTTATACTGAACACATTTTTTTCCAACCTCAAAAATATGTGGCCTAAGTTTTGATTCATGTGTTCTTAAGTTTAATTTGTGTGATCTTGTATTTTTTAGGTGTGATCCAGCACTTATGAGTTGTGATCTTACATTTTGTTCATTTGAATTGTCATTTTAATTCATTTGGAAGACGTACTTCAAGTTTAGTACATGTTTTTCTTTTGGATGACATTCTGGTCCTTAACGTTCTCATCCATGTCCATTGAATGCAAACAATTTTCCAGCAAAGACAAATAAGCAGTTGTGCCGTAGAACCAAGGTGATTTTAATGAAATATTTTTTACGTGTGATCTAGCACTTATGAGGTGTGATCTTACATGTATTAAGTGCGATCTAATATTAGCACACATTTTCATTCCTGTGTAAGATTTTTTTCAAATATAGTTCATATTTTTCTTTTGGGTGAAAATTTTCCTCATAACGTTTCCATCCATTATACGGAATGCAATAATTTTTAAACCAAGACAATTTTTAAATTGTGTCTGATAACGCGATTCCAATGATATCTTAAGATAATCCTAATTAAACACATTTTTAACGTCAAATACATTTTCAGATTCATGTGTTCTTATGTTTAGCTTATGTGATCTTACTTTTATTAGCTGTGATCTAGAACTTATGAGGTGTGATCTTATATTTAGTACATATTTTCATTAATCTAGAAGATATATTTCTAAATTTAGTACATATTTTGCTCTTGGGTGGCACTTTTACTAATCCAAAATTTCTTTTAATATTTTCAGGTCTGCGCCGAACAAAAATGCCAGGAAGAAGTTGTCCTGCTGGCACTGATCTACATGGACAGATTCTTATCCACAAAATCAGTTCTAAAAAATCACCTACAAATCCTAGCTGCTGCCTGCCTTCTATTAGCATCAAAACTGCGCGAACCCAGCTGTCGAGCGCTTTCAGCTGATCTGCTAGTATACTACACGGATAATAGTATTATTAAGCATGATTTAATTGTAAGTATAAAAACAATCAAAAAAACAACTGAAAACATCCTTGAGATACAAAATAAACAATACGAAAAGATAAATCTTTGAATTTAGTATCCTGCGGCGTGCTATTTTCAGTTCTGCTTAATCGCTGATTTCCCATTGCCTTACCTGCCTGGAGATTATTTTTTTATTTTGTTCATTCGGATTGAGTTTCATTTTCGTGAACTAATTACAACTTCTTTGTATCCTCCGGTTGGTATCCTCATAATATAACATATCAGGTAGAAAGACTGACGCTTTTTTCATAAGAAATCCGCAAGGCTAACCACTCAGTCCAGTCGAGAGAGTAGTAAGTACCTAATTAGCCTCGATGCTAATGGTTTCTTATGTTGAAAAAGGTTTTTTTTTTTTTAACTTATCGCACAATTTTTTTGTTCCTCCCTTTTTGGGATAAAACAGTGTATCTTTATGTCTGACTGGCTATTTAATTATCGCACATAGCAACCCGGTACGATTAACGATATAATATCGTTTATTTATTGCCATCAAATAGTTGCGAATTAATATCAAACGCGACCATAAAGAGCTTATAACGCACAACATCACGACAACCAAACGCATGGACCATCGCGCATCGGGGTATCTGATCGGTTTGCCAAAGATGATAATAAACTGCATGCCTTAAAGCAAGTGTCTATAATAGATACAAAAAAAAAGAACTTAATAAAAATATCTCAATCAATTACTTCGCCGCCTTGTCTAGCATCACCACGCTGTTGCACTGTTTGTCATGTTATAGCTGTGGGGAGGAAGGCAGGCGACGTACGTCAGGCTCAACAGCACAGCTATTTTAGAATAAAGACTCTTGATGGTGCGTTTTTACCTTAAGTGATCTTGCATAGCGAGTTCCAGGCCGAAAATGCACACCCAATAGACTTTTTAGAGATAATTCCACCAGGGATGTTATAGATTCTAATATGGGTGTGTTGTGTTTTCTCAACTTTCTGTCGAAACTTTTTTTTTAAACACCAAACAATAAGAGAATGTAAAGGTTAAAACTCCCTTGCTCCTTTCTTATTTAAACCAATATCACCTCTTTTTTTAGCAAAAGTAACAAAAAAATTGAGTTAAATTTTTATTGAAAGTCCACAATTTTGTTTTTTTGTTTTTGGCCTTTTAAAAGAAAATACTTAGTTTTTATATGCTTGTTGTTTATTTGTTTTATTGTTTTTAGAAAGAAGTGATTTAATTTATAATTTTCATCGAAAATAATCGTATAACATCGCTGACTTTTTTTTATATTTCTGCGCTAGTTGCTCAGGAAAACAGCAAAACGATCGCAAGCAGCAAAACGCAAAGACGTTTGGTTCCCATGATCGAATAATATGCGCACGATCACCTCTGGAGGCGACTGTCGCCGTGGAATTCCTTAAAGGAGTCCAGTCCAGTTTTTTTCAATGGATTCAGTTTGTTGGTGGTACTCTCTGGATTGCCAGTGGCAGCTGGATTATGCCTCACACCAGCACTCTCTTGGTCTGTCTATTTACCCATTCATGTGCATTATAGACTTTATACAAGAAGGAAGCCGACGCTTCGCGTCGCATCGGACTGTCGAAATAAATGGTGGAACCAGTGCTTTGTGTGCCCAAAGGAGTCTTGGATTTTATGGACCACTCCCTCAGCCCCTGACAGACTTGACACCCTTCTGAGAATGCAGCAGCAGTACCACCAGACTGCAGTGAATAGTTTTGCAAGGTCGTTTGTTCATTTTCCAGGTAATCTAGACAAACGATCGTACATGATCGTAGTTGGTTTGGGTTGGTCTGTTTTTTTTGTTTTTGTTTTTTATTATTATTTGTGACTGGTTGGGATCTGGAGGAGCCGAACTGCATTCACAACATGGGAGAGGTTGTGCTCTCCTCCAGACGACCGACGAGATTGTGAGTGCGCTTTTTGAACAACCAGTCATCGCCATAATCAACATTGTTGTTGCATGAAGCATGAACAAATAAATAGTAACTTCACTTCATAAAGAGAGACAAAAATCTCTAGTCTTGGTTGGCTTTCGGATCTTACCCGGGAATTTTTGTATCTGTAAATGATTTTTTTCCCTGCAAGGACGAGTTGATTGTTATTTGATGAGGGAATTTCGTGATGACAAAAGATTTGCAACCGAATATGGAAATAAAAAAAAAAAAAAAAAAAAACAAAAGAAAACAATCAATTTCAATGAATAGGGAGCAGAAGTGGAATCTAAATTGGCACGATGACAAGGACATTCCCTATTTATAAACATTGGAATGAAATTTTGTGATTGTGTAAAGTTGCAGCGTGGAGGTGTAGCGTTATATCTATGCTATGAAATTATTTAATATTTAGAAACACAATTAAGGGCCAGTTATTGACAAAAGAAATCCTTTAAGCGTTATGGTTGAGATATTCAGAATTTACAGTTTCTCAATTGAGAACTAAGCTATTTTACAATAATTTTCTTTATTAACTGCAGTAACATCAATGAATTTTTTATTTTTTTATTACTTGAATTCTGATTCATGTTGAAGCAATTATCACAAAAAAATATGCAAGTTTGAGTGTTTATCACCAATCTATTTTGTGATATTGTGATATAAAATTTGTATCAGTCACTTAGATGTTGAATTTTCACAAATATCCTTCAAAGTAATAACTCTTATTAAGTTTTGGATGGAGAATTAATGGGCAAGGAATGAAATGTGAATTTTAACGTTGAATTGCCAATGCGTTGTCTTGCATCTATTGTTGGTTAAAAATGTTTGCCTAAATTATGGATTCCGTAGGTTTTTATTCAGTAAATATAGGCAATATTATAGAATCAATAATCATTATTATGTCGTCCTTATAACGATCACGGGATGTTAATTTAATAAAGTTCATACATTTATCAGAGGTTTTAATTTCCTGTGATATTAAGTTCACATCAGTTGCTCAAACGTTGGACTGTCAAACATTGTCCTTTAATTAAAAGTTCTGGATGCAGAAATGTTGGGATGGTATTTTGTGAAATATAAATTTCAAGGCTGACTTGCTAAGGCATGAGTTGTGGCATCTATGCTTTCGTAAACAAAAAAAGATATTTTGATTTACAAAGGAGCAAACTTAAGTTACATGTTAATAATCACAGAAAATATGAATTTGAGTACTGCTTATGCCCGTATCACAATTAATATCGCTATAATATGTTTTTATCTATTGTTTAATGGACTATAAATAAAAAATAAGCTAACAAAAATAATTTGGCAGAAGACATAAAACTATTTAAAATCAAAACCAAAGTCATTCAGAAAAGCGACAGCCATAAGATATTTTTCAATGAATATAGTTGTCGAACGAGCATTGTGTCGGTATATTTATCATCTAGAAAGGTAGTTTTTAACCCGGGAAAATCTAGGATTAAATCTCAATTACTTGATTTCGAAAGCTGCATATTCGTATAGGCTGAGATCACAGAACTTCAAACCCCATTGAATTCAAAACTAAGATGTTCTGAAGTTAGCAACTGAGAATCCTTCCATATCTACACATTTGTTCGCAACTTTTTGCTTCCCGGAAGTTTTGCTTACATTAAAAGAAATAACTAGCCTTCAAGCCTTCAAATGGTCATAAACTGAGATTTATTTCTTTGTTAACATGTCGGCGAATTAAATTGTTTTGTGTGTCGAAATGATTGTAATGTCTTGTATGCCTATTAATTATTATTTCTATGTTAACATCTATACCTTTACCGAAAAACCCATTGAGAAACGTGCAGATTTAATATACTGGTCGTGTTGACGATGTGTTAAAACTCGACGACATTTTTTGTATTATTTTAGTTGTCGTTGTCACATTTAAATTAAACACCCATTTGCCGACACCATACGCACTTTCCACTTTCCCCTTTGAACATAAAGAAGACGGCGTCAAAAAAAAAAATGCTCCAGACAATATAGATAGATAGGTAGGTTGATATAAAAAAAAACTTAAATAAAATCCATGCAAAACCAATTCACATCCACCAACCTACCTGCTGAGTCCCAGAAAAGTGCGTAAAGTTTTATTAGCCTAGACTAAGTGTGAAGTCGTTTAAAACAAAAGAAAAAAAACTTTATGACAGCCTCCATGGAATAAAAACAAATCCACGCATAGTTTGGAGAGGAACCTTGAAATTCGGACAACATTGGTTACGCACTTAATTTCAATTTTTTTTATGTGGCTTGGCAACAACGAACGAACGAAATGCTAAGCGATACTTCTTTTTATTATTAAAATTAATTACTTGTCGATGAATGAATTATTCATCAAAAAAACGTGTGCTTTTGGCCATAAGATTGTTCCGATCCGCACAAAGGAAATGAATTATGTGACATGGTTTTTGTAGACCTTACAGTACAACATAAATGGCAACGTTGATCACGCACAAACTTTTTTAGCCAATATTAGCTTCGTCTTCATTGCAATTCCAATCCCCGATCGACACAAGACAACCACCCTTCGATTGCGTATCTTTGTCCTATTTTTATAACAAAAAAAAAAACGTATCTTTAATGAAATTCCATGAGAAAATATCCTTCAACAAGTGGAATTCCAAAGGATTTCATTTCCAAGAATTTCACCACTCTGCCGACACAGACTATTTACTCTAAAAGATACAAAGATACACACCGAAAGTAAAAAAAAAACCCTCATTATTGTTATCCTTATTGTTTAGGCTGATGGTGGGAACAGATTTGAAGATTCAAACGCGTTCCGTCAATATATTATGAGATAAGATGTCCATTTTGAAGTGAAAAGTGCAATTACGGGTCATTTAATGTCCTCACTGGAACCAACAAACCAACCTACATATCTTGCAGCTCCCACACTAATCTGAATGAAGAAAAGTCAAACTGCAGGACGTTTTTGTGACAGCATTCTTCAACTCAACTTGGATGTAGATCCAAGAGGAGAAAATAAAACTTCTTAAGAATTTTCATTTTCATTATTTTTATCATTGATAAACAAACCCATAACTAACGGTAAATCTGTCCTCCATCTAATAAATTTTGTGACGGCTATTAAGCCGAAAAAAATGATGTTAAATGAACTAAACTATTTACCAGGACGAGATGTCGTCCTACCTGTTTGTTGGTTGGAATTTTTAATTTTTTGTTTTGTAAAAAAAAAAAAATACCAATTGATATATTTTTGTTGTGTGTTCCTCCGCAATTGACAAAAAAAAAATACATATATTCCTAGAGGAAAGAATAAATAACATCCGACAGGATCACATAAGAAATTCGTGGAAGGACCACAGCAGTTTGTTTTACTCTAAATAACTTAACAAACGAACGTAGACAAAAAAAAAAAAAACCGACTTTCATCCTTGCGCCCTAACACAGTTGAATTGCTCAATTTGTTTGTTCCTTTTTTCCCATTTTTTTGCCACTTATCCTTTGGGTGAGAGTCGTAGAATAGTGAGATTATTTTCAATTTTATTAGGCATGTCTGGCAAAAGAGTAAATATTGAGTCAGATTGATTTGAAAAGGAAATAATGAATGTTTGGATTGATATCCTTGATAAAAGGGAAAATAGAATTTGATAGATTGCCATGTGTTTCTGTGAGGTGTTGATTTCTTCGAATCGGGTAACTTCTTATCAGGATCGATATTGGGTGCATCCCGTTTGAAGGTTATTCCCACGTCGAGCTATACTGGTTTTATCCTTTGTTGTTTATCTTCTTATCCATGTTGAAGAACATAATAAGTTGGGATTGGTAATTTTTAGTTTATAAGAAAATCAGGTATTCCACGAGGCTGTTATCTTGGTCCGCTACTTTTAATAATTTTAGCAAACCTGGTGTTCTTTCTTTTATATATGACAAATGGTAGTTGGGTTTCTTTTTTTTAATTAACTCTGGGACTGCTGTTTTAAAGATTACAAGGGCTGAGGAAGGGACATAAGGAGTAGGGGTTTTTAAGAGTTATGGAACTTCCGATACGAATAACCGTCAAACTTTTCAATATACTTTAGCAAACCACCATATAAAGACTAACACCGAAACGACGTTTATAAGTCCTGAAATTTTTTTACCAAAATTCACACTTACTCATTTATTCTTTTGGATAATATTCATCCAAATCGAGTCCGTACCATGTGCACAGAAGAAACCATCGCCACTGTAGACGTGAGTGTGACAGAGGACTTGAGCTTATCGATCCGACGCCGTTGTCAGCAACTCGGTCTCTGCCCGTCCACAACTTTGAAAATTTTGATAGAAGATCTTGGCCTACATCCATATAAGACCCAAATGGGGCTAGAATCAAAGCCAGCCGATTTTTTTTATTTTTTTTAAATTTTATGAAGACTATTGCCAACATTTCCGTCTTCTATCTTCTAGGTTTCTATTAACTGCTGATTTCCCCGTTATAGAAGGCTTTATACGTGTCAACATTTAACCGGGACTCTGATATAGGAATATAATCTGAGATTGAGCTTGCTATGAATGATAAGGTCGAGGGGATATTATAGCGTCTTGAGTTCAAGCTATAGGGGCGATAATCCTACCTTTTGGTGTTGAATGACTGTTACCAACTAAAACTCTCCAAACTCACTGCTTCGTCTTATTGGCATGACCATGAATGGTACATCATTTGAATATCAGTTCTTCTAGAAGTGGCATTATTAGAAGCAATCGATTGCTGATGATTAAAATATTGGGAAGAAGGAGATTGCCCAGTCAATATCTTCTTCACTAATATTTCTTCTAGTTACTTCTACTTTTGAAAATAACTTCTTAAATAAAATTTGTAGATAAACCAAACCTAGCCTTATTCTAAGAACCACTTCACAAGTGTTCACTGATAGCAGTTCTAGGATTGATTGCAGTTTTTTTTCGAGAGGATTTTCTCTAGTCTGGCTAGTTCTCGGCAGATTTCAATAACTTCAAAATCAAAGTAAAACAAGAGCGAGTCTATTAGAGAACGCAATCTCCTACCATTGCATTCATTCATTGCGTCAATAGAAAGTTCTTTGGAATTAACATCTCGTAAAGCAATTCCTACCGCAGAAAAACATGACGCACTTAAATTTTGTTATTACCAGTTCCACCACCCACTCCCATTAACCTTGACTTCTTCAAAGGAATTTTAACTTTTTCGCTAATTCGATTTATTATTATACCTCCTCATGTGGAATTTTGTTATTTTGCAAACGAAATTCTCATGCTAATGTGAAATTCATTGAAAAAAAAGCCAAACAAAAAATTCCCCTCGAATTATTGCAAATTGATTAATGCAATTCTATAAATTAGCAGAGAATATATATTTTTATTCTCTCAAAACAGTTAATTTAATTTTTTTAAGTTTATATTCACTTTGCATCCATGAATTTGTGGTTCCTCCAGATTTTTGTTTAAGTGTCCATAAAAAATGTTTTCTTATTATGTCTAAAAAAAAAATTATATTGATGGTCGGTCGCATTAAACAACAAGAATCGCCAAATGATATTGCATAATCGGCGTTTTTTAAAGGCGTGAATTTTTATTGCAAAATAAAAAAAAATAAATCATTTCATTTATCTGCTGCGGTGAAATTCGTTCGGACGAGGCTGGACTGCACATGCTGGCGAATTTAATTTAATCATTCATTTCCGAATAAAGTTGATTTATTTTTTGTTCAATTTCTTCGCATAACACAACATTAAAACAATCAAAATGCACTTTGGAATTGTCAGATGGCGTCTTGTTGTTGTTTTGATTAATTTATTGAGACTATCAAGTTTTTTTTATTTAAATGGAAACCAATTATTTATTGCAAAGAATCTAAATCTTATCAAATAAAATGTGTCAATCTTTCGGGAGATACATGTTGCAAAGAAATGTTGAGATACTAATTGCGCATAGGAAATAAAACTTTTCCTTAATTTTTCAAACGAATTTTTTTTTGCGAAATATTATATAATATTATTACATATTAATGTTACGAAGAGAAATGTTTGTAACATGAGCTTGAACAATGCTATATAGACATAGATACGCCCTATAATACGAAGGGGTGAATTTGTCTTATGCTGGTTTCCCAGTGTAATTTTGCAAATTGGACTGGATGACCTTTTGAAAGACCGTGCCTTTGGTGCTGAGGGAGGTGGGAGTTCTGCAATATTCTTTCAAGAATGATGTTGAAGAAGTCGCATGACAGCGCATCGCATCAACAGCGTCCATTTTTCATGGTCATTTTACAAAGGCGGACGAGGTTATAAAGGATGCCAAAACTGCACGTTGCTCCATATAACTCGTCTCTATAATTGCCGTTGTACTCGGGTTTGACATCGATGTAAAGATCCTATGTTTAGATTGTAAGTTTTTGGTTCTTTTTTTAAGATCTTGTAGGCGATGTTGAGGAAATTGATATCTCTGTAGCTAGTGGAGTTGAATGTATCTAGGGTCTCCTATCTTAAGGATCGTACAAATTATGCTGATATTCCATTCATCGGACATGCTTTCTTCTAACCATAAAAACCAGGAGCCATCGTCGAGTTCATAGCACTCTGTTTCTGACCGTTTTTTAATATTAAACATTGTAGTAGATCGGTCTTAGATGACTACCCTGAGGAACGCCATAAATGGCTTAAATGATAACGGCCACTGGCTATTAGAACGCTAACCTAGAAATGTAGTTTTTCAAGTATAACGTCACACCAATCGAATGAAGTATGTTGGAAAGTGACGACTCAGTCAATATCAATAATTTGATGAAAAATTTAATTTATACTAAATGCTTTTACATAATTTCAAAAATTGTCAACTAAAATTTTTGGAAGACGAAAAAAACATTATGTTTTATTGGAATATTTTGATTAAATATTCGGTGTTCCATAGGAAAGTGTCTTAGGACCTATTCTGTTTGTTATTGAATATCAGGTGTATTGGGAAACATTTTTTAATAATTGCACTGTTAATGCAATTATTGAAAAAAGACCGCAAAGTTATTGAATTTACATTAGAAGAAAGATTCAGGAGCTGTTGAGATAGTGGTCATGATATTGTTTATCAAAATCAAACTGTCAAAAGTGACCGCAGAAATTCATATATCGTATTTAAAATTGCAAGTTAAGACGGAAAATAAACTCTCATGACAGTTATTTTCTTATAAATCAATCAAGTCGCATGTCTGAATTCATAGGGACCCGAATAATCACAGACAGCGCCAGCATTTTGAAAAAAAAATAAATAAATAAATTTTGTTTAAATAAAGAACCAAGCTAATATAAAGAAAAAAACTTTCTTTAAGTACCACCCCTGCTGCTAATAGGGGTCAACAATTAAAGCGCTCTCAATCCATATGCCAATCAGATGATTCACCCAGCGACGATGACATCTTTGCCCAAACCAATCAATCACGAAGTGTCAAGATGGAACCCAAACAAACGCCCGTCATCTCTTCATCAACTCCTTCGAAGATGTACGAAATCAAAAGTATATTTAAATATATTTTTTGTTTGTATCTTTGAGCATAATGACAGCATTTTATCCAACGAAACCCAAGAAAAGAGGTTAACTCTCCTAGAAACATCCAGATAATGATTATGGTGGTGCTAGATGCACAGCACACACAATAACTCAGTGTTCTTCCTTCGGCGTCCTAGCTTGTCTTGAGTTTATTTACTTAGTGTGCCATTCATAAAATGTTTGGTTTAGGATTACAAATTCTGCATAAGAGACCTACATGGTGTTGGTTGGATATGAAGTGCCCCAAGGAGATCCTTGAACATGATGACAGAACGGTTCTTACACTTGGACTAGCACAAACATTTGTTTGACATATAACACTCCAAAATGACCACCATGCCGGGATCAACTCCAACCTTCTTTACACACCACATTCATGATGGAGACCGAGTCGACAACGTTCAGTGACCTTCATCTGGGATGCGCGATCACAAATCAACACTGCACTGCACACCAGACCAACAGAGAGGGGTTGGCGTTCATTAACAGAGGAATTAAAACATTTTACATGCGATCACTGAATAAAGTAATAAAGCGATGATCATTGGGTTAACATTGCATGACCATAGTCAGTCCAAACCATTATGCTTACACTGGAGTGTAACGCCAGTCGAGAACCCAGTTCCTAGGGCGCGAGAGCAATCATTGGCTATCCACTAAGAAATCAAGACGAAACACACTAATGCTGGGGCAACTCGAATTGCTCCTTCTGGGGTCCGCTCAAGAACTTGAAGTTATAATTTATAAATCTCCATTTTTTTTTGTTTATTTTTACATTTATTATTTTTTTTTGCATTCTGCTTCTTTGTTGTGATGATAATGTTAAACATTTTAAAGACGTTAAAAACGTTCGGAATGGGGATCGTGTTCGGAAGGTGGTTAGGTGGCGGCACTTGGGCTGGGCAAGCAGCAGTGCGGCGGCAACCACACACAAAAATGTAACCACTTTACGTTGGCAAAACGATAACAAGACCAGGAGGGCTGAGGAGACCGAGAAGATAGACGACAACGACGACCATGGAAGATGGAAAAACCAGCGAAGAGGAATAAGTGAATATTAATCTTGAGCAGTGAATTCGAACAAAAAAATTGAAAAACAAAAACAAGATCAACGCGCGGGTAAGAGAACATAATACATAAAGCAACCTTATCCAAAACACAGCTTTTAAATAAACCACAACAGGACACACTGAGGAATTTATTTCGAGACATCTCCTCCTTGGTGATGTTTTTTTTTTTTTTTGTTGCAGAAAAGTTGGTTACATGCATTGCTTGTGGTGGGAAAGAATTTTAAAAATTTCATTTTATAAAAATAAATTATTTGTCTTGTAATGTATTGGAGGAAGAAATTTCTGCGGAAATGTCCAGGAATTGCTTGCAAAAGTGAAGCACTGAATTAATCTCAAATGGCAGTTTCCATAGCTCTCAATTTTAAATGGTATTATAATTGGTTAAATATTTCCATGATCAAATTGTGAAAAAGTGAAGATCATGAATGTTCTTCGTCTTCCTCATATAACTGATAAATTAGCTATTAATGTCTTGTATTATTGTTGTACCATATTCTTGAATCAGCTTCTGATAGAATCGTCTGATAGACTGTAATTGGTAGATATTCATCTTAACTTTAACTTCTAACAATTGTTTGGAATTTTTCTGAATTTTTTGCAGTAATGCAATTGTTACCATTGTTGTTCTATGAGTTATTATAACAACGTCTATCAGAAGAAGTATATCGAATATCATAAAGTTTTCGAACTTTATCTAAAAATTGCGCTTTTGGTGATTTAAATATGTGAATATTGTTGTATTCTCGTGGTTGTTCTCGAAATAAATTTGCATAGCTGAAGTAAATTTTAAGCAAACCAGAAATGTTCTATAAACTTCTTTAACACATTTCAATACCTCTTGTTTTTGTTACCGGTAAAAATTTGTTTTTGATAAATATTCATCCTAACTTTATCTTCTAACAGTAGCCTTCATTTTTTCTAATAATTTTTGAGTGATAGTGCTTTGTTTGAATAGTGAAAAAGTGAAGTATATGGGTATAATTGCAACAACAAATTTAAGTTGTAGCAGCAGAAGTTGTTTTTAAAACTTGACTAATTGTAAAACTATCACGAGTTTTGACATGGAAATTTGCCCTCTTAGCAACTTTATCAAGAAATTACTGTTACATGTTCAAAGAATAATAATAGTTTCAGTAACAAAGTTTAGTCTTCGTTTTTTCCTCCTTTGACAAAGAAACAATTTAAATGTTGTCGTGGTTAATTAGTTATGAAACAGAGGAGTGGGAGAGTTGTGATCCCAGGCGAGATCATATCAACAAAGAAATAAATCAATGGTGAAACTGGTGAAACAGTGAAATATTGCTCGATATCAGAAAATTGATAACGTTAATCCAATCACGACATCTACTGTTGGAAAGATTCGAAACCAGAGATAAGTCATCGATTTCGATACGGAAATACTAGAAATGCGTATTTAAATAAAAAGAACAGGTATAATTCAGTTCAACAAAATGAAAGAATAGGGTTTGTTATCAGAAACTTCCTTACGTCAATAATCTGCAAGGAATCTACAAGAACTCCAAAGTTTGACAAGTCCCGGTACATTTCGTTTCTGCTTACATTGCCTGTCTTGAATTCCATGAACAGGTAATGTGAACATTTGGTCGCCCATATATTTTCCGCCTTGGTAATGAACTATTATTCCATCAACAAACGGCTGAAAATGTCTACTTTAATATCATTTTAATCGAGTGGATGTATGTTCTTCTTAATTTTCATTTAGATTGACTGGTCTGGGTCCATCATTAGAATGATATAAGGCTTTTTGATTTTCTAGCCAATTTCTTATCAATTGTATCATTTTTCAAAATTAAAAAAACAAAATTCTTAAATTCCATCTTCAACTTCGTCTCTCTAACAAAAAATTTCCGAGTACATCCAGTAATCGCTCAACCAACCCATAATCAAATGTTTAAACTTTATTCACTTATTTTGTTAATTTTTCCTTATTCGTTTACCTTGTCCCAAAGAAAAGCAAAATAAAAAAAAGTATATAAAGTGTGCAGCAAAAAACAAAAATTAAATGCAACATTAAAACGAATGCCGCACATCTCTCATATCTCTTCGAGGCAAGTAAGTTCCAGGAATCCGATCATCATCATCTTGAAAAATGCCTCCTCCTCATCCTCCTCCTTCTGCTCCTTTGTATCCTTATTCCTATGGTGAAATTTTAGTTTTAACATTCCCACCGCCAAATAACGACGACAACAACTGGAATAACTAACGACTGCAGCAAGATTCTGGTCCAGACGAACGACGACGACGACCAACAACAACCGATTCAACCAAAGAACGTCTCGCAATAAAATATGTGCGACGAGTATATTACCAAAAAAAAAAAAAAAAGAAAACCCACTCCCAACTTCCACTATCAAAGTCAATCCAACCAGTGCTCACGGCAAGCTACACAAAGATACAATTGCATCTTCCGACCAAGACATTCCATTCGCCGATGGAACTCTTTTGGCCACCAAACACACACGCATATTCATTTCTAGATGCAGCTTCTTATTGCATATACAAATCTCAAGGATATTTTCCTTTGGCATACTGTCTTTCCTTTTAACTGTTGTTTTTGGAATTTTTCGGCACCCTTCTCACATTTGTGGAGATACATCACTGCATCAGGAGTGACGTACTTTTTAAAACCAACCACGACCGAGTGATGCCGCCACCGAATGCTTCCAATCGAATGCAAAACCGATCGATCGATCTTTGTTTTTTTTTCTTTCTGAAATTTTCGTTGTTGCTCCTTAGAACAAGATTGTGCAGCACGTCGGAGCGGCCAAGAGGCGATTGGCCTGCGTAGGAATGTGCCAATTAGAAATAATTTATACATGCCAACTGAGAATGGTAACATTTTTATATGTGTAGCTATGCATTTGGCCACAGAGTCGCGGAATCCTCTTCTGATTGTCGGTTGGTATATCGGGAAAGGATCTTCTTTCTCCAGCGCTGGAAGAACGAAGAGTGCTGGTGGTGTGGTTCGTGGTGAACAGGATTATCGGCTTGGCTATGTGCAGCAAACAAGTGGAGTTGGCAAAAGACAATAAATTTTGAGAAATTGTCTATCGATTGGAGTGGAATTGGTAGTGGCTGGCGGTACGTTGTAGAGGTAAAATGATCTTCAATTGGAAAACATAAAAATCTAAAGCTCGTGGGCGCGTGAGAACTTTTACGCGATAAATTGCTTTTTTTATCTTCAGGTTTGTTATTAAATACCTAAAGATGAAGTGGGTAAAGAATAATAGCACAGAAAAAGATGGTTTAATGATATCTTTCCATTTTTTAAGTTTTCTTAAAAGTATTGGTGCTAAGAGGGTACCTTGTGGCATATCAAAGCAAACTGTGCAATCAGGTTTTCTAATCGATTTGTAAACTAAAAATGTTTTTAAAAGAGTTTACATATATTCGTCTTTAAAACAAAATATTTGCCAAATACAATATGCAGCCCCATGTTTTGTGCCACCTGCTCGGTTTTAACTTCTACTGATTCTGTTGATATCGTCTGCGTAAGCCAATTTCTAGCTGGTCTTGGTGACTCCCTCTTGTTGACGTGCCAGAGTCAAGAATTACGTTCTCCGACCCCAGGTTGACTAGGATGCAAGCCAGACCACCCTATCCCATTGTTAATTACAGATGTTGACTGGTCTGGACAACAAATCCTGCTACTTTTACTTCGATTCTAATGTTGGCCATAGTCAGCCTACAAAGCCGTGTCAATTTATTTCGGATGCCGAATTCTTTCTAACAAGCCATAAGCAAAGCTGCGTCAGAGGTGTTGGTCTTTTCACAACCACCTCCGAGAAACCCCGGTTCCACTCCGAATGAGCTCAGGCAAACAAATCCAAAACGGAGGCATATAGATCTGCAAAAGAACTAGAGCATCTTATAATCTCTACGTTGAGCGAAGGAAGGATAAAAATCGCTTACTCCGGAGAAAGAATAAATATCCTCAGTAACATGAAGTCAAGAAAATGCAGTGGTGCTTTGATAGGAAAGAGGTGCGAAACTTCTACAGAAGAGTGAAAGATTTAACATCAGGTTTCACTTGCCGTCCTGGCCCTGCATATATGTGAATGGAAACACTGTAGTAGATACAAAATCAATGTTAACCATCTTGAGTTGTTGAATGGCGATAACGTCCAATATTCTGCCAATTATCGACGTGGACCAGTCACCCTGATAACCCGCCCGACAAAAATGAGATTAAAGTAGCCATTGCCATTGTAAAAAACGAATAAAGCAGCTGGTGCCGATGGGCTACAAGCAGCACTTTTTAGACATGCTGGAGATGACCTGGTCAGGTGCATATACCCACTCATCTGCAAAATATGGTCGGAAGAAAGTATGATTGGAATCTCAGTACCATCTGCCCGATCCACAAAAAAGGAGATCGACTTCTCTGCACCAACTAGAGGAACTAGTAGCTTTTAAAGATCGTTTATATAAGATCCTGTCCAGCGTTTTATGTAAACGTTTTAAGCTGGCGGAATAATAGGTCGTTACCAAGCCGGATGTAGACCTGGAAAATCTAAAATCGACCAAATTTTCACATTGCGTCAGATCCTGGAAAAAATATCGAGATCCACCATCTGACGAGATAGTACGCAACACCCAAGCCAGCACATTAGCACTATCTTAAAAAAATCAGCGCAGTTACTTGGGTTCGCTGACGACATTGATTTGAAGAACAGAGCTGAAATTAACCGGTGCTTACAAAACGTTACAAAACGAATTATATGCTTTCATCAACAAAAGTCTAATCCCACCACCGATCTGGTCAGAACATGACGATTGATAGGTATTACTTTGAGGTAGTCAGTGATTTTATCTACATGGGCGCTGCTGTGAACGACAACGACACCAGCGCAGAAATCAATAAAAAAATCGTATCCAGTGGCTAAGATGGCTCAGCTATGTAAAGCAGATGAATATCGACGTTCCTAAAGGAGTTAGAAGAAAGGGAAGACCTTATCTCCGATGGAGCAACCAGGTAAAAGGAGACCTCCGTCTGCTTGGTAAGCAGAACTGGAGACGGCAGGCTAGAGATCGAATCAGCTCGAGGGGCATATTGAACTAGGCTCAGGAGCACCACGCTATTTACCGACAGGAAAGGTAAGGTAAGGCCGAATTCTTGGATGGCCTTATAAAGTTCTACCCTAACTACGGCATCGTAGACAGCTTCATAGACTTCTGCATAAGAAGTAAGGATTACAAAGTTTCAAAATATTTTATGCTTTATTTATGCCGTCAGGCTTCTTTTCTAAGCCAATACCTCTTATTTCTATATCAAGGGTCTTCAACCTTCTTCAAATGTTAGCTGAGGACTTATTCTAGAATTCTGTCTTTTTCATGACGTTGGAAATCGATTCTCTGCCCAATAGCCTTCTACGTTAGAAGTTAGAACAATCTGATAACAAACATTTCAAACTCCTTTTTTGTTTTTTTTTCATTCACTCCCTAATGCCTCTTGATGGATGGGGAAAAAACATTTACCGTAGAACAATTTTGAGGTATTAAATTGTTTCCGACTGTTTATTTCCAATATTTTGAACCTTAAAAACGACTGTCTATATTGTTCGTGGTTTTCTAATATGCAGAGTTTCTCGATTGGAGGATTTATCAGTTACCATTGAATTCAGGAATATCGATAGAATAGATTCTTCCTCATTTAATTTAATTTTTTTAAAGTCTTCGTTTAGCTAATAGAAGATTGAGAAAATCTTCCCACATTTCCAATAACATGCCAACTGTCAAGCCTTGTTAAATAATTTTTGTTTGTATTTGTTTGGAATCAATTTCGAACTAAAATGTTATTATTTCTGTTCTTAAAGTTCAATTTTTTCCAGGTTTCATGAATTCCGGCAATTTATCAATTTTTTTCCTAAACGTCTTTAAACTTTTGAAGGATTTATTCGACCTTCCTTACCCAAATGCATCCAGGTTATCATGAGTTGCATAATATTTATCTTTTGTTACTTCCTTTATAAATCGAAAATAAAATTCAGACGAATTCCAACTCATTGACTGACCCTAAAGCCTAAACCAATAAAACTTCAGCTTCTTACTCACTTTAATCAAAAGAAGACTCTAGCTGTTCCTGATTTTTCATTCATATATTTGCATTTCAAAAGGAAGTATTTCTCAATGGACTGTCACTTCTGTGGTCACAGAGGTCGGGTACTATAAATGGAGATATCTTATCGTCGTCGTTGTTACGTTATCAAACACCGGCAGGGAATTTTTTTTTATATGAACTGTCACATTCAAATTAAGAAACGATATTTTTTTTTTTAAAGAAGATAACACTTGACACACAAAAAAAAGGGAAATAAAATGCAAATGCAAATAATATACTTTTGAAGCATACTTTAAAGAAACATCCATGTTTTTGAAGATGACTTGACGGAAGATCGGGGTGTACAAAATTTGCAAAGTTGGGGGACGTTTTTTGACTTCCGGTGAATTTCGTCAAAAAACTGAATGGAAATTATGACAGAACAAAATTTTTACATTCCCTAGAAGCTGATAGGGGGAGAGTAGAAAAAAAACTAATTAGACTTATGAATAAATCAGCTGTTGCCATTGTACAAAAAAAAAAACACATTTTTGGACATTAAATTGACGTTGAATGGTTGCAATTCTTAGAAAGCTATCAACAGTAGCCAATTTTTATCAGCGTTTAGTACTCAAAAATTATTGCAAAAAAAATGTGTACTTGATAAGGTGAGGGTATCAACGAAAAAGCCATAAGGAAATATTTTTTTTTGTTCAAACAAAAAAGCAATTCACTCTGAAATATGTTTTTAAGAATTTCAAATTTCTCCTTGAGACCGGAACTGCAGAATGACCTCTTAAATAAATATGTTTTTACAGGCTTCGGGCTAAAAATATATACTTTGCATTGTGTTATGATAAACAGTTCAGAAGATGAAAAGGTAGAAAGGCACATAAGAGAATATTTTCTTGGTCGCACAAAACGAATGTTTAATTAATTTTAACTGTTTTTATAAGCGTTTATATAGTGAGATGTTTAATACTTCAATTCGCATTTATTCCTTTTGACATCCTAATCTGTTTCACCTAAAGATTTCAACATACATTCAGGTCCTTCGAGCTGGATAAAAAAAAATAAAAAAAATAATGGTCCTTCGAGCTGGATATTTCCCTTAAACAGGGTGTTAACTTCATTCACTCTTATTTATTTTACGTATCTATTTGTTCACACAAAAATAGCAATATGGCGCTTACTTCCTAAAGATATCAGGATAGATTCTGGTTCTTCGAGCTGGAAATTTTTCGTAAAAGAATCTTTAGTTTTGTTTTGTTTTATGCATCGTTTTTCCTTGTAAAATGTGGACTGGAATTTTCTTATCGAGAAATAATTTAAAATACGTAAAATACTGAAATATGAAACACCGGATATTTTATTTCAAAAGAAAAGTGTTCGATGGATGCTTGTTAGATTACTCCAACACGTTTTCTTCAAAAAAATTGTTGTTTTTTTTTAAATAAACTGCATCCTCTCTGAATGTGGTGCTAATCATTCAATCACCCAGAACGTGGCTTATCCTCTGTGGTGCGCCTTAATTGCCACATTTCCTTTTTTCCTTCGGTCTCGGTCTTTTATTCGCAGCGTTTTATGGTACCTACACTGATTTGAAGGAATCGCTTTGAATCTGGTAAGTTTAAGGAGCGTCTTGGGCTAAGATATTTTTTTTCACTCACTTCTATCGTCTTGATCTCTTGGACCATGACGGACGCCCCACACAATCAAAAAATCTTCGGTTTGCAGAATGAAAACTCCAAGTCTTGTGTATGTGTGACAACACAACTCAACTGACATGCCATATGATGCGCCAAATTTAAAGTCTGTGGGGTCCTGGACCGCGTTCCTCTTATCCGAATCACATGTTGCTTTCATGTTTTTGCATTCCTTTTTGAAATTCAAATTTTTTTTCATCATTTCAAACTTTTGTATTCCTTCTTCCAGCCGCACACTGATTGGCGCCTTCTTACGCCTTTAGTCACAAAAACAGAAAACAAAAACCTAACTTCGGCTCACTCGGAGGTGCAGATTTAACTCCTCTTCGTCTTTCTTAAAATGTCTCGAATTAACATGTGTCTGCACTTCACTTCGCATTCCTTAGGCAAAAGAACGTCGTATTTTTTTTCCTTCTCCTTGTTTTATGACCGCAGGGTGCAAGAATGACGCCCTTCCTATCCCGATTGTTCCCTCTCGCGATCCCAGATAAACCCGTGAGATTAACTTTCATTCATAAAACCAGACCCAGACACCGAGTGTGTAGATATGCCCGCATATGCATACACACGATCATAAGATTGCTTCAATAAAATGTTGCTGCAACATTGTGTGAGCAGAAGAAAAGAAAAACTGCATTTTTTCTCGTTTATTAGTTTACCTTTGAACTTTTGCGTTGCCTGGGCGTGTTGTGAATCAATCTTTGTCCAGAGAAGGATTTTATTGCTAATAGTCACCCCCCCCCCCCCCCCCCCGTTCTGTCTTCAAACTGACAAATGACCAGCGAAGGGCAGGAAGTTGTTTGCATAGTTCTCTTCGTTAATTACTGCAACAAGCGAAGCGCTATGTTTTGTCTGATGGGATCCAAGAGGCAACGACACCACAGAGTGTTTATCAATATTGACTTAAAGCTCCGGAGTCATCATCATCGTTGTCTATGGTCCATTTCAAATTGCGGAAATAGAGGACGCAATCGTACGAACAGGCATTTGTATATATGCATATAGAGGTTCTTGTTCAAATGAATGGCCAGAGCCTGGACTGGACATGAGACAGACTTACTGATTAACCCAAGAAAGAGGTCTTAATGGGCGCACGAAAAGACTATGTTTAGATTGTTTTTTTTTGCGAGCGTTGCGCTGTTTCTATTTTTGTCATTTTTGCCATTAGTGGCTTGTTTACATGAGTGAAACATTCAAGAGATGCTTTTTGTGGGGCCTTAATATGGCTGGTGGATGTGGCTGGATGGGAGAAAGGAAATATGTTGCCGATTATGATGAGATGCCTCAGGGTTCAGTTAAAGGGTCTGTAGGTTTATCTTGAAGATTTTTTTTTTTGATTTTTTTTGTCTTATTCTTTGTTGATGCTATATAATGATGATCTTGCAATCTATATGTATATGTAAACAACGAGTATCAGCTGGGATCTCCAGACACAGAGTATTTGTTTATTGTTTAACAAGAAAGAATTTGTTGAAAGTTTTGCTATGTTTACTTTGTTTCGGTTCGAATTACAAAACAGATTGTCTTTGATTGTTTTAAAATTGTTTTTTAAATATGAAAAAATGAAGTAAGTTGTAGCCAATGGATTTTTTTTTGGAATTGCTGTCATTTTGTGTGTCGATAATGTGAGCGTAGAAAGAAAATAATGTGTTTAATTTTTTTAAAGGACATTGATTTGGAATACCTTATCTTAAGTGACTCTACAGTCCTGGGCCTCAACCTTATTGTACCGTACATGTATTGTAATACTGGTTATGTACCTTAATGGAATGTATTTATTCTAACCATTTGCTCATAATGTACGTTTATTACATGCTGAATTTAATTTGATGCGTTGCTCGATCCGTGTGAAGGAATCTTGTAGAGTTTGTAGACTTATTACTGAAAATGTCGATATTTGCCTGTATGTGACTTGCTGACGATAGTCCCTCTTGTTGAAGTTCCAAAGTCACAAATTGCTTTTTTCAACGCCAGATTACGATAGGTTAGGTTGGACGGGGTGATGATTTGGCATCCGAATCATCTCACTCGAATCTTAAGGGTCCATTGCGGCCCCCAGAAGTAGGAGAAATGGTGAAGGTTGGGAATTTGAGGAAATTAGTTGTGGAGTGCCTCCTTAAACCATCCTGTAATTTTGATGAATTTCAGAATGTCTAAGTGACTTTTTGAAATGTCGCGTCGTCGCCCAGTTCGTCGAAAAAGTATTCTCTGAGCGCTGTTTATCTGGTCTGGGCTAGGCTGGGCATTCACGAACGAAGTGTGAGTTATGACCCGTAAGGATGCCAACCAAAAGGAACAGTTAAGTTCTGCCTAGCTTTTTAATTTCTTCTGTATTTTGTCTTTGAGATGTTTGACCAAACCGCCAGATCTATCCCCTTGTCGGAGTCCATTGCAGATGTTGATTGTTCTGAATAGCAAACGGGCTACATATATTTGGCTTTCTAAAGTCGGTTATGGTCAGCCTACAAAGTCGTGTCAATTTATTTGAGATTCTAAATTTTCTAATGTCCTTATAAAGTTCTACCCTAGATCCATTCTCAACTAATAATCATTAAAATTGTTGAAGATCGTTGCTCTGCTTCATAGACTTCTGCGTTGAATGTAAGAACCATCTGATAACAAAAGTTCCAAATACTTTTTTTGTGTACTTTTTTCACTTTCTAACGCTTCTGGATGGAGCCGGAAAAGGGTAGAACAATCTCGAAGTGCTAAAATATTTTCTCAACTTTCTTTCTACCAACAGTATGAAATAAATAAATTTATTGGCGCTTCTTTAAAAACGGCAGTTTCTATTTTGTTCTTGGTATTTTAACTTGCAGTGTGTTTCTATTGGAGTATTTAATAGTTACCTTTGAATTCTGGGGTGGAAGTGGAATCGCGTAATCGATAGTTGATAGGTGATAATCAAAAGCGATACTTTTGCTCCATGTAAGGTGATTATCAAAACGACTATCGCTTTTTGGCGATAATTTTAAGTGACAGCTATTTATAGGTGTCGCTTTCATACTTTCTATTGACATTTTGCATTGTTGGTTTGAACTTCGTGAAAAATAAAAGTTAAAATTATAAAAGCGTTTCTTATTGAAATTAAAAGAAATTATTATAAACAAAAATGAAGTGCAATGTTTACATTATTAGCAATTTTTAATAACGCTAACAGAGTGAGAAATGCAGAAAATAATTATAAAAAAGTCCAACTGATCAGAACCAAGCTTAGAAATAAAGCAAATATTCTGGAACTTCCTAGCGCAATGTATGAATCCTTTATAAACAATGTTTGACAATTATTAATTAAATATTTTACATATCTATCATAGATTTTTGAAAAATGTTCGTCTAACTAAAGAAGCCTTTGTTCATGTTTTGCGGCTGCTAGATTTACCATCTGGAACAACATCAACGCGTGTTCCACCTATTCTTCAACTCGCTGCAACCATAAATCTTCTTGGTGGTGGTGGTTACCAAGGACAAGTTGGTGCTGACTGGGCTGCACCAATGGTATGCAGAACCTTGGAGAGACAACTTACAAACAAATTGAACAAATCAGAGCCAAAATGACATTTCATTCTTGGCAGAATTGTAAGTGATGCCAATAAAATAAAATAAATTTGCGATCACCTCACACAGAGCAACCAAAAGGTGATAATCAAAAACGACAGTCACAAAAGCGACAGTCAACTATCACCTTATCGATGGAATACTGATTCTACCTCATTTTATGTAGTTTTTTGACATCTTCTTTTGTTGAATATAACGATTAAGAAAATCTCTCCACATTTCCACTAACATGCTAGCTAGGTTTGTCAAGCTTTGTTAAAAAAAATTTGTTGTTAAAAATAAATTTTTAAATGGAATTCTCTTAGTTTTATTCCGTTGTTTCATTTTATTGTTTCGTTCCAGGAACGTATTGCAAAAGTTTTAATGCCTCAATACGTTGATGCGTTACCCGTTATTTAGACGTTGCGAATTTTGGTGCAATGTATGTTATACGCTATGTACATATAACACAATGAATGGCACGTAACACAATGTACGTAAGGTAATGGAATATCTATGTAGAATTTTGCATTTTTAATGCAATGGAACAGTTTTTTTTCATTTAAAAAATGCATTCACATTCGAACATCTAATATTCCTTATAACAGGCTTCATATAATGTATCTGATGGTTTCTGTCCACCAAAAAGGATCTTGTTTTTCTTCCATAATTATTTTTATTTGTTTCATTTAGCTGTGAAGCATCTCATTCGTTTCCTACTTTATAAATACAACTTTTTAAATATTAATTTCTTTTGTTTCAAGGTTCTCAATCGTCGGAGTTTTATACTGTCAATAAAATTTAATATTTTACTGTCTGTTGGTTAAACAAAAAAAAAATAAACCAATCTGACAAAAAACCGACAGCCTTTTCTCTTATCAACATCCCAAACCAAACCAGATGCAAATAATATGCCATAACAAATGTGAATCTGATAAAATTGCACAGAAATCATCAACAAAACCTTCTTTCAATAATTTTTAATAATTTTTTTTTTGGGAAAAGGAGAAAACACGTCTGGAGCTATAAAGAAAGATTATGATTCACAAAAAAAAGTATTGAAAAACAAATAGTAAACTCAAATATTCAAAAAGATGCAACGTATCTGTAGAGTTTAAAATGTATTCATTGCCTCAACGTAATCAAATTGTATTCATTTGCTAAACAGATACCTTCAGATACAAAAAATCCCCAAGCCTGGCGCCTCAATGAATAAAAAAAAAATTACAAAAAAAAAAGCCCTTCAACCCCAGCCTGGCGTGTGTTGTGTCAAGGTATCGCCTATCGCCTTATCTGCATTAAAGGCAAATACATAAGTGTTGAATCTATATTATTTAAAAAAAATATAATTAAATTAAAATCTATCAATAACTGAATGAACGAGGAATTTCCTTGGAAACATATTCAGGAATGCACTGAACACAAGTCGGCAACATGTTTTCAGATCACAATGACAAGCGCCATGTTTGTTGTTATGCAATTAGTTTTAGTTAAAATGTTGCAGTGGCGCTAATGTGCTTGGAATATATGAAAATATATAGCAAATCAATGCAACGCGTGTGAACTCGACTAACTTACCCTATTTTTGGTTTGAATTTTTAATTTTTTTTTGGAATAATCAGCTGACTGAAGTGGAAAGGGAGAGTTTTTGAGTTAATTTATTGCAAAAATTTTCGTTTGGAAAGTGTTAATTCGCTTACTTGTCGGATTTACTGTCAGATTTTTGTATTTTTTTTAATTTAATTTTTGTTTGACGATTTATTAGAAAAGCAATTTTGTTTGGTGTTTTTTTGTATTTGTTGAAATACAGACATTCTAATGGTATCTCATGTGCGGGGCTTTGCATTTGACCTTCGGAACGATCGCGTAATGCGATGGGTGAAGGACGAGTTCAAGAACTTGATTTCGTTTTTGCAATTTAATTGGAATTGTTTATTTATACGGCATAGGGTGGTGTATTAACATTAAGGAGAAACAAATTTATTGTTTGAAATATTGCTTACATTGTCTGTTCTTGAGTGTTATTCTTTGTGGATGGGAATTTTGTTGAGATAATGACAGTAAGACTATTTCTATGTCACTTAACTTAATGAATGCTAAGGAGTCATGAGCCTTAACTTCAACGATTTCTGCTCCAATATAATGTGTATTGAGATTCCGGTGAAGGAATGTACCTAAAACTAAATTTATGACTTGTAATTTTTTTGAACGCATCTGGCTGATGCACCGACCTGAATCCCTCACTTCGGGCAATCCTCAAGCTTCTGGAAATGTTTCTTAACATGGAAACGGATAGCACTATTCGTGTCTTATCGCCTCGGTATATCTCTAAGTTTCTAGTACAAACAATATCCAGTAAAAGAGAAAAGTCTTGAGTATACCGATTAATCCAACTGAGACCGTGCGAACACTGATTCGGACCACTTCCTTGTTCTAGCTAAAGTATGGCTACGGATATCCCGATCAACGGCAAGAAGAGGTAATAAAGTTTGACATCGAGCGGCTTAATTCGCAAGAAATATCCAAGTTTTTTCTTGATCGAGTCTCTAATAGCTTCCAAAGAAGTCCTTTGCCGCCAGCATTAAGAATTCAAAACCAATTGAAACATTTCCAAAATGCCATTAAATAGACCGTCTTTAAAGTGCTGGGTTTTATAATTTATGAGCTAAACAGAGCAGATGACAATTTTCGATTGCACCCCGGAGCGACGACGGTGTAGTATAGGCAGACCGAGATTAATGTGACGCATGCAAGTGGAAGAGGACTTTGACCAACTTCACGTGCAAAACTCGAGGCATTTGGCAGACTGGAGAAACTTCTTGTTTGAAGCCTAAGTTTACCCCGGACTGTGGCTTCACGTTCATTTTTTAACGGCTACTCTTCTGAATCGTAGCAATTGACCTGAGGGTATATCTCATCGAAAAGTGAAAAAAACGATAGACATTTCAAAAGCGTTTGATATAGAGTTAAAAATTAAGCTGATTTGATTTGTTTTAAATAAATTTCTTTTTCGTTGGGTTAGTATCTTTCTTATGAGCTTCTCAATATAAGTTGCTAAAGGGTTAAAAGACATTTTGAAATAAATTATAGTACACCTCAAGGTTCCTCTCGGTTATCTCGGATACTGTTTCTCATATATATCAACGACTTCTAGTCAATTGTTTTGGTTACGAAAGATCTTTCGCTTATTCATCATACTTTGGTTTTTCGGTTATGGGTCTGCGCAGGGAGCGTTTTAAACATCATTCAATTCTGATTTTGTTAGCAAGTTCCGACGTCTAGAAGGTTTTGCAATACAGAAGATATCATCGTCCAAATTTGATGGAAGTTGTGAGTGATCTACTTGCATTCCGCACGTTAACGTGATTATAAACACCCGATACAGGAAATAGATACTTAAGCAATATGTGAAAGGATGATAATATCTGAAATTAAGTTAAAAAATACTTAAGAAAAAAATACAGTGAACCCACAACACTAGCTGTGCTCTATTTCGCTGCTTTATCCATTTTTTCATTAATTCATTATCATTTCATAATTTCATTATTTAAGCGCCTTAAAAAAACATATAAAAGTCACACTTCAGTGACAAAGGGTCGCATCATTGTCAATATATTCAACAGGGTGGTGCAATTAATTGTAAATTAATCAAAAAAAAAAAAAAAAAAAAAAACTTCCGCTTGTGAATTTCACACCATTCTTCGCCCGTCATACACCATAGATACATCAGTGATGAAATATAAAGTTTTACTAATAAAGAGTTTTTGCCTTTTTTACTTTCGTATCTTTAATCTAAAAAAAAGCTCTTCTGTGTGTCATATAATCATTTGCGTGCATCTGTCAATAGTTATTGCTTGTCTAATGATCGGTTGCAGTAAAGTTTGGTAAGCTTTATATTGGCAAAGTTTTGTTTTGAAATCATAAACACAAAACAAAGAGTTTCATCATTCCAGAGTAGGATACAGAGACACTTTGCAAAGAAAACAATGAAAACAAAACGGCCTTGAACAAGGGATTGGGAATCAGCTAATGAACACTTGGATCATTAAATCTTCAGTAAATTACTTAACATCTGTATTGAAGATATCTTCTAATATTTGCCTTGAATATTTCTTTCAATAGAAGACACAGGAAGTGTCTAGAAGTTATTCAAGGAGGTACATATTAACCAAAAAGAAAACCCTACAAAAAACAGATTACGGATTGAATGTTAAACAAAAGTTCTTCGATATAAAGATGCGAAAAACAATTGAGGAGACTAATTAGAACCTTGAGGTTCACCGAAGTTTCTTTTCCAATTAACTTCCTTGTTAATTTTTTGGTCACTTTGTGCTATTGCCTGAAGGCGCTTAACTGAAATAAGGAAATGGTCAAAAGCTAGTTAACGCCCAGAACGCAATGCATTTCCTGAGTCTGTGGTCTGTTCTCAGTGCACATTTTTTATGGATTTCAAATATTGATACTTCCACTAAAGTACTTAGTAAGAAGGCTCATATATACCAAATACTTGAACCCAACTAAGTCTTCTTCGTTAAAGCAATTACATTTAAAATTATCACACAAAATTGCAAGCCCACTACAGATTTAACTGCTGCGTCTGTCATCACAGACAGACGGACGAATTACGACTCAGGCCTTCAAAACCGTTCTAAACTTCGTCAGCAGTATTGTGTCTTTCCAATATAATTTCGCACTAAAAAACAAAACTAAATATTCATATTCATAAACATAAAAAATACATCAATTTTACAACTGACTTCCGAGTTAGATAAAGATACAAACAAAAATCTATACGCAAAAGAAAACCAACAATTCCCGTGCATCTAAGTAAATATAGAAGCAACGTTCCCCCTAGAAGCGCGTGGAAATACCCAGATACTTTCAGCACGATTTTCATAAACATGCTTGGAAATGCATAAAAACTAAATAACAATTTACAAATAATTACCTTCTTTGCTGCTGTTGCATGCCACATTTTTTTCTTTGGTGTCTTTTCTTCGAAACTATTTAATTGTCATAGGCGTTAACAAAGCCAACCATTATTATTAGTTGCACATTGCATATTTTATTTGTATAAACATATTTTCGATATGAAGGTAAAAGATACAAAACTATAGTGTGTTATCATTATGACCTAAAACTGCAATTGAACACACATTTTTGCTATGCCATTGTTGTTGCCAATAGATAGATAAATACTCCATTTAGAGTGTCGTATTAGGTGGATGTGGCATGGGAAATTAACTGGTATTTAATGTGTAATATGGTGCCCCTAATGCATCCACAAGTTGAGGTATAATTATTGCACGCATCGGAGAGAACTAAACCAATTACGATGTTTTTTTTTTATTTACACCGTCATCTAACCCCTTGTCTATGCAATGCTACAACTCGAAGCAAGTGCATAATATACCATAATTATCATAGTAAAAATGGTAATTGAGTTGTAGATTTATGAAAACGAATTTTCCAGTTCGTGACTAATGGCAAAATGGTTGGATGGGGTGATGGTCCGGAAAGGCGCATCACCTCACTCGGATCTCTAAGGATCCTTTGCGGAAAAGTCATTCTACTTCAGTAGAATTTGTTTAACACATCTTTTACCAAAGAATGATTTCTGAAAAATTGCTTCAAAAACTTTTCAAAGATGTTTTCTTCTAGCCTTTGTATATTCACTGCCTATAGTATTCTCATGGATGTTATTTTGCCTCTGGCCATCTTCCTGATGGTGGATTCGTAACTAACTCTAAATATTTGAGACGAGAACATTTACCAATATTTTACCAGTATTTATTGCACTTTTGTTGGACGACTGGATCGCACGTACTTACTCTTATGTGCGGTCACAGCTTGAAATAAAATTTGAAAAACATTAAGGGAACTTTGGTTGTTTGAAAAAAGTACGTAAAATAGTTTTCAGCTGAAAAATGTAAACGCCATTTTATTCCTTTAAAAAACGTGAATTTTTTTTTCAAAATCGTTAGAGCCGTTTTTAAATAAAACGGTTTTTAACAACTTTTTTTAAAAAATTAAAAAAAAAATAATTCAAGAATACAAACTTTAACACAAAAATAATGTACATTTAAAAACAAAATTTAAAAAAAAATTCACTTACCCGTTTTCAAAATATTGATTTTTCAAAAAAAAAAAATTTAAAAAAAATTTAAGCACAATTACTCAAGCTACCTACATCTTCTTGAATATCAATTTTGATTGTAATCGGATCACCAGTATTCGAAAAAGTCGAAGAAAAAAACCGTTTACCGTTTATTGGGTACCGTTTTTAGCCCACCATATTAATTTTTTGTTCACCAAAATATAATGCATACCTACAGTAGTAATTTTTGAGCTAAAAAAAAATTGAAAAAAGACCTCTGTAGAATGTGAAAAGAACCTTAAGTTCAAAATTTGAAGACAATTGGCCCAACCGTTAAAGCTGCAGTCCATAATACATCCGTACAGACAGACAGACAGACAGAATTTTGTCAGTAACTCAAATATGTTTCTCTATCATCGTAATGTCATGTTTGATTGTTATCTGAATTTTTTAATCTGCACGAATGCATTACTTGTATTATAGTACCTATAATCGCAAGTAAAAATGATGTTTCATGATAGTACTATAGTCTTTCTTCTTTTTTCTGTCTCTTTAAAAGAAAGGTTTTAAAAGATTTCCGAAATGTTTTTGAAATTCAACAAAATAAATCTGAAAATTTCACGAAATATATATTCGAAATTTTTCTGAAATGATTTTGAAGTGTTTCCGATATGTTTTATGAAATGTTTTCGAAATGTTTTTGGAAGTATTACAGTATAACGTCTTATATGACATTTTTATAAAATAAATGTAATGTATTATAAATGGAATAATGCTTCAAATTCATTTACTAGCGAACACGTGTCCGCATTGCTCCACGGTTTCTTTGAAAAAAAAAAAAAAATGTCAACTCTACACCCAAATCACTCACAAATATCGTGCTCATACAACTTTGGAATTTCACAAAAATTGTCTCACAAATATTGGTCAGAAATATACTTTATAAATCCTCGTAAATTTTCAAATTTTTCAAATAATATATTTCATTTATTTAATGAACAATTTTCTTACCGATATACGAACTTTTAATATAATCAGGTAAAATTTGGCGTTACTTTGGGTGCACTGTTGTAAAGCAGAGAGACACTATTTTCAGTCGCACCACATGAATGTGGAATGTGGACATCCTATCCTCTTAAAGTTTTTGTTAAAAAAAAAGAAATGTCAGTTCCTATTTCATTCTTATGACAATAAATAAATCTTCCAAACTGTTATCAAATAGGTATTTTCATTTATGACACAACTTTCTATGTGTTGTGCGTGTCCGTTAGATTCCGCAATGTCATTTAAAATTTTGAGTTGAGTTCAGATCTCACTAGAACTATTACCATTGTATATCTATCTATATATCTATAGTACAATCTAGACGGGTGTTTCATCTAGCGCCATCTAGTTTCGCTATCTCGCTATTTCTCGGTGTAGACTTTTAGTCGGGGAGATGAATTCAACACATATGCAACGTTAGAAATTGACGGGGAAAGATGTATTATAAAGTGTTAGCAGTCAGAGGGAAGCAAATTATCAAGTCTTTTCGTGTTATTTCTTTGCCAATTTCTGATAATGAGAGAATGGAAAATAGAAATTTAGACAGGGTTGTGAGGAGTTTTCATTTCTGTCTTTATATTGAATACATTGTTTTAGGTTGGTTTTTTTTTATAGATACGGCAACATGATGAAATTTACCATTTTACCGATTTTTGCTGAAATTTGATTATTGGTTTGGGTTTATTTTTTGAATAATTTTGAATGGTTACCATGTTTGATTATTATACCAATTTTTTTAAGTCTGCAAAAATTTAATTTGAGTGAAAATACCTACCTAGTTACTTATTTTACAAATAAAACATTGTTTGCATATGTTTGTAACTATGTTATTGCTTTAGAGTAAATTCACTTATCACGTCAAAAATCTAGTACTAAATATACTACTAACTACAAAATATAGTACTAAATCTACTAATAAGAACTAATCTAATCTAAATCACTACGATAGTACTAAATTTTAGTACTAAGTATTAAAAATCTAGTACGAAATATACTATTGTATCGACACCATAGTACCAATTGTTACCAGTTTTATATTTAACTAGCGTTCGAAATTGAACAATTAAACATTAAAACTTTAAACAGTCAAATCCGAATATGGCAAGATTGGTAATTGATTTCGGTATAAGAAATACAGAAATAACAAAATTTATTGAAAAATGCAAAATCCAAAAAAAAGAATTAAAGACACACAATCTTGGTTTGTTTACGAAAAGTCAAAGGAAAATCCATTAATTTTTGTTTCCCTTACTCTGTCATACCATAGTCTAGTGTTACTTTTTGAACCTTTCACTCGTACTTATTATTCATTATTCTTGCAAATGCTTGTAATCATTCTAACTCATACGTTTCTGAAAATATAACATACAACCTACTCTTTCATCACTATATTTCTTTCTACTCTCCAAAACCCATAGAAATGCATATCAAGAACTACTGCAGCGCTATTACGGCAATATTTAGCTAAACAATATATGCTGCCTGATGGTAGTACTATAGATTTTATATACAATGCTAATACTTCAACCTTCTATAGAAATACTTACTACATATCTAAAAGTATTGCCCCGTGGCTAATTGGTTAGTGTGTCAGATTGCTAAGTGAAGGGTCGAGGTTCGACTCTCCGTCAGAGCCACCTATTTTTCCGGGGAACTGACAAAACCTCCAAGAGTAAAATTTGTCTCGAAAAGTGCATCTCATGTATCCGTTCGGACTCGGCGGTAAGCTGTAGGTCCCTCCATTCTTGCAGAATAACAACACACACACAGGAATGGTTGATAGTATAAGTCATTAGGCCTTGGCTCCCTAAGGAGTAATGTATGTGTATCTAAAAATTAAACTTTATTTGTGTGCTTATAAAATCCCCAACCGCTAAACGGGTTTTGATTAAATTTTCTGAGTTTATTTTTCATCGTGCGTTGAAGGTTCTCAGTATAGTTTGGTTTTTTCTTACCGTAGATGGCGCTTTTGGTAAATACTTTTTGGTAATACTAATACTTAACATAATAAATAATATTAAAGCAATTTCGTGCGCCCCAAACGTTCACTTTATATTTATTTATTAACATGACTATCATGTCGCGCCAATAGGAAAAATTACAAAAAAAGAGAGATGACTCTTTAAGCGCCATTAAATATATAGTAAGTAGTACAAACGCCAACATTAGTTTGGGTCAAAAAGTAGCACCTTGCACACATAGTGCGCACTGTAATTAGTGTTTGCTGCTGGAGGAGGGAATTTAATGCACAATTTTTTTTTAAGTGTTTTTTTCAAAGTGCGGGAAATAGATTAGATAAGTACACATGCACCGAACAATTAGAATTGAGATTGAAAGTTACACTTGCAGTGGCAGTTTAAAAAATGGGCTTTGGGTTTTTTCACTAATTTTTTGTGTCCAAGGACAATTTATTTTTGTGTAAGCAACACCAAACGACTAGTGCTTGATAAATAGTTGTTGAACGTTTTTTTCTGGTCGGTTATTTGTTATTTCAACTTCCGACAATTAGTTATCAGCTTTAAAGAAAAAAAAAACTTGTACATCCAATCAATGGAACCATTCATTGGGGCTTATGACCACGTAACGTACATAAATAAAATTAATGTCGCATGTCTTCCATTGAGGGGGGAAGCATCAGAAACTTGCATAACGCAAATAATTTTGTCATAGATTTTCTTGCGAAGTGTAAAAGGGTGTGGGTACTTAGAGTGGGTTAGATAAATATCATGAAATTGTCTTTTTCGTATGAAAAATCCAACCAACCGTCTAGGGGTTTTGTCAAGGATTTCGATAAGTTTCCACAGGCCTATCACCTATCGCTTAAAAGCAATTGATATTTTTTCAGGTTCGGCACAACCCTTGTTTTTATTAATGATCCAGCTGTCATTTCTCATGTTTTCAGTAACTGATCACCCTAGAGGATTTTTTTTTCAAAAACTCCTTATTATCCAAAACTTTTTTTTTTAATCAACCAAAATAATCTGGAAATCCTTTTCACCTCTTTTTCGAAATTCCTGTGCTCTGAATAATATTTCTAGTTGATTACCCAGAGAAAAACCCGCACTCTTCTCATGTAGACACAAAACCTATACTATGTTCATTTCGCCACCCAAAAGCCGTTCAACGAACTTTGACTCAAGTGAACGATAATTTACACAGCTTTGCATACGTAACTCTAAGTTCAATGATTTTCCGTGCAACCCTCATTTAAGTCGTAAACCTTGGCAATTAGAAAATAATACAGGCTTTTGTTAAAACCCTTTTTGCCAGACGACTTCAGTGAAGTTTTTCACTTCATTGACTCTTTTGAATGCAATCACTACGGGAGGAACATTGATAAGTTGTTCTCTAAAAAAAAAACTTAAATCCTGTCAAAAAGGAACTGTGTCCATCGCAATAAAAGCTAGCCTAAAACATTTTTGATGAATTTTGAAAACAGAATTATTAAATACTCTTCGGATTAGCAGCTTAAGTAAATATTTATAGCAATGAATTTTCAAAGATTTTTAGCCAACCAAAATGTTTAATTGCTAGTGCCCTATATGCGCCAAGGAACTATCGGATTAGAAAAGAAGAACGCAAACCATTTGAAATATTTCAGAATGCCCACTAAGTGTACTTCTGCAGTGGTCGATTTGTTGAATCAAATTCTCACTAATTTATCCAAATTTCGATAGAAATGCCTTTTTTTTTTTTTGATTCTCGAGTTGAATCTTGGAACGTGGATTTAGCTTGGTTAATCTAAGAAAATGTCGGTAAGCATCGAGATGTAGGATTTTCTAATGATTTTTGTTTTGATAATCGCTGTGTCCACTCCGGCCTGCTGGAACCAAATGTCGTCTTTGTCCATTTGGTTCAATGTGGGCCGTAAAGAATAGGTTATCATCGTTCTACAGCTCTTGACATTGACGGTAACTCCTCACCAACGGGGTTTTTAAAAAAGTACGGACGATTGTCGCCTCAGGATCAAAATCCACACTGTGTCAGATAGATCATGCACGTACGGGTGTAGGTCTTAATCCCAACGCATTTATCGCCATTTTGAAGTCTGCGAATGGAGCATTTTTTTGTGCATGGCAAGGCATCTCTTCCTCCTACACTCACGGATCCTGCCAATGGTTTCAGCCGATTTTGGGTTTTGGCTAATTAATTACCAAACTGGTCGCCGAAATAACATGTAACATGGCCGCCACAATTCACCCGCACTAATTACAAAACCTTAAATTATTATTATTGCACGAAGGTGATATCCTTAAATAGCTAAGGCACCATGTTATATCCATCTGAACTCGATGTCTTCCACATTCTTTTAAAACTTGGCGAATGTTCCATCCTAGCGCAACATCTTTTCTATCCTTAGAATTTTTTCTTTTACTGGATCACTATCTTTTATGACTGTTTCGTCGGCTACTACTCAAAATACAAGCATAGCCGTTTGGAAAGTCAGGCAACCTGTGATAAATTTTGTCACCACACCGAAGCTCTCCTCAGCTTTTCTTCGCGGAGGGGAACCTTTAGAGATGGCTGCACTCTTATGATATGCCTCACTCGCTGCTCCTTGTGTACCATGTATCAGCAGTTGGGATGAAAAAATGTCTTTTAGTTAGTCAGAAAAGTTGATCTGTACGTCGTCGCCTTCTTCCACCATCTTTTTTTGGGAACTTCCGAGATCTTCGAAAAGTTGTAGAAATCTAGATTCACAACAGGGTGTCCACATTTTCCTGGCGGTGAAGCTTGTATCGCCGGGCCTTTTGATTAGAACTCTGTGCCATATCAGTTTACCACCAAGATTCTTTAGCTCATTTTGAAACACCTAACTGTGATTTAACTCTTGCTCAGTCAGTTTGTTTTATAGAATTGCACAAACTTTGTAGTGTTTTCTCTTCATTTTGAAATGTGTTGATATTGCTCTACCGAAAAAGGTTTCTGAGTTAACAACGAATGTCTTCTCTTTTTCTTGGCCCAGATTATGCCACTTAAGTTTTTATTTGCATTCCTACCGCAATTCTCAAAAAACTTTGTAAGGAGGACACGGTGGTGTTCCATTGAAGTGGTTCTTCCAATATCATTTTAATCTTTTTTCTCAAGGCTTCACTAAAAAGGCTTTTAAATCTTAGTTAATTTGGCTTTCAATTCTGCCACTGCTGAAAGGAACCAGGTGCAGTTTTTATATGAAAATGAAATCATATGGGCCCTAGATGCCTTTCCTGAGGAACCCCGAAAAAAGTGTTTATTACCTTAATTCGTTTTGAAGGACAGTATTTAAACAATTTTAATTTAATTTGATTAAATTTATTTAAAAAGTGTTACATATTAACAAAAGCTTTTTTGTATACCTACAGTTTTCCCGCCTTAAAAAAGTGCGCTCTTAAAAATGAGCTTCAAACTTATAACTATTGCTTATAATTAAATTTTAATTTTTTTTCTAGCAATGGGAGCTATATGTCCTTAGCCGATTAAAATGGGACCTTTCATCAGTGACTCCATTGGATTTTCTTGAATTATTGTTGATCCGCCTGCCAATCAGAAGTAACAAATGTCCAGATTTGAATGTGGAAAAAGTTAGACAGCATGCCCAAGCTTTTATATCATTAGCAGCCAAAGGTAAGTTTATATTTTGTTTGTGTCTATTACTAGCAAGATTAACAGAAGTTCAACTTGAAGCCTGAATGATCTTTAATCCGTTTAAAGAAGGTTTATAAAGCTTTTCTCGTAATTTTAAAAAGTTTCGACTCGAAGTTCGACCTGGATCTATTACTTAATTATTAATGTCTTGGCAATTATTCAAAATTTGTTGGCTAGAATTAATTTTTTTTTTATATTTTTAAAACAAATTGATGATTCCACATTCCATTTTTGACATTCCCCGTCAAACTTGTCGAATTTTATTCAACAAGCTAGACAGGTAGGTGCCCCTTGATAGAGGCACTGATACAGGTTATTCTGACTTCTTGGGAATGGAATTAATTCCATTAAAATATTAATTGATTGGGTATTTCTTTTTACCCCGACCAAGTATTAATCTAACTTACGTAACCTTCAAAATTCGCGATTTTTGCGGTCAAAGAACCTGCGGGATAAGTCAGAAGAGACCTTGAATTGAAGGCTATTCACTATACGAGTATATATATCATGAAGAATTATAGGGCAACATGAAAATCCCAAGAACTCTGAAGCCCTTTCTTTTTAGCTCAATCTGTCGGATTGTAGGTTAAGACAAGATTTCTATCTCCAAAGGTTGCCTTGTGAAATAGTTAATAAAAAATGTAAAAAAGAAAAAGCAAAAAATGTTTGGTTAAACAATCATCACGCTCAGCCCTTTTTGAAAGCCTCAATGGGCTTCTGCCTCCCATTCGACACGTGTTGACACCTAAACAAATCATTAGTCTTCACGGCACACAAGAATAACCTCAAACTGAGTGGCTATCCATCTATAAGATGAAGAAGAATGGACCAACAAATATAGAAGAAATTAATTATATCTTCACCTTCGGGCTGCTGTCTGTCTACGATTAAAGATACTTCGGATAAATAGTTAAATAGAGTTGAAGTTTACTAAGAAAAGATAAAAAACCCGATCTTTCAGGAAACCAAGGCATTATATATTATGAATGAGATTTAAATTGTCGGTGATTAGGTGAACTAGTTTTGCCGTAATTAAGTTTTGAATTAACTTATTAATTCACATAAGCTGGTCACTTGGAAAAGGCGGATTTCCTCTTTTTGAATAGATTTTTCTATTTTGATACAATGTTATGATATTGTGTAACAAAATTAGGTGAATGATCTGTTAATATAGAGTTATGTATAGTTTTTTATCTTTTTTTGTGCTTGAATTTGTTCTGACCTTGAAATTTCGCCCGAGATTGATGCACTACAGGAGTCTTTATTAGTTTCAGTTGATCTACTCATTTATTAAATTAATGTTCTTTGACTGTCTATTTCTTAAGGTTAATGTCCAAAAATTTAACCTTAAGGCTAATATACCTTATTAACCTTTAGATTGCTCCTATACATGCATTTTTAAATCAAATAGAAAAATAAACAGGGTGCAATTAAACATTTAATAGATTTTAATGTTTCAGCAATTTTTATGGCAATTCTTAAATTTATTCTAATTTAAAAGTAATTAACTTTTTTTTTAAATACGTGGAGGTTAATGTTATTTCATCTGTCGCTTATAGACTACTTGATGGATTTTGATAAAATTCGGTGTGCTTGTTTCTGATGCTGTATTGAAGTTGCTAAGCGTAGTTGGAACTATATAAATCTAGAAAATGAATTTATAACTTTTGAAGGAAAGTTCGAAGTATTGCATAAACAATGCCATTTCACCACACATTAGTGAGCGAAGGCAATTAAATTGGATCACAAACTCAAAAATAAAAAAATATCTTCTATATCTAGCAGTTATTTAAATTGTGAGTTTTTTTTCAATTCGATAAGCGATTTCTTGAAGGAATAAACGATTAAATCTGAATCAGACTGTCTAAGTCTGAATTATTACACCCAAAATTTCAGTTTACCTTGCTAACTTTTTGTTTCAAGAATACAACGTTAAATTTTGTCACAAACTTATTTAAAATAAATATGTTCTAAAACCAATAGCGCAACTCGTCGGGCAGATCCCTGAAGATTGTTTCAAAGAAAATACATAACATACGATATACATTTTGCTGTTTTGAAGTTATATTTCTGTTTAACAGATTTATTGTATATTCTGTTGTAAATAATTCAATATATCTACGAAAATACACTGGAAGTTTAACGGAATTTAAAATAACATTGTAAGAACGATTTCTATAAAATCATATTTTTTTATTGTAAGTTTATTGAGATGTAGTATTAAGTTTTTAAAGTTTAACAATAAAAAAGCTGGATCATAAAATTAGTAAAAAAAAATAGTAATTAGTTTTAGAAGTATTGAAAAATTAAAAGAAATTTTTTTTGCAACCTAGATCTTTTCAAACATACAACTTTGAAGAAATCATTCTTACCGAGAAAGTAGAAAAAGTAGTTATTTTGAACATTTGAACTCAATTTTTACTTGCGATTTATAGGGACTATAAGGCAAGTTATGCATTCGTAAAAAAAAAATTCTAACAATCAAACATGCCATTACGATGATAGAGAAGTCAAAAAAAAGTGGGTCCGGAAATTCCGTCCGTCTGTCTGTCTGTCTGTCCGTATCGATATCTATAGCCTAAACGGTTGGGCCGATTTGATTCAAACTTGGTATATAGTATTTTTAGAGTGCTCTACCCGACAATTTTTGAATTAGCATTCTAGCTCCAAAACTAACGGTACCTGCCATTTTCTCGATTTTGATAAAACTTTCAGAATGATGTTTTCTATGCAAAATCTATCTAAGTTTTAATGGATTTTTCAGAAAAAGTTTTATAACGGTACCTCCCATATGACCGGTTTTTTAAAATCAGACTTTCTCGTTAACTAATTGACGGATTTTATGATTAAAATAATATTGCTTATTAAAATTTTCAAAAACATTTTTTTTAATTTTTAATAATTTTTTAAAAAAAAATATTTTGTTTTTTTAATAGTGTTTTTTTGATTTCATACAAAATTTCCCCAAAATTTTATTTCATATTGCTCGGCTAAGCCCTAGCCAATAGTCAAATAAAAGAAGGTGACAACCTACATACATATCACGTATTTTAAAGCATTTTATCATCATAAAAGCACACAGAATAAATAAGGAAGCCTATTTTTGAACACACAAAAACAACTAACAAATAAAAAAACTATTCGATTACTACTGAATGCAAACATTTCAATCGAGAAAACAAAAGTTTACACCTGCCTATAAATAAACAAAACCACTGTGTTAACTTTTAATTTAACAGTAGTTGGAATGTGTATCTTAATTATTGTACCCATCTTCCTTCCAACCTTATTATATGTAGAGGTAACTAATAACCTTAGTAAATTCCATTAATGCCTACCCACACCATACGTTTATCGATCCATCAAACATAATTAAGCTATTTTAATTAATTTGATTTCAAAAAGTAAATTATTCTTATTGGGACCTATACAGGTATCTATACCTAGCATTATTGCCCTACTGCTGATCTTTATCTGAATCTTTATGCCAGTTGTTCAAATTTTTCCATACCAAAATAAAAATTAAACTGAAAACTATTAGCAAATTATAATATAAACAGTAAACAACAAGTGGAAAGATAATACAATAAAAAACTGCAAAAAGTAACAATCCTACATATTTATGTGTTTATCCTTTTGTCGTGACGCATGTTCGTTCGAGCTTCAAACCACAACGATTCTAAAGAAGTTGCACGTCAAAAAAAAACATTAAAACTAAATCTTTGTCAAAAGGACGCCTGCACTTAAAAAGGATTAGCACATAGGAGCAAGTACGTGCGACTCAGTCGTGCCTTTTATTTTACCCAACGATAGACCATGTCTAAAGTGATACGTAAAAAATTCTCATTAAAATCGTCGGTACCGTTTTTGACTCCTTAATATCATTTAGAAATGTTTTTGATTGATTAGTTTGTGAATACCATTGCAGGTGTGAATTATATTTTCTGAAAAGTAATTTTATGATTCTGAGGTGTGACCGTGGGACTCAGCCGTCTAATTAATTGTTTTAACATCAAAAACAATAGATGTACAATAAATGTATATGTATATATTTATTTACTACTTCATTTGTAAAGCAAAACAAAAAGAATCAGTTACTGAACAAGTTTATATAACTTCTTAACTCTTCCAATGCATCTCTACTTTCGATGTCATTGTCATATTAATATTGATTTAAAAAACCACCTTCTCTATTATCATCCAGTAAAACGATTCTTTTTCATTCTTTTCCAAATGTTTTATAACACAACACTAGCATTCACAACTTTGGTACACCTTAATGCCAATCTTAATCGTGATCTGTTCAGGAAGGGAAACATTTCTTTTAACTGACCTAGACTTGTCTCGTTTTCTTAAGCTTGGACAAGAAATGACTTTTAGCTGTTCTTTCTTCAAAATTGGCAGGAATGTTAGGAGTAAATAACCACTTCCCCAATGGATATGCTGAATCACTAATAATTAATGCACACCAGGAAATGGACGCCACCCTTCATAATCCCACTTTTTATTCAAACTACTACTCATGTACCGAATAATTACTTTTGATAGCATAGAAGCGATAATTGGCTCCAGCGACTAGCATCACGTTTATTGAATGGTTTCCTTTTCGATCGACGAAACATTTTTCATTAACAATGATTGCTAAGCGATTTTGAGCGAAGCGATCGCCCAGCAACTTCATCTTCTGTTGACAAGCAAACAAATCGAGTCTTGTGGAACCATCAAGTGGTCCAATCTTAGGAAAGAATTAGGCGAAGCATTTATCTCAATTTTGTAAGAATCTCTGCAACGAAATTGCCTTCAGAAAACAAAGTCACGCTAACTGGCAGTAAGTGTGAAAGGACACAACCAACGCCACAGAGAAAGTTGGCGGTGAAATCATGAAGCTTTTAAAGTTTAATCAAAAAAAAAATATGGATGAAAATATAGCCGAAATAATATGATCACGTAATGTACATACTTGCAAACTTCGAGAACATAATAAGAAAGCCAACAAAATACTAACAAATACACAAATACGACAACACCTACCCTCTCATACTACAATCTTTTTTCTCAAAGCTTCAAAACCGAAAGCACTAATAAAAACCAATGAAAAAGCTCTATAGAATTGTTTTCAATTGGCAAAGGTAACTCTGTCGATGGAATATGTACTTTTTTAATTCACATAGCGAGGGTAGGTAAAAGTAAGTAAACGATCATTATTCTTTGTTCATTATTCCATCAACGTTGATGGAGATTAGTCAGGTATAGTGTACCATTTTTTTTTTTCAAAGAGTTACACACAATTCATGTTCGTTAGTTTTGTTAGGCTTTGTATCTTATTCAGTACAAGTTTACTTAATTCAGTGTCGTGATAATATACACAGGCGCAAATGTTTTTTTTTTTTTTGAACAGACTAGGCTTGACTTTCTGCTATACAGAATAAGTGAATGGACTCGAAATAGAATCAATTCTTCAACGTCGATCATAAGTGAAGATTCTACATTTTTCCCAGGAGCACTTGATTTATAAGAAGATGTTCTGGCGAGAAATTTACACCGCATTACTGCAGAAAAGACTGAATAGGTAGGCTGCCAATTTTCTGATCCACATTGGCCTATTCTGCACATTTATTTCAATGGAATTGTTCTTCTCAACTCCGAAAAGTTTAAACGACTTAGACCTATGGTCAATAGCCAGTCTTCTTGTGATGACGACATCATCCAAGCTTTAAAACAACAGCATCTCTTTAAATTATAATGAAATCCTTAAAACAGATTTCAAAAATTCAAGTATAGTTTGAGTCAAGATCCAATTGCCGGGCACATCTTTCCTCAATCAATTTTGTCGCAGGTCGTCCAAAGCCTTTAAAGATTCGTGAGTTGTCTCTTCAGATGACTAAAACCGACACTCTTTTGTGGTTTTTTTAAGATTCATACTGTCTGCTGGTATTTTTCTTACATCATTCCTTACACCTTTCCAAGCTTTTCTTACTCTTCCTTTACACTTAACCATGAGCTACTCAGTTCTCTAAACCTTGTTCTGTAAACACATTAGAAGTCCCTTTTCCAGCTTACGAAATTGATATCCAGAATATAATAACCTTCGCTTTTAATTATTAAAATCATCTCTTCTATTCCTCTATCGAATCCTTTAACAACTAAGACCCAACTTGTCAAACGGAAGTAGCTCCTTTTAAGCTTCATTTCACATCTCACAAATCAATTGGCAAACTCTTTATCTGCACCGCCGCGCCGCCAACGCTGTCATAAGAATCACCAACTAACCCATTATATCTCATTATAAGAAACTTTGCTAAATCTCGAATTTCTAAGAAACCCTAAAAAACATGAATAAAAAAAAATCTGATAAAATAACATGCAAAAGTCTCCTTTTGGTTGGATTCGCTTGTGCCTCTTTTAAGGAAACCCCTTCTAGCGGCGCATAATTAAATCATATTGACACCTGAGAAGTGTGTGATATTCCAAAATTCCAACAACAAAAAAAAATTAAGTGGCAAAAAATGTTCAATGCGAAACGTTCTGAAAAGGAACTTTTTTCTACGCTCCTTCCTGGCCAAACTGAAAAAATGAAGATACTCGCCAAAGAATAAGAGAAAACACTTAACCGCCCGCCGAAGCTCTTCCGAGTGTGGGAACAAGAAAGTCTTGACTAGAATTCCTCAATTTCTTTGAGTTCTCCTCAATAGCCTGGATCTTCCTTATCAACGCTTTTAACTTTAAAGTGATTTAAATTACTACACCCCTGCCCTTACCTGCACAAAAAAGAAACAAAAAGTGCACCGAACTTGTTACCACGTTGCACCTCCAAGTCCATGAATCTGTCGACTTAATTTCTTAATTAACTCGAATCGATGGACGAAATTACATTTTATTTTTATACTTTACGACGATCTTCGAGACGCAGGGATCGGGACCGATGGTCATCATCATCACCGCCAATGAGACAGAATATGGCGTCAATTTGCATGTGGAATTTTGAAGATGCGAAAAAGGTTTTTTTGTTATTTACAATTTTGTTGGCCCGAAACAAAAAGTGAAAAATGACATGCACAGGAGAGTGGTGGTGGTGGGAGCTGAAGACGTGTCTCCCTTTCAAGACCACCATGGGACAGTGTTCTCCTGGATATTCTGGACGGCAGAGATTTTTTCACTGAAATTTGATAATTGACAGTTTTTTCTTGGATCTTTTTCGACCCAGAATAGTGTGTGCCCGTTTGGTGTGTATACAATGTTACGGTGTTGTGGACGGCTTGTTGGTGAAGACCGTGGCGGACATCCTCCTACTGATTTCAACAAAAAATAAAAGTAAAACATTGATTTAATAAAACGGCGACGAAGACGATGGCGCTGAAACCAGATTTCCGTTTATTTATGCTGCCCTCTTGTTGGGCTTTGAAGCTTCTGAAGAACTTGGCATGTTCTTGTATAGCCAGCGCGCCAGGAATGGGTAGTCTGGTAATTTATTTTTAATTGGAATGAACGCCGCGTCTGAGTTGCTCGACATTAAAACGTAATGTCTACTATATTTGGTATTTAACGGAATTATTAACCGGAATTTGCTGAGACATTCTTGCAGAATTTAATTGTTTTTTTTTTTAAAATGCTGGCAACTAAATAGTTAATGGGCTGCAAAACTTTTTCGATAACCCAATCTTACAATCATAAAGGGCTTTGAAAGTCCTTAGACGACCGCAGACTATCCCGCAAAGAGCTGTGAAAAAAAATTAACTAATTCGTCGGCATCAATCATCTAGACTAGAGTGTATAGGCAACTAAGTATGATTAAAAAAGGTCTTCAACTGTTTGGTGGCTTATGCCTAGGGAATCGTTGAGATTGTCCACGACAAGAGCACAATGAAATTCGTTGTTAAGCATCACTACTGAGCTGTAAGATTCAATATTTTGTGTTTTAATGCTGGCAACTAAATAGTTCATGGGCTAAAACTTTGTCGATAAACCAACCTTAAAATCACAAAGGGCTTTGAAAGTCCGATGCCTCCCCAAACTTACCTGCAAAGATCTGTGAGAAAAAGTAAATTTTATTTATCGGCATCAATTATCTCTAGAATCTAGAGTGCAGAGGCAACCGAGCATGATTTAAAAGTTCTTCGACTGTTTCGTAGTGTGCCTTGGGAATTGTTGAGATTGTTCACGACAAAAGACACTTACTTTTTACTTTTAAGAGATTTTTATTTTAACTTTTTCTTATATCTACTTAAATGCTAGACAAAAAACTTAAAACTAGCTTAAAATATCATCTTAATTAACTTATTGGCCTTATGCGGGCGCTCTAAATTAATCTCTAACTTAATTTTAATTGCCTTTCGGCCTAAAAATAACTTAAATTTATCTTATATATTGGGTTTTATTTTTTCCCAGAAAATTAAAAAAAACTGGTTTATCTTTATCTATTTAACTTAATCTATCTTAAACTACTTAAAAACGAACTTAAAATACTTAAAATTAGAACAGCCACAGCAAGCTTTTTTGATTTTCGTGTTTTTATATTTTTTTTTTTTTGTTGCCCTACCTTACTTAAAGCTACAATAGATATATGTAGTCGGCCATAGGCGATATTTCGTCTTTGCCGACTGAAAATTATTGGGTTTTAGTTAAGCCACCAAAATTGGTGGATCTGATCTAGGGCTTCCTTCCCTACTGAAACGGAGGCGCTCTGCTTCGCTCCCAGCGACTATGTCCCGGTCGTAGAGGAGCCGCCTATCGACTGTTCTGCGGCCCACGTGGTAGATCAACGGAACCGCCGATCTATCCTGAATCAGCCCTCGACTATCAAGGTATAGGAAAGCCTCGGGCGGGATAAAACCATTCGAACGTGTGCTTTCAAAATATTCATCTTGGGGGTAGTAAGCCCCGAAGATTTGTCCATTAGCTGAGGTCATCGCCCTTGCAATGTGTCCGCGAATGAGCTTAATTAAAAAAATTATCTATCCTGTTTGTATTGGCCCCGTTGTATAGAACCTCGTTGGAATAATAATGTTTGTACTCCGACTCTGGTGTTCTATAAAGTCCGAGACAAGTGCGAAGGCACTGTCTCTCGAACAACCGAATCTTTTCCATTTGAGATGGTGCAACGTTGAACCACACAGGGCATCCATAGGCAATCATCGGCCTGATTAGGGCCATGTAGCAAATCACTTTCACCCTGCTATCGGTGTCGAAAGCCTTCTCCAAATCAACCAGACAGGCACCCGTGCATTGATTCTTAGCATTGTTCCATTGGACAGCAGATACTAGCTTTGACGCGGCATGAATTGTGTCATGTCCCGCCTTAAAGCCGAACTGGGTGCCTGGAATTATATTTTTGTCCTCGGCCCACTTGGCAGAGCTCTATTGATAACCTTTTCGAATACCTTACTGATACTCGGAAGAAGACTTATCGACCGGAGATTTGCCGGATTGGAATTGTCCTTTCCCTTTTTGGGGAGAGGATGTACCACAGCTGTCTTCCAACTCACTGCATAATATGTATTATTCAGCGCGTTGTTGAACAGTGTTGTGTATATGTTAATTGCATCCTCGGGGAGATGTCGTAGTACAACATTGGGTATACCATCGACTCCTGCTGACTTCTTTTTCTTTAATGATGCGAAGATCATTTGTAGTTCGATCTTCGAGATGAGCGGGGAACTTGGCCCATTTCGCTCGGCGACGCACGGTGGCATTTGCCAGATTGTCTTCATTGAATCCGGTAAAACCAAGATTCTCAGATCGCCATTGCGTGATGCTATTTCGAAGGTAGAAGTGATTCAGCAGAGCTCTGTTGTCCAGGTCGTGATTTGGATGAATGGACTCATTCACCTTATACACTTGCTGAAAAGCAGAACCCACTGTCTCAACCTTCTCCAATGGATCTTCGATCACAAAGAATTCGTCGTCCAAGACGGCGTTCCCCAGATCTACACGACAAAAGACAATTTAAGGTATTGTGAACATCGCGTTTCAGCTCTAAGATAGAATATTTGGGAGGGTTTTTATGGCGGCAACTAAGTAGTTGATGGGCTGTAGTACTATTTCAATAACCAAATCTCACTATCACTTGGGACTAGGAAAGGCTTATGAGGCCTTCTTTGGACTTTCCTGCATAAAGTTGTGCGGAAAATAAATTAATTCGTCAAGACACTAGAGTATAGAGGCAAACAAACATAATAATCTTTTGTATATTTAGTCTTTTAATGCTGGCAACTAAAAAGTTGCATTATGTAAATCAATTTCACTATCCAGATAACTATAACATTTCAACTGCATTATGACCTTAGAATTGCTTGAAGAATTAAAAAATATACAGCATTGAGTCTTGTTTTGGAGGCAATCAAACAGTTTTCTCCCTAAAACAAGTAATGCTCTTTCTTTTTTTTCCGATGAAAATCTTAAGCAATGCAAAATGATATAAACAATCATCTTTTAATATGAAAGCAAGTATTTTTGTGTGTTTTTAATGTTGGCAACTAAAAAGTTGCTCACTTTTCAAACTTAAAAATATTTTCTAACTTTAGCAAAGCTAAGCCTCACAAAAAATGTTTGTTATAAGAATTCTTTAGTATCAAAAGTCTTCTCCGCAGACATTCAAATAATTTTCTTCGTGTTTAAGTTTCAATTTGATACTCTAGAATTTCCATTGGGTAGATTTCAGATATCAGAACCTTATTTCAACCAGGAAGTTACGAATCTTCCACAAGTTTTCAAGAAGTAAATCCAATTCAATCGTAGCCGTCATTGCAATTTTTTTTATTTTAAAATTCGCCCAAAGTCGCTCATAATAATCAAACCGAATGACCACAAGTGGTATTTTTTTCCAAAATAAAAAAAAGGTGATCAACTAAAATTCCCGTCCATAAAGCAACCGTCTACCGAGATCCAAATACGACTTTGCCATGACCGCACGCACAATCAGCAGCTAAAGTGGTGGCAGCAGCGATTGCGGTGGCGTCGTGTCCAGACAAACAATGATCCAGTCGCTTCCACATATCGTTGCTGGTGGAAGACGTACGTCCATCCGTTCCTCCTCCGACTTGGTCGTCTAGTGTGGCGATGATGGTGGCGGCAACGATTTAAGAGAACAAAACAACATAAAAGCCAGAAAAGACCCTGACATACCGAAGTAATTTATAAACCATAGCACAAAGGCTGTACAGAGGCTGATGGCAGCATCAGCATCATCATCAGTATCTACTCGTTGTGGTACCCAGAGAATGGAACAACCGAATCAGCAGCAGCTGATGCCCACAGATGATGATGATGATGATGATGAGTGTTTTAGTAGGTGCCCCTCATACAACAACTTTTCATGGGCAAGACTAGAGGGTGGCTGTGCGCTTGCACTGATGACCTGCAAATCGTAGACGTTTGCTAACTTACTAACTCACTCTCATAAGTATCTACTCGAGTTACGAAGTTTTTTGTTTTTTGCTTACGACTACTGCGAATCGCCGGTGAATATTTTATTTGTCGGTTGTTTAATGATGAACTGCATGGGAAGTCAGCCCCAACATCAGAGTGCGCAAAACCCTCCTTGGAACTATTTTTAGGACTTTTATAAAAAAAAAAACCTAGACAAGGGCAAGTCGCTGGCTGTAATTTTATTTAAATTCACGTACACTGTTTGCAGAATTATTGTGCAGTGATTTTTTATATGAAAATACAAATAAAACTAACAAAATTAGGCTTTTAGGAGTGGGACTTTGATCAAGAAAGGGTGAACTCATTAGCATATAAACTCGAGCGAAAGTTCCTTGTAGAGTAAAAGACGGCGACGACACACGCATACGGATGGTCAGGGATAAGAAAAATATCGCGTTTTTTCAGCCATCTTCGATTCTAAGTTAGTTTTTTTTAATATTCGTTGTGAGTGCTTCTCAGGGAATCAAAACAAATAAATACCAAACATTGTTCTTTGTACTTGCGATTATAGACACTATAATGCAAGTTATGCATTCGAGCAGATTAAAAATTTTGAGATAACAATCAAACATGACATTACGATGATAGAGAAACATATTTGAGTTACTGGACAAAATTCTGTCCGTCTATCTGTCTGTCTGTACGGATGTATTTTGGACTGCAGCCTAAACGGTTGGGCCAATTTTTATATAAAAATTAATTTATGACAAATTTTTTAAAAATTGATAATTCTAAACATATAATATTTTGAAACTTATTTACTATTTATAAAAAAATATTTTATAGCTTATCCCATAAAATATTAGATTTAAAAATTATATAATTAAAATTAATTAAATAAATAAATTTTTAAACTTAAATTACATTGATTTCTTAAAAAACTAGATATCTTTAAAAAACGAATAACATTTCATTTCTAATAAATTATCCGTTTACAATCAAAATTGATATTCAAGAAGATGTAGATAGCTTAAGTAATTTTGCATTAATTTTTTTTGAAAAACTTTTTTTTTGTATTTTTAATAATTTAAAATTTTTTTTTTTTGAAAAATCAATATTTTGAAAACGGGTAAGTGATTTTTTTTTAATTTGTTTTTAAATGTACGTTATTTTTGTGCTTAACTTTGTATTCTTCAATTGTTTTTTTTTTAATTTTAAAAAAAAGTTTTTAAAAAAAAAGTTTTATTTAAAAACGGCTCTAACGATTTTGAAAAATAATTCACACTTTTTCAACTTTCTTTAAGAAATAAAATGGCGTTTAAATTTGTCCGCTGAAAACTATTTTACGTACTTTTTTCAAACATTCAAAAGTCAGAAAAATCGAATATAATTTTTGAAGTTCCCTTAATATTTTTCAAATTTTATTCCTAGCTGTGACCGCACACAATTTATTTGCTTACGGTGGCTAACCGATCTTTTGGGCTTGAAACGACTCATTTTGAAAAAGAAATACATAAATCAAGATTTGATTTCATCCATCACCTACCCTATCCACCAGATACGACTGAAAGCCTTTATCCTCGTCTAAAGTCGCAATTAGATGACAGAAATTGTATGCTAAATTTAACACCATAAATAACTGCCCGATGCCTTTTCTAATTTCCTGTAAGACGACTTCATTTAACAGAGTTTAAAAACACAAATGAAGTAAACATTAGTATTTCTTAAACAGTGCCAAAAACACATCTAGAATTAGTAGTTCCAACTTTATAATGCTTAAAAGATTAAAACAGGAATTTTGTTTGTTCTTGTTGATTCTCATGAAATTGAGTGACTACACAATTTTAAAGTAAAAAATATGCTTTGTTTGTGGTATGTTGTAGGTGATATTTATAGTATTATATAGAAGAGGTAACTCTGTTAAATAAGTACAAATATAATAAATAAGGTTATTATAAAGATATCTGAAAAGTCCAAGCAATGCCAGGTGGTTTTAAATATTTGCATTACTAATGAAAACATTTTTATGGTTTCTACTCCTCAAAAAAATCATCTAAAAATCCATCAACACTACTTCAAATGCTGTCTTACTTTCCCATTCAAAAGTATACCCCCGGTCACAATCAGTCGGGATTTTTATAGCATTTTAAAGACCAAATAAACCATCTGCGACAGACACTCTCCATCAACCCCTACAAATTGCACTCATAAATAACCCGATCCAATTGAGAGAAAAATGTGTGAAAATAGGATCGCATCGCCATCTTTATCTCAGCACCAACAACAATAAAAAAAATACGTTTTAATGAAGATCCGCAATGTGATACTCTGCATTCCTTATTGTCCAACTTCAACCGTCGTCATTCCTTTGGCACTAATTAAGACCTCCTCTCTCTCTCATCCCTTATGATTAACACTTTTTTTCTTCCCACTAATAGACTGCCAGACAATGACCGACAGACAATGCACGCCTCCTTCCGTTTCTGTTTGGTTTTTTTTCTGCAATCTACAATCATTTGATGATCACTGATCCAAAAACAGATGGCAATGAACTAGAAAATGTGATCTCACAATAACTGCTCTGCACAGCAAATCATCATAATTGTGTTGATATATTTAAGTGGAAAGGAAAAAGGATATGCCACAGCAGCACACCGTACTGCGTTAGGGTGATCCAATGTATGGGATCCTATTTTAAACTATTTTTGCGTGAAAGTCGTGTGAGGGACTTTCACCCACATAAATCTGATTTCTAAATGAGCAGCGTTTTCGGTTGGGAAATTATTATTATTTATGCCAATTTTCAAAAAGAAAATATGTTTTCTTTTTTTTTACAAGAAGATAATGCGGGTTTTTGATTATACCATCTGTTTCCTGTTCGTTCGAACACTTACTTTTCGTACTTTATTGTATTCCAGCATCAGAGGAGCAGTCTTTTGTTAAACATAAAAAAAGGAAACAGTATAAAATAGGGTCCTTGAAGGATTATTTAGAAGAGTTGTTTCCTTATTTGTTTTTTTTTTCAATTGTATATTATTTTGTTTTTTTTTTGGTTAAGCCTTTTTTATTTATATGTTTTTTTTTTATTTTTATTTTTAGAGCATTATTTTTCTATTTATTCTGCGAGCACCATAGCTGCATCGAGTATTGCAGCCGCATTAAGTGGCCTCAATTGGCATTTAAGAACTGGAAAGAATCTGCGTTACCTATTAAATCAATTGACTGATTTAACAAGTGTCGAACAGGTGAGATAATTTTTTTCAAATATTTGTTTAAGTTTGATTTTATTAAAAAACTGAAATATTTTTCTTTTGTAATTTGGATTTTATTTGGTTTTCATTTAACTTAATTAAAAATAATATGAAATTTTTTTTCAATATAAATTAAAATTTTTCTTCAATTTTTTTTTTGATAATTGAATATTTTAAAATTAAATTTAAAATATCTACCATCGCTGATCTTTATTTAAAGGCACAGTAGATGTCGCTAGAAGTAGCCGGCCGAGGAATTTAATGCCAGCTAGTTATCACTTGACGTTCTTTAGCTGTGCCTTTTTGAAAGAATGCAAACTTTTGTTCCGCTTATGGGTTATCGTTATTTTATTGTATCATTTTTTTTATTACATGAAATAAAAAAAAAATTTAATCATCAACGTGTTCTAACCAAAAACAATATTATCAGAATCTGAGTCTGGCCACGGATATACTCGTAGTTCACATTAAGGTTTTGTCAAAAACTTAATATATGTTGTATATATATATATGAATAAATCGAAAGTTACGTCTTGACCAAGTACTCATTGTAAACTGAAGAGTGAGGTACCGGGACGAATCGCCAATTTTTGTTTGATTTAAAGGCCGTACAAATCTATTTTGAATCAATAATTCAACAAAGTCCAAAATTAATGCTAAGATCGTAAAATTTAATATTTATTTTAGTATATAGAATTTGTATTAAAACTTTCAATTCATTCTTGCGGGAGTGAGAGTGTTAAAAGACTTAGACCTGTTGACATAAACTCGTGACTTCAAAAAAGCCTAGAATGGTATAATGCTATAGCTTGAACCAAATCACTTGGCCAACGGATGGTTCGCAGTGAGAATTCAAGAGAAAATGATGCTCAAGAGATTTAATGAGTACAATGCCAGAGATTTAATACTTTTTTGAAAATTTTATAATAATATGATCACACCTCATGTAAGGAAAGTCTATCGCTGGGACGTTATTGTGTGTATCTTTCAAAATTCATGAGATGAGCAAAGAAATTTTAAGAGAGCTGCGCAATAGAATGGCCAAGTGAATTGGTGCAAGCTATACACTGTCAAAACAATTGATTAGACAACCCTGGTGTAGTTTACCGTTTGTCCTTCCTTTTGAAACCAAATTGATGTCCAATTGGGTTGCGTTTCTTCTTTTTGATAGTCCAGGGTCCACTATCTCTAATACCATACCCAAATCTTCTAGCCAATCTTATAGCTTCGATTCTTGTTTACATTTGTCGAACTTACCTTGCAAAATATATATTTGTCAGAATCGCGCAACGCTCTCTAAGCTAAGAGACAAACAAAAAACATGAAAACATCCTCATCTTCCTGCCATACCTACAAGATTAATAATACTCGTTTTGCTATATAAAGGTAAAAGAATTGCGATTGTAATGGTCTCCATTAAATAGGAAGGTCTCTCTGCTGACTCTACTGACAATATTTCAGCGAAGCAAATCTGTTCATACAGCCTCAAAAAGCTACCGTTTACCATTTCAGAATCAGAATGCTAGTGGCCTTTGCTTTAAAACTCAGGTAGTCCTGCAACGGTCCGATGATTTTCAATACCCTTACTGAGATTAATCTCATCCTGATCTAAAAAACCCTCTTTGAGAATGCTTTTTTACTTCTTACGGTGTCCATAAAGCAAATTTGTGTGAAATTATTTTTTCTTTAGTCCTCCTGCAAGAATTGTCCCTTTTAAGGGAATTTTATCCCTAGATCCATTACATCCTCGTACCGTTGATCCTGATCCTATGTTATTTAAAAAAAAAACTGAACAAACTCCATTATTTCTTTTCCTTTTTTCAAAAAAAAATATCAGCTCTGTTTTAAGGAGAATTGGAGAATATCATCAGATATTAAAAACTTCTGTAAATATAAATAAATTTACCATAAATTTACTCCTTCTTAAAGAGCTAAGTCCTAGTAACTAATACTCTCAACAATTCCTGTGTGTGTTGTGAATCTGCAGGAATTGAAGGGACCCACATTTTACCCCCATTCCGAACGGCTAAATGACATGCACTTTTTCGAGGCACACTTTACTCTTGGAGGTTTTGTCAGTTCCTTGCAAGAGGCAGTACCGCCTACCGCGGAAAAAAGGCTCTGACGGGGAGTCGAACCCCAACACTTATATTTCCCAAAATTTAATCCCATTTTGTTAAGACGGATTTCTTATCCGCAATACCAGACTTACATTCCTGGTTTAAGATCTGCCTTATTTAACACTATCTTTCCTTTTTCTGCCGTCCCTCAAGCGAGCCACTTAGGTCCCTTTCTTTTTATTCTTACCATTAATGATATTGAAATGCTATTTCGTAACTCTTTTATCTCATTGTAGGCAGATGATTACTAAGTTCTACAAGTTAATTAGTTACTTAAACTGAAGGCTCTTCCCACTTCCAACAACATATCGACAATTTTTGTATCAGGTGGTCAACAAACTGCTTGAAAATTATCGGCTTTCATTGTGAAACATTCTACTATTGACCAAAATCGAGTCTTATAATATTTATAATATTTTTTAACTAAGTTTCTGTAAGGCACATTGCCTTTTAGAATGCAACATGACGTTGCACGACACTAGTTAGAAGAACTAGAAAGATAGGAAAGAATTTTTTTTTTGGCGCAGTAGATCAAGAATTAGGTGACTATTTTCTCATTTAAAACTCACGGGTGGCTCAAGCTTGCACTAGGAGTTAGAAAATTTTCTTCTTAACCTGAATATCGAACTGACGACCTCCGGGTCAGAAGCAAACATATTATTTATTGCACGAATGCCGCCCGCGAGTCGAAAAACAATTTTTAAAGGAGAAAGGTTGCACATTTCTACTCAAATTTCAACTGTCAAAATTCACAATATTTATGTAACTAAATAACATTCTGACATTTGGCGCTAGACCTTATCATCTTAACGAAGACCAGCGACCAGCCTTTTTAGAACTTGGACATTACCTGAGGTAAGCTCAGAAAAAAAATCAATTCAGACCACAAAACACTCCTGCGAATATTTTTTTGTTTTATACCAAAACGTTAACTAAGGTCACCAGTTCTTCTTCTTTTTTTAAATAAGACAAAAAAGAATGTGCCCTCCATAAATTTAAATTCTGTTCGTCGGATTTGACACACAGTTTCCTGTAAAATGGTCTCATTCAACGATGGTGAATCAAAAAAGAAAAAAAAAACTTAAAAAAGGGAAAGAACAACCAACATTCAACGAGCAACACATTTTTCGTTCAGTGTGTGTCTGACTGCGTTCATTTTTATTGTTGACCCATTGAGAAAAAAGTTCTTTCTCCGGGCGCTTTCATCTTCAATGAACTCTCGGGCCAAAAGAATCTCATTTAAGAATTTCTCCAAAGCCAAACGCATGAGAAGTCTCTGATGGAGATGCGAAGATTCCTTTGGCCAGCAATGAAAACGATGACGACCGGCACAGAACATGTGCGTAAACTACACACAGTCGTTGATCTTTGTTAACTCCGAGTTAAAAAAAAAAAAAAAAAAAAAAAAACAATAAAAAAATATGATCGGCGTCTTGTAGTGGTTTTTTTAATGTCATTTTTGCAATAACGACGCCGCCGACATTAATTTTCTTTTCTGTTTTTTTTTCTCAGTTCCACTTCAATATTCATATTTAAGAATGAAAATGATATCATCCTACGAAGGGTCGCTCCAACTGTCAAAAAAAAAATGGTGTACTCCAAAACTATTTTGATATTTTGACAGATATTTATTTATAAAGCGTTTTCATTAACTCGGTAACCATCAAGTAACGTTCCATCACCGCATTTAAGTTCTTCGGGTGTGTTTTTTTTTTAATTTTGTATTCTTTTCTTGATTAAAGAAAAAATCAACTTAATTGAAGGATTACAGTCAAGTGACAGATAGAGTCCAATGAGGAACTCACATTTATGCAAACGGAGCCAGAGGCTTTATGAAAGACGGAAATTGAATGACTCAGCGGGCCCTCCTAAAGTGGGGGTGTTTTTTTGCTTTTCTTTTTTTTTTTTTAATAAAATTGATTCTTGCGGGTCGGGTCGCTTTGTTTACCCTTTTTGTAATTAATGTAAATTGCCGAGGGGAATGTTTTTTGAAATGACCTTGAAAGAGTTAAAAAGAAGCTTTAGAGAAAGCGGGTGGCTAGACAAATTGAGTTGTTAATGGTGCCATTGACTTCTTGGGTCTATGATCGCATGCCGTTCACTCTATTCTATGACCATGATCGAATGTTTTAAGGAATTTAAGTTTTTCTGGGAATTGAATTTAGATAGAAGCCTAAACGCACCAATGAATAAATAATTAAGCTTGGTCAATCCATCATCACAGTTAATGGGCCAAGTCAGTTTAGGATTTGTATTTGTCATTTTGTTTTAATTAGTTTTTTATTTCGAATTTTTTTTCCAAATCGAACTGATTTAAACATAAAAAGCTCTCCAAAGACCCCTTCCTGTCTTTGATCCAGAAAACTGATAGGTAAACATTGTTTGTTTTAATTAGTTTTTTATTTCGATTTTTTTTCCAAATCGAACTGATTTAAACATAAAAAGCTCTCCAAAGACCCCTTCCTGTCTTTGATCCAGAAAACTGATAGGTAAACATTTGTTTTCAAATGGTTGTAGCTAGTAACAGACCTGAGTATTTTTTTTTTTTTGGTAACAGAAACATTTGTTTACTCAGAAAATAAACAAAACTATGGCGGTCATCTTAACCTCGTGGATTCATATTGTCCTTCGATCCAGATTATTTACTGTACTATCTGTACACCCCCGACGTTCTTTGGGTATTTTTACAACATTCTTTTTCTTTAACAAACGATTGTTTTTCTTTGCGTTTTTTATTTTTTTATCGACACGGGTGATTTCCAGCCTCCAGCTATCTGTCATCTTACATGTGATATTTACCAGCTCTCATTTATCATTTGGCAGTTTTCATCGTCATCGCCATTTGTCGACAATCATCTGTCATCAGTGACGAACTTGATAAGATTTTTTGTCCAAAAACAGAACAATTCTGATAATATTTAACTTCTGTTCGTAGAACGTTATTTCCGAAAAAAAACATAAATTACAAAAAAAAAAAAATTGTTTTTCGCATTTTGCTATGCTTTCCATGACCGACCTTATGTCGATTTGGTGTCTACTCCTTTCTGTTTTTTAAATCCTTTTTTTGCTTTCGGGTGGTTTTTGCGGTCGATTGAAACTATAATGGCTAAAACACAATCACGCTTTAGCTTGGGTTTCGCCTGACGTTTGCAAGTCCAATCATAGGAAATCAATACATCTTATCACAATGTCGCTTCGGCTTTGACGTTACGTTTGGTTCGTGTACAAGATAAGGTAACGTGACTCAAACTCAAAGCTGAAGTAGAAACTGGTTGAACTTTTGCTCGTTTTGACAGAAAAAAGCAAAAACAAAAACCCAAATTAGGAAAATGTCATTCAAAGCGGACACAAAGCGTGTTAAATGTAACGTGACGAAGCCAAAGCTGAAGCGTGATTGTGTTTTAGCCATAAGTTACCAGAGTACATCGGTGAGTGTTTTTTTTTTTTTGAGGACATCATTGAGTGATTTTACAGTACATTATTGAGTGTTCTTAGAGTACATTGTTGGTTGTTCTTAGAACACATTGTTGAATGTTCTTAAAGTACATTATATTGTGATTTAGCGTACACTGTTGAGTGTTTTAAGAGTACTTTGTTGAATGTTCATAGAGTTAATTGTTTAGTATGTTAACTTCTTCTAATGTAATTCTTTGAGTGTTCTTTAATAAGTTGGTGTTCTAAGAGTACATCGTTGAGTGTTCTTAGAGTACAATATGGAGTGTTATGGGTACACTGTTCTGTTCAGTGCTAAAAGTATATTGTTTGTTAAAATTATGTATTAGTAAAACCATGTGATGGCGGAAATACTTTCTCCGGTATAACATGAGTGCCACTTCCTGCTAATTCATATGTTACATTCTACAATATGTACTGTAAATCAAAACATATGGGATTGTTCACGCACTAATACGATTTAAATCCATTAATAAGATGTGTTGCAGGGTCATCTAGTGGCGAATTATAACAAAAATAAATAGCGTTAGAACATTTTCCATGAGAACTTTCCTGAGGAACACAGCTTTACTCCGAAAAACTAATTTCGCATAACGAAATGCCGCTATTTTTGGGCACTATTCTAATGGGTACGACTGGATCGCACGTACTTGTTGTAATGTGCCTAATCACATTGGAAGGCAGGTCCTTGATAGAAATAAGTTATTTATGTATGTACAAAAATCACACGTTCTCAATCTTTAAAAAAGTGACAAAACCACAACACTAATCATAAGTAAAAAAGACTTTATGAAAAAACTATTTCGAAAATTGTAGGACAGATTTTGATAAAATCCTGTTTTTTATTTTTAGTTTTTTGAAAACAAAAATTTGTTTTTGATTTCGGTATACAGTTTTTTTCGAATTTATTAATATACAGCTGATAGTAAAGTTTAAAATATTTTTTTTAGTTTTAAAAATATTCAATTAAAAAAAAAAAAAAAAAAAATAATTACATATATGTAAATAGACACAAAAAATATTCAAAATGTTGCTATGCGGTTTTAATTTGGCTAACTAGATATTTTCAAATAATAAACTTTATACCAATCCAATGAGCCGTTGCCTAAAAACACCAAACATTACAATTTACTTTTTCGGTAAATTCGGTTTTTATAAGATGATAGCTAATACCTAAAAAAAATCTCAAAATTTTTCATCAAAATCGTTGGCACCGATTTCGAGAAAATTAATTAACGGTATTAGATAGGTACCGTTATTTTTAGTCCTTAAACTAAAATTTAAATTTCCCCTCTGAGGAATGCCAAAAGTTCGTAGTTCGTTATACATACAGACGGACAGACTGACAAACTGACAAAAAGACCGACAATTTTTTTTCATTAACTTTCTCTATGATCGTAATGTAATGTTTGATTGTTATCTCATTTTTTTTTATATATTAACGATCCTAAACTTCCTTTATAGTACCTATAATCGCAGTAAAAAGCAAATTATGAAATCCAACCCTAATAATCGAATATTACAATACTTTTATAAAAATAACTATATTTTCCTACAAACTTGTTCATTTTCATGATTTGATATAATACAAAATAATAAAATTCAATTTCATGCGACGGTTTCTTCCAGTATTCAAAGAAAATTTTCTATTTTATGAACAATTTGAACATTTTTCTAGATTCTTGTCGATTCCCATGATTTTGTATACTACATCTATCTCACTGCTCAGTTCAGTTTATATCTTCCAATTTCTAAAGATTGAAAAAGTAAAAAAAATTGTTCTTGTTGATTCTCATTAGTTGTAGTAACCAAAGTCATAAATGAAAAATTGAGCAGGGTTGCGTTTTCTTATACAAAAAAAAATAGGAAATCGGCCAGATTTTGTGAAACAGGATGCTTAATTCTTGATTTTGTTCCGAGAAATTTTGATAAACGGGGTTACATGAAACGGGAAAACTTTTCCAACCCATGATCGACAGGTTGAATATTATATCAAGATTCTTAGTTTTTCGTTTCGTACAGAAGTATTAATTTTTTTCCCCTAATTGAAACATTTATATTTCCCTCATTCATATATAAAACTATGAATACTTTTAGTGTTCTTTCAAATATGTTTGCAGTGGGTACGACACTTATGCCACCTATTGCAAGTTGACCTTACTATTCCTCTTACCTTCCCGTAAGTGCAGGCGATTAGCTGGCAACGTTTTTTCACAAACGGAGAAACGGTGGTGCGGGGCATCAGCGCAACAAACAAACAAAAATAGACTTATAAATGTATAAGATTTGTCCCGCCTGGCTTCAGCGCCTCGCCGTTTCCTGAGCAATTAAGATAAACATTCTTGTATGTTTGCGCATTAAATAAAAAAAAAATATTCAAATTTCAAAAAATAAAACAAATTAGTTCCATGGGATTAATTTACCGATTGCAGAAACATTAAGCAGAGCTTTCTGCCAAACACATTAACATTATTGATCGAGTGTGGCAGCACTTGAATGTTGCATTAAATTTTCATTTCCGAATTTCAATTTATTCTTCTTCTCGTACAAAGTACAAATGGGGCGTGTTGTGTGTGAGCATATTTTAAAATTGGAAGTTCTTTGATAATGCGCTGACCGACATCATTGGTCATTTGGAAGAGGGAAAAGAAGACGTTCGTTAAATTGGAGTCTCATTAGCCGATAAGAAATTGAGTCATTTTGTCAAGTTGTATTTCATAGCTCGCTGAATATTGATAGAAAAGATACAATTTGCATTAAACAAGTGTTTCAGATAGTTTTTGAGGCGTCGTCGCGTCGTTGGTTTTTAATAGAAAAATCTATGTTGCGACAGCTAATTAACTCAAAACACTCATCGATTTGGGGTGATGTTATTTGTTGCAAACAATAATGTGTTATGGTGATTATTTTGATTCGCTCGAAGTACTAGTAATTCAATTTTTACATATGTCATATCTAAGATTAGGATATTCTAAGATGTAGCGCACGTTATGATAATCCAATCTAATACAAAGTGTTTTCTTCAATTCCAGGACTATCTCCATGATTGCATGATTCGAATGGAACAAATATTCGAGGAGCATAGTCGCAACCTGACACCTTACATTGTCACAATGGACGCCCAGCAGCAGCACCATCATTCTATGAATGGTAACAATAATACCTCTTCCATTTTACCTGATTTAACGCAAACTTGTAAAATGCAAGCGAATAATCAAAAAGATATTCACGATATAAAATTTTAAAATTAATTTTAATTTTTTTTTTTCTTAAATATACAAACAAAAAAAAATCAACTCATCCATACCTGCTGAAGCAACATTCAATATTTATGCTGCAAAATTCAATGCCACTAAACACAGCGAATGATTATTTCATTTAAAATTTAATTTAAAAAAATCCTGCATAAAATAAAAAAGGTGTTATATTTTTCATAGTGAAAAAATGAAAATTGTATTTAAAAAAATAACATATGAAGCATTTAATTTTTTTACGCACTCGTTGTTTTGTTAATACAATTTTTTTTTCTTCTCAAAACTTTTGTTAAATTTAAAAGTTTATAACGTTTTGTTGGTGCTCAAACTTATCTAAATGTATATATTTTATACGCTTTTAATTTTTTTTTCTTAAACAAAATTTCTTATAAGAAAAAAAGTTGCAACTTTATAAAAGAAAAAAGTGAAATCATTTTACAAGGAAAAAGTATATAAATATTTTATGTTAATTTTGGTACACACATTTAAAAAAAATTATATAAGTATCTACGTTAAAAAAATGTAACTATGTTATAAAAAGGTTATTTTTGTACATATATAAATAATATATATTGAATTTTTATATATATAAAAAAAGAATATTACTAAAAAGAAATTAGTAGCACAAACATTTGAAATAAAAAATTACAATTATTAAAAAAAAAACAATGTAAGTCATTTACACATACATAATTAAAAAACAAATGTTTAAGTTTCTTTATTCAGAATTTTCTTTTAAGTTTCTTTTTTATTTTTATATAACGTTTATATATAAATAACTATTCTATGTTAATAACTAAAATATTAAATAAAAAAAATAATAGAATTATAAGAATTATTTCATGTATGAATTAATTTTGTTTGTTTGTTTGTGAAATGCATAACTATTAACTGAGAAAAAATAAAGTTAAAAAACTATACCACACAAATAAAAAAAAACAATAAAATGTGATTTACAGATTTAAAATATGGAAATTATATTGTTTTAGTTTGAAATGAAAACAAAAATCAGAAGCAAAAAAATTACAATTAATAGACTGAAAATTTCACACGCTTACTACTAATTAATATTAAAATATAAATATTTTTTTTATATATAAAAATTCAAATTTCTTTTGTTTCTTTTTATATAAAAAAAAAACTTAAATTTAAACGACAGATACAATTTAAGCAAATGCAAACGATATAATTTCTGCCGATATTAAATAGAAAATGTTTAAAAAATATATATCAAAACCTAACCACTACAACAACAAAACAATAGACTGTCAACATATATTTATGTAAAAATTATTTATTTAAGGTACTAAATGCATTTAAATGAAATGAATGTTTTTTTTTTGCAAATTATCAGCTTTAATTTGTTAATTTGTCTTAGCGATAAAAACAATTTTATGATAAAGTCATTAGTGATAAAAAAATCTTTACAAAATAATGACAAATTGAATAAAAAAAATATACAGAAATAAAAATCAGTTAAAAGAAAAGGGCAATAAAATATGTAAAAACTCAAATTACAAAAAAAAATCTAAACATTTAATGAATTTTTTTCAAATAAAAATATTTATTTAGTTTGCTTATTTCTATACCTAAATTTTGTTCATTAAAAAATTATTATAATTATAAATATTTGCATGAATTATAAAAAAAAAAACATCCATTTATATATCTGTTACTTTATTTTTTTTTTTCTTTTTTATTCAAATCTAATTGCATGTATTTAAGTTTTGTAATATTTGTTTATATGATATTTTCTGTTTATGATGTTGCTTTTAAAAAAACAATTTTTTTTATTGTATTTAAGTTTATTTGCATGCAATTAGACCCAAATAAAACACAACAAATTAATCTCAATGAATATAAAAAAATATTAAAATATGAAAAATAAAAAAAACAACTTTAAATTAAAAAAAATAAAATAAAATATAAATAATAAATGTATGGAACTTAAATTCCTCGCTGTTAAACAATTAAAATTAAAAAAATAACTAAACGACTGCATGAAAATTTCATTTAAAACCAATATTTAAGAGGAACAGCTGTTAATATTAAAATAAAGTCTAAAAAGTTTAAAAATACGAAAAAAAAACTTTAAAAATAAAAATAAAAAAATGCAATCCTGTACATCAAGGGGAAGGCATTTCCTTACGCTTTACAAAAATACAAAACAAAAAAGAAGGGGGTTCTGTATACTCTTAAAAAAATTGAAACCTTCTGAAACATTTAAGTCAGAAACAGTGTTGCACTTTTGTGTTTATAAAAAAAAGAGACTAAAGGATCTGTAAAAAGCCTCGCTTTAATTTAAACAATAAAATAGAAGAAAAAACTTATTTATAAACAAATTTAAGTCTAAAAAATAAATATAATTTTTGTTTTTTTTTTATAAAAAAAAGGTTTCACTTATATTGTCTTCGTAATGCAACACGCTACATAGTCATTCCTTAAACATACATAAATCCCAGCAGGAGGGCGTCACAAAAGAAACAAACCTCTTGCCGCAAACGAAAACCAAAGAATATCCTTTCTTCTCACACAACAAGTGCAACATTTAAAAAATTATAATTATTTAACAACAAAAAATTGTCTTGAAAAAAATCTTTTCAAAAAATTATAAAACCGCCAGATTGTTAGAAGAACGAAACGAAAAGTCGAGTCCAAAAAAAGGAATTATGGCTACAAAATTGTATTAAATCGAACTACTAGAAGGAACAAAAAAATAAAATTAACACGAATATCAATTAAAAATGTGAAACAAACAAAACAAATTCTGTACAGTTGAAAAATTGCATAGTTAATGCGACATATCAAATTAAATACATAAAAGTAAAAATATAATATTTAATTTTAAGATTTAGTTTTTAAAGATTTTTTTTTATTTTTAGTTCTAACATTCATTTTGTAAAAATAGTTATAAAATATGAATACAATAATTATTCTTTTACGCTTATTCTTTGCATCTTAAAAAAAAAACAAAATAAAAAACAATTGTACATTAAATATAAAAAAAAATAACAAAACAAACATTTAAATAAAAAAGTAAACAACAAAATTTGTGAAGAAGTTGAATTGATAATAAAAAAAAATTATTTTTCTACTACCTACCTACTATTATTTACATAATTAACTATTATTATTACTTTTATTTGTAACATGAATTGTATAATTATAAATAATTTTTTTTCTACTTTATCTAGTTATTATTACTAATCGATTAATTTGTATGATTTAAATGCAAATGCAAAGAAGTGAAACGATAAAAGAGAGAGACAGACAAACACAAGGAATGGAATGGAATTTATGTGTAGAAATCAGTAAGAGCATTGTATTAACTATTTTTATTTCATAACTTCAGTTATTATTTGTAAACAATAGTTAACTAAAACGTTAAAATGCAACAAAAAAAAGATGAAAAAAATATAAACAAAAAAATAGAAACCAAACAATTGAGTTTTATTTTATTGGGACATTTGTTCTTTTAGAAAAAGCGGTGGTGGTTGGTATTTCCATTAGCTCTGGAATTGTAGGAAGCTTAGAGCTTAGAAGTCAATTTGCATGAAGCTGAAGAAGTGGTATGGTAGAGGTTCCTAGATTCATCAGTAGCACCTTTGCGATTATAGATACTATAAGGCAAGTTTAGGATTTGTGAATATTTAAAAAAATTGAGATAACCAAACATGACATTGCGATCATAGAGAAGTCTAAAAATTTAGTGACAAAGAAATGTCTGTCTGTCTGTATGTACAACGATATGCATTCTAAAGGGCTTTAGTGATTGCCTTCAAATTTACTATGTGTTTTTATTAGTTACTATTAGTTTTTAGATCAGCATCAGCCTATAAGGAAAAGCTTATTTTTTTCTCGAAAACAGCTCCAACGATTTTGATGAAAATTTATAAAATTATTTTTGAAGGCATTGGCTTTCATTTCATCAAAACCAAATTTACGTGAAAATTCTATTTACGGTACCTTTCTTATAATGGTTTTTTTAATTTTTGAATTTCTCCGTAACTAGATCTAAATAGCTAAAATAATTCAACGTACCAAAATTTTTAATAACGTTTTTTTCTATTTAAAATTAATTTTTAGGTTTTTTTTTTGAAAATTCAATATTTTTAAAGCTAATCAATAAATTTTATTTTAAATTTTATTATTATTAAACCCTAAAAAACTGCATACCGAAATTTCGAAAAGAATTTTTTTTTTCAAAAAAAAAAAAAAAACTTAAAATAAAAAACCGATGCCAGCTTATTCGATACGATCGAGCACTCGCAACACATAATTTGGTTCAATGGTTCAATCGATTTTCCTAGATTGTATCGTCCGAGTCGGCAGACAAACTCGTTTGAAACAAACCTTTTCAGTTGATAGAAAATAGTTTATCGTCTGGAGTAATTTTTTTCTGAAAACAAATATGAAATCCAAACAAAAATTGTCGATTGATAAAAAACAGACAAAAATGTTGACTACTTTTACGAGTAGTCATCAAGCCTTGTCTAAATGCATTCTAAAATAAATTGCACGACTGGTTCGCACGTACTTGCTCATATGTGCGGTCACATTGTAGAATAAAATTTAAAAAAAAATAAAGTGAACATTAAAGCATTTATTCGATTTTTGTGACTTGATTGTTCGAATAAAGTACGTTAAAATGTGTTGGGTGAAATAATACAAACGCCATTTTATTTCTTTACGAAATGTAAAAAAGTGTGAATTTTTTTTTTCAAAATTGTAGGAGCCTTTTTTAAATAAAACAACTTTTTTTCAAAAAAATAAAAAAAAATAATTCAAGAATACAAACTAAAGCACAAAAATAACGTACATTTAAAAACAAAATTAAAAAAAAAATCACTGACTCGTTTTCAAAATATTGATTTTTCAAAAAAAAATAAAAAATTATTTTTAAATTATTAAAAATACAAAAAAAAAAATTCGAAAAAAAATTACTCAGGCTACCTACAACTTGAATATCAATTTTGATTGTAATCGGATCTACAGTTTTCGAGAAAGTCGAAGAAAAAAAAACCGGTCCTATGGGAGATACCGTTTTTAGCCCACCATATTAATTTTTTTTTTCACTAAAATATAATGCATACCTACAGTAGTACACTCATTTTTTTTTTATAAAAATTCTTGGAGCCGTTTTCGAGAAAAATAAGCTTTTACATAACGGTTATATGACAGGGGGCCTATTCCTGAATACGAGTCGAGTGAGATGTCAATCGAGTGCCGAGTCGAGTAAGAATCGGTATTCCACAACTCTGGTGAGAGCCATAAACATGACATAACTCCGAAAATGTTGAACACACCCTTTGAATTGTAGCTAACTTCACTAAATGTTGACTTGACATTTCACAAAAAAATCTTTTGATTTGAGAACTAATCGTTAAATGTAATTTGATAGTAAATTAATCAATTTAAATCGTAAAAGTGCAAAAAAAATTAATATGATTTGCTGCAAGTAATGGAGTACAAATTTAAAACAAACACCGATCGTCCTCTATGCCAAATACCTACCACCAAAATATATTTAAATTTTGTTTCAAACACTTCATTATTCATAACAATTAAATATTACAACTTAGTCTTTTGTATTTTTGCTACATTTTTGCATCCATCACTGCTGCTCTCGAACACTTTTTAAACATGAATGATTTCTCACAGAAAAAGCGTCACTTTCGAGTTCAGGAATAGGTATGTTTCATTCGAGTGTCATTTGACGGTCGACATTCGAGTTGGGGAATACCGATAATTAGTAAGTCGTATTCGAGAATACCAATTTGTCGATCTCACATGAAAACTTACTCGACTCGTATTCAGGAATAGGGCCACAGATACCGTTAATTTTTGAGCTAAAAAAAAATTTTAAAATGTAGAATGTCCAATATACATCCGTACAGACAGACAGACGGACAGAATTTTGCCAGTAACTCAAATATGTTTCCCTATCATCGTAATGTCATGTTTGATTGTTATCTTAAAATTTTTAATCTGCACGAATGTATAACTTGTATTATAGTACCTATAATCGCAAGTAAAAAAGGAAAACCAGCTCTTTTCTCCCTGAAAAATCGCAAACTCCCTCAACACGAGGGTTCTGTAAAAAAAAGTACAAGATAGGAAAAAGATAATATTTTATAGGCACGGGCGAATGCCTGGAAGCACACTATAGTATACAAATCTTCCTCATCTTCACTTTCATAACAAAATAAATATGGTATTGTATGCTTATTTCAAAATAGAGTAAATTAATTTTAAATCCAATTGATTTTATGAGGCAAACATATTCGAATAGTTTTTTTTTACTGCACAAAATATCCATTTTTACTTTATAATTCACAATGAAATGTCTTATTGCAATTCACAATGAAACTCGTTCCAAGTTACATGCCGCCAAAAAACATTTGTTTCGAGTTCAACGACAATAAACAATTCTCGATTGCATCAAGGTACGTGCTGGTCCCCAGGATTTTATCGAAATCGGTCCATAAATTTCGAAATACTTTATTCATAAATTCGATAATATATAAGACGTGTGATGTCGTACTTCATTTTTACTAAAAATCGTTAAATGTGGTTTTGACACTTTAAGTTCAGATCGCGTTATTTTTCTATGTAAATCTTCTTTGTTTCTTTCAAAGCTTAGCCTTCCAATGTGATAACGCACATAAGAGCAAACACGTGCGACCCAGTCGTGTCCATTTTTCTTATAATAATAAGGATTTTGTGTTGCCGTTTTAGAATAAGGAAATAAGGGTGGGGCAGAAGGTGTCGAATAACATTGGTTATTGAATGCTTTAAAATTGAAAAGTTTAAGCGAAAACCCCGCCGGGTAAACTATTTCAAATTCGTGTTGCTCGCCTAAGAAAAAAATAAACTATACTTCGAAACGGCCGAAATTGGGCTGATGAGCATTTCTAGGGAGACGAGTATTACCTACTGGTGAAAGTTTTAAGGGGAATAATGCCGGTAGCTATCTCGCATTTTTTTATAAAACTAAATTAAAGTATATTGGTGCGACAACTCCTTAAGGTGTCAAGGCCTAGTGACTTACACTCTCAACCATTTTTATGTGTATGGTGTGCCCGCAAGAATGGAAGGGACCTACAATTTACCGCCGACAACAGCTACATGAGGTAGGCCAAGGTCCCGGCATAAAAATCTTCATTTTGAAGTCTGTGAAAGGCTGAGTTCTTGTGCCCTGCGAGGAGTCAGGGAAATTTGTTCTTAAATTTACAGTACAAGGGTCCTACTCTAAAATCCGATTCGCAAGAAAACCGAAAATTGATGCCCAGGAATCCGAGATTCTGAAAGGAATATCCGAATTAAATGTTCATATTTCTTCATCATTCAAGCATTCCTTGCGAAAGAAAAAAATAAAATTCGGATACTACTTTCCGAGTATCGGATTCCTGAACATCAATTATCCATTTTCGAACGATTTAACTTTCGAATCGGATTCCAAAGTAGGGTTCCCGGCCTTTTGGGAGAGCTTTATTTTTTGTTAATGGTGCCACTTGGTGATTTTACTCTGAATGCCTACTGAAATTAAAAACTCAACAACTGATTTACATACGATTTACACACGAATTGTTGTTGCAAACAACCCGGTACCCTACCACTTCTATATTAATGCAATTCATGGTGGATTTTTCTTTGCATTTTCTTAAAAAGCTTTTACGATTGGAGCTTTTGAAGACCATCTATAATGTGCACTATGGAAACCCTTTAATATTTGCGCTCTGTCACAGCTTAACGAAATTTCACTGCAGTCAGAGTGGAAGATAAACAATTCTTAGTGGACAGTCTAAAGTAATGTAAATCTTCAAGTCATATTGAAAATGAAACACAATGACAATTTAATCACTAAAATTGACTTAAAAGTTCAAGTTTACTGAAATGCTTGTCCACTATTCAACAGCTTACCTTCATTTTCTTGCCAACTGTACCACATTAGGTTGCTTAAAATTAGGTGTAATAAATAAACAACACAAAATCATTTAAACACCTGTCACTTAGCTGCACCAAGCCAGCATTTAACTACAATTCCTCAGGTAAATTTTGATGCCAATGCCAACCATCAGCCCTTACAATAATTTCCATGTCCTTTTCCTTGTAGGCTCACATCCTATGTGGATTGAATATCGAGGCCAATGCAAAACATAAACAAAGGGAATGACAGATGCACCTGTAACCAGGAACAAATCCAAAAAGTACAGTCACTCACCAACTACACCTTCTCTTCATAATATGCAGAAGCAAAGGTCTTCGAGTTAATTATGATGATCAGAGGTTAACATCTTCGATGGACTTACATAAGTATGCTGTCGAAGAAAAAGGACGCGGAGTGTGACTTTTAAATGTTGTTTTATGGTGGTCGGTGCCTCGGTGGCAATGGCAACAGCAGCACGTGTAACTTGCCCCTGTTGATCATGTGGGGTGGATACAAGAATGGTTGCACCTGGTGCAGTGGCAAAAAAAAAGGACGCGTGTTTTAATTTCCTGTTCCATATACATAAGTGGTAGGCCCATGAAAATCCTGGAATAACTTTTTTCCATTCAAAAGTTTTGAATCATCAAATAGGCAAACAAATATGTATCTAACTGGAAACCCTCATAATTTTATCTCAACCTAACTAAGATATACCTTTTAAGTTTCTCCCTTAATTTTTCAACTGTCAAAACGTTTGTAGTCTCATAACTATCCCCTTAAACTCCCCAGAATCAACGACTCTTCTCAAAAAACTCACGTGAGTACAAGGCATTAGTTTTCATCTTGACAATCACCCACATCATGGAAATATCTTCATTATGATTATGAATTTTAGTGATAAAAATTAACCACAATCAAGTAATCAACAAAAATTCTTTATTCCTTACTTACGGTTGTGTGATCCATAATTGTCGGAAGCAATATAATGAATAAAAACATCAAATTTCGTGTAATTTTAAGTTGAATTTATAGGAGCACGTGTGTGGAATGAACTGTTTGTGGGATGAGATGATCTTGGCTTGAGATGCTGCTAATGATTTTAATGGCAAATTCATTTGCTCCGCATACGGGTGGTTCGCGGTATCAATTCGGTTTATCAGCTTTTAAGGAAGAATAATGTTCTTGAAGAATATTTGTATGACATGAACGAAGGAATTAATGAAAAAGGACTGAATGATCTTTTAACGTATACTTCAACAAATGTTAATATCATAATATTTAATAATTGAGTACCTTTCGGCTTAATTTGTGAAAACTTCTTATTTCCGATGAAGTTTTCTGGATTTTGGTTAAGCAGGTTGATGTAGAATGTGTGATCGTTCCACAGAAGGTGGCCTGTGAAACGTGATGCACCGCACATATTGAGAACTGAGAGCTGGTTTGGTTACTTCAATACACGCCAGCGCCTCTCATGAATAGTGGCAGGGCAGGTAAGTGTTGTTTAGAGTTTAGTTATTAAATCATTAAATTCAGTGGACAATTTTGGCGGAATCAGAACTAAATAATAAACTTGTCATACCCTACGGATGCATTTTTACATTCAAACAAAATAGTTGTGAGTCTGAAATGGAATATGATAAACTGGCACAACTGAGTCTTCGCTTACCTGCCCGTCTAAGCGGAATTTAAATCTTAATGGACGCACTTCGCGCTGTGGGAAAGACCCTTTAAGATCCCAGCTTTGAATTCAAATTTACTGATTAGGCCCGAACGTAAAGCAAATTTGTTTCAATTGTTGAATGATCAAATCTAAGATGGCTTTGGCTAATGAATCCAAGCTTAACCAGAGACTCATAACAATTAAAATATCGTAAGAAGGTACCGAGTCGACTGCACTCGTGGGGGTGGGGGTCGTTATATCATATTGGAAGGCAAGATCTTTGGTCGAAACAAGTAACACTTACGTACAAAAATAACACGTTCCGAACTCATAAATAGTGTCAAAAACAAAACCCTTAATGGTTTTAAATAAAAATGGAATATGCTATTACACGTCTTGTATAATAAAAAAAAATAAAAAAAAATATTTCGAAAATTAAAGGACGGATTTTAACAAAATCCTGTTTTATTTTTAGTTTTTTGATTTTTACTTGCGATTTATAGGGACTATAAGGCAAGTTATGCATTCGTAAAAAAAAATTCTAACAATCAAGCATGAAATTACGATGATAGAGAAGTCAAAAAAGATGGGTCCGGAAATTCCGTCCGTCTGTCTGTATGTCTGTCCGTATCGATATCTACAGCCTAAGCGGTTGGGCCGATTTGATTCAAACTTTATATATAGTATTTTTAGAGTGCTCTACCCGACAATTTTTGGAATTGGCATTCTAGCTTCAAAACTAACGGTACCTGTCATATAACTTTTAATGAAAAACTTAATTTTCTCGAAAACGGCTCCTACGATTTTGATAAAATTTTCAAAATGATGTTTTCAATGCAAAATCTATCTTTTAGTTTTAATGGATGGACCTCCCATATGACCGTTTTTTTTAAATCAGACTTTCTCGTTAACTAATTGACGGATTTTGATGAAATTTTCAAAATATGATATGATGATTTAAATAATATTGCTTATTTAAATTTTCAAATTCAAATTCAAAAATTTTCATTTTTTTAATTTTAAAAAATCATATTGTTTTTTGAATATTTTGAAAACGGATGTGTAGATTTTTTTTTAATTTTTTTCCTACTATAAACTATAGATTTCTTTAAATTGACATACTCGAAAAAAATTTAAAATATGTTTTCGAAAAGTATTTCAAAAAAAACATTTTTTTGAAAAAAAAAATTCATAAAATAGAAAACAGCAAAAGAAATAAGATGGCTTACAACATTTTTTCCAAAAAACGTTATGAATAGTGTTTTTTTGATTTCATAAAAAATTTTCCCCAAAAAAAAAGAAGGTGACAGCCTACATACATATTACGTATTTTAAAGCATTTTATCATCATAAAAGCACACAGAATAAATAAGGAAGCCTATTTTTAACACACAAAAACAACTAACAAATAAAAAAACTATTCGATTACTACTGAATGCAAAAATTTCAATCGAGGAAACAAAAGTTTACACCTGCCTATAAATAAATAAAACCACTGTGTTAACTTTTAATATTGTCTCTATACCCACTCGCTTAGCAGTAGTTGGAATGTGTATCTTAATTTTAGTACCCACCTTCCTTCCAACCTTATTATATGTAGAGGTAACTAATATCCTTAGTAAATTCCATTAATACCTACCCACACCATACGTTTATCGATCCATCAAACATAATTAAGCTATTTTAATTAATTTGATTTCAAAAAGTAAATTATTCTTATTGGGACCTATACAGGTATCTATACCTAGCATTATTGCCCTACTGCTGATCTTTATCTGAATCTTTATGCCAGTTGTTCAAATTTTTCCATACCAAAATAAAAATTAAACTGAAAACTATTAGCAAATTATAATATAAACAGTAAACAACAAGTGGAAAGATAATACACTAAAAAACTGCAAAAAGTAACAATCCTACATATTTATGTGTTTATCCCTTTGCCGTGACGCATGTTCGTTCGAGCTTCAAACCACAACGATTCTAAAGAAGTTGCACGTCAAAAAAAAAACATTAAAACTAAATCTTTGTCAAAAAGACGCCTGCACTTAAAAAGGATTAGCAGATAGAAGCAAGTACGTGCGACCCAGTCGTGCCTTTTATTTTTATTGATATTTCAAAAAAAAAATTCAAAAATTAATTTTAATTAAAACAAAAAAGTTATTCAAACTTTTGATATGCAGAATTAGTTTGGCTACCCTATGTCTTTTTAAATATATTATTTGACGGAAATCCAAAGGGCTGTTAACGAGAAAGCCAAACATTAAAAAAACCGTTATATGAAAGGAACCGTTAATAGACTTTTCCCTTAAATTTGGTTCTGATCAAATGATAGCCAATACCAACAAAAAAATTCACAAAAAATTTCATCAAAATCGTTGAAGTCGTTTTCGAGAAAAATAAGCTTTTCCTAAACGGTCATATGGCAGGTACCGTTATTTTAGGCCTAAAAATAAAATTTCAATTTCCCCTCTGGGGAATGTCAAAAGAATCACACCAAATTTGAAGATAATTGTATAAGCCGTTTAGGCTGCAGCTCGTTAAACATACTGACAGACAGAAAGACAGACATTTTTGCCACTAACTTTTTTAGACTCCTCTATGATCGTAATGTCATGCTTGATTATTATCTAATTTTTTTTTATATTCACGAATCCTTAACTTGCTTTATAGTCCCTATAATCGCAAGTAAAAAAAGGTATTGACCACAAGGTCATCTTTACACATAAATAAAAATGAAGTGTATGTTCTTAATATCAAAATAACAGCTTTTTACAAGATGCATCATGAAAGTATATATGGTAGTTATAACACAATTTTTAATATTTTTGTCTGTTTGTCTGTCTGTCTTTCTGTCTGTTTGTTCCGGCTAATATCGGAAATAGCTGACAGTTTGCTGATGTTCTAGCTATTTAAATTACTCACTAGGTAGCACTGAGGTGTTTTTCTTGGAAAATTCTTATTTATGGACAGATTTTGATGAGATTTTCACAGTCAGAAAGCTGATATTGTAAGGATTAAAAAAGGCTACCCCTAGGTGGCAAAAAAGGCGTTTTTTAATTCTTATTTATGCCCTGATTTTATGGAACTTTCATACGCCGATAACTAAGGCTATTTTAATCACTGCCGCTGGGGTCGTTTCACAAGCAGATAGCTTATTTTGTAAGACGAAACTAAGGCTTCTTTGATTACTATGTGGTGTCCCGCCGGCTTCGAAAATGTATGGTATACCCGAGCAACGCCGGGTGGGTAAGCTAGTATTTTATAAAATAGTGAAGTGGGAAGATGCGATTTGCGTCTTTTGTATTCCTCTTTAATATGGACAGCGAACGTATTAGATAGCAGTTTACGCGCATGAAGCATCTCAACCTGCTTAGCTTACAGCAGCTATCGAAATACTTATTTAATGTCTTAGACTGGACTCCAATAAAATTATTATGAATCCCAAACACGAAGATTGGAAAATTGGATGGATTGACACCATGTTGAGTATAAAATTAATCTTTTTGCAACAGCCAGGGGGTTAACCAATGACCAATGTGGACTTGCTGCCTTTATTCAGCTTCAACAAGCCTTAACAAGAGAACTCCTTTCCAACAAATTTTGCTATCAAATGAGATTACCCTATCGAACGATGGATCGATGGATACCTGATGAGTGAAATCATAAAATAAACGAGCCAGAACAGGTCTTAAAATTTTGGTTATCAGAAATGGATCAAAGGAAGATTATTGTATAAATTTAGAAGACAGTGAAGTGGAAAAATTGGCTGCCACACCCAGTCAATTTTTCCACTTAGAGGTTGATGCATAAATATAATATCAGCTTTTCGATGTATCAGCTCAAGGATTGTAATCTAAGACCATTCTAACCTATTAAATCCCAGGATAGTATTTTTATTGTCGACGATTTTAATTTTCCTAACTTGGTACTAATGCTCTTTCTTACTTTTATTCTATAATCATCAATTGCTTCAGTCAATATGTCCCTTACGTTCAACATAAAAAACATTTCCTAATCCTATCCATGGTATAAATAAATAGAAGGAATAATTTATCAAAAAATATATTAGCCAAATTAAATACTAAATAGTAATAAATTGTATAACAATTATTTTGTTTGTGTATTTTTTTGTCAATGGGAAAACATTAATTATTTATTCCTACTTCCAAAAGTAGTGCCCCGTTGCTTAGTGGTTAGTGAGTCCTGTTTCGGACTGCTAAGCAAATTAGTACGGATTCGAGAGTAAAATTTGTCTCGAAAAAGTGCATCTCATCTAGCAATTCGGACTCTGTGGTAAACTGTAGGACCCTTCCATTCTTGCAGACTAACAATATACACACAGGAATGGTTGAGAGTATAAGACTTTGGCTCCTTAACGCCAATAAATTTATTTAAAATTTTACTTACAAAAAAGACACTAAAGAGGATGTTTCTAACTATCGTCCATACAAAAGTAATTTTTAGAACATAAGTATCCGATCGTTTTCAGGCGCACCCGGAGTCCTGCAGGATAGTCACTTTGGTCCACTTATTTTTATTATAACCCATAGAGGCTCTTCAATTTCATTATATGTGGATGACAAAAAAATTGAAAGGTGGATATCCTCTCTAGACGATTCCAAGTTTCCCCAAGAAGAACTTTCTTTCCTTGAACTAAATGTTTAGAGGTTGTAGGAACGAAGATAAACCAGATGAAAGAGTATTGGCAAGAGGTTCAGTAGTAGAGAGAGAACCAGGAGGAAAATACTTCAAGGCACTTCAAGAGACTTCAAAGCAGATGGGGACTAGGATTACAAATACAAAGGGGTTTTCAATAAGAGCGCTACAAATTTTTTTTTTAAATAAAACAAAAACGGTATTGGATATTAATGAAATTCTTTATTCCTGTGAAAGTACGTCCGATGCCATTATTATTTCTTTTGCATGGCCACCACGGGCACGCTTGCAGAAGTTCAGACGCTGAACCCAATTTTCTGCTGCAATTTCACGTTCGATATTCGTACGAAGTTCATCAATCGTCGCTGGATTGTTGGCAAGAAATATGGCGTCGTTTACTGTCCCTGTCGCTCTACTTTTGTAGCGTCCCTGTTGAAAAAGCCGATACATATGCCCCACCTAAGGTTAAACATCCAAACATATTTAGGTTTAAGGTTTCAAAAAGTTTGAACACATGATTTTTATTCGTTGCCCAAGAAGATGTTTGTATTTACAGTGACTATTTCTTCATTATTTTTATAATTTTTTTTGTTATTCAATGCTTCCAATCATAAAGGTAATAGGGTTAACTATAAAGCGTAAATCAAGGTAGCATTAAGCATCGCCATAAATCCTGTGATTGTTTGAAATATTTCAAATGCTAAACTAAAAGTATATTGGCCAATTAATTTGGGTCACATAGCACCTTCGAGACCTTCAAAAAAGGTTGTCAGTATAAACCACTTAAGGAGTTGTCGTGCCATCAAAGTTTATTTTTATTGTTATTTCTTAAATTTTTTTCAGATTTTATTTTATTTAATTTAATTCAAATAAATTTAATTTAATTGTATTTTATAAAGCCCTGACGCTCTTGCAATTATTTATATTCTCGATTAAAGAGAGTTTTAAAAAATGTTGATCAGTTACAATTGAAAATGTACGCATACAGATAGGGCAACGGAAATACATTCTTATTACCTGGTTAAATCCAATGCTATGGATATAGACCATACAAACATTATTCATAAAAATATAGAAATTTCCAAAAATATCTCTCAACTCCCCTACTACCTATCTTTATTGATATTCCACACAACATTTCGATTTTATACACCAACGGACAACCCATTATTGATGTTCCCGCAGCTCATCAATATAAACCACAATCACCAATTCTAATTGCAGAACCATTTAAAATCAAATTCCACCAATCACATTATCAGACTTTTTTATCGTCGCATAAATTCCGCTTGTTTTTTGGTTGAGCCATTTGCAAAACATCCTGTTCTTCTGGAACTCATGCCGATCCACCTTTGTATCTCTCAGGGCCTCGTCAATTCTCATCACAGTGCATCATAAATTACAATTCTGTCAGTCAAATTCAAAACGTGCTGGCTTGTCAAAAAAAAAAAAAAATTAAAAAATTATGCATGGATAATAAATAAAAAAAAATTCAATCGAATTTTTTTTATGAAGAAGTGGAGGCAGAGGCAGAAGCTTCTTCTAACTCCAATCGGATATCTGAACCTGCGATCATTGATCAGTTTGCTTGCCAGCATGATCAGCAGATCGTTATGATAGACATGGCTGGCAGGGCAGTCTGCGCGAGTCGTCTGCCTCTGCCTGTATGGCAGGCGTATGCATCTTCATTCATTCATAAATGCTGGTTTTCCCATTCCTGGAATTGCCGAATTCCACTTGGAAGAATATCTGGAGGAAAAAATATGCAGCAACCTGAAAATGGACGAAATGGAAAATGATTGAAAGGATTGCCAGAATGCAAATTGCAGATATCGGTGCCCGTTTGAAGTGGTGGCCAAGGAGAGCAATTGCCAAATGGCCGGCATAATCGATGCTTGAAAATTGCAAGAGGCGTTGCGTCGGCTTTCGACTTGTCCAGTTCAATAACCAAATCTCTGGAATAAACATCGAAATGGCTATAAGTGTGTACGAGCGCATCACATGGGTCTTACGGGCGGTGTCGGCTATTAGCGCTGATGCACAGCCAAGTGGCATCTTATCATCTCGCATCAACTACTGCTGATCGTCCCGTCATTATCGTTCAGCTCATTGACAGCGGTTGCTGATGCAGCGGCATCAGATTGGATTTGGGCGGTTTTGTAGCTGGTAATGTCATTAAAAGTAAAGCTTACGTCAGCTTACGTTGCGTCTTCCCTGATTATTCGCTGCTTTTTTCGTTTTGTCGGATGTTGCACCGACAATGGTGCCGAATTATGGGAGCGCAGTAATTCGCGGAACAGAAAAGGGTGATGAGCCACTCGAATTTTTGGGTTCGTCGTTGCAGGAAATTGAGGGCTTTTATTTAATTGAAATTTCGTTGCAGTGGAGAAGGGCGATTGTGAGCGGCACTTTAATCAAGACAAGGGAGGCGCCAAACATAAATTTAACCGCGCTGCCACAGTTTCCTTGTGGTTAGATGTGGTGAATTACTTGGATCTAATTTGTGAAGTGAAATCAGTATATTTTAGAAGGAGAAAGTGAATCGTGTGGGGCCTAACGCCTAACCCTGTTGAGATTATCTAGCCAGATACGAAGGAATGCTCCTTGCAGCTTCAGCTTTGCTTATGTTAAGTTTCATCAAAATCGCTAAAATCGTTCTCCAAAGACTTTAGGATTGATTTCGAGAAATGACAACGATTAATGGCCGATAATTTTCCTGGATCATCGAATCTTCTTCAATAATAAATTGAATTGAACTAATTTACAATGTTGGACAAAAAAAAAATTGGGTTCCTAATGAATATGAAATGCGAATCGTGGCAAAAATACGAAGACAATGAAAAAATGTGGAACAGAATACAAAGTTAATTATAATTGTAAATAAAATTCAATGTTGGTAAACAAAGGAATTTTTTTATTGCGAAAAAGAAGCTCAAGCCCGTGAGTAGCGGTATAAGTATTTATTTCCAAATGGTGGAAGGTTCAGGCAAAGTTCGGTGTTCTTGTTTGCTAATGCTCCATTACTATATGTATATTGACGAAGCGTTCCAACGCTTTTTGCTGCGACGCGGCGTCATAAATATAAACATTTATGAAATTAGAGTATGACAAACTTTCATATGAAATGGATACGCGCTTTTGCTTGAATTTGTGTTGCAAATACGCAATGGGGACGCGGACATAGCCCTTCAATGATGGTCTGGATTATTCAAATTTTATAGGATGTATTTGATTTTATAAGTTCGCCTGAGCCAGTCTTAATGTTACTGGTAACGTCACTTCAATTAAGGGAACATGAGAACATGATTTGCGTTGTTTTTTCTTTTTATAATTTACACGCGCGAAAGGGGTTTGAGTGTACCCTTAAAATGTTTAAACACCGCACGAGCATTAAGGAAATGAGGAGGGATAAGGATAGAGGAGATACCGATGCACATTAGTTTTAAAGTTATACATATCAAAATGGGAGTGAACAACAGAGCCTGGCAAAGCATTCCACATCCGTGTTGTGCGACTAAAGAAAGAATCTCTATACTTAACAGTACGTCCGAATTTGAGCTCAAGGGTAAACTGATGGGCATTCCTAGCAGTTCCAGTATTACGGTTGAATCGTTTCAGGGGAGGAATGCAGCTGGCTATTTCGCTAGAGCATTGTTTGTAAAAATAACGATAAAATAACGAAAGGCACGAAACATTACGGCAGTGCTCAAGAGATGTAAATGTTTCTGTTATTGTTCGATCGCCTATCATTTTCAAAGCTCTTTTTTGAGTTCTATCAAGAAAACTCAAGTGGGTTATAGGGGCACCTGCCCAAATATGGGAATTATACTCGAGTTTCGGTCGAATATATGCTTTATATACTATAGCCAAATCAGACGGGGTGAAGAACTTCTTGCATCTTCGAAGGAAACCTAAACACCTCGCATCATTCTTTGCGATGTCAAATATGTGGTCATTCCACAGAAGGTGGTCTGTAATGCACATACCGAGAACTGAGAGGTGTTCTGTTTCTTCAATGCAAGTGCCGCTCATGGATAGTTTCATTTGGGGCATATTTCGATTTAACGACAAAAGACAACATTGAGTTTTCGAAGCATTAAAATCTACGCCGTTTCTTATTCCCCATTGTAAATACAATGCTGTCAATATCAGAATTTAACGAACTTATCATACGCTGCTGTTGCAGTTCCACATCCGAAGAACTAGGATATGGAATCCGGAAATGAATATGAAAAGCTGAGAGTACTGTCGTAAGCGAAACAATTGATAGGATTAGTTGTTTTGGATAACAAGTCGTTGATTAGTATAAGGAAGAGAGTCGGAGACAAAACAGAGCCCTGGGGTACGTCAGCGTTTATTTTGTGAGAATCAGACTTGAATCCATCCAATACAACTTGTGTTGACCGTTTCGAAAGGTAATTACTGATCCAACGAAGAAGAGATTCGTCGAGTCCAAATGCACGCATTTTCGATAAAGGACCTGGATCAAATGCCTTAGAAATATCAAATGCAATAATTTTGCTTTCCCCAAAACGATGGAGAGATTGGTTCCACTTTTCCGTGACATATACCATCAAATCACCAGTGAACTTGTTGCTACGAAAGCCGTCCTGCCGGTCATTAAGAAGGTTTCGGCTCTCAAGATATTTCTTTAGCTGAAAATGTATCAGCGTTTCCATGACCTTAGAAAGAAGGGACGTAAGTGCAATTGGTCGATAGTTTGAGGGAGAAGAAGATTCGCCTTTTTTGGGATATGCTGAACAAATACCGTTTTCCATCCACTCGGAAAGAGACCAAAGGAATAGGACCGCTGGAAAAGCTTACGCAATGGTTTTGCCAGCGTTGAAGAACACCTCTTCAGAACAATAGCGGAGATACTATCCGGGCCAGCGGATTTGTGTATATTAAGATCTTTTAAAACTCTTCCAACTGTACGAGTGCGAAAGAAGATTGGTCCCATGAAATCATTTACGCTCTCGAGTACAGTAGTAGTTCTAACACCTGCTGGCAGCGTTGAGTTAGCAGCTAATTGGGCTGCAAGCAGATCTGCTTTTTTTTGAGAACTGACAACAGGAGTATCATAGAAGACAAGCGTAGGAACCGATGATGACGAGGAGTTTTTTACGTTTTTAACAAATGACCAAACATTTTTACTGCAAAATTTATTCTTGCGAATGTGAACATTACAGGCCTTTCTAGCTTGCTTTATTGGCTTTATAACATCGGGAACTTACCTCTTTCGACCTGACAACCTCTTTACAGCTCGAATCAAACCATGAGTTGTCTTTCGGTTTGATACTTTTTGACCTATTCGGGACAAAATTTCTCATACCTAAGTGGATAACATTAGTTAACATAACTGCGCTGGAGTCTATGTCGCTTTCTCGTATTGCCAAACGGTTCTAGGGGGTTTCTCTTCAACTGAGTTTTGTTGGCATGGGAGATTTGCAGAAATGACACAGTGGTCTGATGTGCCAAGAGGCGAAAAAACACGAATTTTGTGTTTATCAGGATCGGAGGAAAGAAACAAGTCTAGTGTGTTGGCGGTTTGGCCTGTGACGTCAATTCGAAAAAAATACATCGTTTCATTATTTTGCATTTTAAATTTCAAGTTGCATAAATTAATGAGAATCACCAAGAACGAATATATTTTCATATTTTACACTCTTTAAGTATATTTAATAAAAATTGATGAAAAAGCACCACTTTTAAATATTTTTTCACCTATTTTTATGAATGTGAAGGAATGTATAGCCTCTATCTTGTGGGCTCACATTTAAAAAAGTCGTATATAATGGAAGCAAATGCTAGCATACATAGCCAACTAGTCTCCCGGGCAATTCTCTTTTATTTTAAGACTTATTTTGAAAACTATATAACTTTGATTGCGGATTTAAAAAAAAACTCCTGCGCATGATTTTTCATTTTCATATCATCTCTGGCATTTTGATAACACTAAGAGCTACAAAGACTGTCCGGAAACAACTAAAAAATCATCATTTTACAGAATTCATGTTGTTCTGCCTTGAAAAGTAACAAACGATTTCCGTTTTTTTTTCACTGTTGGACACAAATATTTGCCTTGAAGTATCTTCAATCTTATCGGTATATCTCAATCCATAAATCATACAACATGGAAATCTTCAATCATTTATCATAAGTGTTCCCTGCATAATGTCATAATTTTCCGTACTGTTCATCAGTCTTGAACAAGTTCTCCACTTCAACAGGATTCTATTAAACATTCCAATTAAAAGGGTTTTCCTTCTTCCATACTTACTCGACCATTATCATCTTTCATCACATCGGCCATTCTATACTCCTTTCCAATTGAATATATCGTTGTCTTAAGAAGATTGTCCATCGCACTCTGACCGGCAGGAACCGAATAAAAAAATCCACTCATTCTATATGGAATCCTAATCAAAAAAGCAAAAAGGAACCTAACATCCTTTTCTCATTCTTGTCCTTCCATCCTTGTGTTCTTTTTTCTGCCGATGGACAGACAATATCACAGACAATGGTTCAATCTCCATCATCGTGCGATTACGACCCGAAAATTCATTACTCAAGTGCACCATCATCAACGTCCTTCTTTCAGTCCATTGAGTCTTGTGTTCCTGTGAAGCTCAACTTGGTTCTTCCTTCGATATATCTTTAGGCTGTTGTAGCTGATATAGATATACGAGAGCATAAGACCGAAGACCTGTAAGGAATTGCCATCCATAGCCCAAGGAAAACCACATTCACTGGAACTGCGCCGCGTTGGTGGTGCTGATCATATTGTGGACTTCTTGTTTTTCTTCGTGTCTTCAATACACGTTATGTGCGGTCTTTCATTGACCACGAAAACAACCAAGCTAAGGACAAAGCTCTCAGACTTACAAAAAAAAAAAAAAGATGAAATAAATAATTTTCGTTATGCCCATCCGCGAATGTGGCGGATGAATCTTTTTGTTCTCCTCCACATGAATTCCTGGAAGTGAATGACTGCCCAAATAAAACGGCCACCACCGGAATATTAACAAACAAAAGCAAATCAGAAGCATCAGCAGGTTCAACTTGCCATGGTAAAGAATGGTACAGCATATTTTACACAAACTCTAGCTGTATTCATGGACGTGGAAAAAGGGACGTAAACAGAGGCCCTATTGCGCCACTCTGATGCTCCTCTAGTGTTGCTCCGATACTCCAACTCTGTCGCCGAATTGAATCTGCTGATGGCGGACAGTAGATGTAACCTGATGATGACCATGTGAATTTGTTTCCACCTAGTACACCGTTCATTTGAGTGTAGGTGAATATTGCCAGATTTAATGAAAGTGTATTATTTGAGCATTAAGTTCAATAAACATTCTAATGATTGAAGCTGTTACATTTTTCGAAGAAGCTAGATGGTGAAGGGAGAACTATTGCTTAGTAGAAACAGGAACTAGCCTAGCTGTCAAAACTATGAGCTTCAATCTATGGTGAGCCCTAATAGCTGGCAAACTGACACCGACATAATGCATAGGAGATGGAGTTGCAGCATTTGACAAGCTAGAAATTTTGTTGTTGCTTTATGGAAACTACGTCCTACAAACAAAATTATGGAGAAGTTAATAAATCTAAAGATTTAGTACCTTTAAAAAGTAGTTAATGAAAATCCAAGAAAATCCATGAATTCGATTAAACTGGTTCTTATCCCGATGATAGTGAGAAGTGACTTCAGACCTTCTTTGTGGTAAGATCACTGGAATATGTAATTGGTACATATAGGTACATTAGAGATATTCTAGACTAGAAACTCCCTTCTTAATCACAACTTGACAGTAGGGATTTTCACGAGGTGATTCTTAATATCTAAACAAAAAATTAATTTGAAAAGCTTTCTCTAGTCACGAGTCTAGACGTGGAAATCCTAGACGTTACTAAACGTTCTGTTCGAATTAATGTATAAATCCGTTCCTTTCATCATGTTAAAATTTCCAAATACATCATGCCCGTAATAAAATCAAGAACCATTCAAGATTCAATAAGCGAACATCCCAAGGAGGACTTCTTTCGCATTTAAAAATCCTTCATGATGCTAAGATCAAAGCATATCTCACAAGTTTAAAAGAAAATCTATTAATTTTGTTGTTGTTGGCGTGTGAACTAATCGAAATCTGGAGTAACTTCATGTTAAATTTGGGTAACAGGTATTCGCTGTTCTTGTTTCTTATGTGAAAAAAGTCAAACTTCTAAACTCTCAGCAATTTCTTTGCCCAGTGTATATCAGCGGACTGTAATTTTCTATAGGTTAAATAAAAGACGATGTTTGTTTAGAGTCGGGAAAATATATAAAAACCCGACTATTCTTTTGATTTTATTGAAGAAAAACCTCGAATGATATTATTACTAACTTTACACTGTATTTTCTGTACTTAACTTGTATATTTAATATTAACGCTATGACTATACGGAACGTGTCGATACCCAACCTTTACTACTGTGCGACTTTACTACAACTGAAGTTACTTATTCAGCGAGAGAGAGAAAAGCCCAACTCTTACACATACATTCTTAACATTGACATTGTATTTATGTCGGATCGATACACCCAGTGAAAAGTGGACCATTTAATAGTAGTAGTATAATGAAATGGTTTTATTTCAAACTCACAATTTTTTCTTACAATTTTCGATCTAATTTTATATGTTTCAATTTAAGTTAAACATACAAAACATACGACAGTGATAAGATTCTACTTTTGGGTAGTTTATATTTTTTTTTTTATAATTATAAAATAATATATTAATATATATAAATTAATATAAATATTTTTTTTGGCACGAAAACACAATCACGCTTTAGCTTCGGTTTCCCCTGACGTTTACAAGTTCAACCATAGGAAGTCAATACATCTTATCACAATGTCGCTTTGGCTTTGACGTTACGTTTGGTTCGTGACTTAAACGTAAAGCTGAAGTAGAAACTGGTTGAACTTTTGCTCGCTTTGACAGAAAAAAGCAAAAACAAAAACCGAAATTTAGAAAATGTCATTCAAAGCGGGCACAAAGCGTGTGAAATGTAACGTGACGAAGCCCTCCTTAATGGCTAAAATACAATAACCAAAACCACTTTTCGAGACAAATTTTACTCTTGGATGTTTCGTCAGTTCCTCGCAAGAAGCAGTATCCCGGAAAAGAAGATGGCTATAAGCTGGATTTGAACCCAGGCTCATTCGCTTAGCAGTCCGACACAATAACCACTAAGCTATGGGGCACTATTTTTTTTAATTAATTTAATAATTAAGAAAATTATTACTGATTAAACAAAGTGAGCATGTGAGCCTATTAAAATCGGTCCTGCTTTCTTCTTGAGTAAATTGACAATTTGAGCCTCATTTAAGGAAGCAAGACATCTACCTTAGAAGTGCTGGATGTTCTCTTCTTCTCTTGAATGATACAGATACTTAAAGATTCTTGCACTATTATCATATACCCTCCGTTGATTTCCCATTATACCGTTTGATTTAACAAGTAGCAGTAGATCTGAGCTTTTTTTGGATCTATGCACTATGATCAATATCTTTTTCATCTCAAAGTATGCCAAAACTACGCCCAAGATTGTTTACCACTTTAACCACTTTTACCACTTTTCCTTTGGAGAATTTCGGTTAGGTGTCGTGAAAGTCTTCAGTAATTGTATTCGAACATCATCATCTTGTTCAATACAGGCCAGCTGTTTTGGCATTAAGTGAAACCCAGGCTGGAGTAAATACTGATTTATCAGAATTTGCTCTACATGGGTATAGCTTGGTGCCATTACTCTTTTCCTATCATGGTCTCGTGGTCTATGTTAGGAATGATATTGCTTTCCAGAGCCTTCCCCAATATGAGCAATGTTCCAACACGGACTTTAACTTCTTGTGGCTCAAATTCATTGTCCGCAAGCATGTCATTCATTATTGTTTTATTTACAGGAGTCCAAATCTCGACAACAGTTTGACTTAAAACGAGTTTGATGCGCTGTCTGATTCCATCTCGAAAATTGTTTTCCTTTGTCCTCGCACTGAAATCGTTATTGCGGGCGATTTCAATGTACACAATTCCGAATGGCTCCGCTATTCTGGTCAGAATACACCCGAAGGATGGTATGTCGAGCTCTTTGCCGGGTTACATCACTTTACCCAACTGATCGATGTGCCAACGCATAAACCGGATGTTGCTGGGCAAGCCGCCCATACTCTTGACTTGTTTCTTTCTTCTCATCCTGATAAATATACCATTAGTGTAACTTCTCCATGTGGCACTTCAGACCATTGTGTCATTTCAGCTAATTTCTCATCCTCCACCCATTCAGTTAAAGAAAAACTTCCCACCAGGACCGTTTGGCAATACGAGAAAGCCAACTTGGACGGCCTGAATATTTTTTCCCCCCCGATTCTTCTGAAGAAGTGTTCTTCCACACTGGAAAAGCCACTGTGTAAGCTTTTCCATCGCTCCTACTTTTCTGGAATCTTTCCTAGAAGATGAAAAACAGCATTTGTCCAGCCTGTCCCTAAGAAAGGTGACCCATCCTCCCCCTCCTCCTACCGACCAATAGCACTGACATCCCTTCTTTCTAAGGTCATGGAAACACTGATTAACCGTCAGCTTAAGGAATATCTCGAAGATCGAAAGCTTCTCCATGACCGTCAGTATGGCTTCCGCAGCAACCGATCCACTGGTGATCTGATGGCATATCTCACCGAACAGTGGAACAAATCTTTACATCGCTTTGGTGAAAGTAAGATTATTGCTCTTGATATCTCCAAGGCATTTGATAGAGTTTGGCATGAAGCTCTCTTATCGAAAATGCGTGCTTTTGGGATCGATAATACTCTTGTTCGTTGGATTAGAAGCTATCTTCTGGACCGTTCAATACAAGTTGTATTGGACGGATTCAAGTCTGATTCCCACAAAATAAATGCTGGTGTGGCCCAGGGCTCTGTTCTGTCTCCGACTCTTTTCCTCATTTTTATAAATGATCTTCTGTCTTTTACTTCTAATCCACTTAACTGTTTTGCTGACGACTCTACCCTCAGCTTTTTATATTCGTTCGATAATTCACGTCCTTCGCCTTCGGACGTACAATTGCAACGGTACCGTATGTCCAGCTCATTAAACTCCGATTTATACAGCATTGTCAAATGGGGTAAGAAGAATCGTGTGGAGTTTAATGCTTCGAAAACTCAATGCTGTCTTCTGTCGTTAAAGCTAAGCATACCCCCAATGCCATTGTCCATGAATGGCACTTACATCGAAGAAACCGAAAGGCTGTCTCAATACTCCGTATGTGTGTCATCGACGACCACCGTTGGAACGACCATATATTTGAGATCGCTAAGAATGCTGCTAAGTGCTTAAGTTTTCTGTATCGGTGTAAGAAGTACTTTCCCCCATCTGATCTGGCTACAATTTATAAAGCGTTTATACGCCCTAAACTCGAGTATAACTCCCACCTCTGGGCAGGTGCTTCACAAACATCGCTTCATCTGCTTGATAGAATTCAAAATCGAGCGTTAAGATTGATAGGAAATAGAACTGTCACTGAAACAATTGCCCCTCTCGAACACCGACGCAATGTTTCATGTCTTTCCTTATTTTATCGTTTCTTTTACAAAAAATGTTCACTCAAAGTAGCCAGTTGCATTCCTCCTCTTAAAAGTTTCGCCCGTAATACTCGTCTTGCTAGGAATGCCCATCAGTTCACCCTTGAACCCAATTTTGGACGTACCGTGAAATATAGAGATTCTTTTTTTAGCCGTACAACACGACTTTGGAATGGTTTACCCGGCGAGATTTTCCCTTGCCATTTCAATTTGCAAGCATTCAAAACCAATGTTAATCGACACCTCCTATCTCTCCCCTCCTTTTCTTCCTAATGCCCGCGCAGTGTGTTACATTAAGAGGGAAACAATTTTTTTTCCACATGCTTTGAAAACGAATTTTATGGTGATAGTAAGACTCCTAAATATGTGTAATTAGAAACAATTCGTATAATTTCCGAATTCAGTTTCAAATTTGTTTGCGCCCCCAGTATCTCTGATTTTGATAGCTTAACTTCTATGCCCCATTTTTCACAGTAAACTTCTCAACCATATCTTCGAAAATTTAGTCGAAATTCTCATTGCGTCTAACTTATAGATTAACAATTTTCTCTAAACTTTATCAAATTCAAATTTCAAGTCGACAAAAAAACATACTTTCTGTTTTTCCGCCATCTTCAGATGTAGTTACTTAAACCTCCAAACTATTTGAAGTTCCACCATGACGTTGAAAGGAGTGGGTGGGTACACCATAAATTCAACAATTACTGCACAATGCTTTATGGATTATCGACTTAGGCATGATGATGGTTAAGAAAAGATGTATTTTTACCTTTTCTTATATTACCGAATGATCTATAATTTTTATGGAACCTTAACTGGCTAAAACAGTAAAACCGTCTTACAGATAAAATTCAGGAACAACCTTGGCCATCAAGAGCAATTTCCGGAGTTGCTTCCCAAATCTTTTTTGTTTACAAGTTTAATAGTTGTACAATATATCTCGATTTATTTATTTCTTTACAAAAATATTGTTTGATTATTTTTTAAATAAAACCTAGAATATATGGAATTTTTAGCAATCTTATGAATAGTTATTTCTAACTTTTAAAAAAAACAGAAACTGGCGAAATTTTTATTGCTTCTAAACCACCAATCACTTGTGGCCGATTGAAAATAAAACTATTAACTTACTTGCTAAGCCAGCAGACAAACTACCCTTAACCCCTTCACATCCTTCCTGTCCATGCCCACATATTCACATTCCAAGATCAAGATTCCAGAATCATTGAGGACCAGTTGATACACCAGACCCTTTAGTATAGCTGTTGTATCTGCATTCTTTTTTCTATCTCTGTCTTTCTCATTTCAGTCTCAAAGTTGATATTCCTTTAAGGTTTTTTGAATTCCGCTGGTTCACCGAGTCCGCCCTCGTCATCATCATCATTTTCTCCTTCTGCTTCGCAGCGTGGTGTTGGGTCTAAGGCAATCGTGTGAATTATTTTACAAAGTACTTGCGCTGCAATGATGGCATTCAAAATTCCAAGGACTCCTTTTTTGTGTGATTCCTAAGATCGGTTAAAGAAGTTTATACAAAAAAAACCTAAATGGAGTGGTTAGTTGCGCTTTAAGCGGGACTTGTTGGTTATTCCGTTTTATTTTTTGCTGAAAAAAATGTCTAGGTGTGGTTGACTGTTTCTATTTCAAGGACCAACACACAATGAATCTAGAAATAGAGTCATGTGGTTTTGTTGGTGCCTTTGGGAATGCGTCATCATTTTATGGTTCGTCTAGACTTTAAACTAAGAAGAAATATTCGGTAGATGTTATGGCTAAACATTATAGGTATGTTGAAGAAAAATTTCATAAATTTCTACGACGCGACGGGAGGCTTATGAGATGCGTATGAGTTGTGAGAGTCTGCAAAAGGAAATTACATGCGCCATCTACAAATAAGGAAATAGATATTTATTTTTGTTTTTTTTCACATCCAGTTCAAATTAAGGTAATTTTTCTTTAATATGTTTATTGTACAAATTTAAGCAGTGCTTTTAAGCATTAGAGGGTGCGGTTATCTTAAACCCTTTGTGTGTAATGTAAACAATTTAAAAAGTTTTTTGAAATCATTTTGTTTTAAGCAGTTGATGAACAATCAAAAATTTCCTTAAAATTGTTTTTTTCTTGACTAAAGTATGATCTACGAAATTTAATTTCATAAACGAAAGAGCTGACAAGCAAACCTGAAGTTAGTGTTCAGTTCGTTTTTTTATCGAAATTCTTAATGAATTTCACGAACCCTGGTCTTTTTGCTTGTTGATATACAGAAGATTGAAAAATAGTTCGTGAGATGGTTCTGAAATTGGCACATGTAATTTCACCCTAAAATATGGTTAGACACTCCGAGTTGGAACTGATTATGGTATTTTAACTTAAAAAATTTAATTTGACATTTTCATTTGGAATATGGACTGAACCTACACTAATTATATCTTAATGGTCTTAAAAAAATGCGTAATATCCTGAGGTCAACAACAATCCACTTCGATTTATTTTATTTCTATTTTCTCAAAATAATATATTTCTCCATTAAAAAACAAAAAAATTCCATCAAATTCCTCAGCACATCTCTGAACAACCTAAAGCAGACACTTCTTCCACATATTGAATTTTCTCATGCCCACCTCCCTCGTTGCATTGCTTGCCATTAACAGGATTATCAATTTAATTGTCTTCAAGGAGACACGATACGCTGGATGATATTTTTTTTTGTCAATGAGACAAAAATGATGGAACGACAACGACGCGGCGGCAATGAAGATGATGTTAATGATTATACCATAAATAGTGGCATAGTTATTTTCAGGACATTGTGCAGCGTTGTTTTAATTATTGCCAGGACACCACAAATAGATGGGCGTCTCATCATACTCTTTCTCCACACACACATCCATCACTCCTTTAAGAAAAGCCATGTGAAGCAACTTTAGCCATAGCATGCGCTCCATTTTTGATGGAGCAGCATTCCATTGCATTCCAGAGTGAATAATAATAAAAAAAAACATTTCATCGGTGGCGGTGGTTGGTTAAGAACTTTTTTCTTTTTTAGTTTTATTTATACACTTTTTGCTTGATGGGCTTTTTGAATTTTTATTTTGTGTAATTTGAGGTCGGTCTTCTTATCAGCCCCTTCTCTTACATTTCCACCCGTAGAGTTGGAGCTCTTTGGGACAGATTTAAGATGTACGTGGCATTCATGGAGTGTGTGAGCGTACTTGCACGTAGAGATTTGATGAGTTTTTTTTTGTGAGTGATTGCCATCTTCACCACCATCGCGCCGCTCCACCATTTCAATTATAACGATAAGTGACGGCGCGGTCTGAAAGATAATAAGGGTCCTCTATTCAATTTCGCCGAAATCATTCGCAGCGAATTGATTCACTGAAAATACAACATAATGATCCTCCCGATGACACGTGAAATTATTTGTAATACGTTGGGATGGCGGCTTCCGTGGATAATGCCGGCCGCCTTCAATTTTTTTTTAATTCCAAAAGATTTGGTCTGGTTGGACCAAAAAAAATTGAAGTTGTATTGCTTCGTTTCCTTGAATGAACTATCCTGTGGATTTGGAATTCAGCACCAAGGCCGCATAATAGCTAATGAACATAAAATCATTCACTTTTCGAGTTTTTCAAAACATCTCTGGTTGACTTAATGAATAAAAATCAAGTTTATTAGTCCACTTCCAAATTAAAACACAAAATATTATTTTAACATTTAAAATACATTTATTTCTTCGTTCGTTTTTTTTTTCGCTTTTCACCTATCAATTCATTTTTATGCGGATTCCTTTGTCTTATTATTTTTTTAATTAGCTCTTAACATGAGTTTTTTTATTTATCTAATTTAAATTTTTATTTCATAATCTTATACGCTAATCAATTTATTTTCTCTTTGTAAAATTTAAATATTATTGGATTTCATACAAATTATACATCATATTATATAACTATAAAAAACATAAAAAAATTCTCCACATATTTTTCTTTTGTTTGTAATATTTTTTCTGCTTTGTTGTTTATTTTGTTTTTGTTTTTATTCAATATTACAATTCTTATTTAATTTTTTAGTAACATTATATGTAATCATTTGCTTTTGAGCCATAAGTGAGTTTGGTTTTGTTGATTTTTTTAAAATGTATTTGCGAAAAGATCTTTACAAATGGAGACATTTTTTTGAAGATCTTTTCATGCATAACACTATTATTTTTTTTTGTTTAGTTATTATTATTTCTCTTTTGAATAAATTGTATCTCATAAACTATTTTTTTTTAATATTCCAATGGAAAACATATATTTGTCGAGGTTAACTTATCCTGCCTTTGCTTTTGTTCCTAACTTAAGTAAATATATAATTTTTTGTGTTTTCTATTTTCAACAATTAAAAAAATGGATGTTTTGTTTTTCTTAGTATGCATTATTGTTTTTTTTTTGTTTGTTTTAGTTTATTATTTAGTTTTTTTTTGTTTGTTTTAATGATAAAATATATAAAAAATTCAATTGATATACAAATCTCCGGTTTACTTAGATAAAAACATATTATTTTATGTTAGGAATATTGGCTATGTTTAGTTTTTTGTTTGTTTTTTTTTTTTTTAAGTAAAAAACTATTTGTTTGATGAGAAATTAAAGTTGTTGGTAAATATATTCTTAAAGTTTTTTTCTTTTTGGTTTATTTCATTTCCACATTTTTTTTTTATTTTCTTGGTTTTTGTTTAAAGGAATGCTGTTTCATTTATTTTAGATATATGTTTTATTAATTTAAAATGTAACAAATTTAAATGTTTAACTTTTCTTACACTTCAATTTTATTGCACTACAACGTGCAATAAAAAAAGTGAATGCTAAATTATTATATGTATATATGTTTTTTTTTGTAGGAAGATAAAGAAAACAGAAAACGTTTTCAGATGAATGAAAAAAATAATAAACATTTCGAACTTGGTTGCCAAAAAATTGTTAAATTAAGGAGAATTAAAACTTATTAAATAAATAAGAAAGAAAATTTAGTTATAAAATGGAAATAACAGTTATTTCCTTCCTTTTCTGTCAAAAGATTTAATTGTTTATAAATCATCTAGCCTTGTGGAAGTAGAAAATAAACCTGAAGTTGCAAATTTTAATAAGTTTAAAATATAAATCTACTTGCTTCAAGAAAATAATCTTTTCAAAACCTTAAGCTACTCAATGATTATTCATAAAGTTTGTCCTTGTTGATTCTCATCATTTAGAGTCCCTTGTACAACTACTAATCTATAGTGTTTGTGTGTTTTGGAGATTGATTTTTTTGATTTGATAAGTTTAAAGTTTTTGTTAGTTTTTTTTTTAATTGCATATTTGGTAGAAAACAACAATTATGAGTAACAAACAAAAAAGCATGGAAATCTTCTTCAAAATTACTTATCTAGGAATTTAGCAATGTTTTCTTAACTGAACTGAATATAAAGTAAAACAGTCAGTTATTAATGGAATCTTAGTATTGCGTTTGGAAGGCACAACAACATTTACCTTGTAGTAATCATAGACTGCATAAGATCTTCCTATCCTTTCTGCAGCTGTTCGAAAACAAAGAAACTGATTCCAACTACTGGTTTAATAAGGAATGCAATCATTTACGTGGCTGGAAAAAAATAGGGTCTATAATGATATAATCTATTTAGAAAACAAATAAGGAGCTTATAAATCCCTGTTTAAGAGCAAAAAAGAAAAAAATATGCCTTCTAGACCACATCTTTATACTAAGAATCATCGCTGAAGAATGGAAAAAAATGTATTGTTTTTTGTCTCGATTTCAAATCAGAGTTTGATGCAGTAGATAGACATACACTAATAGGTAAGTTTTATGGGTTAGGGTAGGGATGTGCAAACATGTTGTTTTATACTCTCTGCCTCATTTTTAGCAATATGGTGACGACATGTGGTTTGTATGTAAATTCAGAGTGGAAAGAAAAAAACAATAAGGATTTCGTTTGCAAAAACAAACATCACTTATATTTTAGTATTTACTAATCAGGTTTCCAAAAAACGCAAAACTTCCTGCAAATTGATGTTTTCTGTGCTGATCTCAATTGAAAGAGAATGCCACTCTATAATTCTACTTCAATACAAAAAATAAGGTTTTCTAAAATGCACAGTTTGCATTTTTCAAACACTGCATGCATGTCTAAGATAATAAATATTTGATCCGGAATTCCTCAGGGAAGCCACATTGGTCCACTTTAATTTCTACTTTTTTATTCACGACATCGCTTCGATAATTTCATATTACAAGATTTTGAAGTTTGCTGATGACTTCTAACCAAATGGTTCTTTATTTCTACAACATGACATTAACAAAGTTTTTGTCTGGTGAATGGAACTCAGCAGAATGAAGTGTTAGGTAATGTCATACTATTTTAATGTAAAAGGCATTGTAGAAAGAGTTAATGTTTTAAATGACTTAGGAGTTTTGTTTGACATGAAACTATCATTTAATTCACAAATGAAATCACAAGCAATACAAAGAACCGAAATGGATTCATTTTGAGAAATCTCTAAGAATTTGATGAGCCCTACATCGCTACATATAAATAGTGCGCACTTGTCCGTCTTATTTTGGAGTACTGCAGCTGTTTATGGTGTCCAAGCTACCAAGATACTATAAATAAAATTGAAAGGGTTCAAAAAAGATTCTCGATATTTGCTATTCGTTACCTTCAGTGGGTCCCAAAACCTACATCTTTCACCATACAAGTAGTTCTTCGATCTTATAAGCCTTTTCAAGCTATCTTAATTTTTAACTTTTAACGGGACCCAGAATTTTAATGTCAGAGAATAAAGTTTAAAAGGACATCAAAAGCAAAGTAAATATCTAATATTAATTTCATCCGAACTATAAACTGACCTGTTTTAAAGATTTTCAAATTTTAATGAAAGTGAAAAATCAAATAAATTAGACTCCGTGTTGTATTTCTCATTTCTTTTGCAACAATATATACAACAAAAAACTAAAGAATTTTTTCAGATAATGGTGATTAATTCACCATAAAGTTACCATTTTTCCATTAAAGGTTCTGAATAATTCACTTAAAGATATTAACACAAATAATATTTATTTTTAGCAAACAATGGAAGGCTTTTTTGTGTAATTAATTGTTTTCTGTGTTGGTTTTTATTATATATGACTTAAAGTTTAGTTTTAAATATAAAACCCTATAAACGTATTATTTATTTTCATTTTAGTTTTATTTTTTGTTAATGCATTTTCAATTAATTCTGTTTAATTTAATTTAATTAATTCAATGTTTTATTTTTCTTTTTACAAAATATTCTTTTTTTATACTATATTGTCAAATTTTACAATTAAATAATTGTAGTTTAATTTCGAAATTATTACACTAGTACTTTTAATACGTATTAATTAGTTTTGGTGTTCTTAACTTATTAAACAAATTAGAATTTAATTTTAGTTTGTTTATGTTTTTCTTATTCTTAAAATTAATAAACAATAACAAAATCATAGGTCACATTATGAGTAGATAAATCGCAACATAATTTTGTTTGACATTTTTTCAGAAGTTTTCATTTTGAGCCAACTACTCAATTGCAAATTAATTTAATAAAATTACAAACAATTAATTAAATTACAAACAAAATAAAATACACTTTTTTTACAAACAAAATAATTAAGTTTTATTTACATTTAAATAATCTCTACTCACAATGTAAAGTTTGATTAAGTTTTTCATTCTTTTTTTTTACAAAAGGCATATTTATTGGTTGGGTTGGATGATAGTTTAAATAAATATCTTCTATTTCGATAGTGTTTTTCATCTAAAAATAAAATTCAGATTACGATTAAAACTATTTCATTTAAATTAATATTTTTGCTGAAATTATATAGTACATATATACAATATTTATATATTAATAATAAAAATTAAATTATAAGAAAAAAAATTAATGTATGATTAATAACAAAGTTAAGCAAAAACGAACAGATTTTTTTTTAATTCAAAACAAACGTTACAATTTTCTTAACAAAAAAACACTTGATACAAAATAAGCTCTTATTTTAAACACCATCAAAATAAAAAGAAGGATTTTTTTTAAATTTATACTTTCAAATTTTATTTATAGAATAATAAATAATAATTTATTCCGAAAATTATTTACGTGCTTAAATTAAAATTACACAAAACATTTATTAAAAAAAATATTCACTGAAAACTTGTTCTTTATTTATTAAACTATACAAAAAAAAATAAGCAAAGTTGGTTTGTTTTAGTCAAATATAATCAGTCTTATTGCCAAATTTTTTAAAATTAAAACAAAAGTTGTTTAGAAAAAAAAATTTACACAAAAAATAATTAATTAAATGGTATTTTCTTAATTTTAAATGCATTTGTTCTCATTATATGCCTCGCATCTTATAAAATATATTAAATTTCAATTAAATTTAATATTAAGTTGTATAATAACAAATTATTATACATGCTTTGTTTTTATTTTATAATATTTCTTTATACAAATGTATGGATAAATGCTTTCATTTTATCGTACATTGTTATAAGTAATATTTTTAATTGTATGAATTTTAGTTTTTTTTTTTGTCATTTTGGATGGAGATATGTCTAAGCTACTTATTTTGTCTGGTTTTTGAAATTTGGATTCTTTCTTTTCAAAAACACCTTCTGCACTATGTGGATTTAATATATTTTCTCTGAGTAGTTTTTTCTTTTAATTGTTCTATAATCTTTTTTTTTTACAAATTACAACCCTTTTCCAGTTTTGATTTTAGGATTCTGAATTATTTTCTCTTTTTTGTAGACAAAAAATTAACATCGATTTTGTGTTTGTCTGTTAATTTTTTAAAAATTATTATTATTACATATGAGCTATAAAAACTTCAACTTTTTTTTTGTAATTTATTTTGAAAAATATTCTTTGAAAATTGCTATATTACAATTATTGTTTTTTTGCGATTTAATGGGAAATTTTAATTTATTTTTGGTTTCGTAAGGAGGGCAATACGTTTTCTTTATAGCGAGTAAGAAAGTGTTGTAGAAGTTTTGATTGGTAGTTGAGTAAGAATAAAAAAAAAATAAATTTCATGTTATAAATTATGTCATTAATAAGGAAAACATTAATAAATGACATGAACTGGTAAGTTTACCTCTTTTTCATTTGTTTGAAGGGTCACCGAATTAAAACACTTTCCACAACAGAATTTTTTTTAAAGATAGTAAGTATCCTTGCTGCTTTTTGAGGTCAAGTCTAATTAGGATTAATTAATTTATTTTTGTATAGAATTAATATTATTTATTATATGTTTTGCCAAAGCAAAGGGGACAAAAGAATAATGTACCACAGATTAGGACTAGGACTAGTTGATAACAAAATGAGTTCGGTTATGAGTAATTCTAAACTAAGAAATTAACTGGACACAATTGTAAAAATTCCTTGAAAATGTGAAGTAGTCCTTATTAAATTTCCTCGTGTTTTAAGACATTACCGTGTAACTCAGGAAAAAACTGACACACGAAAAGACTAACAAATTAACGAAGAAGAGAGAATGTGCGTCCAACCACTTTTTTCTAAAAATGTTCCTCAGTCATAGTCATTATACTCGAGGTTAAGGCGAGGCAATATGGTCAATTCCAGTTTTAGGGAATTGGTAAGTTCTTTGGATTGTTTTAAAGTAATAATAAATATTATTGTATTCAGAATTGTTGTGTCTTATTACCTTGAAAAGAAACAGAATTTCCAGGCGTTTCTAAAAAGTTAGTTGAAAAGAAGCTCTTCAAAGGGAAATATTTAAATTACAAGAGCTTCAACATACCGACATTTGTACATATCTTATAAAAATTTATTTAAAGCGGGTATTAATTAAAGGGTTCTTGTAGTAAGTAAGTATCAAAGGACCTCTCCAATGAAAAGCATTAACAACTTAATAGACATTAAAACTTGGCCTTAGAGAACTATATATATAAAAAAACTATATTAAATAAGGGAGAACCACCATTCTTTTGATATTTCTCAATTCAGTGCTAACTTTTAAATTCTCCAATCGATAAACCGTACAGTTAAGAAGACTAAGAACAGTATAGAAACAGCCAGTTGCAGAAGGTTAGAGTATTGGCAGATTTAATACCTCAAAATTGTTCTACGATAAGGACTTAAAGGAATAAAATAAGTAAACATGAGTTTGATACTTTTGTTATCAGATGGTTCTAACTTTTAATGCAGAAGGCTATGGAGCAGAGCAACTATTTTCAATGTCATGTATTAAAAAACATTACTAGTTAATAAGATTCCTTCATTCAGGCTGGTGACCTAGGGAAGAGTAACCAGGAAAATTTCTTGCAGTTCTTTATAGACTAGGACGCTCAAAGCCTTGGGTCATAAAACTGAATGGCGTCGTCCCTCAGCTATCAGGATGCATGCAAGAATGTTTAAAAATTCTGCCTCCTATAAAGCGCTTTTGTTGATTTAAAGAGGTCTATAAAAAAGTGTCTCTTGGTTCACTCTAAGCTATCTTTTATTTCACTATGATTCGAATGAGGTAATTCACCTTTCAATTTTTTTTTCATAAATCGCTGTTTGGAAAAGCTATTGGGAAACCACACGTCCTTTACAAAATAGTCTGAAAAAGTCCATAAGATTCCTATAACTAGTTTTCTCTCCCGTCTAACTTTATGTTATCCTTTAATCTAGAGAAAACAATAGATTCACAGAGATTGGAAATTAAGTGAACATTTTCAATACACCTTTGAAAAATAGTATTAAACATACTTAGAAAGAGCACATTGTCAACAAAGAGTATAAAAAGAGCAGGTTCCAGGTGGTTTCCCTGAGTGTCCCGAACATTTTTTTTAATTTTAAAAACTATTTTGCAGAAAATTGTTATCCTTTTCAATGTTGAAAGGTTTTCTTCAATGTCATGTTTAAGGAAGAAATATTCGAGAACAGCTTTATTAATAAGAGAAATCAAGGTAGACTTTGAACGCCTTTCAGTATTTGCCGACTTTGTGTGCATTCAAAGCATTCCAAATATCAACACGGCTCTTTTAATATATGGATATTGTTCCAAATTTATCTCTTCATAGTTTTTTTTTTTTATTTTTCTTTCTGTGATGGGATAATCGATAGTTTTAAGAATTTGATATTATCAACAAATTTAATATTAAATTACTTAAAAAAAAATATTTAAAATAGTTACTTTAAGTCAATAATTTAGGCCAAACTTCCAAATCACCACTTCTTGCCAGGTTTCTCAAACGCTTTGAATTTGTGTAAAATTAAAATTTCCCATGATTATCATTTTTTTAATTAAAAAAAACAACTTGTATGTAACAAATATTTAAAAACAGTTAACACTGTATTTATTTTGTTCACCATCTAATTAATTTTCTGTTTTAAAAAATATATATATATTGTAATTTATATAATTTGTAGTTCTTAATTTAATTAAAAAATATTAATTCCATTTAACTTATTTGACTTAATAATGTTTTTTTTTATTTTTTAAACTTTACACCTCGCTTTGAGGTTTTCTGTTTTTTTTTTCAAATGTTTTTGGTTTTCATTATGAAGCCCTTTTGGCACTGAAATTCACAGTTGTATTCAATTAAAGTGTTTATTTAGTGTTATTCTCAAATAGAATACTTTGAATTTGTTAAAAATAAAATTATGATTTTACATTTATATTTAAAAAAAAAAAAATCATTTTCTTTATTTATATTTACAAATATTTACATGAAAAATATAAAAATTAATTCATAAAAATAACAATTCACAAGGTACCTGTTTATGGTTGGTTTTTCTTTGTCTATTTCTGTAATTGTTCTATTAATTTTGTTAATAAATATATTGTTTTTTTTTATAATTTTCTCTTTGATAGGAATCATTGGTTGTTTTTTGTGGTTAGTGTTGACACTTTTACATGTAAGGTTGTTTTTTTTTGGCTTTTATTGATGGATGTTTTGCAGTAATTTTAAAACTAAAAAAAGGAAGTCAATTGAAATTTAAATAATTTTGTTGAATTGCCTAAATTTTGGTTTTACATTTAATAATTTTCATTTTGTTGTACAAAAATACGTATATTAATTTTGTAATATTTTCCGAAATCTTAATTTTTTATTCAATACAATTTTGGTTTGACATATGTAATTACTTTTATTTTTTATTAGTAAACAACCGTGCCGCTCTTTTTTATTTTGTTTTCATTTTTATACATACAGGGGTTTGTTTATATATATATATATATATATATATATATATATATTTATATATACCTACATAAAAAAGTAAATTTTTTTCAAGGCTTAAAGACACAAAAATATTAAAAAAAATAATATACAAATATAATATAAATTAATGTTTGAAATTGAAAAAAGAATAAGATTTGTAAGTTAAAACGTAAAACATTAATTTATGTTATAGTTGAAAGTTGAATATTATTTTTATTAGATGGTGATGCCATTGGTGAGGGAGTGGCAACAAAGAGACTCGTAGAGGCGGTTTCTGTAGTTAAACTTCGTTCCTCATAGACCCGTTCCTGTAAGTGGAAAAAGAAATGATTTTAAATTTGTAAATCCTGAAATAAAATATTAATAGTTTACTATTAATTTATTTCGTAAGAGGATATAAGAGAAAAATCTTGGTAAACATTACATTTCCAGAAGGCATTACTTATTTTTTTTTTACCACGAAAAGCATTTTGGTGCAGTTGCATTTTTTTTCTTTTTTTAAGAGTTTTTGCCAGTTTCATTTAAATTGTAATGTAGGTGTATATTTCCAATTAATTATAAAATGAAACCTAAGGGAGCTTATTTTGATAAAATTATAAGACGCTTTTTTATTTACTTTTAATCTCTAAAGATAGAGAGCGACCGATATTTACTAGATGAATTTAAAGACTGACAATGAACTCTAAAATAAAATATATAAATTGTCTTTAGTATGAGACTGATTGATGGGACGCAGTTTTCCTTCCCACTTTAGACGTTTTTCGTTGTTTGATCATGTTGTATTGTGCGGTCTGTACTCGATAGAGTTAGCCTCGTCGCAAAATGTTTCACCAATTCTGATGAAATTTTGTGGGTCTATTCTTTATATATAATAGAGAAGGTTTAATTAATTAAAAGCCCATACATTTAGAATTTTTAAAAGGCCACAGCTTACAGAAAAACACGATAGTCATTTGCCTCAATGCGGTTGATATGTTGGATTTAGAAAGCAATATTTTCTTTCCTTTCTAACGAAAAACAAACCGACAGTTATTTTTACTTGCGATTATAGGGCAAGTTAAGGGTTCGCGAATATAAAAACAATTGAGATAACAATGAAACATGACATTACGATGATTGAACTTTAATTTGTAGGCCTAAAAATAACGGTACCTGCCATATGACCGTTTACGAAAAGTTTATTTTCCTCGAAAACGGCTCCAACGGTTTTGATGAACATTTTTGAGTATTTTTGTGTTGTTATTGGCTATCACTTGACTATAACCAAATTTACGGGAAAAGTCTATTAACGGTACCTTTCATATAACGGTTTTTTTTAATTTTGGGCTTTCTCGGCAACAACTCTTTGGATTTCTGTCAAATTTTATATTTGAAAAGATCTAGGTAGCAAAATTAATTCTGCATACCAACATTTTTAATAACTTTTTTTCAAATTAAAATAAATTTTTGATTTTTTTTTTGAAAAATCAATATTTTTAAAACTAATCAAAAAATATTATTTCAAATTCTATAATCACATGTATATTAATGAAGTTTAAAAAACTGCATACAAAAATTTTAATAAATTTTTTTTTCAAAAAACTAAAAATAAAAAAAATATGATTTTATCAAAACCGGTCCTACAATTTATAAATACATTACAGTATGATCGCGTACTTCAATTTTACTAAAAACCGTTTAGTATTGTGGTTTTGATACTTTTTATAAGTTCAAACTGTGTTGTTTTCAAAGTAAATGTTACTTGTTTCTGTCAAAGATCTTGCTTTCCAATGTAATTAGGCACACAAGAGCAAGTACGTGCGACCCAGTCGTGCCCATTTTTTATTTAGATAAGCTGATAATTTTTTTGGTAAAAACATGAAAAAGTTGATTCTTAATTGTTTAGCAAAAATATTATCTTTTCTGCAGAACCATACGAATGTTGAAGGTTGATTTTCTTATTTATTTTTAATCCGTTTTAAAATTGGAGACCTTTAAGTACTCTTGTTTCAAGCTGGCTTAAATATGAGTATGTCTGGTGTTAGACGTTAAAGTCAGATCTTTACACGAAACACACATGAACTTACTTGTGACTTTTCGTATCTGAATCTCTTCCAAATTGTCGTCTTTGGTTCCATAGGTGTGCCATCAACATTATAATTCGGATTCGAATATGTCAGCACCGATCGACTGGATCCGCGTGAGTTTCTCTTTGGTTTGTTCTTTTTTGAATTTAAGACCAGAACTGAAAATTTATTCAACAATTAAATTAAAAGAAAACAATCCCAAAAACATATAAGCAATTTCTTACCTAAAATAGCCAACACCACCAATATGATCATCACTGTTACCACTCCACTAGCCACTATTACAAAGCGTTCCTGTATTGTCCGTTGATCAGTTGCCGATTCCTCTTCGGCTGAGCTTGTTCCAGCTGTCACTTCATCCGGGTATTCAAGGGTCTCGTCTGAACGGCGTGGAACAATGAAAGCAGGTTCCAGCTTACATGTCCGTTTATCGGGGATGTCAGGACACGCACAGACGTAATCGTGCCCACGGAACAAACACAAATGAGAACATCCGCCATTATCAGTTGAACATTGATTCCAATCTTCAGGTTGTCGCTTAGCAGAGACAGCTCTGATGTCCAGAGCTCCACTCAAGGAATGTCGGATTTCACCAATGTTGGTGTAACCATTGCGTGGAGTCTTTTTGGCTCGATATACAGATTTGTTGTACCAGTCGGTCCAATATATCGCCGAATCAAACTAAAAATCAAACGAGAGTTAAAAAGGAAGATTTCAAAACGTCTTTAGGAATCTCATACTAAAGTACATCCGTATGGGTGAGTTACAAACGGAATTATCGCAGTTCGTTTTTTGCCATAGAAGTCAACCTGTTCGATTCGATCATGTAGGGCATCAGCCCAAAACAGACGACGAGATCTAGAAAGGGAATTGTATAAATGAAGTATTCCTAAGTGAGAGAGCTTTGTTTCTCTTACTCAAAATCGATTGCCAATCCATTAGGAAAACCAAGCTCTGTAGTAACAATGGGAGTCCGGTTGGTTCCATCAAGAAGGCAGCGCTCTATTTTCGCCGGTTTACTCCAATCAGCCCAAAAGAGGAAACTTAAAGAGTAAAAGTCAAACTAAAGCGCTGAAATGGGGAATTAAAAAAAATTTACCCTTTCTTTGGATAAACAATCAAGGCCCTTGGATCGTTAAGTTCTTCGGAAATAATTGCTTTGCGGGAAGATCCATCTAGCCGGCAAACTTCAATGATCTTCCGATCTGTGTCGGACCAGTAGACATTGTCTGCAACCCAGTCCACCGCCATTCCATTGGGAGTTATTAGCCCAGAGTCAACAATCACCTTGTTGTCAGTAAAGTTTAGAAGATTGACCCTTCGGATGATATCCAGGTTGACGTCGGCAAAGAATAGTAGTGATTGCTTGTGGTGGTAGTCCAAAACAACGCCTCCATGAACTCCTTTGATAGGCAGGACAACGTCCATGAAATCTGGAGTGTTGAGAGATATCATTCCGATACCTGAACGTTGTGCTATCAAAAGGTAGTCCTAAAGAGAGGGAGTTTCAAATGTTTAATTCTTCAACTAAAAAGCCTGATATAACTTACGTCTGGCAAGGTTTGACACTCTGTTATGCTGTCATCTTTCAGCCTCAATCCAATTGGGCATTTGCATGAGTATCCAGTAGGAGTTCTCAAACACAAATGAGAGCATCCACCATTATCCTTGCCACACACGTTTTCTTGGAGTGTCACATTTGTCTTAAAAGCAGAAACCCCACATGAAAACACCTGACTCCAATTACTTCTTATAGAAAAACCTACCGTTATGATCTTAATGTCCATAAGACCATCAACGTTAACTATCACATCCGACCGAATCGATATATTCTTCCGATCTGCCATGTGAAGGGCCTTTGACTTCCAGTCTGTCCAATAGATATGTTTAGGTGTGACAGCCAAAGCGTAGGGATGATGCAGGGCAGCCATAATCAACTGCCGTTGATTGCCAGTATAGTCACAAGAATCAATGGTCTTCAACTGAGCATCAACCCAGAATATTCTCTTCATTTCCAGATCCACGGAAAGACCATTTGGCCAGCCAAGTTTGCTTGTAACAATTTTTGTTCTCTCCGCTCCATCCATGTGGGCTTTTTCGATTTTCCTGAAATGACCCCAGTCAGTCCAGAAAAGGAGACCAGCTTCATAGTCATGGGCCAAGCCACGAGGTGATTCCAGATCTTGCCAGGCAATTAGATGACGATTCTTGCCATCTAGGTTGCTCACTTCGACAGTATGACGACCAGCGTCTGTCCAATACATCTGGAAATATACAAAATAGAAGATACTTCTATGTCAAGCTTGGATCAATAAGACTCTTACATTTCTTCCAACAGAATCGATTATCAATCCATCCGCGTTGTCCAAACTCTCTCCAATAACCTGAGTAACATGTAATCCATCTGCAGTCGAGCACATAATAACGTTCTCCACAGTGTCAGACCAATAAATTAGGCCCGTCTGTTGATCCACGTCAAGAGCAACTGCATTGGTGATCGGTGGCAATGGGAGTAAAACATCAATCATATGAGCAAAATCCAAGGAAATCTGGCGAATGTCCATGCGATGGGCGAAAAGTATATAAGTTGATGGTCCACTGTAACAAGTTCTCATGTCCTCCTGTAGAGTGAAGAAAATTGAATCAAACTTCTTTAGGTTGGAGATCAAGAATTAAATAATCCTACCGATAGCTTCACACCAATGGGACAAGCACAGCTGTAGCCTGTTGGATTTAATAAGCACAGATGGGAACATCCTCCATTGAAACTGCCACATGTGTTCTGCATCCCCCTGCGTGAACGATGAAAAACTCGAAGGTCCATCAGATCGCTGGTATTGGCGATTATCGTTTTTATATTTTGTCCTGTCAACTTGTCAGCGACTTTGACAGATTTGGTTTCCCAATCGGTCCAGAAGATCTTGTTTTCGTTGATGTCTAATCCAAACGGATGACCTAGGCCAGTACCTGAATAAAATAGAGGTAATTTTGTTTAAAAATCTTCAAATGAGCTATCCGTCTTCGGAGCATGAACTTCTCGTTACAGAACCTTCTCTTACAGTTTGGGAGTCGTTCTGTCCGTTAACTTCCTGAAATGTGTCTCTTACCTATGATTACTTTACGAGCTGTGCCATCGAAATTCATGTTCTCAATTGTCTTAAATCCTCCATCCACAAAATAGATCTTCTGGTTGTCATAATCCACAGCCAAGCCATTGGGGAATTTGAGGTTCCTCGTTGTTACTATTGTTCTATACTTTCCATCCATTCCGGATCTTTCAATCATAGGTATCTCACCCCAATCAGACCAAAACATCAAACCATCTGAAAAAAGTCAGCTTAAACCCACTTCAACTTCAAATATCAAACATGGAATTTCCATACCGATTGGATTGACAACAATATCCCGAGGCTTATCCAACTTCTCCCATATCAATATTGATCTCATATTGCCATTGGTCATAGCTACTTCTATCCGGTTTGTAGCCGGATCAGTCCAATATATCTTATGAGTGATCCAATCTAAAGCTAAGCCAGCCGGGGATACCAGGTTCGAATGAACAAGCTTTTGCTGATAGCTTCCATTGAGATGAGCTTTATTGATCGAAGAACGTTCTACATCCGTCCAATAGATAAAGTCGGTTTCACTGCACCAATCTAGCGCAACGGTATGTTTCAAGTTATCCAACGGAACAATCATATCAATGTCATTGGCTAAAGCGGGTTTTGTGTTGAGCTGGCGTAGCCGGATGTCCTTTCGACGTGCCACTAAAAGCAGCTTATCTGGGGCACTATTGCAGGTTTTTCTAAAGATACAAACACAATTTTAAGTTGTTATGATACTTGGATAGATTTAGTAAACTTACTGGTCTTCCTTTAGAGTCAGTCCAATTGGACAGCCACAACGACGAGAGGTCTTATTCGGGAGACACAAATGAGTACATCCACCTCGCAGTCCACGTCGGTCCTTTTGACAACGATCAGTGTATTCTGGTTGTCTTGCTGGATGATAGGCGTGGATGTCCATTGGGAAATGGAAGTTTTCATGTACGGATCGGAATCCTTTGCCAGATATTTTATTTGCCGCAGACACTGTCTTGGTATTCCAGTCGGTCCAATACATTGTGTCTTCGAAAATTGTCAATGCGAATGGATGTGGAAGATGGCTGCTAAGAATCTGTAAGAAAATTTACATAAGTCACAGAACTTTGTCACACTTTCTCTTAAGTCTCCTCTCAGGAAATTCATCAATTCACTTACCTTAACTCTATCTGTCCCATCGAAATTGGAACTTTCAATTGCATGCTGCTTAGCATCTGCCCAATACAACTTCCGACTTGGATAATCTATCGTCAGACCATTTGGCCAGGTAACACCTTTAGTGATGATAACTGTCCTTTGTGAACCATCCATATAGGCATATTCAATCTTAGGATTTGGGCCTAAAAAAATAGTAAGATCACAAAACTATCAAAGGCAACCAGAGTTTACTCAAAACTCACCCCAATCAGACCAAAACACTATAGCTTCACCAGGATGCACTACAATTGCGCGCGGCTTGTCCAAGTCATTAACAGCTATCACCGATCTAAGATTACCTTGAAAGTTCGACACCTCAACTCTTCTCGTACCAGAATCGGTCCAAAAGAGCAAATCATGAACCCAGTCTACAGCAATACCCCCTGGAGAATCTAGACCCCATTTGATAATATCTCGCACTCTAGTTCCATTCATATAAACCATTTTTATCACATCTGTCGATATATCCGACCAAAACATTAGACCCTTTTTGAAATGATAGTCTAGAGCTATGGCATTGTGTAAGCCCTTCACCACAGCTGTGTATCGGTTGTTGCTCAGAGTCGCCTTCCGTATGTCCCAACGATTTGCTACCAACAGTTGCATAGCTCCACCTAACGCCTTGCATGTTCGTAGATCTGGTCTCAGGACATAACCACTCTCGCAGGAGCACCTAAAACTTCCCATGGTGTTTTGACATTTTTGAGAGCAGACTGGATTCGAAAGGAACTGGCATTCATCGATATCAGTGCAACTGAAAGTTGAAAAAAAAATAAGAAAAACCTTTTTTTAAATTAAAAAAGGACCAACTTTTTCTTATTTGCATGCAACAAATATCCTAGATGACAAGCACACTCATCACGACCTCGAGCTGTTGTAATGCACAGTTGCTCACAACGTGTATTGCTAACGCACTCCTTAACTCGTGGGCAATTAATTTCATCTTCGCCTAAAGGACAATCATTCTGGCCATCGCAAACGTGTTTCTGATGTACACATATCCTTAATTAGAAAAGAGAGTTATCAATGGAAACTAGATTTTTCATATGAAAATTCCCATACTTCAAATTGGTAAAGTTTTTCTTAGCTGGACACAAGAACTGGCCAGGATCACAAGCCAAATGACACTCGACTTCGTCTTCTCCTGAAGAACAATCAGGATATCCATCACAGAGCCAAGTAGACTATGCAAATAAAATATTAGAAATTAAGGAGTTTGTTTCATAAAGATGATGGTAAGTTCTTACCAATATGCAACGTCCATTGAGACAAGTAAATTCGTCAGTTGCACACGTTGTTGGTTGGCTGTTATTCATGTTGCCGCAATCCTTTTCATCTTCTCCGCCATCGCAATCCTGTTCCTTGTCACATTTCCAGCGGTTCGGTATGCATGTCCCGTCGGCGCATCTTTAATATAAATTACAAAAAATAACAACAAATGTCATTTATATTTTATATTATATTTTGAAACATACAATTTAAATTATTTATTTTGAAAATTATTTAAAACTTTGAAATTTGTGACATTCGTATCGAACATAACACACCTAACAACCTGCATTGATTAATTATTTTTTATTGGCGCGACAGCTCCTTAAGGAGCCACGGCTTAGTGATTTATACTCTCAACCATTCCTGTATGTGTGTTGTTAATCTGCAAGAATTGAAGGGACCTACAGTTTACCGCCGAGTCCTAACGGCTACATGAAATGCACTTTTCGAGACAAATTTTACTCTTGGAGGTTTTGTCAGTTTCTCGCAAGAGGCAGTAACCCGGAAAAAAGGTGACTCTGGGCGGGATTTGAACCCAGGCTTTTCGCTCAGCAGTCCGACACACTAACCACTCACTAAGCCATGAAGTCCATAAATCTCGAATTGAGGCTATTCAGCATAGATTTATTCGCTTTGCTCTTAAAGGCCTTCCATGGGAAGATCCATTTAATCTGCCCCCTTATGAGAATCGAATTCGGCTTCTGAATCTCCAATCCCTTTCTCACAGACGGGTCAGTAATGATCTTGTGTTTTTTCATCAATTTCTTTCTGGTCAAATTGATGCTCCTGAATTACTTTCCTTGGTAGGTTTTAACTATCGGGGAGGCTCTTACCGATTGCGTAATAAAGAACTCTTGTATTGCCCCTACCATAGAACTAACTATGGCATGCATGAGCCATTAACTCGCATGAAAAGGTTGTATAATACCAATCACCTTCAGATTGATTTTAATTTGAACAAAAAGCAGTTGAAACAAAACTTCTATTTGTTATATGTTTTATTTATCTTATTTTTATTTATTTTTAATTACTATTTATTGTTAACGTGTCTGTGAACCGTCTTTCTTTAAGTTTGTAAAAAAAATTATTTTGTTTTTTTTTTTGTTTAAATATTGTTCATTATTTTTTTTGTAGTTAATACATGAATTGATAATTTTTTTTGTGTTTATCTTCAGTCCTACGTTCTTTTTGTGTTGGTGTTGGGTAGTTTGTAACTGCTAACACCTGCATTCATGATGAAGAGCGTAAATAAGTTGCGTACATATGAGTTTGCTCTAAACTTAGTACCACTTGACCTCTGAAATGCAAAAAAAAAAAAAAAAAAAGCCACGCGGCACCACAAATATTACTAAATAAATTCAAATTAAATTTATTGGCGCGACAGCTCCTTAAGGAGCCAAGGCCTAGTGACTTATACTCTCAACCATTCCTGTGTGTGTGTTGTTACTCTGCAAGAATGGAAGGGACCTACAGTTTACCGCCGAGTCCGAACGGCTACATGAAATGCACTTTTCGAGACAAATTTTACTCTTGGAGGTTTTGTCAGTTTCTCGCAAGAGGCAGTAACCCGGAAAAAAGGGGACTCTGAGCGGGATTTAAACCCAGGTTCTTTCGCTTAGCAGTCCGACACACTAACCACTAAGCCACGGGGCACTACTACCACAAATATTACTACTGCCCCTATAAATAATAATTTATATGATGTTGTGTGCTCAGTCGTAACGCTGACGTAAGCGCGGAATTAATCAAATCCAATGGTCTCATTGACAAATCTCTTCACTCTTCCTGGATTTGTTTAAATAAAAGAAACAAACAGCTCCGCGCCACAAAATCTGTATACATTCGTGATTTCATAACCAAATATTGCAGAATTTGGTTATGAATCACGGTTCTGCTAAAGTCATGAAAAATAATTTAAATCAGATTCGGTCTTATTGAAAATCCAATTCCTAAGTTCTTTGTCAGAGACTGAGATCTGGAAGGTCAATCGGAGTTCCTTCTAAATGATGTCCTAGACGAGCCCAAGCACTATGATATGAACAGGAACAATATTTCAATCCTTAACGAAATACTATCTGCCCAAGACATGACCACTGACCTTCCTGAACTCCCTCAAGGATCATTGGTAACTGAAATAGTCATTAAATGTGGACATTCCTATAAGTTATCGGACAGGAATAAGAAATTAATCCGCCAATATTTTTTTTGGTTCATACTGAAAAATATTCCTCGATTTGTTGATGTAACCTGGATTTCTTTTTATTTTATGCGCAAAATCACATTAAACATTTCTGAATGTCATCCGATGTCATTAAGATCCAGATTCCATCAAAATAATTCGACCTGAAAACATGTGACTTTCTTTACTGAATAATAGTTCACCTTATCCTTAACCTAAATAAAAAAAACAGACTCCAATCAAAAGTATAGACAAAATAAATTGAAAATAATGATCCAGACCACAACTGGTCTTGAAAAAAAAGTGTCTTCCCTAACTTTTCTGCTGCTATGCAGTTGTCATCTATTTTCGTCAATTAAAACTGGATAATTTTCTTACTGAAATCAATCTCACACCTAATATTCTAATCACCGAACTTTGCACGAATAATTTAACTGCTGTGTTAATCATTTTGAATTCTAAATACCTTTTTATGTTTGATGTAAGCCGAACAAAAAGTTTATATTATTCACCAAAACAAAGCTCCTGCGGTAAATATTCGTATCTCCTTCAACTTACTTGAATTCATTTGACGTGCAGCTAGAAGGTTTCTTGGGACAAGTTTCCTCATCACTCCAATCGCCACAATCATTATCACCATCACATCGGAATCGACTTAATACACACCGTCCTCCAGGACCTCCAGCTCCACCCAAGCCTCCGCGACACTTGAATTCTCCCTCCGGACAACTATTCATAACAGCTTGGCAATTCCGTTCATCTGAACCATCAGCACAGTCCTTTTCGCCATCACATTTGAATGCTAAGGAAACACAATAGCCATCTTCACAGGGAAAATGTTCCTGTGAACAACTGAATGAAGGAAGATTCTAAGAAAATGTTCAAAATCAAGATGCCTTATACTTACGTTATTCGGGAACAATTAGTTTCATCGGAAAAGTCTTTGCAGTCATTTTCACCATCACAGACCCAAGTCTTTGGAACACAAAAACCATTGGAACACTCAAATTGATCATCGGTACAATTGCTTCGGTTACCTGCTAAGAAAACATACATAAAACTTAATATTTTTTTTTACAAAAAATAAAGTTTAATCTTACCACAATGCGTCTCGTCAGAATAATCACCACAGTCATCGTCTCCATCACAGAGCCACTCTTTATTGATGCATCGATAAGTCTTCGGACACATGGCATGCTCCCCAGTGGATTCACAGGTCATTTGAATTTTGCTTATCATGTCATCATTGCCATCACAATCCTGCTCATCAGTGCCATCATCGCAGTTCTTCACCTTGTTACAGCGTTCGTTCTTTGGTATGCAGGAACACGACATGGTACATGTCCACTGGGTGTCCTTACAATTATTGACACACTCATGGACAGTGCCGTCATTCGGTGACAAGACATCGCTAACCAGTGCTATGTGAGGACGAAAAATCCTGTCTCGGGTATTCAACATGCCCAAGAACCGTTCCGTGCCACGTTGAGTATCTGCCTTTCGGTCACCAAATTCCTTGACTCCGTACAAATCTCCTCGCACCAATGGCCTTCTTACTCCTACAGCTCGATACCGTGGGTCCGACTTATCGTACTGCCCACCATTGCCAACAGCCTGTAGAGGTTCTGTGGTGAAAATATCATGGGCCAAATAGTTAGGTATATCTTGTCCGAAATAATCATCATCTGGATGCGGAGGGTAGTCAGATGGATGTGGTTCAAATTGTTCTAACATATCTTCGTCAAAACCATCATCGTGGTGATGTTGATGCATTTGATGTTGCAGCAGTCCATCATGGTCAACATCGTGCCTTTCACCGCGGCGGGATTGCCTTGGCTGCTGGCCATATCGCAGAAATCGCATGGGTGATCGGTCATCTCGCACAAAACTCGAACCAAGAAATTGCCTCGCAGATCCTTGTCGTACGCCCACTTTGCTCTCTCCTCCATCAATTGACTGCGGAAACGACGTCACTTGTCCTTCGCTCAGCACTAATACTAGATAAGTTAGCAAATAAAACATTTCTGTTGGGTTTTCTTATAAATTGTTTTGATAATTTCATTAGAAAGTTTAAAGATAATCTAGAAAATTATATCAAAATCAACACCTTCAGAGGGAGAGAGAGAGAAAGTCTTATATTTCTTTATCAATTAATAGAAAAGGAAAAGATTTTAAATTCAAATAAATTTATAATCTGAGCAACGGAAATGCAAATTTTTATTATGTATTATGTATAAATATTATATAAAGCTTGATATTCAGGTTTCCAGGCATCAAAATTAATCGTTAGCTTGTCCAATTCATCGGACATCATATCTATTCCGTATCCACATCCAAAACCACTTTTGCAGCGTCGTTTTGAATGGAGAAATTCAGGATGGTATACATGAATCACGGAACCATCGCAACCGCAGTAGGAAACACCAATTTTTGTAATTGTATGTCATCTCCGCCCGATGAATTGAATCCTTACTCTATCCCAATGAAAACCGAATAACCGATGTTTGTAAATGAAAAAAAATCCATCATCCACCACATCCCTTATAAAATCTCTCAAAATGATTCTCTCCTGCTTGTCCAACACAGCCAATACAAAAATTGGATGGATAGCTCTATTTATCTAATGGAACTTCTCTCGGGCGCACCCAAACTCATAAAAAGTCCCTTTGAGGTAGGACAGGACGCAAGCAGGCAGGACGACAAAAGACATTAAATTTGCGGCTCTCTTTTTCGTGTGTGTATCTCCAATTTTGGAATCTTTATTATGCACGCAATGGAAAATGTTGAGCGTGTCATGGGATCTTCTTCTACCGCCCTCACTGGCCATGTTGGCTTTTAGTGTTTTTTGCTTCACATCCAAAGTGTCCTTCGTTACATCCTTGTTTTGTTTAATGTGGTATTTGATGAATGAACGGGAGCTTTTTCATGGCAACGCATGTGTAGATGGACATTATTGAAAAAAGCAGGACTCTTCATTATAAAACTCCTGAAGTTGTGGAAGATGTGAGAGCGTCCTTTAAATGAGAGAGTGGAAATTCTGAGAGTATCAATATTCTCTTTCAGAGTTTGGTTGATGGAAAGTTAAAGCTTCAATACTTTTACTTTTATGTATAGAAATTCAAAAACAAATATACTATAGGAATGAGTTCTTGGAACTCCGTTTTGATGTGTATCTTTAAACGGATTTAAGGAGTTGAGCTTTTTTTTAACGCAGATTACGAGGTTAAAATGAATACAGCCGAATCTTCAATGGGAATTTTGTGTGAGTACTGTCTTTTATATTTTCTACATGGATGTTGGGGACCATTTATAACACATTTGGTATTTTCCCATTTTTTTTTTAATTTAAGCTGAGCTTGCTTCCTTTAAAGATTTTCTTTAATAGAGTTAATTTAGTTGCAACCGTCAATTCAATTCAAATCCATTATATTTCTTCTTTTTTTGATTCAATCAATCCCGTTACTATAGTATGATAGGGAATAATTTTATAGCCCTAATTTGTGTTGAGATCGAGATAGGAAACTGATGACTGATACTGAAAGCATTTAGGAGCAATAAGAAGTGTACGTTAAAACTTTGTACGGTAACATTTACCGCGACAAAAACTGGTCTTTTATCCTATACCTAATTAATGTTCTTCCTATTCATTTCTTTACAAGGACAACCAGGGTCCATCACCCCATGGCCATCTCTTTCAGTCACTTGAACAAATAAATCACAATCATCAGTTCACTCTTCTATAGTACCGAGGGAGTGTGAAGAGGAGTTGATGTTATGTATTCGAATTGACAGACGGGCGGTCTGAAACAACCTCAATTTGCTATCAAAGCAACCAAAAACTCCAACTGATGACTAAAGAGAAGTGCGGTAGACACTTGGTCCCCGAAGCTAATGTCACTCATTTTGATGAGAATGGCCGAGTGCCTAACATAGAGCATTTACTCTTATCTTTTATAATTTATTAATTTATTTCATTATTGCAAATGATAAAAAGATGGAACGCTAAGATTAAGTTCTCCAAACCCCAAATCTGAGCTAGGGAGGTTTTGTGGTAAGAATTTAGCTCGGACCAATTCTTGGAAATATTTATTTCTTTATTCGGTGGGGAAAAAATCACGGTAGAAAACTTGGCTTTCCTTCAATTTTATTTAAACTACATCTACTTGCATTTTAATTGGGATTAGGCACTGAATGCGTTCATGAAATCGTGGTGACCTGGAAGTGAAACCAGCGTGCGGCGAATTCCCCGATCATGACTTGCATTTTCATGGGAGTAAGTCGTGAGTAAGCAGGACTGTGAGACTTCTACGTTTGGCGCTTTTCATCAAACTTGCCTTGGGTGGTGATGATGACGTGATTCGAAGTCCGCGACTCCAGTTTAGAACGTGGAATTTTTAGAATTTAGCAGAAGTGGAAGTTTAAAGAAAACATTTTAAGGAATTTGAGTGTCTAAAAAAAATTGTTGGAGATCAAAAAAAAAAAAAAAATATTTATTTTCGGGAAGGAAAGACTCGCGACCGTTTTCTCTCTTGTCCGTTGAGGAACCGTGCCTTAACATCCTTTTTCATATAATTCAAACTATCGTTCTCAATTGTTCGGAAAAGATTTTAGATTTTTCTCCTCGCAAGGTTTTCCAAACAACTTCAATAAATCAAAACAATTAAAAAAAAATTAAAAAATACTTTTTTTCTTTATTTTAAAATCGTTTCGCAATTTTCGTTCATAGTCGTTCATTGCAATTTTCTCTTATTTTTCAGAGAAAAAAATTGCTGCCTATTCGCTTCCCAAAAGTAAGTACGCCCCTGTGGCATCATATCATTTTAATTATCCAGTTCAATACTTGATTAATTAAACAATACAAATTATTGTTACACTCATTCAAATAATGAACTTTTCTGGTCGTGGTGGCAGCACTTGCAGTCTGTGACACTTTTTTTAATTCGCTTCATCGCCTCAGATTTGACATATTATTTGAGTAAAATGCTATGTTTACAAGAGCGGATTCACGAATCGAATTCAATCGAAATTTCGATCCTGGTGTATGAATACGCCAGATTTATTCTTTCTGTGTAGATATTTCCCGTATTTTCGATACGATCTAGCTCGCTGAGCTGGGTCGAATCGAGTAACCTGAATTTGCTTCGATTCGGTATACAAATCCTTAATCCTGATACAATTCAGATTTAATCCTCCATGTAAACGTAGTAAATATCAACTCGTGGTCATCATTGTCGTCGCCGTAGTCATTATTTTTACTTGCGATTATAGGGACTATGGGGGAACTTTAGGATTCGTGAATATAAAAAAAAATTGAGATAATAATGAAACATGACATTACGATCATAGAGAAATCTAAAAAAGTGATCGAGAAAAATGTCTGTCTGTATGTCTGCCTGCCTACCATATGACCGTTTAGAAAAAGCTTATTTTTCTCGAAACGGCTTCAACGATTTTGATAACATTTTTTGAGAATTTTTTTGTTGGTATTGGCTTTCATTTGACTAGAATTAAATTTACGCGAAAAGTCTATTAACGGTACCTTTCATATAGTTTTTTTTAATTTTGGGCTTTCTCGGTAACGGCTCTTTAGATTTCTGTCAAATTTTATATTTAGGTAGATCTAGGTGGTTTCATTAATGCTGCATATCAACATTTTTAATAACTTTAATTATTTTTTTATTTTTTTTCAAAATCTGTATTTTTAAAACTAATCAAAGAAATGTATTTAAAATGTTATATTCACATGTATATTAATAAACTCTTAAAAACTGCACACCAAAATTTCTAAAAATTTTTTTTTCAAAAAAACTAAAAATAAAAAACAAGATTTTATCAAAACTTGTCCTACAATTTATAAATACATTTTTCATAAATTCTTTGTTATTTAAGGCGTGTATGATCGCGTACTTCTATTTTACTAAAAACCGTTTAGTATGGTGGTTTTGATACTTTTTATAAGTTCAAACTGTTTTGTTTTCAAAGTAAATGTTACTTGTTTCTGTCAAAGATCTTGCTTTCCAATGTAATTAGGCACATAAGAGTAAGTTCGTGCGACCCAATCGTGCCCATTTTTACTTGCGATTATAGGGACTATAAGGCAAGTTATGCATTCGTAAAAAAAAAAAAAATTCTAACAATCAAACATGATATTACGATGATAGAGAAGTCAAAAAAAAGTGGGTCCGGAAATTCCGTCCGTCTGTCTGTCTGTCTGTCTGTCTGTCCGTATCGATATCTACAGCCTAAACGGTTGGGCCGATTTGATTCAAACTTGGTATATAGTATTTTTAGAGTGCTCTACCCGACAGTTTTTGGAATTGGCATCCAAAACTAACGGTACCTGCCATATAACTTTTATTAAAAAACTTATTTTTCTCGAAAACGGCTCCTACGATTTTGATTAAACTTTCAGAATGATGTTTTCTGTGCAAAATCTATCTTTTAATTTTAATGGATTTTTCAGAAAAAGTTTTATAACGGTACCTCCCATATGACCGGTTTTTTAAAATCAGACTTTCTCGTTAACTAATTGACGGATTTTGATGAAATTTTCAAAATATGTAGTGTTTTATGATTTAAATAATATTGCTTATCAAAATTTTCAAAAACATTTTTTTTTAAATTTTAATAATTTTTTTAAAAAAATATTTAGTTTTTTGAATATTTTGAAAACGGATTTATAGATTTTTTTTTTAATTTTTCTCCTAGTATAAACTATAAATTTCTTAAAATTGACATACTAAAAAAAATTTTAAAATATGTTTTCGAAAAGTTTTTCAAAAAAAACATTTTTTTGAAAAAACTGGTCGAACGATTTTGAAATGAAAAATCCATAAAATAGAAAACAGCAAAAGAAATAAGATGGCTTACAACATTTTTTCCAAAAAACGTTATGAGTAGTGTTTTTTTGAATTCATACATTTTTTTCCCCAACATTTTATTTCATATTGCTCGGCTAAGCCCTAGCCAAGCCATTAGTCAAATAAAAGAAAGTGACAACCTACATTACATACATACTTACGTATTTTAAAGTATTTTTCATCATCATAAAAGCACAGAATAAATAAGGAAGCCTTTGATAAACACACAAAAACAACTAACAAATAAAAAAAACTATTCGATTACTACTGAATGCAAAAATTTCAATCGAGAAAACAAAAGTTTACACCTTCCTATAAATAAACAAAACCACTGTGTTAACTTTTAATATTGTCTCTATACCTACTGGCTTAACAGTAGTTGGAACACGTATCTTAATTTTAGTACCTACCTTCCTTCCAACCTTATTATAGGTACCTAAATCCTTTATAAATTCCATTGGTCCCATATTGGGACGTATAAAGGTCCCTTTACCTAGCATTATTGCCATACTGCTGATTCCGACGAATCTTTATGCCAGTTGTTCAAATTTTTCCATACCAAAATGAAAATTTAACTGAAAAAAGTCCTTTGTATCTTTCTATTAGCAAATTATATTATAAACAGTAAGCAGCAAGTGGAAAGATAATACTACACTAAAAAACTGCAAAAGCTAACAATCCTATATATTTATGTGTTCATCCCTTTGTCGTGACGCATGTTCGTTCGAGCTTCACCCCAAAACGATTCTAAGGAAGTTGCACGTCATACAAAAAATATTAAAATAAAATCTTTGTCAAAAAGACGCCTGCACTTAAAAAGGATTAGCACATAAGAGCAAGTACGTGCGACCCAGTCGTGCCTTTTATTTGTTTAAATTTTATAAATCGAATATAAACTCCCTTGTTTCGGTTTTCGGATTTCGGTGCGCGAATATAATAATAATTGTATACACGTGTTACAATCAATTATTGAATAGTCAGCTCACAGAAGAAATGGAAAAATTACCATTTCAAGAGGAAGGCTTCATGTTGCAGCCATCAATCTTTGAGGGGATAAACAAAGGCTCAGAACTAACAAGACTTTGGAAGTCGATAGCATAACTGTCGAATTATGCAACATGGATGGCCAAAAATACATAGAATCATAATCATAGAATACACACGACATGACGATGTAGGCTGACCATGACCAACATTACAAGCCAAGTAAAAGTAACCGGTTTGCTGTCCAGACCCATCAATATTTTTAACGGACTCCTACAAGTTAATGGCCTAGCTTATGTCCTTTTCAATCTGGCATGGGAGAAAGCAATCCGTGAATCTAGCACGTCAACAAGAGGGACTTTCGTCACAAAGTTCCGCCAGATATTGGCTTACGCAGAAGACATTGACATTATCGTCAGAACGCAACAAGCTGTACAAGACTCCTTTACCCAGATCGAGCAGCCGGCACAAAACCTGGGGCTGCACATTAATGAAGGGAACACTAAGGTAACGGAGCATGATTTCTAAAGTAGTGCAGCTCTTTAACTACCTTGGCGGCTGCCTAAATCCAACAGAACCTACTATAGTCTGTCCAGGCTCTTTCAATCCAGAAACATTACCATAAAAACTAAGCTGCTGCTTACTCGGATCCGGAACTTGGATGCTTACAAAAAGGCACTCTGATCATCCGCATTCGAGAGGAAAGTCTTACGGAGAATTGGTGGCTCCTTTTGTGAGGAAGAACGATTCCAGAGAAGATCCAATCATGATTTTTTTCCAAATATATCTAAAAGCTAATTTTTTATAAAAATAAATCTCGGTAGACTCTGGTGGGATGGCTTAGACTGATGACGTAGAGGATTCATTGAAGCTTTTGCAAAAAACAACAGAAATCCGCTATGAATATGCAGTCAAAGTCATTTTGCACCCAAAAAGCGGGTTGAAAAAAAGGTTTGTCACTATTTTTAATTCATAAGCCCTAGAGCCTGGAGGAATGGGCTTTGACTACCACATTACGACTTTAACATTACATACCAAGAAAAGACCTCTTGATTTCCTAATAAGTCAATTATTTCAGAAGTTAGGGATACAAACCTATTATTTGCTTTGCTTTGTAAATTCAAGACTGATTTTCAAGTTTTTATATAACCAAAGTTTGTTTTAGGTGCATGAACAACATAAATGTCTATAAACTGAATTGCAAGTGAAAGTACAATTTAAAAGCTTTCCTTGTTAGAATCGTATAGTCATAAACACAAGCACAAGTTGTCTTATGTTCAAGTTTTTTATTGACCTTCTGTGTTAAACAGAAAAACTTAAAAAAATGTTTTAAGTGGAAGTTATAAAAATACCCCTTGGAATTGTTTTTTTTTCTTACATTTATATAAGTTGAAGGTTGAAAGGTGTTTTTAAACAAAATAACAACTTGGATTAAAATTCTGGCTGGTTTATAAAACAAATTTAAATTGCTTTCCTATGAAATCTTTCAACAGATTATTTTATACATATTTAGGGTCTTTCACTAAGCGCTTCTTAACTTTAAATTTAAATAAAACAAAGTGTGTATGAGAAATCGAAATTTTGTATTCGTTTAAAAAGCCTATTAATGCCATTATGTGTGGAATACAACATCGTTTAAATGACCCCTTCGTAGCCCACTCTGGAGTACCTCAAGGAAGCCACCTTGGTACTCTACTATTTATTTTGGCAATAAATGATGTTACTTCATGCATACAATCAATTGACATTCTTATATTCGCTGATGACATGAAGATATTTAAGACAATAAAATCTAGCCATGACCGCAGTCTTCTGCAGGCAGATATTGATAGCTTTATTATTTGGTGCGGAAAAAGTGGTATATCCATTAACCCTTTAAAATGCCAGGCGATTACTTTTTTTAGAAAACGTATCGTAAGTGCATTCGATTTCCCAGTATAAACTCTGTCGCGTCTTTAGTTTTAAGGATTTGGGTGTCAATTTTACCCCCAACTTTGAATTCACTCAACACGTTATTTTATTTTATTGTGAATAAAGCTAGCTCTATGCTAGGATTCATAAAACGCTGGGCAAATGCATTTACTAAATTCATAAGAACCATAAGAACCGTATTGAAGCAATATTAAAGGCGAAATTGATGCTACTTATTTGTTAGCCTGTATTGGGTTTAACTTAAGTAAAGTGGGATTAAAATCTTTATTTCGAACCCGAGCTCCACTGTTTTGTTTAACGTTTTCTTGAATATATATAACTTTCATGATAACATTTTAGTAAGTTTTTGTATTTTGTGCATGTGTTAGGCTATCATTATTTTATTCAATTTTAATTTTACTAACAACTAACACATGCACTTATGAACTCTATAAGCACATACAAAGCAATGTTTCTCCTTATTAAGATGGAAACTTACTTACACCACTACCAATTCTAGGAATTGTTACAAGTAGAAAAGAAATCTTAGCCCGGTATATGAAATTATCTTTTTCGTTGTCAAAAATCCAAATTTCCGCAACGAAAATTAAATCAGATTATTAGAACACACGATTCAACATGGAGAAATAACTAATCAAAATTTGAACGAAGACTACAGATATTTTGCCGAACAATAAAAAAAAATATCGGGATGTTTTTAATCGTTTTGAAAAAAACACTAAAAAACAAATCATTTACATTATTATTATAGACAGAAACAACATTTTTATTAGGTAAAAAATCTTTTAAATTATCAAAAGGCATTAAGTTTAAAGATTATTTAAGTCTTCTAAGCAGTTTTTATTAAAAGCTCTCAATCACCTTGATTTTTTTCTTATCAAAATATCAGAATTTTATATGCACAAGAACTTGTAGTCTTTAGATTGTCTTTCAATCTCAACTGCTTTTCGAAGTTTTCGTGTATGGAATGTTAGGCTATTATTATTTATGTATAGACACTACATTTGCTGCAATTGTTCGTGCTACCAAATTAACAGATAAGGAATTTTTGTAATTCACTTTTTACTTGCGATTATAGGTACTATAATACAAGTTATGGATTCGTGCAAATTTTTTTTTCTAACAATCAAACATGACATTACGATGATAAAAAGTCGAAAAAAAATGGGTCCGGAAATTCCGTCCGTCTGTCTGCCTGTCTGTTCGCGCCTCTACAGCCTAAACTTGGCATTTAGTATTTATTAGGTAGTGTTTTTCATTTTTGCTCAATTTTTTACAAAAAGTTTAATTTTCTCCAAAACGGCTCTAACGATTTTGATAAAACTTCCAGGGTGCTATTTTTTTTACAATAGTACATCTTCCAGTTAGAATGAATTTTTTGAAATTTGTTCTATAACGGTACCTCTCATATAACCGGTTTTTTCAAATGCGGTTTTCTCGTTAACTATTATCCCGATCTCAATAAAACTTTGCACAGAGGTAGTTATTTATAATTCAATTAATATTGCTTTTCACAATTTTCAAAAACTTTTTTTTTTGATTTTTTTCAAATTTTCTAAAAAAACAATATGATTTTCGAAATATTTTGGAAATGGGTTTGAATTTTTTAAATAATTTTCCCAGATGAAAACTACAGATTTCCTTTTAATGACCTACTCGAAAAAAATTAAAAATATTTTTTCAAAAAAGTTTTTTTTTAAAAAACGACTTTAAAAAAAAAGTGAAAGGATTTTCAATATTTGTTTTCCTCGATAGACATTTAGTTTTCAAATTTTATTACATGCTTAGTTTTTCCGAGAAAACTCTTAAACTAATTAAAAAAATGAAAGAATTTTATGAAAAAAAAATATTTTTTTTTTAATAGACGTGTGGGTTTTAATCTGGCAATACTTTTTTCGGAGTTGGTCGTTTTGACATCTGTCACTTGATTTATGCTCAGTTTGGTTTGCCATTTCATAATGAATAAACTTACTACTGAACAAAGTTTGCAAATTGTGCAAATTTATTACCAAAATAATGGTTCGTTTCGGTGGAGGAGAGTATGTATCGAAGAAGACCCGAATGAGTCCATCCGCCATCGCGCTCAACAATTGGAGATATGCCCATCCACTTTATGGAAGATTTTGCTAAAGGATCTTGGTTTGCAGGCTTACAAAATCCAACTCGTGCAAGAATTGAAGCCAAATGACCATCCAATCCCAAATCGAGATGGCCATTGAGCCCGATTTTCACAAAATTGGGCCTCGGCTGGAATTTATTCGAGCCAGCCTCGGTGGCCACTTCCCCCAAATCATTTTTAAAACATAATGCAAACCGTTATCTTTATAATCAAGCTAAATTCTTGGCCATAACATTAAACTATATGCGTTTTATTTCTTCTTGAAAACAACACGTCAAAAAAAAACACCCTTTATATACATACACATATATGCAGCCACTAAGCAATTATCTAACATAAGAACAAGTTCGTGCGACCCAGTCGTGCATTTTTTAAAATTTATTCGACGATGTGACCGCACATTATTTATTATTTTATTAAATTTCACACAGAGAAGAGTGTCACCTCTTGACATGAGTTATCTTTATTTCGAACCCGAGCTCCACTGTTTTGTTTAACGTTTTCTTGAATATATATAACTTTCATGATAACATTTTAGTAAGTTTTTGTATTTTGTGCATGTGTTAGGCTATCATTATTTTATTCAATTTTAATTTTACTAACAACTAACACATGCACTTATGAACTCTATAAGCACATACAAAGCAATGTTTCTCCTTATTAAGATGGAAACTTACTTACACCACTACCAATTCTAGGAATTGTTACAAGTAGAAAAGAAATCTTAGCCCGGTATATGAAATTATCTTTTTCGTTGTCAAAAATCCAAATTTCCGCAACGAAAATTAAATCAGATTATTAGAACACACGATTCAACATGGAGAAATAACTAATCAAAATTTGAACGAAGACTACAGATATTTTGCCGAACAATAAAAAAAAATATCGGGATGTTTTTAATCGTTTTGAAAAAAACACTAAAAAACAAATCATTTACATTATTATTATAGACAGAAACAACATTTTTATTAGGTAAAAAATCTTTTAAATTATCAAAAGGCATTAAGTTTAAAGATTATTTAAGTCTTCTAAGCAGTTTTTATTAAAAGCTCTCAATCACCTTGATTTTTTTCTTATCAAAATATCAGAATTTTATATGCACAAGAACTTGTAGTCTTTAGATTGTCTTTCAATCTCAACTGCTTTTCGAAGTTTTCGTGTATGGAATGTTAGGCTATTATTATTTATGTATAGACACTACATTTGCTGCAATTGTTCGTGCTACCAAATTAACAGATAAGGAATTTTTGTAATTCACTTTTTACTTGCGATTATAGGTACTATAATACAAGTTATGGATTCGTGCAAATTTTTTTTTCTAACAATCAAACATGACATTACGATGATAAAAAGTCGAAAAAAAATGGGTCCGGAAATTCCGTCCGTCTGTCTGCCTGTCTGTTCGCGCCTCTACAGCCTAAACTTGGCATTTAGTATTTATTAGGTAGTGTTTTTCATTTTTGCTCAATTTTTTACAAAAAGTTTAATTTTCTCCAAAACGGCTCTAACGATTTTGATAAAACTTCCAGGGTGCTATTTTTTTTACAATAGTACATCTTCCAGTTAGAATGAATTTTTTGAAATTTGTTCTATAACGGTACCTCTCATATAACCGGTTTTTTCAAATGCGGTTTTCTCGTTAACTATTATCCCGATCTCAATAAAACTTTGCACAGAGGTAGTTATTTATAATTCAATTAATATTGCTTTTCACAATTTTCAAAAACTTTTTTTTTTGATTTTTTTCAAATTTTCTAAAAAAACAATATGATTTTCGAAATATTTTGGAAATGGGTTTGAATTTTTTAAATAATTTTCCCAGATGAAAACTACAGATTTCCTTTTAATGACCTACTCGAAAAAAATTAAAAATATTTTTTCAAAAAAGTTTTTTTTTAAAAAACGACTTTAAAAAAAAAGTGAAAGGATTTTCAATATTTGTTTTCCTCGATAGACATTTAGTTTTCAAATTTTATTACATGCTTAGTTTTTCCGAGAAAACTCTTAAACTAATTAAAAAAATGAAAGAATTTTATGAAAAAAAAATATTTTTTTTTTAATAGACGTGTGGGTTTTAATCTGGCAATACTTTTTTCGGAGTTGGTCGTTTTGACATCTGTCACTTGATTTATGCTCAGTTTGGTTTGCCATTTCATAATGAATAAACTTACTACTGAACAAAGTTTGCAAATTGTGCAAATTTATTACCAAAATAATGGTTCGTTTCGGTGGAGGAGAGTATGTATCGAAGAAGACCCGAATGAGTCCATCCGCCATCGCGCTCAACAATTGGAGATATGCCCATCCACTTTATGGAAGATTTTGCTAAAGGATCTTGGTTTGCAGGCTTACAAAATCCAACTCGTGCAAGAATTGAAGCCAAATGACCATCCAATCCCAAATCGAGATGGCCATTGAGCCCGATTTTCACAAAATTGGGCCTCGGCTGGAATTTATTCGAGCCAGCCTCGGTGGCCACTTCCCCCAAATCATTTTTAAAACATAATGCAAACCGTTATCTTTATAATCAAGCTAAATTCTTGGCCATAACATTAAACTATATGCGTTTTATTTCTTCTTGAAAACAACACGTCAAAAAAAAACACCCTTTATATACATACACATATATGCAGCCACTAAGCAATTATCTAACATAAGAACAAGTTCGTGCGACCCAGTCGTGCATTTTTTAAAATTTATTCGACGATGTGACCGCACATTATTTATTATTTTATTAAATTTCACACAGAGAAGAGTGTCACCTCTTGACATGAGTTATCTTCAGGAGAAGAGACTTTTGATTTAGTGTGCTTCTGATCTTTTTATAAAAAAATAAAAAAAAAACTGTCTATTTGCTCTTCAGTTATTTTCTCTTCGTGACCATGAGAGAGCGTTAGCCCTAATCCCTTAATGCATTATCCGTTATCTATAGCATTATATGCCAACAATCTCAACAAATTTGTTGTCGTTGTTCAAGCGAATTCACTCTATCTACACTGCGGCAAATCAAATTCTCTTCCAAAAATGCTTGCAGTACAGAGAGAAACTTGGTTCTAATGAAATCGATTTGTTGGCATCAAATTTTTGGGCTGATGATCGTGATGGTAATGATGTGTCTCACTGAAACTGGTAGAAGCACCAACATCCCACATGAGTAGACGAGAGAAATATAGCAGCAGCAACATTCGCAACAGCAATGGATAGGTGATGGATGGGGCAGCACAAACACAGCCATAGACCCAGCAACGATTTGGTTGGAATTGGAAGAATGAAATCAAATGGAAGAATAGTGTTCGGTGGAAAGCGGAAAGCACTACCCAAGCGCACCACGGGTAAGCAGGAGGTCCTGCTAAGTACTCCAGATTTTCTGTAGTAGATGTTTAATAAATTGCGGTCGGGCTTCTTGTGGGAGCTTCTTGGTGGCTACTTAATAGAAAACTCTGTTTTATAAGTTTAGCTGGTACTAAGGTTATTTATAAGTAGCTCTATTGTACACGGTTGGGTAGAATATTCCTGTAGTATTTGCCCGCTTATCATAAAAGGTGACTAAAGGAGAAATCTCATCTAGGAAATGAACATCAAGGTGAAGCAGAGAAGTAGGAAACTTGCGGTTTCATTCGAGATCATAAAAATCGTCACTTAAAAGAGAAAAAGAAGAAGCTCTACTGAAATGAGACTTGAGTATCATACTGTATAAAGTTAGATTAAAAATCCATACTTAATATTTTAATAAATCGTTTGCCTACAAGCATAACAACAGATGTTAATAATTTCGCATATAGATTACGAACTTACGGTTTGGACAACGAATAATTTTTTACATTTTCCACAAACTATCAACAACTTTGACTGCCATTAGTGTTATGTTCACAAAACCCCAATGCACCATTGAATTTTTGCAAGGTATCAAAAATACAACATTTCCGTGTCACACCTGTGATCCAATAGCTCAGTGGAACAAGGTTGCCTTCCGGAATGCACTTCAGTAATATATTCTGGAGGTCAACCAAGTAGAAGCTATGGCTTGGTCTCTTGGACTAAGTTAAGTCTAATAGAACTAACCAAACGCGACGGTCGTTCTTATTTTCCTTCACAACATTAGTATGCTGAAATATTATTCGACGTAAATTTGGTTATGTAAACAATTGTCTCTAAATTTGAGAACTACAGGACTTTTTCGAAGAATAGAATTTTGTCCTTTGGCTTTGTTTTTTCAACCAAAGTAGGTTACCCTGTGTGCAGCACACTTTCCAAAGGCTCTATTTTACAGACATTGCATATCCTCATCACATCATTAAACCAGAAATAAGCCAGAAGTCCAAGACAACAATGCTGAATCTTCATTGTCAATTAAGACGTTCTTGCAGTACAGACTTCTGCACTCCTTAGATTCATTAAAATATTTCAACATAGCTCTGTGTATTTTTTCCTGTTTCTGCATATGATGCACACACGAATATCCTTGCTGGCATCATAGAAAGTTAATTATCCTGAAGCGAGGTTTTGCGCAAGAGAGTCTCACTCTAAACTTTCATCTTTTGCATAAAATATTAGTTTGTAAATTAAAAAAAAAAAAAAACAAAACAAAAAGATACACTTAAAAATAAAACCGAATGCAATAAGCAGTGAAACCTCGACCTATATCTACTGGAGGACTATACTTTATCAAAGGATCTTCTTGGGGTGAAATATTTTTGTTAAAAAAAAACAACATAGCTTCAAGGAATTTAGATAAAATAATGACGAACGCAATGTTTGTTTGTTTTGTTATCCTTGTTAACCTTTGACTTTGTCATTCGTGTGAATGAGAGAGATATTTGAATTTCAAGCTCCAGCAAATGTATCTTTTGCACGCTGGGAGGCGATTTTTTTGTAAACTATTTGATTTTCAATTGCAATCGAAAAAGGCTTTGATGTTGCTGGCCTGAGGCTGAGTCGACATTTATATACATACTTGGGGCGTTTTTTTATTTAAGAAGAGTCCTTGGGAATCGTTTTTTCAAATTCAATTTTAAACTGTTGGTAGAAAATTGCATGTTTTTTTTATATTTGTGGTTCATAAAACAATTTATTTGTATGGACAAAAAATGTGTTGGGTGATTTAATAATATTTAAAAAATAAATGTTCTAACTACTTTTGAAAACTATTAAATATCGAAATTGACGTTCAGGCCATGTGTTGGAAAAAGAGTTTTTTTTTTCAAATTAAAAAAAGAATAAATAATAAAAAAAATAGTATGATTCAATCGTACAATTTATCTTTTTAGACTAGGGTAACATATATTAAACATGAATTCGAGCATTCGGAGTATTTGTACGCGGATTTTGTCCTGTTTTCTTTGTTTTATTTGTTTCATGAACTGTCGTCTATATCTTCAAATTCCAAATTCATCGGCTGAGCGCGGAATCTTGGTCACTGTTGTGGGAGTTGTGAGTGTCATCGGAAATCATTTTCCACCCATTTATGTTTTTTTTCCCAGACAGCGATACACCGATAGTTTTATGGATGGATATCTATCAGACTCACTAGGCTTATTAAGTAAGAGCGGTTAAATGGTATCAGAGCTCTTTGTGAATGTCCTTAAACAACACTATACAAACTGCTGTAAAGACCGACCCATTCTCTTGTTACTCGACATTAATAGGAAATAGAACTGCCGCTGAAACAATTGCCAATCTCGTACACCGACGCAATGTATCATGTCTTTCCTTATTTTATCGTTTCTTTTATAAAAAATGTTCACTCGGGGTAGCCAGCTGCATTCCTCCCCTTAAAAGTTTCGCCCGTAATACTCGTCTTGCTAGGAATGCCCATCAGTTCACCCTTGAGCCCAATTTCGGACGTACCGTGAAATATAGAGATTCTTTTTTTAGCCGTACAACACGACTTTGGAATGGTTTCCCTTGCCATTTCAATTTGCAAGCATTCAAAACCAATGTTAATTGACACCTCCTATCTCTTCCCTCCCTATCTTCCTAATGCCCGCGCAGTGTGTTACATTAAAAGGGAAACAAATAGTCCCTTGTGCGCGCGTCAATTCTAAAAAGAAAAAAAAAACTACTCATTCCACTGTAGCCAAAGCATTAACTTTTGCAGGGACAATGTTAATGCTTTCTTTTCCTCCCCACCACTCGACGTTTCAGTGTTTGGGCCTTTAAAAATATTATGCCGAACATCTTTTAACAATTTTTTGTGTGCAAATAAAGGGAAACAAATTAATATTTATGATATCGCCAAGCTTACTAACTAGCCGTTTCTGAGAAAATATATTCAATGACTTCAGAACTACTCGAATACCTTTTCATTTCCCAGTTTTCAAAGCGGAAGAATTTTCATTGAAATTGTTAATAGAAAATCAAAGGGATGAAAACGTTACAACAACACAATCTTTGTCACTCGAGAAAATGAGCCACGTCGACGCTTTAAGCCGAACGTGGTGTATGCTAGTGGATGATTCACTAAACAATCGTATCAGAGAAGCTCAGTCATCGGATGGATGGATTCGAGCACTAAAGAAGTTTCTGGAGACTGGTGATTATGAAGTCTAGTTCATGAAGTTCGACCCGACAAGAGAATTGATTGCTGTGCCGTCCTCAATGGAACAAGAAATCATCAGCTGGGCTCATCAGCCAGGACATTTTTCTGCACTGAAAACGTTGGATTTGGTGGAGCGAGACTTTTACATCACTGGACTGGCGAAGAAAGCGGGCGACGTGGTTGGAAGCGGGTAAAAAAGAAGGTTTACTGACGCCAATCAACAAAGAAGACTGTCCTTTGGGGACATACCATGTGGATCATGTCGGTCCCATGGAATTTACACATAAGCAGTACAACCATCTGCTAGTGATCGTGGATGCTTTCTCGAAATTCACTTGGCTTTATCCAGTGAAGAGTACAGGTTCAGCTGAAGTGATAGAATGGTTGCAAAAACAAGCCACCATCTTTGGAAATCCCAAGAGAATAATCTCCGTTAGAGGTACCGCTTTTACTTCTACAGCTTTCCAGGAGTATTGCATCAGTGCAGGAGTACAGCATTTGCTTATAGCGACAGTAGTCCTAACGGACAGAAGGTGGAACGGATTCACAAGATTGTCATCCTCATGTTAGCCAAAGCATTAATTGACAGTCCCCACGATTGGTACAAACACGTGGATAGTTGATGAAACTAACTTAATTATACACATAACAAAATGTACCACATAAAATAGAAGAAAAGTATATGCACATGTCTTAAAGAAGATATCTTATTAAGTTTCAATGACTTCTTCTCAAAGCAATAAGAACACTTATTGAAAAATATGAACAAATGTCTTTGAAACAATAAGAATATCTCATTTATTACACCTGAAAATCTTTTGGATACAATAAGAAGATCTTATTTACGTCTTACTAAAAAAAGCATGAAAATCTCTTAGAAACAATAAGTCGAACTTATTGAAAATTTTCGAAACAATGTGTAATCAAAGAAATTTTAAACTATATTACACATGCAAAGGTCGACCCGTTTAATGCTTAATTCATTTAAAGAAAAGATGAATTAAATATATTGGGTCTTCTTCCAATAGGGAAAAACTTTGAATTTAATTAATCACCGAACTGTCATTGTCATTTTATTCAGTAAACTCAACATTTTCATCATCGTAAAGTACACGAGCGAGCAACGTCTGCAGGTTATGAAAATTTTCTACCGCAATTCGGAGTCGGTGACCACAAATTTAGGAGCGTTGAATTGTTGAATTTCATCGGAAAATCAGTTTCAGTGACGAAGTTCATTTTTGGCTCAATGGGCTCGTCAATAAGCAAAATATGCGTTATTGGTCGCGTGAAAATCCACATTTGCTTCATGAATCACCACTTCATCCACAAAACAATAACTGTTTTGTGCGGTTTGCCTGCCGGCGGCGTTATTGGGCCATATTTTTTCGTCGACGATAACGATCGTTACGGTACTGTGAATGGCCAGGGTTATCGCGTCATGATTACCGATTATTTTTGGCTCGAATTAGAAGATATGGACTTGGACGACATGTGGTTTCAACAAGATTGTGCCACAAGTCACACAGCCAACATTGAACGCGAAATAGCGGCCGAAATGTATGGCAGAGTCATCGAAAATTGGGTCCAACGAATCGACCGCTGCAAAAGTGCCCGCGGTGGTCATATGAACGAAGTCGAGTTCCATTCTCCAATGTTTTGATTGTACTTCAAGCCGATAATAATTTTTTGAAATATCTCAAATGGTTTGCGTTTAATTAAAAAAAAAAAAAAAGTTATCAAGTCCTTATTCGAAATTTATTTATTTGTAGCTATTTATTGTTTGCAAACAAAATTACGCCATAAGTCGCTTCCTGATTTAAAGCGGGCGGGGGTGGTGCAGAAGATAAGATGTTTGCTTGCTAAGCGAGAGATCGTAAGTTCGACTCTCAGTTTTGGAAACATATTTTCTAACTGTCCGCGGCTTTTAGGTGAGAAAATAGTCATCAATGCTCGATCTACTGCGCCGAAAAAATAAATTCTTTTCTATTTCTGTAATTCTTCTAACTAGTATCGTGCAACATCCAGTTGCATTCTAAAAGGCATTTTACCTTACAGACACATAGATTTCAATCGGCATGTAGAGGCTGCTCTGGCCAGGGCTAGGGGAGCTTTTGCCCTGACAAGACGGCTGTTTTATAGTAGCCGCCTTGATAGCAGGGTGAAAGTGATTTGCTACATGGCCCTCATCAGGCCGATGATTGCCTACGGATGCCCTGTGTGGTTCAACGTTGCACCATCTCTTATGGAAAAGATTCGGGTGTTTGAGAGACAATGTCTTCGTACCTGTCTTGGATTACACAGAACACCAGAGTCGGAGTACAAACACTACTATCCCAACGAGGTCCTATATAACGGGGCCAATATAAACAGGATAGATAACTTTTTAATTAAGCTCATTCGCGGACACATTGCAAGAGCGATGACCTCGGCTAATGGCCAAATCTTCGGGGCTTACTACCCCCAAGATGAATATTTTGAAAAAACACGTTCAAGCGGTTTTATCCCGCCCGAGGCTTTCCTTTATTTAGACAGTCGAGGGCTGATACAGGATAGATCGGCGATCCCGTTGATCTACCATGTCGGCCGAAAAACTGTGGATAGGCGGCTCCTTTACGACCGAGACATTGTCGGAGGGAGCGAAGCAGAGCGCCTCCGGTTCAGTAGGGCTGTGTCCGATCGGGACCGGAGGGAATATTTTGATCAGTTGCACCAGTTTTGGTGGCTTACAGGCTGATACTTGCAGTCGACACTATTGCCTATGGTCGGCTTACATAGTTTTAGGGTAGATTTAAGCTAGGTAAGGGTGGGCAGTTGCAGTGGCGTCAAAAAAATATATATATAATATATATATATATATATATATATATATATATATATATATATATATATATATATATATGTATATATATATATATGTATACATATGTATGTATGTGTGTATGTATATTTTTATTTATATACATTTATGTATTTATGTATATATGTATGTGTATGTGTATATATATATATGTTATAAAAAAATTGCTGCTGTGCTGTTCTAGGTTTAGGTAGATTTAGTTATTTTTAGTTTATTTTATAAGTACTTATACATATTAAGTTAGTTTTAAGAAAAATATGATCTGATGCCTAGTTTTTATTTGTTTTTTCTGGGAAAAAATAAAACCCGTTAATGTTAATTTTAATTTAAGTTATTCTTAGGCCGAAAGGCAATTAATTAAGATAGCGAGTAATTTAGAGCGCCCGAATTGGGCCAGTAAGTTAGTTAAGTGTATATTTAATTAGCTAGTTTTTAATTTTTTTTTGTCTAGTATGAAGATAGTTATAAGTTTTTACAAATAAAAAAAAAAAAAAAAAAAAAAAAAAAAAAAAAAAACATAGTTAAAATGTTATTATTATTATTATCTTTTATTTCCAATTTTTTTTCTGTGGGAAGACCTAAGGTTAATTTTTCAAGTCATATATATGAATATGAGTTTCATCTAGTGAAATTAAAATGATAGTGGTATATGACGTAGGGTGTCCCCCGTATCTCTTTAAAAGAGGACATGTTCTCTTTTTTTGGTCGGATCTTTTTACACTATTTTTACTTGTGATTATATGGACTATAAGGCAAGTTTAGGATTCGTGAATATAAAGAAATTAGGATAACAATCAAACATGACATTACGATCAGAGAGAAGTCTAAAAAAGTTAGTGGCAAAAAATTTCAGTCTGTCTGTCTGTCTGTCAGTATGTATAACGAGGTGCAGCCTAAACGGCTTAAGCGATAATCTTCAAATTTGGTGTGTGTGATTCTTTTGGCATTCCCCAGAGGGGAAATTGCAATTTTATTTTTAAGCCTAAAAATAACGGTAACTGGAATATATCCGTTTAGAAGAAGCTTATTTTTCTCGAAAACGGCTCCAACGATTTTGATGAAAGTTTTAAAATTTTTTTTGTTGGTATTGGCTATTATTTGATCAGAAACGAATTAACGGGAAAAATCTATTAACGGTACCTTTCATATAACTTTTTTTTTTAATTTTTGACTTTCTCGGTAACGCCTTCTTAGATTTCTCACAAATTTTATATTTGATAAGATCTATGTAGATTTTGGAGCAAAATTTTCTCTTTTCTTAAAGATCGTAGATGGACGGACACCCCATATATGAGGTACTCACAAATTTCACAAATTTGTACACTCACTTGAATTATTATTTTTCGGAGCGGAGCAAAACACGTCTTTATTCCTTGAAGAATTTACAATTAAATTCGTTTAAAAATGCAAAGCAGACATCATACACAAAGTTCTTGAAAAGTTGGAATTTCGACAAACAGAATTTTGGAAAGTAGGCCAACATAACCAATGTCATCGGTCAAATTCATCCTAATTCTTGCCCTAGAACAATGGAAAATTGGACACTTCAGATGCTCGCCACCATGTTATATTCCACACATAATGGCATCAATAAGCCTTTCAAACGAATAAAAAATTTCGATGATATCTCAAACACACTTTATTTTATTTAAATTTAAAATTAAGAAGTGCTTAATAAGAGACCCTTATAAGAAAGATACGATGAGATAAAAATATAAGAGGATAAGATTTAAATTTAGTTTTAAGTTATTTATTTTAAATTGGGTACATAAATATAGCATTCGCACATTTATTGAACAAAATAGCAAAACAGTTTAAGCCAAAAGCGAATTAATTTAACATAAACGCAAATAAGTTTAAATATGTTTAAAGGTTAAATATATTTGTGTTTATCTTAAATTTATTTGCTTTTCGGTTAAAGTTATTTGCTAAAGGTTTAAACTTATTTGCTATTGTGTTTATTAGATCTGCGAATGCTATATTTAATATAATATCTACAAATCTTATCTCTAAATACTACAAAAGATTTTAATCTTTATGTTATATTATGTAAACAATACATAATTTTGAAAATTTAAAATTGAAGTCTGTATAACCGCGATCAATTACGCTGTCAGACGGACGCAGCAGAAAAACAATTCCGATTTAAAACCAAAGGAATCGATAGCTTAGCTGTCAATTTCTTCAAAGCTGCTGGCGATGATTTAGGCATCAATTCATATGCAAGATTTGGTCAAAAGAAAGCATTCGTGTTGACTGGAATCTAAGTATTATTTGACCAATCTTTAAGAAAGAAGAACCACTGAACTGCTCCAAATACAAACGTTTTATCCTCCTCAACATGGCCTACACGATACTTTGTATTCTTTTTTCTTTCTGTTCTACTATAGTGTGTGAGTAACTAAAACCAGTCTTAGACAATCTGATAGATTATTACCCTTGTGGTTTTAGGTCAGAAAAATTCACCATCAACCAAATATTCACAATTTGGCAGAAAAAAAAACCAATCCAAATCGATACCTACCAACCTGTTTAGGTAACCCTAATTGATCAAACACCCACAGATAAAATGTGAAGGAAATGGATTCATTTTACATATTTTGTTGTTGTAATGGATTTTTTTTATAGTATAAGATCACGATGATAAAGAAAAAATGTCTCTCTGTACTGTGTGTGACTCACAATCCAAGGTAAACTTCATCTTCAATGCAGCAACTAAGATAGGAGACTCTTGACTACTTGGATTGCGAAATTGGTGGCTAGAGGCGGTGGAGCATATCAAACCAGATCCAGGAGCACCAAGCTTTGTAGCTCTATTAAAAGTAAAAAGTAAGTATGTATGTGAACACACCCTATGTTTATTCTAAGAATCTTCATACAATAAAGAATTTTCTTTGCACCTTGAAGATTAATTCTGACGTCTTCAAAAGTTTTTATAAAAAGGATTTCTTCAGGGAAGGCAATCAGTAATGAATACTAATCTAAAGCTCTAATATATACATACCTACACATAACTCACCAAAAGACCCTTAAAGAATTCTCATCTAATTTCTCGTCAAATTACTATAATCCATATGTTTTCAATAAATCTGAACTTTCTTATATTTTTATCTTACACCCTAGAAAATCCTTCTCCAGGTACAAGTGCACCTCAACTGCAAAACAAAAATTTAAACAGAAAAAAAATTCCTGTAAATCGTTACAACAACTTAAAACACCTTCAAACTACTTAAACACCAAAAATCCACAGCTCCAGATAAGCGATGCTGCACAAAAATATATGCAAACATAAAACCAACACAATCCAATAGATACAAAACAGTGTTATAGACATAGAGAGAGCGAGAGTAAGAGAATTTCAGGATAAAAGAATATTGCATGGGCGTTACTAAAGTTCGCGAATATATCGAAGAACTTTGCTTAATCACAAGACGCAAATGATGCGAATCCTTACAACAAATTACCATCAAAGATGCAAATGAAGACCATTTTCTTTTCTCCAACCACCCACACATGATATTCCATACCAAATTACTGACATTTTTCCTAATTTCCAAGAAGAGAAAAACCATTCGGCAGCCATATTGTTTCAGGACCTCTGGTGTGGCAAAGATTAAACCCATCATCTTCAATCTCTCTCCCAAACAGGTGGTCTATACCTAGCGATCCTTGGATCATCGACAAAAATCTCAAAACTTACCAATTCTTATAAAAAGTAAATTCGAAAGGAAGCTTAGCATGATCCAAAATTGTTGTTTGCAGTTTCCAAAACTCGATTTTTGATATCCTTAACAGTTGTTGAGGATTTTTCCGAGGAATATCCTTTTTCTGCTGTGCGAAATGTAATTTTTTCGCGAGCTAATCACTGCGCAATATCTTATTTAGGGTTTGGTTAGGATCTGCGGTTTTTGTTGTTGTAATTTTTTTTTGTTCGTTTAATTTTCTCTCCTTTTTTGTACTTTTTTTTGTAAAAAACTTGTTAGCAATTTTTTTTCCAAAAATATATCATTCGTTTGGTGTTCTTATTTTAGAAAATAAACTGGGTTGGTGGCCGAAACGATTTATCGGCGATGGCCCTTTCGTCTTCTTTTGTATCCGCGTTTCATCGTATTCGAGAATCCTTTGGTAGAATTTTCCACACTTTATACATATTTTGCCGAAACGCACTTTTTTTCTTAATTGTTAAAATACACTTTTCAGAATGTTTTATTTTTTTTTTGCAACAACTGGGTGTGTATAATGAATAAAAAGGACTTTCAAAATTCACTCCATCTTGACGTATGTAATTGAAATTAGTATTTTCTTAAGGACGAATCATTGCTGAGGGATAATGATAACCTAAGCTACAGCCCATAGGATGAGAGCAGCTGTTTGCCTTGGTTGTATGTAATAGAAGGATACTTGTTTTTTTCTTATCGAAAAATGTATCCTTTTTCACAGGAAAATTTCAAAATCGAATAGATTTTTCACTTCACAATTGAAAAATTATTATTAAAATTTAGCTTTCAAAGAAGCAAACAAGGTTCCTTGATTGATATTTGTTCCTTAAATTATATATTTAGCATTTTTTGAAAAGCTATTAAATATCCTTTGCAAATGGATAATGATTTTCTGTATTACAATACAAGGACTCGTATTCGCGACGACTGAAGTTTTCACAGGCACAGACTGTGTTGGGAAAATTTTGACGAAAGAGCTTTTTTTCGAGTTTGTGCGATGCTGTCTGGATGTGGATGCTTTGGATGCTCTTCAAGGATATTTTCCTATTTTCTGGTGTACCATTGATGATAATAATTGACTGTGCTGTGCGCAGGATTTGGATTCACCATGAGTGGTACACCTACGCGATGTGGCGGTCCGTCTATTTTTCGTCTTGTTGGTAGGAGGAAAATTATTCATCGGAATATAGGTTTACTGTTTTGTTGTAAAGAATTTTTGGTTTTGGATGTAAGGGTTAGGATTTCTGAAAAATAATAAATAAAGAATGTCCTTTTGAAAATTTTTGAATTTTTAATACAATTCTTTAAAAAATTGTTATTTTTATTTTGACGAATTTCGATGTGTATTTGAACATTTTATTCAAATAAATTAAATTTGTATGTGTTTGTATGGTGGTATGGCAAAACATAAGAAAGGATATTCTATTAACTTCTATTTATAGATCAATTCATTGTTCAGTTGTATGGATTTAATTTGATTCTTTATTTCAAAAAAAAATGGAAATGTTTTTGTGTTAAGGAGTAGCAGGTGGGAGACTAGCGTGGGTTTTTTGTATTTAGGACTGTATTACATGGAACTAGTTAGTCGTAATTGTTTATGAAATATTTTAATATATTTGACGTAAGTTATGAGTGAATAATATGAGCCTTAAAGATATGTTCAACAGAAATGTCTCTTCCTAACATGATGTATTACAAAGAAGAATAAAAAGAACAAAAAAACATGAATGGGAGTATAATACGTCAATAAAAGGCGATTTTATCGAATAACACAATGAGTTACGCTTTGTGATTTTTTTTGAAAAACTTAAAAAAAGACTATGACAATTATTAGTTACACTTACACCTACACTCTTTTTAGTTCAGGCCTCCTTGCAGGGGATATAATTTGTAATATTTATGGAGGGCATTCTTAGCGGAAGGAGTAGAATAATAAACAAATTCAATAGATGAAAGCAAGTGACAATAGATTAGTACTGAAGTTTCCGATCGTAAACCCTCTATTTTCATCAAATGTTAAATTAACTATACTCTGTTCAATGTATATTTTCAGTACAGGCAAGATAGAATATTTGCCTTTCACCCTTACTATTATGGATTTTAATAAATATGCTATCTATATATCTATTTCAAAGTTCTCATATGATTGTCGTAGTGAGCATTATAAAATATATGCTCCAACAAGCTCTAAGAAAGCTTCTGATCTAAAAGTTCCAAAGCAAAAACCAAAGAAAAAGGTTTTATAATTTCCCTCAACGACGAATGGTAACTCTGAATCAGTGTTTTTACTTGCGATTATAGGTACTATACGGCAGGTTTAGAATTCGTAAAAAAAATCAAAATAACATTCAAACATTACTGGCATATAACATTTCTTGGAAAAGCTTATATTTCTCGAAAACGGCATCAACGATTTTGGTGAACATTTTTGAGATAATTTTCTATAGATATGGGATATCATTTTATAAAAAAAAATTACCGGAAAAGTCTATTAACATTTCATATAACGGTTGTTTTCAATTCTCAACTTTCTCGGTAACCGCTACTTAGATTTCTATACAATTTTATGTTTGAATAGATCTAGACAACCCAATTAAGTTTGTATACCAAAATTTTGAATATTTTGTCTATTTATAATTGATTTTTAATTTTTTTTTTTCAAAATTTTATATTTTTAAAACTAATGAAAAATATATATTTTAAATTGTATAAACTTTAAAAACTACGTATGAAAATCTAAAAAAATCTTTCAAAATAATAAACAGGATTTTATAAAAATCCGTCCGACCATTTTCGAAATACTTTTTTTTCATAAATTCCTTGTTATTTAAAAAGTAAGAACCGTTAAGTGTTGTGCTTTTGACACTTTTTATAAGTTCAGACCTTGTTTTTTTTTCTACGTTAATGTTAAAGCTTAAACCAAATCACTTGGCCAACGGTCAGTTGCGCAGAGAAAGGATTCAAGAGAATAAATATGGTGCGCAAGAGATTTAATGAGTACAAAGCCAGAGATTAAATATTTTTTTTTTTTTTTTGAAAACTGGACAATAAGTTATGATCATATCTTCAAACCTCATGGAAAGACAATTCATCGCCGGAACTTTATTGTGTATATCTTTGAAAATTAATGAGATGAGCTGAGAAATTTGAGAACCACCAACACACATTTTTTTTTATTTGCTCAAGCATCACATTAACTTGAAGCCAAGCTTGGACATAATAGTGGTTTGCTAATATTTCGAAACTGGAGTAGTTATATCAAAATCATTGAAAAAATCATAGCCGTTAATACTGATTCGAATTTTAAGAGCTAGTTAAGTAAACAAACCCCTTCGTGTCTGGTTTTATCATCAAAAGATTTTTCTTCCGACATACATTTCAAACTGGCAACTCGTGGAGGAAAACCGCTTTAGAATGAAGATCATCCGATGTCGACAAAGAGTCTAAATTTTCCCATATTTCAAAATGTCCAAAGACTTTCTTTAAGGCATCACTTTTGAAAGACCAGCGCGTATTTCTAATTAGGCTAAGCTTCAACTGTGGATTTGTTTTTCCTATTCCAGCATTCTTTATAAGAGCTACTAAGAAACACTGCTAATGATTGAAGCAAACCAAATAACGATACAGCAGGGACCGTGCAATTGACACTATCAAAAATAACTAAATTTAGTACATCAGCATGACACCAAGTGTGAATATGATGCATTGTACTCTTTTAAATGCGCGAAAACACCGTTGTATTGGCCACTCATGTTTGTGGCCTTATCGAAGCAGTCTGCAACACAATGTTTCTTAAACTGGCAAAGACAATGAATTAGATGTTATTACAACGGATTGCAGCTTTCAAAAAAAAATTCTCTTCAAATAATTTATCTTAAGCTTAAAGCTTTAGGTTTCCACCATTGTTTTTTTATCTGGTGTTCCTCAAGGAAGGCACCTTGGACCTTTGTTCTTCGTTTTTTATGTTAAGGGTGTTTGTCTTACCATCATCCCAAGCGCATCCCAATACTTCGGGTGTCCTGGTGTACGCCATCCTTCCAACTTAAACAAAGTCTGCTACATTGTCTTCTACCATAAAAAGAACTACAAAAGACTTTCCGAGCTGGTTCCTCTTAGCTTACCGGAACTACAAAGATTTATTTTTTCCACAATATCTGCTTCTAGTTAAATTAAAAAAAAATCCTACTTCTCTGGGATCGTCCTCCTTCGTATACGAAGCTATACCTTATATGAAAGTACGGTTAATAGACTTTTCCGGTAAATTTGGTTTTGATAAAATGATAACCAATACCTACCAAAGATATCTCAACAACGGTAATCAAATTCCTTGGAGCCATTTTCGAAAAAATAAGCTTTTCCTTAACGGTACCTCCCATACCTTGACTTTTAGCTTTAAAAATATAATTTCAGAAAACCCTTCTAAGAAATGGCAAAGGAAGCCCTCTCCATACCCAGTTTGAAACCCTAAATTTGCATATATCGAAAAATTGATTTTTGTCTTCATTTATCAAATCATCTAAATGTTCACCAGCTAGGCACCTTCTATTTATATGAACTCAATTTTACCGTATTAATTTAAAATTCTGCTATAATGACGGTTTTATAAGAACTGAGCAAGAGAAAAACCATGCATGTGAGATCGATCTTATATAATCATAATAGTTTTCATCATAATTTGTTTTTTTTTGCAGTTAGTCAGTTCTCACTGAGTCGTTGTGGGGTACACTTGTGTAGAGAGCTTTGTTAAATACTTAGTAATTAAATAATTTTATTTTCAAAATGTCTTGCACAATCTGTAAATCTAAATATACAAGAACAGAAGTTAAAATTAAATGCGGAGACTGTGAATTAATTTTTCATGGGAGTTGTGTTAAAATTACTGCAATTGATCTGGATTTTATAAAAAAAGTAAATCGAATTGGAGGTGCCAGCAATGTGCTAACCTACGAAGAGAATCCTTCTCTAAACCATCACATAGCATAATGCAATCAAACCATCGAACGCCACCAGCACCACCATCGTCATTGCCACCAACAACATCATCGCCCCCATCAACGGCAACGCCACCGACACCTTCTGATGCTACAACTCAACCGAAACCCTCCATTTCATCATCGGATCTTCGCTCATCAACCACCAATGTACCTGATGCTTCAATAATATTGGAGATGATATATGCAAAAATTCTCTCAATTTAAGAAAATCAAAAAACGCACTTCTTGCCAAAAATGATGAGTGCGAAAAAAAAATAAATTTTCTTGAAGGTCAATAACCTCGAACAACAACTGCTATCAAACAGTATTGAAATTTTCAAAGTTCCATCTATGAATTCCGACGTTCCATACACTGATGTAGCGCTTAAAGTTTTTTCGTGAAGGTTTGAACTTAAACGTGCATGAAGGTGACATAGACCAGTGTTACATGAAGCAAATAAAATTAACAAAGCCAACAACAAATGGTAATACAACCACCAAAAATATTATCCATGTAAGACTGGTCTCAAATCTTTGTAAGGAAAAAATATTAAAAGCAAAGAGAGAAAAAGAGAGCCATTAACCACGAACCTGCTTAATGGCGATGCCGACGCAGCTATGGAGAAGATGTTCGTCAATGAGTGCTTAACACATGAAAATAGACGTTTATTTAAAACTGCAACAACAAATAAGGCAACAAAGAAATATAAATTTGTATGGACCAGACATGGGAATATTTACATGCAAAAAGAGAAGGGTGCAAATATAGTAAGAATTAATTGTGCTGCTGATTTTCATAAACTATGAATGTATCTATATCTGATTCACCTTCTAAATTAAATGTATGTGAATACCCTGTTGATCTCATTAGTCCTGTAGATTAATGTTTTTGTTTACATCAAAATATTCGTAGCTTGAGAAATTTTTTTTCGATTTTTGTAGCTCATCTCGATTTGTTAGTGAACCTACCTGTTGTAATAGTTTAAAGTGAAATCTTGATTTATAGAAGTGAATTAGATTTATATAATATACAGGGATGTACTCTTTTTTGTAACTGTAATGATTCTTATTCTGCTGGAGGTGTAGCTGTTTATGTAAGAAATAGATATATGTGTGATTGCTCTAGTCTTTTTTTATCTAGCGCTGATGTATTAAAATTTTCACTTCGCTTTGAAAATTTTGATTGTACTTTGCTGTGCATTTATCGATTCCACGGTTTTTCCAAAAATGTTTTCATTGGTGAATTAAGCAACACTCTTAGTGCAAATTTAGCAAAAAAATTATTTGTTTTAGGTGATATCAATATTGATATTCTTAATGAAATTGACAAAGATTCTGAAAGCTACTTATTTACTATGGCTTCATATGGTCTAAAGAGTTTAATAAACGAACCTACCCACTTAAAGAGTTGTATTGACCACATTTTTTTAAGATGTCATAAAAACATTAAACATATTTTTACTGGCCAAGTTTTTGATTTAAAACTTTCTGATCATAAAATGATTGCTTTAAATTACTCTTCTGATAATCGTTGCCAAAATATTGAATCCTCATCAGTTTCATTTAAATACTGTGTTGACTATATGTTATTAAAAGAATTATTGGCATTCGAATATTGGGACCAAATTTATTCCGAAAATAATCCGTCAATTGCATTTGATTTATTTTTAGAAACTTTTAAAAAGCATATTAATTCAAGTAATTTCCAGAAAAAACAATCGGGTAAAAAAAACACCTTAAACCTTGGATGACTAACCTGCTAAATAAGATAAGAAAGAAAAAGAATGTGAGCTTAAAATGTAAAAAACATCAAAATAATACTAAACTTAAAAAATATTATGAAACCTTATGCAAAAAAATTAATAAGGAAATTGATGACACTCGTAATAACTACTACTGATATGTTTTCTAGAGCTGAAGGTAATATTCGTGAATAATGGAGCGTAGTTGATAGCATTTTAGGTAAAAAAAATACTATTAAAGTTGATTCAATTGAAATTGAGGGAGTAACAGAGTCCAATTCGTTTAAAATTTCGAATAAATTTAAGGAATATTTTACAGATATTTCATAAAAAATCGAAACCTACTTTCGAGCCTTGTTTAAATTGCGAAGTTTACAAAGTTATTATGTCCTTAAAAAACAAAAATTCATGTACAAATGACGGTGTATCAAGTAAATTGTTGAAAAATGTTGCTTGGTATGTTGTAGACGTACTGGCCTTTGTTTTTAACAAAAGTGTTGAAATTGGTTTTTTTCCTGAACATCTTAAATCTGCAGAAGTTATACCACTGTTGAAAAAAGGAAATAGAAAAAATATTACGAATTATATGCCTATATCACTTCTTTCAACCTTTTCAAAAAAATTTAAGAAGCCACTTAGGTTTGAATTGTTTCTTTCTCAGAAAAGTTTGATTTCTTCTGCAACAATCAATTTGGTTTTAGGGCTGGTTTGTCAACAGAAGATGCAATTTTAAGGGTGTGTAGTCAACTTTATGGAAGTCTAAACAGCAACAAATCAACTATGGGTCTTTTTATTGATATGACTAAAGCATTTGATCTGGTTAACCATGATCTTTTGCTAACTAAACTCTATAATGCAGGTTTTGGCGGTAGTTTTTTCAATTTGTTGAATTCTTATTTAAAAAATAGAAATCAAAAAGTTAATATTAACGGTTTTTATAGTGAACCAAGACTTTTAAGAAACGGCGTTCCACAGGGATCTGTACTTGGCCCTTTGTTCTTCTTGATTTACATCAATTCCATTTTCAAACTTAAATTAAATAGCATTTCAAATGCTTTTGCTAACGACATAGTTTTTACGTATTCATTTGGGAATGTCTTTGAAAGTATTGTGAAGATTGAAGAAGATCTTGAAATATTGAAATCCTAAGGTTGTGGTTTACTTACCATAAATAAATTACCAGCGAAAAAACTAAATTGATGTGTTTTAAGGTAGCTGGTAATAGTCTTTATGACTTTAATGTACGTTTTCACGCTCATGACTGTAAACAGTTTTCGTTACCTTATCATAAATGTGGTAGAAATAATTTCAAGACCAATCTACAATGCACAGAAAATTGAAACAGTGCAATTGTTCAAGTACTTAGGAGTAGTCATTGATTTCAATCTAAATTGGAAAGACCATATTCGAATGTTAAAAACATATATGTTCGTAGTCACACGAAAAATGTATTTAATTAAGCCATTTTGCTCTCAAAAAGTTCTAAAAATTATATATTATGGACTTGCAAACTCAAAGTTGCAATACGGCATAACAAGCTGGGGGTTCGTATTTTAATACTGTTCGACCTTTACTGATAGCACAGAAACATTTAATACGGATTATTTTAAATAAAAATCGTTTGGCTGAAAATTGGCCCTTATTTAAGATGTTGCATATTCTACCACTTATATGTTTTTTAAAGTTTTGGGAGAGTTTTTTAAACAAAGCGAAAATGTTCCTAGTAGGAATTATCAAATGTATAACCTCCGTATTAATAATATGAGCTTTGTTTCTGTACCATTTGCATATAAAACACATTTCTCTCATTTTCATTCAAACACAGCTCCTATTATTTTCAATAAATTGCCTCTATCTATAAGAGAAACCCTTAGCTTTTCATGTTTTAGTAAGAAAATAAAAGACTGGTTATTCACTTTGAATTTTAATTGTATAGAATCATTTGTTTAGTATTTTTTCATCAGCATCAATAAAATCATTGTAAAATAAGTATTATATGATGTATATATTGAATTGTTAAGTACCAATAATTATTTTTCCATTAAGCCTTTGCATTTTCTTGTATTTAAAATTAAACTGATTGTCACCCCACATTCAGTTACCATTTGGATTTTCAAATTGATGTTTCATTCACCACTAACTTCGTAGTTAAAGAATGAACACTATTATTCATCCTATTCTTTTCAATGAATTGTTACTTTAGTTTTAAAATTAAATGAATGAATAAAACTTATTAAACTAAAACTAAAAAAAAAGAAGCCTAACTGAGAAAGTTCTTAAAAAATTAAGAAAAGTGTTAGATCTCATCTTTTTGCATATGGCTCATAGTATTACAGCAGCAGCTTAGACTTCATGGTAAAGTTTCTGGATTAAAAGACCCTCCACAAATTGAAGAAGGTTTTGTTGGATTTTAGCAGCCTTTCACGTACTTCTTCCATTATATGATCGTTGGTAATTTTGACCTAAAATTGTAAAAAGATTGCACTACTTCTGATTCTTGATACCCTGATTCTTGTACCAACACATTTCGCAGACGTAGCCACCGAATGTATTTGGTTTTCGTTCCAATAATTGCAGCCCTAGATTTTGAGACACATGGATGAAGGAGTCTTGTATAACTTGTTGACTTCTGCCAATAATATCAATGTCTTCTTGATGACAATAGATCCTCTTGTTTATGTGACAGTTTCATGGAATGCTTTATCCAATGCCAGATTGAAAAAGATGCAAGTCAGATCATCCCCTTATTCGCGTCCATTAAAGATTTTGATCAAATTGGTTTAAATGTTTGAGTTTGTCTTTCTACTCCTACTTCCGTAAAAACTCGTTCCGTTAATCCTTAATAAGGTAATTAATAACCTTATAAAATCCCTTCAGTGGCAAATACTAATTGTAAAACATTTCAAAAACGGGAAAAATGTTGCCATTATATGTTTTATATTTTTTTAAACAACATATTGACACTTACAAAATCATTTCAACATCATCTGTCACAAGGCCTTATATAGTTAAAATGTCATTCATATAAACCTTTAAAAATCAAAATTTTTGATGCTGTGAAAAATTATCCTGTTCTTCATAGTCATCCTCATTAAATTTCGCTATTAAACATAAACAAAATTCTCTTGTTTTTCAAAAAATCATTCAATCATCATTTGCCTCTTTGTCTCTTGTTTTTCCTTACTATATGTACGCCATAGCTTACTCTTCTTTCAAAAAAATGAACTTCTTCAAATGAAAAGCTTTCGGAATTTCCTAATGAAACAACAACCTACTTCTTTTCCACAACAACCAACGGACACAACTTTTACGTGGGATACGAAAATAGGTATTTACTTCAAACCAACAAAAAAGTCCCCAAGGAAAGAAAAAAAAAAACAAATCAAACAAACTCAGTAAGCAGATGGATTATTTTAGATTTCGGAGTAAATAAAAATAGGTCACCCCAAACAACATCGGATAGAAATGGAGTATCCGATGAAATTATATATTAACGTTTCGATGCCAAATATACATATTGGGAGTCATCAATGAACTGCTATAAAATCTAAAGCTTCCTTTATTAACTTCCCGACAATTCACAAACACTAAACTTCACCTAAACTCAACAAAACGTACGCATAACGTACTGAATGAATAAAAAGTACGCATACGCCCGAGTGAACCAACTTCTATTGAAGTATTTCTCATAGCCAACTTCAACATTGAGGATTGAATTGCAATAAAATGAAGTTTCACACTTCCCTCAGTGCTCGGTGTCATGTGAGTGTAAGTGTGTGAGTTTGTGGAGCGATGAATGTTTGTGCGAAGTCACACAAAGTCAGGGTGTTGAGATGAACATAACGATGGAAAATGGCATTAAAAGTCCTCGTCGTCGTCTTCATTCACTTTGGTCTCTATCACATTTTCAATCCTATTATCCTGCTCCTTGAATGAAAATGAGATTTATATACAAAAAAAAAGTAAAAAAAGCTCGTTGCTTTAGAAATTGAATGGATGCAGATATGCTTGAGTGTGGGACTTTTTGAATGTGTTTTAATGACGAAGGATAAAGCGAGTTATAAAAACACACTTCGTGTGGTTATTTCATCAAAAGGAGAAATAATTGAAATTAAATTTAATTTAGTTTGCAAACACAATAAGGAAAAAAATATTATGTAGGTCAACATAGTGCAGCATTTATTATTTGATGTTTCACAAGTTCTTCTTAGGTTTCTCTATCTGTCAAACAATTCGAAGATGAGGGTAATTTTAAATTTTAAAATGTTAAAGCAAACAGAAAAGGCAACCTACCTATTTTTTGATAATGTAAACTATTTAAGGCTTGACTTAAAATATTTATTTAGAGAAAATGACAGAAATTAAGTAACATAAGTAAATACAAAAAAATAAAAACAGTGCAAATCTGAATTCAATTTATAACTGTATCCAAAGCATACCTATTATATGGTTTTTTTTTTTAAATTTGCATCACAAATTCTCGCATTTTTAAAATCTTTTCTTCAAAAATCTAGCATTATTAAAATATTGCATAACAAAATCTAACTTTTTCAGAAAAAAATCTCGCTAGTGCATTAAATTCTCGCTGTATCAAAATCTCGCAATATAAAAATCTCGCATTTAAAAAAATAAAACACAAACACACCAAATTCTGAAAAAAGTAATTTAATTCACAAATTAAATAATATTAAATAATTAACAACAACAAAATGAATATTTACAATACATACATATGTACATATATTTGCAAATTATGTTTTTTATCTTTAGCAAAGAAACTATGCTCCGCAAGTAATCAATTTTCGACATTTGTAATCGTACGGCGATGCGAAATAAGGCCCCAGACAAAACGGCCCCAAAAACAAAAATGAAATAAGGCCCCAAAAATAGGGTACTTTTTCATAATAAAACAAAACCCAATTTTTCTTTATAAAATTAAGCAACAAAAAATGAAAAAAGACCCCAAAAACGAAATGAAAGAAGACCCAATTTTTTTTTTGAAAAAATAAAACTTAGGCTAAACTAGTTTTGCCTAGGCATCTTGAGATCTTATCTCCCTATCAGTATGACTAATGTATGGGGGGGCATGCCGCCTCCTGCTTGAGCTCACTCAGGATTTGGAGTATGTGCGAGATTGGGTTTATGCAAAAGTTCTTTAAATCAAAAAGAAACGTTGCACATACCCAACCTTGCACCTTCTCCAAATCCTATAGTGAACCCAAGCAGGGGTGTTGTAGGAGGGCAGCATGCCCCCCCCCCCATACCTACTTCATACTAACATTTATCAAAGTGGGACATATCTTTAAATTTGTTGTTTGTGCTTATACTGGCCTAATTGGCTTTTATTGCCAATTTTTGTATTCGAGATAATACTTTTTGTGGGGTCTTTTTTCATTCTTTGATATTAGGGGCTTTTTTCATATTAAAATATAATCCCAATTCTAAAAATGAAATTATGCCCCACAAAGTGAAATTACACTCCAAAATAAAGATTTGTTTGTTGTTGTTGTTGTATTCTTAATATACTTTTGGGGCCTTATTTCATTTTTGTTTTTGGGGCCGTTTTGTCTGGGGCCTTATTTAATAAATATGTTATTTCAATGCGAGATTATAAATTTCGAGATTTTAGTTTGCGAGATTTTAATGTTGCGGGCTATCATTATGCGAGATTTTGTATTTGCAAGATTTTGATATAAGAGATTTCGTAATGCGAGATTTTTATATGTATGCGAGATTTTTAAAACAAGATTTTAAAATAAAATAAAATAAAATTTTAGAAAATTAAAGTGAACATCAATTTTTTTCTATTTTTCTGACTTTTGATTGTTCGAATAAAGAACGTTAAATTGTATTGAGTGAAATAATTTTAACTCCATTTTATTTCTTTAAGAAATGTAAGAAATGTTTTTTTTTAATTAAAAAAAAATATTCAAGAATACAAACTTAAGCACAAAAATAACATACATTTAAAAAAAATTCACTTACCCGTTTTCAAAATATTGATTTTTCGAAAAAAAATTATATTATTAAAAATACAAAAAAAAAAGTTTTCGAAAAAACTTCCTGTGTAGAATGTCAAAATAACCTTAAGTTCTAAATTTAAAAACGATTTACCCAACCGTTTAAGCTACAGTCCAAAATACATCCGTATAGACAGACAGACAGAATTTCGCCAGTAACTCAAATATGTTTCTCTAACATCGTCATGATTTGTTTGATTGTTATCTCAATTTTTTTTCGCACGAATGCATAACTTGCATTATAATACCTATAAGGGAGGAACTGGAGGGACGAAATGAGCCACAAGCAGTTTGGCTTTCTCTGCAGACTTAAATTTTTTTCCACAATATCTGCTTCGAGGTGGTTTTCATAACGTATAGTTATAGGCATAATTTGATTTTCCTCTGTAGGGTGGGCTTTTTACATCCAAAGATTTTTTTCTTTGATCTGACAAATATAAGTAGGTATATAGCTTTTTTGAGAATCCTCTTTAAAATTTCTTTCAAAGGATTTTGTTTAAGGAGGCTGTACATAGTTCTGCAAATAGACGTATGCAAACAAAAAGAGGATACAAAATATAAAAATTACACTTGTTCGATAGAGAGGACGAATCACCAAAATGCAGATTATTTGTTTTCACTCTGTCAAATACATTTTAAGTAGGTTTTACAGAAAATTTTATTAAAACCTCTTTATGAACACTAAACATTTGATTTTGAAAAAGTTTTTCTACATTTGGGTTGCAAAAATGCTTGCTCTGTCGCTATATGTTTATTTTAAATATTGTTTTTCTATGCCCTCGCCAATATTTTTTTTTATTAATATCTATTTATTCATTATTAATATTTGAGGCGCATTTATTTTAAAAGGGTGATTTCAAAATATCTCTTTTGTGAAACATCAAATCACACGAATTAAGCACCAATAAAATTGTCTTTACTTTCTCAAATCAATCAAAATAACAATCCTACAATTAATGAAAACAAATAATTCATCTTGTTTTCTCATTTTAATTCCTTTTCGCTTAAATTATATCAAATATCAAAGACATTCTTCTACACACTATATTCCCTGACACATTTCTCTTTATAAGCTCTTGCGAGGACTGCGATGAGAACTCTTTGTTCCTTGTAGTTGGCTTCATCTCGTTAATACCTTTTGGGTCTTATTGACTTTTTAAAGTATGTTTTAAAAATTGGAAGTTCTTCTGGAAATGGCCCTCAAAGCGACTTTACCCTCAGCTTTCATAGCTTCCGACGTACAATCGCAACGGTACCGTATGATATGATGCTTCGAAAACTCAATGCAGTCTTTTGTTGTTTAAGCTAAACTTACCCCAAATGCCATTGTCCATGAATGGCACTTGCATCGAAGAAACCGAAAAGCTTTTAGTACTCGGTATGTGTGTTAACGACGACCTCCGTTGGAAGGACCATATATTTGAGACTGCCAAAAATGGTGGTAAGTGCTTAGGTTTTCTGTATCAATGCAAGAAGTTTTTTTTCCCCTCCTGATCTGGGTACAATTTACAAGGCGTTTGTACTCTTGTTCGATAGAATACAAAAAAGAGCGTTAAAATTAATAGGATATAGAAATTTCTTTGAAACAATTGCGCCTCTAGAACACCGACGCAGTGTTTCATGTCTTTCCTTATTTTTTCGCTTGTTTCATAATAAAATGTTCACATAATAATCGTCTCGCAAAGAATGCTCATCAGTTCACTCTTGAACCCAATTTCGGATGTACCCTGAAATATAGAGATTATTTTTTAGCCGAACGAATAGTTTACCCGGCGAGATTTTCCCTTGCCATTTTGACCTGCAAACATTCAAAACCAATGTTAATCGACACCTCCTATCCATCCCCTCCCTATCATCCTAATGCCCACGCAGTGTGCTCAATATTAAAAGGGAAACAAATAATCCCTAATTATAAAACAGAGGCAATTGTGTTGCTTAGAAAATGCTCGCATAACCCAATTAAAATTATTGGATTTAATTATAAATAGAGTTTTAAAAATGGTATGGACTACCATACACAATAACAGAACAATTCTCATAAAAGTTTATTTTCTTCTCGAAAACAGCTCCAAGAATTTTGATTAAAAAAAATATGTGTACTACTATTGTAGGTAAGCATTATATTTTGGTGAAAAAAAATTAATATGGTGGGCTAAAAACGGTGCCTCCCATAGGGCCGGTTTTGTTTCTTCGACTTCCTCGAAAACTGGTGATTCGATTACTATCAACATTGATATTCAAGAAGATGTTGGGAGCTTACGTACTTTTGCATTAAAAATAAACTTTTTTTTTGTATTTTTAATACTTTTATTAAAAACGAGTAGGTAATTTTTTTTTAAATGAATGTTATTTTTGTGCTTAAGTTTGTATTCTTAAATAATTTTTTTTTATTTAAAAAAAAAGTGTTAAAAAAAACCTTTCACACTTCCTAAGATTTTTTAAAGAAATAAAATGGCGCTTAAATTATTTCACTCAATGTAATTTAACGCACTTTAAAACAATCAAAAGTCACAAAAATCGAATAAATGCATTGACGTTAACTTTAATTTTCTTAAATTTTATTGTACAATGTGACCACACATATGAGCAAGTACGTGAGATCCAGTTGTGCAATTTATTTATTTTAAAGTCACACTTGCTATTTTTTTTATCAACATTGTAAAGGTAGCCTTAATTTTACTGTGGGATAATAATAAAAAAGGAAGAAGTGTATAACAAGTTCTTAATAGTTGTTAATGGTTACCAGTGTCGTTACTGTTATTTCAAGAAACACGAAAAACACTGATTTGCTATGCAAACCTTATTTTAACCTATATCGTTGAACTGCATTATTTTTGAAGGGTTTCAGTTTATTTTCCATATTTTGAGAACTGAAAAATGCAGTAAAATGTTTAGTAAGAAAATAAGGTTTGAACCCAAATTAAATGTAATCAGCCATCGAATTATGGTCTGGGATTGAACAAAACTGACAGCAACATTAAACAGCTCCAAGCTTTCAGTACCTTGGGACTTTCATTAAAAAACTGAAAATAAATTTAAAAATATGATTTAGAAGCAAATTTAATTTGTTATGGAAAACATTATCAAACTTTTGATTATAAAATTCTCAAAAAACAATATTTACGGTTTGAATGAAATGCATTGGAAGGAGTAATGAAACACTTTCGGGGAAAAATCTTTTAAAATTTAATTCTTTTGCTTGTTTTGTAATAATAAACATAATTAATATGAATCTTAAAAACACACATAAAATTGATTTTATCATTTATTTTTATTAGTTTAGTTTACCTAAAATTATTATTTATCTTAACAGGTCAATTACAATTAAAAGAATTAAATTAATAATTTCCTTCACTAATACTAAGAAAAAAAAATAGTTTTATAAAAATGAGTCTTGAAACATTGGAATCTGTCTTATCAACCCTCCGAAGGATATTTTATTTTGTTTACACAAAGTATTTTCCAATTTGTTTATTTTTTTACTTTATTCATAACAATTTCATTTAAATTTAAAATAATTTTATTCGTTTTTGAATATTTTTCATTTATCGTTTTGTTAGTTGCTAGTTTTCAGAACCAATGGCTACAAACATTTGTTCAAACGTAATTTCAGTTTAAATTTAAGTTAATTTATTTTTATTTTTTTCATTATTTACCAATTTTCCTGATATAACAATTTATTCTAGTAAAGTTTTGTATTCGTTTTTTTATTAGATCAACAAATTTTATTTAATTCTCTCAATAGACTCTAACAGTAAATAAAAACATTATCGTATGTGTTTTATATTGACTAACAAGGTATTTTTGGTTAATATTTTTTTTATACAAAAGTTAATCGAATTCGGCATTTTTATTCGACAAGGTTGCCAGTTTTATTTTTAATTAGTTCTTCTTTCTGAATTTTAATTTTGTTTCTTTTATAATTATTTTATTTTTGATTTGTGATATGAAATTTTGATTTTCTTTCAATTGTTTATTTTTTTCATTGTTTACTTTTTTACAGTTTTAAGGAAAAGTCTTTGTAATTTTCTTTTTTTCATTGATTTATTGTTTCGTGTAATTTTGTATAATTTGGAATCCCATTCAAGGTGTTAAATACCGTGTTTTTATATTTTTTTTTAATTTGGTTCTTTTAATTTAGAATTGTGCATTTTTTTTTTTTGATTTGGGATTTTTTGGTTCTACCCTTTTTGTTTCCTTTTTATTTCGGGTTTGGTTCAGGTCCACTCACCTACATAATGTGGATGAGGATTTACTTTGTTTGATTTTATGATTTTAATTTTTTTTTATTTTGTTGTTTTTATTTTTGATTATTATTAATTGAAAAATTCTAACACTACACACCAATGAGCTATTTTGCGTGAAGTGTTGTCAACTGCTATCATTCTAAAATGTAGAATAGCCAATAGCCAAGGTTGAAGGCTAAGAAGCTTACGGGGAACACCATGCGGGAGTATTTATCAATAATGTTGACATCTTTGATTTTCGGTATTGACGCTTTCAGTGCTGAAGCGCCCTTCTTTAGGGCGTGGAACATTCGAGGTTTTTGGTTACCAGTCGCTGAAAAATAATAATATATTACAAAAAATATGGCGTTTATTTTAATTAAATTTTTTTTGTTATAAACGACAGCACTGACGTGCTTTTCCTCTCTGACGGAGTAAGTATTCCTTGGAACTTAAAGGACTAGGAGTTAATATATCTTCTGCCGACCAAAATAATTATAAAGACAGTCATTATCAAACTGTTCAATTAGAGATTAAACGCCTTCGCTTATACTAACATAACTTTTATTTTATAGTGTGACAGAGTTTAACGGTATTTTAAAAGGCAAATAACACTTAACGGAACATAAAATTTATTTAGTCGTGCTAGTGTACTCACTTGACCATGAAAGAAAAGACGATCTGTTTCCTTTGAGTTTACTTTGATATAAATTTAGATGGAAATTATGGCAGAAGATCTGGTCAACCAAGCCTTTCACTTCCCGCTATTTCACACAAAGCGAGGCGAAATAAAATGAATGCTGGACATATAAAGCGAAAGTTGGATCTCCAAGTAACAATAAGAGTGGAGCGAGTGCTGAAGGCAAATGCCGGCGCCGGGACAAAAGTCCCAGTTTTACGTTTTGGGACCTTGTTTGGACATAAGTCCCAGAAAAAAATGTGTGGGACTTATGTCCCACTAAACAATTTGGGCAAGAGTACCATAACTTTGGCACCGCAAACAAAATGGATTCTAATAGAAGAATGCCCCTTCCCCCCTTTTAGGCGGAAGGGGCAATTTTCTAAAAAAGCACTTGCATTGGAAAAAATATATTTAAAAACAATGACTTAAAATAATGTGCTATGCTAACTATATATATATCATATAGTTTTTTAAATCTTTAAATATCTAAAAACAACCTTTGGAAAATCTCATTTCAAACTCAAAATTTCAGAAAAAAATAAAAAAAATAGTTCATATTAATTTTGTTTTCAAAATTGTCATAACGTGTACTAAATTTTCTTTTAATATTTGTTACTCCTATTATGTAATTCTTAACACTGAAGAATATATGTAATTATGTATAAAAAATACCAAAACCCATTATTTTATAATTTATTTGGTATTTACATAAATGTACATACATACGTAAAATGTAGGTGGTCTTAGTCCTTACATATTTCGGGTTGAGTCGAATAACTTTGACACCATTAAAAGCTCTTCATCAAACAGAGTGCGTTTTTAACGCTGAGACGTTGAGATAATTTTGACGTGGCGTTTTAACGCTGCATTGAAAATCGTCACACAGAGCTAGAAGTAGCGCGTTAAATATTTGCATCTTAATTTTCATTTTATCACTTAATATGTACATTCATTTAAATAAATGCCGAATATTCTTACCGATTTCAATCGTTAATTTCAATTTTTTTGCCATATTTCGTTCTTCAGAACTATATTGTTGCACCAAGGAACGCTCACCATAAAACTGCATCTACGAACGCGCATTACAAAGCTCTATCTATGAACGATAACCGTCACGTGTGATTTTTGGTGACAGCTACCACGATTGTCTGTCTAACTCATAACTTCAATAAAGTCACGGGTTTTCATTTTGTGGGTCGTATTTTCTCAACATTGCGTTTTCTTTAATCAACTTTTATTTCAGAAATCCTCGAAGTTTTGCAACAATATTCTTATATGATTTACTATTTTCTAACACATTTTATCAGTTTTTCTATGCTAAACAGTTTTTCTATGAAAGCCAAATGTCTGTTTTATCTTTATTTTTTAAATTAAGTATTTTTTAGCAATAATTTAAAAAAAACCAAAAAATATTATTAACGCGACATTTTGGAAAAAAAATTAAAAAGAATTGATTTTTATTAGTTTTTGAGATATACTAAGTTTACGGCCTTAAAAAACTGATTTAGGTAAGGGGGACATGATGCACCATGCAACCCCCCTGCATGGCATCACTATAGGATTTGAGGTAGGTGCGAGGTTGGCCTTTTTTTATTATAGACATCCCCAGAATTACTGAATTAATAAATTACACGACTGGGTCCCGCTTGCTTTTATATGTGCCTAATTACATTGGAAAGCAAGAACTTTGACAGAAACAAGTAACATTTACCGGTTTTGATAAAATCCTGTTTTTTATTTTTAGTTTTTTGAACAAAAAATAATCTTTTTTTGGAATTCTGATGTGTGCAGTTTTTTAGAATTTATTAATATACATGTGATTATAAAATTTAAAATATTTTTTTTCATTAGTTTTAAAAATATTGATTTTTCAAAGAAAAAAAAAATTAATTTTAATTAAAAAAAAGTAATTAAGAAATTTAATATGCAGAATTAATTAGGCCACCCAGAACTTCATAAATATGATAGCCAATAGCAACAAAAAATTTTTTTTAAAAATCATCAAAATCGTTGGAGCGGTTCTCGAGAAAAATAAGCTTTTCCTAAACGCTCAGTTTGGTAGGTAAAACCGAAGAAATCAATGTTAAAATGATTACACTAATCACCGTCTTTTTTATGCAATAAAATCCAGTCGAAAGTTTGTGTTTTGTGTTGTTGTAGTTGTGTTCTTATACAACAATTGTAAAAAGGGTGTTTTTCTTAGAGGTATACAACTTCCAATAGGGATAACTGTCAGACTAGCTGTCATACTAATGAATCGTGTTAGATTTAGTTCTTATACTTTGGCAAATCACCACTCAAAGACTTACACCAACAACGTTTACAAATTGTGGACATTTATTTCCAAAATTAGTACTCTGTTCGCCAAACTTACATGTAGAGCACTTTGTCTAGTTTACGGTGTGTATAATCGTGCATCTGAGCATCTACAATGAAATATTATGGATCGATTCATGACCACATTTACTCTTTTGGATTTCATTCAAATCGGGCCCGTACCATGAGTAAAGAAGAAGCCATCGCCGCTGAAGACGTGAGTGTGTCAGAGGACCTGAATTTATCGATCCAACGACGCCGTTGTAAGCATATTCTGCCTAGGCCCGTCAACTACTTAGAAAATTTTGGGGAAGGATCTTGACCTACATCCATCTGGTGCATGAATTAAAGCCAGATGACAATCAATTGCGTCGTGTGTTCGATGAATGGGCTGAGAATCAACTGGAAGTTGAACCAGATATTTATCGTCAAATCATCTTTAGCGACGAGGCCCATTTCTTGCTTAACGTGTATGTAAACCAACAGAAATGTCATTTTTGACAATTTAAAGGGCGAATGCTGCAGGCAAATGAATCATGATTTTCTTCTTCCTTATGTCATTGGAAATAATTTGGTGTATAAATGGTTCTATCAAGACGGCGCAATATGCCTGACCCATCTCAAGAAATGGACTTGTGAAATGGCCACCTCGTTCGTGTGATTTGACACCTTTGGACTACTTTTTATGGAGGTACGTCAAATCTCTGGTTTGTGCTGATAAACCAGCAACGATTGATCATTTAGAAGCCAACATTCGACACACTATTGACGAAATAAGACGGGTTTGTTTTCATAAATGTGTTGCAAAATCAAACGACAGAATGGCGTTCATAAGGCGCAGTCACGTTTGCTTTCAAAATTCAAAAAAAAAAAAAACATGCATTTTTTGGATATCGTAAAATTTACCAAGATTTATGCCCTTTTTTGAATATCTACCATGTTTTCTTCCTTTCTACACTTTACTCACCTCTATTCCCTCTATATCGTAAATTATTTCGATTCGTTCCGTAATTTCTAGCAATTCTAAAACTAGGTGGAAATTTAGCCAAATCTAATGTTTCGGATCCTATCGATCCGATTGTATTATTGTAAGTGCCCTTCCTCAGCGAGGGAATAGGACTCATGCGAACATCTTGCAACTCAATGATATCCTCAGTAGTTGAACACGTTTCAGATTTGTCACTTTTACCTACAGGCAAAAAATAAAAAAACATAATTTATTCCCATCCAATCCTTAAGATTGTATCTTAAATATTTAATAGATACCAGTTTTCTTGTCAGATTCTTTGACTTTTTTAAGTTTCTTTTTCGCTCGTTTGCCCCAATATGTGTAGTTGACTGCTGCATATTCCAAGAGTGCAGCAAACACAAACACAAAACACATCACCAAATAAATATCAATGGCTTTGACATAGGATATCCTTGGCAAGGAACTTCGCACACCAGTACTAATAGTGGTCATTGTAAGAACAGTTGTGATGCCTTGAATAGAAAAACAAAATGGAAGACAACATTGGAAAAACGGACACCATATTTCTTACCTAAAGCAACTCTCGCACTAGTTGCTTCGTGGTTTATCCAAAATGATACCCAGGACAACATCACAATCAGTATGCTGGGCAAGTATGTTTGGAACACAAAGTATCCGATGTTCCGTTGCAACTTAAAGGACAAAGATAGCCTTTGATAAATGCCAGTTGCTAGTTTCTCCTTCCTGTCGTTCGTCTCGTAGCCGATTATTGTAAATTGTGGCAGTTCGGCATCTTCAACACCGCGCACTGGTGTTGGCTTCCAGTACATCACTACATCAGTAACTGTATATCCATCTAAAAAATTAATTAATTAATTAAAAAATCTTTTTATAGAAGTTCTCAAAAAAAAAATCAACTTACAACTCTCGATTTCTACGGTGCAATTCTGCGAATCTAAAGGATAGTAGTGCAAGTCCATCATGCATGCCAATGTCGTGGTAAATCTCATTCCATATGTCACAGCACCATCTCCTCCGAGTCGCACTAGTTTATTGCGTTCCGTCACATCGTGCAGGAAGCTAATCAATTAACCAAATTGCAATGGAAAAACAAACAGAACTTCGATTAATTAAAATTTCTCATTATCAACGCATCACGCTCACCTGTTCTTGTCGTTAGCAAAAAACGTATCCGGCACCCAAATTTTCTCGGCAAAATCACCTGACAACGTCAGGACATCATTTACACCATCATCATCGGCGTCGTCGTCGTAGTACGGGCCATAGGCGTTGAACGCTAAACGCTCATCCCTCCAGTATTGATTCAAGTACATTGTGATTGTGTAATCCTTTTTAGGGGGGACAAACAGGGTGCAAACAACATGGAAACAAATAAGACCAAAAGGACATTTAAGTACAGAGGGGACTGTTTTTTAAAGAGGGCTTATGTTTTTGCACTTTGCATTCAACCTAGATACATGTAAGCCTAGCCGCCGCCCCCGCACGTATCTCTTGCCGTGTGGTGGTTGGTATGGAGTGAAATGAAGCAGGTGATTCGGAGGAGATTCTGTGCCAAGGACAAAGACATTAACTCCTGCCGTTTTGTTCATGTAATGGCTTTTGGTTTTTCTTTTTTCTTCCCCCTAGAACCCCCCATCATCGGTTTACCCTTATCACTAACTACATGTAAGTTCATTCTGAAGAGTGTTGAGTGTTGAGTGTTTCGTGGGGTTTTTGATAAGAGCTGTGAAGGTAATTTTTTATGGAACTCAGGTTTTTTTTTGACATTTAAAGTCATTTAGAGTATTTTATGTTTGAATGATTTGTGATACTAATCAGAGAACCATAAATGGCTATTTTTAAAAATAAGTCTTGAAATATTTGTTTGTGATATCTTTCATTATCATAAAGATCATTTCATTTTATTCATTTGAAGGAAGAGACAGCTCTTGGAGCACTTTTCAGAAATATAAAATGCTATTGATTAATCTAGTTTTAAAAACTTTTTCAAATCAAATTTTCATTTCGTTGTTCAAAAGCGGGAAGAATTTTTTTTTTTTTTGAAAATGACAAAGCTTACATATAAAAAAAGCTTAACAAAAACCCCCGCAGATTGAGAAGAAGTGAAGTGGGCGCGCTTGGGTCCCATTGTCATAAAAATTATTGTCAATTCAACAAAGACGAAGCAGCTTCTTAAGCTACTGAAGATTTGTGTAAAAATTTTTTTTTATCAAAATCCACATCTTCATTCTCTTTTTTAATTTTAAATGTTCCTAAAGTTTGCTTTTAAAGACTTTCTGATACTGTCATAAATTTCCATAAGACTTTTATAAGATTTCTAACAAAATTAATAGAAGTAAAGGTTCAAATCAGATGGATATTTGCCAAAGACAACGTGAACATGATTGTACTGTTGATAAAACGGTAGAATCAATGGAATCGACAGTGAATTATTATGCCGCAACAGTTTATGGAATTCGATCGTCACCAACTTCCCGCATATGAATCTTGAAAGATTTCCGCAAAAATACAAAAATGTAGGACTCCACTTTTTGAAGGTGTCTGTTATTCGGCGATAGTTTTGGAACGTGGCTGCTATAGCCCTTATTTCTGCAAACTCGCTTGCGTTCCGGTGCAAGCTCTCTGCTACGGGGCGAGTTACTTATATAATTATCTTGCACTGGAACCGCAGCCAATATCACTTCGGTTGTTTTTTTTTTTTAGAATAATAGAGAACTAAGATGTACATTTTGAAACAGAAAAAAGCCATGGGGTAACAGGTCCAATAGGAATCGCATGTCCAGACGCACCGCACCGAGTAGACCAACTTTTAACTTTTCTCTCCGGCAAATCCGATGACATCATTATACACAGAAATACAAGGTATGCTCACTATGGCTGTTTATGCGTGTGACGTCACATTCTTCTGATTTTTGTTCTTAGGGAGTGTAAATAAATGTAATAATTTGCCGATTTTGTTATGGTTTTTTAGAGTTTATAGTTCTTATAATCATAAAAAAATCGTTTAAGCCTTCAATAATAAAAAATAAAATTCACTTAATAAATAAAATAATAATAAAAGAAGAATGTGACGTCAAAATATCAAGATGGCGATTTGTATGCGTCTACTGAGCATACCTTTTATTTCTGTGTATCATGGATGACATTAGTTGTCAAAAGCAAATTGAAGTTTCATGTTTTTGCTATTGATGGGTTGTTACTTAGCGCAATTTTTGCTGCTACTTAAATAACAATTACATGAAAAAGAAGGGGGTATAAAATATTAATCTCATACTTGTCCAATAGAGAGAGGAGACCAAAATGTTGCGGTCTTCTTGTATTCGTTTTTAGTTTTCAGATTTCAGATTTTTCTTGCAAAAACGATCATGAAACGCGATTGATTTTTTTTTTTATTGTTTAAATGCCATTTAACAACTTACTGTCATGTTTTCACAGCCATTTTCAACGGCATTGTAAACAAAGAGAAATAAATTGCTTTTATGTGCGGCCAAAGCTCGAATAAAATTTGAAAAATATTAAAGAAACTTCAAAGATCTTATTCGTTTTTTCTGACTTTTGATAGTTTGAAATAGTACGTAAAATAATTTTCAGCGGAAAAATTTAAACGCCATTTTATTTCCTTAGAAAATGTGACAAAGTGTGATTTTTATTTAACAACTTTTTTTAAATATTAAAAAAAAATATTCAAGAATGCAAATTTAAACACAAAATTTATTTAAGTTTAAAACCAAAATTAAAAAAAATATCGATTTTGAAAAAAAGAAGAAGAAAATTATTAAAAATACAAAAAAAAAAGTTTTCGAAAATATTTTAAAATAAAATAACTTAGGCTACATCTTCCTGAATATCAATTTTGTTTGAAATCGGATGACCAGTTTTCGAGAAAGTAAAAAAACCGTTTTTTTCACCAAAACATAATTTACACCTACAATAGTACACTGATTTTTTTTATAAAAATTCTTGGAGCCGTTTTCGAGAAAATGAGCTTTTACTTAACGATTATATGACAGGTTCCGTTAATATTTAAGCTAATTTTTTTTAAATCCCCTGGAGAATTTCAAAACAACCTTATGTTCCAAATTTGAAGACGATTAGCCAAACCGTTTACGCTGTAGTTCAATATACTGTCGTACAGACGGACAGACAGACAGAACTTTACCAGTAACTCAAATATGTTTGTCTATCATCGTAATGTCATGTCTTGTAGATTTTTTTTTACCAATGCATAACTTGCTTAGTCCCTATAAATCGCAAGTAAAAAAAAAAAAACAAGTTATACCTAAGCACGAAGAAATTGGTTTTGGTAGAAAATGTAATTAAAACATCGGTATTATTATTATTTAAAAATAAAATAAAAATAAATATTGTTAGGTATTGCAGTTAGTTGCAAATTGTTATTATCAAAAAACATGGTACCTACTATTTAAAATCTAATTTGAAAGTTTGAGAATTAAGGAATTGCGTTGTTATTGATGGATTTAGGCAGTGTTTGTGTGTAGTTTTATTTACAAAATGGCGTTTTGTGGGAGGGAATTGTCATTCTCTCAGAGAGTTCTTAGTTCCACACTAGAAAAATATTGTAGAAATCCAGAATTCCAATGTGGTAATATGGATAAAAAAACTAGTGTGCTTTAAACCACATGACTGAAGTAAAACTTCTTAAGCTTCATCTATATGTATGTATGAGAGTAAGAGAAAAAAGAAATGTATGTTCGCACCTCAATCTCTCTTGGCGCTACAGTAATATAGGAAACCTAACACTTTCTATTTCTATCTTCCCTAACTTATATCTCCCTCTCAACTTCGGTTCGCCTCGCTCGATCACACTTTTTTTTACCAGCATACTCCCCAACTCAAGCGTACGTAAGGAAGTTTTACTTCAAAAAAATACTGTTACCGTTACTTTCAAGCTGCAAAGCTACCAAAATAAGAAAAAAAAATATTCTCTGCCATTTGTTCGAAAAATTAACATGTAAATACACATTTTTCCTATAATCTTACTGTAAAGGGGGTTTTTTTTAGACGTGTGGTTTAAAAAGAAGAACTAAAACGCATATAATTTAATATTATGGCCAAGAATTAAGCTTTGTTATAACGATAAGAGTTTGTCATTTGTTTATTGTTTTAAAAATGAGTTTGGGTAAGTAGCTACCGCGGCTGGCTGGAAAAAATACAGTCGAGAGGCCCAATTTTCCGAATTTTGTGAAAATCAGGATCGGTGGCCATCTCGTTTTGGGCCAATTCACTTCCTTCCGCAAAATCTTCCATAAAGTGGATGGGAACAGCCTCAATGGTTTCGCGCGGTAGCAGATGGACTCATTCGGGTCTTCTTCGAAATTCTGCAAACTCAGATTGAAAAACATACTTCTTAAAAACAACCCTTCATTAATATCGCTAAATTTTTGTCACCCCCCTGCCCTCTCTATCGAACAAGTATGAATTTAATATTTTGTATAATCTTTACCATTTACCAATATCACTCTTAAACTCGTAAATCACCCTTCGACCCATCGCAAGTTCGTTTTACATTTTGTCATAGAAAAAAGAAACAAGAACGTCAACTGAGAGGATAATTCTGTATTCGCCTAAAAACTGAAAAATGCCCCGTCAGCAACATATCTTTACCGGTCCCTGAACATTTCTTATGGGACTACTAATATATCTGCAGTTTTGGGGACTAGGAAACGTATGGCTGATTGGCTGATTGGCTGCTTCTCACACGTATTCACATACACAAAATAAAATTTCAGGGTTTGCAGGGAATGGTCGGTAGGGGTCGCAGTTCTTTTTTTCTTTTTTCTGTAATTTTTTGACTTCTGGTGTATTCACGCTGTCAAAATAATGCAACGGATTAATTTAACCACCGCTTTTCATTGCATGCGGCAACGTGACCGGATTTATTGCTGCACCAGATTCTATGGGTTGAGCCCTTTAAGAAAAAATCCGATGATATTCCTTAACACATTCAATCGGACAACCATTGAATCATCGTTGATCTTTTTGCTAATGTCCTTAACCAATCTTATAATAAAATCGTTAAAATATCTGACCTTACGTTTCTACTTGGTCAACTTCTTTAATTCTGTCTCTTAATATTAGTGACGTCAATGCCAGTAATAAAATCAATTCTCTTAACCGTGTAAGTGAGGGATGGATAAAGTTGAGAGAAAATTATACCATCTTCTGTGATCGAAAAATGACCTCTAAGTTGAAAAAGGGCTCTACTTTCATAAGGTTCAATGTTGCATAATATTCAAAACTTATAAAAGTAACAAATGACAACCAAAATAAAGAAACTTCAAATGAAAGGAATCAACAAAATAGTATACTAAAATATTATAAAGGCAACATAGAAATTCACTAGCCTAATTTACTGCAAGCTTTCTCATATGAATTGCATAAGAAATCAACGTTCAGCATCTCTGAAACGACTTGAACCTCTGCACAGGCGACATGGTATTATATGTTGATCTCCTCCTCCTACACGTAATTTTTTGTATTTTTTTTTTAGAATAACTTTTCTCTTTTTCTCTTTTTAAACAAAAACCTTTCATTTTGAAACAATATGCATTTCAATTATTAAAACAAAAAACAACAACCTTTACCTACCATATTCACTTCGGAAATTGCATCAAAACTTGCTATAGTCAGGTCCATTCCCACATGAAGTGGATCTCCTTAAAATAAACCAAAGGGAAGCATCCCTCGTTAAAATGGAACACAAGTATTTCCTTTGTGACTCACCACCAAAATTCGGTCGCAACCTTATGTCATAACCTTCCAGAATTTTTGATATAGTTTGCGTAACATTCTCCAAACGACCGGCTGGCATTTCTTTTCTCTTGCATCTGAAATTGCAACAAAAAGGATACATAAGATGCAATATGTTAAAAAAAAAATATGTAACAAACTTTGCTAACTCAAAGCATCAAGAGTTCAGTGAATCTTAGGCAAGCTAAAGTATTTAAACAAACAATATTTTTTAATCTGGAATTTTGCTTTTTGGAATGTTTGTTTCTAAAGTACTTCATAGATAGGGTGTTCCATAGTATCTTAGGTTAAGATACATTCCATAGATATACAAGCTAATATTAAAAAACGATAATCTCTTGTAAAATTATTGAATTTTGGAATCTTATAAAAAAAAAATACCAAACATGAATATCAAGTTTTGCTAAATATGTATTTCGTTATTTGAAATTACACAGGGTGACGCAAAAGCAATCCCCTTGTTTTTACTTGCGATTATGGGACTATAAGGCAAGTTTAGGATTCGTGAATATAAAAAAATTAATTACACGACTGGATCGCGCGTACTTGCTCATATGTGCGGTCACATTGTAGAATAAAATTTAAGAAAATTAAAGTGAACATCAAAGTATTTATTCGATTATTGTGATAATAAAGCCCGTTAAATTGGTTAAATTGTATTGAGTGAAATAATTTAAGCGCCATTTTGTTTATCTAAGAAATGTGAAAAAGTTTGAATTTTTTTTTTCAAAATCGTAGGGACGGTTTTTAAATAAAATGGTTTTTTAACAACTTTTTTTAAAAAAATAAAAAAAAAATAATTTAGGAATACAAACTTAAGCAAAAAAATAACATTCATTTAAAAACAAATTAAAAAAAATTCACCAACCCGTTTTCAAAATATTGATTTTTCAAAAAAAATTAATTTTTAAAAATGCAAAGTTTTCGAAAAAAATTAATGCGAAAATACTAAGGCTACTTCTTTTTATTATTTATATATATACAAGTATTTTTGATTAATCGGATAACCAGTTTTCAAGAAAGTCGAAGAAAAAAACCGGTCCTATGGAAGGTACCGTTTTTAGACCACCATATTATTTTTTTTTGCGCACCAAAATATAATGCTTACCTACAGGAATACACTGATTTTTTTTCATAAAAATTCTTGTAGCCGTTTTCGAGAAAAATAAACTTTTACATAACGGTTATATGACAGATACCGTTAATTTTTGAGCTTAAACAAAATTGAAAAAAACTCTTCTGTAGAATGTCAAAATAACCTTAAGTTCTAAATTTGAAGACGATTGGCAAAACCGTTTAGGCTACATTCCAAAATACATCCCTACAGACAGACAGACAAACAGAAAGACAGGCAGGTAGACAGACGGACAGAATTTTGCCAGTAACTCAAATATGTTTTTCTATCATCGTAATGATGATTGTTATCTCAAAATGTTTAATCTGCACAAATGCATAACTTGCATTATAGTACCTATAATCGCAAATAAAAATGAGATAACAATTAAACATGACATTACAATCATAGAGAAGTCTAAAAAGGTTAGTGGCAAAAATGCCTGTCTGTCTGTCAGTATGTATAACGGCTGCAGCCTAAAAGGCTGAAGCGATTATTTTTAAATTTGGTGTGTGTGATTCTTTTGAAATTCTCCAGAGGAGAAATTAAAATTTTATTTTTAGGCCTAAAAATAACGATACCTGCCATATGACCGTTTAGGAAAAGCTTATTTTTCTCGAGAACCGCTCCAACGATTTTGATGAAACCTTTTGACAATTTTTTTGTTGGTATTGGCTATCATTTGATAAAAACCAAATTTACGGTAAAAGTCTGTTCACAGTACTTTTCAATAACGGTTTTTTTTTAATTTTTGGCTTTTTCGGTAACGGCTCTTTGGATATCTGTCAAATTTAATATTTGAGAAGATTTAAGTAGCCAAATCAAATCTGCATATTAAAATTTTGAGTAACTTTATTTCTAATTAAAATTATTTTTTGACATTTTTTGTTCTTGCAACATCAATATCTTTAAAACTAATTAACAAATACTTTTTTATTCTAAAAACCACATATCAAAATTAAAAAAAAAAATCAAAAAACTAAAAAATAAACAGGATTTTATCAAAATAGGTTCTACAATTTTCGAAATACTTTTTTTCATAAATTCTTTGTTATTTAAGACGTGTGATGGCGTACTTCATTTTTAATAAAAACCGTTCAGTATTGTGGTTTTGATACTTTTTATAAGTTCAAACTGTGTGTTTTTTCAACTTAAATGTTACTTCTTTCTGTCAAAGTTCTTGCTTTCTAATGTAGTTAGGCACATAAGAGCAATTACGTGCGACCCAATCGTGCCCATTTTTTTTGTTTCGCTGTATTTTTTAGGAATAAATATTGTTGGTCCTACTGGGATTTAGTTAATTTAATGAATTAGAATACTTTTGATCAAGTCGAAAATAATGATATCGGTCAAGACATTTTCCATCACTTTTATCAGCACTTCCGGCGATTAGATCTCGCATTCCCTTCAAAGGTTTCAACAGGTGGCGCTGGGGTCGCTTTTTTCTAAAGTTCCATTTACACAAATAAATAAATAACAAATAAATTAAAAAAAAGGTTTTTTGAAAAATGTAAAACCAATTTTGATGTAATTGTTTTTTTATTTGTAGGTTCGTTTTTTGTTAGCAGTTTTTTAAAAGTTTATCGTAAAGAAGAAGAAGTTCAGGAGATTTATTTGAAAAAAAAACTCATTAACGATGTTTATTGCTAGTTTGTAGTTCATGAATCTGATATATCGAGGAGATCCAAAATTTCGAAAATTATGGACATGTACGAGTAAGCAGTGCCAAATTAAGATAAACGGCTGGCTGGGAATACCGAAGAAGAATACCAATTATTTGTGGTTATAACAGAAGGATGTGACTAGAATAGTCTGCTCTTTAAATTAATATTAACCTTCCATTAACCTTTAACTTACAGTCTACAGATCTTAAATGCTTCAGTTAAACTCCGCTGAAGTAAAAGGTTTTTAGAAAAAGAAAGGACTTACTTATTACTAATTGACGGATATACTTTTTCGCAAAAAATAAATATCGAGATTTTTTCAAAAGTTGTATAAAATAATGTTTTAAATAAACTTCTCTTCTGTCAGCCCTTGACCCCTGTTCCTTAACTATCGCATTGATAAAATTGATCGAGACACGTTGAAAATTGGAACAAAATTAATTTTATCGCATCATCCTGGTTCTGTAACATTTGACAGTCGATAATTTTATCGATTGGAATGTATCGGAATGAATACTGGAAGAATGCGATAAAATGGTGTTAAAAGTCTTCAAAGGTCCAAAAATCAAATCAAAGGGAAAAACATATGTATCTCTTCCTAATTGTCTTTGAAGGTGTGTCAAAAATATCAACAAGTGGCAAAAGCAGTACAAATACGCCTGATGATGGGATAGATATATAATTTCCGAAACGCGTCGCGTAAAACAAATGAAAAAGTTGTGATTGTGATTGATTGTGATTGATTGTGTGTAAAACAAAATCAAAGTATATAATAAATTACATTGTTAATTTTCTTTTATTAATATTTATTTCATAAGTATTTCTGAAATGTTTATGAGATATTTCTCTTCATTCATTCCGAACGAAAAATAGTTAAAGGACTGATAGTTAAAGGACTGCACTACTTCAAGTTCGTGCTCCGCTACCCTGATGGTTGTATCAAAATTTCTCGCAGACGTTACCGCCATGTACTTAGTCTTCCCATCATTTATGTGCAGCCCCAGGTATTTTGCCGCTTGCTCGACCTGGGTACAGGAGTCTTGTACAGCTTGTTGGCTTCTGCCGATGATGTCGATGTCGTCTGCTTAAGCTAGTATCTGGCTGGACTTGGTGACGATAGTCCCTCTTGTTGACGTGCCAGAGTCACGGATTGCTTTCTCCAACGCCAGGTTGAAGAGGATGCAAGCCAGACCATCCCCTTGTCAGAGTCCATTAAAGATGTTGATTGGTCTGGATAGCAAACCGGCTACTTTTACTTGGCTTGTGATGTTGGTCATGGTCAGCCTACATAGTCGTGTCAATTTATTTGGGATGCCGAATTCTCTCATGGCCTTATAAAGTTCTACCCTGGATATGCTATCGTAGGCGGCTTTAAAGTCTATAAAAAGATGGTATGTTGGGATATTAAATTCCAGAAATTTTTCCATCACCTGCCTAAGGGTAAAGATCTGATCAATTGTGGATTTGCCTGGTATAAAACCACATTAATATTTGCCGATTATGGTATTAGCGTATGGGGTTATCCGTTCTTGCAGGATAGAGGAGAATATCTTATAGGATGTACTCAACAATGTTATACCTCTATAGTTGCTGCATTTTGTGATATCTCCCTTCTTATGTATGGGACATATGATGCCTTTTCGCCAGTCTTCTGGAATCTCTTCGTGTTCCCATACGTGTACTATGATTTCATGAATTGCTTGATGTAGTGCTGGCCCTCCATATTTGATCAGCTCGGCAGGTTTACCATCGGCTCCTGAGGCCTTAATATTTTTGAGCCGATTAACCGCCTGTTTTATCTCCTCAATGCTTGGTGGCTGCAGCATGAGATCTTCTTCTTGAAATGTTGGAGTCTCCATTTCTTCCGTAAGCTGACCGTTCAGCAGTTCATTAAAGTACACTTCCCATCGCTCTAGAATGCCTTCAGGATCGGTGATCAGATACCCTCTCCGTCTTTACAATATGTACAGCGTGGTGTGTATTGCGACATGTTTCTGACGGATTGGTAGAACTTCCGCGACTGGGGCGGACTTCGCTCTCTATTTCTTTCCATTTCACAGACAATGTTTTTTTCCCAGGCTGCCTTTTTTCGTCTGTGAAGTCTTTTTTCAATTCTTCTGAGCTCTTTATATTCATCTTCGCGTGCCCGCGTTATATGAGACTGTTGCATTGCTCGGTATGCAGCATTCTTACGTTCAGACGCCAGTTTGCATTCATCATCAAACCAGTCGCTCCGATCTCTGCGACTACTGCCTAAGATGGTATCAGCAGTACTAATGTCTTTGTTCTTAAGGCGTGACCATTTTTCCTCTACGCCCGGCATTCTGTCCCCAGGACTTACTCTTCCCTAATCGAGCTCTCCGAGGGCGAGCCTTAGTGCGCGACTGTATTGGTTGCTTTTGCATTCATCGCGTAGGGTAGCCGTGTTGATTCGAGCCTGGCCAGCGGATGTAATACTTCTTCGCATAGCAATCCGCCCTCGGAACACCATACCAACGAGATAGTGGTCCGAGTCGATGTTGGCACCTCGAATACGTTCGTATATATATTATAATATCATGCTAAGTTATATTATTAAGTTGACTTATAAAGATATTTTCAGAAAGTTCAAGTCTATTCAAAAATGAAGTAGTTAATTTTTGGATTCTTTCCGGTTGGAAGATGACAAGCTTTTCTTTTTCGGGTGAAAAAGATGGCTTGTATCTTATCACCATTTAGTTTAATTTTCCATTGCTTATAATATCGCTTCAGTATTCTAATCGCATTATTAAAGTTCGTCTCAATGTTAAGACCAAACTCATGTGAAGAGTATATGGCAGTATCGTCGGAAAAAATTGCTGTTTCACAGTTTCTTAATTTGGGGAAGTCAGATGTATATAAATTATACAAGATCGGCCCCAGAACTGAACCTTGAGGTACACCATATTTAAAACATATCAATTCAGAAACACCACTATTTACATGAACCTTAAAACATCTATTCGACAGGAAACTTTGTATAATTTTACATAGGTTAATTAAGAGATAACATTTTATATATCGTGCCATTGTGCCAAACAGAGTCAAAAGCTTTTTCGATATCTAGTAATATCATTCCTGTGGATCATCCTTCAGCACGATTACTTTTAACATAGTTATGTATCCGAAGTACTTGATGTGAAGTGCTATGAAATTTTCTAAAACCGAATTGCTCGTCTGGATATACGCTATTATTAGATATAATTTTAAGCATTTTATCTTTTAATATCTTTTCATAAACTTTGCTGATGTTATTAAGTAAACTAATGGGTCTATAACTTTCAGTTCTTATCGCAGGATTGCCCGCTTTTAAAATTGGCACAACTTTAGCTTTTTTCAAAGTATTAGGAAAATATTGCATTTTGATACATGCGTTTAATACAAAAGTAAGATACAAAATTCCGATCCTAGGTAGTTTTTTCAAATATATGTTTCTTATATTGTCAGACCCACCCGTTTTTTTTTACTTTTAAATTTTTTACAATTTTCGTAACATCATTTTCCGTTGTGAAACAATTAACAGGTGTTTCAACGCCTATCTGGTTAAACTGTACAGTATATTCTACTAAATTATTTGTCCCAGCATTACCAAGTTTTTGGGATATAGAATGATTTTTTGAAAAGTATTTGAATCAGTTTTTAGGAAAGGGACCTGTCTATGTTTATTTTTCACAATTTTTACAAAATTCCAAAATTGTTTAGCGCTTTATTCTAGAGTGCATAGCTTGTTATTCCAATCAAAATTTCTTTTTGTTGACAATTCTTTAGAAATAAGATTGTTTAGATATGCAACCAAATCTCGAAAGACAGGTTGACGATATCTTTGCCAATTTCGTTTTTGTATGTTTCTTTGCTTAATAATTTCTAAAACTTGCGATGCAGATGGTATGATATAACTGATATATATCAATATATGAACAATTGACGAAGGTGGGTATAATTGGTTTTGGATGAACATGCCTTTTAATATACAGGATGGCGCACGATTCGTGTAATGGCCGAAGAAGACAACAAATTGATAAATGGTTTTTTCATGTCTGACGAAGCCAGTTTTGATCTAAACGGCAATGCAAACTATTAAAACCTCCTTAAATGGGCAGAAAATAGTGAATTCCAATCTAAAACTTAACTTATTCTTCTTAAATGAAAATACAAAGGCAAACAACTAGGCAAAACCCAGGGATCAGAGTACATGCGTTTCAGCGGTGCTTATCGTTCGACACCTATAGGTGCTTTGGGCATACTCCTTACCCTTAGCACCCCTTGATATTTACAGCCATTTCTCAATAACTCAATAATTATCCAAATCGATCTGACCACACCACCACAAAAAACTAATTAGAACAATGATTAAATTGACAGAGGTGAATCAATTTACTTCTTCTCTGATAGCTCATAACCAACGACGGGGAGGATGGTGGAGCATACTTTGACAGTATTAATTTTCTGTTTCCTAGACCGTAGCGCCTTCCAAACGGAAAATCTAGCAAACAAAGAGGTCCTCTCTTTGCGTGATATTTACAACTTATATCCGCATCTTCATAGATAAGCTGTTCTCAAATCACTTGGTCTTGTTAATTTAAAGCCGTTAACTGCCCAAAACTGTGCGATGTCTCTCAAGGAGATGGCATCACAGTTCAACATTCATCTCTTTTGGCAGCCGAGATACAAAGACATCCAAGAGGTATGATACATACTGTACATCTGAAAAACTTGCCAGAAAAGGAACTAAACTACTACTTAAAAGGTGAGCATTTGTACATCTATCGCTACATGGTTAACATAATGCTTAGCAAAGATGACTAGAGGCATAGAAGACACTAACAAAAAATGTTTTAATGTTTTTTTTTTCTTTTAATTTGAGGAGGTTACATATAAAGGCAAGCAAGCTACAAATATTGCTTATTTTCTGCATTTTCCCAGACATAAAATACTCTTTAGAGAATTCTTCTTCGTTGACCCCTGTTATCTGATAAATATAGATGTTATCAATCTTAATCGCCATAATGCTCCAATTTATCGCATAACCACAATATTAGAGGTATCAAAAGGCCTTTTGAGGCCTAAGTAAGTGAAGCGCTACCTCACAGCAACTATAACCTTCAACTATACTCTATAATGTATTCAAAAGATATAACCCAACAACCTATTACCCATGGAATCACCAAAGACAACCTGCATATAACTAAACAAAAGGTTCCTTGGTTTGGAAAAATCTTGATTTTAATTAGATGCTTCATCTTCAACTAAGAAAAACTGAGCCCCTAATTAATAACTTAACTAAATAACGTAAAAGTAACTCACCGTACAAGTGGTGTGAACATCATGATTACAGTGCATGCAAAGAATAGACCCAGAACTCTTAACATGTTGCAATGGCGATGTCGTCCTTCGTGAGGCGTTAGTCATGGAAGTTGAGTTGTGGTTTATTCGTCGTGCACGCCAAACAAATCATTTTAGCTTATCTGAAAGAAATAAACAAAAAAAAATTAGATTACATTCATTCAAATTCATCCTTACATATATAAAGTTACATAAATCCATTTCAATTTATACATTCATTTCCGCATGCAATATGCGTATCTTAAGCAACAAAAAAATCACATTTTCCAGTATGGTATACATCGGAAAGGAACCCTTTTCGAAGAGGGTACAAATAATGACATCTGTTAGACAATCAATATCAATCAACTAACAATAATTGGTACTTGCCCTTGTCCCACATTTAAACATTAATCATAAACGAGAGAAAAAAACAACAAAGGACCAACACAATGACACCCACCACTCAGCCCCGTTTTTATTGAATCCAAGAGCCACCCATTATTGCATTAAGGACTTCCCCCCTCCCCTACGTTCCGCTGCATTTTAACTAACAATTGAAGAAAATCTTTTTGTCCTAGATTAATAAAATGGCGACGAATATTATTGTATTCTGCCGCTGAAACTACTGCCACGCACAATTTGAAAAACCATAACCGCAACCCTCAAGGACATTTTGTTTGTTGCGCTATACTTAATAAGCTTTTAAGACCAACCCCGCACAGTAAGCCCTTAGAACTGTAGTAATTTTACAAAACAATGAAATGCAAAAAATATACAAAAAAATGTATAAAACCATGAAAAGGACATCGTATTGTTGGTCAACCAGCAGGAGATATATTCTTGGGGGTGCCAACTCTCCCTAACCAAGAGGGTTTTTTTTTCAACAAAACTGAAACAAAAAATTTAATAGAAATTCAAAATGAACATTTACTTCTGTGGAATACGTTAAAAAAAAAATAATCTAGATTCGCGCGTTCGGGAAGTCACTTAGGATAATTACAGCAACCAACAGTAAAGTGTGGAATTCATAAAGAAATTATCCACTTGGTGGAAGGACTTTTTATTATTATTCTATTTTATGTTTGTGTTGAAAATAAACAAAAGGTTTTTTTTTGTTCGCGGTTTTAAATAAATTTTCTGTTTCACCAGAAGATATTCATTCATGTTTAAAATATAATTTAAAATAACAGGAGTCGAGTAGATTTGTGGAGAAAAAAATCGGCACGAATGGGTCGCACGTTCTTGCTCTTATGTGCCTAATTACATTAAAAAAACACGTCATAAATAACAATGAATTTATGTAAAATTTATTAATTTACACCTGATTTTCAAAATTTAAATATTTTTCTTTGATACGTTTTAAAAATATTAAATTTTCAAAAATATTAAATATAAAAAAATTAATCATAAATAGAAAAAAATAATAATTCAAAATTTTGGTATGCAGAACTAATATGGCTAATTAGATCTTTTCAAATATAAAATTTATGATAAATTTGGTTATTATTACATAACAGCTCGTACCCGTTTGTCCGTTTGTCTGTTGAGTTGAGCTGAAGACAGCTCTACTACAAACTATTTACCTTTCTAAAGGAACCAGTACACCAACCAGGATCATATGTGATTAAAGTAAAAAACACGATATTTTGTATCTTGTATCTCTTAATGCAATCTATGATTCTGGAGAAAATACTTTTTACCTATTGTGAGATGCTTTTCAGGCATGGAAAAGCAAGCTCATCGGATCTTTTTCTTCTTCTTAGGTGGCGCTACAGTCCGGGGTGGACCTGGGCCTCAACCAACAAGCTTCTCCAGCCAGCTCGGTCCCAGCTAGCTGTCTCTAGTTTCACACGTGGAGTCGGTTGAGGTCCTCTTCCACTTGTGTGCGCCACCTGAGTCTCGGTCTTCCTCTACTGCGCCGTCCCTCTGGGGTGGATTCGAAGATTTTCCGGGCCGGAGAATTGATGTCCATCCGCTCTATATGACCCATCCATCTGAGACGATGAATTTTTTACTCTTTTGGCTAGGTGTGTTCCGCTGTACAGCCGGTAAAGTTCTTCATTGTATCCTTCTTCTCCACTCTCCGTTTATGCATAAGGGACCAAAAATCACCCGGAGAATCTTTCTCTCGAAACAGCCTATAGTGTCCTCATCCACTTTTGACAGCGTCCATGCGTCTGCACCATAGAGCAGGACGCTACTGACATCACGCTGCGTTCTTCCGATTATGTCAATATCGTCGGCGTATGTGAGAGTTCTGCACTATTCTTTGAAGTATGATGTTGAAAAAGTCGCATGATGAAAAGGTGGTGGGTATCGATTTGAAGTTTTTGAGTTTTTTCCAAGATCTGCCGTAATGTGAATATTTTCTTTTTCCTGGCCTAAAACCGCACTGATATGGACCTATCAGGTTGTTGACGAATGGCTTTAGGCGTTCACACAATACAGCAGAAAATATCTGGTATGCGATGTTAAGGAGATTGATACCCCTATAGTTGGTGCAGCTCAGAGGGTCTCCTTTTTTAAGGATCGGGCAAATTATGCTGAGATTCCATTCATCGGGCATGCTTTCTTCTAACCATATCTTGCTTATGAGTTGGTGCATACTTATAGCCAAGTCATCGCCTGCAGCTTTGAACAGCTCGGCAGCTAGGCCATCGGCTCCGGCGGCTTTGTTGCTTTTAAGCTTAGATACAGCTAGCTTTATTTCATCCAGATGTGGTGGTCGGAATTGTTGGTCTACTCCGCCCAGATAAAGTGGACCATTCTGCCTGACAGCGGAATTCGTTTCGTCATCGCCGTTATACAGTCTGCAAAAATGTTTTTTTCATATTCTCAGCATCGACTGCGATTCCACTACGATGTTCCCTTGATCGTCTTTGCAAGCTTCAGTTCGAGCTCTGTACTTTTGACAGCTTCTTTGTACCTTTTGGTAAAACTTTCGAACTTCATTCCTGCAATAATAGCTCTCCATTTCCTAGATCGCACGCTTCTCACCTTCCCTTTTTTTCTTTCCTCTTCTGCTCGTAGAGTGCAGGTAATTCTGGTCCTTCTTTGCAGCGCCGCCTTGTATGCTTCTTGTTTAGCTGGGTGTACTTGCCGACACTCATCATCAAACCAGGGGTTTCGTTGTGGTGGCCATGTAAAACCCAGCACTTCAGTCACGGCTTCCCTGATGGCATTTTGGCAATGTTGCCACTGGTTCTCAATACTTGATACTGGCGGTAAAGGACTCCTTTGGAGGTTATATGAGACTCGATTGGAAAAGAACCTGGAGATTTCTTGCGATTGCAGCCGTCCGACGTTAAACTTCCTCACAGTATTACCTATTCTTGGCGTGGGTCGTGATATCTTAAGTCGTACCTTGGCTACAACGAGGTATAGTGGTCCGAGTCAATGTTTGCCCAATTTTAATGTCATAGCAAGGGCATTGCTCATATGTTTTGTCCAGTAGCTCAAAAAACATTTGTTTGGTGTCATCATCTTTTTGGGGGCATGCGCGCATATAAGGCTTATATTGGCAAATTTAGCCTTGATGCGGATCATCATGAGCGCTTTTATTGTGTATAGCAGATGCCATAGTAGATATCGCAGTTTTTCGGCTAGTTGTTCGGCTGCATGTGGTCTGTTAAGGGACCTAACATTCCACGTATATATCCGAAATTCGTTGGCCTTATTTCGTTTGCAGGGTTCGTCATCAGTGAATCCGTCCGTATCCGAGGCTTGTTGTTGCTTCGCAACTAGTTATTTTTGGTGTGGCCGGGAAGTTACCCCGACGGCACAATCCCCAACCTGGAGGACCAGGTCCTTATTTTGACTCCAAGGACGAAGAGCCGGATAAACCGCTCCTTATAGGCCTGAGCTCCGAAAACATCGTAGTAGCCCATATAAGGTGTTCACTAAGTAGTTCAACCTGACTGAAACTGTAGACGCCACCGTTGATTCCATCTAGAGAATTCTTCCGCTGCCGCCTGGATGCAAGGAATAGTACCTTAGTAGTAACACTCCCCCCCCCCTCTCGTTTGCTGCCGCCAACAACTTTCCAAAAGGGTTGGAACCCAATCTTTAGTTGAGGTACTAGGAACCCGATGTTCACCACGTGGAGGTGAGAGTAGGAGTTGATAGACAGGGGTGATTTGCGTGTGCTTATACCCACACACATATCTACCCTTTGAACATCATCTCAGTTCATCGGATCCAGGATTTACAAACTTTAAGGTGTAGTCACACTATGAAAGGAAAGTACTTTCAGAAAGCAAACAGTTTTCTGAAAGCAAGACTTTCTTAGTGTCATCGAGTCAATGGAAAATGTTTCCATAAAAAAATGTCAAATTACACAAAATGTACAAAACTGCTTGTCGGACAAACCACGCTTAAAGTTCCAAATCTCTCGTGTGTGTTGCGTTGTACTGATTTTTCAGCACCAAGTCCCTAAATAATTCGCATTCAAATTGACCTACGATTGGCCACATTTTGTTCAATCAGATGCTGTGCTGTGATGATTTCTCTAACAGTTAACTGCCAGAAATTCGATAATTTTTCCTTTCAAAAAATTTCCTCAGCGAACTCCATGTAGAGCAGCTACTATAGATTAGCAAAACAGAGTGGCAAATCCAATCTGAACCCGTTTACACACAAAACACTTTCAGAAAACATTTTCGCTTTCATAGTGTGATGACCCGAAAAGTACTTTCAGAAATTTTGCTTTCTGGAAAATAAAAAATCGCTTTCAGAAAGTGTGTATAACTGTATGTATTATTAACTGTATGTATTATCCGTACAGCATGCTTCGTTTCATAATAGGGTGATATTAAACCGGTTTCTTGTATGTTGTATGGCAATACCTTGGTGTGGATTACTGGTGATAAATAGCGATTGGAAAAAGCACGGTGAAACCAACAGGTGGAAGTGGATCACTAGTGTGATATGTGAAGCTGTAAAGTTGGAGAATTTTGATCCCAGTCGAGATCAGAAAGTCGTTAGGAATAAAATAAAAGAGGAATAAAAAGATACTGTGCAGTCTAATGTTTGGTAAATTAGAAGAACACTTAATGTTCCTAATGTATAAGGGAAAACATTATAATAGCTATTACCAAGTCCCCTGACCACAACACTGCTCGAGTATCATGTATTGAGAATCAGTGGAAACACTGACATTGCCATAGAGGCTGCCTTTGAAGTGCGGGATCTTAAATGGCCACCGCAACAAAATCCCTGCTCTGACGATAAGAGTCGGTAAGCACATGCAGCTAAACAGGGAACATACAAGACGACGGCGCTGCAGAGACCAGAAACCAGAACTGCTCGTTATTCTCAGAAAAAAGGGATCATGAGAAGCACATGATTGAGAAAATGTAGAGCTGTTAGTCCAGGAATGAAGTATGAAAGTTTTACCAAAAGGTATAAAGAAATTGTCTAAGCTTCAGAGCTCCAACGATCAAATGAACATCGTAGTGGATTTACAACTGATGCTGAGAATATGGAAAAACCACTTCTACATATAAAGGGTTTTTCAATAAGAGCGCTACAGACGCTGAGCCCAATTTTCGACGGTTTTCAAGCATAAATCGGCCGATACTGCTGCAATTTCACGTTCGATATTCGTACGAAGTTCATCAATCGTCGCTGGCTTGTTGGCATAGACCATAGGCTTGACATAGACCCACAGGAAATAGTTTATCGGTGTCAAATCGCACGACCGAGGCGGCCAAGCGACTGGCCCCTTTTCGTGAGATAACACTTTCTCCAAACTTGGTTTCCAATAAATTGATTGTGACATTCGCTGTGTGGCTTGTGGCGCCGTCCTGTTGGAACCACATGTCCTCCAAGTCCATATCATCCAATTGGGGCCAAAAATATTCAGCTATCATTGAACGGTAGCGAACCCCATTCACAGTAACGTGCCGGTCTTGATCATCACGGAAGAAGTACGGCCCAATGACGCCGCCGGCCCATAAACCACACCAAACCGTAATTTTTTCGGGATGCAATGATTGGAGTACGTGTGGATTGCTGCTTGACCAATACCGTATATTTTGCTTATAGACGAAGCCATTCAGTCAGAAATGAACCTCATCGCTGAAGATGATTTTTCGATGAAAATCCGAATCATTTTCAAGTTGTTGCTCAGCCCAATTCGCGAACATACACCGCTTCTGGTGGTCAAGCGGCTTCAGAAAAACCCGATATGTAGAATGTATAACGGCGATAAAGCCGCTAGAACCGATGGCATAACTGCCGAACTCTTCAAAGTTTCAAGCGATGACTTGGTTAGAAGTATGCGCCAACTCATAATCAAGATATAGTGAGGAAAAAGCATGCCCGATGAATTGAATCTCAGCATAATTTGCCCAATCTTTAAGAAAGGAAACCCTTTCAACCGCACCAACGTATCGTTCACTGGACAGAAAAACCGAGTCGTCATCAGAGATGGTCCAAATTAAGCGGAGAACATTAAAACCAAACAGAACTGTAATCCTGCAATTAGATTGAGCTTGAAAAAAAGATAATTGATTGCATAAATGGCAAGATTATAAAACTTAAATTGTTGGACAGGGAGGATGACTAAGGATATAGAGCTAAAATGCAGGAAAATTAACATTAACAGAGACACATTTTAAATCACTTGAGTTAGAAACTTTAACAAATAAAGTGTCATTGTTACATAGAAAAACAACACAAGTCTAAATATTAGTAAGCAGCATTTATTAAACAATCTAGATTCTAATAAACATTATCACCACGTTACAATTGTTGAAAGAACATTTTAATAAAAAAGCGTCCCAAAACAAAACGTATTTATTTTACGGAATTTAACTATCTCTTCTTCACGGCAGATTTTCTTATAAGTTCTCTATTGTTCTTCCAAAGGTCTCTGGCAAACTTGTTTAGCAGTTCACCAACAAAAACCAAGCTCGCCAAAGCCAAACCTTTCACCAAACAACCCCAAGCAAACTCCAATCTTTCCATATGAACTGATACTGGACCTGATTGTTCATTTTCAAAATGAGACTTCTCCACACGAAAACCAGCCAAAATTGATTGAAAAAATGTTTCATAATCCCACTTCTGAATCAATCCAGTTTCAAAGACTTCAATTATCAATTTATCAAGATTTTCTGCAAATGGTGAATGCCGATCCATTAGAAATCCAATAAAATGTCTAATATGTCTAATATTCGACATCGTATGAAACAATGATTTTCCAAAAAATGTTTGCAGCCCGGTAAGGAAGTCACTTCTATCCGAACCTGCCGGATAAGCGAAGCTATTGTTTCTCATCGAGTTTATTTCTCTTATGAAAACTTTAGATTCAACTATAAAAATGATCTTTTCAAAACCTCTTAGATAATCTCCATTCTTCTTCATATATTCCAAATCGAGTTCGGTCATCATTATCCGTACTTTGTTGTCAAGGAGTTCTTGAAATGAATCAATTTGATCGATTGAAATGAAAACCGTCACAAATGACGTGAAATAAATCAAATAAATATTGTTCAGGATAAATGCGAGAACAAACACCTGGAATTTTATTCTATAAGCTGAAGTCCGTGGTTTTTCAAAAGGCTTAGACAGCAATACTAGAAAAAAGTCACTTACACATTGCCAGATATCAATTTTGGAGTTTTGGAGTTTTTTCACAGCGCTTTCTATCATAGCCAAGTAGAGAAAAGTCAATCCCAGACTTATCCATACGCTAGTTGCAAAAGGCCTGAGGAAGTACTCGTTGGGATTAACATATCCTCTTATTGGAACCATAAATGTCCAGGTTAATTGCTTTACAGGGTAACTTAATCGAAGACCATCTGAATATCCATAAACATTCATGCTTATATCTATATCGTTGTTTAGGGTTGCATTGATAATCCCTGGTATGAAAAACTTTGTTGAATTACCAATGAGAACTTCTTGGAATGTCGCGTTATGACGGTAAAGAAAATTCAGTATAATTTGACCGTAGCATCCTCCGATATGGGCAACTCCATGCTTATCTGTATACCAAAACGTTCTTGGGATATCCTTCTGGACAGTTGTGCGAAAAAGGTGGCCATTTAAGTCCTTGAGTGCGTCGGGAAGAGGAGCGTGTTTCGATAGTCTTTGAATTTTCTCGTCAGCATACGGGAAGTATGCATAGGAAATATTTTCGACGATGCCAAATATCCTGGTGAATTTGCATTCTGCAAAGAAGGCGAAATAGTTTTGGAGGCTCTCCAAGTTAATGGCGGAAACGATGACGAATTTTCGAACATCTAATTGCAATATCAACTGTTCTAGCTGCCACAGTTTGTGTTGCCCATGAATGACTAAAAGTACATTGTTCAGGATAAATTCAGTTGGAAAGTGGTTGATGGATGAGATTACCAAAATTGGTATTTTTAAAGACGTTTTTAAGAATTTAATGAAGAAGTCATCTTCGTGCATTCCAATGAGACACAATGTAGTTGGTTGATTTTCTTCATAAATTTTAATTATTAGTTCAGAGATTTCGAGATTATTTCCACACACGACAGCGAATTCAAGGACAAACACCAAGATTTTCCAATAAAACATTTCAAATAATGTTTTTAAAACTCAGAAAGCTAAAGGTGTTCGATTGATTCTGTGAATGTGATTGCGAAAACTGGAAAAAGGAAACCTTGGAAATGGCTTCAACGTGCAAATTGTTTTTTTTTTTTTTTGCTGATGGCCATTAAGATACACGCGTAAATATAGCCATTAACTGGAATGCGTGTTAAATAACTTTTAATAACTTGATGCTTTAAAATGTTTAACCTTGGTAACGAGTTGTATTCATGAACTTCTGCGAGTGTTGTAAGGTCACGCACTTTAAAGTTCGCCTTAGGTCGATGAAATTCTTTCTTGTTAAGTATCAATATACCATCTTTTGACTAGAATTCGATGTTTTTTTGGTATTTAAAAAAGTTTACACTATAACTGGTAAACACAAATTTAAGTAAAAATTACAAGAATTTCCTAAAATCCAAGAGAGAAAAAATTGCTTTTTTACGCAATTGGAATGGCGAAGTCACGTTTTTATAGACAAGATAATTAAAAAAATATTTAGAAGGGTCCAGACGGAAGTTTGTGTAAGATTATATTTTCGGAGAAGGGAAGAAGTGTATAAATATTATTATACATAATGTGATATTTTGGCCTGGGGTTCGACAAATAAAACTCAATCAAAATTCCAAAATAATACAACAAATCTCTTTATTTTATAAAACACAACGTCTTTCAGTTTAAATAACACCAATTTAACTTATTTCACTTATTCACAATTCAAATACGTTTTTATAATTCAACACTTTTTATTTAATCTCAATTCAATCACTTTTTACTAATGCTTCCAGTTGTTAACAATTCCACTTTCGAAACTAAACTGAACTGTCAATGCAATCTACTCTTGTATTTATACAACTTTAAAAGCTTCTGGAAGCTTCTGTCTGGTTCTGGCACAATCTAAGCTTTCGGTACTAATTCGAGTCTCGAATTGTTTCGTCAAGTTCGATATAGTACTAAGTTAAAACATATTGCAAATATGTAGCATACTTCTAGGGGCATGGTTGTTGTACACAATAAATGGTGGTTGTTGTACACAATGAATCCAACAGATGTCGTTAGTTTACAAAATGTATCTAAACTTGTTGCCACATCACATTGTCCCCCTCTTAGTTTTGTTCGTCCCGAACAAGCACATCATCATTGTTTCCGTGGTAACGATACAGTCGATCCACATGGACAATTTTCATTTTTGCTCTTGGTCCTCGTTGGATTCGGAAAACGACGTCATTAATGCGCGTAACTATTTGGTAGGGACCTTCCCAGTCCTGCTGAAGCTTGGGCGATTTTCCCTTTCTGCGATGTGGGTTATAAAGCCATACCAGATCTCCCTCATTGAATTCAGGTGCTGTTGCTCGCGCATCGTATCTGGTCCTCAGGCGGTCTCTCGCAATGTTTATATTGCTTTGGGTTCTTTGGTGTGTGTCGTTGATCCTTTTAATCGGGGCGCTCACTTCGTTCTGGTGCATCTTAGCGCTTGCCTTGACTTTGGGTACTCTACCAGCTTTGCACGTGGTGCACTTTCGACACCATATCTCGACATCTTTTCTTACAGTTAACCAATAAAAACGTACCCGTACCTTTTTCAGTGTCTTATTGATTCCTAAGTGCCCGTCGGATTCTTCATCGTGCATTTCCCTTAAAATCTCCTGCACTTTCGACCGTGGCACCACAAGCTGCATCTTAAAGGATCTTCCATTCGGCATTTCCCATTTTCTCCACAAAACACCATCTTTTACATAGAGAGAGTCCCACTGCGCCCAGTATGCCTTTAAGGTAGGACTTCTGTCGGAGATGTCTCTTGCATTCGGCTTATCCATAGATTCCTTCCATACAAGAATGGGCTCGATGTCAGGATCTTCCTTTTGTGCATTACGAAATTCTTCCGTAGTCCAACCCTTTACAGGTTCAGCCCTTAGTCTCTGAACAGAAATACTTTCGTCCTTCTTACCGTTCAAACACCTAGGATGCGCTCTTTCTGAAGATGGCCGGAGAATTTCATCACTGCTTATGATCGTCCGAAGATTTACAGCATTCTCGTTTCCGTACACCATTGGAATCTCGACGATTGAATACCTTAACACCTGCATTCGAAAGTCTAGGACTACTTCATGTGCCTTCATAAAATCCACACCTAGTATGCAGTCGTCGCATATGTCAGCTACCAAGAATGTATGTGCGAAGGTCAGCCCTGCCAGTTCTATCTTCAGAAGTACCTCTCCGTATACTTTTGCTTCTTCTCCCGTAGCTGCCTTCAGACTGTTCCAGCTGGTGTTGTGTAGCCAGGACGTCTGGACAAGGCCTCTTCTAATTATGGAGGCCGTGGCACCCGTATCGATAGTGGCCACACATTTTCTGTTGGCGATGACGGTCTCCACCGTCAAACTCTGGTTGCAGCGTTTCGTTTGGGCAACTTGGATAACGGTCCTGGGGGCGTTCATTTCATAAACCGACTTCTGCTCTGCAAAGTTGGTTTTTACGCGCTTTCCACACTGATGTATCCCCAAATCATGCCCGGTAGGGTAAGCGATATCCCTGTCAGTAGGCCTTTTTCTCGCGCTATGTGGGCAGCTTACCTGTGGAGATCTGCATTGTCGCTGTAGGTGTCCTACCTTGTTGCAATTCCAGCATCTCATTTGACCTCGAGCAGTGTTCGGGTTTTGTCTTTCAATGTCGACACGTTGACATGGGCACTCTAGCGTAGCCATTTCCCTGACGCGATGGCTACCTTGCGAAGCTTGGTCTGCTGCTTCCATTGTCAGGGCAAATGCTAAAGCCTCAGCGAGCGTTTTCTTACCTGCCATTCTCACAGCCATTTGTAGTTTTCCATCTGCAATGGCATTAGTGAACGCATCAGTTGCCAGTTCATTTATGATTTCCCTGCTGGTATTGGGATAAGACAAATTTGCCAAGCGCTCGATGTCAGCTTGCAATTGTTGTAGCGTTTCACCTCTTGTCTGGACCCTTCGGCGCAACTGGACTCGGTAAACTTGCTGCATGTGGTCGTCGCCAAACCTCATCTCGATTGCCTTGACCATGGCATCATAATCATGATGTTTGTCTTCAGGAATGGTCTGCAGCAATTCGGCAGCTGTTCCTCTGAGCGCAAGCGTAAGAGCAATTGATTTGTCTTCGCTGTCCCAGTTGTTCGTCAAGGCGGCAGCTTCGAACTGCCTCTTATAAATTGGCCATGATGTTTGACCATCGAAGACAAGGGGCTGCATTTCCTTTCTTCGTGGACCGTCGCTCGAATATTCCCGAACCTTCTGCTCTTTCAAAGAATCAAATTCCTTAGCCAGATGTTCGTACTGTTGTTCTACACTTTCTACTTGCTTTCCGAACTTTTCTTCTAAGCTTTCTATTTTGGCTTCAAATTTCTGATCTACTATTTGAAGTCTTTCGCTTAGTTGATTCTGGAGAGTTTCTAATGAATTCTTTTGTTCATCGAATGTACTTTCGAGAACTTCCTGGAGAATTTCCAACGAATTCTTCTGCTCATTCTTTTGTTCGTCGAATTTCGACAGAAGCAACTTCATGAGAGCAGGCATTTCATCGGCTGTACTTACTGTGCATTCTCTCCCTTGCTCTTCAACATCGAACAACATGGTATCGGGGTCTCCACCATCCTGAGTGATAGCATTCTGAAGTCGGAGCAATAGTTCCTTTTTCAGCCAGGAAGTCTGAAGATTTCGTTTTCCTAATTCTTCTTTCAACTCAGCTGTTGTTAATTGTTCTAACTTGCGACCCATTTTATGTAACTGAAACACTATTTTCGCAACACAGTCAGTTTTATTTTAATATCTCTTCTAGAAAGATCTTTTTCCAACACTATTTTTAACAAAAATGCTCGCTATTCACAGTTTTATAGCACAATCAGTTCAATAGTTTCTGGAAAATTCCACTTTCACAATTAAATGAGTCACCGAAACTGTTTTAGAAAATGTCACTATGGAATTTTCTAGCACTTTACTGAGTTTTATCCCACTTCTGACACCAATGTGATATTTTGGCCTGGGGTTCGACAAATAAAACTCAATCAAAATTCCAAAATAATACAACAAATCTCTTTATTTTATAAAACACAACGTCTTTCAGTTTAAATAACACCAATTTAACTTATTTCACTTATTCACAATTCAAATACGTTTTTATAATTCAACACTTTTTATTTAATCTCAATTCAATCACTTTTTACTAATGCTTCCAGTTGTTAACAATTCCACTTTCGAAACTAAACTGAACTGTCAATGCAATCTACTCTTGTATTTATACAACTTTAAAAGCTTCTGGAAGCTTCTGTCTGGTTCTGGCACAATCTAAGCTTTCGGTACTAATTCGAGTCTCGAATTGTTTCGTCAAGTTCGATTTAGTACTAAGTTAAAACATATTGCAAATATGTAGCATACTTCTAGGGGCATGGTTGTTGTACACAATAAATGGTGGTTGTTGTACACAATGAATCCAACAGATGTCGTTAGTTTACAAAATGTATCTAAACTTGTTGCCACATCACAATAATATTTACGCCATTTTATTCATATAAAATATGAAATGTAGGAAACCGTGGGCCCGTTTGTTTAACTTATTTTTACTTGCGATTGTAGGGACTATAAGCCATGTTTAGAATTCGTTAATATAAAAAAAAATTGAGGTAACAATGGAACATGACATTACGATCATAGAGAAGTCTAAAAAAAGTGATCGAGAAAAATGTCTATCTGTCTGTCTGTCTCTCTGTCTGTATGTCAGTATGTATAACGAGCTGCAGCCTAAACGGCTTAAGCGACTATTTTCAAACTTGATGTGTGATTCTTTTAGCATTTCCCGAGGGGAAATTGAAATTTTATTTTTAGCCCTAAAAATAACGGTACCTGCAATATGACAGTTTAGAAAAATCTTATTTTTCTCGAAAACGGCTCCAACGATTTTAATGAAAATTTTTGAGAATCATTTGATTAGAACCACATAAATGGGAACAGTCCTTTCATATAACGGTTTTTTTTATTTTTGGCTTTCTCGGTTACGATTAAAGAAGATCTAGATAGTAAAATTAATTCTGCATATCAACATTTTTATTAACTTTTTTTTCTAATAAAAAAAATTTTTTTTTTTTTTTTTGAAAAATCAATATTTTTAAAACTAATGGAAAAAAAATTATTTTAAATTTTATAATCACATGTATATTAATAAACTCCAAAAAAACTGCATACCAAAATGTCAAATAAAAAAAAAAAATTCAAAAAACTAAAAATAAAAAACAGAATTTTATCAAAACTGGTCCTACAATTTTGGAAATTCATTTTTTCATAAATTCTTTGTTACTTAAGACGTGTGATGGCTTACTTAATTTTTACTAAAAACCGATAAGTATTTATAAGTTCAAACTGTGTTATTTTCAACGTAAATGTTACTTGTTTCTGTCAAAGATGTAATTAGGCACACAAGAGCAAGTACGTGTGACCCAGTCGTGCCCATTTTTATTTTAAATTGAAATAAGAAAAAAATTTGGATTGAAATAACTTTTGCATTAGCAAGATGTTTTATATGTTTTAAATATAAAATTAAAATTAACATTCTATTTATAATTGATGAGGTTTTAATGTAAATATTTAAAAAAAATTATTATATTTGTATAGCAGGAAATTTTTTATTAATAATACATAATATTTTGTGTTAAATCTACCCACACAACACATGTACTATAAAAGACTACGTCTTATTTGTGGACACTTTGTTCTACTCAATAAATTGAAAATTGAAATTGAAAAAACAAAAAAATATAATTCACACCTGCAATAGAACACTGATATTTTACTAGCCATTAAAGGTACTTTGTATGAGGCCAGTTAAGGATTTGTGAATATAAAAAAATTTGATAACAGTCAAACATGACATTACGATCATTGAGAAGCCTTAATAAGTCAAAGGCAAAAATGTCTGTCTAAAAGTCTGAAATTTTATTTTTAGGGCTATAAATAGCGGAACCTGCCATATAACCGTTAAGGAAAAAATTGTTTTTCTCGAAAACGGCTTATACAATTTTGATGACAACTTTTGAGGTTTTTTTGGCTATCATTCTATAAGATTGAAATTTCCAGGAAAATTATATTAATGGTACCTTTCATAGACGGGTTTTTTTTTAATTTTCGACTTTATCGGTAACGGCTCATTGGATTTCTGTCAAATTTAAAATTTGAAAAGATCTTAATGAAAATTTTTGAGAATCATTTGATTAGAACCACATAAATGGGAACAGTCCTTTCATATAACGGTTTTTTTTATTTTTGGCTTTCTCGGTTACGATTAAAGAAGATCTAGATAGTAAAATTAATTCTGCATATCAACATTTTTATTAACTTTTTTTTCTAATAAAAAAAATTTTTTTTTTTTTTTTTTGAAAAATCAATATTTTTAAAACTAATGGAAAAAAAATTATTTTAAATTTTATAATCACATGTATATTAATAAACTCCAAAAAAACTGCATACCAAAATGTCAAATAAAAAAAAAAAATTCAAAAAACTAAAAATAAAAAACAGAATTTTATCAAAACTGGTCCTACAATTTTGGAAATTCATTTTTTCATAAATTCTTTGTTACTTAAGACGTGTGATGGCTTACTTAATTTTTACTAAAAACCGATAAGTATTTATAAGTTCAAACTGTGTTATTTTCAACGTAAATGTTACTTGTTTCTGTCAAAGATGTAATTAGGCACACAAGAGCAAGTACGTGTGACCCAGTCGTGCCCATTTTTATTTTAAATTGAAATAAGAAAAAAATTTGGATTGAAATAACTTTTGCATTAGCAAGATGTTTTATATGTTTTAAATATAAAATTAAAATTAACATTCTATTTATAATTGATGAGGTTTTAATGTAAATATTTAAAAAAAATTATTATATTTGTATAGCAGGAAATTTTTTATTAATAATACATAATATTTTGTGTTAAATCTACCCACACAACACATGTACTATAAAAGACTACGTCTTATTTGTGGACACTTTGTTCTACTCAATAAATTGAAAATTGAAATTGAAAAAACAAAAAAATATAATTCACACCTGCAATAGAACACTGATATTTTACTAGCCATTAAAGGTACTTTGTATGAGGCCAGTTAAGGATTTGTGAATATAAAAAAATTTGATAACAGTCAAACATGACATTACGATCATTGAGAAGCCTTAATAAGTCAAAGGCAAAAATGTCTGTCTAAAAGTCTGAAATTTTATTTTTAGGGCTATAAATAGCGGAACCTGCCATATAACCGTTAAGGAAAAAATTGTTTTTCTCGAAAACGGCTTATACAATTTTGATGACAACTTTTGAGGTTTTTTTGGCTATCATTCTATAAGATTGAAATTTCCAGGAAAATTATATTAATGGTACCTTTCATAGACGGGTTTTTTTTTAATTTTCGACTTTATCGGTAACGGCTCATTGGATTTCTGTCAAATTTAAAATTTGAAAAGATCTAAACAGCCAAACAAATTCTGCGTACCAATATTTTGAATATATATTTTGTTTTCCATTTATAATTATTTTTTGAAACTCTTTTTAATTCAATATTTTATATACTATATAAAATATTATAAATTTTATGATTACCTGTGTATAAATAAACTCTAAAAAACTGCATACCAAAATACCAAAAATATAATTTTTTCAAAAAACTAAAAATAAAAACAGGATTTGATCAAAATCCGTCCTACAATTTTGGAAATACTTTTTTCGTAAATTCATTATTATTTAAGACGTTTGATGGCGTACTTCATTTTTACTGAAACCCGTTAAATGTTGTGACTTTGATACTTTGTGTACGTTCAAATCGTGTAATTATTATTTTAATACTAGCTGACCCACCCGGCGTTGCTCGTGTTTACAATAATTTTTCTGAATACCGATGAAAGCACCACATATTGGGTCCCATTATAGCTAAAAACCACTAAAGTAATCATGTTATATACACATAAAACGTTTTCAAAATCGGTTAATCATTTAAAATTTGATGTTGTTGATAAGAAAAAATTATGTATATACCTATAGGGAAAACTATATTTTCGTTAATATCTTTACCGGAGCGTCGCTTATCGGGTCCAAATCTGAAAGGATCACAAAGGGCTTCATACGGGAAGCACATATTATTTGTATCTAAAAATTCTGGATGATATGTGGTTAGCCAAGTCTCAAGTAAGCAAACATCTATAAAAACAGTGCCTTTTTACCCATATTAAAAATATTTTATCAAAATATATACAGCGAAAACAAAATCTTGGAATAGGAATACCTGCAAATTTCAGCAAAATGAAGAATAAAATGAATGTCTGCAGGCTTACTTGAAACACAACATATTTTCTTGATCCCGACAACAGCTTCACTTATCGGGTCCAACAATACCGATTCGATTTTGCCGTTTGGTCTGACAGGTAACTTTTATACACTTACTTTTTTGAAAAACAATTCACAGACAATATGAAAAAAGATATACTTTCAAGACCGTTTGAATTGACATTTGTTGTAATTTAACGTGAATTTCAATATTTTAGTAGTTACTCTGCTATTCGGGGGGAGGCGAGTCGAACAAACTATTGAAAGTGGTTCAGACGTTCTTGAGTTATAAATAGTGTAACTAACACGAATTTATTTTATGTATACATCTTATAAGTCCATACCGTTTTATTTTTCTACGTAAATGTATCTGTTTTAGCCCCATAAAAGCAAGTACGTGCTAATCAGTTCAAATTAAATTGCACGAATGGATCGCACGTACTTGCTCATACATATGTGCGGTCACATTGTAGAATAAAATTTAATAAAATTAAAGTGAACATCAAAGCATTTATTCGATTTTTGTGACTTTTGATTTTTTAAATAAAGTACGTTAAATTGTATTAAGTGAAATAATTTAAACGGCATTTTATTTCTTTTAAGATATGAAAAAACGTGTGAATTTTTTTTAAATCATAGGAGCGGAATTCAAGAACACGAACTAAAGCACAAAAATAGCCTACATCTAAATCAAAATTAAAAAAAAAAATCACCATACAGGTCCTTTTCCGCCACTGAAGTGCTGGGTTTTACACGGCCACCACAACGAAACCCCTGGTTTGATGATGAGTGTCGGCAAGCACACGCAGCTAAACAAGAAGCATACATGGCGGCGGGTTCTGCAAAGAAAGGCCAGAACTATCCGTGCGCTCTGCGAGCAGAAGAGGAAAGAGGAACACCGCCTTCTCAGAAAGAAAAAAGGGAACATAATAAATGAGGAAATGGAGAGCTGTTATTGCAGGAATGAAGTTCGAAAGTTTTACCAAAAGGTAAAAAGAAACTGTCAAAGGTACAGAGCTCGAACTGAAGCTTGCAAAGACGATCAAGGGAACATCGTAGTGGAATCGCAATCGATGCTGAGAATATTGGAAAATCATTTCTGTAGACTGTATAACGGCGATGACGAAACGAATTCCGCTGTCAGGCAGAATGGTCCACTTGATCTGGGCGGAGTAGACCAACAATTCTGACCACCACATCTGGATGAAATAAAGCTAGCTGTATCTAAGCTTAAAAACAACAAAGCCGCCAGAGCCGATGGCCTAGATGCCGAGCTCTTCAAAGCTGCAGGCGATGACTTGGCTATAAGTATGCACCAACTCATAAGCAAGATATTGTTAGAAGAAAGCATGCCCGATGAATGGAATCTCAGCATAATTTGCCCGATTCTTAAAAAGGAGACCCTCTGAACTGCACAAACTATAGGGGTATCAGTCTCCTCAACATCACCTACAAGATCTTTTCTGCTGTATTGTGTGAACGTCTAAAGCCATTCGTCAACAAACTGATAGGTCCATATCAGTGCGGTTTTAGGCCAGGAAAGTCCACTATAGACCAAATATTCACTTTACGGCAGATCTTGGAAAAAACTCAAAAATTTCAATCGATACCCAACACCTTTTCATCGATTTCAAAGCCGAGTACGACAGCATTTATAGAGACGAGCAATGTGCAGTTTTAACATCCCTGCGAAACTCGTCCGCCTGTGTAAAATGACGATGGAAAACGCACGCTGTTGCGTCAAGGTCGATAAAGACCTCACCGACACCTTTGAAGTCAAAAAAAAAGGATTTAGACAAGTCGATGTCATGCGACTTTTTCAACATCATACTTGAAAGAATAGTGCAGAACTCTCACACCAACACCAGAGTCACGATCTTTCAAAAGTCCGTCCAATTACTCGCATACGCCAACGATATTGACATAATCGGAAGAACGCAGCGTGATGTCAGTAGCGCTTTTGTGAGTATTGAGACGGAAGCCGCGAAGACGGGTTTATCAGTCAATGAGGGCAAAACCATCAATAAGAGACACCCAACATCGACGTCTTGGACAAAACGTCACCATAGACAGCTATAACTTGGAGGTAGTTAGGGACTTTGTCTACATGGGCTCCGATATTAACTCAGACAACAACACCAGTGCTGAAATCAAACGAAGAATAACTCTTGCCAATCGCTGCTTCTTCGGGCTTAGAAGGAAATTGAGTAGCAAAGCCATCTCTTGGGCAACTAAACTGTCCCTTTATAAGACCCTCATCATCCCAGTCCTGCTCTGTGGTGCAGACGCATGGACGCTGTCAAAAGCAGATGAGGACACTTTAGGCTGTTTCGAGAGAAAGATTCTCCGGGTGATTTTTGGTCCCATATGCATAAACGGAGAGTGGAGAAGAAGATACAATGAAGAACTTTACCGGCTGTACAGCGACACAGACCTAGCCAAAAGAGTAAAAATCTAACGTCTCAGATGGCTGGGTCATATAGAGCGGATGGACATCAATTTTCCAGCCCGGAAAATCTTCGAATCCACCACAGAGGGACGGCGCAATGGAGGAAGGCCGAGACTCAGGTGGCGCACACAAATGGAAGAGGACCTCAACCAACTCCACGTGCGAAACTGGAGACAGCTAGCTGGGACCGAGCTGGCTGGAGAAGCTTGTTGGTTGAGGCCCAGGTCCACCTCGGAATGTAGCGCCACCTAAGGTAAGGTAAGGTAATATTCGTCGAATGTCCATTAAATATCACTGAAGTCATTCAAAAATTCTTGTCCAACAAGTGGTTTTAAATTTTCCTCCATCCTACATCATTTGTTCGAATCTGTAGTGACTGTAATTTGGGCATTTTTACACCTGTAATAGCTTTCCACACGGACTAATTCGTCCTTTTTTCTGCGGAGATTAGAAATCCAAAAAAAGATCTTATTCCATTGAGGGGCACTTAATTTATTTCTATGTCTTCACATTAAAAGCGACTATTTATGACCACTGTAAATATTATATCCCATTACTTGTGGAGCTAACAAGTAATAGTATATCTTTAATCAAATAAATCCGTTGCATCACGGAAAGGATTATATGCTTTAAGACTTTTGGTGAGTAAAAAATGCACTACCTTAAATCATGATGTAAGTTTGTTATGTTTTTTTTATTCTAATCTTAGTAAAGATCCTTTCTATTCAGCCAGGTGTCCTTCTTTGAACATATGATAGGATAACCTTTGATAGTAACAAGAAAGAACATTTCAAAACAATTTAATACTTTATCACTAAAAATAGACCAACATTCAATTTTCTGAACTTCAAAAGCTGGTATTCAAAGAGTAATCAAAAATTGTTGCCTCAGATATACCAACAATTTTTTACATTTTACACCGTACACAAATGTTAACAGTTTATTGGTCTTATATAACAAATGATTTTTAAGCCCTCATTAAAACATTGAGAAGTTTTATTTATTTTTTCTCTGAGCTTTAACCAGCGTCTAACTATAGTCTGTTGATAAATTGTGATAAAATTTAGTAAGAAAATTAAAGATTTTTTTAAAATCATATATAAAAGTAAATAGTTATTCGGCCGGCATCATTATCCCCAAAAGAAAGATTATTGACCGATTTCTATACTTGCCCCAAGAGCAGGATCTAAAATATACTTCACATTTTAATTAAGTATTACCAAGACAGTCTTTATGATTTCAAAAGAAATTCAAAAGAAAAATATCGAATCATCAAATTTTCAATTTTCAATAGAAAATCAAAACTATTTTATTTATGGAATTAAATGTTAAAATTCATCTCCATTCTCCGGCCAAAGCCCTTCGATAAATGTACCAACATTTAAAACCCCGCTTTGAAACAAAATCCAAAAACTCATTACAAAACACATGTCAAGTTTTTTTTTTATTTTCACAGATACAATTTTTTTTAATCCATTAAAATAATATTAAAAAAAGTCTAGATTGGCGCAAGTCTGACTTTTTTTAAATAATCATTTAATCAAAAACAACAAAACCGAAATAATTTCAATAAATTCCTTAATGCAGCGATTTCATAATCCATTGACCCATATGAAGCATAAAAGCCAACTCTGCATTAGCGTTCTCAATTAAAAAGCACATTTATGCACTTGAACATCCTTCCATGTCAATCAACCAATCAATCACTTGCCTTGCCACAGCAAGTCAAACCAAAAACTGCAATAACATCCATATTGACATTCATCCAAATTCCAATCACAACTATTTCCATTAAAATGTCCCAAAAAAAAAAGAAAATCTTTTTAAAATTATATTTAACGAGTTTTCCAGCCCCCTAAACCCAATACTCACCTCTGATCAATCTCATGAATGCAAATCATCCTCATTTGCCGTTCAAGATATTTCTCGGATTTCAGAAAAAAATGCCACTGGCCTTATATCCGCTATAATGCACACGGTACGTCGTATAAACTCTATTTCGATTGCACACACATAAACGAATTGAAATTATTACTACACTCGAACACACACACACCGTGAAGGAGACAGGGTGAGTAAAAGCCCCGCCAAAGGAAAGGGGGGTGCAATGAGTGTGATTTTGAAATGACGTATCACTCGACACACATTTTAAATATTTTCCAAAACTCAATTCAGAAAATGCAAGAAAAACACCAAAGAATAAAAGGATATTCTGAATTAGTCCCTTATAGCCACCCACACCACTTAACGTGTCTGTCCTCTGCTGATTCTTATGGTTATTTAATGGGGTTGGGGTTGATTGCACACAGGGGCTTGTAGTAGAACCGTTAAACTCTCGATTATAGATACTTTTTTGTGAGTGTTGTCTTCGTCCTTTCTGGATCTTGTGCTTTAAACTTTATTTAACTCTCAACCGATGGCCTAAAGTTGCTTCTTGAAACAATCCACTTGATGAAATCCTTGATCGACATGCAGATGAGAATTTTAGAAGAAATATCTATACGACTTATCCTGTGGTTGTGTATGTGTGTGTGTGTGTGTGGGAGGCCACTTGATGCCACAGTAAGATATTTAAGGTTGATATCCTTAATGTGGCAAAATCGGAGGAGACAAAGCGGAGGATATCACATAAAAAAATTATTACACTAACTGCACATAAATTGACCCATTTATTTTGTGCCAGCAACAGTACGCTCTTTAATGCCGCAGGACTGACAATGCGGGACAGTGATCAGACACTAAAGAGTGACATCCTTGTACGATGTAGATACACATGAGAGAGCATTAAAAAAATTAAGGACAATTAGGTAATTTCAATATTTTCTTGGGTGAACTTTTTGTTGGCATCGAAATGTTTTTTCTTTCCAATTTTTCTATCGAACAATGTACGGCAGCTTTCTCAAGACTCTGATTTCGAAATGCTCTCCTTTTGTCCTTCAAGGACTCACAAAATTACTGTATTATTCAATTTAAACTGAACAGATAATGCACTTTTTTACATAACTTTTTTCGGAATTATGTGACCCGTTTATATATATATTTTTTTTTATGGATGTCGTGGTTTTTGATTATTATTCGATTATTTGTTCAACCGTGACAATTTTTTCCGAGAAAAACGAGGATGCTCGAAGTGGAAAAAAGGACATTTGACGAATGGATATTGCTGTGATAACAGGATGAGAAATGATGCGAAAGGACTCAGTTAGAGGATAATGAAATGATGGATGTGCGCAATTTAACTATTTTTCCTATGTACTTGTTTTTTTTTTTATTTTTTTTTGTTCGCACGCACCGTGAATTTTGAAAAATGACAATGTGGAGAGGAAAGTTACTTTTATTATGCGCGTGGATGAGTAAGTGAGAAGTTGTTCCGTCTACAAGATGCTGGATGCTGTGGAGAAATGTGTGTTATGAAATTTTAATTAAGATAGAAGCTTTTGTTGGGTGATTTTGCGCACAAGAAGACGAGAGTTTGGACGAGCTTTTAGAGCGTTAAGGGTGCCATCTATAAGTGGGAATTATGGAATAAATAATTATTTTTTTTAATAAAATTTAAATTTAAAGACAATTTTTCAAGTTAAACGGGTAAAGTAGCTAGAACCTTTATTTTTAGTAAAAAAAATAGTATAAAGGGCTTTATTTTGTGTTAATAAATAAGTTGCGTATACGACACAGAGCCTGAATTAAAATTATTCAATATTTTAACATTTTTACTTGCGATTATAGGTACTATAATGCAAGTTATGCATTCGTGCAGATTAAACATTTTGAGATAACAATCAAACATGACATTACGATGATAGAGAAACATATTTGAGTTACTGGCAAAATTCTGTCCGTCTGTCTGTCCGTCTGGCTGTCTGTCTGCCTGTACGGATGTATTTTGGACTGTAGCCTAAACGGTTGCGCCAATCGTCTTCAAATTTAGAACTTAAGGTTATTTTGACATTCTACAGAGGAGTTTTTGATTTTTTTTTTAGCTCAAAAATTAACGGTACCTGTCATATAACCGTTATGTAAAAGCCTTTTTTCTCGAAAATGGCTCCAAGAATTTTTATGAAAAAAAATCGGTGTACTACTGTAGGTAAGCATTATATTTTGGTGAAAAGTTAATATTTTTCTAGGACTTTCTTGAAAACTGGAGATCCGATGTATGTAGCCTAAGTAATTTCGCATTAATTTTTTTTCGAATTTTTTTTTTTTTATTTTTAATAATTTTTTTTTTGTTTTTGAAAATCAATATTTTGAAAACGGGTAAGTGAACTTTTTTTATTTTTTTAAAAAAAGTTGTAAACAAAACGGTTTTTTTAAAAACCGCTCCTACAATTTTGGAAAAAAAAATTCACAATTCAAAATGGCGTTCGAATTATTTCACTCAATGCAATTTAACGTTCTTTATTCAAATAATCAAAAGTCACAAAAATCGAATAAATGCTTTGATGTTCACTTTATTTTTTTTTTAAATATTATTCTACAATGTGACCGCACATATGAACAAGTACGCGCAATTTATTTATTATTATTAGTATGAACAAAAATTATGGTGAAGAAAAAATAATTAAATTATAATAACTATAATAAAAGACATAAAAAAATAATTTTCCAAATTGTGTATTGTTCATATATGTACATATTTAATAAATGTATATAAATAAGGAGTGTTTTTTTTAAATATCTTAGAAATTTTTTTTATTAACCCCAACAAATTCAATAAAATAACAAAAAAATTGAATTTATTAGTTCACAAATTTCATGGTATTTAATGTTTAGAAATAATTTTGTGGCATATGGCCTCCTCGACTGCGCCTTATGAACGCCATCCATGCTGTCCAATTTATTTTCACTTTTTGAATATACCCGTTCGTATTTCGTCAATAGTGCGGCGAATGTTAGCTTCTAAATGATCAAACGTTGCTGGTATATATAAGAAAATTTGGAAATACATTTATACGGTTGGTAAACGTTGTTCTGGTGTAAGTCTTTGCATAGTAATTTGCCAAAGTATGCTAACAAAAAACAAATAGCATGGCTGGATCTGACGTACTTGCTCTTATGTGCGGTCGATGCGTCGAATAAAATTTGGAAAATATTAAAGAATTTTCAAAATTTTTATTCGATTTTTGTGATTTTTGATTGTTCGAAAAAGGAACAGACGCCGAACGAAGTGGCGTCTTTTTATAAAGGTTGTTTTTGTATGTTTTTTCCCACTTGCATACTTCTTACTTGTTACTTGTTATATAGTTGAAGGTTTTCAATGAAAGAACAACAACTTGTGTGTACTACCAGCAAGTTTATAAGCTAGAGTTAAAGCTATTTCACCGTAGCCTCCTTTAATGGTGCTTTATTACTTTATGTTCAATTGAAAAGCCATTTTGGCCCTTTGCTTTGAGCAGACGATCCAGCGATTGCGAAGCTCCCTTGAAGTCACATGATAAACTAAGCCTTAGAAAAGGTTTTGTTGGCTTATCCAATATTATATTTGGTCTGATGTAATGCCTTTCTTGAGTTCAAGGAAGATAACCACCTTCTTTACGTGCTCTAGAGATTATGTAGAGGAAGAAGATTAGCGTAATAGACAGGTTGTTGCATACGTGATCAACGTCTAAACTTATCCATATCGTAACTATTCCATTTAAACAAATCCTGTGTGGATCAGTATAGGAATTCAGTCTTTTCGCGGTAATATGCCGAATCAATTTCACATCAGATTATTCACCCATTCATTAAGTGATCTTACTTTTTAATGTTCTGTCGTCAGCACACTGATTGACTTAGAGGTCACTTACACTCTAATAATACATAAGTAATTTCTGTTATGAGAAAATAATAATGAAATATTCTTCGTTTAATATCAATGAAAAGGAATTACAAAATTTTAATAAAAATGAAATACTTTAAAAAACATTCCTTTCGTCCCAAAACAAAATAATAATAAAAAAAAACTTTTCCTATTGTCCTCCGTTTTAATAAAATTAAAATTGTTCTATTTAAAATATTTTTTTAAAAATAACTTGCCACGCAGCAAACATTATTAATATATTATATAATATAGGACATAGTTTCCCAACTGCATAAAAGCTCTCCCAAAACACAACTTTTCTCATCCTCCACCTCCATCCTCTATTGATGTTGGTGTTGATAAACTAAATCATTTAACAAGTTCCATCCCAACAACAACTTCATAGAATTTCCTGAAAGTTAAACAGAAAAAAATTCCGCTCCGGAGTCCAGAGTTATTCCAACGTTCAACTTTCTGTGCTAATTTGCTGAAAAAGTTGCATTATTCTGTTGACATGCTATATCATCTGAATTTATGCAAATTTGTTGTAACAACATTACAACACAAAACAAACAATAGTCCAGTTGTGATTTTTTTTTTTTGATTTTGTTAAAATTGAAAGTCAAATATTTGGCCCCGCTGATTCTCAGAAGCTAAAGAGCACTCCAACATTATTGCGTCAAATATTTACCATTTTCATTAATGGACGCAAAATCAACACCAAATTATATAACCTTTTCTTCAAATAAAAAATAGATTTGACATAAATTCAAAAAAACAAACAACAGAAGAATGCAATATTGAAGTGAATAAAATCATAGTATTTGCTTGGCGCCCAATTTACCCCTCAGAGTATGCTTTCAGTTGGCAATGTTGATGTCGCGAAGGGTAAAATGCGAGGAGAATATACTCATATCGAAATAGAAATCTGGAAAATGTTTTTTCCGGAGAAAAGTAAATACCCAGCTAAAAGCAAGAGGAATCGTTTTGGTGGAACTTGGAGAGCATCAGCAAAAAAGTGCGTAAGTACTTGAAAGTATTTTCCATTTGGTCCATTTTATTGCATATCCTCAGGGTGTAATAACGTCGCAACTCCTTCACACTTAGATATTGTATTTGATGCGTGTTTTCTGTTATAATACCCTCGTGGTGTATCGTCCTCTCAAAAAGGATACTTTTGCTTTAACACACTGTCTAATGTTATGTGATATTCGTGCAAACTGAGCTGAATTGCTGACAGGCATTTCATATGCAAGTTGGTGGAAACTCAAACAAAGTTTCCCTCTTGATAAAGGATATATGGGGACAAATAGAGTTTTTCTTTATTGGAAAATAGTTTCAAACAAAATAAATGGAGGTAGTTTTTTGTTTTTATGAAAATTAATATAACTTTAACAAAGGCTTTTAGAACGACAAGATCTGTATCACATATGGCCGAGACAAACTTGATGTTTTTGTGCTAAGAACCTTATAGAGCTTCATGGCAGATAGGTGAATTACTTATCAAATTATAGGAATACAATAGTTTTTATCAAATACGGGCAAGCATAATTTTCAAATACTGGAGAAATCGGTACACCGTCTGACACATCACTTCGGTCCATATTTTTTTACGGCTGTGTGTCTATCCATATGTCCTTTCGTGACATTTGTCCAGTATAATATTTCGAAATTAATGAAATTTTACTCTGCAATTTTTTTGTAAGCTTGACATTTTCACGGAAATAGCTTTTACTATTTTAATTTGAAATTGAACATCATTTGGTTACATCAAAACTGCGCTAGTTGTCACAAAGCGAAGGATACTCTTGATATTTTCAACGAACGATTTAATGGAAGAATGTATCGCAATAAGCTGCAGTCCGCCGATGTTCTTAAACTCAATATTATGTCTATCAACTCCTACTCCCACCTCAACTCCACCTTAAACTCAACCTGAAAATATCTTCCCACCGCTTTGGAAGTTGGGTAGCAAACGAGAGAGGGGGAGGGGGAGTGTTACCACTAAAGCACTATTTTTTGCAACCAGAGGGCAGTGGAAAAATTCTGTAAATGGAATCAACGGTGGCGTCTACCGCTCATCGCCTGAGTCTCTTTTTCCTTGGAGTTGTATTAACATTAACCTGGTCCACAAGATTAAGGGTCGTGCCCGCGGAGTAACTTCCTGGCCATGTAAAGAAAATTAGTTGCGAAACAATAAAAAGCTCTGTATACGGACGGATTCAATGATGAAGAACCCTGCAAACGATAAAAGACACCGAATTTCGCAACATCAAAGGTGTTATCAAAATTATTCATGAGCCTGCGAATCCTTTAAAGAATCCACACAACATCACTTCTTTTGTGCCAATCAAGGACGATTGAGCATTATCTTACAAATTTTGTTTTCAGAAGTTTTAATTTTTTGTAAATGACTTTTTACTTGCGATTTATAGGGACTAAGGCAAGTTATGCATTCGTAAAAAAAAAATAAAAAAATTCTAAGAATCAAACATGACATTACGATAATAGGGAAATCTAAAAAAGTGGGTCAGAAAATTCTCTCCGTCTGTCTGTCTGTCTGTCCGTATCAATTTCTATAGCCTAAACGGTTGGGCCGATTTGATTCAAACTTGGTATATAGTATTTTTAGAGCACTCTACCCCACAGTTTTTTCGAATTGGCATTCTAGATCCAAAACTAACAGTACCTGCCATATAACTTTTAATGAAAAACTTATTTTTCTCGAAAACGGCTCCTACGATAAAGAGGTAATGGGTATCGATTTGGAATTCTTGGGTAGTTTCCAGAATCTGCCGTAGCGTGAATATTTGATCGATTGTGGACTTTCCTCGTCTGAAACTACACTGATAGGGGCCAATCAGGTTGCTGACGAAAGGTTTCAGGCGTTCACATAGTACGGCAGAGAGTATCTTGTAGGCGACATTCAGGAGACTAATTCCTCTATAGTTGGCGCAGTTTAGAGGGTCTCCTTTCTTGTTTATCAGGCAAACGATGCTAAGGTTCCATTCATCAGGCATAATTTCTTCTGACCAAACTTTAGAGATGAGTTGATGTATGCACTCCATCAGGTCATCTCCGGCCGCTTTAAAAAGTTGGGCGGGTAGTCCGTCGGGTCCAGCAGCTTTGTTGTTTTTTTTAGTTTAGATATTGCTAATCTTACTTCATTTTGGTCAGGTGGAAGAAAGTTTTGTCTGTCATCGTCTATGTTGAATGGTTCATTCTGCCTGACAGCGGGATTTTGGTCTTCATCGCCGTTTAACAGTCTGCAGAAATGGTCCTTCTATGTACTCAGCACCGACTGTGACTCTACTACGAGGTTTCCATTCCTACCTCTACAGACTTGTGTGCGGGTTTTTTTTCCTTGGCAAGTTCTTTTTTATCTGTTGTTAGAACTTCCGCACGTTGTTTCTGGAGTAGCATCTCTCAATATCTTCGATCGCGCGCTTCTCATGCTCTCTCTTTTTCTTTTGGAGAAGCCGGTGTTCTTTTCCCGTCTTTTCTGCTCGTAGAGCTCGCGAGCAGCTCTCGTCTGCCTTTGCAGCGCCGCTTTATATGCCTCTTGTTTGGCTGCATTCGTCATCGAACCAGAGGTTTCGTGGTGGTGGTCTGGTGAAACCTAGCACATCAGTTGCTGCATCACTGATGGCTTGTTCGCAGTATTGCCACTGGTCTTCGGCACTTGATGCTGGCGGATTTCTTGAGAGGTTACGGGATATTCGATCGGCATAGGTTCTGGCGGTTTCTTGCGATTACAGCTTTCCGACGTCATACTTCCTCACAATATTACTCCGTTGTTGCGGTGTTCGGGTTATTCGTATTCTTACCTTTGCTGCAACAAGGTAGTGATTCAAATCGATGTTAGCTGCTCGGAAGGTGCAAACATCCAAGATACTGGAGGCGTGTCTTGCATCGATCGCAACGTTTCTGTATCGGTGTAAGAAGTATTTTTCTCCTTCTGATCTGGCTAAAATTTATAAAGCGTTTATACGCCCTAAACTCGAGTATAACTCCCACCTGCTTGATAGAATACAAAATGGAGCGTTAAGATGGATAGGAAATAGAACTGCCGCTGAAACAATTGCCCCACTCGAACACCGACGCAATGTTTCTTATCTTTCCTTATTTTATCGTTTCTTTTACAAAAAATGTTCACTCGAAGTAGCCAGTTGCATTCCTCCCCTTAAAAGTTTCACCCGTAACACTCGTCTCGCAAGGAATGCTCATCAGTTCACCCTTGAGCCCAATTTCGGACGTACCGTGAAATATAGGGATTCTTTTTTTAGCCGAACAACACGAATTTGGAATGGTTTGACCGGCGAGATTTTCCCTTACCATTTTGATCTGCTAACATTCAAAACCAATGTTAATCGGCACCTCCTATCTCTCCCCTCCCTATCTTCGTAATCCCCGCCTAGTGTGTTCTAAATTAAAAAGGAAACAGTTTCGCCAAGTCTCTATATATATATCGAGATGAGGAAACAGTGTGCTTGCAATGGTGACGTCATGTGCCGCTGCGAAGTCAATTAGCCAAGTCCGTTTTCAGACGTTGTGTCGTGTAAGCTATGTTTTCCGACAGTCATACCAAAGATTTCTTCTTTACCTATTTTGGCGTTGAAATCGCTTAGTACGATCTCATCGTCGTATTAAGGGCATTGCTCATAGGTGTTGTCGAGGAGCTCGTAGAAGTCATCCTTGGTGGCGTCATCTTTGTCCTCTGTGGGGACATGAGCGCATATTAGAGTAATGTTGGCGAATTTAGCCTTGATACGGATTGTCACAAGTCGCTCACTTACGTGTCGAAAGCCCAAGACTTCTTGCCTAAGTCTACCGCTTATGACGAATCCGCACCCAAATACACGCTATGGTCTTCTTGCACAATCACCCTAGTACACGTCACAGTTTTTCATCCTCCTTTTGCCCGGCCCATCTCATCGCACTTCCGGGATGGCAGTAATTTCTGCTCTGTAGTAGTCTATGGCCTCCGCTAGTTGTTTGGCTGCACGTGATCTGTTAAAAGTTCTAACATTCCCCGTGCAGATCGGAAGGTCGTTTTCCTTAATCCGGGTCGTCAACAGTTAATCCGTTGCAATACTTACTTTCTTTAAAGTATTATTTATATGTTGGCTAAAAGTCACGTGTGTGCCAAAATGAATTCCTTAATAACGGACTGATCGCATGCTATTGAATTTTAATTTATGTGTATCTGACTATTTGAAAGAGAGTAAACTTTTCTTGTTCGGGATAAATGGTTTGTATCTTTTCATTATCTTTCATTTGTAATTACATTTTACCAATATTTCACTCTTATTTCTTAGATTATTCTCAATATTGAGTGCAAACTCATGCGATAAAAAAAAATCGCAGTGCAATTAGGAAAAATGGATGATTTCAAATACGGCTGATTTCAAATACGACCACATTAGATCGAAAAAAAACTGATCTTATCTATAATCCTAATGTTCAGTTCCCCAAAGGTCGAAAAGTTTCTTTCAATTAGGAGCTATAACCTATAGCGAAGAATTTTCTGATCATAAGGCCAAGAATGGAGTAAATGTAGCTTAGATGAAGTGAAATGAAGATGCTTTACATGAGAGAGAGAGTATAAACGCGTGATTGAATAAGAATTAAGAAGACCTTATGAAGCCTCCACTGAATGAATAAAATCTTGGACAAAATAAAGCATTTGTTCTAACATGTTCGTGAAAGAAGACTGAGAGGCCTGGAAACTGAAAAAAACTACTTCTTTAAAAGATCTATTAAAGAAAAATGTCAGTCGCAATTTGACGAAGTATTTCCTGTTTCGAACAGTGTGCTTCAGCCTTACTCTTAATACAGCTGCCCCAAGCTAAACAAATAGTTCTTCCACTTTTCCATATCTGTCTCTGCCACTGCTTCAAATCATCATTTTGATTTTTCCAGGTTAACTAAACAGGTTTCAAAACTTACAATAAGTTTCAAATCTGTTGATCGTAAGTTGCATACAATCAGCTGTCTTTGCCAGAAAGAATATATCTGCTAACTTTTATCTGACTGACCTCAATTCCACCCTTAAAACTATCTGTAACGTCATTGATATTTTAGATGAAAAGCTTAGAACAATAAATTTCTCACAGAACCGGGGTTGAAATTTGTTTTGTATTGAGAAGCTTTTACGAATAGAAGATTCAAATCAATAAAGTAATCAAATTCGTTTAATTATGCAAACTTTTTGAAAAATAATAAAACTTACAAAATTGGGCTTTTTAAAGCAGTTTTGACAATAAATTTGTATACATATATATTTTTAGTTAAATTAGTCTTTATTTTATAATTAACAAGGAAATATGTTTAAAAATAACAAAAAATCAAAATACAATATTTCGTTCAATCTTCATGTTCAACTAAATGCATTTTAGATCTGCTACAACAACTGAATGAGAGTCTTCTCTCAAAATCTCATCTACCATGGGAAGTCCTTTTTATACATTCCATATGCCAGCCAATACAGCAAGTTAAATAGAATAAACGATGCTGGAAATGCTATGCGAGCCACTTGGTCAATCAAGGAGACACTATTCATGTGACGAGGTCCTGATAAAAAACAGCATTAAGAAACAAGGGTATTGTTTTAAATATACATATTGCGTTACCTTTAACTGTGGCATCCCTTTCTCGTTGTTTTCGAAACTTATCGTCACCAATAAAGCACAACCAGACTTGCTTGCATTTTGAGGTCACAGGTGGTTCGGTTTGAGTTGTCCGCTCCATGGTTGAGGCATGAGATGAAGGAGCTTGGAAAATATGTGTTGGGTCCTAGAAAAAAAAATAACATCACATCAACAAATCTAGGAATCTCTCATGTCGATTTACGTTGTATATTGGACAGATCATTGAATTCCTTTTGCGGAATGTCCCTGATACTGACTGTGGAGATCCTCTAATTGACTCAGTACTTTTTTGTTCGGACGTAATAGCTCCATCAGATTCTTCAGCCATTTCATCTACATCTTCCCACTCATCCTCACTGGCAGGAATCTCACCACTTCCGGTCTAAAATAGTTCTATTTAAATCAGTAAATTAATTATGTCACAATATGACTGGAACCTTTGTGAAGTAATGAACGCCTGCAAATTCCAGCAAAGTTGCTATGCAATATAAGAAGCTCATCAACAAAAACCAATCTAAAGCTGTGGCATATTTCACTTTGGGCAAATCTGTCCGCGAATCCAAACTGATGGTTGACAATGTCAGGACGGCTGTGATGCAGAGACCAACGCGATCACTTGTTGCTTCACGATGTATCCAAAACGATACCCAAGACAGGACCACAATCAGAATGCATGGGACGTAAACCTATAAAATAAATTTGTTAATTTATTTCATTTTCAAGATAATTTAATATTTTGTATATAGAAAAATTATAGAAATATCAAAAAAAGTAAATTAAATAAATCAATAAAAAAAATATTTTATTTTTTTACAGAATAGAAATAAATTTAAATATAAAAATACATGTATAGGTATGGATATAAAAAAATACGAGGAATAAAAATAGATATCAAAATATAAACGAACCTGCAAATTAATAAAAATAAAAATTAATTTACCAAAAATATTTTAAGCAGTTCCAATTAAAAACAAAAACTGTATTAAATGAAATATATATTTTAAAATGGTATATTAAATTAAGAAACAGTTTAAAATAAAAAAAAAACTAAAACTCGAATTAAATAAAAAATTACATTAAAAGAAAATATATGCGTGTGTGTTTGTAAAAAAATAAAGATCTAACTTTTGTTTAAAATGTAAGATTCTAGGAAAAAAATAAAAATAGAAATAGTACGAAAACAAACATTAAAATTAAAATTATATTAAAAGAAGAGTTGGTTTTCTGTAAAGTCAGTTTACGGACGATAATTTTACATGATATCGTCATAATAAAACATTGATGGCAGCAACATCAACACCACACCATTATACAATTCCTCTTATGACGTAAAAAAAATTCTAGTACTAAATCTTCTTCTAAGTACTAAATGTAGTACCAAATCCAGTACCAACATAATACAATAGTACTGAATTCTAGTACTAAGTATTAAAAATCAAGTACCAAAAATACTATTGTATCAACAACCTAGTACCGATCGGCACCAGTTTTATATTTAACTAGCGGTACCCGACGCGCGTTACTACGCCCTAGAAAAAACATGTTTTAATGTGAAATATGCGAAAATAATACTAGCGAGACCAAACATTCACAGGAACGACCACTGGACAAAATTATATTTACCCTCTAAATTTCATAAAAATCCGTTGGGCGATTTAGGAGTACGAACTCGACATACATACACAAATTAATACATCTAATGTTCGCCTAGTGCTCAGAATACGTTTGCGATCGATTTTTGTCCCAAGTTAGTTAATTAGTTAACACTTTATTTGAATTCGTATAATTAAAAGAACTTATACAATTTCTTGATTTTTTTTTTAACTTGAGGTTAATTTTTGGTTTGGCCGAATGCCGTCTACAAGACGGACATTATCCTAGCTTAATACTGTTTTTAGTTTGCATAATAATTAATTCTTAGTTAATTTTTTTTCTTTTTCTTTGTTATGCTTTAAAAGTCTCCTTCAATAATTCAAATTCTATATCTCAGTGCGGTGGATGCATATTATTTATATAAAGTTTCCCAACCAAGGCTACCATCTACCATTCAAAATGCATAATACTTCGTTCATATCCATTGAGTTTTTCCCAAGATTTCTCGCACGGAACTCTCTTAATATGGGGCATCGACCAATAAAATGATGACCATAATTGTTGACTTTTCTAGATTACCGGACAGGTTCCAGTAGCTTTCTAGACGATTAATATATTCTCTGCATTCCCTCTACAGATTCCGTAAGCGAAACTATGTCATCGGCAAAAATGAGACGTGGCACCTGCATTCCTCCAAACGCTATCCCTCCTCCAGTTGCTTCCACGACATCGTTTATAAATAAAATGAAAAGTAGGGTACTCAAGACACATCCCTGCTTGATACCCATTTGCGTTTCAAAGTCTTCCGAAATGTGCTCACCGTCCCACACATATGACACATTGTTTTCATACATCGCCTTTAATATTTTAATTATTTTACTTGATATTCCTATCTTATAAAGCTTATAAGCTTTTTTTATGTTTTTAAAAACGGGGGTGCTGAATTTTCTCAAGAGCCTTAAATACACAAATGACTTTTTTCTTCTTAATTTAAGGCAATCCGCATCGAACCATTTTTGCCTGAAGTTATCCATACACTTCCATTTTGGGCTGCCTGGGACTGAATCCTTTATAATTTGGGTAAGGCTGTCCATCCCCAGTTGAATGCTTTCTGACCTACTTTTAATAATTCTCTCGCTTAGATTATGTTGGTATGCTGTGAGAAAACTATTCCTCCAAAGTAATTTCGGCAGAAGTTCCAGTCGCTTCGCATGTAGCAATTCTTCAGTTACCGAAAATGAACATCGTATCTCTAAAGGCATGTGATCCGAGAATGTTTGTTCTCAAAGTTTTTCAGGACTAAATTCCAACTCCCCGACACAAAACAATAATCTATGGTTGAGCAAGCCGTTCCTCGAATAAACGTATATTCACCGCTAGGATCTCCTTCACAGCTTCCATTTAAAACCCTTGCGCCTAACATGTCCGCAATCTCCAATATTTTAACACCTTTCGCATCACAAACTTTTGTCACAATTCAGGCTCTGTGTACACTTGCGTCATTTTGACATCTTACAGTACTCACAAATAAATAGAGTGGTGCACACACTGGTCAGATGCCGCCGCGTCATTTGTGAGTAATGTTAGACGCAAAAGTGCACCGAGTCGGACAAAAAAAATTACCCAAAAACCCTCTCGTTAAATTCACACACACACACACCCCAATATCTACACCTCCTTTTTCCCAGCCCATTTTGTATTCCTTTTTCTCTTCTTGTACTTATTGAATTTAAGTGGAATTATTTTGGGAACTTGCGCGTGTTCTTTTTCATGTTCGCCTGGTGCTTACGATCGGTTTTGGTTGAAAAAACCGCAGTATTGCAGCGTGCGTCAATTTTCTTATTAGAATGAGTCATGTTGTTTCGTATGTGATGAAACGCTATCATCAAAAAATATTAAAATACAAAATAAATATTAAAATATAAGTAATTCAAGACAAAAATGAATATTAAATAAAAGTATAAAATAAATAGTATAAAATCGAAAATTAAAATTGAATATTAAACAAAAAGTAAAATAAAAAAAATAAATAAAAACGATTGCTATAACAAATTTCAATGTTAAAAACTAAAAAAAGTATTTAACATTTTTTTTTTTTTTTTTTTTTTTTTATTTTGATCGGTTTGATAATACCTGAATAAGGAAGTATCCAGTGTGTCTTTTCAGATTGAATGCCACTCGGAGAACAGAGAATTCACCTTCCCGTCTTTCGTATGTTGAATTTTTATGAGACATGCTTATCAAGTCAAATTGATTAAGGGTCATTCCAGGAACAAAAGTTACGGCATCGTCACTGTACCACTCGTAAACCAACTGTCGGGATGTGTAACCATCTTAAATTAAAAAAAATATATATAGATACATATATAACGCAGATTTAAAACAATACGATTTAAATTAAATATTTTATTTTATTTAAAATTAAAATTAAAATTAATTTACTAACTAATAATAATAAGTGATACAATTTCTCATTGAATATTAAACGGTATTGAATGGAGCTGAAAAAAATTCTAGAAGATTAACCAGTTTCTTACAACTGAGTTAACTTATCTATCAAATACATATATACCTATACAAGGAGCTCCCTATCAAAGCAGTTATAGTTGTCAAGGCCTTTTTGTTTTTGAACGGTAATAGCACATTTTTTGTGTCCTCTCCAGCAGTTTCTGATATGATTGCAGTGTTTGCCTATATATATAACTTGGTTTGGCACAACCCATTGTTTATCGAACGTCCAACTATTTGAGCACTTGCTTCTTTATAAGCACATTATCTTAAGAACTAAGAATTGAGTATCTTCCAATGAGAAATTTCAATTCTGCAAATTAGTATTGAATTCTTCTCGTAGTATGAATTACGAACGACACTGGGCAAATGACATTTTCTTATGGACTTCAGTTACATTCCATTGATGTGGAATGCTAAAGTTGTATAAGAAATGCATAAGAAAAAGTTGTTATTGAAACGAGCCACCCTGTACTAGTGTCTTGTTAAAATTAAATAAAATAGCTTTGAAAATTATCAAAGGCACTCCTTTATACCATTCCAATATTGCACAAAACTCTAAAAACTTGTCATAAAATCCAAGTAATTTTCTCCTTGGAACCATTTATCTGATTAGAACTCGTAGTATTGCAAGGCCTTACTTCGTTAAACGTATACCATCATCTTACGTGGATTTTAATTTGCTAACTTAAAAGTTTCCTTAACCTTGATAACCTACATTTGTGCAAAAACAAAATTTCAAAAATTGAAATTATACATTTAAAGTTTGATTAAGATAACTCCCAACCAAATTTACCCTGCCATTGATATATTTTCAGATGAAGGAACTCAAGACATGCCATCAGGGCAAAAATAAATATCTGCATTCAATGCGGTTTAAGTAAAAGATTTCGAATAACGAACAAACACAAACACAAACAGAACTTACAGCTTCCAATTATCAGCGGGCATGACTGCCGGTCCATGGGAAAGTTTTTCAACTCCATCGGGCATGTAGCCTTTATCGTCAACCTTTTCAAGGACAAGATAAACGCAATTAGCCTAATGGATTACATTTTCCATATGCAGATGATAACTAACCTCATTGAATATAAAATATCTCCATCCTGACTCAGCCTGAGTAACTTATTTGGCACCGTGATGGTGTGGATGTGCGAATGTTTCCCATTGAAGAAAAACGTATCGGGTCTCCAGATTTTGTCAAGCATCTGTAAAAGTATAAAATCAGAGAGCAAAAGTTGCCCATCATCTACTTGGCATGATGCGGTCTAAGTAGACTAGCTGCATACCTTTATGCTGAGCGACAAACTTTTAATGGGTCCTTTGAAACTGAGCCTTTTGTCTCGCCAATATTGCCGGAAGTAACAGTCCATTGAATAGTCCATGTCTAACTCGGATACCGGACCCATGCTGCGGATGAGAATGTTCGTCCTGACTATTGTTGGAACACCTACAAGAAGGAGTACAATTGGGTGAGGTCTTCCCTCATCTTGAAATTTTATTTTTCCTTACCTTTTCCGTGAGTAGGCAATTGCGACTGTTCGTAGCTTTTCAATAGGTTCTCGAGGATGATTGAAATATTCTTGCTTAGGTAATCGTTGGATGCTGTTCGTTTACGCATCAATGTAGTTCCGTTGGAGCTGAAGGTATGACTGCGATGGGTGGTCGTCCTGAAGGGATCGTCATTGCTATCAATGGGAGTAATTGTGCGGAAGGATTCATAGATACGCGATGCCGTTAGCTGCGGGGAAATAATTGGTGTTGTAGGATATGTCACCCTCGAAGGACTGTAAGGATGATTACCAACAAAAAAAAAACAATTTGACACGTCCTCGTTGTAAACAAGATGAATATTTTACTCACCCGCCATCATCCATCAGGGCTAATGTTGCATTCCTTGGAAAGATAATTGTTGTTGTTGTTTCAGCGGTCGTTGAAGGAAGGAGCTCCGACGTCGAAGGTGGCAACTGGGCAATGGTGTCATTGTTATCTGGTGGCTTTTGTGATGTTGGGATGCCCTGGCATAGAAATGCACCCAGACTTATTGCGGCAATGAGACTAAAAGGTAGGAAACAGGAGGCAGAAGGCAGAAGGCGAAGGTTTCAGTATCATCAGACGACCGACAGCAACAGGAAGGAAGAAATGAAAATTTAGAAGTGGTCATTGGATGGGAAACTAAATAGGAAATTTATGTCATCCTCGTTTGTTACCACAAAGTACAACGGGAAAAGTGCTCCTTCAAATGAAAATTGAAAAGGAAAATACTCTTTTGCAAATAATTGTTACACTAATAAATGTCGAGTGAATGGCACAGATTAGTTTAAACAAAGGCAGTTAGATGATGGTGGTGCTGGTATTTTTTAAAAATATGGTTTTCTGGCCAAGGTTATAGCTGGTAAAGGGTTGCCAAATTGCATTTGTGACACATTTTTGGCTCATAATTTAATTTGTGTTATAAGCTCTATATACCTCCTTCTTGTCATAAGGTATTAAACCTTGATTTTAACAATGTTAACACAAGTGCTGGCAAGTTGTCCCAAGACATAGACTGAAGTTGATTAATTAAACTTAAGATAATATCTTCACAACAGAAGATAAAATTTAATAACATTGAACAAGAAAATAAAATAAAATGCAATTAGTGTTTTTTTTCATATAATGACCTTGTATTTGATATAAATATATATATATAAGATATAACTATGTATGACCAATTAATTACAAGCCAAGTTAAAGTAGCCGGTTTGCTGTCCAGACCAATCAACATCTTAAATGGACTCAAACAAGGCGATAGTCTAGTCCTAGCCATTTACTGACTTACCCAAACGACATCGACATTATCAGTAGAAGTCAACAAGCCAGGTATGATGAACAGAAATATTTATCGACAAATGATGCCTCAAGAAAAAATTTCCTTTGAAAACTTAAATTCCAGAACCTCTCCTGGGAAAGCTATGTGATCAAATAGGTAAAAAAATTAAGAAAATTAGATCAACCTTCTAGTTTAAAAGCTATATAAATACATATACCGATAGACATATGGGCATAGACATTTTTAGTCTGTTCATTCCTCGATGAAAGCGGTACCTTCTTTTTTAATGTATTTACTAAGCTAAGCAACCTGGCCAGCATTTCTCGGATATATTTTCTCGAACTCAACTGCAGCGCCACATTTCGCACTCAACTAAAGCTAAAAAGCACCCTAATAACCATGTTAACACAACCAAAAAACAATCATACTTCATAGATATGCGATAAGAAATTATACATAAATTAAATCTTTGGTGGTTCAAATGATGAGAATCAACAAGAGCAAAGGTTTTTAGCATTGTTGGGCTTTCTTTTGTATGCAAGAGTCAGTTCTGTTTAAAACTTGAAAATCTGGCATTTAAACCAGGATATCGAAAAGAACGAATAAGAAAATATTGTTTTTTTTTTAATTTAAGAAATTAACTAACTGGCAATATTTACTTACAAGTGTTGCAGGCAAAAAATACATTAAGGGCAAACTACTTATCCTATACGAAGGCGCTTTAACTTTAGAGCAAATGGCGGGCGAATGTCAATTCTGTTTCGGCATTTGTGAAGTAAACAGATGCAGAATATACGTCAATAAGCCATCAAACGCTATACTCATCAAGACGCGGAATAATTGTTTCTATTTTTTGCGCAATAATTCATATGTGATATTGACGTACCAAGAAATGCAACAAATGTAGGCTGTTGACATCCAAACGCGTGTATTCTATGTTTGAGTCATCTTGAATCTCGACCAAGAGAATGACGATTTCCTTCGAAAGTCATCATGAGTGAAGGGGCCCATTTCCCTCTCTCCAGTCACGTGAATAAGCAAAATTATTGCTTCAAGGGCACCCAAAATCCTCGTTTGGATGGTATGCTGTTTATGCTGGAGATGTCATCGGGAAATTAATTTTTTTTTTTTTGTTTTCATTTTGAGAACGCCGAGGGCCAAACGCTCACTGTAAACGGCAAGTGCTACAGAGCTATAATATGATCAATAACTTTTTCTTTCCTCAAATTGAATTATTTGGGACTGGAGGGCATTTGATTTTAACAAAACGGAGCAATAGTGCACACTGCATGAGCAACAACTAATGCTCTGACGAAAGCATTTCCACGGCGGTTATTTTTCCAAATGCTTTTTCATAAATTCATTATTATTTAAAACGTGTGATGGTGTACTCCATTTTTACTAAAAATCGTCAAGTGTTGTAGTACTGATACTTTTTATAAGTTCAGACCTTGTTGTTTTTTAACGTAAATGTTGCCTTTTTTCTATCAAAGATCGTGCCTTCTGATGTGATAAGACACATGAGAGCGGGTACGTGTGACCTACTCACTTTATTTCTTTAAGGAATGGCTCATTTTGGAGACCTGTTTATATCTTACTTACGACCTAAGCAAAGCTAAGCTAAGCTTTTTTTTAGTATGTAATGCAAAAATCTGTTCATAACTTAACATAAGATGTCGAGAAGAACAGAAAAAAGATTTCTTTTGATAAAGAGCTTAACTCTGAAATACTAACTTTTAAAATAATGAAGAATTGAAAAGCCCCTAGCATAAGAATTTATATAAAAACAAACATCGAACTTTCTATTTTTATATATTTAAATGTAAATTACTCTTTAAAATGTTTAAGTGAAGAGAAAACCGGAAATCAATAAGAAAAACCTTAGAAAATGAAAAATGCTTCAATTTGTTTTTTGCTTTTTTATCATATTGTGTGTATCTATGCAATTTCCTTTAGTTTCTGTAGGTGTTGGCCATAAAAGACAAACCCATTTTCACCCACCTAGGACGTGGACTGCATGTCATTAAGCTGACATTAAAAAAAAACATATAATAACATTGTTTACATAACACCACCATGTTACTTTTTTATTATACAAAAAAAAAATAAAAAAAACCTAAAGCTCTATATTTTAACTTGATTAATCCTCGTTTTTCAACCAAACATTTCTAGAGACCTTGTCTGATTCTTATGCATAATCAAAACCACCGTGACTTCTTTTTATTACCTCCTTCACAACGTTTGATTTGTACAATTTTATAGTCAAAGCTGTTTTGTTTCCTAGATTTCCCCAATGACAATATATCCACTATTCGCCATTATTCGAACTAATGAGAGCACGTTGAGTGGGTTTTATCAGCACTTTAACTTTTACGGTCCCATTGCGACCTTTCCTTTGAGTTTCTTATTACTCTATATTGGCCACTGTGATAATTCCGAATAGAACAAAATCTTGTAGGGCTAAGTTCACACCATTAAAGTGCACTTTGTTTGTGCTAGTTGGTCAAACAAAAAAAAAGCAGACAAAAAAAAGGAGAAAATGGCTAACCAACAAGTCTCTAGAGAACGATCATTTATAAAGGTGGACAGAGTCCTTTTCGTACGTGATGTAATACTTAATCGAAGGAGGCTTTAATGAGTTCGCAAAGTGCTTAGTTTCAATAAAAATATAAAAGGATTTTTCGACTATTCAAAAGAATATCCTTTAAATGGAAAAAAGGGATACGGTAATAATGTTGTAATGTATTTAGTTTAGTAGATAGAAAGGGAGAGGCAGAATGTCCTTTGAATTAGATTGTTTTTGTTAAATCTATGTTTACTGCCTCAGGCACGTGGTTTGAGTATTAAGTTGATAACGAAGCGTTCCAATTTGTTGTTTCACTTGCTACACCAACAGCTTTTCCAATACCTTATTTATAATGGTTTTCTTTTAAATAACTTTCAAACATGGCCTATATGTCCTATGTATGAAAAATTGATGAGAATGATTAATGGAACAAATGATGAGAATCAACAAGAACTAAGTTCATGAGTATTTTTCTGATTTTTACAGCATGCAAGAAACAAATCTGTTTAAAAATTATAAAATGCAAAATCTTCGTACTTCTTAACAATAATCAAAAAGTAGTACAAAGCAACTCAGGTTAAGGGATCGATTAGGGTGATAAGCACATTTCAACTTTACAAGTCACCGAATGCACCCTAGGTGCATCAGCCTTTTTATATGAAAGAAATATGGAACTAATGCCCTTTCTTATTAACATATTTCGAAGTAGTATTGCAATTGGCAGAATGCCAAATCTATATAGAAGTGCTAAGATAAATCTGTAACCCCAAAATTGTAAAAACACATACAACAAATTATTTTTCCAGTCTAATAAGAATATATTATATAATAATAATAAGAATGAAACCTTCTTCGCAGCCCAAGAGATGGTACGATTAAGAAGAAGTATAACTTCGTATAGAACTTTCGTATGCAGCTAACTGGAAGAAAAGGATAGGTAGACAAAATAGCAAGCTGTACTCTTAGACCAAGTGGTGTACTGATGGATTGAGAACATCTGAAGGGACAAGTGCTTCCAACCTAGAATTATACCCTCATACCCCATACTGATGGGGCATTCTACTAGCATTTTTCAAGCAGAAGTTAAAGCCATAGTGAAATATACAGAAAAAAATTTCGAAAGAAAAAATAGAAACCAAAACATTGCCATAATGCCAGATAGCCAGGCATAAGCTCCAAGATGGTAATGGAATGTTTGGGCATTCTTAAAATCCGGGCAGAAATAACCATGTTATAATCCACATCATTGGGTACCTCCAGCATACGGGGAATAAAGAGGCAGACAAAAATAGGAGGTTTGACGCCCTTAATGGGGTAAAATCAAAATAGAAGAGGAGGTAGAAAAATCATAAATCTGGAATGAACTTGCTTAACTGTGGCAAACCAAAATTCTTTTGCTTAGATGCAGTTTCTGCAATGCCCACAAGGGGGCGCCTGCTTAAGCATTTTCTATAGGAAACTAATTTAAAAAAAGAGGAGTATAATGAGTAAACTCATCCAGCTTCACATTTTTTTATAGTTTACACATACTATAGTGATTTCGACCGTAGGTTTAAGAAGGATATGTTGATGAGAAGGGAAAATGGAAGTTGGCAAAAATTCCATATTCGAGTTGTACGGCTGAAGAACGAATCTCTATACTTAAATTGGCCTCCAGGGTAAACTGGGAGACATTTCTGGAAGTGCGAGAATTATGTTGAAATTAAGGAAGAGGAATGATCGTAGAAATAACGTTAGAAGTAAGGAAACATGAAACATTCCGTTGATATTTGAGTGACGTTAATAGTCTGTTGATGTTATAAACTATAATCATTTTAAAACGCCTAACTTTGAATACCATTCAAAACACTTAAGTGGGTCTTAAGTAACCCACCAAAATATGGAAGTTGTGATCTAGCTTTGCACGGATATACGATTTGTAGGTATTAGCCAGATCAGAAAGAGAAAATAATTTCTTGAATCAGCGGTATTTTTGATGACATCTTAAATATGATATGCACAAGAGTTTTTTCAACGATGAACTGACATTTTCTAGGTTATATCGGCTTCTATGATATATAAGTTCCGGCCCCATAACAACATGTACATATACTCACCTTATTGCAAACTATGGTAGCGTAGAATTGGCGGCGAACTGCCTCACAAAAGTAAGCTTTCTTTAAGAACTATAACAAATGGAATGTCATCATTGTGTATAAACACTATAGTACTACCATCAGGCAGCATCTAGTTTAGCGAGATACTGCCGTTATAGCGCTGCAGTAGTTCTTGATATGCATTTGTATGGGTTTTGGAGAGTAGAAAGAAATATAGTGATGAAAGAGTAGGTTGTATGGTTATAGCGTGCATTTGATATTGATGAATCTATTCTTCATTATAAGATACATTCTTTTAAATCGTTCTATACAAGTTGACTTTTATGGTTTCAAATCTGAAACCCACGAAATAAATTCATATGTATATACTTTCTAGACTTGGACACCAGCGTGTTCTCACTTATCTCTCTTTTTACCGTTAATTCTACGGTCAGTGCTCCAGTAAAATAGCCCGCCCCTAAATAATTCAGCCGTAATACTCTTACTTCAAAGAATAATCACCAATTTACCTTTAAGCTCAATTTTGGTCGTATTTTAATGTGCCGTGTCTCTGGCACATTAAAGGTATCTAAACTACTTCAAGGCGCGTTAATTATAAAAAAGCTTTTACTTAAAACGTAATTATTTTTCTTCAACAAAGCAACAGGAAAAAATTACAAATTATGTGGATTTATTGTTTTAAATGATGAGAACCAACAAGAACTAAGTATGGTGTATTTTTCTGACTACTTTAGTACTTTGAATTCTATTGTTTTTTTTAATTCTTACTTAAACAATTCTTTTCTAGAAGATAATATCATTACTTACTTTTTCACATTTAAATTATTGAATTTAAGAACTTGTTGATTTCGTCTTTCCTGACGATATTCCATTGAACAACTCAATATCCTTGACATCCTTAGCCATCTATTCATCAATAATCCAACAAGGCCAAACCACGTCTTCAAAACCGGACGTTAGCCATCACCACGGAAGGTTATCACATTCATTCCAAAGAACAGCATCAAAAAAGTGTGATACCCTTAAGCTAGCCACCAAAAATTTGCATTAACACATTTCTATCTGTCCCTTTACTTCAACAAACACACAGTTCGTTCCATCCATTGCTCGTCCTTGGCAACAGGCAAAGGAATAAAAAAAACAGTGTAGTTACATCAACAACATCTATCACTGTATCGCTGTGTGTAACTTTTGTCAACACCTCTGGGGCAACAAATCTTTTTTACCTTCCTCGACATGGAACAAAAAAATTGTAATAGAAACCTAGCACCACAATTTGCAACAACTGCACCCGAGGGTGTTCATTTATATCTTCGACATCCGACATGACTATCGTGGGTTCAACATTCAACGCCACTGCCACCAACCACCATAGCTATCTGTCGTGTTCGATGACTTTTGTTCCAAAAAGAACTGAAGTGCTAAATTCGAATTGTAATGAAGCTGATTTGCAAATTTTGTTTTCTTGGCCGAAACTACTGAAAAAAAAACTATGAATCACAGCGCCATCTGCCAAATCATGACCTTTCAAACTACATCCGTCAACCGCACACACTTGACATTTGACATTTATGTCATTACAGTTCACAAACAAATTGTTCTTACACTAAAAACTTAATTACAGAAAAAAAGGCTCCTTGAGTTTGGCACTTCCTTTCCCCAACGTCAAACCCAAAGAACAACTTGTCATATTTGACACATTGTTTCTATGTTTGACAGGATGTGTGGTGGAGATGGTATTTTTAGTTGTTTTTTTCTGAACGCACCCTCTTAAGGGTATGATAACCTTTTTTGCGGCAGTTAAGCCATCCAAACTATTCATTTAACTGCCCTCTCAAGGAATTGAGTCAAGTCCTCAGCGTATTTCAAAAATAGTTTCTTGAGGGTCACCACTCACCCTAAAGCTAGCATATTCCAACATACAGTTATGCGGACGCTCCAATGGTTTGGCTTTGGTTCAAAAAATGCACGAATGCAGTTGCTTCAGTGGTTGGCATAGTGTATGTGTTGGTCGGTGGAAGGAGGTATAATTTAGTTCGATGGGCTCTGAAGAGACGTGTCTATCTCTATAATATGGGAACAAGGATGAGTGACTAAAGGCTGGCGAGGGTGATGGAAAACATCACATATGAGATGAGTATGTGTTCAGGCTTTTGCAAAAGCCGATCTATGTGAATATTAAAATAGCTATTTGTGAGGCAAGCTGAGGTTATGGTGGAAAAATGCGTAGGTTCATTATACACGCTCTCCGGTTGATAGATGACTTGTTTGATGAACGAAATTGTGCCGACAGTTTGGAGATTGAAGGATGATAGTAAACTTGCCACAGTAATCCAGTAATTCTTCATAGGAAAAAAATATTTTTTTTTTTCAGATTAGCATCATTTAAAGTAATATTTCGCACAACCTTGGTAAGAAGAGTAGTATGAACTTAAAGTGTACTGAAGTCAACAGGATTGTTTTACCCCTTAAGCTGAAACTCTGAAGATTCGGGGCATGTATTTGTTGGAAATGTTGCTCAAAACTTGTTTTACGCATCCGACTTGATAAATAGACTAAAGGGGTTAAACCAAACATTCGACATTCGCGTTGTACGGCCAGAAAAGGGATCTCTTTATATGACGGTACGTTTGGAATGCAGTTAGCTATTTCACTGGATTTCCAACATTTTCTTAAATGACTACTGACTACATAATTGACTAAATTATATTCGATTTTAAAACAGCTCCTTAGTTTGTGTTACAATACAGTTCTTGGTGCAGATTTTGTAAGCAACCACATCATTAGTAAATGTTATTTCAATTGGAATTAATACTACGCATTCAGTCTAGAATTCAATATAAGTCCACCTCTAACGTGATGATTCGCATTAAAAAAAAATTAAATACTACGCCAACCCAAGGACTTGTTAACCTTCTCCAAGTACCAAGTGGGACTTCAATGTATTTTGTTGGGTACCTTTCTTTTTGTTGACTAAATGAATGTGGTGAATGCTAAGGAATTCGTATGCAGGAATTTCAATTTTGTGAGTCAAGTATCTTTTTCTTCTTAGTCGGTCGTCATCATCATCATCGTTGTTGGAAGCAGTGGGTACTGCGAATGTCCTTCGAAACACTGTTGACAAATTGCTTTCTCCAAATGCATTACTACCACTCAACCTCCCCATATTTCAGGACTACATCTCTGACCAGCTTTTTATTTAAGTTGAATTATATTTTTTTAAAGAATTTTAATTGAATGCAAATAAATGGGACCTGACCCAATGTTATCCTTTCGTTTTTAACCAAAAGTCATAGTACGGACATTTGTGAAGAGAAAATATATAAAAGAAGTGGTTATTTGAAATGAGGTCTATCTGCCACACAACCTATATTATAGAGTTGCATACTTAGCTTTTGTACTTTTCTAGGGCCCATTCTAGACGGTTGGCTATTTTTCATTCACAAAAGTCATGAGGTTAAATCGTGAAATAGTCATTCGGTCTTTGAGTTCCGGTTCCGGGTCGGTAAAACCAACATTTCGACAAACCTAAGTCCTTCAGGTGAAATTAAATTCAAATATTCTTTTGAATGCCACGTTCGTACTGGCTGAATAGATTATTATCATTTCTAGATTTTGTTTTTTTTTTGTCCCCACCAAAAAATATATAATCGCTTAAGGATGAAAAATCCTTTTCAATTTTTATTAAGTGAAAACTATCGAGGCAAAAGAGGAAGTTCTTGTGGAAAAACAAAAATCGCGAAAACGTTGAAAGTAAACTTTTGGTTTAAAATTTAATTAAGAGAATATAGAAGTCCTTTGTCACCTTCTAAATGGATGGTGAGCGACAAACAGGACGTAATGAATTTAAGAGACGGTAATAGGACATTTTTTCTAGTGAAATTTATTTTTTTATTCTTCAACCTTGAAAACTGCTGCGGATGTAACAAAAACAAAAACGGAACTTAGTGGAAGTCCAGATAACTAACGCTAATTAGAGATTTACTTTAGGTGAACAAGAGCCTTTTCAGGACAAGTTTAAAAAACTGCAATTTTTGTATGGGCATTGAGGATTTGTTATTAGATTTTTTCTTTTTCTTTTTTTCAGTATGTAATTGAAAAACACAGGCATACTCTGTACTATGTATGAAAAATACCCTTGGGAATGATGATCGGAAAAATACTTCCAAAAAAGCACGAGTGTGGCAGAAGGATCATCTAAGTCTAAGGGGCAACAAGCTGGTGTGTTGACTGCTGATACGTCGTATCAATTTCTAATAAATTATTCACAATTGAAGTAAGTATTGATCCTTTTATTATTATGCTAACTTTTAACGGGGTTAATATCCTGTTCTATCTATAGTAGTGTAATGAAAAAAAATTAAAGCTAGTGCAAACAGACCATTAGCCTTTTCTGTGCTATACTAGCATCAAGCTGAATGTACCCAAAAAGTTTAGATGTAAGGTTACCACAGTTGGAGTGAAAAATATTTTATATCGAACAAGCTTTAAATAGCTTTATGATGTGAAATGTGCTTTATAAACTTAGAAGTAAGATAGAACATAGAATTTCGGACCCCCGATAGAGTGGAAGGTGGGGCACAGTTTATTTTAAGCAGTGAAAAAGCAATGTTTGTTTGTACTATAGTAAGGGATTGGAAGCGAAAAAAGTGTAAATTAGAAACTAATATCAAAAGAGTAAATAATGCTATGTTTCCACTTGCCATTTTTCAAATGATAAATTATTAAACTTCCTGTCATCGACAAAAATGACAAGTGGAAGTTGCCAAAAATTGCCAGTGAATTTGAATGACGAGTGGAAATTGCTTGATCATTCAGTGACATAGACACTTTTTTTTGGCATTGTGTTGAATGTGTTGTCAATGAAATGACAAGAAAAAACATCACAAAACAAACAAATCGTCTCATGTGGTGTTTTTGTTATTTGTCTGGCACAAAAAAAAAGAAATTAAAATCATGTTTTAGAATTTATTGCATTAAAGCATTTTTCTTTTAAAAAAATTGCCTCCACATTGCAGAGCTTTGCATAAAACCTCAAGAATCTCGGTCAAGGAAAACAACTTGTACCAAGCAGTTCCTCCTCTCGTTCGGTCAGCTCCAATCCAGATTATAAGAAACGAAGCAAGAGCTATGTATGTGTGTGCTTCCTCTTTGACATTATTTATTATTATTATTAAAAAAAAAGGGAAGAATTATATTATTAATGCAACACAAAACACAACTTCGATTAGCAATCATTGTGTTGACACAATGGTTTGCCAAAATTTCTTTGTAAATGAAATGGCAAACAATTTTTTGACAGTAAATGATGAACTGACTACTGTATCAGTAAAACTTCTCCGGCCAGTTTGGTCCCTAGGTAGCTGCTGTTTTTTTGAGGTTATCATTCACTTGAGGATGAGAAGATGAATTGCTGAGAAAATGAAACGTGAAAGGAAGACTGTCGAATTTTCTCTTAACATTTATGAACTGCTAAAACCGATTGGTTTGAAAAAATAAGATAACATTGCATTTTTGCAATATATTGAGTAACAAAATATACATTGTCAGTACAAATTTTAATGGAGTCTAGAATTTCAAGTAGGTTTTCAATACATAATTTATATTTTAAAAATTCTCACAGTTCACAACTTTTTGTTGGGGTCTGGTTGTCTCCATAAGTTTTGTTCAAATTTTTCCAAGCTGAAAAGATTAAATTATAAGCACAAAATATGATTCTTCCCCTGACAAGATCCAATTCAAATAAGTTAGATTGAGGTGTCCGATTATAATAAAGTAATTTTTAAAAGCTGCACCCTGAAGGAGACAATCAACTTTATCAGGAAATTGTTGATAAACAAGAGACGGGGTTGTGTAGGGCGAATATAACAAAAAAAAATTGTAAAAGCATTCTTTAGGGACTCGAATTGAAAATTTGGCGATTTTGAAAATAGAGATGCATTTAAACGATTATGCACCGCCAAGGGGACACCTCGTCAATATTAAGCGATTTACCTATCCACAAAAAAAACTTCTACTTCGATCTTAGCAAAACAAACAGCTTGAAAACGAAACATACAGTTATTGTCAAAATGATATTAGCACACTTTATTTATTTTTTATTTCTATGTAGAACTTACGTTAGACAATGATATGAACCAAAGAACTTGAATATAAATTAGAAATAAATGTCAAAGTTAAGTTAATATAAACATTTACTTAAAAAAATTCAAAACGTCCTGGCCTTTTAATATTTTCAAAATCTTATTTTTTTAAATATTTTTTTTAATAATAAATAAAAAACGATCAGTATTTTGTTGGAAACCATATCTGTTTTTCAAAACTTCGTTTATCCTGTTGGTAATGGAATCCACAAATTTTGTACAGTTATTTTGTGGAAGCGGGCAGACCAGACTATTTTCCAAAGTTCGGCTTCGGGTAACTTCGTCTTTTAAGTTTTGAATTGGGTTCAAGTCCGCTGATTAGGAAATCCATTCCAAAACATCGACTTTATTTCGGTCAAACTAAATCTTTGTTAATTTTGTCAAATGTTTTGGGTCGTTCGTCTTGCTGGAAACGCCATTTCAAAAGGATATTTTCGTTAGCCCACTGTAGCGTAACGCCCTGTATAATGCTAGGATGTGATTCTTTCGTCATAATGCCATTCCTATAACGTTTTCGAGCTTTTGGGGATCTTTGTTGATTTGATAGAATTTGGCAAAATAAATCCGCTTTGTACTTTGTTTTAGCAACGAAACTTTTCTGGCCGAACGCAAAGTTACGAGTGGATCTACATTCTGTAGTAAACTACAAACTGTTCCGCAACTAACACTGATCGCTGTTTCGTGCTGCAGATATTTTTATGATTTAAATCATAAAGACTTCCTTTTCAAGACAATTTGTCTGTTCTGGTGATTTATGATTGTTTGCTTCTGGATTTTAAGGAGAGCATCCGACAACTTTCGTGGTTTCCCGTATAAACTTTCCATTCTTATACAAAGCTAAAATGAACTCGCGTTGGTCTTCTTAGCCGGTTCCTATTACTAGCAAAAAATTACGCAAAAACATACTCAAATAAGGTAAAGAAATTACGCGGAAAACCGTGAATGTAAAGTTTTACTTCACTTAATCACAGTTTATAAGAAAAATTGCAATTTCTCTATTTTTTTCTGTGTGTTCTTTAAGACACAAAATGAAATGAGGGCAAATTGTTGAAGGAAATTTTGAAAAATCCGTTAGTCTAACACCACTTTTTCTTCACGTTATCGGCTTATCTAAGAACAACGGATAGTCAACCTTAAAAGCCTTGGGTGTTACTATTATTAGGGCAAAAATAGATAAATTATGCTATTGTCAACTCACTCAAAATCCTAGCAGCTAGAACAGCAATAAATGATTCTTTTAATAATGCTTTTCCAGAAAATATAGGCCAGAAGCAAGCCCACATTCAAAAGACCTCAAGCAGGCGTTATTTCAAACACGTTCTGGTATTAAAATAATTTTTGGTTATTTTATTATTTATTATTTATTATCTTCTTAAGAATTAAACATCATACTTCAAGATGAATCTTATAGTTAAGTATCAAAATATTAATTACAATTGTTATTCGTTATAATAAAGTGATATTTGAACAGGAGAATTAATATAGACAAATGTGTAATATAGACAAATATGGAAAAAATATGGAAAAAGAAGTAAACAAAAAATATAAATATAAGCATACACAAAAAAGAAAAGAAATAAAAGGCAGGACTGGGTCGCACGTACTTGCTCCTATGTGCTAATCCTTTTTAAGTGCATGCATGTAGGATTGTTAGCTTTTGCAGTTTTTAGTGTATTATCTTTCCACTTGTTGTTTACTGTTTATAATATAATTTGCTAATAGAAGGATATAAAGAACTTTTTTCAGTTTATTTTTACTTGCGATTTAGGCGCTTAAATGCAAGTTATGGTTTCGTGCAAAAAAAATCTAACAATCATTACGTTAATAGAGAAGTTGAAAAAAGTGGGTCCGGAAATTCCGTCCGTCTGTCTGTCTGTTTGTCTGTTCGCACCGCTACTCGGGGGTGTTTTTCAATTTTGCTCTAAAAGCAAAAATTTTGAACAAAAAGTTAGATTTTCTCGAAAACGGCTCTAACGATTTTGATAAAACTTTCAGGGTGCTAATTTTTTACATTAATACATCTTTTAGTTAGAATATTTTTTTCGAAATTTGTTCTATAACGGTACCTCTCATATAACCGGTTTTTTTCAAATGCGGTTTTATCGTAAACTATTATCCCGATTTCAATAAAATTTTGCACACATGAAGTCATTTATAATTCAATTATTATCGCATTTCAAAATTTTCAAAAACTTTTTTTTCGATTTTTTAAAATTTAAAAAAAAAATTGGTTTTCGAAATATTTTGAAAATGGGTGGATTTAATTTTTTTTAAATAATTTTCACGGAATAAAATTACACATTTTCTTATAATTGCATACTAGAAAAAAAATTCAAATATTTTTTCGAAAAGTTTTTCAAAAATAAACGACTTTTTAAAAAAACTGGTCGAATGATTTTGAAAATTTTTTTTCTTCGATAGACATTTAGTTTTCAAATTTTATTGCATACTTAGTTTTTTCCAAGAAAACTCTGAAACTAATTAAAAAAAATAAAGAATTTTCTAAACAAAAATATTTTTTTATTTTAATAGACGTGTGGTTTTAAATCTGGCAATACTGGCAGCTGTCTCTTGGTTTATGGTCAGTTTGGTTTACGATTTCATAATGAATACACTTACTCCTGAACAAATTTTTCAAATTGTGCAAATTTATTACCAAAATAATGGTTCATTTCCGTGGAGCAGGGTATCGAAGAAGACTCAAATGAGTCCATCCGCCATTGCGCGGAAGGATCTTGGTTTGCAGGCTTACAAAATCCAACTCGTTCAAGAATTGAAGCCGAACGCCCATCAAGCGCGTCACACGTTCGGTGAATAAGCCCAAAACGAAATGGGCGCCGATCCCGATTTTCACAAAATTGGGAAAATTGGGCCTTGGCTGGAATTTATTCGAGCCAGCCGCGGTGGTCACTTCCCCGAAATCATTTTTAAAACATAACGCAAACCCCTGTCTTTATAATAAAGCTAATTTTTTGGCCATAACATTAAATTATATGCGTTTTATTTTTTCTTGTAAACCACACGTCAAAAAAAACAACCTTTATATACATATGTACATATGCAGCCACTAAGCAATTATCTTACATAAGAACAAGTTCGTGCGACCCAGTCGGGCATTTTTTTAAATTATTCGACGATGTGACCGCACATTATGAGCAAGTACGTGCGATCCAGTCGTGCATTTTTTTTTTATTTTGGTATGGAAAAATTTAAACAACTGGCATAAAGATTCGTGGGAATCAGCAAAAGGCAATTATGCTAGGTATAGGAACCTATAATATAGGTCCCAATCATTGTATATAAACACTATAGTACTACCATCAGGCAGCATCTAGTTTAGCGAGATACTGCCGTTATAGCGCTGCAGTAGTTCTTGATATGTATTTCTATGGGTTTTGGAGAGTAGAAAGAAATATAGTGATGAAAGAATAGGTTGTATGTTATGTTTTCAGAAACGTATGAGTTAGAATGATTACAAGCATTTGCAGGAATAATGAATAATAAGTACGAGTGAAAGGTTCAAAAAGTGACACTAGACCATATGGTATGGCAGAGTAAGGGAAACAAAAATTAATGGATTTCCCTTTGATTTTTCGTAAACAAACAAATAATGTGCATCTTCAATTATTTTTTGGATTTTGCATTTTTCATTTTTTCTGTATTTTGTACTAGATTTTTAGTGCTTAGTACTAGAATTTAGTACTATCGTAGTGTTGGTACTATATTTAGTACTACATTTAGTACTTAGTAGTAGATTTGGTACTGGATTTAGTAGTTATTAGTATATTAAGTACTATATTTAGTAGTTAGTAGTAGATTTAGTAATAGATATTTGACGTGATAAGTGAAGATACTCTAACATAGGTACAAATATCTGAAAACAATGTGTTTTATTTGTTAAATAAGTAACTAGGTAGGTACTTCAACTAATTAAAATTTTTGCAGACTTAAAAAAATTGATGTAATAATCAAACATGGTAACCATTCAAAATTGTACACAAAAAAAACCAAACCAAATATTAAATTTCAACCAAAATCGTTAAAATGGTAAATTTCATCCTGTTGCCGTATTTATATAAAAAACCACCCAGAAACAATGTATTTTCAAGGCAGAAATGAAAACTCCTCACATACCTGTCTAAATTGCTATCTTCCATTCTCTCATTATCAGAAAATAACAAAGAAATAACACAAAAAAGACTTGATAATTTGCTTCCCTCTGACTGCTAACACTTTATTATACATCTTTCCCGTTCTGTCAATTTCTAACATTGCATATGTGTTGAATTCATCTCCCCGACTAAAAGTCTACACTGAGAAAAAGCGAGATAGCGAAACTAGATGGCGCTAGGTGAAATACCCATCTTGATAGTACTATAGATTCTATATACAATGGTCCCAATAACAATAATTTACTTTTTGAAATCAAATTAATTAAAATGATGGATCGATAAACGTATGGTGTGGGTAGGTATTAATGGAATGTATTAAGGATATCAGGTACCTATTATAAGATTGGAAGGAAGGTAGGTACTAAAATTAAGATACACATTCCAACTACTTTTAAGCGAGTGGGTATAGAGACAATATTAAAAGTTAACACAGTGGTTTTGTTTATTTAGGGGCAAAAGTAAGCTTTTGTTTTCTCCATTGAAATGTTTGCATTCAGTACTAATCGAATAGTTTTTTATTTGTTAGTGGTTTCTTTGTGTTTATCATAGGCTTCCTTATTTATTCTGTGTGCTATTATGATGATGAAATGCTTTAAAGTACGTAGGTATATGTAAGTTGTCACCTTCTTTTATTTGACTCCGGCTTAGTCGAGCAATATGAAATAAAATTTTGGGGAAAATATAAACAAATACATTTTTTATGAAATCAAAAAAACACTATTCATAACGTTTTTTAGAAAAAATGTTGTAAGCCATCTTATTTCTTTTGCTGTTTTATGAATTTTTATGACTTTTTCATTTCAAAATCGTTCGACCAGTTTTGTTTTTTTTTTTGAAAAACTTTTCGAAAACATATTTTAATTTTTTTTGAGTATGTCAATTTAAAGAAATCTATAGTTTATAGTAGGAGAAAAATTAAAAAAAAAATTTATAGATCCGTTTTCAAAATATTCAAAAAAACAAAATTTTTTTTTTTTTAATATTAAAAATCAAAAAAAAATGTTTTTGAAAATTTTAATAAACAATATTTTTAAAATCATCAAACACCACATATTTTGAAAATTTCATCAAAATCCTTCAATTAGTTAACGAGAAAGTATGATTTAAAAAAAAATGGTCATACGGGAGGTACCGTTATAAAACTTTTTCTGAAAAATCCATTTAAACTTAAAGATAAATTTTGCATAGAAAACACCAGTCACCACCACAAGTTTTATCAAAATCGTAGGAGCCGTTTTCGAGAAAAATAAGTTTTTCATTAAAAGTTATATGGCAGGTTCCGTTAGTTTTGGAGGTAGAATGCCAATTCGAAAAACTGTCGGATAGAGTACTCTAAAATCGAATCGATACGAACAGACAGACAGACAGACTGACAGACAGACGGGCGGAATTTCCGGACCCAGTTTTTTTGACTTCTCTATCATCGTAATGTCATGTTTGATTGTTAGAATTTTTTTTTACGAATGCATAACTTGCCTTATAGTCCCTATAAATCGTAAGTAAAAAATAATAATGAGAAACTATTTTTACTGCTTAAGTTAAAAATTAAAAAAATTAGAATATTCAAACTCTTTCTGATATGTGCTTGAGCAGCTTCTTCCGAAAACCAGAAGACGAAATAATTTTTTGCAATTGATGTGGAAGATTATTCCACAATCTAATTGCGTTAATAAAATAAGAATGCTCTCCAATACTATGTGTAAAACGTGGTTGTACTAATTAAAGTTCTCTAGGTGATCGAAGAAAATGAAGATATGCGCGTAAATACTCGGGACAATAATTTCAAGAGCGAGCAACGTGAGACACTTACATGGCTTTGTAAGCCATGAATATAACGCAAACAGTCATTGAACGCTACATTTAACTAGCGCCTAAATTCATGGTTTAAGCAAGGATAAACTAAACAATTATAGGAAAAAAGGCAGCAACAAAGATCTTACCAAGTGTGATTTCATATTCGGAGTCAGTAAGTTAGAGGAGATTCTTAAGGCACTCAATCCACTATATATTTCTAATATAGCATCGTAACAACTCATTTTACAATTGATTTTAAAACCCAGATATTTAACTCGTTCGATGTAAGGTAAAGTAATTCCGTTTAACTCGGTTTGCACCGAATTTTCCGAGCAGATATAAAGAAACATCATCTGCGTAAATATGAGCATTACTATTGGAAATTATATCTGGCAAATCATTTATGTAAGTACAAAACAGCAGCGGTCCCAAGACAGAACCTTGGGGAACACCTTTGTTGACCAGAAATGGACTAGATAAACCATTATCGAGAGGCAGTATCTTCGCACTTGTCTCGGACTTTATAGAATACCAGAGTCGGAGTACAAACACTATTATTCCAACGAGGTTCTATACAACGGGGGCAATACAAACAGGATAGATAGCTTTTTAATTAGGCTCATTTATTCATTTTTGTCTTGCATTTAAGTAGTTATAAGTTAAAGTTAAATAAAAATCATTTTCAAAAAAAAATTTAAAAAAACCTTATCGGTTTCTACCGTTAATAACTGATTTTTTAAATAATTTGAAATAAGTTCAAGGGCTACTATCGAAAGCTTTAGAGAAGTCAAGCATCACCACGACACAGATCTCATCATTGTCCTTACCTGCTCCTAAATCTGAAGTGACTTCGATAACTGCTGCTTCACAGCTATGTTTTTTCCTAAATCCTGATAACCATACTGACAATTTATTGTGCATGTCCCAATCTTCTTGAATCTGCTGTGCCAATATCTTTTCGATGTCAACGGCCTTGGCTCCGATAAAGCATCGCTTCCCGTGAGATCAGCGAAATCAAGCATCGTTGCGCGTGGTTAGTAGAAAGATGGAGGACCATCCGAAAACCAACTGCGTGCTGTTGACATGTGTTATGTGTTTTCTGTTTTCCGTTCTCCTTCTGTCTTCTCTTCTGTCCTGTTTCAATGTGGTCTTGTGTGTTGTCTTGTAATTGTCTGAGCCGATGGACTCAGTAGCCAGTGCTCATAAGTGTCTCTACTTCGTAGATTTATCTACGGAGCAGATCAATATGTAATGTAATGTAATGTAATCTTTTCGAAAACCTTGGCAAAGAATGCGATCGGCCTAAAATCAGATGGGCTGGTAGGTTTTGAGTTTTTGGGGACAGGAACTACTTTGGCATTCTTCCATTTTTCGGGGAATTGACGGCTGTAAAGGCAGAAGAACTGAAATTAATTTAACAAACTTTGGTGAAATTTCATCTCTTCCAATCGTATTAGATTTGACCGAACGAATTGCCATCACAACATCAACTTCGTTAGCACAACAAAACTCGAAACAGTTATCGGAGTAACTTAAATCAAAATTGAATGATAAAGCGATAAGCGTGTCCATTTCTGTGGGATCAAAGGAGCATTTAGGTTTTTCACCTTCAATGAAACCAATGTTTTACAGATTTTTCCAGACGATTTTTTGGATTAAGCTGAGGATCCAGGCATTTCACAAAAAAGGAAAGTTTTGTAATACGAATCAAATTATTTACTCTATTACGAGTGAATACAAACTGACGGCGATTAAACTCTGACGGATGTCTTTTAAAAAATCTATAAAAAGTTCTCTTTCCTTAATAAACACTTTTTTGGTAATTTGATTCTTGTTTTGAAAAAAAAATTTTTTCTTGTTAAACACACTGTCTCACATATTACATCCGAGGAAACTCAAACCAACATTCTTACAACGCATTCCTTAAACAATAATTTCCTTGTTAAAAGCCTCAGCATTCAGTGTCGCTTCAAGTACATTCTGACATTGGAATCTAAAAAGAACACAAAAAAACTCCTTACCAAAGAAAACAGAATGAACAATATAACAAACAATTAAAAAACAAAAACAAAAACAAAACAACATCTTAATCGCTCATTCTGTACACGGATTTTGTTGCAGGATTTAATTCCCCGCTGTCATTGTGATCTAGAAAACTGCCGAACAAAAAAAACCCACAACACTACTCCGAGCATAATTTATGCTCTTAGCTTAGAGACAAAAAGGACAACAACACAATTCGCTGATAAGGATATGCGAAGGACGATAATATTGTAAGCGATGATATGCGGATTGTAAACAATGCGCAATAGGGGTGAAGGTCGATTCGAAATCGGGGGTGGGTTCAAAGTCCCTTTGTTTGAGTTTGTGTTGGTGAATTAGCAACTTTACTATGAATAGATTGGCGTCGGAAAATGCAAATGGCAACAAAAAATGGCACCCAACAGAAGATGATCCCTCTGAGGCAACATAGTGTCGAAGTTGAATGAAAGTTTTCAAAGGAGCAAAGCAGAACGAAATTATCTACTGCAGTTGCCGCCAATGCCGCCAGTATCAAAAGATTTGGTCGAGAGTTGCTTTTTTGTGTGTGTTTCGTTAATTAAATCAGAAGTATTTTATCCTGTTTCCTTTAGATTTCTTTTTTTTTGTGCATATAAAGTCTTAGAGCAAAACAAGACACTAAGAAAAGAAAATGTATGTAGTATGTATTTGCCTATGTGTTTTCTTGTGTGATTTGTATCTTTTTTCAAATTTTTAATTGGCGATGAAAAATACACTTATGCTTTCTTCATAAAGAAAAGAGCTTTTGAATCGAAATGTATAGCCCATACAATATTGAGGAACAATTAAGGCAAAAAACATCATAGAAAACAAGAGAGTCTTTGACACTTGCACTGAAGATTAAACTCTAAATAAGATTAGTTTTTTTTTTTAGATTTCGACAATTTTTTAAAACCATTTAATAAATTTGTGTACAATGTTTACAAAATGTGTGTTTTGGTTTTTACTAACATATTAAATAGACTTTAATATTACTTTTTTTATTTGTGATATATTCTACCTTCGGTAAGTTTAGGATTCTTGAATACAAACAAATTGAAATAACAATCAAACATGACATTACTATAATAAGGAAGCCTACAGGAGTTAATCCGTCTGTATGTGTAACGATCGGCAGCCTAAACGGCTAAAAAGGTGATTATGAATATGATTACTTTCAAATTTTGTATGTTTGACAATTCTCAAAAGATTTTTTGAAATTTTATTTTGAGGGCTAAAAATAACGGTTGCTGCCGTATACCCGTTAGGTAAAAGATTGTTTTTCTCGAAAACGGCTCCAACGATTTTGATAAATATTTTTGAGAGTATTTTGTAGGTACATATTAACAATCATTTTATTAAAACCAAATTTATTTAACAAATTTTTATTGTTAAATAAATGTTTATTTTTTTTTGTATTATTGACTTTCTCGGTAATGGCTGATTAGGTTTCTATCAAATGTTTTTATCTGCTAGGATTTAGGTATCCATTAATTTTGAATATCCTAAATAATTCATTTCCGAAAATTTCTTTTTTGTACTTTCAATACAATAAAAACAAAACAGTAAATTGTGGCCGAAATTTTTGAGCATTTTTGGAAGACAATTATACAATTTAAATAGAAAAAACACAATTAAATCTGAAACTCTCTGGTAAAATTAAACTATAACTTGAACTCTTAAGGTGTGTCCGCACACCAAAGAAACATTTGTTTAAAAACATTTCTGAAATGTTTCCTATTTGTTTAAAAAAACATTTCAGAAACATTAATGAAATGAAATTTAATAAAAGGCACGACTGGGTCGCACGTACTTGCTCTTATGTGCTAATCCTTTTTAAGTGCAGGCGTCTTTTTGACAAAGATTTTATTTTAATATTTTTTGTATGACGTGCAACTTCCTTAGAATCGTTTTGGGGTGAAGCTCGAACGAACATGCGTCACGACAAAGGGATAAACACATAAATATATAGGATTGTTAGCTTTTGCAGTTTTTTAGTGTAGTATTATCTTTCCACTTGCTGCTTACTGTTTATAATATAATTTGCTAATAGAAAGATACAAAGGATTTTTTTCAGTTAAATTTTCATTTTGGTATGGAAAAATTTGAACAACTGGCATAAAGATTCGTCGGAATCAGCAGTATGGCAATAATGCTAGGTAAAGGGACCTTTATACGTCCCAATATGGGACCAATGGAATTTATAAAGGATTTAGGTACCTATAATAAGGTTGGAAGGAAGGTAGGTACTAAAATTAAGATACGTGTTCCAACTACTGTTAAGCCAGTAGGTATAGAGACAATATTAAAAGTTAACACAGTGGTTTTGTTTATTTATAGGAAGGTGTAAACTTTTGTTTTCTCTATTGAAATTTTTGCATTCAGTAGTAATCGAATAGTTTTTTTTATTTGTTAGTTGTTTTTGTGTGTTTATCAAAGGCTTCCTTATTTATTCTGTGCTTTTATGATGATGAAAAATACTTTAAAATACGTATGTATGTATGTAATGTAGGTTGTCACTTTCTTTTATTTGACTAATGGCTTGGCTAGGGCTTAGCCGAGCAATATGAAATAAAATGTTGGGGAAAAAAAATTATGAATTCAAAAAAACACTACTCATAACGTTTTTTGGAAAAAATGTTGTAAGCCATCTTATTTCTTTTGCTGTTTTCTATTTTATGAATTTTTCATTTCAAAATCGTTCGACTAGTTTTTTCAAAAAAATGTTTTTTTTGAAAAACTTTTCGAAAACATATTTTAAAATTTTGTTTAGTATGTCAATTTTAAGAAATCTATAGTTTATACTAGGAGAAAAATTTAAAAAAAAAACTATAGATCCGTTTTCAAAATATTCAAAAAACAAAATATTTTTTTAAAAAAATTATTAAAATTTAAAAAAAAATGTTTTTGAAAATTTTGATAAGCATTATAATTTAAATAATAAAACACTACATATTTTGAAAATTTCATCAAAATCCGTCAATTAGTTAACGAGAAAGTCTGATTTTAAAAAACCGGTCATATGGGAGGTACCGTTATAAAACTTTTTCTCAAAAATCCATTAAAATTAAAAGATAGATTTTGCACAGAAAACATCATTCTGAAAGTTTAATCAAAATCGTAGGAGCCGTTTTCGAGAAAAATAAGTTTTTTAATAAAAGTTATATGGCAGGTACCGTAAGTTTTGGAGCTAGAATGCCAATTCCAAAAACTGTCGGGTAGAGCACTCTAAAAATACTATATACCAAGTTTGAATCAAATCGGCCCAACCGTTTAGGCTGTAGATATCGATACGGACAGACAGACAGACAGACAGACAGACGGACGGAATTTCCGGACCCACTTTTTTGACTTTTCTATCATCGTAATATCATGTTTGATTGTTAGAATTTTTTTTTTTTTTTTACGAATGCATAACTTGCCTTATAGTCCCTATAATCGCAAGTAAAAAAGTAGCAATCATAGCATTGCATTTTGTCATCATGGCCTACAAACAAATAAAAACAAAAAGCCTGTCAACTAGACTTAAATGCTTGAAAAATTAAAAAAAGTTTTCCGTTTGTGAGGGGAAACAGGGAATCATTTCATAAACATTCCAGAAATGTTTCGCGAAGCATCCAGACCTAAATAAGCATTTCAGAAACATTTAAAAAAAATTTCAGAAAATAGAAACATGTCTGACACGTTTTTGAAATGTTTCTGAAATGTTTAAAAAAAATTCTTGGTGAAATTCAGAAATTAAGAAAAAAAAATTTAAGAACAAAACAAATTGTTCAGCAAAAAAATACCAACAGTGATCTCTTTAATAAAGTGGGATTTAGATTGATATTTCATTGACTTTGTTCAAGAAAGAATTTGAAAACAAATTATATTTAAAGTTTTTCTTTTAGGAGAAAAATCTTCTCAAGTTGTCACGATGTTCAGCGAACGTCTTTCCCACAATGATGACGTCATCCAAGTACACCAGGCAGGTTTTCCATAAATTATTATCGTAGGCTCATCAAACAATGCGATCACATATAAGGACTAAAGGGGTCATGATAATTTTAAACGGTAGGACAAGAGAAGACGAGAAAGGCAATTTCACCATCCGGTAAATTTGTTATCAAAGGACAGGAAATCCTATCCCGGCCTGGTGTTCTGCCTTGTAATTTACCCAAACAACTTTCGAATTCTATCAAAGTGATGTCAGATTCAAAACGTTTAGCTGCTGGGTTCGAAAATTCTCACAATCTTCAATTGTGGATATTGGATGGTATACTTTTATTCCAGCCCATACCATAACACTGGGGCCCCCAAATCGGTCACTTCCGTGAATGCACGGGTCGCTAAAACGTTCACCTGCCCTTCTCCACACTCGTACTCGTTTATCATCACTCAAAAACTTGATTTTGCGAAATATCGTTGATACACCATGAAAGGATGTATCTGTGTACTTTGCAGTGATAAAAAATCCCGCGCCGCTGATAAAAGGGAAGCCAAGGTGATGCGGGGGAACTTCCCTTTTATCAGCCGAATATTTCCCACCTCTCTCTGCACTTGAATCAAGACTAGTTTTAAGGGTTGATTGATCTTCAAACCATTAAAAAAAAATTGAGATTTTTTTTTTGATTTCTCACAAAATAAAAGTTTTTTTTTTTTCAATTTTCAAATATGTATGTCCCGGGTTTTGCTCAGAGAAATATGGTAACTATAAGACAAGTTTGGTATTCGTGAAGATAATAAAATTGAGATAAAGCATCGCTTCCCGTGAGATCAGCGAAATCAAGCATCGTTGCGCGTGGTTAGTAAAAGATGGGGGACAGTCCGAAAACCAACTGCGTGCTGTTGACATGTGTTATGTGTTTTCTGTTTTCCTTTCTCCTTCTTCTTCTCTTCTGTCCTGTATCAATGTCGTCTTGTGTGTTGTCTTGTAATTGTCTGAGCCGATGGACTCAGTAGCCAGTGCTCGTAAGTGTGTAATGTAATGTAAAATTGAGATAACAATCAAACATGACATAACGATCATAGAGAAGCCTAAAAAAGTTAGTTACAAGAAATGTCTGTCTGTTAATCTGTCAGTCTGTCAGTCTGTCAGTCTGTCAGTCTGTCAGTCTGTCAGTCTGTCAGTCTGTCAGTCTGTCAGTCTGTCAGTCTGTCAGTCTGTCAGTCTGTCAGTCTGTCAGTCTGTCAGTCTGTCAGTCTGTCAGTCTGTCAGTTTGTCAGTCTGTCAGTCTGTCAGTCTGTCAGTCTGTCAGTCTGTCAGTCTGTCAGTCTGTCAGTCTGTCAGTCTGTCAGTCTGTCAGTCTGTCAGTCCATCAGTCTGTCAGTCTGTCAGTCTGTCAGTCTTTCAGTCTGTCAGTATGTCAGTCTGTCAGTATGTCAGTCTGTCATTCTGTCAGTCTGTCTATCGGCCAGTTTATCAGTCTGTCAGTCTGTCAGTCGTACAATAAACGTATATAGTACGTCATGTTGAAAGCAATGCAGTTGTATTCATCTTTATCGTTTAGTACATGTTTCGTATACATACAATAAATGTAAATAATTCGATGTGAAATACCTTGTAATACATGGAATCTTTGATGTTTAATATACGTATATTTTACGTTCATTAAATAATTTCAGATCTGAGAATCGAAATCGTAAGGTAATTAAACAAATATTATATGTATATGAGATGTAGAATATTCCACCGGGATATGTAGAAAAAAACACGTTCAATATACGTATATAAATACGTTATGCTGACAGCAATGCAGTTGGGTTCATCTTTATCGTTAAGTACATGTTTCGTATACGTATAATAAATGTATATAATTCGATGTCAAATGTTTATTATATAATGTACGTAAATTATACATATATAAAATTCTTTCTCAATTATTACACAATTAATCTACAGCTTGATTTTTCCGTATTTTTAAAAAATTCAGCGGATTTGCGATCTGAGCCCACTGCTTGTCATTCATCGGGTTTTTTTCTGTCGTAATTTCAACAATCAACAATTTATTTCTGAAAGATTGTTTCCTTTTTAAACTCGAATAGTTGCCGTCTGTTTCCCGAAGCTGCCAGGTAAGAATGGATCGATACTCCTGTCTCGTAAATTTTGCCTTTGCCTATTAAATCTCGTCGGATATTGTGTTTTTATTGCACTTGATATGGAAGTGTCTCTGCTACATATCAATATGGATTGAACTACAATATTCAGATCATCTTATAATCCGATACATATTTCCTTTCCTTTTCCGTTGGATTTAAGATAAAACTTTATCGAGGGTATATTAAAATATTACTGCTTGTCCTGTTTGAAGTTTTGGAAAGAAGAGATAATACAACTTAAAAACCTGACACCGTTACTCAATGGCGAGAGCTTAGGATTACACATTAATTGCTCTCGATAAATTGCCCAACTCGGATTCCGGGTCTCGGAGTTAACACTGTAGCGTCGGTGAAAGCAGTTAAAAAAACCGGGCCTACTAAAGAAGTTTTGTGGCTAAGATATTATATTCTCATCCCGAACAGTAGTGCCATAATGATATTTATTTATTTATATATTTAACGAAAGAATTATGAAAATTCAATAATTCTGTTAAATAAATTAAAGGACATTTTTGATAGCTTTTTGTACATATTCACCCAATTTCATTAATTTCCGTCCATATTTTATTAACTCTCGACTGTTTTTTAACGTGAAGTGAACATCTCTTATTTAAAAATTCACGATTTATAAAAATATTTTTCGTAATAAATTACCTCCATTAATAGGGTTCATTTCATTATTAAATTATGTTCATCACGCTGTGATGGATTGTAATTTCTTTGCCTCTGGCTTGAAAATTATATTTATTTGCTTTTATTTGTCCTTTAAATTTAAGGTTCGATTTCTGTAAATGCCCACCTTAACGTTAAAAATTAACATGTTGACTTGAATTTCGAACGGGTTAATGATACTTAATGATAATTTATTTATACATCGAGGCACAAACATATAACAGTTGGCTCACAACACATGCCTTTTAGTATTCCCAAAGTATTATTTGGTTTTACATTTATCATTGTATATAGAATCTATAGTACTATCAAGATGGGTGTTTCACCTAGTTTCGCTATCTCGCTCTTTCTCAGTGTAGACTTTTAGTCGGGGAGATGAATTCAACACATATGCAACGTTAGAAATTGACAGAACGGGAAAGATGTATTATAAAGTGTTAGCAGTCAGAGGGAAGCAAATTATCAATCCTTTTTCGTATTATTTCTTTGTCAATTTCTGATAATGAGAGAATGGAAAATAGAAATTTAGACAGTGGTGTGAGGAGTTTTCATGTCTGTCTTGAAAATACATTGTTTTTGGGTGTTTTTTTTTTTAAAGATACGGCAACATAATGAAATTTACCATTTTACCGATTTTTGCTGAAATTTATTGGTTTGGTTTTTTTTGAATAATTTAATTTTTTTAAGTCTGCAAAAAATTTATTTGAGTTACTTATTTTACAAATGAAACACATTGTTTGCAGATGTTTGTAACTATGTTATTGCTTTAGAGTATATTCACTTATCACGTCAACAAATCGAGTGCTAAATATACTTTTAACTACTAATATAATACTAAATATACTACTAACTACAAAATATAGTACTAAATATACTACTAAGTACAAAATCTAGTACTAAACATAGTACGAAAACTACGATAATACTAAATTCTAGTACTGAGTATTAAAAATCTAGTACCAAAAATACTTTTGTACCAACAAAATAGCACCAATCGGCACCAGTTTTATATTTAACTGGGGTTCAAAATTGAACAATATACATTAAAACTTTAAACAGTCAAATCCGAATATGGCAACATTGGTAATTGATTTCGGTATAAGAAATACAGAAAATACAGAAATAACAAAATTTCTTGAAAAATGCAAAATCCAAAAAATAATTGAAGACGCACAATCTTGGTTTGTTTACGAAAAATCAAATCCTTCCATTTTCGTTTCACTTACTCTGCCATATCATATGGTCTAGTGTCACTTTTTGAACATTTCAGTCGTACTTATTATTCATTATTCCTGCAAATGCTTGTAATCATTCTAACTCATACGTTTCTGAAAATATAACATACAACCTACTCTTTCATCACTATATTTCTTTCTACTCTCCAAAACCCATACAAATGCATATCAAGAACTACTGCAGCGCTATAACGGCAGTATCTTGCTTAACTAGATGCTGCCTGATGGTAGTACTATAGATTCCATATACAATGATATCACCTTAGCCGATTCCACCCCTGAATTGCAAAAAAAAACCTTAACAAAAACAAATTAAATTAGAATTTCAAAATCGTTCCTTAAGTTATTGAGAATAAACAAGAACAAACATTTCAAATAAACTCTTTAATGTTCAGAGAAGAAACAAATTAATTTGTTTTGAAATTTAAAATTTGAATACCAATACTGAACTCTTGCCGCTCGTGTTTTTGCGCTAAAGTAGACTTTTTTCAAATGCCTCAAAAACCAATGAATAGAATATAATAATATATTCTAAATCAAACCAAAATTGCATTAGACTAGTTAGAAGCATATGTACATAGTTTCTACAGAAAAATCAAGAGAATTAAGGAAGTTTTTAACTGCGTGGGAAATAATAAATTATCTTTCAAGCAGTAGCACAAGTACAGCCAATTCGTGGATATTACAGATTCAATAATCTGTTCCCAAGAAACCATTTCCCAGCCATTTTAGAAAAGGGGTTGCAAAAATATATCTACAGTATGTTGAAAACCAAAAATATTACAGAAAATTTTCTGAAGGAAAAAGAATTTTCTACAATTTTGTTGAGATTATTTTACTGTGAAATTGTAGATAATATTAAAGATTTTATATACAAACTAGCAGACCCGGCGAACATTTTCTGGCCCCAATTTAACGCCTTCAGATAAACTCCAGAGTGATAATAAAACACAGATAGATAAAATTTCAATTTCTTTCGTATTTTCTTTCGCTTGGCAATTACGTCAACTGAAAAAAAATTAAGTCAAATCGGCCCAGTCGTTCTCAATATCAATTGAACATTTTTCACACCATTTTTAAATATTTTTGATTTGTTCATATATGTATGTTTGTTCGTGTTTTTCGCGCTGCATACTGCTCATCTGGGTACTATGAGGCAAGTTTAGAATTCGTAAATATAAAAAAAAAAACGGGATAACAATCAAACATGACATTATAGAGAAGCCTAAAAAGTTTGTGAAAAAAATGTCTCTGCTGCTTATTTCTCTTTGTGTATAACGAGTAGTGCCCCGTGGCTTATTGGTTAGTGTGTCGGATTGCTTAGCGAAGTAAGAGTAAAATTTGTCTTAAAAAAGTGCATCTCATGTCGACGTTCTGACTCGGCGGTAAATTGTAAGCCCCTTCCATTCTTGAAGATTCACAACACACACACAGGAATAGTTGAGAGTATAAGTCAGTAGGCCTTGGCTCCTTAAGAAGCTGTCGTGCCACAAAATTAAAAAAACAATATAGTATAATGAATGCAGGTTAAACGGTGTGAGCGATTACCTTTGTTATTTGCGGTTGTTTTGGCATTCCTCAAAAGGGGTTTTTAAAATTTTATTTTTAGGGTTAAAAATAACGGTACCTCTAGTATATTACCTAGCTTATTTTTCTCGAAAACGGCTCCAGCGATTTGGATGAAAATTTTTGAGCGTATTTTTGTAGTTATATCGGAAAAAACTATTAACGGTACCTTTCACATAACTGTATTTATTTATACTTTCTAGGTTGCGGCTCACTGGATTCTAAAATTTCATGTACATATTTGAAAAGACCTAATTTGTCACATTATTTCTGCATACCGAAATTTAAAATATTTTTTTTTTTTTCTATTTATAATAATTTTTTTTTTTTGAAAATTCAATATTACAAAACAATTTGCAAAATCTAAACACAAAAAACAGGATTTTATTCAAATTCTTCTTACAATTAAATAATAATAATACAAAATACTTTTTTCATGAATTCATTGTTATGACGTGTGATGGGCGTGCTCTGTTTTTACTGAAAAATCGTTAAGTGTTGTGGTTTGGACACTTTTTGTAAATTGTGTGATTTTTCTACGTTAAGCCACTTGTTTCTGTCAAAAAATAACGGCGCCTGCCATATAAAAAGATCTTGATAGCATCGGATTTGCATCGGATCTTTAATATAAATATAAAATCACTTTGTAAAATAAAAATTATAATCTGAGGACTCAAAGCTATGTATCTAGGTTTTAGATAGCTCTTCGTGACGGAAACGGTTTAGAATATTCCATTTTCTGCATCGCAGCCAATGAATAATAATAATCATATTATCTAGCCTTACCTAAAACCTTTCCTGCATAGTTTGCATCTCACCGACTTATTTGATGATTTTTTTTAAGTTAATATTTAAGATTTAGATCTTAGATTTAGAAAATATTTTATAGTATTTACAATATTAAAACTAGTACAATTATTATATAAAAGGAATAAATAATAGATATCATTCTTTAACTCATGAGTTAGTATTGAATGACACATTTGATAATTTCATTTTACTTAATAAGAAACTGATGTGGGGTGACAATCAACAATAAGGTTACGTTAACATTTAAATTTAAAGCAAAAAAATTATAAACTGTAAAGAGATGATTTAACGAAGATATAAAAACAAGTATAAAAATGCATAAACAAAAATAAAAAAAGAGCAAAATAATTAAAAGTTCTCCATTGAATTTAAATCAATCGTGAATAGAATTAACTTTTTTTTAAAAATGAGTTTAAATATTGAGTTTTTCTGGTAAGTAACGGTAATTTAAGTAAATAGCTTTGGTGCTTCTACTGTATAAAAGTTAGAGAAGTGAGGTTTTGAGCAGTAGGTACATTTATATTGACAAGGTGCATGTTGTTAATTCAAAGATTTTATAACTCAGTTTCTGCTAGAATTTTTACCACTTTGTTTGAAAAATTCTTTCAATACTTTAAAAACATATAGATGGTTCATAGGAAGTACTCGTAATTCTTTCTATAGTGGCCAACTTTCAGTAAAACGATTTTTGTTACAAATTATTAGAATGAGATGTTTTTGAGCAATCAATAAAGGTCTAAAATTATTTTAATAGAAACCACCCCAGCTCGACAACCCGTATTGCAACTTAGAGTGCGCCAGACCATAGTATACCGAAGTTAAAATCTTTTTAGAGCAGAATGGTTTTAAAAGATACAATTTCGCGCTATGAGCATTAAATAATTTTTCATGTTATGGCTTTGGTCTTTCCAGTTAAAATTAGCATCAATTTCAACTCCTAGATATTTGAAATTTTTACTGAATCTATTCTGAAACAAGAGTTTTTATCTTGGAAATTTGGTTTACCACAGTTGTTTATTGGAAAACTGAATTGTTTACACTTAGTAATTACATACTATGTGACCAAGTGTCTTAAAAGTCATGAACTTTGTTTTTTGACTTACAATTAATTTGTGGTTAGAAAACCAAGTTCTTAGAACTTCAAGGTCCTCTTCAATTTGCAAGTTACAATTAAGATCTGAGTTTGAAGTGGGCCAAGTACAGATCCCTGTGGTACACTTGTTTTTAAAAAGTGAGATTCACCTTGTGTACCGTTTACAATAACCTTTTGTACTCTTCCTTTTAAATATGATTGCAACCATTTAAAAATAAATCCTCTAAATCCTGCATTGTACAGCTTACTAAGCAATATATCGTGATCAACATATCAAATGCCTTTGTCATATTGATAAAGAGAGCCATTGTTGATTTATTTTTATTTAAGCCGCCGTAGAGCTGACTACAAAGCCTAAAAATTGCATCTTCAGTTGAACGAAAATCAAATTGGTTTTCGCTAAAAAAATGTCCCCTTAAAATAATGCAAATAAAATCAAATTTGTATGAATATTAAATTTGGGGAATAAAAACGCATCCGACATAAATTATTTTAATTGAACATTTAACACTTAGAAAAGAAACATTTTTTTTAATATTTTAAGCAATTATTTCAGGTTTTAGTAGATAGGTTGCAATTATTTACCTATGAATTACTTTATTTTTATTAAGTTCCTGTTTAGGGTTGTTAATATTATCCGACTTCTGTACGACAAAAAACAACAAATTGTATCTTGTAAATGTGTATGTTTTCTTGAACGAAACGGCAACGATTTAATTTTTTTAGTATCATGTTAATGTATGCAAAGGAATGAAAAAATAAAATAATCATAAATGATGAATTGTTTAATTTCAGGGAATTAAAAAAAAAAAAAGAAAAAGAAAGAAAAGTGGTAGCAAATGTGTCACAGTGGCAACGCTGATTGACAAGTGTGACAAGTGTGACTAGTATATCAATGTTGCCAGATACATTTTATATACATTTTTTACGTTTGTTGTTGTGGCTGCAATGAAACTAGGCATCCATTTTAGGAACTAGATATCGTGCAGAGCGGGCTGCATGCATACCTTGGAATGAGGGTTCCCTCGTAAGAACCTATGTAACTTATTTTGGCTGCATAATTAGGATTTTCTGACCCAACCGAATATCCCATGAAGATCTCCTTAAGGATAAGAGGTCGGGAACATATCGATTCTATTATACGATGGCGAAATTGGCAGTGGATTGGACATACGCTTCGAAAAGACAACGACTGTATTACAATTACAACTCAAGCAATTCAACCGAAACCGCTAACACAAGGAGAAAGAAGAGTTGGCCAGTCGAGAAGCAAATGCCGTAGAACAGTCGAGGTGTAATCAGCGCAACTAGGCCAGAGTTGGGGAAAGGTGACAATATTTTCAGAAATCGCAGACAATGGCGTGTAGGTTTAGTCAAAGCCATGTGCCCTTTTTTTTAAACTTTTGCGGTTGCTGAGATTTTTATATTTAGAAACAACGTTAATAAAAACTGTGTAAACAGTGTTGTATAAATTTCCCCAAAACCATTCGCTAATGCTCCCGTTCCCGCGATACATTTTAGTTGGTGGAAGCCATTATACCTTAATTTTAAAACTGTCCAACTGACGTAACTTAGTAAATCAGTTTCTCTCCAGAGAAATTTCTTGAACTAAAATTCGCTGGTGTGAGAAAATTATTACTCTCTCATGAGAGCTTGTTTTATTGTCTTGTGGAACATCATTTCACTTAATTTTGGTTTAAATTGGTTAGTTTGCATAGGATGTTGAAACAACCTCAATAATTTAAAAAAGGAATGTGTGGTGCTCTGATAAATTTAGAAAAAATTAGTGCGGTTCGTGAGCGTGGTCAAATTAAATTAATACGGATTCTTCTAGATTAAAAAAATGGTTTTCGGATTCTCTTAACAAATTGATTCAATTAAGTAATTTTAATTTGGCACCAGACCAAAAATAATCAAGCTTTAACAAACGTTAATCGATTTTCGAACTAAATATTTCCAATCAATAATTAACACATTGTTTTATTCACTGAGTCTATTTAAATAAAAAATGAAGAATTCTCTTTGGAACTATAAAAAAGCTTAATTTTTTTATAAATTTATCATTGCCATTGAATCAATGGTTGCGAAACACTGAACGCATGCTTCACACAGAAATTTTAAATTCTCAATTTCAACTCCTAAATCTCATATGAAAACATTTAAAATAGATATTTCTATTTCATATTCATATCTGACACTTCTTATTTAATAAAGGGCATAGGGCACAGATTGAATCACAAATATGTTAAGCTGTTGTATGAACTGCACTCAATATAAATGGTATTGCCTCTTCAAGTTAATCACTCTTGGGAGACCCGCCCCGCTCCGTATAGCACTTCGACATGAATCAGTATAATTTATTTATTTATGCATACATATTTACAGGCATGTGGATTTCATACGGAACAATATCGTCACACAAATTCCGGAAGGACCAGATTTTTAATTTTGTTAAGTAATTTTTGACAATGTTTATTGTTTTGTGATGTTTCTGAGAATTCCCTCTTGCCATTCCTAGTTGTCATTGTCAATTTCAACTATTTTAATTTAAATTCCGAAATAATAACAAACAAACTTACCACCAGTAAAATGAAATCTTCAAAAGCACTAACATTTTTAAAATTAAAAAAAAAAAAACAAAAATCAAGGAAAATATAAAAGTTTAGCTCGCTCGAAGGACCAACAAAATAAATCACTTTCACTGGAGTTTCACTTAAAACTTTGAATTTCAAACCACAAAACGGTTATACAGTTGGAGTCATTTCAATTTTTCTCATTACCGTTAACCCAAACGCTCGCTTCACATGTGTTCGAAAGGACGAAAGCCAAAAATGTCCAGCTCTTACAGCATCAACGGTGCCAAATGCAACTGATGGAGCACGTTGGATTTTCAAACACAAAAGCATGCACTGAAATAATCCACGAGGATTTCTATCGTCTGGCTAAAGGATAAGCAAAAGGCGAAAAGAAATTCCAACACCAAGTCCTATGTGGAAGAAAGGACCTGCGCAAATCAAATTTGGAGTATAAAATGTAAACACAAATCCAAGAGGCAAACTATTTCATTCATTGCTTCGATACGCGATGTGAATGAAATCGAGTGGGGTTCTTGAGGACATCAGGTTGAGGTTGGGTAGTATTATCCTGCCTCCCGACAGGGAAAGTTGAGGCAGCAAGATAGCATATGCCACCACATCAGCGGGCGTCAATGATCGAGTCTAACGATGCAAATTTGTCGAGAAGAAAAAAACTGATTTGATGACACAATCCTGTGAAGAACTGACTTCTGAGGAGGAATTGAATTATATTCCTGGTCTTTGTTGTTTGTAGTTTGTAGTCATGTTTTGTCTTTATTTTATTGGAAAAGAAAACAACGTAGCAGATAGGCTCACGTCTTGGAATGGTATTTATATTTTTAGACCTGGCTTCTTACTTGAAGAGACACTACGAGAATAGGAAAATGGTGGTTTGGAAGTTAATTAATTTGAACAAGTATACGGGTGGGTATATCTACAGGTGTAGGGACCTACTATTGTGAGGTGAGGGTGATTGGATTTTTTGTTCTTCTGAATTCTTGAGTGTGCACTGGGTACACTTCTTCTTACCTAGACTTTTTTCGTATTCTTTTGTGTGTCCTTATGAATTTTAATTATGTCCTGTCAATTGCAGTTCAGATTATAAAAATAGAAGACGTAAAACTATAAGGGAATTAAGCTTAGTCTGCAGTTTTCTGAAGTATGGAATTGAATCGAAAGATAAATAAGGCGAGGGAAAGTTAATTGAAAAAAAACATTGGAAAAGATATCAGGCATATTAAGATAGTCAATATTATGTTAAGGTCTTGAAACTAATATAAATCTTGAGCTTTTTCAAATTTCAAAAACTAGTATTTATTTTGAAAATTGCACTTGTATAGATTTTTACTTCTTATTATAGGTAATATAAGGTTTTATTTTATTTTTGCTCTAGGTCGAAAAATAACGGTAGCTGCCATACAATCTTTAATTTTCTCGAAAACGCCTCTAACGATTTTGATAAAACTTTCAGGGTGCTATTTTTTTACAACAATACATTTTTCAATTAGAATGAATTTTTCGAAATTTGTTCTATAAACCTCTCATAGAACCGATTTTTTTTCAAATGCGGTTTTATCGTAAACCATTATGCCGATTACAATAAAATTTGCGCACAGGAAGTCATTTATAATTCAATTAATATTGCATTTCAAAATTTTCAAAAAGTTTTTTTTCGATTTTTTTAAAATTTTCTAAAAAAAAATGATTTTAGAAATATTTTGAAAACGGGTTGATTGAATTTTATTTAAATAATTTTCCAAGATGAAAACTAGAGATTTTCTTATAATGACTACTAAAAAAAAAATTTAATATTTTTTCGAAAAAAATTTCCAAAAAAACTTCTTTTTAAGAAAACTGGTCGAACGAATTTTAATATATTTTTTGTTCGATAGAAATCTAGTCTTCAAATTTTATTGCGTACTTTGTTTTTTTCGAGAAAACTCTTAATTAAAAAATTAAATAATTTTCGAAAAAAATATTTTTTTTTTTATTTTAATATATATACATACATAATATGTAGACACTAAGCAATTATTTAGCATAAGAAGAAGTTCGTGCGACCCAGTCGTGCATTTTATTTAAATTTTATACGACGATGTGACCACACATATGAGCAAGTACGGTGCGATCCAGTCGTGCAATTTATTTGATTAGCGAAAGTAGATTTTGGGGGCCTGTGACGTTTTTTTTTTTCTGGTGACATCTTAACTTTTAGTTGACATTAGTTAAAAAGTAAGGGAAGATTTCTTGACTAACTTCCAACTGACAGTTTTCCCTTTACAATGTATTGGTGTCAGTTTGTCGTCCAATGGATTCACTTTGACTTAAATTTAGTTGTATAAAAGTCAGTGTACACATTGAACGCCCCCATTCTGTTACTGATGCTAAATCATCATGGCGACTTAAATTATTTAAAATCACGTTTAAATGATAAAAAAATATTATTAAAACTAACTTTTACCCGTGACTTCATCTGATTGGACTTAAGATTAAGCATTTTGGTTTAATTAAATTTTTCGTCAAATTATAATTTATTTTTATTTAGATAGTGATAATCGCTTTTATAATTAAAGTGATATTCCGCTATAACTGTGCATTTCGAAATTTCTGTATCTCTATCTCTATATATTTCTACATTTTTATATCTCTATATATCTACATCTCTTATCTCTATATCTCCATATCTCCGTATCCTCATATATTTCTATGTCTCTATATCTCTATATATCTCTTTATACCTCTAAATCTCTATATCTCTTTATCTCTATATCTCTATAAATCTTTATCTCTATGTATCCATATATCTTTATCACTATATTTGTACACCTCTATAGCTCTTTATCTCTATATCTCTATATATCTATATCTTTATGTCTCCATATCTCTTTATCTCTTATCTCTATATCTCTACATCAGAAGTATATTAAACAAATCTCCAGAAATGCAGTATTCCAGCTGATTGCTACAAGGTGAAATCCTGGTGGATTCTCGGTAAACTTTCGGCGTACAATCGATAACTCCTGATTGACTCAGTTTTGACTTTTTTTAAGATTATTATTTTTATTATATTCGTTAAAATGTATATACATGGCCAAACACTTTAACTTTTAACTAAAATTAATCATGTCATATCAACAAAAGGGGCCCGACGTACTTCAAATGACTCTTTTACAATGCTATATTTCTTCCTACATCATATTATTATTTGCACTATCTTTTAATCGATATTATTTATAAATCCTTATTTATAACTAACTTACCCACGAGGCGCTGCTCGGGTATATCATATATTTAAAAAAAACGACCCTGGTGCGGAGCCACGTAGTAATTAAAATAGTCCTAGTTACTTCTTACAACATTAACTATCTTCCTGTGAAAGTCCGGTCAAAATCGGTCCATAAATACGAATTTAAAAAAAACGACTGCAGAGCCACCTAGTGGGTAATTTAGATATCCTTAGTTACTCCTTAGAACATCAGTAATCTTCTATTGAAATTCCAGTCAAAATTGGTGCAGCCGTTCCTGAAATTATCCGGAACAAACAGACAGACAAACAATTTCAAAATTGTGTTTTTGTTATATGCATCATATAAAAAACTGTTATTTTGATATTAAAAACAGACTCCTCATTTTTATTTATGGGTATAGCAATATATGTTGAAAATATATCTTGGAACCTTGTGGACTCTCTTGGTGAATATTCCTTGTTAACGTGACATAAACAGATCTATGGGTTAGAAAATGTTTGATTAATTTTACCAAGTTTTCTAGCAGTCCTAGACTAGACAGCTTGAATACTAGTTCTTTTATCATAACGGTGTTGGAGGCCTTTTCGGTGTCTAGTAAACAGGCGACTGTCATCTCTTTCTTATTGAGTCCGTGTGTCTGTTGTGTCACTTCGGAGTTCAGTTCAAGAAGCGGTTGGTGGAATCTTGTGCTCGGAAACCATACTGCCATTCAGTTATGAATTCCCTTTCCCTGAAGAAATGCTGAAGTTTTCTCAGGATAAGCCCCTCCTGTATTTTGTTGACACAGCATATCAGCGAAATCGGCCGATATCCTTCAAAATGCCTTATCGGATTATATCACTTACTTCCTCGATGGAAGTAAAAGCATCTCAGGAAGGTGATTGGGTGGGCGATCCTTAAAGGTTTGCTCAAAATGCCTAGTGAAAGCTTCTGCTTTTTCGGTTGGTGTTGTTGCAGAATATTGCCCGTAAATTATGGTTTCTGGCAACGAGCTCTTTTTCCCAACGAGCTGGTTAATTTTCTTGAAGCCATGGGGTCCCGGTTTGATGTTCTCAAGCCTTTTGCTGAGTTCATCCTCCTGGTGATGTTCCACTGCCTGTTTAAACACAGGGCCGCCGAGAGAATTTTCGGGCCCGTTGGAAACCATGTATACGGGCCCCGTTATATGTATAGTTATTTTCATGTCCTTTCGAAGAACTACGACAACCAAAGAGTGATGCTCGGAATTTCCTTGTAGCCAGTCAACAATTGCTTTGCCTTGATGAGATTCCGTAGTGTACATCCATATAGCGGGTGCTCACTTGCCACCGTTGAAGTCTCCTCCAATGACACAAGATGTGTGTTGATTGGTACTGCTACGTTGGTTTAGTTTTAGTTCCTGATTGGACTGCGAAAGTATGTTCCTCCTGTTTTTGGGCTGCCGATTTAACCTTATCGGCCAGCTTCTTCTTCCTGAGTTTTGACTGAATTCAATTCCGTCGTTTATAAGTAATTTAACAGAAAGCCAGTGTTAATTATAAGTAAGTTTAGTCCTGCTTTGCTTGCAGTGTTATAACTGGTTTTGCTGATATTACCTGGTTTGTAATGCATAAAGCATAAGTAATGTAATATGCTCGGTTGTGGCGAGATTGTGACTGAGACCAAGGAATATGCTTCATGATAGCATGATATTGAACTAGATTGCTGGTATGGCAATTGTATTACTGGTATACGGCTGTGAGGAGAAGCATAACACTTCGTTATGGTGGCCAAATTTGGGATCAATTACCCATACACCTTCTACAAAACCTAACTGACCCAGAAGTTTAGAAGTTCATGACAACGCTAACGCTTATTGTTCGCTTACTGAGCTTCGGATTTCTCTTTCAATTATATGGGAGCATTTGAGAGACTTACATTACCTAAAAAATCCTACTGAAACATATAATATAAATGTGAATCTTTTCTTTTTAATTAAAAGGCAATGGGTAAGCCATACACATCCGGTGATTTAAAAAATTGTAATAAAAAAGCTATTACATTGCCTTTCAGAAATTGATTTAAAATGTTCCTCTTTTTTCGAAGTTCCTATCAGTCGCATCGATTATTTTCTGTTTGCTATAGAAGTGCATAAATCAAATTTAGCCTAATAATGCTTTAGAACTTCCGCAAATACCACCCGCATTCCGTCATAATGTGTAAATAAACTTCACAACTCCCTCTTCAACGTCAATTTATTTGAATTGCAAATCCATTACTCTGATTACCATGGCGGCCAATACTTCGGCCACGCAAATGTTTTCCTTTTTACAAGTCGGACGAAACTTTCCAGCACTCGTTATAGTCTCCTTCGAGATGTTCTTACCGTCACATCATCGAATCGAATTTTTCCTATTAGCCTTATTGCCAGTCCAAACAACTTCAACTTCCATCCAAATTAAGGATATTATCGAAAGGACATCAAAAGAAAAGGATGTATCCACAATTGCGTTCTTTGGGCGCATCTTTGAATTGGAATTAGTTTTGTTGGAGGCAGACACAAGTATTCCCCGGATGGTGTACACCGAATCGTATGGAGAACTTTATTTTGCCGGAGACTTCAATAAGAATATCCTTGTGGTTGCTTGTATTAACCTTTGGCATAAGTCTATGTTGAATAGAATTGACATCGCTTTTTATGGCATCCATGCTGCCTCGCGGAGTGTTTTCCTGGTTCCTGGGGAGCGATACAAGAACCTTCGGTATCTTGGCGAGCATTTCGAGTGGTGTTGGTCGAAGGGCTTTGTTAATGTCCTTGTGGTCTTTTTGGGGAGCAATGAAACTTATTCCTATACAAGGTTTCCACGAATGAAAATATTTCAAGGAACACTTGACGACGAACTGTTTCCGGATCGATTTAGGGATTTGAAAAGGTTTCCCATAAGGACACCGTTGCAGTATGATCCACCGAGAGTTTATTCGTATATAGACTCTTGGGGCAATCAAGTGGTGTTGGGGTATTGTGCTGAACTTTTCTTGGAGTTTTTAGCAAGACACAATGCCACCTTGGAGGAGGTGCACATCAATAACTCCACAGACTACAATATGCCTGCCATAGTGCAATCAATCAAGAGAGGGAGGGTAGATATAAGCATCCACACCTATATGAGCATCGATGGAATCCGTTCGAGTTATCCAGTGCGGATGATGCAATGGTGCATTATGGTACCCAGCCAGGGAGAGATCAAGGCATATCAGTATTTTATTCGACCGTTTCAATTGCCTCTATGGTTGAGTTGCTTGGCTGTTCTAATGTGCTTATCATTCTGCACAGCACTGCAAGACCGACTTCAAGGAATTCACTATGACTTTGGGAGATCCTTTTGTGATGTATACCGTTTCTTACTGTGTCTGCCCATTAATGACTCAAGGCCATTTGAACTTCGTCGAGCATTTAGCAGAGCTTTGATTTTTATGCTGGGGTTCATGCTGACCAATTTGTATCTGGCCTATTTGACAAGCTTCTTGGCCAAGATCATCCTAAAGCCACAAATTAATACACTCGCCGAGTTAGTCGCGAATAACATCAGCATTCTGACACTGGACTTTGAGATTCCGATCATTCTAAGAAATAGAGGTCTACCTGCTGGATTCGATGGACTTTTGGTTCCTATTTCCGCAGCAGATATATCCCGACCAGAGTTTTTGCTCAAGAACGGCAGTCTTGCCTACACAGTTACCGATGATAAGGCCATGTTTGTTCTAATGCAGCAGGTGCATTTGAGGCAACCGCTCTACAAGATCGTCGATGAGTGCGTTTCGACTATTCCGATTGGTTTTCTGCTAGCAAAACAGTCGCCGTTCGAGGTCATATTGAATCGGTTCATATTAAGGGTAAGTTCGGCGGGATTGATATTTAAATGGTGGAACGATATGTATTCGCATGGGATGAAGGCTGGAGTTTTGAAAATCTTTCCTTCAACGGGGCAGCAAGCGCTGCCTCTGACGATGCAACATTTTCAGTTTGCCTGGATTGCATTGGGCGGAGGATTGTTTTTGGCCACCATTTGTGTGATCTTGGAAAAGGTCACGGAAGTGGTGCGAAGGTTAAGAGTAGTTGTTGTCTACCGTTAGGAAACTGTTTTTCAAAAAAAACCTGTTTTGTAAGATTTGTTTGAATAAATAATTGCAGTAAAAAAGACATCTGTTTCGTTTTATTTAGTTTTTTGGGGATATTGAAAGTAAGCAAGATGCATAATAAATGAAATATATACTCAAGGCCCCAGCGAGATTCGAACTCACGCTCTCCTGTTTACTAGACACCCGCTTAAACCAAATAAGACACGACGCCACATTGTGGCACCGATTGCAATATTTTGCTCCTAATTTGTTTTTTTTTATTTCGTTATATAATTTTTTTGTTTTTTTTTTGGTGAAATTAACGCCAACTGTTGTTTCAAAAAATATGAATCAACTATGTATTTAAGGAAGATGAAATAACAATCGACTGTTATCATAAAGTTAAAAAAATTGTTTATTTAAAGTATTTTTCTGACTTTAATTTCTCTGAGTACATAATAAAGTTAGTCAACTTCTTGTAAGATTTACTATGTGCGAAAGAAGTTTTTCCACAGCTCTTTTTGAATTCCCACAGGAAATAAAAAAAACATTCAGTTCCTTTTATTGCTACGATATTGGGTATAAATCAGCTGTTATTTTTGTATCAATGTACGGTTTGTTAGTTATGATATTTTTGATATCAAAGGCATTGATTTTGATGAAAAATAAAAGAACTCAATCTGAAGGCCCCGGCGGGATTCGAACTCACGATCTCCTGTTTACTAGACAGGCGCTTTAACCAACTAAGCCACGGCGCCGACTATCTTAAAGAATTCATATGATTTTATAGCTAAGGGGAAAAATGCTTTTTTTGGATTTTATTTATTGACTAGCTGACCGACCTTGTGTTTCTCGGGTTTGGGTTTAACATACCTACACGCTAACTATAATACGCAAGTGCATCTAAAAAACTACCCGCTGATCAGATAATTACATCGAGTAGGTGTAGCGATGCTTGAAGAGCACCTGTCTAGAGGTGCGGGTATTGAGCGGTCCAGAACATAGCTTTTAATCCAACGAACTAGAGTTTCGTGGATCCCAAAAGCACGCACTTTAGATAAGAGAGCTTCATACCAAACTCTATCAAGCGCAATAATCTTACTTTCTCCAAAGCGATGTAACGAACTTCCCTTCGCTCTGGCGAAGGTGCCTTAAAAAGCACCAATTTCAATTAAAGGGCTAACCAGCCCTGACAAAGAGAATTTTTGTTTTGTATATACATATGTATAGACTTCGTCAACTCATAAGATCAAAGATGCTTCTGTATTATTTTTAACCAAGCACTTGAATCGCCGCAAGGCCAAACATTCTTATTCCTTATATTCGCTCAGCATCAAATAAAACATACAGCACGACAAAAAACGATGTTGGAATGCTGGTTGGTATGGAATAAATCCGGAAAATGAATCTAAATTCTGTCGACCATTCGACAGATATTCATTTGCTTTGCTTTTGTATTTTTTTTATTTATTTTTTTGAAAACTTTTTGACCAATATTCATGGTTTGGTAAGTTTTCCAATTTCATATTTCGTTTAGATAATGATGCTCCGGGAAGCTACACCAGGCTATGCCAATGCTCAAAAGTCGATACTCTGATACATTGATTTTCGCCACCAAAGTGGATTCAACTCTCATCGTCACACTTTGTGCTAACCATGTCCTTTGGCACAAAAAAAATGTGTCAATCAGTTCGATAATACATAATAATGAAATTATTATCAACGCGATTGCACAAATATCTTGTCGAATGTGTGTCAGACAAGTGAAGGGCTCTTTGGAGCTTCATAAAGGGTTAAGTTTTTTTCCTTTGGGAAGGGTAGATGTAAGAGGACTCTTGAATCTATGGAAGACGAGGCAAAGATTTTTGTAGGAAGTCATCAAAGGAAATTTCGAAACTTTTCTTTCACATTTCGTAGGCACCATTACTTGTATATTTATAGAAAGTCAAGTAGAAAGGTACATAATGTAACCAAGAAAATATATTCTTAAAGCTTTTCAACACCTTTTCCGTGCTGTATCTCCAACAAACTAGAGATTCAAGTTTATTCTTTATTCAAAAATATGCGATTTCAATTTAAAAGTTTGTAAGTCCTAAGAAGATTGTGACTTTACCTTAAAATAGGGCTCAGAACATCTCAGAGAACATGTTTTCTTTTTCAACTCTTTTTTTATAAAATTCTTTTTTTGTCCTCTTTTTAGTCTCTTTTTTACTTTAATTTGGTGATAGATCTAAAGCCAGCGGCGGTCCACCAATTGCGTCTTGTGCTCGGTAAATGGGCTGAGAATCAACTTTTTTTTTCTTCTTTTTTTTATAATTAACGCGCGCACAAGGGACTACTTGTTTCCCTTTTAATGTTACACACTGCGTGGGCATTAGGAAGATAGGGAGGGGAGAGATAGGAGGTGTCGATTAACATTGGTTTTGAATGTTTGCAGATCAAAATGGCAAGGGAAAATCTCGCCGGGTAAACTATTCCAAATTCGTGTTGTTCGGCTAAAAAAAGAATCCCTATACACGGTACGTCCGAAATTGGGCTCAAGGGTGAACTGAAGGGCATTCCTAGCAAGACTAATACTCGAAAACTTTTAAGAGGAGGAATGCAGCTGGCTACTTCGAGTGAACATTTTTTTATAAAAGAAACGATAAAATAAGGAAAGACATGAAACATTGCGTCGGTGTTCGAGAGGGGCAATTGTTTCAGCGGCAGTTCTATTTCCTATAAATCTTAACGCTCGATTTTGTATTCTATCAAGCAGGTGGAGCGATGTCTGCGAAGCACCTGTCCAGAGGTGGGAGTAATACTCGAGTTTAGGGCGTATAAACGCTTTATAGATTGTAGCCAGATCAGATGAGGAAAAATACTTCTTACACCGATACAGAAAACCTAAGCACCTAGCAGCATTCTTAGCGATCTCAAATATATGGTCGTTCCAACGGAGGTCGTCGTTGACACATATACCGAGTACTGAGAGCTTTTCGGTTTCTTCGATGTAAGTGCCATTCATGGACAATGGCATTGGGGGTATGTTTAGCTTTAACGACAGAAGACAGCATTGAGTTTTCGAAGCATTAAACTCCACACGATTCCTATTACCCCATTTGACAATAAATCGGAGTTTAATGAGCTTGACATACGGCACCGTTGCAATTGTATGAATATGAAAAGCTGAGGGTAGAGTCGTCAGCAAAACAGTTAAGTGGATTAGAAGTAACTGACAGAAGATCATTTATAAAAATGAGGAAAAGAGTCGGAGACAGAACAGAGCCCTGGGGCACCCCAGCATTTATTTTGTGGGAATCAGATTTGAATCCGTCCAATACAACTTGTATTGAACGGTCCAGAAGATAGCTTCTAATCCAACGAACAAGAGTATTATCGATCCCAAAAGCACGCATTTTCGATAAGAGAGCTTCATGCCAAACTCTATCAAATGCATTGGAGATATCAAGAGCAATAATCTTACTTTCACCAAAGCGATGTAAAGATTTGTTCCACTGTTCGGTGAGATATGCCATCAGATCACCAGTGGAACGGTTGCTGCGGAAGCCATACTGACGGTCATGGAGAAGCTTTCGATCTTCGAGATATTCCTTAAGCTGACGGTTAATCAGTGTTTCCATGACCTTAGAAAGAAGGTCATATGGGTCGGTAGGAGGAGGGTGAGGATGAGTCACCTTTCTTAGGGACAGGCTGGACAAATGCTGTTTTCCATCTTCTAGGAAAGATTCCAGAAGAGTAGGAGCGATGAAAAAGCTTACGCAGTGGCTTTGCCAGTGTGGAAGAACACCTCTTCAGAAGAATCGGGGGTATAACATCCGGGTCAGCGGATTTGTGTATATCGAGATCTTTGAGAACTTTTGCTACTGTACGAGTGCGAAAAAAAAACTGTCAAATGGAACAATTTACAGCAAGTTTGCCTTCTCTGAAGAGTAAACAATTGGTTTGTTATTGTCGATGAGCGTTGGAACCGAAGATGTTGAGGAGTTTTTAATATTTTTTACAAATGACCAAAAATTTTTACTGCCTTTGGGACACTGCAGAATTTTTTGCCGTAATTTTTGGTCATGCAAAAATTTGGTACTTTCAATAACGGAGTTGCATGAGTTCCTTGCTTGTTTGTGCTTTTTCCGATTTTCCTCTGTGGGGTTGGCTTTGTAGGATCGGAAACTTACTTCTTTGAGCCTGATAGCTTCTTTACACTCAGAAGAAATGGAACCAGATTTTTATCGTCAAATCATGATGAGGCTCATTTCTGGCTTAGCGAGTATATGAACAAGCCGAATTGTCGTTTTTGGAATTGAGATTCTCATGAGACTCTTGAGGCTCCATTTCATATCCAAATCACTATTTGGTGCGGTTTAAATGCCGAAGATGTCATCAGGGCCCATTTGTTTTTAAATCCGAAACCGGTGCAAATATTATCGTGAATAGCGAACGGTAGAGGCAATTGATTCCTGATTTGTGTATTGCTGATATGATTGCAAATCATTTAAAGGAGATATGATTCCAACAAGACGGTGCAACATGCCGTACAGCGCGTGCAACCATCACTTTGATGACCGAATCATTTCATGTGAATTGGCCACCTCGTTCGTGTGATTCGATACTTTTGGACTACTCTTTGTGGGCTAATAAACCAGCAACGATTGATCATTTAGAAGCCAACATTAGACGCCCTATTGACGAACTTAGAGAGGGTTTGATCGAAAAGTGGTGCAAAATTGGACCGACAGGATGGCTTTCATAAAGCCTTATGTAAGAAATTATTTTTTAACATTAAATGCAATGAAATTTGCTTATAAAGCCAAAATTGGTCATTTAATTATAAAAAATACATAATTTTGGTTCTGCTGGAACCAGGGGGGGGGGCATGGTAGTATAATTTTGAAAATGTTCTCTTTTTTCTAGTTACATTATAGACACCCTACCTTAAAATTAAATATTGTTCATATAACGGTTTCAGGAAACAGAGCCAAAAATACCGTTAGTTTAGTTTTTTTCAAAACTTCTTACAATAAAGTGTCACAAAGAAAAGCGTAAAGTGAATATTTGCCCCTACACCGGCTTCGTCAGTGCTGACATCGAGCAGACCTATTTTTACTTGCGATTTATAGGGACTATAAGGCAATTTATGCATTCTTAAAAAAAAATCTAACAATCACACATGACATTACGATGATAGAGAAACATATTTGAGTTACTGTCTGTCCGTCTGTACGGATGTATATTAAACTACCAACTCCAGGAATATTTATAAAAAAAAAATCAGTGTACTATTGTAGGTATAGGTTATGTTTTGGTGAAAAAAAATTCAAGATGGTGGGCTAAAAATGGTACCTCCCATAGAACGTTTTTTTTTTCTTCGACTTTCTCGAAAACTGATCATCCGATTTCAATCAAAATTGATATTAACCTTCCGTCCTCCCACCTATTTTTTCTAACGCGTTCCTCCTACTGGGGTGTGGCATACCCCAACCATAAATTAAAGAAAAAAAATATTTTTAGTAAATTATATTTTTTATTATTTTTTTATATTTTAAGTACATTAATGTAGTGTACAAAACTTCTATTAAGAAAGATGTTGGTAGCCTAAGAAATTTTATTTTAAAATATTTTCGAAAACTTTTTTTTTTATTTTTAATAATTTTCTTAATTTTTTTTCAAAAATCAATATTTTGAAAACGCGTAGATGGATTTTTTTTAATTTTAATAATTTAAGTTTGCATTCTTAAATTATTTATTTTCAATATTTGAAAAAATGTTATTAAAATAAAATCGTAAAAGAAATCACCCTATTGGAAGATGCTCTCATTTTTGCAAATAGCCGCTAATGTCATTGTGGACTAAAGAGATGCAGAATACAAGTGAACAAGACATGGAGCGATACATGAATCGACATGAACCGATACTCTGAAGGCGGCGTTCCCGGGTCGCCTCATCTTTTATTTTGGCGTTTTGCACTGGCCCGCAAGATCGCCCGATTTAACCGTTTCAGACTTTTTTGTGGGGTTTTTTGAAGTCCCGTGCTTACGTGAATAAGTCCGAGATTCTGGAAGCCCTCAAGGACAATATTCGACACGAGTACGAGAATCTGTCGCCCGAAGTTCTCGCTGAAGTGATGAAAAATGCCATAAATCAATCAATCAAATGTGACGGCACCCATTTGGCCGATATCATCTTCTCGACTACATCCCAAACTTTGACTTCGCCTGAATTTATTCCGAAACGCGTTGCATTTTAAATAAATTAAAAAACTGTGTTAAATCTCTGTTTTTTAATTATTCAAAATTCTAAATTATTTTGTTTTTGTAATTAAAAATTTAAAATTAAAAATAATTATTCTCGACTTGACCAATACAATTCTAAAGAATCAAATAAACTTAATCAAAAGACAGAATCGAAGTTTTTCATTTAGAAAAAAAAGAGAGCCAAACAACATCGGATGGATGACTTCTTTTGACCCACCCTGTATTTAAAAACCGCTCCTATGATTTTGGAAAAAAATCAACCTATTTCACATATGTTAAAGCCACAAAATGGCGTTTAAATTTTTCCGCTGAAAACTATTTTACCTACTTTTTTCAAACAATCAATTCTCAGAAAATCGAAAAAAAAACTTTGAAGTTCCTTTAATATTTTTCAAATTGTATTCGAAGCTGTGGGGCTTGGGGCATTAATTTATTAACGATTGTTGACAATTATTAACTAAATATTTGTCGTTCCAAAATACCAAATAGTTACGATTCGCACGTTGATTTTATTTTTTTTAATATTAGTTTGACGGATTAACAATGTTTGACAATAAATCGTTCCAAATAAAATCGTTACAATCCAAACAGACTCTATATTTCAGAAATGTTTCTGAATTGTTTTTTTGGTCGGGATGCTCCGGAAAATGTCTGAAATCTTTCGTTGCTTCCCATTTTCTCCCTATATTTGTAAATAGTTTAGTCGACATGCAGCTTAACATGGAAAAAGGTCGGAATTCAATGAAACTTTCGGATGTTGTTCAAAAATAGTTAGCAAACATTTTCTCAGGTTTTGGACCTCGAAGACCTGCGCAAAAAAGGAGAGGGGAGAAACTGCAAAATTTTCGACATTAGATTAGGTTTTTCATCAATTACTTTTTCCCACTGTGTCTAAAACAAAAATATCTGAGAAAATTAGAACGTTAAATTTCCTACAATATTGACTATTAATATATGTTCGTATGTCAATTCGTTACTGAGATATAACGCTTCGAAAATATGTAATTTTTTTCAAATTTTTCTGAAATTGGTATGCCAAAAATGCAAAATGTCGCCTTATTTCTTTTGTTAATATCAAATATAGCTGTAATTATGATTTTTAGTTAATAAATAAATAAATTTACTGGCGCGACAGCTCCTTAAGGAGCCAAGGCCTAGTGACTTATACTCTCAACCATTCCTGTGTGTTGTTAATCTGCAAGAATGGAAGGGACCTACAGTTTACCGCCGAGTCCGAACGGCTACATGAGATGCACTTTATCGAGACAAAATTTTACTCTTGGAGGTTTTACCAGTTCCTCGAAAGAGCCAGTACCCTGGAAAAGAAGGTGGCTATGAGCTGGATTCGAACCCAAGCTCATTCGCTTAGCAGTCCGACACACTAACCACTAAGCCACGGGGCACTACGGTTTTTAGTTAAAATGACCAACTTTTGACATCCTAAAAATACACCCCAACACCACCCAACCCAAATTGATATAAGTTACTTTTCGGTTCGATTCGATAGAAATGCCATTGTATATATATTTTATTCTATATCCACACCAATTGGCGATTTCAGGGCGCCTCATCGCGACTTGATTCGGAACTAAAAAATGATGCTCCATCAGGCAGCATCTAGTTTAGCGAGATACTGCCGTTATAGCGCTGCAGTAGTTCTTGATATGCATTAGTGTGGGTTTTGGAGAGTAGAAAGAAATATAGTGATGAAAGAGTGGGTTGTATGTTATATTTTCAGAAACGTATGTGTTAGAATGATTACAAGCATTTGCAGGAATAAAGAATAATAAGTACGAGTGAAATGTTCAAAAAGTGACACTAGACCATATGGTATGGCAGAGTAAGTGAAACAAAAATGTTTTTCGTAAACAAACCAAGATTGTGCGTCTTCAATTATTTTTGGATTTTTCTGTATTTCTTATACCGAAATCAATTACCAATATTGCCATATTCGGATTTGACTGTTTAAAGTTTTAATGTATATTTCCAACGCTAGTACAATACGCTCGGTACAATAGTATATTTCGTGCTAGATTTTTAATTCTTAGTACTATAATTTAGGAATATCGTACTTTGGGTGCTATATTTAGTACTAGATTAAGTACTTAGTAGCAGATTTAGTACTATATTTTGTAGTTAGTAGTGTATTTAGTACTATATTCAGTAGTAACTAGTAGATTTAGTACTAGATTTTTGTTGACTTGATATGTGAAGATACTCTAAAGCAATAACATAGGTACAAACATCTGCAAACAATGTGTTTTATTTCTAAAATAAGTAACTAGGTAGGTTTTTCAACTCAAATTAAATTTTTGCAAACTAAAAAAAATAATATAATAATCAAACATGGTAACCATTCAAAATTGTACAAAAAACCAAACCAATAATCAAATTTCAGCAAAAAATCGTTTAAAACGGTAAATTTCACCCTGTTGCCGTATCTATAAAAAACCCTACCAAAAACAGTGTATTTTCAAGACAGAAATGAAAACTCCTCACACCCCTGTCTAAATTTATATCTTCCATTCTCTCATTATCAGAAATTGACAAAGAAATAACACGAAAAAGACTTGATAATTTGCTTCCCTCTGACTGCTAACACTCTATATAAATCTTTCATGTTCTATTAATTTCTAACGTTGCATATGTGTTGAATTCATCTCCCTGAATAAAAGTCTACACTGAGAAATAGCGAGATAGCGAAACTGGATGGCGCTAGGTGCAACACTGATCTTGATAGTACTATAGATTCTATATACAATGGTGTATATACAAAGGAAATGTTTGAGAAATGAGAAACATGACAATGAGAAACAAAAATCAGTAAACTACTCATACCCTTATACCCTTCCTTTTCCGTTAATTTCAACGATGATCAACCTTTTGACTGTTTCTAAACCTTGCAAGTTGCACCTAGAGCTTTGAGACTATCGTTGATTCTCTTTTGTTTTATGTCCTTGTCGCAGAGATACTTTTAAACGTAGCGATTGTGTTTGCAACTCTTCCCCTATAGGCGTTTTTCTTTTTAAGCTCAGAGCAGGGCACTGACCTGTCAAAAAAGATCTGTGTTTCTTTTTTAACTCGGAGCGCTCTGAGCGCCCAGCTTGTGTTTCTTTTTTCAATCGGAGCTAGCACGACCGTGCTCTATGAGCTCAGAATAAAATGACCGAGCACATGGAGTAAAAGGCTGAGCCCGGCCAACTTCTTGTTTAGCCCCGAGCGGGGCACAGAGCGGGGCCAGAGCGAATAGAGCTCGCTCCAAATCGAGCGTGACCCGAGCGCTCGGGGCTAATAAATAAACACAATTGAGCACTGAACTGTCACCACATGTAAATGTCACAAAAAACAAGTGAAGTTAGCCGCACTCAGCCATTCGCTCGATATGCTCTGGTATTTTAAAGCGAGCTCATGGAGCGAGCCCCGAGCGAACTCTGAGCTAAAAAAGAAATACAAGTAGAGCGCTCGGAGCGCTCCGAGTTAAAAAAGAAACACAGTTATTTTTTTGATATCTCAGTGCCCCGCTCCGAGTTAAAAAAATAAAAACTCCTTTTGTGTGTTTAAACGTATGACAGGGTTGAAAAAAAATCAAAATGGCGTCGGTCGAAGTAAAATATTAAAATGATTTTTTCTAAGGAAATAACATTAATTAAATTTAATTGTTGTATTTAAGTTGCAGTGCTCAAGTGTATTTCTAATAAATTCGGTGAGCTCTGATTATACTCTGCTCAGAGCGTAATCGACTTGCTCAGGCTCTACTCCGTGCTCTGCTCAGAGTTTAAAGAAAAACGCCTTATGTCATTTTTTTAATTCCTTTTCATTTTAAGTTTGCAGGGTGAACATTTTCAGCTGCTGTAGATACTGCTATGACAGGTACTGTTAATATTTGAGCTAAAAAAATAAGAATGTAGAATGTAAAAAAACATATGTTCTAAATTTGAAGACGATTGACCCAACTGTTTAGGTTGTAGGACAGACTGAATCTTGCCAGTAAGTCAAATATGTTTCTCTATCATCGTAATGTAATGTTTAATTATTATCTAATTTTTTTGAAGTGATAACGTCTTATAAATCGATGACACGGTGGCCTATTTCGAGAAAATGTACGCTTAACACGTTAGCGGTAACAAGTGTGATTTTTTTCAAAATCGATCGCAAATGTATTCTGACCACCAGGCGAACATTAGTTGTATGGATGTGTGTATGTCTGTCGACTCCTAAGCCACCCAACGGATTTTAATCAAATTTACAGGCTTTTCGCCAGGTATCGTTCCTGTGAATGTTCGGTTTCGCTAGCATTATTTTCGCATTTTACATTAAAACGTGTTTTTTCTAGGACTTAGTAACACGCGTCGTGTATCGCTAGTTAAATATATAACTGGTGCCGATTGGAACTATAGTCTGTTGGTAAGATAGTATTTTTGGTACTAGATGTTTAGTACTTAGTACTAGAATTTATTATTATGTTGTACTAAATTTATTCTTAGTAGTAGATTTCGTACAAGGTTTTATAACGTGATAAGTGGAATTGGATATGGTGTGAGTTGACGGGCTGTGGGTTGGTGTTGGTGTCATCAATGTTTTCTTATCGTCCGTAAACCGACTTTACAGACAACTACTTTTTAACTACTTGCGATTATAGGTACTATAATACAAGTTATGCATTCGTGCAGATTAAAAATGTTGAGATAACAATCAAACATGACATTACGATGATAGAGAAACATATTTGAGTTACTGGCAAATTTCTGTCCGTCTGTCTGTCTGTCTGTACGGATGTATTTTGGACTGCAGCCTAAACGGTTGGGCCAATCGTCTTCAAATTTTGAACTAAAAGTTCTTTTGACATTCTACAGAGGACTTTTTTCAATTTTTTTTTTTAGCTCAAAAATTGACGGTACCTGTCATATAACCGTTATGTAAAAGCTTATTTTTCTCGAAAACGGCTCCAAGAATTTTTATAAAAAAAAATCAGGTAATCAGGTAGGTATGCATTATATTTTGGTGAAAAAAATTTAATATGGTAGGCTAAAAACGGTACCTCCCATAGGACCGGTTTTTTTTTCTTCGACTTTTTCGAAAAGTAGTGATCCAATTACAATCAAAACTTTTTTTTTTGTATTTTTAATAATTTTTTTAAATTTTTTATTTAATTTTTTTTTTTTGAAAAATTAATATTTTGAAAACGGGTAAGTGAATTTATTTTTGAATTTTGTTTTTAAATGTACGTTATTTTTGGGCTTAAGTTTGTGTTCTTGAATTATTTTTTTTTTATTTTTTTAAAAAAAAAGTTGTTAAAAAACCGTTTTATTTAAAAACGGCTCTAACGATTTTGAAAAAAAAAATCACACTTTTTCACATTTTTTAAAGAAATAAAATGGCGTTTAAATTTTTCCGCTGAAAACAATTTTAGGTACTTTTTTCAAACAATCAAAAGTCAGAAAAATCGAATATAATCTTTGAAGTTTCCTTAATATTTTTCAAATTTTATTTCAAGCTGTGACCGCACATAAGAGCAAGTACGTGCGATCCAGTCGTGCAATTTATTTTTTAATCTGCACGAATGCAAAACTTGCATTATATTTAGTACCTACAATCGCAAGTAAAAAGGAAAAATGTTTATCATTCAAAAAATAGATTCTGGACATTATATCCGCGCACCGTATTACCTGGCCCAGACAATTTACCGAATAAATAAAAAATTAAGTTGTCGAGCATCTTGAACGGTTGGACAAACCAGCGATTTTGAAAAAGTCACATCTGAAATAATAATTAATCTCCTCCGAAGGAGATCACAATTGTTTTTAGAAACTTTGACAGAGAATTCCAAAAAGTTACAAAACCAATTTCACCTCGTCTTGATGAAAAGAATCGGGCTGTAAATGTCAAGTAAAAGTTGACTTATGTTGAGTTTTCGCCCAAAGAGGTCTATCTTCTTTTCAGGATGCGAATAGAGTTTGGCTGTTCAGTTAATAGCAATAAAAGTGCAATTCGCGACGACCAAATTTATTTTACTTTTGAAATTTTAAAGCAAATTTGGTTCGTGGATATTATATGCTATCAAACATTCTTGTCAAGAGCCTGAAGCCATTTAGACACTATTTCTCTATTGTAGTTAATCAAAAGTAATAAGCAATAAATTCATTAAAGTAAATCAGCCCTATATTAATAAATTATATTAATATTAATATAAGTAAGATGCCTGTTCAGTAACTTGAAATTTTCACCAAGTTTCTCAAACTTGAATTTTGTTTGTATGAAAAAAGCAATAATAAGCTCACTTTATTGAACGCACCTAATAATTAATTTCAGAGTAAATTTGACACTTCTGGTTCTTATTCCTTCGCTAATCCATTGAATACGTACTAACCTTTCGCTATTCTACGTTTATTAATTTGCCTGAATAAGTACAGTTTAACTATTTCTAAAACATTATTTGAGCTGCGCCTAGGCCTTATTAATTATATAAGTTGCTTTTAATCACATTTATTCGTTTATTCGTCGGTCGTGGTTCGCTTTCATGTAAAGTGTCTTTATGCTGACGAATTTTTATAATCAGGTTGAACAATGTTCGTCTTCACAATAATCTTGATCCAGGAGTGGAATCGGCTAAGTTGATTTTTGATCATCAAAAATAATGCTTTTGCTCCACATAAGGTGATTATCAAAGTGACCACCACCTTTTTGCTATGGTTTGCGGGTGACAGCTATTTGGTTGTCGCCTTCATATATTTGTGTATAAAAATTTTTTATGAAAAATGGGGAAAAAATTATCAAATTTTAAGCAAAAACTGAAAAATGTAGTAATTTATACTTCAATGCAACACAACGAGAAAGGAGAAAATTATAACAAAAATTCAATTGCTTCAAACTTAATAAACAAAACAAATATTTTTACATTCTGCATTTACGTTCAAGGATTTCACATACTGCTCCCATTGATACTTTTAAGATACATATGTACATAATGATATTCGCCCAGAGCTTGAGAGGACATTGTACGATGTAGCCAGCCCGGGATGCATTTCCATATACGCCGTGATCATCGAAATTTGTTGTTTGTAGCCGTCCTTAATGAAAACAAACATTTTTCTTAAAATATACATAAATATTTTTAGATATATCGACGGTTAAACTTCATAACCTCGTAAGTCGTTTTTGCAAGTTTTTCTTTGTGTATTTATGGAGAACCTCGTAAGTATATTTTTTTTTCTTGCGTAGTAAAAGACTTACGAGGTACTACTTAATTTCTTATTTGAATTTATAAGACGAGTTTTTGAATTTTGTCATTTCTGAAAAATGTTCAGAACAATATTGTTGAGCTGAAAATATCAAAAGATGGCTCTGAATTTCCTGATTTTTTTGCATTAAAAATATTTTTTTCGAATTTTTCGACTTACGAGGTTGTGAAGTTTACTTATATACTTATATAAAAAAAGTTGAACACAAAACAATTGAAACAAATGCTTACAACAAAACACAACAGTTGATCGAAATGACATTTTATTTTGTAACGCAGAGTTGAGAAAAGTTGATAATCAAAATTAACCATTAAAACAGTGACAGTCAACTATCACCTTAGCAAATTCCACCCCAGATTTTTCATACGTCGTATCATCTTGATGTTTCGAGATACTGGGTCATATTCATAAAGATTTTTACTAAAGTCGTAACATCTAAGTCCACAGTTTTAGTTAATTAGTTAAGTAAACACAGCTGCTTTTCATAGTAATTATTCTTGCTGTGATTAAATAAACTGGAGATTTTAAAATACATTTACTACAATTATACTTAAAATGATGAAAACTTGAAAAATGAAACGATGTCACACAAAATGAAATAAAAAAAAATTAAAACAATTCTTCCCCTTTATTTTGTGCTGTTGGGCAATACATTTTTTCTAGGCCAACAAAGTAAAGTTAAAAAAATGATTATTTAAATTTTGCCAAATAAATATACTAAAAACAAATATTCTGTGTATTTTAACTAAATGAACAAATAAAATGAAAGAGAGAGGCAAGACAACTGTTTATTATACGCTTTCTGCTACTGGCACAGTTTGGAAGTGATGTCCTTGTCTTCCAGTATATCAAAATCTTTTTCAATATCGAAATCAATGGACATTTTTTTATTAATAAAATACTTGCAAAATCAATTACTTAAGGTCTTTATTTGTTTAACCTTCTTTCCTGCAGAAATCAATATGTAGATGCATCTAAATCCACCATCAATAACAATTAAAGGAAAACACTTTTTATACGCCATTACTGTATACATTCGCAGTGAACACATCCATTATATATCCAGTTCAGTGCTTCCCCATCTGTCATTTGTGACCTCCTGCCAGCCAGCAAACTGTCAAAAGTTTTTGTTGTTATTTTTCGGTTTTAGTGAAATCTCGGCAAGTATTGTCGTTTTTTTAATATTACAAATATAGGTAAATATCTTTAAAACCTACCAACTAATGTAATTAAACAATAAATTGAAAAGATAAATTAAAACCTGCAACAAATAACGCTATCAGCAAAATAATATCTTTGTGCAAATAATGTAGCTAATCAAACCTCTACCACTTCACCTTTGGAAACTAGATTTTTTTATGGCTCACAGCTCAACATTAAACTGATTAAAAACAAATAAAAACTAATCATTAAATGCCGTCTATGTTTGTTCTATTATATACCATGTGTTCTAAAGCGACAAACTTGCCAAAAATTATTTGCACGTCTGTGTCTATTTTTAAAGGGTTTTCTCTTTTCATTTTTACCAAATATACAACTTTTGTGGTAGTTCCTTGAAAGTTGGTTATATAACTTGTATTTCGTTTGTGATCACATACAGGCGGTCGGTCGGTGGTGGAAATATAACATAGAAATTACTCGTGATCTCGTGATCGTACTTGGTACATGGTCGTCGGAGACAAAGGAACTATGCCCAGTTGAGGACAAGTGAATAGCAGCGAAATTCTCGTTTTTTTCTTCCTTTCTTTTTCAAACTCTAATTGAGTTGTTCTCACGTTTAAGTAAGTTTTTTCATGTGTCTGCGTTGCTTAATATTTTTTTAAATATATTTTGCAATCCTTTTTAGACAATGCCGCGTCATCAATTGCACGAGGCTATTGCCACGGTCTCCACAAAGCCCGACCAGACGCTGGCCAAGTATCGCTTCGTTGACTCGATTGCATGTACCTACATTGTTTCGGTGGTTGCAGCTTCTATTGCTGAACTTGTGACATACCCGCTGGATTTGACGAAGACACGACTGCAAATTCAAGGAGAGGCGGCTACGGCCGCCGCTCAGTCAAAGGTAATTGGCATTTGCATGCCTGTTACTCGCTCTCTTGCGGTTGCTCGCTAGGCGAACAATGAGACAGAGTGTAATGGCAAGCCAACTTAATCAACTTAAAAACAAACTTCCCCCCACAGTTGCAGTATCGGGGAATGATGGCAACGGCGGCTGGCATAGCTCGCGAGGAAGGCGCCATGAAGCTTTGGCAAGGAGTGACTCCAGCGCTGTACAGGCACGTTGTTTACAGGTTTGTTTATTTCGTTTTTCTTTTTTCATTTTGAAAATACTATTTTATTTTTGTTGCAGCGGAGTTCGAATTACTCTGTACGATTACCTGCGAAAAGAGATGGCCAAGAGTTACACATCGCACGAGGTCGTGCCCATTTGGAAGTCGGCTTTGTGTGGCATATTTGCTGGCTGTGTAGCACAATGGCTAGCTTCGCCGGCCGATCTAGTCAAAGTACAAATCCAAATGGAAGGCAAACGTCGTCTAATGGGTGAGAAACCTCGAGTGAAGAGTGCTGCGGACGCCTTCACCCAGATTCTTAAGCGTGGCGGTGTAAGTGGACTCTGGAAGGGAAGTGTACCCAATATGCAACGTGCTGCATTAGTAAATTTAGGTGAGTTTTTTGAGTGTGAAGGACTATTTAAACAATTTTGTTTTGCTTATAGGTGATCTCACAGCTTACGATACGATAAAGCAAACGCTTATGAAAAAATTTAATATGCCAGACAGCAGGCCGGTTCATATATTGTCGTCCTTCGGGGCTGGTTTTGTTGCAGCTATAATGGGTACACCAGCTGATGTGATAAAGACAAGAATAATGAATCAACCTACTGATGAAAAAGGAAGGTAAAATATAAAAAAAATTACTTTTTTCTAAATAATATATCATTTCACATTTTGATAAGACTAACCTGTTATCTCAGACATTAACCATAAAACCGTTAATAATTCAAAGATAACTTTAAACACTTATTGTAATTCCGTTGCTAGAATGCTAAATCTTAGGCAAAGTTTGCCTTATCCACATTTGTCATAAAAATAACAAAACTTTTAAACGACAATATCGTGGGCCATAAAATGATATCACTTGTTAGTTTGGTTTAATATTGTTTGCAATCGATTTTTTGCCGTTCTTGATGCAGAGGATTTCCTACATCCGTTGGTAAAAGCTTTTCTTGGTTTGATCTCAGAACTGGAATTAGTATCTGATACGGAGACCTAGGAAGACATAGTTCTAACTGCTTCAAAAATTTGGCTGTCTGTTACGATTTTCTGTCCAACAATTTGTCGGTTTTGGGTGTGTTTTTTGATGACGGCATATACTTCCTCTTTCCACTTCTTCTCTGCTTTCGTCAAAAAACGCTACTGACGGAGGTTTCCTCTCTTTCGTCGTAATCAGATTAAGTGCCGTCTAGGCTGTGCCTTCGGGCAATACCACAATTGATTCTTTATATTCCTTGGATGAAGTATCTTTCCTTTCCTTGCGTAGCGCTGGAGTTTGGGGTAGACCTGGGCTACAAGCTTATGCCACCGGTTCGACCGTAGGTAGCTGACTCCTGTTTTCGCTTGAAGTTGGCTGAGATCCTCTTGCATTGCGAGTGCCAACTTGGTCTCGAGTATAGGTGTTCAACCGCTTTATATGACCTAGCCATGAAAGACGTGGGACTCTTACTCTTTTGGATAGGTCAGTGTCGCTGTATAGCCCATACAGTTCTTCGTGGCATATCCTATCCATTAATGCATATCTACCGGAGATTTTTTTCTGTCCTCATCCACTTTTGACATTGTCCATGCGTATGCACCATACAGCAGGATTGGGACGATGAGAGTCTTTAAGTGCCGAGAGGGCTTTGAGCCCAATTGCTCAAATACTCACAAAAGCTCTACCGCCATCACGCTGTGTTCTTTCAATTATTTAAAAATAGTCGGCGTATGCTAGTTATTAGATGGACTTTTGAAAGATCGTGTCTCTGGTGTTAGCGTGAAAGATCTGCACTGAATCCTGTTTTCACTTCAAAGATGTCGGTGAGGTCTTTCCCGACCTTGACGAAATTGCGTGTCTTTTCTATCGTTATTCTGTACACATGGACGAGGGATGCCAAGACTGGACATTGCTCTATATTCCTCTTCTCTATAAATGTTGTCATACGCGGCTTTGAAATCGATGATAAGCTGGTAGATATGAATTTAAAGAGTTTTGAGTTTCCATTCATTGGACATGCTTCCTTCATACGATGTCTTCCTTATGAGTTTGTCGATACTTCTAACCAAGTCATCGTCTTTTAGAGAGTTCGGCAGCTAGGTCATCGGTTCCGGCGGCTTTGTCCAGATCGGATGTGCGGAATAGTAGCAGAGTAGAAATGCTTCATTCTGCTGACAGAAGAATTCAGTGTGCAAAAATGGTTTTTCTATACTCCCAGCATCGACTACGAATCTGTTACGCTGTTCTATTGGTCGTCCTTGGTTCAAGCTCTGTAGCTTTGACAGTTTGACGGGTAAACCATTTGAACTTCATTCCGGCAGTAAAAATTCTCCATTTCTTTAATCGCGTGCTTCTCATGCTCATTTTTTTTTTAAGACGGTGTTCCTCTTTGTAATTGTAATGTGGTTGATCTGGTTGACAGTTGATTGACGAAGAGATCTATATGTCTCTTTGTGAATGTTGAGGTGTCGGTACTAGCTAGTTCAATGTCACGTTGCAAAGTCTATTTGTCTGAATTCGTTATCGGAGATGGTGTCAAGCTATGTGTTCCTCCCGGTTGGAGTATATTTCCTTATAATTCTAAAGCGCAAATCTTTATTGCCTTAGCTTAGCTGATAGATCTGTCGCCAACTGGTTCCCCCACTAAAGTCGACATTATGTTACTTTTTGAACTTGCAATGCAAATTATTATCAATCAATTCTTCAAGCATTTTTTTCTTTTTTATATTTTATACATAATTTTCTTTTTTACAAAATTCCTTCATTTTCAACATTTTGTTGTTTCATATTATTTCCTTACATATTTCGTTTGGAGGTATTTGTTTCATATTTTGTGTTTACCTTCACACTTCCAATAAAAAAAAAAGAAATATCGAAACTACAAAGCCAACAAACAACTTATGTATTTCCAGAGGACTCCTCTACAAAGGACCTGTAGATTGCTTTAGTCAGACAGTTAAAAAAGAAGGCTTCGCCGCCCTTTACAAAGGACTTGTACCCTGTTGGATGCGAATGGCGCCGTGGTCATTATCATTTTGGCTTACATTCGAACAAATGCGCAAAGTTCTTGGAGCTTCTTTGTATTAAAATTACTTGTTGTGTTTATCAACAAAATAATAAAAAAAAAAAAACTAGCCGCCACGACCAACCCCAAAAAAAACACAGCACATCCTCTAAAATAAAAATAAAATAAAACTAGTTGTAAGCATAAGCAATGATTGTACAAATATACAAAATAATTATTTTTATTATTGTAATTACTATCGAATAAGGTATATTATGTTATGTGTATATTTCGGACTATAGTGTTATGCTTTAATTGTCGTTCTACCCCATCAAATGGGAATAAATCGTTTTTAAGACAAAAATGGAAGATTCTTAAAAATTAAAAAATTGAAGTCTATGATATAAGATGGCTTTTTGTATGGAAATAGAAACGACAGTTTTTATTGTTTTTGTTTCATTGAAGCCTTTGAAAGTCGATGATTTAAATGGATTTTAAGCTTTAATTTATATTTTTTTTTATCTCCTTCTTGCTTTCCTAACTAAAAAAAAAAAAAAACCAATTTGGAAGGTTTCCAGAGAATTTATTTTAATACTTAAAGTTCTTGGATTAAAAACGCTTTAATTTTTTGTTTGTTTTTAATTTTCATTCACAGAGGAAAGCACTACAGTGGAGCTGTGGATTGTCTGGTGAAAACAGTCAAGTCCGAAAGCTTCCTTTCAATCTATAAAGGATTCCTACCTTGTTGGATACGCATGGCCCCCTGGTCGCTAACTTTTTGGTTATCTTTTGAACAAATTCGTTCGTTAACTGGAGCATCTGCTTATTAGTATAAAAACACCCTGAACTTATTTTAGGAATGTTATATTTAACGTTGTACTATTTAAAATGTTTCCTATTCATATGCGTACCAACGATGTGCGTAACACATATGCGTTTTGAATTGTAGAACTCTCCAAAGAGTAACCTTAAACATTTTTTTATAAAAAAATCATTCATTTTCATTTGATTTAAACATTTTTGGTGTCAACCAAGGTTTAACTTAACCATCTTTTAATTTGTTGTATTAAATGTTTAAGTTTAAATTATGTTGTTTTTTATTTTTTTTATTATAATAAGCGAACGTTCAAATATTATGCAGGGAAAATCTCGCCAGGTAAACTATTCCAAATTCGTGTATTGCGGCTAAAATAAAGAATCTCTGTATTTAAGGGTACGTCTGAAATTGGGCTCAACCGTTAACTGTTGAGCACTCCGAGCGGACGAGCATTAATTTACGGTTGAAATGTTAAAGTGGAGGAATGCTACTTCGAGTGAACTCTTATTTTTTAATGATATAATAAGGAGACATGAAATTTCGATGATCGAGAGGGGCAAATGTTTCATTAGGCTATTTCCTATCAATTTTAACGTTCTGCTTTGTATTCTATCGAGCAGGTGCAGCGATGCTTGAAATGCACCTGTCCAGAGGTGGAAGTCATACTCGAGTTTTGGGCGTGTTAACCCTTTCCAGATCGGAAGGGAAAAAAACTTACATTGATTTGATACATAAAACCTAAGCACTCAGCAGTATGTTATGGGGGTCGTCGTTGACATTGACATATATCATACCAATTACTGAAAGCTTTTCGGGTTTTCGGTTTCTTCGATGCAAGTGCCATGCCAGTCTGTCAGGGTCATTAATGGATAATGAATGGAATGGAAATCGGGGTTTGTTTAGTTTTAAGAACCATAGAAAAAAAACGCGAGCCGTAGTAGTCCCATAAGAAATGTACAGGGACCGGTACACATGTCGCTGATGGGGTATTTTTCCGTTTTTTTTTTCTTCCTTCGGTCATTGTATATACATTTTCTATAGTACTCTCATGGTGGTCATTTTTTGTCTGGCCATCTTCTTGGTTGGTTCAGAACTAACTCTAAATAGTGGAGACGAGAACCTTTACCGATATTTTACCAGTATTTAATAAACTTTTGTTGTCTGTACTTATTCTATATTCACACCAATTGGCAATTTCAGCACGCCTCATTGCGAGTTGATTCAGAACTAAAAAATGATGCTCCATTATAGTACTATATGCAGTGTATATACAAAGCTTCGGTTTAAGCTAGCAGTTTTAACCACCCCTAAAAAACCTTCTTTTTTCAAAAAAAAAACAATTTTTTTAATTTTTTTTATATTTTTTATCTTGAAACATTTTTATGAATTAAGTTTTATAATTGTTTAATCATATTTTAGGTCATCCAATATTTCCCTTCTAATATATTAAAAAAAAACCTTTCGGCGATATGTTGATCTGTGAGGCGATTTTTCTCCGCCGAAACAATGTCATTCAGAGTCGACACTAACCTGAAGCCACAGAACTCCCAACTAGGGACAAATATTTTTTGGCAATATATGCCTAACCAGGAATGCGTTTTTCTTGAAAATTTCAAAGCGTTTTGAATTAAGTTATATAAAAAAATATAAAAATATTTTTTTTTATTTTTAATAAAAGATTTAAAGGAAACATTTTAGTGTAAACACGCGTGATGGATGGGACAAGTGTTCAAAAGAAGATAAACGAAACATGCGGAATACATATCGTCTAAGTGTAAGTGCACACTATGCGAAGGATTTTTCTAGTTTTCTCTACTCTACTGATTAATGTGAAACTGCCAAAGTAAAAAAGCCGGTTAACCGAAGCAAAAAAAACGATTTCGGCCGGTTTTTCCCATGCCTAGTTTGTAGGCGAAGAGAGAATTAATCCTCTCAGCTGTCGCTGCGCCTTTCCATACGGTGATTTTTCAATCGCCTCACGGGTGGTGTTGTGGTCAGGAAGGGTGAGAGGAAAAAAGACCAGGGGCCCTATTCCTCTATTCCTGAATACGAGTCGAGTAAGTTTTTTTATGAGAGAACCATTGTATGCATTGTATATACATTGCCTTTTTACCTAGAGCCGCTTGGAGTGCTAGTGTAGGGACACATTATTTGAGTGAGAGAGAATTAAGAGCATGGTTTTCAGTGTTATGCTTTGTGCTTAGTTTATTGCGCATGTGCAATGTGAGGCAAGAAAAAACAGAAGAACATGAAATAATTCAGTATTTTGTTTTGTTCATTGTGTACCTATGTATATGTATATAAACTGCTAGCAGTTTTGAAGTTAATATATAATGGTTTCGCTTAGCTGAGGCTAATAGTTTTTTGTAAGGATTTATACACGATATCTGGAATATGTAATATGAGAACTGGTTCTTACATAAGTATTTATACATGCGTACGTCATTGACCAGACTTTTGATTTGAGATTTTTAGGATTTTCAAGTTTTGTACGAGCACTACCTACATACATATTTGTCATATTTTACATGTATAGGTACATCATTGACCAGACTTTTGATCCGAATTCCTTAGGATTTTCCATTTTTTTACTATTATAAAGGTTGTCATCTTCAAATAATGTACACATTCATTCTTGAAATTTAAACACAAACTTACTTCTTGCTGTATTTATACACATTGTATATGAACTTCTATAGTACTATCATGGTGACATGTGGACCGTGGCGCTCCAAGCGGCTCTAGGTAAAGTTAACGCGGTAAATTAAAAGAGGCGAACGCGGCGAACAAAGAGAATTCTAAGAGAAACTCTGTGAACATGTACTTTGCTCTTTGCAGTTTGCAGTTTACATATATACAATGATGCGAGCATAGTTTTTTTTTGCACAACTGGATTGCTTCACACAAGCAGGGTGACGAGATGGCTAGGAATGACAAAAAAAGAAGAAAAACGATTTTTGTAAATGAATGGTATATGTTTAAGCTGGTTGAAAAGTTTATTTTGAATTTTATATTTTTTTCATATAAAACTTTCGAGGGTAGGTAGAAATTTAGGTATTTACCTACATACACACCAACATAATGTGTATATTTACGTAGGTATACTTGTTATATTATCTTTGATAAAATGTTCAGCTAAATTCTGGTTGATCGGTCGGTCGTAGGTGTGATAGATGGAGTGAACGAGGGTGAGGGAGATACTAACAAGGAAAACTTAATAAGCACATGTGTATGTGTATTGTGTATATCCTGTTCTCGGTGACGGTGAACAACCAAGAGGATCGACAATGATTTTATATTTTGAATTTTCATTTCATTGGCTTCGTTATCGTTGATGTTGAAGTTTATGCAGAAGTAGCTTTGTGATTATATTACATTACGATGATAGAGAAACATATTTGAGTTAATGACAAAATTCTGTGTGTCTGTCTGTAGGTCCGTCTGCCTGCTTGTCTGTCTGTCTGTACGGGTGTATTTTAGACTGTAGCCTAAATGTTTGGGCCAATCGTCTTCATACCTATTTAGATTTTAAGGTTATTTTCACATTCTACAGAGGAGTTTTTTTCAATTTTTTTAAACTCACAAAAAATAACGGTACCTGTCATATAACCGTAGGTAAGCATTATATTTTGGAGAAAAAAATTAATATGGTGGGCTAAAAACGTTACCTCCTATAGCACCGGTTTTTTTTCTTCGACTTTCTCGAAAACAGGTGATCCAATGACAAGCAAAATTGATAATCGAGAAGATGTAGGTAGCTTGAGTTTTTGAGTTGAGTTGTTTTCTTGATTGAAATTTTTGCATTCAGTAGGTAATCGAGTATTTCTTTTTTATTTGTTAGTTGTTTTTGCATGTTTATGTGTTTATCATAGGCGTCCTTTTTATTTATTCTGTACCTATGCTGTATGCTGTTACGATCATGAAATGCTTTAAAATAAATAACGATAAATAAATAATAATAAAAATAACGAAGTTTGCTTTCATTAGACTAGTGGCTAGGGCTCAACCGAGCAATAATATAAAACAACATTTGGGGGAAAATATTAAACAAATAAAATTTGTATGAAATCAAAATAATACTATCCATAACGTTTTTTTGGAAAAAAAATGTTGTAAGCCATCTTATTTCTTTTGCTGTTTTCTAATTTATACATTTTTCATCTCAAAATCGTTCGACCAGTTTATTGAAAAACTTCTCGAAAAAATATTTTAAATTTTAAAGAAATCTATAGTTTATACTAAAAGAAAAAATTAAAAAAAATTCTATAGATTCGTTTTCAAAATATTCAAAAAACAAAATAAGTTTAAAAAAAAATATTAAAAATAAAAAAAAATGTTTTTTGAAAATTTTAATAAGCAATATTATTTAAATCATAAAACACTACATATTTTGAAAATTTTATCAAAATCCGTCAATTAGTTAACGAGAAAGTCTGATTTTAAAAAACCGGTCATATGGGAGGTACCGTTATGAAACTTATTCTGAAAATCCATTAAAACTTAAAGATAGATTTTGAATAGAAAACATCATTCTGAAAGTTTTATCAAAATCGTAGGAGCCGTTTTCGAGAAAAATAAGTTTTTTCAATAAAAATTATATCGCAGGTACCGTTAGTTTTGGAGCTAGAATGCCAATTCGAAAAACAGTTGGGTAGAGTACTCTACAAAAATTGGTCGAACGATTTTGAAATAAAAAATTCATAAAATAGAAAACACCAAAAGAAATAAGATGGCTAACAACATTTTTGCCAAAAAACGTTATGAATTGTGTTTTTTTGATTTCATAAAAATTGTATTTGTTTAATATTTATTTGGAATGTGTATCTTAATTTTAATACCTACCTTTCTATATATTTTAGTGTAAGATTACTTAGGCTACTTACATTTTCCTGTAATTTTGGTTGTAATCGGTTACCTAACTAGTTCTCAGGAAAGTCAATGCCAAAAAAAACTCCTATGGGTGGTACCAGTCTTAGCCCACCGTCATATTTTTTTTTTAATTGAATGAACATTGATTTTTTACATAAAAAATTCTTGGAGCTGTTTTTGACAAAAATAAGCTTTTACTCGACGATTATATCGCAAGTACCGTGAATATTTCAGCTAAAAAAGAAATTAAAAAAATCCTATCTCGAATGTCAAAATAAACTTATAATCCAAATTTAAAGACGACTGGCCAGTGACTCAAATATGTTTCTCCATCATCGTAATGTTATACCTATTTGATTGTTATCTCAAATTTTTTTTTCTGCACGAATGCATAACTTGTACTTAGTACCTACCAAGTAAAAATTAAACAATTAATCTTCTATAGAAGATTAGTTAAAGAAATATTTTTATATTTTTAATATTTTTTTTAACTATAAATTTCTTTCCCGCGAGCTAAGCTGGATAGGTCAACGAGTACCTATTATAATTATATAAACCTAAAATAAACAAAAGATCTTTGTCACTATAAATCAATAATATATAATGAATCAATAATAATATAAATCAATTTAGAAACAATTTCTGATTGAATTTCTGCACATTGTTCATTCAGATAGGTACATACATATACATATGTATATACCTATTTGAATATGTAGGTACCTATCTGAATGGAAAGCAAAATTCAAAACAAAAATCCATCAACTGCAAGGACGTTTGTATCTTCGTATAAATACAGCAAGTAAGTTTGTGTTTAAATTTCAAGAATGAATGTGTGTACATTATTTGAAGACGACAACCTTCATAATAGTAAAAAAAATTGAAAATCCTAAGTCTGCTATTAGTCTGCTATTAGACAATGAAACTAGATGCATGCACCTTGTTCGAATTCTTCTTTGTTTTTTCATCTCTGTCGCAAGTGCCTTTACACGATGAATTTAGTTTCATGAAACAAGTTTGACAGTTCTCTTTCATTTTCATTTTCCATAATCATTTGCAATGAATCTGCTCTTTTAACCCTATCGATGTAATGACTGTGTTTAACCACATGCACATTTTTCCTGGAATCATAGACATAATATCTTCAAATTAAGTACCTTAAAGCACAAAAAATTACATTCAACTTTATGTTCACTCATTTTTGTTCCTTTATTTTGAGTCTTATCAGAAGTTTACTCCGGGCACAACGAAACAAAGTGATAAAGAATTAAAGAAAGCGAACAAGAGAAAAGAAAAACGTCAAACAGATTCTTCGAACATGCTACCCGTGCGACACACGACAGCTTTTTTCCTGTCTCATCTTTTCGATTTTTTTCTCCCTTTTGCACTTACTATGTTCGAAGAATTCGAACAAGGTGCATTGGCCCCGTTCGGTATCTCATAGAAGCGCTACCAAAGTATTGCATTGTTGTTGTAATACGTGTAAAAAGACAGCTGCTTATGGTCATCAGCTGTTGATCAGCTGTCTTTTTAAACGTATTACAACAACAATGCAATACTTTGGTAGCGCTTCTATGAGATACCGAACGGGGCCATTGCTTTTGTTAAATAGGAATGATGTTACATCAATGTCAGTTTTATACAATGGGTACGTTCACGAACGTAACTTTTGGGTAGGTTACCTTGCTTGTGTTTGGGTTTTTTTGTGAACGAACAATTCGAACCAGATAGGTTACCTCTCAAAATTCGAAGCCAAAAAAAAAACACAGTCAGCCGTTCATCAGCTGTTCACGTGCTGAGAAAAGTATCCAACAAATTTTAGGATACTTTTGGATTTTCTCTCTGTTTCCATATGTTCTTCAATCAACTGGAAAACAGTTGATTTTTAACCATGCTAATTACAACAAAAGCAAGGTAACCTATCCGAAAGTTAGCTGACTGTGTTTCTCTTTTGCTTCGAATTTTCAGAGGTAACCTATCTGGTTGGATTTGTTCGTTCACAAGAAAATCCAAACACAATAAAGACAACCAAAATGATACGTACGTGAACGTACGCAATGTAGCATTCTGCACATACTCTCATAATTCTCTGAACCGAGCGTGGTCTGAGGTCTCAGATATAAATTTGAAATACGTTCCAGCACTTGGCTGTCACAAATCGACAAATCTCATATGGTTTTTCACAAGCTGCAATATTATGCATATAATACTATTGTCTCTTTCGTTTTTGCATCTTTTTTTCGAAGAGTGGTGTAGGCAATGTGCATGGGATCCAATGAAATAGCCTACAACTCTAAGGTGACGTTAATTTCGTTCAGCATTTTCTCAGAATGCTCAATCGATTTATTCTTACCGCATAAAGCGTTGTCAGAGCAGGTTCTGATCATTCTCTGAACGAAAAAGAAATACAATTTTTAAGATCTGAACGCTCTGAGCGAAAAACAAATACAACTTTTTTTTGACAACGCTGAAGACTCTGCTCTGAACGAAAAAAGAAAAACACCTAATAGGTGTATGTGACAAGGTGTATGACACAATCCGATGTGTATCAGCTGTTCTCAACCATACTAATTACAACTACAAACATAAATCCAATCCAAAGGATAAATATGTGAATGCGGCCACCGTAAATGAACACAAACTCTTCAACACAATTTTTTGACATACCAAACGTACAAAAGATTTCCCTCGTTTTCTTTCGCTCTATAGCAATTATTGTTTGGTTGTTTATTGGTCCAAAGTAAATTTTAATTTTGCATTTCAAATCGAAATCGAAGTAATTTTAAAACGCTAATGTTCAAATGTTCCGGTACTAATCCCATTGCCTGCTTATCTAAAAAAATCACTAAGAAACCTTGGTTCCATAAACCTGCCTACAACTCATACAACCTGAGGAAGAAATTCAAAGTTTAGTTTGTTTGGTGTAACAGATATAATTATGGTTGGTAAAACGGGAGGCGATGAGGATCCAATGAACGGAGAAAGGCTGGGAACAGTACGCGAAGTGGGTTCACAAGCAGTGTGGAGTCTTTCATCATGCAAACCCGGTACGTAGTCTATCAATTCAAAATGCATCCATAATTTTCCTCTTAAGGTTTTGGCGTCGAACGACTAAGAGATAACATAATGGACACATATTGGCAATCGGATGGCCAGTTACCTCATCTTGTCAACATTCAATTTCAAAGGAAAACGAGCATTAGCCAAATATATATATACACTGACTACAAGTTGGACGAAAGCTACACCCCAAGCCGGGTATCAGTACGATCGGGAACTCATTTCAATGATTTGCAGGAACTCGAAATCATTGAGTTGTCTGAGCCAACTGGTAATTTTGTTTATGATATTAGGCGGAATGGAGAACATTGAAAAACCATCTATTTTTTCTTAGGTTGGGTAGTTGTTCCAATAAATGATTGCCGAGGAAGACCCATTCGCACTTTTATGATACAAATGGCCGTAATTTCAAACCACCAAAATGGCAGAGATACACATATGCGCCAGATTCGAATTCATTCTCCAATCGAGGGGAAAGATTACCCCCTGCAGTCATTTAGAAATTTAAACACTGTAGAGTTTCAAAAGTTTTCAACTATTCGATAGGAGAAAGAAAAAAATATGTACTAGATAAATTGTGTATTTTGTTTATTATTTCTTTTAGTGAATAAGTAAATAATTGAAAGGAATATCTTGCCAACGATGAAACAAGGTGTTATACAATCTATTGAATCTTAAATCAAGCAAAATCCGACAAGATTGTTCGATTCGTAGTTCTCAGACAAAACGGAAGAGAAACGGTATTCCTTACAGACGGACCACGACTTCGATCCACCTGCCCGGCAACAAGTCCAATCTTTAGCTATGTGCTTGCATGAATTGAGTTTTGTTGCATTATCCTTCAGGCAATGGAGCCCATGATAGTTTACTACAAAAAGAAAAAAAAACACTAAATACATCGCCAATTTCTTTATTTTCTTATTGCAATTTCATTTAAAATCTCTTCATGGCGAACTTTAGCTCGTCTTTCCTTAAAAGTTCGCTTTGTACGTCGCAGCTCATGTTTTTTGCCAATGTTATCCATCATTTTGTTCAGTTTTTCTGCAATGTCTACCGATTTTGGGATTTGTAATTGCCTGATACATCTGTTCTTAACAATAAACTCATCGAATGGATATTGCAATCCATGTCGGTCAATGAAAACTGCATCGGTTAAATGAATGTTCATGAAGCCGTCGGCATTTAGAATTCTTCCAGCAACAGATGTTTCATTTCTCATATCAATTAGAACTGAGTGTCCTCGCAGAAGTGTTGGTATGCAGGCGAGTGTATTTAATGTTAAGAATTTTTCTTTAGCACTAACCCTTTCCATTGAAATTAATATTTTATTTAAAAAGATAAAAGCTAATTTTTTTGAACAAATTGGTCGGGTTCTTGTGAAAAGGTAAACAAAACTAAATGTCACTTTTGCTTTTCAAGGGTTGAGTTAGTGATGGGCAAACACAAATATGATATCGACTTTCGATAGGTAATTGAGTTGGCGCTCCTTACAAATACTGAGTTAAAGAGAAGGTCGATTAACGAATGAATTTCTTTTCACATTTCTTCGTGTTCTAATACGTGTACTATGATTTCATGAATTGCTTGATATAGTGTTGGCCCTCTCTATTTAATCAGCTCAGCAGTCATGCCATCGGCCACCAAGGCCGTGTTATTTTTAAACCAATCAATCAAATTTTGTACCTCTTGAGTGCTTGGCAGATTTCTCTATTGTTTACTTTCACACAGCTCTTGACCTTGTTTACATGGTTCTTCTTTTAAGCAGACACGTACGTACGTTGGTGTTTATTCTAAAGAAATTTTCGAAATTTAAACAAAATTAATTACCATTAAAACATAATTGGAAATTGTTTTCAATTTTTAAAGTTTTCATTTTTACTCCTTGTATAGCATTTTCTTTCTCAGACGAGAAATGTCAAAGCTCAACCCCAAACTATCTTAAAATTTCCATTCTGCCATTCGTTACTTCATTCCCCTACTTTTCTCCATCCCTTTCGACAAAAAGAAAGAATGGAGAAACAATCGAAAAAAGGAATCATCATCTTAAAAATATGTATTTTTTTCTAAACGCTCTCATTGTGGTTTTTTAAATAATTGATCTTGATGTGGTCGCTTGCTTGTGTACGATATTCTGTCGCTGCGATCCTAATGTGATTTTGATTAAGTTGTGGGACTATGAAATGGTAATATTAAAAGTTAAAAAAAACTTCTTTAAACAACTATCAAATTTTAAACTTCCAATATACTTATTAATTCAAGTAGGTATATATTATTTATTACTAAACAACCGATTTAACACAAGTAAAATATAAGTTAAATTATTAGTATCTTTATTCTTGGATTTAAGATTTATTGATGAATTAACTTTGCGACTACTCAATCTCGCGTTAACACCAGAATGATCTACATAACTCTTCTATAATAGTACATAGTTATGGGATGTATATTCTATTCGTCTATATTGGTCTTCTACTCTCTTTTAAGTTCGCTACAGACTCGAACATCCTGATTTTCTTCGTCGTCCTCGTCGAAGTCCAAGTCCAGCTCAATCCAGGGTTTCATTCGGTGCGCTGCCCAAATCGCTGAATACGCTTTCTGGGTTCTAGAAGCATGTGGCATATCAGCCACCTGGTATCGATCGTGAGGTTATACGGCAGTTACATAGTAGGGTCCTCTATACCTTATTTCGAGTTTTCGTGATGTACCAGTGGCCGCAATTCCATCATTTACTGACATCACTAAGTCGCCTAGCTTATAAGTTCTTGCTTTTCGATGTTTCTGATCATGCCTTCGTTTTTGTGATTCCTGTTTTCTCTTGGTAGATTCAGTTCCGTCTTTTCGTATGTTTTCAATACTGGTGATAGTTTGGTTCAGGTCCACACATTGAGCTAAGGTATCCTTCAGTGGATCCCTAGGTATGTATCCCATCAAAAATTGATGAGCTGTTTTGCCGGTGGTTTCGTTACGAGTATTGTTAATTCCCCATTGAACGAGTTTTGTCTTCTGATCCCATTTAGTCTCTTCTTCTACTGTAGCCAGGAGTGCATGCAGGATAGTACGGGTGTAACGCTCAACTTATCCATTTGCTCTAGGGGTTTTTGTAGCATTTAATATATGTTGAATCGAGTGACTTTTCATGAATTCTTCGAAAGCATTTGAAGTGAATGCCGTTCCTCGATCTGATATCATTCGAAGCGGGGTACCAAAGATGAAAAATATATCGGCCAGGAAATCAAGTACCGGTTTAGTCTGGGTGCTTGGAAGTGCCTTTATGTGAACGTATTTTGTAAATGCATCTACTAGTACGATTAGATAGGTGTTTCCTTTTGTTGACTTTTGAAAAGGACCAAGATGATCAATGTGTAAGGTGTCGAATGGCACGGATCCCTTCTCAATCGTACACAGCTCCCCTCGTGGTTTAACTTCTTTTTTGTTGTAGGTACACTCAACGCAGGCTCTAAGATCTTTTTTTACAAATTGGGTCATTCTCGGAAACCAATACCATTCCTTAAGGTGCGTAATCGTTTTCTTCTCGGAGAAATGTCCCATCAAGTCGTGACTGTTTCTTAAGACTCTATTCCTTACTCGTTTTGGTACGAAAAGTCGGAGCTCACCATCAACTCTTCGGTAGAGGCGTCCAAGTTGTAGAGCATAATCGAGGTGTATTTGCTTTTCGGAGTCTTGTCGGAACGTTTCCCAATATTTTGGCGATTTCGGAGACTTCCTTATCTTGAAGCTGGAGAGAGTACACCCAGTCAGTTTCTTCGATGTTCACTTTTAGTTTTTGCATATCTACGACTTCAGGTGACCGTGGTGACTCACATGGGTTCTTTGACAGCGTATCCACATGAACCATTTGCTTGCCTCGTCTATGGGTGACATCATAATCATACTCCTGTATTCGTAGCCACCATCGAGCTATTCGAGGAATAATTTCTTTCTTTTTCATAGTGGTCTTTAAAGCTTCGCAATCAGTGACAATTAAGAAATGTTTTCCCAGTAGGTACTGTCGGAATCGGTCAGTTGCTTCGACCATGGCAAGCGCCTCCAACTCGTAACTATGGTAGATGGATTCCTCTTTGGTAGTTTTCCGGCTGGCGTCCGTGTGCAATTCATGCTCCGCGTTCGGGTTGTTTAGAGCGAGTACTGGTTTGCTTACCAATAACTCCCTTAGTTGTTCAAAGGCCGCTTGCTCTTTATCCCCCCATACAAATTCCTGATTCTTTCTGGTCAAATCAGTAAGTGGTGATGCAATCAAAGCATATTCCCTGATGAACTTCCTAAAGAAACTAGTTAGTCCTATGAATTGCCTCACCTGGTGTTCATTTGTGGGCTTTTCGAATTCTCGTACAGCAAGATTTTTAATATTTCCAGGCTGTACTTTTCCATTCTTTATAATATGTCCTAGAAACTCGATCTCTTTTTTAAAGAATTCGCACTTTTTTAGATTCAGCGTCACATTTGCCTCGTTTAAAATTGTCAGAAATTTTTCAGATTTTCTCATTCCGTCTTCATATGACTTTACAGGTATGAGGTAACATTTTTGTTTGATGATTTTCATTAATTTTTTAAAATAAGCTGCGGCGTTTACCAGTCCGAATGGCATATATTTAAACTCAAATAGTCCATCCGGTGTAATGAAGGCGGTGTAGGGTATATGTTCCTTTCGAATGGGGATCTGGTAATACCCTGATGCCAGATCAAGCACAATAAAATTTTCGTACCCTACCAGATTGTTGAGTTCCTCTTGTTGAGTTGGTCTTCGCCATTTTTTTTTTAACGAGTACGACGGGTGCTGCAAATTCGGACTTTGATTCCTGTATAATGTCGCTGTTCAACAAGGTGTTTATCATGGAAGTGAGGACTTCTCGTTTCGCATAACGTACTTTGTACGGATGTTGCAATATAGGATCGGACTTGTTTAACTCTATATCCATTTCAACCCAACTCGTTCGTCCTAGGTCTTTTGGTTTCATGGCGACACATTTTCGGAATTTGTTAAGTAGCGTGACTAAATGTCTTGGATTTACATCTTCTTCCACCTGTAAATCAGCTGAAGTGATTTCTGGATAATCATAGGTACTGTTTCTTTGGACTGTCAGAACCTCGCCTTCTTTGGATACAACACAAGCTGGGTCGTTGAGCACGTCTTTCCCAATAAGAACAGGGTTGGTGAGGCTTTCGTCTACAATCATTTTTTTGAAATAGCAGTCTGGGTGTTCTTGTTTCTGAACGATATTTATACGGATATTCTTCTCTATTCGTTTTTCATTTTTGTTCGGAAGTCTAACGCTGTTTTCTTTGCGGGTACCCACGATCTTTTCCTGCTCTGCGAACAGTTTCGAGCAATATGTCCAGTTTGGTTGCAGTTATAACATATCGGTGGGCTCGTTTGTAGTGGATGTGGTCGACTAGTCCATCCTGATCGTTCATTTGGTATTTGTTGCCGTTGCCAGTTCATCATTCCACTGGTTGAGGGTCGATTGTTGTTGATTGATCTCAGTGGTCCAACGCTAGGAGTTTGGTTGCCTCGAGTGTTCTCCCGAATGTTTTCACACCATTTTATTTTTTCGATGAGCTCGGCAATAGTGGTGAAATTCCCAGCAGCTAGATTTGAGCTTAGCTGAGGGTTGTTTAATCCTGTGAGAATGTATTGTATGATCGTCTTGTCAGTGAGATGAATCTTTTTGCCCATCATGTTCATTGCAAAGCAAAAGCTTTCGATAGACTCATTTGGTTGTCTTGTCTTTCGTGCCATATTTTTTTTCTTTTCTTGCCATCCTCCGTTCGTGCTCCAAGATCGTTTTCTCTCGCCTAATCAAATCCTATTCCCTTTCTCGCAGGGTTCGATCATCCACTGTTGAGCCTGTTTCAGATAGAGTAAGGGTGGCATTGTTGACCTGATGGTTGCATCTTCCTTCCGGTAAACCCGCAGTACTATTACTGGACTGTGCTGTGTTTCCACTTTCCTTATCGTGTTTTAGAAGCCTTGCGATAAGAATTCTTTTCGTGCCTTTTGTTGGCAGTCCCCACCTCCTTCCTCGACTCACTCTGGAGTTGATTAAGAGTAAGTGTATCCATTTTCAACCTACAATAAATTTAAATAGGTACCTTAGTAATCTTAGTATATAAATAAATCTTTATCCAGCGTAACTAGGACTGACATAATTTCATTCTATCTATGGAGACAATATATCTCTTACCAGTAAAACTTCAAGTTATTCAAAAACAAAATCTCTTGCAATTTGTATTTTAATTGAATATAATATAGGATATCTTAGACGCTACCATTTACTATTTATTTCCAATCAATCAGAATTCAATTTTCTCTCTGTTCTATTTTATTTACTTAAAAGCGCGGGTACAATGCAACTTGTTATATAGCTCTCATAATGTCTAACTCTGTCTCTCATATCAATGAGTGATTGCCAAATTTCTTTTGTTTCACTATTGCAACACTTGTCGTCTTTCCCAACTCTTCGAGCTTAGAAGTTAATTTACCCCTTCGTGCACCGAAAGCGTAAACAAACTCTTTCTGATCACATATATTCTGATTCTTTAAACTTCCAATATACTTATTAATTCAAGTAGGTATATATTATTTATTACTAAACAACCGATTTAACACAAGTAAAATATAAGTTAAATTATTAGTATCTTTATTCTTAGATTTAAGATTTATTGACGAATTAACTTTGCGACTACTCAATCTCGCGTTTAGCACCAGAATGATCTACATTACATAACTCTTCTATAATAGTACATAGTTATGGGATGTATATTCTATTCGTCTATATTGGTCTTCTACTCTCTTTTAAGTTCGCTACAAAATGTTGAATGCAATCGGTGCACGCTTACTAGTCACTACTGTTTTGTTCACCATGTCATCGAGGTTTAAATTAAATTTTCCACTAGGCTCAGCCATTTCAAGCATTTCACCCCTGAACTATTTCATTTGTTTTGACATTTCAAAATTAAATACACAAAAAAAGAACATTCCAAAGTAAAGTGGGTAACATGTTTTTTCAACTCAATAATTACCATAGCAATAACTTGATTTATTCGTAAACAACTAACAATTTTACTTAAAAAATATAAATACTTCTCAAATCATTAATTTGCAATAATGTCTGAGTTTCGTGAAAAAGTTTGGGAAGACTTACAAAACACCGACCGGCGAACGCGTCTTTCCGCTCTGAAGGATCTAGAAACTTTCTGCGATGAGACCAAGGATCTACGAGTTATCATCTCGACTTTCGATGAATGCTATCTTCACCTTCTCAACTGCTATGCAGACCAATATGAAAGCTGTCGCGAACAGGCTACCCTCACAGTTGCTGCTTTTATGCGAAATCTGCCGGTCAATGATTTCTATCTGCAAAATGTAATTGTGTCCATGGCGGCGAGAATGGGAAGGGCGGAAACCATTGAGGAAAGCGAAGAAATCCGATTTTTACATATTCAACAACTGAAAGAAGTCATCGATAAATACACCAAGACCAATGACAATGATTACCTTAGTGTGTCCTACGACGAAATTATGGATATTCTATACAAAGCACTGGCGGATGCCTATCCAGCTGTGCAAAAGGAAGCCTGCAACTGCATTGTGAAGCTATCAAAAGCTACGACTGTGTTTCATTTACGGGCTGAGGAGCTTTGCAAGCCACTCTTTACCATGCTTAATCACAAACACTCACAGAATAGAATTGCAGCGATTGAAGCATGCTTCGCGATTGCCTTGCATCTGAATCCCGGTTCAGAAATGCTGACGAGAATCTTTTGTGAAACTTCTCCACTTCTGATGGATCTTATGCCCTTGGTACGTAAAGAATTAGGCCGCATGGGCTGTTTAATGCTGATGGAGTTGAAAGATCGTTATTCCTTTTTTGATCGTATAATCCCTCTGGTTTTGTGCTGGTAAGAAATGGGTCGCTCCTGGTTAGTATTCGATGATTATCAACTATCGTTTCAGTTTGAAAGATGATTTGCCAGAAGTTCGAGATGACATTGTCGTTCGGTGGAAAGAATGCGGTGAACTCTACTACGAAGAAAACGAAACAGAACTGAAGAAGCTCGAAATCGGAGAGAAGATTCCTGACAACTATCCCGATTGGGAAGAGCGCCCCACCATCGGGTGCCGAGCTATAGTCCAACGAAGTCTTAGACTAGTTCATACCATCATGCGGGAGTCTGGAGATTGGAAACAACATGTTCGCGTGCATGCTCTTAGACTTATGTATCAGTTTGTCCTGCATGCTGAAGCCGCCATGACCCCAAAGTTCTTTGAGATATATCCAGATCTGGCTAAAGCATGCGCCGATCCAGATACTTGTGTTGCCCCGGAGGTAAGGCTTTTTATTTCGGTCTTCCGTACTGCTTATTACGGAATTTAAATGTTCATTTAGGCAATGAAAGTTGCAGATCTGATGGGTCGTCTGTTGTTGTATGCCGACTGGAAGGAGCACGCCATCGAGGGGCTAGAAAAGAACGCAACGCTTGGTTACGTAAGATGCTTCTTCCACTTATTTGCTGCGACAGTTGATTCAAATGAAGAGGACATTCTCAGAGTATCAAACATCCTGGTGAAGAGGGAGTTCTCTCAGAGTCTTAATGTGAGCATTTTATCCTCCACTCCCTCACTTGAATCTTCATTATTACATATGTCATTTTAGCCGGAAATCCAACTGTACATCCTTGGTTTGGTGGACGAACTCTGGAGAAAGCATACGACACGAACAGCTGAAGATGCCATGAGCAGTCTTAACCTCAACCCCGACAGCACAATAGAGAGGAGTATCTACACAGTCACGATTCGTATAATGGCTCTGTCCTACGGGACCGTTAGTATTGTCGCAAAATATCTGAATCGCAAGCAGGAAATTCTGGAAAAGATCGCCTTGCAGGCCAACTGCGATGTGCCAGCATTGCATGCAAAACACCTCACCTGGGTGCTGGAACAGATGGATACGTTAGACGCCATGATGGACAGTCACGCTGAACCTATCATCCTTCTGTGTGGCATAATTCATATATGTGGGTATCGTCCGACCGCAATGGAAGCTTTGAAAAGGAACATTCGCTTGGTTTGGGATAATGCAGCTGACGATGCAAAAATCAAGGTCTTTACTGCTATGTCCATTTCCATGTTGAAGTGGAAGGAGACTATGCAAGGCGATTGTGAGGAAGAACTTATAAAATTGGTCCAAGAATTGGTTGAGGAGTTCATTGTGTGGAAAGCTGGTGCAACAGCAGAGTCGATGCGGTCCCTAGCTACTGCTACTCTGTGCGCCATGGCTCATGGTGTTCCCGAAGTATCTGTTAAGATTTTGCCAAGCATGGCTATGTATTTTACAAGTCTTCTTGAAGACAATTCAATTTCCACCAGGAATTATGCTCTGAAATGTTTGCTTAACTTTGGCCAGCTGGAAGTAGAAAAACTGAGACCAATTGCTCTTAGTAATTCTTGATCTTGAAGTTTTTTTTGTTTGAATAAATCAGTTTGTCTTTGTAGGTGTACTACAGCGTCTGGATGATCCGCATAGCGGAAGTCGAGAACTAGCTGCAAAAGTCATACCCAAACTGAAGCCGAAATTTGCGGATGAAAATGATAAGACTATTTGGAACCTCTTTATTAAAAAGGCATGTTCTTCGCTATTCTTGTATCTCGAGGGACCAGAACTGAAACTTAGGGAAACCATCAAAGGTAAGAAATCAGTTGGCAGTTCACAATTAATCTCAAGAATGCTTTGTTTTTCTCTCAGGAGCTCTCATTGAAATTGGAAAACTATATCCTGTTGTTTTTGAAGAACCTATGAACCTTGCTCTCTCAACTAGTTTCCAGAAGGCAGAAGTTCAAAAGATAAAAGAAGCTGTATACGGACAGTTAAATTAAAAAAAAAACAAAATCTCTGAAATGCTTTTTATTATTTAAAATAAATTCTACCACATTGCACGTTGCACACCAGACAGTTTGTTGTAATCGGCCAAGTGGCGCCAAACAATTCGACTTAATCGGAAGCGATGAACAACTCCACGGGGACGCGATGTGAATGCACAGCGTTCACGACAACGTACTAATGAAGAATCTCGGGGGAAGGCGGCGATTTCGGCGTCAGCGATTTCTCTAATCTCCGGGGGAAGAATGTCGTTCTTACGTAAGGCGTTTACCCGGAGTCGATCGACGGCATGTAGGGCTACACACTTTCGTCGCTTTACATCACGAATCATCTTCCAATCGGTGTATTTGGTGCGGACTTGCTGAAGCTATTCGAGAGTGAACTTAATTGAAATTTCTTAACAAAGTGTTGATACATACGACTGGTCCTGGGGCGTGGATGGATTTAAGGACAAAACTGCCAATTGTTTTTAGGCTTGACAACGATGCCATTGATGGATTTTTTGTTTTTTAAGAGGTTGAAATTAAAGTAAATTATTTTTTAGTTCTCTAGCAATTTTTGACAGAACTTTAGCGAGCAAATGTCGTATTTCTGTTTGGTATAAAACGATATTCGACTAGGTATGTTCATTAGGCTTGGGCAGATTTTATTGTAGATTTTCCTTAAGAAAAAAGATCTGTTTTTATTTTTCAACTAAAATCTTTGTATATAGAACCTATAGTACTACCATCAGTGTTTGAAAACTAGCGCCATCTAGTGCGTCTACATCTCCCTAAAGTTTTTTCTCTGAGTGGAGACTGCAACGTAGACTTTTAGTCGGGGAAATGTACTCAACACATATGCAATGTTAGAAAAAGACAGAACGACAAAAAGTAACACTTTTTCATGTTATTTCATTACCATTTTCTTAAAATAAGCGATAATAAGAGAATGAAAGATAGTTATTTAGACAGGTATGTGAGGAGTTTTCATTTCTGCCTTGAAAATACACTGTTTTTGGTAGGTGTTTTATAGATACGGCAACAGGATGAAATTTACCTTTTTAACGATTTTTGTTGAAATTTGATATTTGGTTTGGTTTTTTTGTGTACAATTTTGAATGGTTACCATGTTTGATTATTATATAAATTTTTTTAAGTCTGCAAAAATTTAATTAAAGTTGAAGTACCTACCTAGTTACTTATTTTACAAATAAAACACATTGTTTGCATATGTTTGTAACTATGTTATTGCTTTAGAGTGTATTCACTTATCACGTCAAGAAATCTAGTACTAAATATACTACTAACTACAAAATATAGTACTAAATCTACTACTTACTACAAAATAGAGTACTAAATATACTACTAAGTACTAAATCTAGTACTAAATATACTACGATAGCACTAAGTACTAAAAATCTAGTACCAAATACTAATGTACCAACAACATAGTACCAACTGGCACCAGTTTTATATTTAACTAGCGTTCGAAATTGAACAATATATATTAAAACTTTAAAAAGTCCAATCCGAAAATGGCAATATTGGTAGTTGATTTTGGTATATGAAATACAGAAAATACAGAAATAACAAAATTTCTTGAAAAATGCAAAATCCAAAAAAATAATTAAAGACGCACAATATTGGTTTGTTTACGAAAAATCAAAGGGAAATCCACTAATTTTTGTTTCCCTTACTCTGCCATACCATATGGTAGTGTCACTTTTTCAACCTTTCACTCGTACTTATTATTCATTATTCCTGCAAATGCTTGTAATCATTCTAACTCATACGTTTCTGAAAATATAACATACAACCTACTCTTTCATCACTATATTTCTTTCTACTCTCCAAAACCCATACAAATGTATATCGTGTTATGCAAAAAGCTATTGCAGCGACGTGGTGGCTCTACCTCGCTTAACTAGAAGCTTCCTCATGATACTATTATAGGTACAAAGCTGAAATCAAATCTTGGATTTCGGCCTAACTAAAGACTATATCACACTGCCACTGAATTCATTGACCACTGACGGATTGTGACGTAAGAATTACGTCACGAAATCATCAGTACAGGCATGTCTAGTTTGATAGCCAGTTTTGGGGCGTCAGTACACTGACGTGTTCACTGAAGAACCCAAATCTCTTCAGTGAACTGAAAATGGCTAGTGTGATAAGTCCCCTTTTATATACATAATCATATGACACCGATTCTTCATCAAATCCCTTTTGGGCACGCCTGTAGCTTTCACACGTTGAATCAGCGTCATGCAACAGTGTTTGATAAACGTTACTATGTCTTTAGGTTTGTTTATTTCAACGCTCTCGCTCTTACTTATAGCATAATATACATCTGACCACAAACTGACGAATTAAATACCAAAGCAAGCAATGAAAATAACAAACGAGAATGAGAGAATCGCAGCAAATTCTCGGTCCCTGCGTGATTATAATCCCCGCTACACTTCTCAACTCCTTCGCCTAAATACTAAGTCACGCAGCGGCATATGCCTATGTGCATAAAAAGGCACTAAGTAGTCACTGACGCTTGGCACCACTGGCACACTTTTTTGACAAGAGCGTGTACTGACCTAGTCGCAACACTTTGTAACCCTCTAAATATCGGGTTGTGCCAGTGAAGATACACCATCAGTACACGGACTTATATTTTTAAATTTTTGAATTATCCGTTGTCACGTACAAGCGCAAGTGATTTCAAATTTAATTTCATTTGCTTTAATTCGAACAGTTTTTGCAAAGTAAAGTGAAATTCAGGTGGTAAATTATTTCTGTTTTTTGTTGTTTTGTGTGATAGCAGATCTGTTCACTGACACGATTTTTCTTAAATTTCACCGACTTGTTGCCAGTGTCATGTGCTAATGAACCGTTCGTCAGTGTAGTGTGGTAGCCAGTTTTTCAAGCTTTTTTTAGTTAGTTTTCCAAAGGATTTTTCCAAAATCTCGCACTTCGAAATCGCAGATTTCAGCTTAAATCCGAGGTTTTGCCAGTTTAGTAGACATATCTGTACAATTCTAAAATAAATGTTTTTTATACAGAACTTCTGATAAAAATAATTGTTTCCTTTAATTGGGTTTCACAATTGGTGCAGTTACTTTTTTGCAGCCATTTTGTCAAATTCGTCGTTTATACATACTGATATTAAATCACCATGGTAGGTTATACAATTGACCAGTATTTCCAAATGATAAACATTATTATATCAAATTTTTTTGGAAGAAATTATTTTTTAGACGAGACAAATTTTGTTGTTTTTTTTAGAAATCCTGTTCAAGTTTCTGAGAAAATGGAGATTTTAAAAGTCTCTGAAACTTCCAAAGCATTTATTGAAATGTTTTTGCAAACTGTTTCTGAACTTCATATAAACAGAAGATTATGTAATCTTTTTTTGCCACGAACATTATTTCAAAACGTCAGTATTTTATGCTGCTTAAATACTTGAGATCAATTTTATTTTAAAATATCCATATAAAAAGAATGCAATACATGAAACAGAGGGACAAAGAACGAAAAGGAAGCTAGTGTCAAAGCCGAACGAAAAGTTAATTTCCATTCTGTCATACACAATTGTATATAGAATCTATAATACTATCAAGATGGGTGTTTCACCTAGCGCTATCTAGTTTCGCTATTTCGCAGTGTAGACTTTTAGTCGGGAAGATGAATTCAACACATATGCAACGTTAGAAATTGACAGAAAAGGAAAGATGTATATAAAGTGTTAGCAGTCAGAGGGAAGCAAATTATCAAGTCTTTTTCGTGTTATTTGTTTGTCAATTTCAGATAATGAGAGAATGGAAGATAGACATTTAGACAGGGGTGTGTAGAGTTTTCATTTCTGTCTGGAAAATACACTGTTTTTGGTAGGGTTTTTTTATAGATACGGCAACAGGATGAAATTTACCGTTTTAAACGATTTTTTGCTGAAATTTGATTATTGGTTTGGTTTTTTGTACAATTTTGAATGGTTACCATGTTTGATTATTATATTATTTTTTTTTAGTCTGCAAAAAATTAATTTGAGTTGAAAAACCAACCTAGTTACTTATTTTAGAAATAAAACACATTGTTTGCAGATGTGTGTACCTATGTTATTGCTTTAGAGTGTATTCACTTATCAAGTCAAAAAATCTATTCTACTAAGTACTAAATATAGTACTAAATATACTACTAAGTACTAGATCTAGTACTAAATATTGTATCAATACACCTACAAGGGAAATCCATTCATTTTTGTTTCACTTACTCTGCCATACCATATGGTCTAGTGTCACTTTTTGAACCTTTCACTCGTACTTATTATTCATTATTCCTGCAAATGCTTGTAATCATTTTAACTCATACGTTTCTGAAAATATAACATACAACCTACTCTTTCATCACTATATTTCTTTCTACTCTCCAAAACACATACAAATGCATATCAAAAACTACTGCAGCGCTATTACGGCAGTATCTCGCTAAACTAGAAGCTGCCTCATGGTAGTATTATAGTTTTCATATACAATGCATACACATCTATTGGCCATACAAGAATTAAGATATGTGCCCCTTAAAGCGTACATTATGTATGAAAAAAAAGTGAATGAAAATTATCAGTCAAGAGTATAAAAGTCACATTTTGTTGGACTCTTTCGTAAGGCAACGTATGTTCCAATATTCAAATTCTTTAAATATCGTTGGCTTAGAATAAAAATATCACAGACATCAATAACAAAACTGTCATTTGGTGTTTAAAGTTTAAATTCTTATATTTTGAAAAGGTTTAAGTCAGAAAGTTAGACCCCAAGGTGTTTTTAAATTACGTGTTAAAAAATAAACCAGTTTCAGCTAGATCTGTAGATAATATGAAATAAGGCAAAATAAGAAAGGCTTGGGATGGGATGGGACGTAGCCAATGGTTGGGCTAAGGTATGGAAAGGGGATGAGAAGGTATGAGCAGGAAGGGATAGGACATAGAAAAAGTATCAGGAAGGAAAAAGCGTTGGGACCGATGATGGATCAGGGATGAGGTATTAGGGTAGGAAGGGTAGGACAGGCGGAGGGGGGAAGAGGAGGATTGGAATTTGAAAAAGTAAGAGGGTTGTAGTAGATGGGAGATAGGAAGGTAGGACAGCCATGGGACTGGCAAATAGAAAGAGGATCAGGAAAAATCGGCACTGGGAGGATAGATGGAGTAGGAGGGTTAGGAAGGGATACGAATGTCCACTGAGGGGGTGGTGGCACGCTTGCGTCGCTCGGCCTAGCTCGCCGGGTGTGGGGCGGATCTTGCCTCCACAGTGTGACCTCACCTACTTCAAAAAACATAAATCGTGCCACATCTTACCACCACCACCGTAGTAGGACCACACCTGGGATGCCCTGCCGATGTTGTTGCAGGGGGACCTTTTCGCTCCCTCCTGGAAGTCTTCGGTCCGAGAAGTTGTGAATTCCCCTTACTCAATTCTATTTTCTTTTATCTTTTGACTTTTTTGCTTTTGTACTGTTTAAAAAGGGGTGAATTTCACACTTTCTTAAACCTATTTTTATGCATAATAATCGGCCCAAATTAAAAACGTATAAATTATATCCGTTACTTGTTCCCCGGGTTGGTCACGGGTTTTTCCCTTCCCCAGCGGGTTTGTAATTGTCCTTCACTCCACTAGTCTTGCATTCATATTCCGTGCCACAAAAAAATAGGTCGGTCTTGACGTTAACCGTGGAAATTCACCTTTTAGGTTGAAAAGAAAAATTTCCTTTGTCAAGGTCAGTGTTCATTGAAATAGGCTTGCCACTTACCCCAATTTAAAAAAAAAAAAACACTTCCTCTTTCTTGATTTACAAAATACCGCACCGCACCGCACTGCATGTCGGTCTTTGAATATTTGTTCCAATGACGCAAACCTATTCCTACACACTCCGATACAAGAAACTGCCTTACCTACCCTTTTTGCCGCGCTGTCATCAACGCCAAACATCGCATTCAAAATCAAGTATGGCCCCTGAATGTTTTGTTTATTAAATTTCCTAATCAATTTTCTTTTCGCCACAAATCCGCGTGTTTCTATATTTCTTTCTAAAATTATGTACATATTTCATTAAACCGTACGGAAAAGTCCAAGAAACTTATATTATTTTAAAACGTGCATTAAAATAATTTTGTTTTCAATCTAGCGTCGGGCACCTAAAAGGTAAACAAGTTCGTTGCATTAATATGATTTTTCTTCTATGCTACGTTCCCACCAAAGTAAAAAATGAATAAAAAAAAACACTTTGTCAAACAAGTATAATTTGTTTAGTTTCTTAATTTTTTTTGCAAAAGATAAAAAAAAGAAACTCAAAACTATATGGCTATTTTTTAAAGTTATTTTTTCTTAATTTTTATAGAGAACACTTTTATAATCAAAACAAACATCTCCAATCTTTCAGGTTCAACTTAAATGGTCTAAAAACCATTTCAGTTCAGTGCTTTGTGACAAAAGTGACATAACAAGTACTCATCCCCATATGTGTATGTGTGTGTGTGCTGTTCTTTTTTTTTAGAAAAGGAAGGGAAACCTCGACTTGCTCGTGGTTAGGTTCCCCTAAAATAAAATAAAAAAATAATTTATTTAGAACAAAAAAAACTAAACTGAAACTCTACTTCGAACTCTCTGTCCCGAAAAACCGATAAAAAGTCTTCTAATCAAATCCGGCTGCATACGAACGAATTAACGCCAAACAGCAAAAAACTCGAAACACCCGCAAGAAGCAGCAGCAGCAATTCCAGCCAAGATGCCTTCTAGCGATCCATTGCCGCAAAAGGAGAGTGCCCTTTTCAGGAAACTTTTGGTAATATAATAACAAAATACAATCATGTGCTTGAATTTTCTGATTACTTTGGACTTTCAAATCCAAATCAAAGTTGTGGTTTTCTTGCATTTTCTGAAAGTGCAATTTTTTTTAGTGAATTTCTTAGGAAAATGCTCGTTAAGTTTCAATCAAACTAAATGAAAATTACTATCTAAATCTTGTAGTATCTACTGTATAAATGTCTAGCCGGTTAGAACAAGTGTGCTCCTACTAGCACTACCGTTTACGGTCATGTGGGTGAAACTTGCTTAAGCTTTCCTGTGAAAATCCATTCAGCAGCGCTATTGTGGGATAAAACCTAACCTCAATCAAACAAATTTTATAATTTTTCAATAGAACGAGTGCATAGGTAATTATCCGGAAGAGAGGTGGGGTGCCATACAGTAAACTGGCTGTGCAGACTAACTAATTCGAGCTATTGAAGATTGCTGAATGCATTAATTGGCATGTCAAGGGATATAGTGTGGGTGTTCGTCAAAGAGTATTTTTTAGATGTAGGAAAGTTGGCGGTCAAAAAAACAAATCGTAAATCATATACGTTTTAATAACTTAACAATTTTGATGAGCTTTATAGGCTGTAGATCTATGCTGTACACTTAAATTGGCTGACTAGTATGACCAAACTGCTTATTTTTTAGTGTCAACATCGTTTTCGATACATTTTGTACATTTACATGCGTAGTTTAAGTTTATAGTGCAAGTAGAAATACTAAAACTTGTAATTGCGAAAACCAAGCATGAAAGAGCGTTCAATGACCTGCCCATCTGAATCATTAGAATTCTTGGTGACGCTACAATTCTTCGGGGTTCATAGTCAGTCGCGAATTGTATCGGTCAAGTCGAAAAGATGATATCGGCCAAATGGGCGCCGCCGCCGTCACAATTGTTTGGCACGGGCATTTTTTCTTCACTTCAGGGAGAACTTCGGGCGACAGATTCTCGCACTCGTGTCGAGTGTTGTCCTTGAGATCTTCCAGAGTCTCGGGCTTGGTCACATAAACCAGAGAGAGACATTGGGCGACTCGGGAACGCCGCCTTCAGAATATCGCTTCATGTCGGTTCATGTATCGCTCCATGGCTTGTTCACTTGTATTCTGCATCTGTCTAGTCCACAAAATGTCAAAACAGATTTGGCATTGGCGGCCATGCACCTAAGATTGTTTAATTATAGCAAGCGAATTTGAGATAGGCTTTTTCAATTTCGACAACAGTAGTGGCGATTGAAATTCAGTTGTTTGGTTCAATACCATTTGCAAGGTGTTTTTTTTTATAATTAACGCGCGCACAAGGGACTATTTGTTTCCCTTTTAATGTAGAACCCACTGCGCGGGCATTAGGAAAATAGGGAGGGGAGAGATAGGAGGTGTCGATTAACATTGGTTTTGAATGCTTACAGATCAAAATGGCGAGGGAAAATCTCGCCGGGTAAACTATTCCAAATTCGTGTTGTTCGGCTAAAAAAAGAATCCCTATATTTCACGATACGTCCGGAATTGGGCTCAAGGGTGAATTCATGAGCGAGACGAATATTACGGGAGAAACTTTTAAGGGAAGGAATGCAGCTGGCTACTTCGAGTGAACATTTTTTATAAAAGACACGAGACGAGGCATGGAATCTATCTAAAGCGGATGAAGATACCCTTAGTCGTTTCGAGCGCAAGATTTTTCGGAGGATTTTTGGCCCTATCTGCGTTAACGGACTTTGGAGGAGAAGGTTCAACCAAGAACTATACAAGCTGTACAGCGACATTGACCTGGTCAAAAAATACGCATATCACGTTTAAGATGGCTAGGTCATGTAGAGCGAATGAACAACAATGCTCCGGCTCGCAGGATCTTCGATTCCATCCCAGAGGGTAGACGCAGTCAAGAAACACCTCGCCTTAGGTGGCGCTCTCAAGTGGAGGACGACCTCAACCAACTTGGAGTGCGAAACTGGAGGCAGCTAGCCAAAAACCGAGCTGGCTGGAGAGGCATGTGGTTGAGGCCCAGGTTCGTCCCGAACTGTAGCGCTTCCTAAGTAAGTAAGTATTTCATGTTCGCGGCCCGCGTTCTACGAGAATACTACATTATTCGGTGTGCAGCATTTTTACGGTCGTTTGCATTCATCCGTGGTTATTGTGTCAGACTGCTAAGCGAAGGGTCGGGGTTAGACTCCCCGTGAGTGCCACCTTTTTTCCGGGGTACTTACTGCCTCTTGTGAGGCACTGACAAAACCTCCAAGAGTAACAATTGTCACGAAAAAGTACATCTCATGAAGCCATTTCGACTCCGCGGTAAATTGTAGGCCCCTTCCATTCTTGCAGATTCACAACACACACACAGGAATAGTTGAGAGTATAAGTCACTGGGCCTTGGCTCCTTAAGGAGCTGTCGTCGGGCAAAAAAAAAATTATTTTATTTATCCATCGCTGGATAAGCTGCGTAAGCTTTTTTCCATCGCTCCTACTCTTCTGGAATCTTTCCTAAAAGATGGAAACCAGCATTTGTCCAGCCTATCCATAAGAAAGGTGACCAATCCTCCCCCTCCTCCTACCGACCCATAGCACTAAAATCCCTTCTTTCTAAGGTCATGGAAACGCTGATTAGCGGTTACTTCCAATCCACTTAACTGTTTTGCTGACAACTCTACCCTCAGCTTTTCATATTCGTTCCATAGTTCACGTCCTTCGCCTTCGGGCGTACAATTTCAACGGCACCGTATGTCAAGCTCATTAAACTCCGATTTATACAGCATTGTCAAATGGGGTAAAAGAAATCGCGTGGAGTTAAAGCTAAACATACTGCCAATGCCATTGTCCATGAATGGCACTTACATCGAAAAAACCGAAAAGCGCTCAGTACTCGGTATGTGTGTCAACGACGACCTGCTAAGTGGTTTTCTGTATCGGTGTAAGAAGTATTTTTCTCCTTCTGATCTGGCTACAAATTATAAAGCGTTTATACGCCCTAAACTCGAGTATAACTCCCACCTATGGGCAGATGCTTCCCAAACATCGCTTCACCTGCTTGATAGAATACAAAATCGAGCGTTAAGATTGATAGGAAATAGAATTGCCGCTGAAACAATTGCCCCTTTCGAACAACGACGCAATGTTTTTCATGCCTTTTCCTATTTTATCGTTTCTTTTATAAAAAAAATATTTACTCGAAGTAGCCAGCTGCATTCCTCCCCTTAAAAGTTTCTCCCATAATACTCGTCTCGCAAGGAATGTACCGTGAAGTATAGGGATTCTTTTTTTAGCCGAACAACACGAATTTGGAATAGTTTAGCCGGCGTGATTTTCCTTTGCCATTTTGATCTGCAAGCATTCAAAACCAATGTTAATCGACACCGCCTATCTCTCCCCTCAATATCTTCCTAATGCCCGCGCAGTGTGTTCTACATTAAAAGAGAAACAAATAGTCCCTTGTGCGCGCGTTAATTATAAAAAAAATTAACGCAGTCGTTACGATCTCAGCAACTACTGCATAGATGGTGTTAGTGGTACTAATGACGGTGTTCTTAAGACCTGACGCTTTTCCATCGTCGCTCAGCACCATATCTCCAGGACTTACTCTAACCTCAACGAACTCTCCTAAAGCAATTCTTAGCGCACGAATGTAGGTGTTGCTTTTGTTTTTAACCAAATGCCCACGAGAAGACTTTGGAGCCACATCCATTATTTGAAATAGTTTTAGCGAGTTCATACTCTCTATTCGGCTGGCGACTTGACTTGAACGAATTTACAAAAAAAGGCAAACAAAAAACATAAAAATCGCTACAGGCGGTTCCGGGTAAAAAAGGACCGGGCAGAAAAATCGGATGCAGACGCCATGCAACGGAATGGCCTTAAATAGGCCATACAGTGAACGACAATTTCTGGAATGGAATTCCAGGGTGATCAAATAATATAATTTCTATGCCAAAAAAAAACTCATTACACTCTCATACCACACTAACTCGATATACTTTTTTCTTTTCTCTCTACAGAAATGCTACGAAATGAAGCAATACAAAAATGGACTGAAACTGGCTAAACAAATTCTATCCAATCCCAAGTACGTCGAACATGGCGAGACACTCGCAATGAAAGGTCTCACATTGAATGGCCTAGGTCGACGTGATGAAGCCTACAAGTATGTCCGCCAGGGTTTGCGTAACGACTTGAAATCTCACGTTTGTTGGCATGTTTACGGTCTGTTACAAAGATCGGACAAAAAATACGATGAGGCCATCAAGTGTTACAGGAATGCACTGAAATGGGAAAAGGATAATTTGCAAATTCTGAAGGATTTATCATTGCTTCAGATACAAATGAGAGATCTTGAAGGTTACAAAGAGACCCGCCATCATTTGTTCAAATTGCGTCCGTCGCAACATGCCTCATGGATTGGATTTGCAATGAGCTATCATTTGTTGGGAGACTTTGAGATGGCTAATAGCATTTTGGAGACTTTTAGGCAGTCGCAGGCGCTTATTGTAAGTATGAAATATTTTGTTTAAAATTTCTTGTTTATGTTAGATTTAAGTTAATTTTAATGGAGAGAGAAAACTGCAGTTTTGAAATAACAGTTTGATCACAAACAATTTTTTTAAAATTTTTGTAATTTCGACGGATCCAAATGATCTGTTGAGTGGTTCAAATGATTGTGCAAGGACATGTTTGTTTTACAGATTTTTTTAAACTTTTTATTTTTCAAAACCAAATGTAAATAATCCGATAACTTTTCTCTATAAGAGATACATTTAAGAAACGTTGTTTTTGCACCAAATGTTGTTCAAGACTGCCCTAGAAACATAGAAAGAATTTTTTAATGGCTAATACGAATCTAAACACATAATTTCTTTTAAGGAAACTTACGACTATCGCCACAGTGAGTTGCTGCTGTATCAGAATCAAATCCTCATTGAATCTGGTAACCTAGAGAAAGCCCTCAACCATCTGACCAAGTTCGAGAGCCAAATTGTCGATAAGCTTGCCGTTAAAGAAACCATGGGCGATCTGTACATCAAACTGGGTCAACATAGCTCTGCAGTTCCAATCTATGAATATCTGATCAAACGTAATCCGGAGAACACATTGTATTTCCATAAGTTTTTCGATGCCAAAGAAATTGCTGACGATAGTGAAAAACTTAAAATCTACAAACAACTCCAAGAGGAATACCCCCAAGCAATGTGTCCCAAACGTTTGCCATTGGATGTAGCATCTGGCGAAAGCTTTTACGAAGTCATCGATGAGTATTTGCGACGTGGTCTGAGAAAGGGTGTACCACCGTTGTTTGTCAATATTCGTTCCTTGTACAAGTTTCCCGAGAAGGTTAAAACTATCGAGAGCCTGGTGCTCGACTATTATGAGAACTTACGAAGTACGGGGCACTTTTCTAAGAATGATTGCGAACAAAATAGGCCCAATGAGCCGGCGTCGGCGTTGCTTTGGACAACGTTGTTCATGGCGCAGCACTATGATTTTATGCGTGAGACTGACAAAGCGCTGGAATTCATTAACATTGCCATTGATCACACACCTACCCTAATAGAGTTATTTGTCACTAAGGGGAGGATTTACAAACACGCTGGCAGTCCAGTTGAGGCGTATATGTGGCTGGACGAGGCACAAAGTTTAGACACTGCCGATAGGTAAGAAAAAAAAACAAATAATACTTTCTATCGCTAATCTTTGATGATAATTTTTGCTTGTCAGGTACATCAACTCAAAGTGCGCTAAATACATGTTGCGGGCAAATATGGTCAAAGAAGCGGAAGAGATTTGTGGAAAGTTTACCCGGGAGGGAGTGTCTGCAATGGAGAACCTCAACGAAATGCAATGCATGTGGTTCCAGACAGAGTGTGCGTTGGCCTATCAGCGTCTGGGGAAATGGGGTGATTCTCTCAAGAAATGTCACGAGGTTGATCGACATTTTGCAGAAATCATTGAAGATCAATTCGATTTCCACACGTATTGTATGCGAAAGATGACCCTGCGGGCATATGTCGGCCTTTTGCGGCTGGAAAATGTGCTTAGAAAGCATCCGTTCTACTACAAGGCTGCCAAATGTGCTATTGAGGTAAGGAAATTGCTTATAAATTGTTTGCTCTTATTTAAGCAAAATATATACTTTAGGTGTACATCCGATTGTACGACCGGCCATTGAAGTCTGAAGAAACCGTCGAGGAAATCGATACCGGTAAGTTGCAAGATTACAATTTTAGAAAAACATGTATGAATTTGTATGTTTTTTTATTCCAGAAAATCTTCCACCCTCTGAACTTAAGAAACTTCGCAACAAACAACGCAAAGCCAAAAAGAAAGCCGAACTTGAAAGCGCCCAAGCCGCCGAAGCCGCCGTCAAACGTGAACAACATCAAAAATCCAAGCAGCAAAACGCTCAAGAGGCTGATCCCGAGGCTCCGCAGCTAGACGAGTTGATTGCCGAAAAACTCGAACGTCCCGATGATCCACTTGAAAAAGCAATCGACTTCCTTACTCCCCTACAACTGTTAGCCAAAGATCGCATTGAAACTCATTTCTTAGCATTCGAGATTTACGCGAGGAAGAACAAGATTCTCCTCATGATTCAGAGTATAAAGCGGGCTCGAGCCCTAGATGCCAAACATCCTCTAGTTCATGCTTGTTGTATGAAATTGGCAAAAGCTCTGCAACAATTGGGAGCCAATCTAAATCCCAGTGTAAAAATTGTTGTCGAAAAGGCTCACAAAGAACTAATTGGTAGCGGCAAGACAACGCAACAAATCAATGACGAATTCATTGCGAACAATCGTCATTCGATTTCGCATTTAGTTGAAGGCGCCAAGGTCTTGTACCTTCTGGATAATAGTAAAAAAGACGAAGCCATCAAACTGATAACCTCATTCGACATAAACAAAATAACTCTCGATGTAAATTCCTTTAAAACTAAACCTCACATCTCACTTGTGTTCATTTTAAAATTTATTTCCACAGGAAGCGACAAAAGTGTATGAGACGCTGCGTGACGGGCATTTGAACAGCAGCGAGGAACACACAAGAGCCTACCTGGAGCGATGTCAGCTGCGTTTTAAGTATGCTCGCGTCTTCAAGGAGCTCACACCACAAGCCGAGAATCATGTTAACGAATCGAAAGCCGACGCCGCCGCAATTAAAACTGCAGACTTGTAGGGAAGCAAACAAAAACATTTCACCAACAACCAACACACAAAACAAAAATCGCAACAAAAACTAAAAACGATGAATGAGCATTAAAAAAATATATAACTCAATCCAACAAACACAATATCAATATACCTTACACATGTTAATGGTTTTATTTCTTCATTTTCCCTGTAGACATTTTATTTTTCCTACCTGCCTTCCCGATTACTTTTTTTCAAAAAAAAAAAAAAAAAACGGTGCAATCCTTTTTTGTTTTTAATTTATCACCAAACAAAACTGCAGAAGTAAAAAAAAAAAGAAATTTTGTTCTTACACATTTTTTTTTACAATTTATAAAAATATACAATATTTAAGTATATTATAATACAAGAAGATAAAAGAAAAATAAAGAAGAGAGGGAGATTATTGTAAAGAAAATCATTATAGCATAAAAATATAATAAAACACACACACTATGGATACATGAAATTAATGCAAATAATTTAAACAAACCTAACAAAGGAGAAACTAAGAATACTTTAATGGAATTCGTTTTTATTAACAAAATATATAAAAGAAAAACAAATAATTATACAAATTAACAAAGAATAAAAAGGAAATTAAATAAAAAAACAACAACAAATTCATACGTTAAACTTATACCGATGAAATTGAGAAATATAAGAGAATTTTATTAAAGCCATCAAACGAACACAAATTTAAGAGTTTTTCCTTGTGCTTATTTACTATTTAGAAATTATTGTTGCAAAATCCGTTAAGTAGTTTTCATGTTTTTAAGATTTTACTTAGGTAGACTACTCTAACACTACAGGAATTGAAAGCAACTTATATGAGAAGCCTTAGGCCTGCATTCTATTTTTGAAAAAAAAACTAATAATTGCAATTGGGTAAGATGAACGAAAAAAGTAAAACAAACTCGTAAACTGTGTCGGTTGGACTATAAAAAATAAAAAAACTAGAGTTATTTAAAAAAATACTTTTGGGATCTAGTGTCTATTGGCCTTACACGAAAACCCCAGTTGAAAGTTACCATTAGAAATACATTTGCTCATCATTCAACTATTGAAAAAAGTGCATTTTAAGAAAAAATGTGTGTAAGGTATATAGCTTGTTTAGAATGTAACTGGCGCCCAAAAGAAAAGGCTCTTCGTAGAGGCAAGAGAGAAGAGTATGGAGTCTATCAATGAGAACCGGGAGTTTTATTAAGTCCTGAAAGTACTCAGCAGATCTGCTTGCAGCCCAATTTGCTTTATTTAATGCTGCTGGCATGTGTTATCACCCCTCCTGTACTCGAGAGGTCAAATCATTTTATGCAATCAATTTTCTTTCGCACTCGTTCAATTGCAAGAGTTGTAGTTGTAAAAGATTTTAATATACGCAAAACCGCTGGCCCGGATCGAGTTTTCGCTATTGTTCTATAGAGGTTTTCTTCAACGCTGGCGAAACCACTGCGTAGACTTTTCCATTTGCCCTATTCTTTTGCTCTCTTTCCGAGTGGATGAAAAAACCTAGAATTTTCCAACCCCACGATTTTAGCTTCTCTCTACACCCTTGTCATTTGATGCAGATCCATAATACGTCATCCGCATAATCCAAGACATTTAACGTAGAATGTCAGAGTATATCGAATCCCTCCGTTTTCTGTTAATGTTGCGCGCAGAACATCGCTTGTCAGCAAAAAAAAAACAGTATTGGCGATGTGAATGTGAAGCCCTGTCTGATTCTACTTTGGACTTCAAACTTATCTGATAACCTACCTACGCGTAGATCGTTTAATAGCAATTCTTTTGATCGGGATGCCCTTCCTGCGTAAAGCAAGCGAAATAAATTAATTGTTGAAGCTGTCGAAAGTCTTCTCAAAATTGATGCCCAGCAGCAGCAGGTGTAGCGGTGATGTATATTTAACGCACTGCTCAATTATGATCCTTAAAGAGTTACGCCTGAGGATCCAGCGCGGAAACTGACTTTTTTGGCATCGAGTGTTGCTTCTAGGTGTTCTCTTATCCGTTCCAAAACAATTTTTACTACTATTTCTTCCATTTGTCATAGAAACATTCCGACACCCAGGCAGTCTCTGTGATGTAGGATGTAGGAGTTCGCTGGATGCCGTTTACGCCTCTTATTGAAGCTCTGCGGGAATGCCAAGTCCTAGCACTTTGTTGGTCTTCAGAGCTTTGATTGCGGTACAGCGTGTGATGAGTTCATTGTCCAATGGGGAATTAAAAATCGCGTCGACCTAAATCCTTCAAAAACTTAATTTTGTCTTAAAGGGAAACGTATCTTCAATTCTACTATCCAAGAGCGGTACGCATTGAAAATACCGAACAACTTTTAGTTCTCGGGATACGCATTAGTGAATAAAGTAATAAAAACCACCTTCTGTGGAATGACAACATTATCGATATTACCAAGAATGCTGCGATCTTAGTTTCCTTCGAAGATGCAGCAAATATTTTATCCCGTCTGGGCTGAATGCAGTCTGTAAACCATATATCCGTCCAAAATTTGGATACATTATTTCGAAAATTGTAGCACCGGTTTTGAAAAATCCTGTTTTTTATTTTTTTTTTTAATTTTAGTATGCAGTTTTTAAGAGTTTATTATTATACATGTGAATATAAAATTTAAAATAAATTTTTTTGATTAGTTTTAAAAATATTGATTTTTGAAAAAAAAAATTCAAAATTTAATTTTCATTAGAAAAAAAAGTTATTAAAAATATTGATATGCAGAATTGATTAAACTACCTAGATCTACTCAAATATAAAATTTGACAGAAATCCAAATAGCCGTTACCGAGAACGCCCAAAATTAAAAAAAAAACTGTTATATGAAGGTACCGTTAGTAGACTTTTCCCGTAAATTTGGTTCTGATCAAATGATAGCCAATACCAACAAGAAAATTCTAAAAAAATTTCATCAAAATCGTTGGAGCCGTTTTTGAGAAAAATAAGCTTTTCCTAAACGGTCGTATGGCTAGCACCGTTATTTTTGGCCCTTAAAATAAAATTTCTATTTCATTTTGTTCAATTATTACTGTCTTTTGAATATACCTAACCTATGTACCTCATTTGTAATGTGCTCATTTTGTAAACCTCAGCTTAGATTGCTCGTGTTTAACATAGATTTTTCTGGATACCGACGAAAGCGCCACATATTCGGTCCAATTATAGCTAAAAACCACAAAAGTTGCTGTGCTAATATACAGACAAAATGTTTTCCAAATCGGTGAAGACTTTAAAATTAAATGTTGCTGATATGAAAATTTATGCATGTTTTCGTTAATATCTTGTCCCCATCTTACCCTATCGGCTTCAAGTTACTATCTAAAGATTACTCCAAAGGAATATACACACATTAGATTTTTATATTCTTTGGTTATGACTAACTCGCCCTTACTCTCGTACACCATACATTTTCTAAATCCCGACAACAGCTTCACTGACCGAGTCCAACTCTACCTTTAAACCAACTGAGGGAACCATGTCTCCTATCGGCTCCAAACAGGATTATTTGCAGGGTCAATTTAAAAATAGCCTGAAATTTTTTTGGTTATTTCTTCACAGATCAAATTAGTTTCTTTAGTAGCTTTGTACGTAGGGTTATCAAATCAATTTTTACAAGCTCCCCATTGTTATCCTATCTTCATTCGTTACCCTATTAGTTAGAAAAACATTAAAACATTAAAATGGTATAAAAATACATATATATATTTAAAACAAGTTTCCATTTTATCTAAAAATAAAATATCAATTATTCTACAACTTCGATTTAAGGCCACCCATTAGTTTAGAGAGTTTCATGGCCTTTTGCAGGTCACCATTGATTTTAAGTTTTCCAGACATAAATGCTGTAGGAGCCTTCAGTTTTCCTAAAATGCAAATAACAAAAATAATATAAATTGTATTCTTAAACCTGATAAATACTTATTTTTAACAAACCTGCAAACATGTCATTGAAATTGTTCGATGTCATCGTCAATATAGCATCTGGGCTTGTTGGTGGTGTTCCTTTGCCGCATTTGCCAGAGCCAGTCTTTAAATCCAAAAACCAAATGCCCTTTTCTGCTCCCTCTACATTAAATTGGTAAATAGCTTGTGTCTTGCCCACCAATTCTTCACTAAGTAAGCCTTCGATTTTTTCAAACAATTTAGGAATACTGCCTTCTGTTTCAACTGGGGTTCCAACTTTATTTAAATCATCAGACATGTCAGTGCTGTCCAAGAAAAAATCGCCCATCAGCTTGTCAGCGTTTTCAGGCACACAAGCATACTGTTTAAGATCTGTTATTCCTTCCGACTTGAGGACTTCATCGTCAATGAAGAAGTTACCTGTGCAGGACTTTGGTTCGCGGCACAAGATTGCATAAGCAGCATCCGACATGATTTCGGGTTTTCTTGAAAACTGATTGCTATCCGGGCCACTTAACATTTCAATGGCTGCAGTATGGATAGCAGTACGTGGCCATAGAGCATTTACACCAATTGGTATGCTTTTGAACTCTTCAGCCATGCCAAGGACACACATAGACATGCCGTATTTGGCCATTGTGTAGGCAACATGGTTTCCAAACCAAATTGGAGATAAGTTAAGTGGAGGTGAGATATTCAAAATGTGAGCATGATTGCTCTTTTGCAAGAAAGGCAGGCACTCTTTGGATCTGAAAGATAAGGTAATGTTTATTCAAAGGCACATAATTGAAGTTACACAACTTACACCAAAAATGTACCCCGGGTATTGATGCTGTGCATAAGGTCATAGCGCTTCATGTCAGTCTGGGCAGTTGGTGTTAGTGATATGGCACTGGCGTTGTTTATAAGTATATCAATGCCTCCAAACTTTTCAACAGCCAGCTTGACGGCACTTTTAACTTGATTTTCATCACGAACATCGACTATGCAAGGTAAAGCTTTGCCACCAGCCTTTTCAACTGAAAATAGATACATTTAAAAAAAATAATAAGAATTACTATATTTACATATATGTATAAAAAATTAAAGCTGTTTTCGATTTAAAGGTGCGTCTATACATCGCCGAAAGATGCAGATTGGCCTGGGTGGGGGACAAGTTAAGCTCGGCATATTCAGATCGCCATGACGGTTGTAAAAGAATATTTCTTTCAGACCAGCTATTCCGGAAGTCTTGCAAAACTATACCGTTATCTTGTCAGTCATGAGGTCAACAATCATTCAATATTGACAATCGACATGTTTCGGTAAGGTATGGAGGTCATATATAGCCCATAGTTGTTTTAATTTTAATTTTTTGTTTTTTAAAGGTAGTTAAAGTTGTGTTAGGTAAATCAACAGCGAAAAACTACTACTACTACTACTAGCTTCATTGACAACAAAACATCTACAATCTTTATTGAAAAAGTATTTTGTAATTCAAACAACATAAGCTCCTCTGAAGGATAAACGTATAGTAAATAAATCGTGAATATGTAAAGATGCTTGTCCAGGAATGGTGATGCGTAATGTATAAAGTGAAAAAAAGATTCTAGGCAGCAGTGGAAAATCTACGATCAACCAAATTTTCACATTACTACAGGTCCTGGAGAAAATCCAAGAATTTACCATCTAGTCTCATCAGCCTGTGTAAACACGGATGAATTGTACCGTGCCATGTCGAGCTTTGGAATTTCTGCTAAACTGATACGTCTTATCAGGATGACATTGGAGAATGCTCGTTGCCTTGTCGAAATTGGTAGAGATACCACTTTATACTATAGTGATACTATCTTTAATAAAGCATTACATTGATGACGACATTGATGTGGTAGGGCAGTAAACGGTGCTTCCACTTCCATTGCGTCAGCAGTATGAAGTATATAATATGTTTTAATCAACAAAAGTCTAATCCCAACACTTGCTCAGAACGTGACAATTGGTAGTTAACACTTCGAGGTAGTCACATAATTTTTCTACCTGGGCACTGCTGTAACACAGATGAAAGCTCCATTGGGGAATTCGAGAGAAAAGTACTACGTGCGATTTATGGCCCTGTTTGCGATCCAGTAAATAACGAGAGGTACGTGCTGAACAGGGACATAAGCCTAGCCAAAAAAATCCGTACCCAGTGCCTAAGATGGCTCGGCCACGTAGAGCGGATGAACACCGACGCTTCAGCGCGCAGTCAGAACCCAAAGTAGACTTCATCTTCGATCGAGCGACCAGGTAGAGGAGCATATATTAAACCAAGCTAAGGAGCACCACGCTATGTAGCGCCACCAAAACAAAGTAAGTAAAGCAGCAGTTCGAAATGACTATATATAGACAGCAGTAATAAACAGTTTGGTCAGAATAGTGGCATACAAATCTGTTAATTGTGCCAAATTCTTAAGGCAACACAAGTTAATATATCGTTATCGTAGGTCGAGCTGTTTGAGGATTAAGGCGTTATTTCGAACAACTAAGGAGATAAAGCTCGGTAGACTCCGGTGATCCGGGCACCTAGATCTTAGCAAAGAGCAACCAGTTCGGAAAATCTTTTGCAGTTCTTTGTATGGTATAAGACAGCGTAGCAGGGAAGTCTGAAGACTTAAGATGCGAAACTGGATGGCGTCGGCGGGCAATCGGGATGTATGAAGAAGTTTGTGGGATTATGCCCTGACCGGTTCTTCCCAATAAAGAACGAGATGATGAAGGATATTCAGTACAAGACGCTGACGTGCCTAGCCGCTGACGCATGGTCCTAAACAAATATTTTTTCTATAATATTGGAAGAAGGTTTAACGACAATCTTTACAAGTTAAACACCGAAATCGCAATAGTTACTAATTTTAAATAAATGCTCCCGCTCAAAGTAGGAAACTTGATCCAGAGCAAGGCGTCGTTTTAGAATGCGTGGTTTATGGAATATGCGAATCCCTTTTTGATATTTTTTTACCATTATAGTTCTAATGCTTTGCATTGCTTCTGTAGCCTTTTTCATGAGAAATACCAACCAATCATAAAATATCAGTGGCCCGACTGAAACAACAAATTCTGGATTTTATTTTGTTTGTGTTCATTCTGTTCCCCAAGTCACCTTGAATGAGTTTATCAAGCTGCCTCGTCTATTATTATAAGCTAGAGCTGTCCATGAAAAGCAAGCGATAAAAATCGTAAAAAAAAAACAATTTTCTTGTTTTTGAATAGCTTATCAAAAAAGCTGGCTTCAATAATTTCCTATTGCCTATTGGCTCTGGATTAGGTTTGCAATTTGCATTTAAATGTTTTAACACATAAAGTGGAAAGAAAATTTGATATTTTTCGAATGAAAAAAGGGCAATTGATGATGTTAATAGGAATCCATTGAGTAGGAAATCTATTTTTGTACAAATCAACCTAAAATATACATACATATGTACATATGTAGTTCCTGGAAACGATGGAATTTATATTTAAATATTGCTTAATGAGCAGAGGAATAGACAACAATCAGAAAACCCATTCTTCTAACTTGTAGAGGCTATTGTGTTTTTCTAAGGTAATTAACACTTAAAAATCAAATTTTGATTCATATTTACTTTCTTCGGCAGCTGAGTAAATTGTTCCAGGCAGCTTTGGGTGCGGTTCTGCTGTCTTGGCTGCAACCACAATATTGGCACCATCCTGAGCAGCCTTCAGAGCAATTGCTTTTCCAATTCCCCTCGATGCCCCAGTAATGAAAAGTGTACGACCAGCTAGTTTTCTATTAAGACACAAATATTGCATTTAGGTCATCTAATTCTAATTCTGAAGCTATCGATTAATTTATTGTTTGCTATACTAACCCGGTATTCATGATTTAAATATTTTTTAATGGAGAAGTGAATTTTTTTTTGTAAAAATGCGCTTGTCCCACCAGGAGCACTCCTTTGACTTTATAAGATAACCTATGAAAACCAATTAATTGAACAATTTTTCTTAAAATGAACTTCGTACTTTTCTCTCGTTAGATGTGGTAAATTAGGTAAATAAGAAAAGAAATGAAATTAAATTGATCTTTGGACCCAGATTTCTTCTTCACAGGTTGATTGCAAGCGCCACGCAACACAGAACACAAACAACAGTACCAATGTCAGGAAAACTGTCAATTTAAACAGCTGATGAATGAAATACTGCTGTCTTTGTCGAACATGCGGTAAGAATATAGTTGTTTCGTTCACAAACAGTGCAGTGGATTTTCTTACACTAACACATATTTGTTGAAAACTGTATTTGAGCAGAGTTGTCGTAGGTATGAACAAAAAATGTTGTTTGTCTATTTTTTTAAATTAAAATTAACTGATTATGGCAATATTATTCAAATTTTTCAAAACTAGAAATAAAACTAGTTTTACGTAAAAATAGTTTTGTTTCCAATTCTACCAAAATTAATCAAAACTAGTTTAAACAACAAATCGGTGTTATTCACATCTGAAGATAAGTTTTCAATTAAGTTTCTGAATTTGACTATAAAACTAGTTTTTTTCGAAATAACTGTTTTAATTTTGACATCATAAATTAAAACTCAAACAATTGTTAGCTATTTTCAAAGAAAAATCATTGTGTTGAATTTTTAATAGCTTGGCACCAAAACAAAAAGCAATATAATAAAATAACTCTTCTCAAAACTAAAAATGGCTATCTCATTTATGGCTATCAAAAGTAAGAAACTGTCAGATTTGCATGTGTCAGAGCGATGAATAAAATACTCATGCTTAACTAACTAAACATGTGTCCATTTTATTCAATGCGACATGACCGTGGGTTTTTGGTTTTAAAACCTGCGATTTTGACAGTAGGCCATGCTTGAAAACGCATATTATGGTTGGGTTTAAGGTCCTATGAATTATCATAAAAAAAAATGATAAATTTAGCCGGCAAAGGGAATCCACATTCATGTAAACCATGTAAGGATTAGGCTAAAGGATGCGGATACCCCTATACATACGTATTTAATAGTGTGTTCGAAATTTGGCTCAAACCACATATTTAAAACTTTGACCGTTAAATAAATAGCTGTTATAGGGCCTTTGAAAGTGGGCTTGACAAGTTTTATAAAGGGTATTTTTTCAGACGTGTGGTTTTCAAGAAGAAATAAAACGCATATTTTTTAATGTTATGGCCAAGAATTTAGATTTATTATAAAAATAAGGGTTTGCCATAATGTTTGAAAAAAATATTTCGAGCAAGTGGCCGCCGCGGCTGGCTCGAATGTCAGCAATAACGCTGGAAATGCGGTCAGTCTATTCATGTTGAAATGCCAAACCAAATTGACCAACTGAGCATAAATCAAGTGACAGCTGTCAAAAAGACCAACTCTGAAAAAAGTATTGCCAGATTGAAAGCCACACGTCTAAAAAAACACCCTTTACAAGACTTGTATATAAAGGTCCAATATGGCCTGTATAAGTTGTTACTAATAAATACAAACAAATATCTCTTGTGATAGCAGGGGAGGAGGCCGTAAAAACACCTACCTCATCGATTCAATGGAAAAGCTAGACATAAATAAATGGCAAATTACATAAAATGTACCAAACCGCTGGCCGGACAAACTTTATTTTCTGTTTGGCGGTAAAATGGCGACTTCAGGTTGAGTTTTTTTGGTGTTGGCCTACCTCAGGTCAACGAACAAAAACGGTAATGAATGAAAGCTTGACTGTCTATATTAAGAATTTTCAGGTCAGAAAAATATAACATGGGCCAAACTTGCGTCAATAAAAAAAAAAATTGATTTTAAATGTATTTTTTTAAATGGTCGGACGCATGTTTGACCCATGTACATTTTGTCCGACCAGCAGCTTCTTAATGAAGACGCTCTTATCTTTGTGTTTATTGTAACTACACAGGAATTTTCGACTTTCTCGAAAACGGATTATGGGATTTTAAAACATTTTATAAACATTGTTAAGAATTCTTATTTTGCACATAAAACTCGTTTGTGTCAAATATTTTGGCTTGCAATGCAATAGGCACAAGGAGCAAGTACCTCCGGCCTAGTCGTGCCCATTTATTTAAACAGTTGCAAGAAAAAATAAATAAATTGCACGAATGGGTTGCACGTGCTTGCTCTTATGTGCGGTCGCAGTGTCAAATAAAATTTGAAAAATATTAAGAGGAATTACAAATTTTTATTCGATTTTTGTGACTTGATTATTCCAGAAAAAATTCGTAAAATTGTTTTCAGCGGAATAATTTTAACGCCATTCTAATTCTTGAAAAAATGTGAATCAGTGTGACTTTTTTTTCAAAATCGTAAGAACGGCTTTTAAATAAAACGGGTTTTTCTTAACAACTTCTTTTAAAAATAAATAAAAAATCTATCAAGAATGTCAACTTAAACACAAAAACAATCATCATTAAAAAAAAAAAAATAAAAAAAAAATATTAAAAACAAAGTTTTTCGAAAATATTTTAATGTTAAATTACTTTGGCTTCCTCCATCGTCCTGAATTTTGATTGTAATCGATTAGCCGGTTCTCGAGAAAGTCGAAAAAACCGGTTCTATGGGAGGTACCTTTTTAAGCCCACTATCTTACATTTTTTTCACCAAATCATATACCATACCTACAATAGTACACTGATTATTTTTTTATAAAAAATCTTGAAGACGTTTTCGAGAAAAATGAGCTTTTACTCAACGGTTACCTATATGGCAGGTACCGTTAATATTTGAGCTAAAAAAAAAAATTTGAAAACATCCTGTGTATTATGTCAAAATAACCTAAAGTTCTACATTTGAAGACATGTTTAGGCTGTAGTTAAAAATGCATCCGTACAGACAAACAGAAAGACGGAATTTTGCCAGTAACTCAAATATGTTTCTCTATCATCGTAATGTCATGTTTGGCTGTTATCTCAATTTTTTTCTTCTGCACGAATGCATAACTTGCATTATAGTACCTATAATCCCAAGTGAAAATTAGGGGTGGCAGACAAAATTTCTAAGAGGTCAAAAAATTAAAAAAATAACACATTTTTGGGATAAAAATCAATCACCAACTCTAATTTCGCACTCCAAGCTGTCGGAGGTGTCCTTCTTACTGATCCATCGAACATAAGCTCTGGCGTTGGCACGTACAGGGGGTATGCTACCCCCTGTACGTGCGTGATTGGAAAGATTCTTTAAGTCGAAAAGAAACTGCATATATGCATCAAACCTTGCATCTGCTCAAAATTCTATAGTGAGTACAATTAGGAGGCAAGACTGATATTTTTCGAGGTGGGACATATCTCCCAATTTTGTGTATGCTTTTATTGCTAATTTTTCCTTTAATGGAAACAATGTAGAAAATGTAAAATCGGTCTTATTTCCACTTCGATGGAAATAAAGACGATTGACCTTATTTCACGGCACCGATTCAACAACTGGTTGAAGTAGTCTCTCGAGTCTCTCCAGATGTTTAAAATCGACTGCATATTTACTACAATGTTTCCATCACTATCTTTGGAAGGCCAAGGACGGCTAGTGAAATCTGATGCTGTTGATGTTTGCTCCTGGGAACTACGTATAGATGTTCAGAATACTAGATGAGTACCTTCCGTTAATGTCGACATCTGTTCGACAAACTGTCCTTGTGGATGTCAATTCGAGGGAATTGCTAGCTGTTTAACACCATATTTTTCCTCACTGCAAAATCGATGAGCCTGAATCAGTTTTTGGAGGCGGATTCCTGCAGGCTGTGCTTACCGATTGTAATGGATGTTTTTTTTAAGATCTTGAGAAATTTAAATAATAATAAGAAATATTGTTGGAATGAATTTTTTGTTATTATAATCTGATAGAATTTTATGGCATTTATTTTTAACAACAAATCAGGCAGGATGGCTCGAATTCACCGTAACGGCAGCTCCTTCCTCGTTTCGAAAGAAATAAGGACCGATGATACCACCAGCGTGTAGACCGCACCAAACAGTCAATTTTAATGGATGTAATGGTGATTCGTTAATGGCTTGAGGATTGTCTTCGCTCCATTTAAGGCAATTTTGCTTCTTGACGAAGACTTTTAACCAGAAATGATGGCCGATTATGTTGACCGTAAAAAGTACGAAGTGGTCTATGAACTTGGCGAACAGATTTATTTTTCTCAAAGTGAATTTCCAAAATTTGGAAGCATTGTTTTTGCGTTAAACAAATTATGATGAATTGCCAAACCTTACTGAACAGAAATGTCAACACAGTTTGACCTTCTAAACTGTAAAACCGTAGATAACAATCATCGAGACTTCTCATGGAGCTAAGAAAACACCCTTTATTACCAAAGATGTTCTCCCTCTAAATATATGCGTTAAGATCTCACAATAGGATTTTAATAATAATAATGTTTTTTTTAATTATATTTTTAACTTTGTGGGGCAGCGCGTGGAGGTGATGATGCGATCAATAATATAATTCAATTAATAGATTGTTTCCTTGAAGGTAAACATAATATATGTAACTTATGATTAAATTTGAATAGTATGTAAGTTATTTCACAAGAATTTGTAATTTTTCATTTTTTTCAAAAACTAGCAGATACATATCCACTTGATGACATACCCACGTATTTTTGCTCCAACTCTAGCAATAATTAAAGCTGTAAGAAACAATTTGAACAGTTATACAGATCTCAAAAAATCTGGGTTTGAACTTCAATAACCAAAAAATATATTTTTTCCTTATACATACATCGTTATTCTGTCCCTTTCCCAGTGACAAACCAAAATTCTTATTTTTGACAAAATGACACTGAATTTTTCATAAATTTTGTATTCTATTAGCCAATTTCCCAACCCTTTCCCGGGCAGGTTTCCAACTTCCTTTTATTACATCCGCTGCCAACCAGCCGAACATCCCGGCCATCCAAAACACTAAACTCATTTGAATCAAGGCACATATTTTATGTACTTTTGTATATTTTTTTTTTACTTGAGAAATTCAATTTCCTTTCAGCGGAAAATCTTCCTTAACATTTTAGCATTCGTTCTTCAGTCCATCATCATCATCATCGTCATCGTGCAACACGTTGTAGTATCGGAAACAGTCATCTCAGTATTTATGTGTCGAAACATTCGAGGAGCAAGAAAAAAAATGGAACCTTCCCGCAGAATAGAGTCAACTATTTTCAGTACATTGACTTCATTCTTGGAAAAGGGTGTGTGGGTTCACCAGAGAGTACTAGTACTCCCGCTTCTTTGGGAGTGAAGAAAATATATGTTTCGTCTGTCTTTGATGGGGTAATTCCTGTGTCTTTTGGGACATGCAATGTCCCGGGCTCCTGCCACATACTATTGGCAATATTGCTTTCGCCTTCATGGGGTTATGTGTACCTACGTGTAGTTGCCTTTGGTAATGGGCTTCTCGTATTTTTTAAACTGTCCTTAAAATTGAGTCGTTTAAATTTAGTGTATTTGGTTATTGGTTATCTGTTCATACGTTTTGCGAGTGTGTTCATAATAAAAGGATCATAAAATTCAGATATGTGTTCGTTTTCAATGGCTTGACGTTTGAAGTTTTTTTCGTGTCACTATTTTTGACAGATAAGAAAAAAACATTTCGTGTATCCGTACTTAATATATGTTTTTCGTTTTAAATCTTACAAATCACCGTTAGTGCAAAAAATAGGAAGCACTTTAAACTACTAACATTTTAGCCAATGCTCTCTGGATTGAAATGACGCTTCTTCAGCTAGCTCGTTCTCAATTTAGTTGCCTCAACTTTTGCACTTGAAGTTGTCTAAGGTCCTTTTCTTGGGTTAGTGATCTACCCAAGTCCTGGTTTTTCTCTACCTAAATGCGATGTCCTTCCATAGTGGATTCAAAGATTTTCGATTGAGAGTTTGAGTTTGAAAAAGTGTTAGAAAATTGTGATCGCTTATCAAGGTTTTTTAAAATTCATTAACATTTGTGCTCACGAAATAAATTAAGCTTTTTTTATTCAATTCCAAAGATGTTCCCGAGAAGAAGAAGAAGGTATATATCAAGTCACTGGTAACGTCCTATTTATTTTTACCATCAGTAAGTTCAAGCACTTAACTCGAAAACAGAAAAAAGGAAACTATGCCAAACGACAAAGTCTCAGAAATTGCTTTCGCTTGCCAGTGGATTTTTGTAAAAAAGACAAGAGTCTCATACTATGTACGTATAAACATACAACTATATTCAGGCGCCAGATCCCTCCAGGACATTGCCTAATCAATTAAATCCAAACAGTGCCATTGATTTCATTGATTCAGCTAACACTTAAAACGAACGAAGGACCCAGCAGAGTGAGCCTTTGCACGGTCTACTTATTTAAAGAGGGTGAAGTGATTGAAGGGATATGGTTAGTCGGGCGTCTGAATTCCGTTCCTTTTGGCTGCTCCATTGAGTTTGAATCCGATTGGGTGGAATTTTAATTCTTTTTTTTGTGCATCAATTGGAAATGAAGAAAGGAAACTCTGTTTAAGCTAGAGGAACAATATAATATTCTTTGAATTTCCTTGAAATGGACAAAGGTCAACTTATAAACTGAAGTTTTTGAAGCCATTATTTTTGATTTGGATCTGGCAATTCATAAAAGAATTAGGTGAATAGGATTGTTTTTAACTATTCATGGGAAAAAGGATTTTCGTGCTCATATCAGTGTTGCCAGACCATTAGGGAGCAATGTTATTTGGTAAGACGTTTCAATAGTGTAAGAGAATCACTTTTATTGTTTTTTTGAAATATGCATTTTCGTAATATGTACCTTCTTTATTTAATAAACACCCTGTTATTACACAGTACCAAAATTACATATATTAATTTATGTACGTTCTTTAGACAACCATTTGTACTTATAAGTACCTAAATGTTAACGTTATAATCGTATGATGTTAAGAAAAAAGTTTCGTATTCAGTTGTCTGTTATGTTCTCTTATTTTATTGTCAATCGTGGAAGAAACATCTTCAGACAAATTTGGTTTGTCTTTTATTTTAAATTGTTTAGTAGTTCAGAGTCCTTACAATAAAATTGAAAAATTAAGACTTTGTAACCTTAAGAGTTTATATCATGGGTTTTGGTGTCTAATAATACAATTTTTTACTTGCGATTTTAACACTATAATGACAATCAAACATTACATTAAGATTATAGGAATACATATTTGAGTTACTGGCAAAATTCTGTCTGTATGTCTGTACGGATGACCAACAGTTCCGCTCACCACATCTGGCTACCTCATCAAGCTTAAGAGCAACAAAGTCGCCAGAGCCGAAGGCCTAGCTGCGGAGCTCTTCAAAGCTGCAGGTGACGGCTTGGCTATGCACCAACTCATAAGCAAGATATGGTTAGCAGAAAGCATACCCGACGAATGGAATCTCAGCATAATTTACATCAGTCTCCTCTACATCGCCTACCAGATCTTTTCTGCTGTATTGTGTGAACCCCTAAAGCCATTCGCAAATAACCTGATAGGTCCATATCATATCAGTGCGGTTTAAGGTCAGGAAATTCCACTATGAACCAAATATTCACAGTACGGCAGATCTTCGAAAAAACCAAAAAACTTTAAATCGATAGCCACCACGATAACCATTTCAAAGCCGCGCATGACGGCATTTATAGAGACGTGTTATATAGAGCAATGTGGAGTTTTAACATCCCTGCCAAACTCGTCCGCCTGTTTAAAATGACGATGGAAAACGCACGCCGTCACGGTCGGTAAAGACCTCACCGACACTTTTGAAGTCAAAAAAGGGTTTAGACAAGGCGATGCACTGTCATGCGACTTTTTCAACACCATACTTGAAAGAATAGTGCAGAACTCTCACGCCAACACCAGAGGCACGATCTTTCAAAAGTCCTTCCAATTACTCGCATACGCCGACTATATTGACATAATCGGAAGAACACAGCGTGATGTCAGTAGCGCTTTTGTGAGTATTGAGACGGAAGCGGCGAAGATGGGTTTAGCAGTCAATGAGGGCAAAACCAAGTATATGCTGTCATCAAGAAGAGACACCCAACATCGACGCTTGGACGAAACATCACGATAGACAGCTATAACTTTGAGGTAGTTAAGGACTTTGTCTACCTGATGGGCTCCGCTATTAACTCAGACAACAACACCAGCGCTGCAATCAAACGAAAAATAACTCTTGCCAATCGCTGCTTCTTCGGGTTTAGAAGGCAATTGAGTAGCAAAGTCCTCTCACAGGCAACTGAATTGTCCCTTTATAAGACCCTCATCATCCCAGTACTGGTCTATGGTGCAGACGCATGAACGTTGTCAAAAGTGGATGAGGACGCTTTAGGCTGTTTCGAGAGAAGGATTCTCCGGTTGATTTTTGGTCCCATATGCATAAACGGAGAGTGAAGAAGAAGATACAATGAAGAACTTTACCGGCTGTACAGCGAAACACACCTAGCCAAAAGAGTAAAAATTCAACATCTCAAATGGCTGGGTCATATAGAGCGGATGGACATCAATGCTCCGGCCCGGAAAATCTTCGAATCTCTGGGGTGGGGACGGCGGCGGCTCAGTATAGGAAGACCGAGACTCAGGTGGCGCACACAAGTGGAAGAGGACCTCAACCGACTCCACGTGCGAAACTGAAGACAGCTAGCTAGGGACTGAGCTGGCTGGAGAAGCTTGTTGGTTGAGGCCCAGGTCCACCACGGACTGTAGCGCCACCTAAGAGAGAGAATAGAGGAGCAGATAGAAAATTACCATATATTTAATCGAAAAATTATTTATTATTTCTGGACTAGATTACCACCCGAGACCCGACATTGCTCGGCTATACCATACATTTTCGACAGAAAACGACCCCGTGGCACTACCATGTAATCAAAATAGCCTTAGGTACTTCTTCCAAAATTAGTTGTCTGCTTGTGAAACGACCCCATTGGCACCAAGAGGTGATTAAAATAGCCTTATTCAAAATAAAGTTGAAGTGTCCTTTACTCCAAGCAATGCGTTTCACCTAAGCATGAACGGTGAGCCCAACAGTTAGACCATTCATGCTCTACTAAGACGCACAATTAGGTCGATGGTTACCCACTCTTTATAAAAACCATTGCACAACGCAATGGTGAATTATATTCTTAGGGAACTTTGTTTAAAGGTAAACACCTAAACACCTAAAATAGCCTTAGTTACTCCTTACAACGTCAGCTATATGCCTGCGAAAGTCCCGTCAAAATCGGTCTATATATAAGAATTTTCGAAAAAAAAACGACCCCAGCGGCACCTATTGGGTAATTTTAAAGGCACTCCCTTGAATATCAGCAATCTGCCATGCAAAATTGAATTTTCAAAGTGTGGATAGTGGGACTTATGTTATGAGCTTTTAACCTTAATAAGCTGGTCTATTATGACCATGTGCTTCTAGTGATCAGCTTCTAAAAGGAATGGTTGAGACTTGAGAGTATAAAGCACCGTCACTCCAATACAATTTATTTAATTTAATGTAGAACCTTGAACTTGACCTTGTTAACATTCAAGTGTTAAAAGTGTTTAAATCATGATTTCTTAAATATTTTTTTTAAGGGCGAACTTAAAGCAAACCCTTTCAAGCCGAATCAGAAGGTTCATTAACATTTTTACTGCCAAACAATTTGCTCAAACCAGTGAGTTCCAAAAGTATAAAATAAAATGGTCCACCTAATACCATCATAAATTCCCAAGTCATACAGAAATCAGGATTTAATGTCCTTTTGACGATGTCTCGGTTGTTTGGTTTGTTTTCAATTTCAATATCCAAAACAAAGCATTCAAGAGTACAGTCCTCCCCATCATTGAATCCATATTACGATGTGTCCTTTTACTATTTCCTTCGAGATTAAGGAAGCAACACTAACAATATTTTACAGATTCTTCCATCTCCCTTTGAAACGACTTAATATGGTGGATGCCCCGGGACAAGATTGCAACAACAGAGTAATTCTAAACTAACGTTTGGAGGATAAGCCTCCCGCAGAGATCATAAATCACGAATTGATGCATTTATTAGACGAGAAGACTAGTCAACTCAGGGATTCAAGAAAAAACCGTTATTTATATTGTAAACGCTCAATTTGGCGTGTTAGCATCTTTAATCCCTGAAAGACTGTATCTGTTTGGAAGTACGAATGTATTTCCTCCCAAAAAGGATGTTGCTGATGGATTTGAGGAAGAAACACGCACTCTAACAACTGATGACATCGTGAACCCTCAAAAAAAAAAAAACGATAACACCACGAATGCGGAACAGATAAGACGTGTCGCCCCTAATTCCCATTTTTATACCACAAAAACAAGGACTTTTTAGGCGGTCGCCAAGCGATGGTATAAGGGAGAAAAAAAAACATAAGTAACGTTCCTTACTTATCCTGCCATGATTTATGTATTTGCCAATGCAAAAACCATGAGAATCTTGAAATCCAGACACGTGCCTGAGAGGAAAGCATGTTCTGACAATTCTTCTAGGAATTTTATGTGCAGCAGATGAATTTTTCAAAAGTAGGCGGAGGAGTACGAGTGCTTTAGCAGTCGACAAATGACATCTTCTCTTGCCTTTCATACATACATATGTGCTCTTGTTCCAGATCCTTCCCTGTGCTACTTGCAGAATAGCCGGATGGCATTATGTACATTCTGCGTTTGAATTTTGAAGAATTCAGCATTTGTTACAGCTGAGTTGTTGTTATGAGTGTGTTCTGACAATTGACACATTGTTCGGTTTGGAGATTCCTTAATAGATTCCTTCAATCTCTCTGGTTTGTTGTTCTGCCAGTTCTTCCGAGTTGATGTAGCAAACGAAATGGGTTATCAGATTAGGCAGAATGGAGAGCTTTTTGGTGCGTCAAAGAGGATTACTTATAAATAGCAATCTTAATGTAAAATCGCTTAGAGTGTCAACCACGGCAAACAGATGTGGTCTGCCGGATTTTGGAAGTTATTTTAAGAGTGGTTTTTTGATGAATGTTGATCGTCCAAGAAGTGTTAGCAACTATAGCCTTTGGGACACAAATTTTTCAATGGGATTTCAACACTGTTTAAAAAAATCGCAGAGCACCAGCAACGTAAAGTCGATGAGATTAAAAGATGTTTTAACAGGAAAGAGGTGCGAAACTTCAGCATCAGGTTTCACTAGCCGTCCTTGGCAATGCAGAGATGGGGATGGAAACATTGTTGTAGATACGCAGTCTATGTGAACCATCTTGAGAGACTACTTCAGCTGGTTGTTGAATAGCGATGTCGGCCAATATCCCACCAATGATCGATCTGGGCCAGTCAATATAGATAACCCGACCTAAACGAGATGACAGTAGCAGTAGCTATTGCCTGACTAAAACCAACAACTGGTGCGGATGGGCTACAAGCAGAACTTTTTAGACACACTGGAGGTGATCTGGTCAGGTGCATTATACTAACCAAAATTTGGTCGGAGGAAAGTATGCCAGATGATTGGAATTTCAGTACTATCTGGCCGATCAAAAAAAAAAAAACCGCTACTCTGCACCAACTATAATTAGAGAAAAGCTTTTAAACTTCGCTATAAGATCCTATCCAGTGTTTTATGTGAACGTCTTAAGCCATTAGTTGACGGAATAAAAGGTTTTTACCAAACAAACAAATTGATGTGATAGCAAGAACAAAGCGAGCGGTAACCGATGCTTTCACTTACATGGAGTCATCAGTAGAAAGCGAAATAGGGGTGATTTAAATCGAGGACAAGACTTAGTATAACCTTTCATCAAAAAAGTCCAATCCTGCCACCGACATGGTCTAAAGGTGAAAATTGATGGGTATAACTTTGAGATAGACTCAACGTTAGGTTGGATTTGGAGTGGTTCCAAGCTTTTTAACTTTTTTCTTCCAAAGGACTGGGCCTATTGCCAAGACGCTTAAATTCTTCTGTTGATCTATATTCTAACCCTTCCTTTAGACATTGTTCCTTTGCGGTTCCAAGTTTCAAACATTAATCTTGTCTACTCCCTGTGCCCTGTCCAAAGCCTTTAAATGAATGCATCGGTCGAATACTTTTAGACTTAAGCTTGGACTGACTTCCCTTGTGGTTCCAACCTGTATAACTTCCTTTATTTGCAGAGGACAGCCATGCTTTGACGTGATAACATCTTATAAATCGATGACACGCTACACATACGAAATACCATGACTCATGCTGACAAGAAATACAACGCGTTACTTGTTAACGCTTTAACGCGTTACTTTGGTTATTTCAACCAAATCGCAAACATATTCAAAACACCAGGCGAACATGGAAAATAACAGGCAAATTCCCAAAATAATAATAATTCCACTCAAATTCAAAAAAGTACAAGAAGAGAAAAAGAAATACCAAATGGGCGGGGTTTTGTTAAAGTAGAAAGTACATGTAGATAATGGTGTGTGTCTGTGTGGATTTAACGAGAGGTTTTGTGGGTAATTTTTTTGGTGACTTGAATTGTGACAAAAATCGATCGCAACAGTATTCTGAGCACCAGCTTTGTATATAGAACCTATAGTACTACCATCAGTGTTCGAAAACTAGCGCCATCTAGTGCGTCTACATCTCCCTAAAGTTTTTTTTCTGAGTGGAGACTGCAACGTAGACTTTTAGTCGGGGAAATGTACTCAACACATATGCAATGTTAGAAAAAGACAGAACGACAAAAAGTAATAGCAGTCAGAAGGAAACAAACCATGAACACTTTTTCATGTTATTTCATTACCATTTTCTTAAAATAAGCGATAATGAGAGAATGAAAGATAGTTATTTAGACAGGTATGTGAGGAGTTTTCATTTCTGCCTTGAAAATACATTGTTTTTGGGTGTTTTTTTTTTTTTTAAATACGGCAACAGGATGAAATTTACCTTTTTAACGATTTTTGTTGAAATTTGATATTTGGTTTGGTTTTTTTGTGTACAATTTTGAATGGTTACCATGTTTGATTATAATATAAATTTTTTTAAGTCTGCAAAAATTTTATTAAAGTTGAAGTACCTACCTAGTTACTTATTTTACAAATAAGACACATTGTTTGCATATGTTTGTAACTATGTTATTGCTTTAGAGTATATTCACTTATCACGTCAAGAAATCTAGTACTAAATATACTACTAACTACCAAATATAGTACTAAATCTACTACTTACTACAAAATATAGTATTAAATATACAACTAAGTACTAATTCTAGTACTAAATATACTACGATAGTACTAAAATCTAGTACTAAGTACTAACAATCTAGTACCAAAATACTATTGTACCAACAACATAGTACCAACTGGCACCAGTTTTATATTTAACTAGCGTTCGAAATTGAACAATATATATTAAAACTTTAAAAAGTCGAATCCGAATATGGTTGATTTTGGTATATGAAATACAGAAAATACAGAAATAACTAAATTTCTTGAAAAATGCAAAATCCAAAAAAATAATTAAAGACGCACAATATTGGTTTGTTTACGAAAAATCAAAGGGAAATCCACTAATTTTTGTTTCCCTTACTCTGCCATACCATATGGTCTAGTGTCACTTTTTTAACCTTTCACTCGTACTTATTATTCATTATTCCTGCAAATGCTTGTAATCATTCTAACTCATACGTTTCTGAAAATATAACATACTACATACATACATATAACCTACTCTTTCATCACTATATTTCTTTCTACTCTCCAAAACCCATACAAATGTAAATCGTGTTAAGCAAAAAGCTATTGCAGCGACGTGGTGGCTCTACCTCGCTTAACTAGAAGCTGCCTCATGATATTACTATAGGTTCTATACACAAAGGCACCAGGCGAACATCAGATATATGTACATATTTGTGTTTGTATGTTTAAATATAGTTTTGTCCATTGTATATGAACTGCTATAGTACTATCATGGTGACATGTGGACCGTGGCGCTCCAAGCGGCTCTAGGTAAAGTTAACTCGGTAAATTGAAAGAGGCAAACGCGGCGAACAAAAAGAATTCTAAGAGTAACTTTGTGAACATGTACTTTGCTCTTTGCAGTTTGCAGTTTACATAATTATATACAATGATGCGAGCATAGTTTTTTTTTGCACAACTGGATTGCTTCACACAAGCAGGGTGACGAGATGGCTAGTTTTAAAAAAGGAATGACAAAAAAAGAAGAAAAACGATTTTTGTAAATGAATGGTATATGTTTAAGCTGGTTGAAAAGTTTATTTTGAATTTTATATTTTTTTCATATACAACTTTCGAGGGTAGGTAGAAATTTAGGTATTTTCCTACATACACACCAACATAATGTGTATATTTACGTAGGTATACTTGTTATATTATCTTTGATAAAATGTTCAGCTAAATTCTGGTTGATCGGTCGGTCGTAGGTGTGATAGATGGAGTGAACGAGGGTGAGGGAGATCCTAACAAGGAAAACTTAATAAGCACATGTGTATGTGTATTGTGTATATCCTGTTCTCGGTGACGGTGAACAACCAAGAGAATCGACAATGATTTTATATTTTGAATTTTCATTTCATTGGCTTCGTTATCGTTGATGTTGAAGTTTATGCAGAAGTAGCTTTGTGATTATATTACATTACGATGATAGAGAAACATATTTGAGTTAATGACAAAATTCTGTGTGTCTGTCTGTAGGTCCGTCTGTCTGCTTGTCTGTCTGTCTGCTTGTCTGTCTGTCTGTACGGGTGTATTTTGGACTGTAGCCTAAATGTTTGGGCCAATCGCCTTCATACCTATTTAGATTTTAAGGTTATTTTCACATTCTACAGAGGAGTTTTTTTCAATTTTTTTAAACTCACAAAAATTAACGGTAGGTACCTGTCATATAACCGTAGGTAAGCATTATGTTTTGGAGAAAAAAATTAATATGGTGGGCTAAAAACGGTACCTCCTATAGCACCGGTTTTTTTTCTTCGATTTTCTCGAAAATAGGTGATACAATGACAAGCAAAATTGATAATCGAGAAGATGTAGTTAGCTTGAGTTTTTGAGTTGAGTTGTTTTCTTGATTGAAATTTTTGCATTCAGTAGGTAATCGAGTATTTTTTTTTATTTGTTAGTTGTTTTTGCATGTTTATGTGTTTATCAAAGGCGTCCTTATTATTTATTCTGTATGCTGCATGCTGTGGCTAGACTAGGGCTCAACCGAACAATATAAAACAAAATTTGGGGGAAAATATTAAACAAATAAAATTTTTATGAAATCAAAAAAACACTATTCATAACGTTTTTTTTGGAAAAAATGTTGTAAGCCATCTTATTTCTTTTGCTGTTTTCTATTTTATAAATTTTTCATTTCAAGATCGTTCGACCAGTTTTTTGAAAAACTTTTCGAAAACATTTTAAATTTTTTTGAGTTTGTCAATTTAAAGAAATGTATAGTTTATTTTTATACTAAGAGAAAAAATAAAAAAAAATCAATAGATTCGTTTTCAAAATATTCGAAAAAAACAAAATAAGTTTTTTTAAGAAAATATAAAAAATTAAAAAAAATGTTTTTGAAAATTTTAATAAACAATATTATTTAAATCATAAAACACTACATATTTTGAAAATGTTATCAAAATCCGTCAATCAGTTAACGAGAAAGTCTGATTTTAAGAAACCGGTCATATGGTAGGTACCGTTATAAAACTTTTTCTGAAAAAATCATTAAAACTAAAAGATAAATTTTGCATAGAAAACACTAGGTATTCAGAAAGTCTTATCAAAATCATAGGAGCCATTTTAGAGAAAAATAAGTTTTTCATTAAAAGTTATATGGCAGGTATCGGTAGTTTTTTATTTTTAAATATATATAAATATATTTTAGTGTAAGATTACTTACGCTACTTACATTTTCCTGAATATCAATTTTGGTTGTAATCGGTTACCTTACCAGTTCTCAGGAAAGTCAATGCCAAAAAAAAACTCCTATGGGTGGTACCAGTTTTAGCCCACCGTCAAATTTTTTTTAACCAACATTTAATGCACGTTGATTTTTTACATACAAAATTCTTGGAGCTGTTTTTGACAAAAATAAGCTTTTACTTGACGGTTAGGTATATCGCAAGTAACGTAAATATTTCAGCTAAAAAGAAATTTAAAAAATCCTATGTCGAATGTCAAAATAAACTTTTATTCCAAATTTAAAGACGACTGGCCAAACCGTTTAGTAGACGGATAGAATTTTGCCAATATGTTTCTCTATCATCGTAATGTTAGATTGTTATCTCAAATTTTTTTTCTGCACGAATGCATAACTTGTACTTAGTACCTACCTATAATTGAAAGTAAAAATTAAACAATTAGGTATTACAAATGTAAAAAAACCCGTGGTATTTTTAACAATTCTAAAGAAGATTAGTTCAAAGAAATACTTTGGTTTAACTATAAATTTCTCTCCCGCGAGCTAAGCTGGGTAGGTCAACTATTACCTACCTATTATATAAACCTCAAACAAACAAAAGATCTTTGTTACTATAAATCAATAATATAATATAATATAATAAAATAATATATAAAATAATAATATAATCGATCAATAATAATATAAATCAATTTAGAAACAATTTTTGATTGAATTTCTGAACATAGTTCATTCAGATAGGTACCTACATATATGTACATATGTATGTACCTATATGTATATGTAAGTACCTATCTGAATGGAAAGCAAACTTCAAAGCAAAAATCCATCCACTGCAAGGACGTTTGTATCTTTGTATAAATACAGCAAAAAGTAAGTTTGTGTTTAAATTTCAAGAATGAATGTGTACATTATTTGAAGACGACAACCTTCATAATAGTAAAAAAATTGAAAATCCTAAAACCTAAAGAATTCGAATCAAAAGTCTGGTCAATGATGTTATATGTAAAAATATGACAAATATGTATGTAGGTAGTGCTCGTACAAAACTTGAAATTCCTAAAAAACTCAAATCAAAAGTCTGGTCAATGACCTACGCATGTATAAATACTTATGTAAGAACCAGTTCTCATATTACATATTCCATATAAAAAAAACGTAAACAATGAAAATGTTCGATGGTGTATAAAACTATTCGCCTCAGCTAAGCGAAACCATTGTATATAAACTTCAAAACTGCTAGCAGTTTATATACATATATACAATGAACAAAACAAAATACTGAATTATTTCATGTTCTCCTTCTGTTTTTTCTTCCTCACATTGCACATGCGCAATAAACTAAGCACAAAGCATAACACTAAAAACCATGCTCCCCTACACTAGCACTCCAAGCGGCTCTAGGTAAAAAGATTTTTTCTCGTCTCATGATAGTACTATAGGCAATGTATATACAATGGTTTTGTCCAGGGATTGTTCCTGTGAATGTTTGGTTCCGTTAGAATTATTTTCGCATTTCACATTAAAGCATGGGCGTAGTAATGCGCGCCAAACACCGCCAGTTAAATATAATACTGGTGCCGATTGGTACTAGGTTGTTGGTACAATAGTATTTTTGGTACTAGATTTTTAGTAGATACTTTTTATTAGAATTTAATATTACTGTATTTTTTGGTACTAGATTAAGTACTACATTTAGTACTTAGTGGTAGATTTAGTAGTAATTTGTTATTTAGGCTAAGATAAACGTCTAGGAGTATATTGGTTCCTACTGATGAGCTAAACCAGTATAGTTTAGCGAAACGTTTATAATTGTACAATGTTTGGAAAAATTCAACTTTTAATTTTTATTATTTAAAATTATTTTCTATATATTCATAATTTCTTGTGGAATTGTGTATTCCACAATATATTATAACTGTTGGTATCATCAATGTTTTCTTATGACGTTATCATGTAAAATTATCTTCCGTAAACTGACTTTACAGACAACCAATTTTTTTTGTATTGAAAATAAAATTCATAAAATTGTTTGCAAAATTTTCATTTCAAATAAAAATAATAATGTAAATAATAATAAAAATAGTTTATACTTTATAAGATTTATTTAAAAAAGTTTAGGAAAAGCCTAGTTTTAACCCAATGGTAATAAGATCAGTAAAAGTCCTAAAATTTCACGCAAATATTGTTTGCTTTTCAACAGTATTTGATTTTCAACTCCACTTCCGTCAACTAAATTGTCCATTAAAAATTTCAAGTAGGTTTAATTTTTCCCAAATTCCATCATTTCCCTCTCTTAATTAAAAAAATACCACTTTGCTAACTCAAAAAACAAACCAAAATAATCATACAAATCTAAACAAAGCACCACTAACATTCAGATAGCATACTTTCGAAAATATGTAAAATATCCAATTTCCTTTGCATCCTGTTACAGACTGCCGCATGTCCGGCCTTAAGTTCGGTATCTCCGCAATGGAATCAATATTTCCTCTGTCATCGTTCACACTGACATCAATGTGTGCGTTGGGCATTTTAACCAAAACTGCCGTGTTCAACGCCCCAAAATCTAAAATATTTAAATAATTCCCCCTCAATACATGCGTCTGAAATATTCATGTTAGATAGGCCATAACGAGATTCTATTGTACAGTCCAGTAGTTCGTGGATCAGGCAGATGTGGCGCGGCTGGCACGAAAATGCGTCAGCGGAAGTTGCGGGCCCGCCATTGCAGCCACTTGCATATACGCAATCACAGGAAGCTATTTAGGAAATAACTTGGTTTTGGCCAGCGTAATGTATTATTGTTGTCCTTTAAGAACGTAGTCTATCCGTTGGGGATGACAATGGGAATTGTTAATATTGAATTTAGTATATGGCAGCTACTATTTTGTTGTTGTATGGGATGCTGGGCTACTGAGGACATGCAAATTGGAATTTATTCCCGATTCGGAATAATGTAATAAATTAAATGTTTTCAACAGCTTTAAGTGGCTCCAGATGCTGTTGCGATGTCATTTGCTTACTTATGCTGAGTCCAACATAATGTTAAGTTGCAATTGCAATACAAATTTGCATTCGTTTTCATGTCTCTGCATTGAGAAAGGATAATTGCAGGATAAGAGGATGAGGGGGGAAGGATGCGAAACGATTTATTTGGGATGCAATGGCTGTGATTGGATAGCATTAGGCTTTGAACACGATTTTCCCTTAGGGTTTGTAATGAGCCTGACAACTTATTGGTTTTGATTGCAAGAGCTGACGTAGCTTTGACGTGTAACTGTGACCCGTGGTTGATATTTAACAAGGACGAAATGATTTTGATTATTTAAGCCTGTTTTGTTCTGGAGCAATTACAAAACTTGGACTTTTGATGAATTTAAATTTTTTCAAAGGCTGAATGAACAAAAAAGTTGTTAAAAAAAACCGTTTTATTTAAAAACGGCTCTAACAATTTAAAAAAAAAATCACACTTTTTTCACATTTTTTAAAGAAATAAAATGGCGTTTAAATTTTTCCGCCGAAAACTATTTTACGTACTTTTTTCAAACAATCAAAAGTCAGAAAAAATCGAATATAATCTTTGAAGTATAATCAGGTAAGTTGTTAATTCGTATTTGCAAATACTAAATTATTGGAGATGTGAATTTAATTCGTTGTTTTAAATTTAATTCAATAAAAATTTAATTATTATAGTTAAAAAGTGACGAAAATGGAGTCTTTTGAAGTTTTTGACTGTGCGACAAGAGATTCTGTGCAAATCACTTGAACTGCAGACAAAGCTGCCAGATCACAATCGGGTAAGTTTTAATTTTTATTAATCTGCAAATGCTTGTACTAAGTTTCAGCAGTTCGTTCCAGATGACAATTACTTAATTCAGCTGCTTAACCAGGAAGAAGAAAATCTCCGTACAAACATCGCTATAAGCGACAAAGAATCAACTTCGCAAGGTAAATAATATGTTTTGTTTAGGTTGTAGCTCAAATTTTTTTATGTTGTTAAGGAAAAAGGTGGGATGACTCAGCGACACTGCTTCTTATTTCCCTAATAAAAGAAACTAAAGGGAACGTAGGACAAAAGTTCAAGTTCAAGACGTGCAAGAAGCAGGCGGAATTCATTGCGGCGGCGATGAGGAAGAAAGGGCACTATTTTTCAGCTTCTCAAGTGGATAATAAGTCCAAGAGTCTGGAAAAGAGTTTCCGAAATGTCACCAACCACAACAAACAAAACGGGGAACAACAGGATGACTTCTCCATTCTATAAGTACGTTGTACATAAATTATAATATAATGATATAATGACTTTTGTCTCTGTAAGATTTTTATTCCGAGAGTGTCTTCAAAAATAATTTATAAAGTTGTTGTTTTATGGATTTTTTTTATTTTTGTTTTATTAGTATTCAGTTCATTTACATGAGTATTATGTTTATTTATATTGTGTTGTTTAAAATAAATATTTTATTCTTAAAAACGAAATTTTATTTTTTGTAAAAAGGTGCACCTATGTATAGTACTTAAGCAAAGAGCGTATTGGAAATTGCATTTCTTTTGACTTTCCCGGCAGCATTATCCTGAATTTCACCGATGGTTTCTGTGACACCTTCCTCTGTTCCCAATCTGTCTACATCGATTTTGAGGATGGAAAGCTCACTTTCATTGCAAAGGTCGTGTAAAACACAACACGTTCTTGTGTCCAGAATCACTTACCAATAATGCCTGGGAAACAATGCTTTACCTCAAAAGTCCGACTACTTTGCGTCTTCTTCTCAGTCGTTGGCCATTTTATCACCTGGTCATTCAACGAGCTGAGAAAATAACCCACTCGCATTATAATGACATGAATCGTTGAGATTGCCACATCGAAACGATCTAAAATGTCCCTAAATGCACAGGCTTCGCGACCAGCAAACCAAATGAAAATTGCCAAGTTTTTGTCGGCGCTTATGACTTTGGCATGGTCAAGCGACTTGTAATCCTTGCACTCCGAATACAAATTTGCCAAATAATTAAAAAAGATTTCTTGAGACACAAAAATGAGTGATGAATTCCTTTTCGGTGTAGGTGGGAACTACTTTTTCGAAGTAAAAGGGAATACTGTGCATTTTTTGCCTTTCATACACTTCTTCACTATCACTACTTCCACTGCTTTCATCGAAGTTACTGTTGAACTCATCATCATCCGATATTATATTTAATAACAAGCCAAAATTATGCGTATTAATTTAAGGGTCCGAGGTGCGAATAGTGAATGATTAGGAAGTCGAAGTTTATTAATTAATAAAGGATTATTAAATTTTATACCTTCAATAAGTTTATGTGATATGTCAGTAACTTAATTGACAGCCTTTTTGTGTTTTTTGAAATTAAAAAACCCAGGTTTTTTGACAACTCTTGGAGCTATTATAAAGAGAGAAATCTACTGCCTTCTTTTGACAATGCCTACCAGCTGAACTGTCATCTCATTGATCTTTTCCGATAAGTATAAACAAAACACAATGCTTCAGAAAGAAGACATTGAATTATATACAAAAGGGACAACACATTTGAAGGTGTTGGGGGATGGAACGTACGAAAGATTTCCCTCTTTATTGAGTGGCTTCGTTTCTTTTTAGTAGAAGTTTTCTTAATTCAGTATCGCCAGACGCTACTGTTTTGAAAAAAGCTCGCCCATACCAGTACTGATATTTTTGTATTTTTGTCCCTTCTTAATTCCACTATTGTTAAGCTTGAAAGCCATACAAATCTCCAGAAACAAGTTATTCTACAACATTCTTTTACAAATGTTTTCAGTTTTTTTCTTCATCCAAATCAACTGTCAAATAAAAATTGACAGAAAAATTCAGTCAATGACAGTTACATGAACAAAAGTCAAATCTTATTTAAGAAATAATGATTTCATGGAACTCATTATTACTTTCCAAAAAAAAAACAAAGTTTTTACTTGAATAATAATGCTTTGTATTGATACAAATATTTTACATTTTGATTGACATTTACTCGCCCGACTTCAATTGCTTTGACATTGATTTATCACTAATTTGACAGAAGCGATTTATTTGAGATATAGCGATGTCTGCTTTATGTTTATGTCCTTCTTTCACATCTTTTATCTGAAGCCCGGCAAAAAATAAAACTTAATCAATTATTTAAACCCCATAACCGTGTTAGAATCTCATGGGCTATGAGGTACTCAAGCAACCGATAATTCCATTAGAAGTTGTATAATTTCAAAAGAAAGACTTGAAAATTAAATCATTTATGACCATCTCATCATCGTCGCGTCAAAATAAACAACAATTCAGCCATATGCAGTGGAGAGTAGTATTCAAAATAACCATTAGACGATGGAGGAGATTTGTTTTGTTGTTTCCAAGAAAGCATCCTTGAACATTCCAGTCGCCATACAGTTCTACAACTTTACCTCCTGGCTGTTATAATTTTCGTTGCTCTTGCTTTGGGAATCCATCAATTTTCAAAATATGCATTCTGTAGCGAAACATTGTATTTGTATTATCCTTGAGTGTGCAACGGAAAAGGATGGGTACATGACATTGCATTATGCAACTTCAATTCAATACTCGACAAAACATAAAGTGACATCGGATGCATCCGTTGTGTTGCTTAAATGCATTCTTTCCCCTCCCTATCTGCGGAGATGTAGCTTTTCTATTGCTTCTCACTGGGCTAAGCACAAATTGAAATCCTTTTTTGAGCACGCCAGTCTTAAGAGATGTGAATTAATGTGGGACTTTAAATAACATCGCATGCTGTGTGCACATAATGTGCTACGAAGAAAAGGAGTGGAGAAACCTTGAAAAAGACATTTAAATTGTTCCAATGGGACAGGATCCTTGAAAATGACCCATAAAATGGATGACAAAAAGTCCATTAAGCTGTCCACAAATTACAAAACAATTAGCGACATCTGTGGGTAAATATTTTAATGGTTGGATGCAGGCTGGCAGAAACACTGGTCGTAACGTTTCTTCTCCCAATTGAAGGGCATCCTTCAAATTAGGCATCTGGCGTTGGTAATTGTTTCAAGAGCTTTAGAACAGTGTAAGATAAGGAAACTGTTTATTCTTCTTACGATTTTTTTTTTAATTTTAGTATGATTTCCAAATTGGAGTTTTTGAGGACTTTAAAGAAGCTATACGATACCGAGTTTCGTGTCATGTTTGCAAAATAAAAAATGGGAACGACTGGGTCGCACGTACTTGCTTACGTACATTGGAAACCAAGATCTTTGACAGAAACAAGTAACATTTACGTTGAAAATAGCACAGTTTGAAGTTATAAAAAGTATCAAAACCACAATTCTTAACGGTTTTTAGTAAGAATCAAGTATGCCATCACACGTCTTAAATAACAAAGAATTTATGAAAAAAATATTTTGAAAATTGTAGGACCGGTTTTGATAAAATCCTGTTTTTTATTTTTAGTTTTTTGAATTTTTTTTGTTTAAATTTTGGTATGCAGTTTTTTAGAGTTTATTAATATACATGTGGATATAAAATTTATAATATATTTTTTTTTGATTAGTTTTAAAAATATAGATTTTTCAAAAAAAAAAAAAAAAAAAAAAATTAATTTTTATTAGAAAAAAAAGTTATTAAAAATTTGATATGCAGAATTAATAAGGCTACTTAGGTCTTCTCAAATATCAAATTTTACAGAAATCCAAATAACCGTTACCAAGAAAACCCAAAATTAAAAAACCGTTATATGCACCTCGTTATGCATACTGACAGACAGACAGACAGACATATTTTCTCGATCACTTTTTTAGACTTCTCTATAATCGTAATGTCGTGTTTGATTGTTATCTCAATTTTTTTAATATTCACGAATCCAAAACTTGCCTTATAGTCCCTATAATCGCAAGTAAAAAGTGTCGTGTCCAGTAATGACACCTAATTAGGAGCTTATACATATGTAACCTGCTGCTGCTCAGAGTCATTAACTTAATACGTTTCAGATCCAGCTTCAACCTAATCTGATAAGCTTAGTATTGATGCTTGTGAATTTGTTGTTTATTTCTTCCATGGCATGAGTATTAGTTCACTTGAAGCGATATGAATATACGAAGGTTTACTTTATTAGTTGAGATTTTTGTTGTACTACCTTTCCAAGTAAATTCATCAACTTTATATTTTCCTAAGGACGTCTATGAATCCTGTCACTCAAAACTGGTCATGTCACCTAAAAGAGGTAGGTGTTGGCTTTTCTGGCATCTCCATGAGAAATAATCGACAGTTTTGGACCTTCACCGAGTTTCTAGAAACAAGACGCGGTTTTTGAGCCAAGATATTCCGTGTCTTCAGTTATACTTTGATGAATCAATATTTTACTTTTTATATTTGGATAAGCTACATAGCGGCTTTTCTAAAACGGATTCCAGAATCCATTGTCTTAGTGCCGCTATGGGTAAACTAAGACACACATTGTTTACTCACCATTCCATCATTATCGAGAACTATGGTGGCCATTGATATACAAAATCATACAAAAATCGCTTTACTGAAAAATGGGAAAGTCCACAAAACGCCGTTGGAAAGGAAGCTCCCAATACCCAAATGTACTTCTGGCGCTCAGCTTCTATCAGAATCATATGTAAATAGTTTAAATAAGGTCTGAAAGTTATCGGGTAAAACTCAATTTAGCCTATAGTTTCAATGAATTGACAAATATTCTATTTTGACATTAATATTGCACTTCATTAGCATTATTATAGGAATTCAGTGGCAAAATCAATCTAAATTCCCCTAAACAAACAACATGGTTGCCCATAAAAGCCCCAAAACGCAATTAAATCCCTTAAATGTTATCGCTCCCGACAGCGTTGATATATATTCCATCTATTTGCAAAAATAAACAAACGCTATCCATGGTCAGCTCATTACAATTAAAACATCACAACACTGCTTCCACTTAACACAACGAGCTCGGCACACATCCACTTTCCACCATTTTGCTTATTAGTCCTGACAAAGGGATTCTTTTTTTATAATTTCGTATACGCAATGCATTAGCACGCACTAACAGCCACCGAATCGCGCTCAGGATGTACATATCCCATCTAATTGCCGAAAATGGCCAATAGACTTACATATGTCAGGCTGTCAAATAGCCAGACCAAAGCCGAAATTCATTTTGTTGGCCTTTCACTTCTCATAAACAGCATGAAACCATGCCTGGCCGAACAAATTACCCACTACACTATAGGTCATGTTTGTGATGATGGAACTACTTTGCGGACTCGGCCTATTCCCATATCAGGTGAAGGGAGGAAAATCGGAGTCAAATTATTGCGGACACCGTTTTCAGGAGTCTTGCGGTTCATGTTGCAGGCATAAAGGCGAATTAATTTCCATTTGGCAAAATGTTTGTGAATTGGTGTGTCCTGCGTCGCAATGGGGTGGTCAATTCAATTCATGTTGTGGGCATATTCCAAGTGATGCGGTGGTTCATCTAGTCAGTTCGGAAGGGCTAGAGACACACACGATTCCAAAGTTGCAGGACAACGAACCTAATGTAGCGTTGACTGATCACATGTGAAATCTCAGTCACTGGGTAATGCATAGCAATTTGTCGCGCCTGCTGTGAACTGGACCGGGATTTAAGCGCAATAAATCCTTTTGAATATATAGACTATAGGATATGCTTCATTGGTCGTACAACATGATGTTTCAATTAATGCTTGTAATTGCAATTTTAATAACATCATTTTGATGTGTTCAGTTGGCTTGCTTGGCTTTTTCCGGTGCAACGTGTTAGTGTGGTTAGTTGAAAAATGAGGTTATAGCGTTATACCGTTTGCAGGAGGCTGATATTAATTACAAAGGAATACGGTCGAAAAAAATTATAATTTCTATATTGAGTTATTAAAATGTTGGTCAGCCGTAAGGTTTGTAACCTGTATGCCTGACCGAGGAATATTTCCATTTTGCAAAAGGGATTCTTTAGGATCGTTCACATTGAAGGACAATGTTTTATGTTTTATCCTCGGAATGAAGTCGAATCTTATCTTCTTCGCATTGTTAAGTCTCGTCATCAGACCGTAGTTCTCTTTGAATGTCAAATATTCTAAATATTTTTACTCTCTGGGAAATATTTATTTTATTTTTACAGTTACAGGTACAGTTCATCTCTGTTTACACTGTCGTAGGCTGCCTCGAAATAGATAAATAGGATGTGGATCTCGATGCAAAATTCTTGTGTTGTCTCCAGGATCTGGCGCTTATAGCCAACCGACTCTAGCTGCATTGTTCATTTTTGGTACAACAATTTCTACTTGGATTTTGATCAGTTGTAACGGGTGATTTTTTAAGAGCTTGAAAACTTAAAAAAAAAACGCATAAAATTTGCAAAATCTCATCGGTTCTTTGTTTGAAACGTTAGATTGGTCCATGACATTTACTTTTTGAAGATAATTTCATTTAAATGTTGACCGCGGCTGCGTCTGTCCAATTTTGGGCAACTTTTTCGAGCATTTCGGCCGGAATAGCCCGAATTTCTTCGGAAATGTTGTCTTCCAAAGCTGGAATAGTTGCTGGCTTATTTCTGTAGACTTTAGACTTGACGTAGCCCCACAAAAAATAATCTAAAGGCGTCAAATCGCATGATCTTGGTGGCCAACTTACCGGTCCATTTCTTGAGATGAATTGTTCTCCGAAGTTTTCCCTCAAAATGGCCATAGAATCGCGAGCTGTGTGGCATGTAGCGCCATCTTGTTGAAACCACATGTCAACCAAGTTCAGTTCTTCCATTTTTGGCAATAAAAAGTTTGTTAGCATCGAACGATAGCGATCGCCATTCACCGTAACGTTGCGTCCAACAGCATCTTTTAAAAAAATACGGTCCAATGATTCCACCAGCGTACAAACCACACCAAACAGTGCATTTTTCGGGATGCATGGGCAGTTCTTGAACGGCTTCTGGTTGCTCTTCACTCCAAATGCGGCAATTTTGCTTATTTACGTAGCCATTCAACCAGAAATGAGCCTCATCGCTGAACAAAATTTGTCGATAAAAAAGCGGATTTTCTGCCAACTTTTCTAGGGCCCATTCACTGAAAATTCGACGTTGTGGCAGATCGTTCGGCTTCAGTTCTTGCACGAGCTGTATTTTATACGGTTTTACACCAAGATCTTTGCGTAAAATCTTCCATGTGGTCGAATAACACAAACCCAATTGCTGCGAACGGCGACGAATCGACATTTCACGGTCTTCAGCAACACTCTCAGAAACAGACGCAATATTCTCTTCTGTACGCACTGTACGCATTCGTGTGGTTGGTTTAATGTCCAATAAAGTAAACTGAGTGCGAAACTTGGTCACAATCGCATTAATTGTTTGTTCACTTGGTCGATTATGTAGACTATAAATCGGACGTAAAGCGCGAAACACATTTCGAACCGAACACTGATTTTGGTAATAAAATTCAATGATTTGCAAGCGTTGCTCGTTAGTAAGTCTATTCATGATGAAATGTCAAAGCATATTGAGCATCTTTCTCTTTGACACCATGTCTGAAATCCCGCGTGATCTGTCAAATACTAATGCATGAAAATCCTAACCTCAAAAAAATCACCCGTTATGTAGTTTTTGGTTGTCATCTAGATTGACCTGTCTAGGTCGATCATAGGTGGAATATTGGCAGTCATCACCATTCAACAACTGGTTGAATTAGTCTCTTCAGATTGTTAAAAGTTGGCCCAGGATGGCTAGTGAAACGCAGCTTGTTTGAAGTTACGGACGTTCCACGTACATACACGTATATAATTGGCCGTTTTTCGCTTACATTAGGGGGCGGGGGCAGTAATAATTGGCTTTTTCTTCCCAGGAATTTCTACAGTTTTCCATCACAACTTTTTCATGACCGGCTTGTTAGGCCTGTGTATGAGTAATGAGCATAAACATAGATCTTACTGTTGTTAGATCTTACCCCTGTGGGTTCGGGGATGTAAGAATAGGCCCACGGTACGGATGTGCCTGCAGTAAGAGTCTGCTAAAACATCCTTCCAATACCTAGTCAAGTTAAGCAATCACCACTTATTCCGTAAGGAAAAGAGGTTGTAACCATGCTTCTAGGCGGGTATTCAGGGAGTGTCCTAGTCTTCACCTTGGTTGACTGGAATACTGAACTGTTGCCTTACTGGATGATGGGCTAGCGACTTCATGGAGTCAAACCACAAGTGCGTCTCATGAGAGACGGGCGAGGCCTCACCTAGGGTCTAAAAGTAGGTACCATGGGTTAACAGGAGCCCCGGCTGATTACGTGAGCTTGTCTCGGTAGCAGTCGCCTGTTAAAATTGAGGTAGGCCCCCTTGTGGGCGCTTCATGGGGGCTGTTGGTTATTCCAAATGCGGAAGCGAAAAGGTATCTTTGGTTTCTGGGAGGATGGCACGGCTTCGTAAGAAGCGTGTGTTGATAGTGTGGTCTGGTAAACCACTTTAGCGGTCTTGTCCGCGCCAAGGGAACTCCATAAGTGGGTAGGCCCGCCGTGGAATTAAGCCTTAATAGGCATGTGTCCACGTAAAGCCTCTTCACGATCTGTTGTTAGATCTTCATAGCGTATCTTTTCTCCTGCTTGTTATTTCTAAGAAGGTTACCCAGGTATCCATATATCCAGCGGGTACCGCGTGACGTTTCGATGTTGCCCATTTTGCGCACTTTCAGGAGTGTTCCTATATTGTGCGTTGCTAGCGATTCTTCTATCCCTCGGGAAGAGTATTTTTGGGATAAAATGTATCATATTTGCTTCTCTTTAAAATTGAAAATGTGTGTAAAAAATTTACGACGTTTGTTTGAGTATTTAAGGCGTGAAAGCGTAACAAACAAACGAACTTACATTCGTATTCAAAGTATTAGTTTGGATTTATGTATTTAAATTCTTAGTAGATTCACCAGGAATTAAACTTTTCGTTTTAAATTTATATACTAAAATAGTGGTGAAAAGCGAATCGCTTTTGGGAATACAAAAATTAAAATCTTAAAAGATTTCCCGCCAAAATTACAAAAGACGTCAAAAAACGAAACAAAAATTCATGGAATCTTGGCTTTTTTTCGTATACATAAATCGATTTTAATTTTTTTATATAATTCTTTTATGATCCCATTAAATATTTATGACTTATTATTTTTTTATATAACATCGAATGTGTAACAAAAAAGCTCTTAAGGAAAATTAAGTTACTCAAAAGGAAGCACTTTTGAGTTCCGCTTTACTTAGAAGGGGAGAATATAAATTGTATCTATACAAAAGTATCTTAAAATTTCTTTTATCACCTTCCTGAGATAAATTGAATCAAAGGGGTTCTTTTTTACACTCAGAAAAGAAAGTACGATGCATTTGCTTTCTTTTTCTTTTCTGGAGAAATAAAGGATGTTACTAAGTAGTCATGTCCAGTAGCCAGTCACATCCGTTTTCTGTCCAGATGTCCAATGCATTTGGATGGTTCGTCTTTATTTTTATGATATAAAATTAATTTTTTTTTAAGCACAGAACGGATTAAACGACTCTGTGAGAAACTTGTATAGAGTTCACTGCAAACTTGTTAAGAAGGAAACGCAGAAATAACTTCAAATAAAATGGGAATTTTGTGCTGTTGCTTTGTAGGGGGAAACGGAAATGGTTGTCAGGAAGAATGCGGATACCCGTGAAGCGAACTTAAAAGATGACGAAGCACACGCCTCCATCGTAAGCATAAATCTGTAGTTTATGTTTGACATCATTATCTGGAGAGGAAATTATGGCAAATTTTATGGGAATGTCTGTAAGCGGTTTTAATTTCCTCCATAGTTACCTTTTTTTCTTCTATTTTATGTTTAAACTGAAGGATCGTCCTTTTAGAGATGAATATATTTTTAATGGACACAAATGAATGACGAGTACTCCCTATTGGAATACACTAACATAGGTTAAAATTTGGGACTTAAAGTTGATATTATTTTTGATTCAATCTAAAACACGGTGCTGGAACTTAGTCTTCATTTCTTTAACACAATTAGTGAAACAATTGTTGTTAGAATCTTCAAGATACTTTACGGCTGCATTATCGTTGTTTTCAATTCGCCGAAGATCCCTTGCTTGAAACAAATTTTGTTCCGTAGAGTTCACAAACTGAATTGCCAACAAAGCGAACATCAGCATTCTGGTACTAATCCATTCCATTACCATTCCCATCTTTCATTCTAATGAGTTTTCTTCTAATTGTCGAGAGTAGCATCCTCAATTTTTCAGTGTCCTTTCTTTGTGGAACTTTATACATCAAGAACCGTCCTGGGAGTAATCAACTTATTGGACTTTTTGGAGCCAAATCCCAAGGAAAAACACAAGAGCAGCCACAAATCCTTTATCCTTTCAGCTAGTCACTTCAAAATAAATGAGTGGTTGACAATTACGAGTGCACTAGTCTAGTAGTACTCAACACCAATCTCACAGGACGGCTTAAATATCGTCTTCGTCGCTGGACCGGGATGATCCAAATTGTGTTTGTCTTTTTAGCTAAAGAACGACGACGATGGCGATGACGACGAGGAGGACGACAACGAACACGTTTGACTAAACACATAATGAACCAAGTATCCTTATTTTTGGCAAAAAAAAATAAAAACAACAACAGAAATACAACCGCCAGAAAATGAAGTCATAAATTACGTCCTTTTGGCGTACGAGTAGTTTGGTTATCCTTCGAATGCGACAAAACCTAAATACAAATCCTTTCATGAATCTCACTTGGTTTCTTGTGATCCTTCAGCAGGATAATACTTTTTGGCAGGTTACTTGAACAGAGTTTTTTTTAAATTTTATTTTTATTTTTGAAAGGAGCAGTGGCCCAACGGCTATACTGATAGTTAGCTGGCAGCACCGAAGTGGGTGGTTTGGAGCTGGAACGGCACGGGCGGAGGCGTCCTTTTGTCTCTTTAATGTAATGCACTCTTATGTCTGTGTGCTTAGTGCCAAAGCATTTTGTGTACTTCAAGATAGGATTTCCGAGAGTGAGAGTCAAAAATAAAAGAAGTTGCTTCAAGTAGACAAAGACAAATAGCAAATCAATTACAGTGTGGTGCAAAAAAATTCAGACATAAAGAAAATTGTATGAAGAAGAGAGAGGTAGTCAACATGGGTGATAGCTTGGCATTTTCAAATCTTAAGTTCTTTGAAAGTTATTAGGCACTACATGGACAATCTGGAAAAGTCCTGTTGGAGAAACTTAGAATAGTCTACAGAAGATATATTTAATGAGTCCTTGATGGCAATTTTACATCATTTATGGGGAGAATAAAAATTACTGGACCAAGTTGACTGCTCTGCGGTACTCCGAATGCTATCTGAAATGGATTGAATACAGATGGTTTAAGAACGATTTTTTAAGTAAAATTTAAATTCCGGTTAAAACCCAAGAGCGAGGAAATTTTTTCAAAAGCTTTGCTTAGACCAGTCGCAATTATTTCAAATTTATAGCCATTTTCTGGACAACATATGGTTCCAGAGACGTTTTTAACTTGGTTGGCTGATATAGAACTTCCCGTAAGAAAACCAGCATGATAGTTTGGCGAAATAGCTTGCTTATAATAAAAAGTGTCATAAACAATGCTTTTAAAGAGTTTTGGAATGCAGGATAACCTAGCGATAGGACGATAGTTGGAATAGTTCTTTTTTGGCCGTTTTTTGTGAGCATGGATAATTCTTTCGAAAGCGAAGAGAAAACAACCTGAAATTTCTTCGGAATAAAGCTTGCAGTTGGTTTACAAAGAAAGAAAAAAGTAGGTTAACAAGTGGGTATTTGGGATGAGTGTTATGAAGTAGATGAAGAGGGGAAATTACTATTAACAATATGCGAGTGGATTAGGTAAGGATACATTGACTTTGGTAAGGAATGTAAAAAGAAACTCGACTTGGTGAGTGGAATTTTTGGAAAAAAGTTTTTGTCTGGAAATTAAAGAGTGCGTAAAATCACGGAAAAGGTTGGCTTTAAAGCTCCAATTATTTTTAATTTTAGATTAAGGCTTATACTCAGGCTTAAAATCTACAATAAATTTCTCAAAAGTAAGTGTTTCTAAGGTAAAAGGCGTCTCATCACCTGTTTTGTGAATCTGTGTAACAAATGAAGTTTTACATACCCCTGGGAATTCGTCTTGGGATAAAGATAAATTAAATATTTGAGAAAGGGGAAGAAGAATTTCTGGGATATTATCCGGCCCTAGAGAAAATTCTTCACCAAGTTGGCTCAACATATTTCCAACATGATACTTATCGATTGTGAGAGGGACAAAAGGGCCCAGCTTCGCCTGATGGAAAGAATCACTGATAAGGGTTTGCTTGAAAAATGAGGCAAACAATTCTGATATATGTTGAAGATGACTTGAGTTTCATTGTTGAGGGAAAGAGAGGAAGGATATTCATCAGACTTTTTCTTATAATTGACGAATTGGAAAAATCTCCTGGGATCGTAAAGAGGTTAGTTTTAGTTTCAACTAGGTAACGATTGTAAAGACTACTATGCAGTTTTGTAAATTGGAGATAAATTCCGATATAATTAGAATAATTGGTGCAGGATCGAGAACGGAGAAAACGTTCCCGCAAGTTATTTCTCTTATTTCTTTAGGAATGCAACTACAGATTATACCAAGGGAGAGGGGTGTAAGTGAAGTTTTACATCGAGAATTTGGTACGTATCAAGTAGTTTTCAATAGATTGCTGCTAAGATCATTTGATTTCCTTGGGTTTAAATTAAGTTCTTTTATGACGCTTGTAGTGCCCCGTGGATTAGTGGTTACTGTGTCGGACTGCTAAGCGAATGAGCCTGGGTTCGAATCCAGTTCATAGCCATCTTCTTTTCCGGGGTACTGCCTCTTGCGAGGAACTCACAAAACCTCCAAAAGTAAAATTTGTCTCGAAAAAGTGCATCTCATCTAGCCGTTCGGAGTCGGCGGTAAACCCTTCCCTTCCCTTCCATTCTTGCAGATTAAAAACACACACATAGGAATGGTTGCAAGTATAAGTCACTAGGCCTTGGCTCCTTAAGGAGCTGTCGCGCCAATAAATTTATTTATTTATTTATAATTATAAATACCAATTAGGTCTTCGTTTTAAATTAAAAGATGAACAAAACGATTCAATATATTGAGAGGTAAGCTTGGAAAAAGTTGGACATCATCAGCGCAAAGATGAATTGAGATAAAATTAACTTACTTTTATAATTCGTTTATGCACAGGGAAAATAGTATGGGGCCAAGTAAAGAACCAAGCGGGACTTCTCTGTATGTTCTTAAGAGCTATGACCGTTGTAGTTCAATTTTGACACATTGCTGCGTTGCATCGAGGTATTTAAATATTAGCGTCATTGCGGCTGCAGAAAATTAAATTCGGCAATAAGCTTCCAAAATTAAGTCTTAGGCTACTTAAGGGCGATTTTTCTGGAAGGGCTGTGTTTTTCGACTACTTCAAGGAAAAACTGCTACAAGGAAGACTATTAACTCACAGACAAATTGACAAAACATTAACACCTTCCCTTATTTATTATTATTATTATTATTAACACCTTCTTATTTATTCCAAATTTTGTTTACCAAAACCAAGAAGGAAAATTATGTAAAAAAAAATTTACAAAACATTAAAAGCAATATACCACATACACGACTTTTCTGTAATTAAACAATAAACAGAGACATGTCTGAACTGCACCCTCTTAGTGTAGTGCAACATAAATTTCCGAGTTCACTGTTTTTAATCTCCTAAACGACCCATAAGCCCAAAGTAAAATAAAACACCAACACACACAGCGCCGGTCCTAGCCAAATGAGCGCCTTGTGCAAGCTCTGCTTTTAGTGCCCAAAAGCAATACATATTAAAAAAATATCTATATCTATAGGTACTTATACGTTTTAAAATAAAGCGAAAATATGTCCAGGGAAGAAACATCAATTCAGGAAACAAACTTTTCTAGCGTATCTTTACCTAATTCTCTTACAAGGTCATCATATAGAGACTTTAAGAACTGCTTTTCTATTGGCATTAAGCGTTAAAAAGAAGACAAACCTACTAATCTTTTAGAAGTCATGGTTATACTAAGCTATTACTTGCGATTATAGGTACTATAAGGCAAGTTATGGATTCGTGCAAAAAAAAAAAAAATTCTAACAATCAAACATGACATTACAATGATAGAGAAGTCGAAAAAAGTGGAAGCGGAAATTCCGTCCGTCTGTCTTTCTGTCTGGAATTAAAGATTGAGTTTATTATTTTGAGATTGTATCCTGTGGAAATTCTTGAGTGCTTGGGTATAAATGTATGTATAATGTATAAATAAATGTGTAGGTATCTGATTTCTTATGGATTTTTGTTGTTTTTTTTTTTGCAAGAAATTACCTTGCACGCCTTCAACAACGTATTCTTGAAGGGATTTTTTATGTTCACTTTATTCAAACTAGTTTATCGTGTAATTGTCTGAATGATCCTTGTTGTGAACAGATGAGATTGCTTAACTTGAATTATTCGACGATAATAGTTGCATTCAGATAACTTTTAGAATTGCATAGGCACAGGTAGCTGGTTAGATTAACTTAAATTTAAAGAATGAAAGTATGTGTATCCATTATTTTGTGTGTGTACTAAATCTTGACAATGCGCCCCAAAGCTTGGCGCCCTGTGCATTTGTACATCCTGTACATATGGTGGATGCGGCCCTGAACACATATCCCTAAGTTGGCATTGTTATCTGGAAGGCAGCTTGTGAATTTATTTGTTGTCTGCTCTTTTTCTCAACCACTGCTATGCCGTGGTTGAGCTTGATAGTTTAAATTTTCAATGCTTTGGGAGTAGTAACGGTGAGACTTGGACAACGGTTGCATTGTCCTGAATAGATTTATGACCTGCCAAATAGTTAACTGTTTGTGGTTTTGTTCGAAATAAGAATGGGGACTGATAACTGTCTAACTGTCAGTTATTTGGTTCTTAATTTCATTATCCAAGACATAATCATACTCAATTTTTCATCCTGTGTGACCTATAAACTTGGTCTGGCCAAATAATCTGATGAATTTTTCAAATCAAAATAATATTTCTAATGCGATTATGACAGAAAGATAAGACAAAGGTTCACTCCTCCAAAAAAAAAAAAAAATGGAAAATCAATAATAAATTTCTTTGATGCCATAAATAACATCAACAATAAAACAGGTCCTTGAACGACCCGAAAATGTCAATCAGGAAAAGGAGAAAAAAAACTGACATAACTTTCGCTCCAAAGGTGTATCCTTTCCATAAATATTCATCACCTCTTCAAAGTTATTGCGAACTTAAATCATGGGCGATGATGTGTGGTGTGTGTGCAATTCCAATTCAGCGCTAAAAATGAACATTTACATATATAAAATGAAGGGAGCCTAAAAAGGGACACTAAAAAACTATATATCGATGGAAAAGTATCAATAAACGAGCGCCTAGTTCTAGAATATGGTCCTTTATTATGCGGAACACTATGTGTTGGTGTAAAGTAACGAAATGAAAAAAAGAAGATATGTGTAATAACCGTTTTCCATTTTTATGGACCTGGGAATAACATTTTTTTTAGAATAATATTGAATGCTAACCTGGTGAATTTATGGAGCGTTTTTAGCCGTGTACGATTATTGAACATTTGGAAAATTCTTGCAAAGGCAAAACGAATTCTAACGGGTTTTTAGTGAAACAAAATGGAGTGTGAGAGTAAATAATGATGTTTTTTTTTTTTTTTTGGTCAAAGCAGATATGTAGGCTTTTTCCGAGGCTGTCTTTTTGGAATAAAACGGGGATAAGCTTTAAAAATTGTAAAGTAAAAAGTTTTTGCGTTTTAGGTCAAAATTAGTAAACGACATTTGACTTCAATATTCGAAAGAGTACTAGTACATGAGCCAAAAACCATATTTTGCACATTTGCATCTGTGCCGCCATTTTGTTTTAATGTTTATTCATATTTTCACACATAACTCGTATTTTATATTTTAGAAAAAAAGTTATATGGCAAACTTGTAGAATATTATTTCCGACAAAAGATGTTAAATAAATTTTTTTCCCTAATTGAAGAAAAATAAAGCGACCTGAATTTATAAAAAAGTGTAGAAATCACAGCATTTACCGGTTTTATTAAAAACTAGCTTACCCACCTAGCGTTGCTCGGGTACACATTTTTGAAAAAAACGACCCCAGCGTGGCGCCACCAAAATAATAATCAAAATAGCCTTAGTTACTCTTTTCAATATCAGTAATCTGCCTATGAAAGTCCCCTCAAAATCCGGGCATAAATAAGAATTAAATAAAAAAAGAAGCCAGTGACACCTGTGGGTATTTTAAATAGAATTACTAACTCCTTACAATATTAAAATTAGTCCATAAATAAAAAAATCGAAAAAAAACAACTCAGCGCCACATAGTGGGTAATTTAAATAGCCTTAGTTTCTCCATAGAACATCAACAATCTGCCAGTGAAAATCCCGTCAAAATCGGCGCAGTTGTTCTCGAAAAAAAAGTCAAAAATTAATTATAAATACAAAAAAAGTTAATCGAAATATTCTTTGAAATAATCTTTGCAAATATAAAATTTTGTAGAAATCCAATAAGCCGTTACCGAGAAAGTTAAAAATTAAAAAAAACAACCGTTATATGTAAGATACCATTAATAAAATATTGCATGCAATATTTTTATTATTTTTGAAACGGTATTTATATGTAAGCGTACTTTATTATTATGTATGTCTTAAAGTTTTTTTGGATAAAAAAATTAATAAAAAAGAAAAACTGTTTTTTTCCGGTATGTCATAAGATTTGAGGTTATGTTGAAAATATCCCCAAAATTGTAGGTTTTTTAATTATCTATCTGTAATTATATCTGTAGACCATTTTTCGATCAGAAGTTAAACTTCCCTACCCCTATTCTTACCAAGGGGTGGAATAAACTTATACGTGTCGAACATCAGTATACAGACTTACATTGTATTTTAAAGTTTACTGCTGTCACCAATAGAAATTCATTCTTAAAAGCTCTCAAGCCACAAGGAATTCAATTTGTTTAAATTATTTTTCTGGAGAGTTTCGAAAAGGGGGGACACAACACATAACTATCCGATTACAAGTCATCCCATTGAAGGGTCTTAAAACAACACAGCGCAAAACCCATCCATATGGAGTAGTACTTATTTCAAATGCAAATTCTCCTCCTACTTTAGTTCTGCAAGTATTTTGAAAGAGCTGTCACCTAAACGAAGTTAGTAATGCTTTCCAGAGTTATGATAATGCATACTCACATACCATGCAAACAACTGTACTCTAAAATCATACCCCAACCTCCATACCACCTTTAAAAAAACATATTTTGCGCCAACACCCCTTTTATCTTATATTTCACGCTTTTCGCCTACTAGCCAGGCGCCCTAGAGCATGTTACATAGCATCGCAAAAAAAGCTAGAAATGGCTCATCCCCAGGGTAAGGTATGCACAAACTGCGAGTTGTGAACTTCCGGAACCACTCGAAGCTTTTATTAAATTAATTTCAGGTTATGCAGCATATAGGTGCGGTATTGTTTGGGTCTCTAGTGTGGAATTTGCATTTCCCAAACAAAATAGAAAACGACAGGATGGGAAAAAAATGTAACAGGAAGAACCCGTTCTTCCAGGTAGTTTAATTTTACCTTCGTTATGGTAAATTATAATGGAACGTGTTCTCTCCGGGCAATGAGTTCTTATTTCTAGTGCCATACTAGCTGCTAGCCCTCGCTGGAAAAAAATGGATCATTTTCTGCCACTCTTCATGAGTTTGCTCTAAAGCACTCCTTGATGTTTTTTTTTGTTCATGCGTCTTACTGCAAAGGACCTTACTGCGTCAGTGTCAACAAAAATATAATTGTTATTCATAAATGTTTCTCGTTTCTAAGGAATATATTAGGAATTGTAAAATATGCGCTCGTGCAGTTCTGCAACCGAGCTGCAGCATGTCACTCTTTTCGAAGCTTTTTTTTTTGATAAAGTCACGCAATGTTAGGGGGAAATAAAAAAGTTACAAGGACAATAAAAAAAAGGTTAAAAGACAGGAAGAACCCTGATATTATGAAAATAGAACCATGGATTTCGTGCTCGCTTCAATTAGTCGAAAGTCATGTTAATTCCAAATGGAGCAGGTGCCATGATTAATTGTTGTTCAAGGATTGTGCATTGTAATATGGGTTAGTTTCTTTGAATGCCGCACAACTAGCTGAAAAGAAATGAACGAACTTTTGTAATGGTCCTTCAAGCGAATAGAATGTTGACGCCAGTTATATTCATGGGAGACAGGCGAAGAAATGAATTGCAATTCTTCTAAGTCCCTGAACTCTTAAAATATACAAATTACAGTCTGCGTCATTGAAATAGGGAACTAAGTCATTTAAATAGGGTCAATGTAAACATTATTTTCTGTTTTTGGTAACGATGGAGTTCATGTGTGTATTCCGTACAAAAGTGCCAGATAAAGCAACAATTATCTAAATCAGAAGCAAAGCGCCATCAAGCTATCATGGAAGCCCTAATAGATGTTCTCGGTTTTCTCAAATTGGCACTGAATTACCTCTCTCTGGTCTCTCTAGGATTGCCGACGAGAAGAGGATGGATAAAAGAAGCTTACGATTCATAAACCATTGCTGCAGAATGAAGTCCACTCATACATTTTTCGAAAAAAAGACAAGAAAAGAATATTAAATTCTCTGGTCAACAATTTTAAATGATCCTTGTCCATTAATGGTGTATAGATTGCGATTAAGTTTATCCCATAGATTTATGTCACACAGATTTAGATTTATGTCGCACAGAACTATGACAGAAAACCACAACCAACTTGGAAGATCAGGTGCTACCTAAAGTAAGAGGCGTGTTCCTTGGCTCCGCGCACACATCAAGAACATCAGCAGAGAATATTTAAAACATCGTTGTATATCAGTTAAGTAGTACGTGTCTAATGAAATTTCAGCTCTAGAACCTAAAACTCGAATCGGGTTCTGCTGTACGGCATGGATTAATGAATTTTATTGAAAGTTGATAGATAAAGACGTCGCAATGTGGCATATGTGAAATGCTTCTATGCCAGCCTTGGAGAAATCCAAAATACCTCTCTTCCAAACGCCTCCGAAGCCCATTCACCGAACAAATGGCTTTGTCTATGGTGATGGAATTTAAGCTTTTGTGTCAGTTGAATCTAGTAAGGGATTTGCCTTAGCCCCAAGGTGAAATTCTTCTAATGCTTCGAGTTCTTTTTTTTAGTTGGTTAAATGATTACCGGTCTTATCAATATACGCTACCAAACGTCTAGAGTCTCGAATATGAAGGGCCACCATGTCTACCGTGAAATGAAAGCAACGCGCAATACTCGGTTTAATAATATAGATTTATCATATGTTACCCAAACAAAATCGCCGCCACAGGCCGCCAAAATCTACCCACGCCTATTAAAAAACTAACAGGTGATTTTTTTGAGGTTAGGATTTTCATGCATTAGTATTTGACAGATCACGCGGTATTTCAGACATAGTGTCAAAGAGAAAGATGCTCAGTATGCTTTGACATTTCATCATGAATAGATTTACTAACGAGCAACGCTTGCAAATCATTGAATTTTATTACCAAAATCAGTGTTCGGTTCGAAATGTGTTTCGCGCTTTACGTCCGATTTATGGTCTACATAATCGACCAAGTGAGCAAACAATTAAGGCGATTACAACAACAGTGCACTTTTCGGGATGCATGGGCAGTTCTTAAACGGCTTCTGGTTGCTCTTCACTCCAAATGCGGCAATTTTGCTTATTTACGTAGCCATTCAACCAGAAATGAGCCTCATCGCTGAACAAAATTTGTCGATAAAAAAGCGGATTTTCTGCCAACCGAACCAACAAAAAATCAATTAATTTTTCTAATATTACAAAAATACACAATTCCTTGGCCCTCAGTGTAGCAAACAATTTGTTAAGGTTTACATATTATTTATGAACTGCAGTAGCATTACGCATAAAAGGGTAAAATATGTATATTACTTCAAGGAATTAACTGGCACATTTCCAAACTGGAATACTTGTCGATGTATATAATCTTCCTTCCTATACTAAACTTATTTTTGGATTCCTTCCATTTCGGTAATCTCTGTATTTTTTAAATGTATCTGCATAAATAAATCAACTGCAAAAGCAAACAATTTCAATAGAAATCGGAATTAAATTCGAATTCCTGGCTGGAGTTAAACTAAAGCCACTTCCAAGTTAGTAGTCTTTAAATTTTAACGGGATGGATGAAGTTATTAACAAAAAAAAAAAAAAAACAGGAAATGTCCTTTCATGTATCACATTAGAGTTGCATTACAATGAACAATAATGGCTTTCCCAACATAACCTCTACACAACGTAGTTATTGTTTCATTTCCAAGTCATGATCTTCTAAGGACCTAACCGTAACCTTAGACAAAACTATTGAAACAGCCTAGAAAAACCACCTCCCACATAATTTCCCATCACCTCCAAGTCCTTGTCATTGCGTCGAGTTGTATGGCTTAACCATAATTAGTGCAACGCTGTGGAAAAAAAAAGAACATTAAAACCGCCGCGGTGTACAATGAAAAAATGGAACGTGACATTTGATGTTCTTGCCCGTCATCGTGGTGTGAATAACACTACAGCTAGCCTGCGACACAATAATGGCCGGCCTTCAAAACAACACTTTTCTAGCCTAGAGGCAATCAGCAGGAAACTAACTTGGTAATAGGGTGCTTACTTTGATATTCAAAAACTCATTAAGGCACCCACTGTAACATGTAGTCTTGAACCCTTACTTGTGCTTGGTGCTGGTGCTTGGAGACCAGATTTGAGGATGCATTAAGAAGGTATGTTTTTCAGTTTTTCCTTTGAGAGGTTTTTTTTTTGTTGTTGTTGCGTGACTTGAAGGGGTTAAGGCGAGATAGGTTGTTGAATAATTTTATTTTAGGATTTGTATGCAGGAAAATATTTTTGGTTGGCCTCAGCTCTAATAACATTCAAATATATTTCCTTAATAATTAAATCTCCATTTATGTATATGACATTCAATATCCAGACCACAGAATTTCAAATATGCAATTTTTCGCGTTAAGTCAACAAAGGAAGCACAATATTTTCAAAAGCAAGCACCAATTTTTTGCCCAAAAAACTAAACCATTTATATATGCAGATGAAAAATAAATCCTAGGTCAATATAAATCGAGAAGTATGTATGTATATAGGTTCCTGAAAAAAATGATTCGAAGGATAACAAATTCTATTTCGCCGTTTGCGGTTTGCACTAAAAAAAAGAAACCATGCACAACTACTTTCATTGCAATTTAATTTTTTTGCAATTTCATTTAAACGTCCCAAGGATTTGAAAAAAAAACTGTTTTTTGATAGAAACATGGGCGTCGGAAAAATTTAAAAGTATTAAATGAGATATTTTTGGTGAGAGTTTACAAAATATGAAATTAATGATGATAATGATAAATATGATTTCAAAAATAAAAAAATAAATATGATTTCAAAAATAAATTTTGGTTTTGATTATAATTGACAAAATATTACAAAATATTATACCCGCGGCTTCGGTCCGCGTTGCTTAAGCGCCACAGAAATTGCAACAGTATATTTAATTTTCAAGGTGTATTCATATGCGTTCCAGCCGAAGTAAGAGCTTTAAATAAATTTATTGGTGCGACAGCTCCTTAAGGAGCCAAGTCCTAGTGACTTATACTCTCAACCATTCCTGTGTGTGGTTGTGAATCCGTAAGAATGGAAAAACCTATAATTTGCGCCGGTTTTTCCAGTTCCTCGCAAGAGGCACTACCGCGGATAAAGCGGTGGCTCTGATGGAGCGTCGAACCTGGACTATTCATTAAACTATCATAAAGCTAATTTCAAAAAAATAAATGACTTTATAAAAAGAAAAAAAAACGATGATTTCCCTCCCCCTCTTCTCTACAATAACTAATCATCCAATGATCCATCAACCATTGCCAATTTTTTGTTGGCTGCTTTAAACAATCATTTACACCAAAAACCTAAGATCCTGACAAATCATATTTTTCCCACCTTCCTCATTTTAATTCTGGCCCTTCCAATATGAATTATCTTGATACTTCATTAGTCCTGGTCCCGAGTATTTTGCTCGAGTTTGGTCCTTCCTATTACAAACTTGTTCAAACTATCCCTTTGCACCGGATTTTTTCCCAACTTATGGAAAATATCCACTATCACACTTATCCATAAAAAAGGTCCCAAGAACCAAGTTTCCCACTATCGACCTAGTGCTAATCTTTCTCATTATCCCAAACTCTTCGAAAGCATTTTATATAATTCACTCTCTTTCCAATGCAAATCTCTAATATCCTCAAATCAGAACGGTTCTTGTAAGTGAAGATCTAGCACATCTAATCTTGCTGTTCCGTTGTATTTTCATTATCTGGAATGGAAAAAGGTAACGAAGCAGACATCATCACTACAGACTTCAGCAAGGCCTTTGACAAAATCTCTCATAGATTAAATGAATACCCTCGTATCTTGACAACTGCCAATACCGAGTCCTTTTTCGTTTGGCTCTTTCAGTTCCTTTCTCTGTTCCAACTCTGGCATAGCCCAAGGTAGCCCAAAGGTTGCCATCAATGATGTCGAAAAGATAATTCAATTATCTTCTAGCTTTATGCTGATGATGCCAATTTTCAAAGTGATCTCTTCTTGTCGTTATTCTCCCCTGCTTCAAAATGACCTCTATTTATTTGTCAATTAGTGCAGTTAAAGTTTTTCCGAACTTAACATTGCGAAATGCGAGCTAATAACATTTTCTCGAAAAAGTTCTCAGATCTTATCATCTTCAGAACCTACCCACTAACCGCCTACAGCTTATCCGCGATTGAGGCCTACTCTGTGACTGCGAATTAAATGTTTGCTCTTATATCGACGATGCTACATTAGGAACTAAATCATTCCTTGGTTTTATCAAAAGATGGTCCAAAGAGTTTCGAAACCGATTTGTAACCAAATCCCTTTATATGTCCTATGTTCGTCCTCTCCTTATTTTTATTATTATTAATCTAAACACCCTTGATATCCGTAGGAATGTGTTTGACATCATTTTCATTCATCGGCTTCTTACAGGTGCCACTAAAAAAGTCTAACAATGAAACATGACATTACGATCATAGAGAAGCCTAAAAAATTGATCGGCTTATTTTTCTCGAAAACGGCTCCAACGATTTTGATGATAATTTTTTGAGAATTTTTTTGTTGGTACTAGCTCTCATTTGATCTAAAACAAATTTAAGGAAAAAGTCTATTATTATTCATGTAACTTTTTTTTTTTAATTTTTGGCTTTCTCGGTAACGGCTCTTCGGATTTCTGTCAAATTTTATATTTGAGAAGAAAGAGGTAGCTAATAAATTGTACATATCAAAATTTACAATAACTCGTTGTTTTCTAATTAAAATAAATTTTTGATTTTTTTTTGAAAAATCAATATTTTTAAAACTAGTCGAAAAAATTATTTTAAACTAAATATAATAATTATTTTAACTAATAAACTTAAAAACTGCATACAAAAATTTAAAAACTAAAAATAAAAACAGTATGTTATCAAAATCCGTCTTACAATTTTCGAAATACATTTTTCATAAATTCATTATTATACAATACGAGTGATGGCGACAATGTTTCGCCTACGAGGAAGGCTACTGAATCTTAAATTCATACCTCAAAGAAAGGACCTTACCATACAATGTGGATGAGTAACTGAAATGGAAGAGAAGATATTTACTAGCTATTTGTTGGTTAAGTAAGTGTCCGATTTTGAGAGAAATTAACGAAAATAGATTGTATAACGCTACTCAATAAAATGGATGTTAGAAAATGGTTTAGTTTTTGCAAATTTTTTGAGATTTTGAAAAGCGTTTCAACAAATTTTATATGCATTACAATGATAAGGAAACATTCGAGTTACTGACAAAATTCTTTGTGTGTGTATGTATGCCGATCGTCTTCGAATTTAGAATGTAAGGTTATTTAGACTCCAAGAATTAAAAAAATAATATCAGTTCACATTAAACTGTTTTTTTTTTATTTTTAAAATTTTTGTTTACTTTTTCTTTTTTTGAAAAATCAATTTTTTGAAACGGGTAAGCGATTTTTAAATTTTGTTTCTAAATGCAGATTATTTTAATGCTTAAGTCTGCACGCTTGAATAATTTTTTTTTTAATTTAAAGAAAAGTTGTTAAAAAATAACAATAACATAAAAATACAAATTAATAAATAAAATAATAAAAAACCGTTCCGACGATGTTGAAAAAAAATTCATACTTTTCACATAATTTTTTTTAAAGAAATAAAATGGCGTTTAAATTATTCCGCTGAAAACAATTTTATTTGCTTTTTTCGAACATCAAAAAGTCACAAAAATCGAATAATCAAAGTTTTTATTTCCTTAATATTTTTTTAAATTTTATTGGAAGCTGTGACTGCACATTAAAGCAAGTACGTGAACTCAAAAGTTATGTATGGCGTATGAGCACTATTTTTATATAATTATGCATAAAGGTTGTTTTACATACATCTGCATCTGCAAATTTGAAGAAAAAGTAGAACAGGACCAATATAAATTACTAATATTTAAGATAGAAAGAGTACATACTAAAGGCTTCCCATAAATTTACTATAATATGATAAATATGTATATGATATATGATACATATGTATGTACTTGGGCACATTCAAGTGCTCCAATTCAATACCTACCCAAAGTACATTTAACATAGATAAAAACGAAAAGATACCAATTACTATTAATATATAAAATAAATAAAATGAGGAAAACAAATATTCAGTGTCATTTACTAGAAAAGGAAGATACATATATGTAAATCCACATTCTGATGCAGTAAATTTGTTATGTGTTTATTTAATAATTTGTATAGTCACAAAAATAAATGTGACGGCACACAATTTGTTTTTTTTTGCCATTTTCAAATTTTCAAAGCACGCTATACGATTTTGACAAATTGTCAGCGCACATGGAAAAATATGAAATGCATAGTTATTTTAAAGTGCAAATTAATCAAAGAATATTTCGAATTAAATTAAAAACATATAAAGGATTTCCAATAAGAGCGCTACAAAAGTTTTGTTTTTGGATATCAATGAAATTCTTTATTCATGTGAAAGTACGTTTGATGCCATTATGTATGGAACTCGATTTCTTTTGCATGGCCACCACGGGCACGCTTGCAGAAGTCCAGACGCTGAACCCAATTTTCGACGGTTTTCAAGCATAAATCGGCCGATACTGCTGCAATTTCACGTTCGATATTCGTATGAAGGTTATCGTAACGTGCCGGTCTTGATCATCACGGAAGAAGTACAGCCAAATAACACCGCCGGCCCATAAACCACACCAAACCGTAATTTTTTCGGGATGCAATCAATACCGCATATTTTATTTATTGACGAGGCCATTCAGCCAGAAATGAGCCTCATCGCTGAAGATGATTTTTCGATGAAAATCCGAATCATTTTCAAGTTGTTGCTCAGCCCAATTCACGAACATACGACGCTTCTGGTGTTCAAGCGGCGTCAGTTCTTGTCGCCTACATCTTGTAAGGATATAGGCGACGTCAAAGAGATGCCCAACGCTTGAGAACGACGTGTGAGAGACACATTTGGGCTTTCTGCAACTGAAGACTCAGCGGCAGCAATATTCTCGACGCTACGGGCACTTCTTTGTCTCACTGGTACGGGAACATTTTGTAATGTGTCTGTGGATTCAAATTTTTCCACTAGACTCTCAATTGTTGAGGCCACTGACTCCGAATTTCGGTAGTAAATTTTAATAATTCGACACGTTGTTGGCTCGTATATCATTCCATCATGAAATGGCAAACCTTACTGAAGAGAAATGCCAAAAGAGCTGCAAGAAATATGGCGTCGTTTGCTGTCCCTGTCGCTCTACTTTTGTAGCGTCCCTGTTGAAAACCCCGATACATAAATAAAATGCACGGATCACAATAAAAACTTAACAAAGGAAAATTGTCAGTTGTGTTTAGTTAGTTGTTTTTTTTAAATGCGATGTTAAAGATTGATTGGAAAATACTTACAAACAAAGTCACCCGAATAAATAAAAAATGTTGCAGATGAAATGCTATTGCCCATCGCAATGAGCAAAATATTTATCTATAAGCTCTTCCCTTAAACTCAAATACTCTTACACTTCTAAGCATTTATTTGCCATTTACAGTAAGCATCAGTATTATAAACTGAAAACAAAAAGTGACTCGCGATAGAACCTGGTGGCTTGTAAGAGGATACGAACAAATATTTAGCTGCACAGACTGCATTCCTTACGTTAAATAAAAAAACACAGATTTTCCAACAAAAAACTAAGAATTCAAAAATCTATGTTTTGCTTGCTAGACAAATTTTTTTTTGTTTTTTAAAAAAAAGAAGCTAGAAGAAGAAAAGAAAAGCAGCATGGTAGGTGCAACAAAATAAATTGCAGAAATGCTTGGGGAGAACAGGCAAGGAACAATAAGGAACTCGCAGAACAAATACTCTCCACGATCCTACTGAACCAGTTTAGCCAAGATCATCAGTAGTCAACCCCCCACATAAAACACACAACAAAGTTTAGGTTACACGGTTTTTTTTTGAAAATCCTACATCATGGATAACGAAATGGTACCTGTGAACTTAATCTATAGTGACGTTCGAAAGTTATATTACCTATGACTATAGAAATTTATAGTGATAATTGGAAATATCCTCAAAGCAGACCCGGTCGAATCAGCACGACGAATTCCATGGACGATGTTTTTTTTCCTAAACTCAAAGTCCACATCAAACAGTGGCTTTTTCGGGATGCATTTGCTTGGATTTGTTGTGGCCCGTGACTTAGTGTGTCGAAGAGCCTGGGTTCGATTCCCACTCATAGCCACCTTCTTTTCCGGGGTATTGCTTGTTGCGAGGAACTAACAAAATCTCCAACGGTAAAAATTTCTCTTGAAAAAGTGCATCTCATGTAGCCATTCGGAATCGGGGGTAAATTGTAAATCCCTTCCATTCTTGCAGATTAACAACACACACACAGGAATGGTTGAGAGTGTAATTCACTAGGCCTTGGCGCTGTCGCGCCAATAAATTTATGTATATATAAATAATTGCTTGGGTCTAATATGCGAACGCATTCATGCAGAAATGGATCATCGCTGAAGATGATTTTTCGATGTAAATAAGGGTCAGTCTATAACTGCTCTAGAGTAGTGACCCAAACCAAACCCTCAAGCATTTTATCACAATCCACAAGTCACTCGCTCACCCATTTTAACAGATACGTTAGGCTTTTTATGTGAAGGTAGCTTTATTATTGTATAAAGAACTTTTTGTAAAAAAAGTTATCCTTTAGCTAAGTAAAAATTCACTTCATAAAAACAGAATAAAATAGTTGACCTCTCCTAAAAGTGTACTAAAAATATAGATAAAAAAAAAAAAAAAAAAACACATTCAAAGGACTTTCGCTAAACCAAATGTGTAATCCAACCTGCTATCCATATAAACCACAAAAGCTTTCTCTCGCATGGCAACCAAAAAAAGTTTACAATTTACGTCAATCCCTGCGGCTTTGCTTATTTTGAATCATTTTTTTATGAAATTCCCTTCCAACTCCTAATGTCCATCCTTCCATTCTAAGCCTTCGCAAGGATAATGCAGAGATATATGTATGTGTATGTATATGTAAATATTCCTTAGTAATACATCGTAAATATGGATTTCTCTCACAATCAGCTTACGGTGTAATATTTTCAGATTCATTGTTTGCCATCCAAAAGAAGGAAGACGACGACGAGTGCGTCGGGTTGAACAAATATTTCCTTTTTGACTTAAACGCACGACAAAAATGTGCCGTCGTCATGGTACACAAAAATTCGCTGCGTATTTACGACCAATATAATAAGTCAATAGTTTTGGGTGTTGGAGTCAAGTCAACTCATAAAAAGCCCAAATGACTTGGAGAGCTAACAGACAAGGCACCACACAAAAAACAGTTTGAAAGGAGACCAAGGTGAGATCAAACCATCGGTCGGTAAAGATGGGTGGGATTCCAATAAAATGAACCTAATCTGGAAGACAAACACACTTCCAAATAAAAGTTATATTGGCGTTGAAAATAATTTGTATTTGTTTGGCCGTTGTCATAATAAGTTTCGTTTTAGACGCATTCATGCCAAAATCACTTGAATAATGTCGTAAAGCTCAAGCAGGATGTTGTTTCGTTTCTTTTGAAATTGATGACTCATGAGTCCTGACGCCTTAGGGTCGAAGAGGTTATAAAATACAGAATTACTCATAACCATAACGGATGTCACATTCAAATAAATAAAATTGTTATAGTCAATTTATTAGGGAAATATCGCAGGAGTTTTCTTTGTAAGTTTAACTTAAGAGGTTAGTAGGAGTTTTTCTCATAAAAGTATGCTTTCATTTCAAAAACACTTAAAAACGCACTCAAGCATCAGGTATTCACATGTCGGCCATTTCAAACTCATTTACATAAAAAAGCAATTGACAGTAATTTATTGCAAATGGCCGCCATCAGGGTGTGTCAGTCACTTTTCATAAATTAAATGGTCAACATTTCTTTCTAAACAGGGTGTTATCGACTTCAGCGAGATGGTTTAGAGGTTGCAGTCGGTTTGAGGTTATGCATGCATTTTTAGAATTGAAATTGTTTTATGTTTAGTTCGATGACAATTTAAATCTTTATGGTGGAGTTCACAAAAAGAAACGTTTACAAATAATAATAAAAACTTTAAGAACGTTAACGGCAAAACGAAAACATACATTCTCAAAAACTGTGCATCGCATCGCTTATAAATGTATGGATAATTTTGCAAAAGGATCTTTGGCCTTTACGAGATAAGTTAACGCAGAATAAAAAGCGCAACGGATGTAAGAAATGTTGGAAGAATACGACCAAACTATGAATATAGAGCAATGAACTGCGCGCAACCTTCCATACGCATGGAAACGGGAGCCACTAATGTGTGAAAGCGTATAGATACAGTTCCGCGTAAGTATTGTGGGTTCTTTAATTAACACAAAACTACTGGTAGTTTTATTTTAGTTGACAGCGGCGATGCTATATCGGTTATAGCTATAAGACCCACCAGCAAACCATAAGAACAGCCGTATACGTTTATATGCAGTTGACTTAACAATGATAAACACGGGACTGGTACAGTGACTGTCAAGTTGAATTTCATCTTGAAGGTCGAACTCCAATTCATCTTCGAATCAATAAGGACAAAGAAGTCAGCAGGAGTCAATGGTATATCCAAAATTGTACTATGACATCTCGGCGAATATCATCAATTCTATCACTATTCCGAATCCATCCCCACTGCCACGCCTAACGAACTTTCAGTAAAGCATACCAGGTAGGCAAGACAATATAATGCTGGGAACTAAGTCCACAGAGGGAACTAAACTTAGTGGAAACTAAAACCATTTTAGTGAATAGAATTGGATTCAATGCAAAATTGAAACGTACTCCATATTCTTATGGGAACTTAGGACACTCTTCGAAGCATGTAAAAACAGGCTTACACCGTTTAAACCAGTAGGGGATCCAGGATGTGGTCATCTGGACGGGGGTTCAACGATTCAAAAGATCAGCCGATTTTTATACCTTCAGTAATTTTCTTTTTGCTCTCGGTCGCCCTCCAAAATAAATTGTACGACTGGTGCGCACGTACTTCGTATGCGTCGTCACATTGTCGATTAAAATTTGAAATAAGGGAATTTCAAAGTTTTTATTCGATTTTGTTAATTTTGATTTTTCGAAAAAGTACGTAACTTTTCAGTGGAAAAAATTAAACGCCATTTAATTTCTCTGAAATATACGTGCCCATTTAAGAATTGAGAGTAAAAAGGCTGCGAATAGCTCTCATGCGACTCTCGAGAGCAAACTCGTAAGTGCACCCAGTCTTGAAAAAAGCTGTCGGAGAGTTGACTTTTTACTTTCGACATTTTAACTTTTTGGGTGTCACTCGCCAATGGACGCACGTTTTGTTTACTATCGGAGATTAACACACACAATTCCAACAGGGTTCGTATTTTGAGAGTAGTTGTCGAGAGTTTACATGGCAAAGCAGTGTACGGTCTGAACATATAAAAAGTGTCAAAACTATAACACTTCACCATTTTAAGTGAGCACTCATCTTAAATAATAATGAATTTATGAAACGTTTTTCAAAAAATTGAAAGATGAGTTTTAATAAAATCCTTTTTATTTTTAGTTAAAAAAAACTGAGATTATGGCAAGCAGTTTTTTGAGTTTATAGGAAGAGTGGGTGGTGGTGCTGCACTATATGTTAAAGAGGTGTTACAATGCTCACTTAAATACCGGTCCACATGTGGGAGCACCTATTTATAGTATTTTGGAATCAATTACCACAAACAAAACCGAGCATATAACGACTGGAAGCGCTATTAACTAGGTATACATTTGGAGCTGTACCGTTCCATTCGAGACTTAGCGGTTAGTAAAATTAAATCTGCCAACAAAAATGTTATGCAAACAAAATGAATACAACAGTAAAGGGCCGTCAGCTTTGGCGAAACCTTAGGGAAATAGAAGCAGGAAAAAATAAACGAAATACTAACAAGATTCCACCAATAGACATTAACGAACTCAATAAAAATTTTGTTAATTCGTCTGTTTCGGCTATTCATGTCATGCCTTCTTACCCTAACTCGTCTGAGAGGAATTGTTTTGAATTCTCTTGTGTATATAATCTGGACATAGTTGAATGTATGCTTTCAATAAATTCAAATGCGGTTAGCTTTGATGGAATTCATCCGAAATTTACCAAAATTATTCTTCCTATTATTCTACCAGTCCTTACACACATTTTCAATTTTATACTAACCACGTGTAATTACCCGTCGCAGAGGAAGAAATCTTAAATTATACCTATTCAAAAGAGTCCAACAAGTAATGAATTCCGGCCGATTTATATATTACCCTTTTTCTCAAAAGTATTGGAAAAAATACTTCAAAAACAAAATAAACTATTACATAAATTTATATAGCCTTATTTCTCCTATGCAATTGGGATTAAGGAAAAACCATAGTTGTATTTCCGCCTTCATTAAAGTGTCAGATGACATTAAAGAGTCATTGGATGAAGATAAAATTACTTTCTTAATTTTGTTGGATTTTTCTAAAGCATTCGATACGGTTGACCACATCAGTCTTTGTAATAAACTTTCCACGATTTTTAGTTTTTCCGACTCATCAGTTGCTCTGATGTCATCATTTTTGTGCTCAAGATATCAAGCGATTGCTTTGAAAAACCAAGTTTAAAATTTTCTGTTTAGTAGCAGAGGTGCGCCGCAAGAAGCTGCTCCCTTGGTATGATAGAAGACTATGCCAATGAAATAACTAAGGGCCTTTAGAAGATAGCTAGCTGGTCTGACAGAAATGGTCTTTTTCTGAATCCGATGAAGACAAAGTGTTTAATAATCGGTAAAAACCCATATGACTTTTTCTATTTTCCGGATATCGTTCTTCGTGGCTCAAAAATAGAATTCATCGATAAGACCCGAAACATAGGAGTTATCTTCAATAGGACGCTCATATGGAATGACCATATCAATGCTACAGTTGGAAAATTTTATAATTTAATACGTCAGCTCAGAGTTTCCCAGCAATTCATTCCTTTAAATACCCGTATGCTTCTAGCAGAAACTCTCATCGTTCCGAATTTAATTTATGGATGCGAGATTTTCTGTAACTATGACTCAACTAGTAGAAGAAAACTTAATGTCGCGTTCAACACTGTAGCACGTTATGTTTTTGGTGTGAGACGTTTTGACAGGATCTCTCATTTATCTAAGTTGCTGTACAATATGTCATTTGATCACCTAATTCGTTTTAGATCTCTTCTCTTACTATCTAACGTTATTCAAACTAATCAGCCTAACTACCTTTTCACCAAATTGCAATTTTGTACTTCAACAAGATCTCATCAACTCATCATGCCTCGTTTCTCGTGTTTAACAACGGAAAGATAAATTCTTATCAACACCGTCCATCTGTGGACGGACCAAGGCATGTTCGGGAGGTTGGTGGCACGGACAATTTTCGGCGGGAACTTGAAACCTTTTTCACTCATTGATCCAAATTGAGCAAATTTCAATAAGTAGTATATTAATCAGTTTCTATTTTGCTAAATTTCAAACTCATTTGTTTTTAATTAATTTGTTGCTATTGGTTTCCTTTTTTCTAGTTTTATTAGTATTAGATATAAAAATAATTTTAATCAAATTTTACTTTCAATGTTAATCATCACTATATAAGAGATTATATTTTCTTAATGTGTATGACTCAAATGAACAAATAAATAAATAAATAAATAAATTCGAGGTGATTATAAAATTAAAAATATTTTTTTTATTACTAGTTTTAAAAATATGGAATTTTCAAAAAAAAAAAAAAAAAATTATCAAAAATCAATTACAAATAGAAAAAAATTATCATTTAAGATATTAGTATGTAGAAATAACTCTGCTAGCTGGATCATCTGAAATGTAAAATTTGAAGTCGAAGCGAAAGGTACCGCTATTTACTTGTAATTATAGGTACTAATAAGCGCAAGGAAAAATACTGATTTTAAGGTGTTAATCTAGTTATATAAGTCAACATGTCCCAGTTAACTAGTAATCCTTGTCTCCCCTTGAAAATCCTTATTATAGGATTGAATATCAAGATAAAAAAATTCCAGAACACAAAATAAAACAAAACTTGTTTTTTTTAATATTTAATTTTTATATAAAAAAATTATATTTAATAGTAATAATAATAATACAATGTATATATAATCGTTTCGTTTCCTCTTCATTAACCGCTAACAATATACTCTTTCTCATTTCTAATTACAAAAGTAAATAGTAACTTAATAATTATATAAAAAAAAAAAAATGTACATTAATAAATTTTCTTACATAATTCCAAATAAATTTTTTTTGTCCGTTTAGCAAAAAAAATTGTAAGAAAAAAAGTGCTTTGCAAAAAATTATTATAAATGACATGAAAATAAATAAATAATATATACCTACATATATTTTATTATTTTTCTTATACAAATGAGTAAAAAAAAACTAAATTAAAATAATTAATGTATTGAAAAAATATGTTCTGTTTTTGCTTTTTTTTGTAGAATAAATTGCAAGAGAAAAAACTTAAAATATTTTTTTTTTAATCGGTTTTACATAAATATTGTGTGTGCAAGGAAATTGGTAAATTTCTTAATATGTGCTTACGTCTCGGTAGTAAAAATAAATCAATAGTTTTAAAGAACATAAAATATATATATCTATATACTTCTATATCTCTCTCTTGCTCTTAACATTACACCTCATTCTTATAATATATTTTTAAATATAATTTATTTATTTATTTTTTTAATTTCTTTTAGTATATATATAATTCTTTTTAAAATTTTATTTAATTACAGGTAATAATAAAAATATTATTTTTATTTAATTTCACAATTATATTCCTTTTTTCAATTTATAATATTCAACAGTCAATATTATTTTAATTTCCTTTCTTTAAATTTAGTTTTTAATTTTGTTTAGCCTTAAGAATTAAACTTAATTTTACTTGTATTTTTTTTCTCTGGGTTTTTGTGTATTAATCCATTTCTATACATATACATTTTTTTTGTAAACAGGATAGAGGGAACAAACACAATGGTAGCGTATATATAAGTTTTGAAATACAAAAGTTTTACATGTAAATCATGTAAAAACTTAATCTAGATTAAAAAAAAAAAATAAACAAATAAACATTTAAAACGGGAATGAGGGGAGTGGATGAGGAAGTGGTTCCTCTTCGAATTTCTAAAAAAGGTTCTAGATTTTATTAACAGTTTTTTTAATTCTAAATTTCAGTCGATTGGCACACAAGTCACTAAATTCGAATCCCATTTTTTTTTTATTTTCCTCAGCCAACACTTGGATGATCACCCACTCAACCTTTTGTTGGGGGAGATGGGTACTCTTCGTCGTCTTATATTTATACAAAAACTCCTTTGGAAGCGGTGCTGGAATCGGTTGCCTTGGTGGTGATAGAAAAATAGGAAAAGATCGATTGACTTATTGCGGTAGTGTGCGGCGAAGGAGGGCTATGGATGTTTTGTGCGGCGGCGGCGGTTTTCGGGACAGCCAAAGCCGTCTGTGGTTTGCACTAAACTTCGGTGCCGTCTTCTCCTTCGTCGTCGAAGAGCTGACTCGTACTGCCTTGACCCTTCGATGTAACAGACATTTTCTTTTTAGGTTTTGGTGGTGGGCGTGGCGGAACTTTGTTGAGCTTTTCAACGCCACCTGTCGAGCTGGGTGTGTTGCCGATGACCATGCTGGGCACTATGGTCACGCCACTGTGGTGTCGGGCTGTTCCATAGAGGGGTTCGGTGTCGGAAGTCGTTGTTAGGTTATTGACCAGTTCTTGGATTGGTTCGTAGATTTTTGCTGCTTGGGCTGCAGCCGCTGCTTGTTGAGCTGCTGCTGCTTGCTGTTGCTGCTGTTGTTGCTGCTGAAGTTGCTGTTGCATTTGTTGCTGTTGTTGCTGGAGCTGTTGTTGTTGCTGTTGCAGCTGTTGTTGTTGTTGCTGCAGTTGTTGTCCCTGACTTGTGCTGGGCGTTGCGGGAAGCGGCCGATCTTTCATCGTATACCGGACTGGTTCTTGCTGATTGATTTTGTGCAGATTTAGAATTGAGTTGCCGCCGGCTGTTGTGCGTAAACCTAGATTATCATAGACCGGCTCGAAGGGTTCTGTAAGTGAAGTCCCCGTTTCGCTGGGATTTGGCGATGTTGGCGATTGGAATTCGGAGAGCTGTGAACTGTTGGTGGGCGTCCAGCTGGGAACTCGTGGTTTGCGCGGAATGGTCATGTAACCTTGTTTCATGACTACCGGTGAATAAACAACAGGGGCGGGTATGAAAGGCGATTGATTGCGTGAATTTGTTGCAGCAACTAAGGCAAGATTGCGATTTTTCGGATGTTGAAGTGTCATAAAACCTGATGGCACTATGGTTGTGCCATAGATGCCGTGCGGATTGACATGCTGGTAGACGGGGCTGGCAAGTGGCGATTTGCCGTAAATCATATCTTGTGGTATGTTCGATGTGGAACTTTGTATGGAAGGCGAGGCGGGAACACGTGCGGGAAATGCTAGCAGATCGGGTGGAAGATTTGTACCATAGCCGTCATCGACGTATGTTTGGCGGGATCGCGGTGTCGAATCGGATAAAGCAATGGAGTGGGTTTCTTCGTCACGATTTCCTGCAAATAGAAAAAAGAAAAAAAGAATGGTAAGGTCAATTGCGATCTTTTAACGAAGTCAAGCTGAAAAATATTTTAATGCTTAAAGGCCTAGTTTCTTAAAAGTTAGTGAAACAATTATTAATCATTAAACAATCCTGGGAATGTTTAAGCACGCTTAAGAGTGCATTGCTTTTGATACAAACGATTAACTCTCTGTTCCACTAATATATGATCACTCGAACACCATCTGTTTAAGGTTGATGATATTTTAATACAATTATTTAACTTCTAAGAGCAAACGTTAATATTTTCATCTTAACCAAATTGTTTGAACTGCGCAAGCTTATATAACATTAAATATTTATTTGACCCCACGTTGGGGGCCAATTGCTATTTTTCTAAGAATTCTCAATACGAAAGACTATTTTTACCTCAAATCACACGCCAATTAGTATTGATGACCACATGGCGAGAACAACTATGCAAGCTCATAACCTTATATTTGGACCACGTTGGACGCCAATTCCAGATTTGTGGCGCATATTTTTTTAAGTTTTCAAGAAAAAGTCTTGAAATAAAAAAAGCTTTTTGTTTCCAAACAAAAATGATTGCTAAAACTGTTCACATTTCGAAAATAGAAAAAGAAGCAAACTTTTAATTAAACCCAACAGGGTGTTCCATTGACAATTGCTCACAGTTACACGAACAATCTATTTTGACGCACTCAAGGACCTTCAATATCTCATCATCTTGGGTACCCTAGGTTTCTGCATTTGAAAAAACTAATTAATAGTATTCAAGTGGTGCCTCTTGTACGGTCTTATACAACTCCAGATCCCCGAGTATTTGAAAAAAAACATTTGCTTACAAACTTCCAGCACCACGAGAAAGCTATTCATTTGCATTATTGCACACATATGTGGCAGCAGTAAGGACATACTGGCAGGGCAACAAAAAAGGGGTAACTGGTGGAGAACAAATAGTTAGGAAAATATTGATGACACACACAACCCTCACAGCAGAGGGTTTCCACTTCCAATGGCGTCAACGAGCTATACATAACATCCCTTCGACTATCCTGTTCTTGTGAATAGTGTTAGCTGGGCATTTATGCCTCTCGAAAGCCCTTCATGGACACACTGTGACTGATTGAAGAGGAAGTTTCTTTTTCTCCCCCAACATCATGCTAATGCAAAGGCAAGAAGGACGAACCGAGTGTTCTTTAACTGGTGGAATGTATTTGAACCAAGTATCCTTTTCGGCCCCATTGATGTTGGTTCTGGTTTATGTGTGGCGTCGTCAAAGTCTTACTTTATATTTGATAAATGTGCAAATAATCATGTAAAATGTTTATTATTGGTATACATAAAGGGATGCATAGATTGTGTGTGTCGTCATCTAATGGACACAACTAGAACTAAGTGAGGAAATCCAGATATTTGAACAGCTCCAACGTCCAATGTTTGACCATTTGCATGGTACTTCAGTATGCAATGATGGAAATTATTGAAGAATTTTCGTTAGAAAGTGGTTAACATTAGATAAGAGCTTAGATATTTTGGAAAAGGATTTCACAGAAGTACCGACTAACAATGAGAAGAGGAAAATTGTCTTGATATGGAAAATCCTTCGGTCAACATTTCACATGAAAGAATGGGATTTTAATGAATTATTTCGAAAGTCGTAGTTATAAGGAATTATGTTCTTTAGTAACTTCTTGACGTCAATTTGTTTTAAGAATGAATGCTTTGTATTTCTAAATCAACAAGTCTTACTGGATATAGAACTGTTGTTTGCATTAGCAAAATAATTGTTTTGAATTGAATACACTAGACGTATTGTGTTAGACCTTCGAAACAGAAGAAATGATACCAATCACCATGAAATTACCAACAATTAACAATAATTCAATGTATTCTATGGAATAGTAATTTATTGAATAGGCATCAATTAAGGGACAACTATTAAGAAGGGTATTAAGCTCTTGAATGCACTTGATTCTCGAGATGTGAATCAGCTGTAATGGGGACCACACTTGGTACGTGTACAAATGTTACGGGTGACGTAGGGGTCGAAGAATTCTTTAAAACATTGCCTAGTACTAAATTGGCTTTTATGATATTGATGATATGTGCCAAGAAGATGAACACTGGGTCACATAATGTGCCGACGTAGCAAATCGAATATACATTAGATAAGATATGGGTAGATTACATGGAGTTAGGTATATAAGAACTTGGTATCATCTACCTATTTCAGAACCGTTTACAAAAAGGAGAGGATCAAAGCGGATACTTTGGGGGATCCCGGAGGTAGCTAAAACTTGAATGCAGAAAAAAGAACATTGTAGTATTGGTTTGCCAGATAAGAAAAAATGATTTTATTGAAATAATAGAAGATCTAAGTGGCTGTCTTGGGGAACTTTCAATTCTTACAGAATGCTATCAAATATTTTGTGAGATGTGCAATAGATTTGTTAATGGGAAGATAGTTTTTTTTACCTGAAAGTTGGTGTAATGGCAGCATAAACTACCGAGGGTGTGGGAATTCAAACTTCAAACTTCAAACAAGACCTGATTAACTAATGCTAGGACCTAAGGAACAATATGAACAATACCATAAGCAGAACCAAAAGAGAAAGCTGCTCTAAGTTATATAGTTTTGAAGAAAAGCGAAACATCTTGTAATGAGGAACTTTTTTGTTCGAAAAATGGCCCCTAACCTGAGCGGTTGAAATGAATATACTTCGCATTAGAGCAGGAGTGAGGAAGCGATATAACCTTACAACTTGTCAAACTAAGCCTGTATTGGCATCTATACCCTGTTCAATTTATATTTTCAGTACAGAGAAGATAAGATATTTGCCTTTCACCATTACTATTATGGATTTTAATAAGCTATCTAAGTTTTAAAGCCTTCATATGGCTGCCGTACTCTGCATTATAAATTGATATAGTTCTCACACAAATGTCTGTCTGTCTTTTTCCACACCTACATTTAAACACAAAATAAAATTCATCGACCCGTTTTCGAAACATTGATTTGTCTAAAAAAAAAAGTTAAATAAAAAACAAATATTCGAAAATATTTTTAAAGTGAAATACTTAGGCTAACTACATCTTTCTGAATATCAAATTTGATTGTAATCGGATAACCAGTTTCCGAGAAAGTCGAAAAAAATCGGTCCTATTGGAGGTACCGTTTTTAGCCCATGAACTTAATTTTTGTTCACCCAAAACATTATCTACACCTACATTTGAGATAATAATCAAACATGACATTACGATGATAGAGAAACATATTTAGTTACTGGCGAAATTTGTCCCGTCAGTCTGTCTGTGCGGATGTATTTTCGACTGTAGCCTAGCATTTTTTTTTCAATCTTGTTCTTTTTCTTTGTGGTTTTTTTTTAACATTACAAAAACAATTTCAATGTATCTCAAGCGTTATGTTTTATAATGCCACTTTACAAGAAAGCCAGCACAAGAAAGACAGGAGGAAAATCGTTAATACCAATCTATTACCGCTTGCTTTCATGACGATTTATCCACATAGAAGTAAACCATGCATGGGCAGTGCCCTAGGTAGAGCAGCACACACCACTCTAGTAGAAATTTAAATAAACATAACGTCATGAACGAAGTCAAGTTATCATACCACAAACCAAGATGCCATATGCTTCCGCAACATTGATTAACCACAGCTCAACGAAACTCCCACAAAGGTTCACCGAGTAAAGATGATACAAGTGTAGCCATATCACCACCAAATTTGGCTTTCAATTGTTCTTCTTCTTGAAGTACTGCTCGAGTAGAACAAACAAAACTGGGACAGTCCCCTGAGGAACAGCAGTATGTAAATATGTACATACTTATTTTTTTCCAATATTAAATTCGGAAAGCTTTTTTTATGTAAGATTCTACCATGTATGTAATTTGTTTCATTAAACATAACAGCAAGTTCATGCGAAAATAAACGCAAACAAATTGCGGTCAACTTACTTGGATTTTCTCGTGGCAGATGAGTTCCGTTGAAAAGTTTAAATTGAATTTTCCAGCATATTACATTTTAACACACTTAAGCGTCGCATCGTCGTCGTCCTGCCATCAACTACTTTGCGGCAAGTTCCTTTCAAATTATAGTTGTGATGGTTTCCTTTGACTTAAAATGTGTTGTTTTCAACAAATTGTGGCTCACAAAGGACCCAAACTACTAGGAAATGCCTTAACCACCACACAGGGTTTCTACTATACACAACATTATATTGGAGGGAGCCAAAGTTAATGCTGCTACGTACGTGTGGCAGCAAAACGAGACTGCTTTACCCCGAAAATATGGTTAATTAGCGCACATTTCACAGTTCGTTGGAGCTGACAGAGCTCTGCTGTGCGGAGGGTATTCTGCGAAAATGTGACAACACAGACATTTGTTTGTTTTAAAATGTTGGCTCTTTACGTGTTTATGATGTTTTGAAAAATTAATGCCAACTGCCCTTTTGCTTTTGTCTTTGCTCTGACATGTGGAGTACTGTTCCACACTCCAAAACAAACAACCGAACCCAATTTTATCAAAATCCTTAAATCGGTTCGCGATTCATATGGAACAGACAATCAGCGGTTCATTTTTCAGTATTCAGATGGCACTACAAGCATTTCTTGGTTCCTAAAAGTAGACTTTCATATTTACATTACATCTCTAGGATACACAAACCCTGACGTAGATTTCCATAAGTAAATAAAATTCACAAAATCCATTTAATTGCTGTGACTTTGACATCAAGAAATATCTTATGAAACATCAAAAGTCACAAAAACATGCCACATTTATGACATGCAATCGATTACGTTTTTTAAAGCGTCCTTGTCATGGACACGTTGCTCCTTTTATCTCCAACTAACTCCACTACAAGATTAGTGACATAACCTCTGCTGCAAAGCATCGTGCACATAAGATAGTTTTAATCCGAGCATTAAATGGAACCGATTGCTGGTGACATAATCTCTCAAAACATACCACAGCCTGTTGACACATCCGGTAAGCAACAATGATCGATACTTAAATCAGATGGCACAAAGAATTGGGCAATGCAATCAAATGAATAGTTTAAAACCACCCTACATCATCACCGACATACGTCCAGACCACACACACAAAATCTACTATTCACCGGCATTGGACGTAATCGGACCATTATGTCCCAAGGTGGAGATTACATTGATTGATTGACGAGGTGCTGTCGTCACAAATGTCATGTTTAACCACAGTTGTGTCGGTCGGTAGAGGATATGCATTGCATGCCTGGCCTAGAAGACGTTAACTGGCTCAAGTTGCTGGATTTCTTGCAACTGTGAGAGTAGAAAAAAGAGGTGGGCGGTTGAAAGGATAAGTTCTTAGGAATATAAGTTTCAATGGGATTATGAAAGGACATCTCGGATTGACCGTAATATTGATTCGAATCTACTCAAGTGAATTAATTACTTTTGGACCACATTCAGATGCACTGGCTTATTCAATTGCATTCTTGAGTATCTTAATCAAAAGCAGATGCAAGAATAGATAGATAGGTGTATGAGCAGATTGAGAGTTTGACATCATAGTATGGGAATAACCGCTGGAAAATTTTAGTGGAATGTCAATGCTTAGTTTACCTTTATTCCTTTCAAAACAAATTAATTACCCAACCGAACGTTATAGAATTTTGTACAAACATTCTCAGGACTGCAGTTAGTGCACTTGGGTAATTTTAATACCGAAAAGAATGTTCCCGAGGGAAATGAAAGCTGTCAGAACCGACTAAATATGCGAACTTCAATTTACACTCCTGAAGGTATGCAATATTCTAAACGACTATAATATTTAAATTTTATCATAGACACATTATTACTAGATGGTGCATTTCATATAAAGAAAATGGTCATTTCTAAGCTACCCAATATCTAGATGGCGCCACCGTGAAAATATAACCGATACTCAGATACATGCTGCAAAGCATTTTAGTTGAGGTATACTATTGAGAAACATTAAAAATATTGACAAGGAACGACGGAAACCAGTTTTTGATTCGTTTTGATTGAAGCTAAAGTGTATCGAAAGAGTTTTTTGTTGCAGAGCGATATTGGGTTGTTTTTGGTTCGTTGTCGGGTCGGTCGTTCGCCGGTCGTCGTCTTCGTCGTCACGTACGTGCTGTCGTAGCCCTTACAATGATGATGCTATTTTGAAGCTAAACATGATTAATCAGAGCTCTGTATTCCAGGTCATGATTCGGGCGAATGTATTCATTCATCTTATACATTTCCTGAAAAAGCAGTCCCTATAACATCTACACCTTCTCCAACGGTGAAAGAAATTGTTGTACTACAAGACGGAATTCTCCAGATCTATTCCTGCGTTCACCTTTTCATTATCTCTTCAAGTCCACAGCTTCTACCATTCATACATACATAGGATTTTATCGGGTAATGGAAATGCATTGTTTTATTTTTACTTCTTTTTGATATATATTAATCAAAAATAAAATTATTCTTTTAAATTGAAACAAAGTTTACCTTCGTCACGCCAAGTGTCAAGTCAAAAATATCCGGTCGATTTGTGGCAATTTCATTGCCCAGGGAGTCCCGATGCTATATTGTTGTTTAGACATCGTAATACCTAAGTTTAAACCGATAAAACACCACATCCCCCTCCCTCTCAATCCAATTATTATAACCAAACTTTTCAAGGACGCACACCATCTCTTGAAAAAACCACGAATCCTGTTCTCTCACAACCAACAAAATTATCCCCGAAAGCAAGATACAGCATTGCTTATTTAACCATGATTGTTGGGCAAATGGGCATAACTCCCCCAGGGACGACCGAAATAAAATTCACATCAAAATCTCATTAACTCCGGAGGCGGAGGCATTCTGTTCTGTTTGCGCGTACAAATTATATTGCTCGGCTTTCTTCTCCAGGCGCGTGCGATCCTGCCGGGCGCCATGCCATACATCCTAACACAAACACATCGCATGTCCAACACAAAATACATGCTCTGCCCAGTGTTTATATCCTTAATTCAATATCTGTTTTGTTTGCTGCATTAAGCCCTCAGGGTTACAATCAGATTCCTGACATCAATCCAATTTCGCAATTAAACTCAGGGGTAAACATTTTAATTTATCAATTAACATCAGTATTCGATTCAGGAAAAGCCGAACAAAATAATATAAAAATAAAAATAAAAATAAAAAAATAAAATCTCACATCCTTCCGTGACACTGCCACACGAAGCTTTCACTTATCGATTTTAATTGAGCCGCTAAAAGATGAAGCCTTCAACTTCAAACACTGGACCATTAAATTGCGTGTTGCTCTTGCTATACTCTTCCCAAAGAGTCCTTTTAATTTTTTGGAATTTTTTTTAATTTTATTTAACAAGAGAAATATTTTTGTATTTATATGGTCTCACCCTGGTGTCAAAAAAAAAATATTTCTTTAGACATGATAATTGCAACAAAAAAACCAGTGAAAAAAAAATCTATAAATGATGAGAAAAACGTCAGAAATTTATCGTTCGGAAAATATATTTAACGACATCCAATTTACAGGACAATTTTATTTCCTCGATTTTTTTTTATTTCCCATGGGATGGGAAAAATAATTAAGAAAAACGTACTATACGTAGGAAAAAGGATTTTTTTTGTCAATCGTTAACAGTTCGCGTTGGTAGTGATTGAAGTTAATGAGAAAGTTGTCAGTTGCAGAGATAAATTTTGGGAGTAGTGGTCGTCATGTGAAGGAAATTTTGTTGCTGTAAGGGTGGCGGCCATGAATTGCATACTGCAGAGTGCTTACTTTTAATTTAAGGATATTTTAATCGGGTTTTTAATTGAACTACTGCAGGTGCAACACGGTTTTTTTCTTTCAATTTATCACGACAATTAGATGGGATTTTTTAATGAAGTCAGTTTAATATATTGGAAATTATTGGAGGTTTTTTTCCACGCGGAATTTGCTAAATTATTTTATTTAACATTTTCAAATCGCGTATTTCTATTTCAAAATTAGAAGAACAACCGACAAAATTTAATATTCTCTAATAAACGGATGATCCTCTGCAAGGATCAAAGATTTACTTCAACCAGCATCTGTTTAGGTTACGAAACGAAATTCTAGAACAATAGGACTATCATAAATCAATCTTTATTTGAGTCCGGATGATTCAATATTTTCTTTTGAGAATGCTACTGTAAGCGAGGTGCAGTCAAACGCAGAATACTCTCCAATGGTTTTTTTTTTATTTCTTAAAGGTGTCGTCACACAATCCTTTCATTGTGTTAATTTCAGAAAGCATTTCGAAAATTCCTATTTTAAAATTTACTTGAAAGTACGTTCGGAGATCAGTCACACTATGAAAGGAAAATACTTTCTTTTACTTTCCAGAAAGCTAAATTTCTGAAAGTATACTGTCATCACAATATGAAAGCGAAAATGTTTTCTCAACGTATTTTGGGTGTAAACAGGTACGGACTGTGGATTTGCCACTCTGGGCTTAATTTTGTTTATTGCTTATCTATGATAGCTGCAAACTGTAGTTTATTGAGGATTTTTTTTTCGAGGAAGAATAATTGGATTTCAGGCAGTTAACTGTTATAGAAATCATCCTACGGATTTCGCAGCATGTGATAGAACAAAATGCGAACGTTTTAGGAACTTGGTGCTGCAAAATCATTACCACGCAGCACTCGTGAGAGAATTTTGTACATTAGGCGTGGTCGATGCGGATCCCAAATTTATTTGTCAACAAACAAAATCTTTTCGAGCTGCAAATTGAGTAGAGTATTTGAAACAAACTCATTTAATTTGCCAGAAAATAGACCGTTTCCCGGCCGTTATATAGCCTTGCCATCGCCGCATCGTTGAAACGCTTTTGGTATCGCATAATGCTTACTGGCGGTGCCTCCAAAAATCGATGGAACACAATCCTGACATGACATGGTCAACAAAATCGTATCTACCGTATGCCTACTTCACTTTTATTTTGTAGCCCAAAGAAAATTATATATATGTATTTGTATATATAAATAATATATTGCCGAAAGTTGTTACCACCCCGGCCATAAAAAGCATCGCGTTGAAGAACTCCCACTTCGGTTGGTTCAATGCTCAACTTTCACTCTTAGCTTTCTCATTTCTTTAGTTTTGCAAATAATTATGCGTAAATACCCAAGATTTTTTCAAGCGTCGCGCGTCCAAAAACACCAATTGCCAATGCCGCATTTTTGACATGTTTGTTTAGGGTCGCCGTTATTCCAAAGACACGGATAACGTTAGACTTCTGCGGGACATGATCTATTTAGGATGAAAAACATATGTTTTCTTTCAATATAACAAAATACTTTCACAAACATTTTCTGAAAGCAAAAAGCGTTTTCATAAAATGATTTTTTTTCTTGAAAAAAGCTTTCCTGAAGTAGTCACACAGTGAAAGCATTTTTTTAAAGCCCTTTCCGGAAAGCAAATGGCTTTCAAAACCGTTTTTAGCAATTTTTTTTTTCAGGTCGTTGCACTATGAAAGTTTTGTTTTTTGAAAACTTTTTGCTTTCTGAAAGTATTTTCCTTTCATAGTGTAACGACACCTTAAGAGTTTGGAGGGAATTTTCTGAGAAGTGCTACAGTACCGCATGTAATCTTTACTACTGATACTCTTTAAAAAAACGACTTAAGTTCTGACCCTTACAAGAAAACATATAAAACCATTGAAAGCGTTAAATGCTTTAGGTTTCATAATTAAAGCATGCACGTACCATGGCGACTTAAATGGAATCTCAGTTTGTTTGCTGTCAGTGCAGTTTTTGGCTAGTTAAGTTCTCCATGCACCAAATATTCTAATTACGACACATATTGAATAAAACCCAGGAACCTCAAATCGATTTGAAGAATGTATATATGTATTTAAACAGATGAGCTATGTGCAGTTTTGGCATCTTTCCAAAATCGTCCTCCTGTCCAAAATCACCATGAAAGCAATCAAACCTTTTAGTCGGTAAAGAAATCGCCGACATCTTTGATGTCAACAAATTATTTTAACAAGGCGATGTGTTGTATTGCGACTTCTTCGCATACTTAAAAGAATAGTGCATAATTCTCAAGGCAACACTAGCGGTACGTTCTTTCAAAACGATATTGACATAACGGAAAGATCAAAGCGTGATGTAAGTATTGAAATGGAAGCAGCGAAGTTAGCAGTCGTTAAAGGCAAAACTAAGTGCATTCTGTCATCTAAAAGAGACAAACAACGTCGACGTCTTGGACAAAACATCACGATAGACAGCTATAACTTTGACGCTGTTGGAAACTTTGTTTACCTGGTCTCCGGTATCAACTCAGAGAACAACACCAGCGCTGAGATCAAACGAAGAATAGCTCTTGCCAATCGCTGCTTCTTTGGACTAAGAAAGCGCAATTGAGTAGTAAACCCGCCTTTCTCAACTAACTACAACTAAAGTGTCCCTTTATAAGACCCTCCTTTATTTCAGTCTGCTGTATGGTGCAGAGGCACAGACATTATCAAAAATGGATGAGGAATCTTTAAGTCGCTTTGAGAGGAAAATTCTACGAGTGATTTTTGAACCCGTATGTATAAACGGTAAATGGAGAAGGAGATACAACCAGGAACTGTACAGGCTGTACAGCGACACACACCTAGCCCTAAAGAGCATAAAAGTCCATCGTTTCAGATAACAGAATCATATGGAGCGAAGGGAGAACGGAGCATGACATTTACCTAAATTGAAAATTGGGCTAAAATGTGTTGTAAGGATTGTTGGACAGCAAATGACAAAAAAAGGAGGGAAGAGTCAATAGTCGCGTCTACACTTCCAACCATTCTGAACATCTTATCATCCACTCTATATGTGATATATAAAGTATCTGCTCTTTTAGATTAGATTTAGATTGTGCCTTCCGGTAATTAAGTACGTTAGAGCTTGACGTACTCTTCGGATCTGTAGATGGAATGTTAAGTTTCTGACGTCTACGCGCACCTGAATGGTTGAAAAAGACAGATATCACTATCATCGTGAGGTACGGCTTTCTTAAAAGAAATCCAAAAACTAACTAAAGTGACTGCTTATAAACTAAAAGTAAGCTGAACCAACGCTTGGAGACTTAACCTCTCAAGAATTCCTGTGTTTCCATTGTTAATCTGCAGGAATGTACACATGGTAATATTTTTCGCCTGGGGATCGTTGAAAAAAACTCAATTGCACATTTTAAAATAACGAAACAAATTTCTTTATTCATCAAGAGCCACTGTTTAAAGTTCAAATTACAATAATTTGACTTCACCAATGATTCACAATTAAAATTACTCAACCAATTTTTATTATCTTTTTCGATGTTCATACAATTCAACTCATAAAAATCAACTGCGATCCCTAGCCGCCTATCTGTCTATTTATACAAATCGACACTTTTCACTAAATTTCCCTTATAGTTGACACTTTTTCATTTTAGGGGAAATTCTGGTAAATTCTAGTTTCCAATACATTCTATTAAGAATGATAAATGATTCTATCATTCTTGACATTCTAGTATATTCAGTTGCTGTCAGTGCTTTCGTTAAGTTGCCTGTGGTTGGCGAGTTCGACGGTTGAAGTCAGTGATTACTGTATGTCTGTTCTCGCTTTAGGGCAGCAACACAATGCATTCTCCGAAAATGGTCACATTTTGTCGCCACATCACAATATGTATATAAGCATTAATGGTGTGCACTTTTCCAAAAAAAAGTTTACTATTTTGGAGATTTGTAACTTCGTCGCAAGAGGCACTACCTCGGAAAAAGGGTGATTTTAATGCTTTTTCGCGATGGAAAGAATGCTTATATAGACTATGAAAATAAAGTTGTGGGGATGCGTCAATAAACGGATCATGCGCAAGAGAAATCCATAAAGTTAAATCAAATATCATTGCATTTATTTAGAAGAAATTTCTGGGCGCGAACACATTGAGAGCTTAGTTCAGACTCTATGAAGATACTTTGGAAATGGTAGCTACTTATCGGACGGAGCAATGGCCCACAATATGCAAGATCATATCACCTACCATTCATTTACCTCTTAACGATTAGCTATGGAATAATGATTATTAATTTAGAAGTACCTCAAGAGTCTGTTTTTTGACCAGCTCTTTTTTAAATAATTCTTTTATTCAATACTAGCTGACCCACCCGGCGTTGTTCGGGAACACCATACATTTTTCTGAATCCAGACAACAGCGCCAAATAAAGATTCCAAACGTAACTAAACACCACTAACGCATTGTGTTAAGATACGTTATATTATAATTTTTTTTTTTTTAATATATGTAGGGAAAACTACAATTTCGTTTATGTCAACATTTCAACAACATATCGCAAATGGTTTCTTTTAATTATTTGTATTTGAATGTTATAAATATTATTATATTGTGTGATATTGAATCAAATCGGACCATAAATATGAATTTTCGAAAAAAAGCGATCAGGCGCCACTAAGGAATTAAAATCGCCTGAGTTACTCCCTACGACATCAGCTATTTGCCTGAGAAAGCCCTATCAAATTCTGTCTATATATATTTTTTTTTAATAAAGCAACTCCAGCGCCACGTAGAGATAATTAAAATAGCCCAATTTATTACTTACATCAGGTTATTTGTCTGTGCAAGCTCCTTCAAAATCGGTCCATAAATAAGAATTTTGAATTGAAGTGAACAGCGAAATGTACACCTACAGCGCCACCTGTTGAGAATTATCCGATGTTTATGTTTCCAAAAAGTTAGTCATTAATAATTGAAGACAAAAAATACTTTATATTTCTTTATTTTCTTTCAAAGAAAATAAATTGCACGACTGAGAGCGAAAATTAAAGTTAACATCAAAACATTTATTTGATTTTTGTGATTTTTGATTAATCGAATAAAGTAACGTTAAATTGTATTGAGTGAAATAATTTAAACGCCATTATATTTCTTTAAGAAATGTTAAAAGGTTTGATTTTTTTTTCAAAATCTCAGGAGCGGTTTTTTCTAACAACTTTTTTTTAAATATTAACACAAAATTATTAAACATTTAAAAAAAATCATTTACCCGTTTTAAAAATATTGATTTTTCAAAAAAAAAAATAAAATATTAAAAATACGAAAAAAAGTTTTGGAAAAAAATTTATGCAAAATTACTTAGGCTACCTACATCTTCTTGAATATCAATTTTGATAGTAAACGGATCACCAATTTTCGAGAAAGTCGAAGAAAAAACCGGTCCTATGAGATGTACCGTTTTTAGCCCATCATATTAAATTTTTTTACCAAAATATAATGCTTGCCTACACTGATTTTTTTTTCATAAAAAAATTTTGCAGCCGTTTTCGAGAAAAATAAGCTTTAACATAACGGTTATATGATAGGTACCGTTAATTTTTGAGCTAAAAAAAAATTGAAAAAACTCCTCACTTTAAGTTCTAAATTTGAAGACGATTGTCCCAAACGTTTAGGCTGCAGTCCAAAATACATCCGTACAGACAGACGGACAAAATTTTGCCAGTAACTCAAATATGTTTCTCTATCATCGTAATGTCATGTTTGATTTTTATTTAAATTTTTTTAATCTGCACGAATGCTTAACTTGTATTATAGTACCTATAATCGCAAGTAAAAATTTATAAAAAAAAAATGAAAAAAATTTGCCAAAAACCTGATATTTTTTTCTTTCACCCGATCGGTGCCAAACTTTCACAGGAACCATCCCTGGACATACAAACATACATAACATTTTTATATTTATTCAATACGAATTACGAATACAAACACGACTTACAAGTTTTGTGTTTCATATTGCATAAACATTAAAGTCGAAGTTTCGTTTTTGCCGTTAATTGGGATCTCAGTTTATTAGGAATTGACTTCCCTCAGGATAGTTTAATTAAAATCTCATAAGCAAATACCATTATTTTCAGCTATTCTTCCGATAGTGTTCTTTGAAAACAAAGGTTTACTGCTTTTTACCTGAATTTCAAAGTTTTAAATTCCATCGTTGCAACTAGGAATTTTACACTCAAAGCTTTAATATAAATTCATCGTTGAAGAGAAGCAACTCAGAAGAAAGATTTTTTGCTTTGTAAAAAACACAAGACAAATTTTATATTACATCTGCAATGATTCGGACCTGTCAATGACAACAACTTGCTGTATGATATAGAAATATGAAGCCTTTCAAGTTGCCCAGGAATTAAGTTCCTTTTTATGCAGAAGAACATGATAATGTCTTTCCAAGTTATTGTTAAATTCCAAAGAGTTCTACGTAGTCATATCTTCGACTTCATGAATCATTCTCAACAAAGATTCTGTAATAAACAAAAATCCCCACCCCTCAAATTCACAAAAGACCATTCCTTATTTTTCATCTCCCTGATTAAACTAAGGATGCATTGTTCAATACAAAGGATATGAATCACACAAGACTCCCATCACATCTGCTTCTGTGATGGAATTCAACCCCACAACTTATACGGACTTTCATTAGTCGCACAGGACTGCACTGTCATGTCACAGGCGCTGTGCGGAAAGACAAATGGACCATGACTACCTTCCTGTAGGGAACAAAAATTACTTTTTCACTCTCATCACTCAGTAAAGGACCTTTCGTGACTTATCATCACCTACAAAATCCCTCCCCCTCATTAATCGCCGCAGGAAAGAAAATAAATTAAAGTGATATGAGGCGAACTTACCAAATTGCGTTTCGTCTAGAAGCGTCTTTTTGATCTCATGTCCATCATCCATGTCGAGATTTTCGATGTCTGTCCTCCGCGGAGGCTTTTCCACCGGATTCACCTCTGTCAGCAGACTCTTTTGCATTTCCATTATCACCGAGCCCTCCAGCACCGATCCGTTGTGTGACTTCTCCATCTTCGAAGCAATCAGTCCATTCTCACTCATCGTTGCGTCCTTCTGATAGGTCTTTATTCTCCGGCAATACCAGCAAATCACCAACACTATCACAATCAGCAGCAGCACCAGCGTTGTCGCCACCAGACATATTATCAGCAATATATTGGACGACGAATCAAAGCCATTGTCAGCACCACCCATGCCATCTATGACGGCTCCGCCGTTTATATACCGTTCAGTGCCCACCACCAGCTGCATATTGCTCTCGTCCTTGCCGCCCCTATTCTCAGCCACACAAGTGTAGGCACCTCGGTCGGCCGACCGTACCCCAAAGATAATCAACTCTGATGTCAGTATGTTTGAGTTCTCGATGCGGTTCTGCTCCACAGAGTTGCGAACCTGAAACCGTTGGTCATTCACGTTAATCGGCCGCTTATTGTAAACCCAAAGGATGTCGGGTCGCGGAGAACCTTCCACCCGACAGGACAGCGTTATGTTTTCACTGTTCGCCTCGATGTAGTGACCGGGTCGGGGGTAAACGATACGCGGCCGACACGCAAAGTGGTCGGGTGGAATGTCAGACCAGAGCTTGCCGTGCAAATGCTTCGGCTCGTGACAGTCTGTCGGCGGAGTGTAGAGCCGACGAAAGATGGCAAAGTCTCGAAACTCCTGCAGTTCACACGTGCAGTTCCAAGGATTTGCAGCTAGTGACAAGTGCAGCAGCTTGGGGGTGTTGGCGAAGGTCTCCTTGCGTAGCACCGTTAGTTGATTTGATTCCAAGTAGACAGCCGACAGCATGGGCAGTTGGTCAAACGAGTGCATCTCGACTCGTTTCAGTCGGTTGTGCTTGAACTCCACACGTGACAGGAAGGTTAGCCCAATGAACAGGTTGTTTTCCAGTACTTCGATCTCATTGTTGTTCATAACCAGATTACGCAACTTCACCAATCCCGAGAAGATGTTCGGATGCAGGACTCGAATGTAATTATGCGACATGTCTAGTTCGATTAAAATAGCCAGACCTTTCAGGGAGTCTCGGTTCAGCTCCTGCAGGGTGCAGTTCCGCATAAAGATTTTATGCAAATTCTGCAAGTTGGCCTCCACAAAGTGTTCCCGTTTCAGCTCGGCTATAAAATTATTGGACAGGTCTATGACTTGCAACTCATTGCTCAAGTCGGTGGGCAGAGTTGTGAGGGATTTATTTTTGCAGTCGGCCGTCTTCTTGCCAGAGTTCCAGTTGCAGTGGCAGGAGGTGCAGTTCTGTAGCCAGTCCGAGTTACCGCTGGCGCCGACAAACAGCAGTAGCACCAGCAGTTGGGCTATGCTGAGCTGTTTGGTCGAGGAGGAGGAATACATTTTTGGTATTATGGGGGTGTTAGGGTGTGTTAGGGATGAAGTAAAAGGCCTGTGTAATCGTTGTCGTCGTTGTGGTGGCCGCAGCCGAGGAGCGTCCCGTTCCCTCTGACAATTTTCTATATCTTTTGTGGTTTATCTTGTTGTTATCCTTGAGGGTCACTTTGATTAATTATCATGTCCTTTCCGTGCTGCATTTGGTCTTCCCAACTACGTGGTTATGGCGGTGTTGGTTGCTGGGGTGAATTTACAACTTGTAATTAGCATAAAATGTAACTGTAACGAGAAGAGAAAGACAGAGAGAAATGAAATAACTACAACAACAATGCTACAAAAAAAAATGATTTTGATTAATGTGATGTTGTTATAGGGTGCTGTGTGTTGGTTGAATTGTTATAGTTGCTGACTTGGTAAAGCCACAAGTAATTTGTATTTTTTTTTAATTGAATGGCTATCATTTTCAAAAAGCCGGGCGTTTCAAGGGGAAAGTTGAAATATTATATTTGAAAAGTCAAGAACAGCGCGCATAGAACAATGGGTTGGAAGTTTGCTGTTTAGTTAGTTGGCTGCTTGGATGGATTTGAATGGAACGTCATGATGATGATGATGACCAATGGCCAGAGGATGAAGTGGTTTTTTTTTTCTTGAGTGAAAGATGGAGAAATGTAAATTACTTTGTGGTTTGGGCACGGTTGGGTGAACAATAACAAATCAAGAAAAATTGCAACTGAAAAGGGTTCCAGAGTGGCCTTAGAGTTGAGAAGGGAAAAAAACGACAGTGACAAGCACGAGACCTATAAAAAGGGATTTACTGGTTACAAGCCAATCAGTGAGAAATTTGTGAAGAAGAAAAACAAAAATAGGACATTCTGTGGTTTTCGTAAAGTTTAAGAATGTATCTGAGTCAGGGTTTCATGGTTGACCTTGAGTTTAACCTAGGTAGTTTGTGCTGTTCAGCTAGATAGAATAGGAATATGTTAATCAAATGGATTAAATCATCGGAATGCTTTTATTCCAAGAATCTTATGGAAGTAAGCTTGTTTTGGTTACCTCTATTTAAAAAAAACCAAAGCAATTAAAACAAAAAAATACGTGCAAACCATTTTTTTATCAAACATGTTTAATTTGTATTTTGCCTTCATAATTTAGACAAGTTTAAACAACTTTCCGTAAAATTATAAATAAATTTACATAATAAAAGGTACACGATAATCTGAGAAGCAACAAGAACCAAAAATTAATATTAAGTATATTTTTGATTTTTTCATTCGTGCTGGCAGAATGCTGTCTATAGTCTATACTGTTGCCCAGTTGTATGAAACACTCTAAAATCGATAGAGCTGCCGCCTTAGGGCGAAGCAGAGACTTTTGATAGTTGTGGATTGTGGTCCCGGTGGAGATCGTTAAACAAAGAAGAAGGGTACGAGTACAGTCTGTTATTAAGCTTCCGAACCAGCTTGTAGTGTTGAATCAATTCGATGCAGGTGCAGCGCTGCTAACAGCTGTCACACAGTCGAAAAGGTAAGCGAGGCGGTTAAGAACTCCAAAAAAGGAAAAGCGACAGGGACCCAGGGGATACCTTCTTAGTTTTGGAAAAAATGGGAGACATCGAGTCTAGGTGGCTTGTGATTCTCGTGTTAAAACTTCTTAGAGGGGATCGAATACCTTATCAATGGAGAGTAAGTTACCTTATCCAAATATACAAAGGGAAGGATAATACTTGGCGTATTATGTGCGGTTCAATTAAGCAGATGTCATACAACATGAAAACCGTAAAGAGGGTGTTGGGTGGTCGACTGCAAAATATACGGCTGTCCGATGACCGGTGCACTTTTGACGCGGGCAAATCAACTACAGATGCAATCCAAAGTATATGAATCATAATGGAAGAACATCGTGATTCCTTAAGGGATTTACACATTGTGCTGGTTGATTTTGAAAAGGCATTAGAAAGACAACCATGGGTTTTGATATGGGTGGCTATTTAAAAACGAGTACGGAAACGGAAACCTACGTGTGGATAGTTATGGACATGTACGAGTAAGTAAAAACAAAGGTTAGATGCCCTGGCGGTATCACCGAAGAATTTCCATTCAAACTATGTGTATACCAGGGAAGCGTGTTCGGCCCATTGCTCTTTATTACAGTCCTTGACTGTCTGCTTGAAGGTAAAGTGACTGACCCAAAAGTGCATGAGTCATTCTTTACTGACGATGAAGCCATCATAAGCGATGATCCTACATCCCTGCAGGTGGACGTTTTGGTAGGAAACGGGTACCGTTAGTCCAACAAAGACTGAATACTTATGTTGTCCGTTTACTGATCCACTGAGGCCTATTCCAGACATTTATTTGAAAGAAACAAATGCAATGATCGAAAAATTCCACCAAAGCTGAAAGGCAAGCTCTACACTACATCTGCATTTCTAGCACTTACATACGGCTCAGAATGTTAGTACGAAAATCCGAATAATCATAGTATCATACAACATTCCAACACGATCGCGAATGAAGAGAGCCAGGCCTAAGCACTCTTGGTACAAACAAATGCAAAAACACCATCATTTGGTTGGCCTCAGACATGAAACAATTCAAGACAGAGAGGCTTTCCGACGTTTTCTGAGGTCAAACCAGCAAACCCCACATATACAACACCAGTGTGAATAAGTAAAGTGGAAGAATTGTGATCCCAGTCGAGATCAGAAAGTCGTCGGGAATAAAAGCAAAGAAGAAGAAGATCCTCATGAAGTTATAAAATATTAATTAAAATTATAAATAATTCTTTTTTCAAAGCTATGTATATATTTTCTCTTGAAAATGTTCTATAGTTTTTTGAAACATACATATATACGAAAATGTCGATTAAGGAGCATATTTCTTTATCTTTTATTATCATAATTCATTTTCCATATTACATATGATCTAACACCTCCCCCGTCATGAGAAGGTATATCGTTAGAAGTCTCTACTTCGGGTAAAAAGGAAACCTCTTCTGTATTCTTATAATGCTTGTCACAAAATAAAAATCACATCAAAAATATGACATATACATCGATTTCCTAGTATTACACATTATAACCACTTCACTTCTTGGAAAAAGGAGCAATCATGAGTATTGAAGGAACACTCAATTACCTGAGTGGGAATCATTTCATCAATTTGCTGTGAAAGAAGGACGTTTCATTTACCACAAACTCAAAAAAAAAAAACGCCCACAGAAACCCATGATCCTTTTTGCCACATAGTATTCAATTTGACAGCACCACCCATATCTATTCAAACCATCAAAGCTTTAATTTGACTGTGGTAACAAGGATATCACACAAATACACACACATACAGACAGCCATCAATAATTGACAATATTGTGGTTTATCTTGGTGTGTTATCTGCAAGGATACACAATGATTGGAAATGGATTTTCGTATCGAATCTTTTTTCAAACACCTCAACGTGAGCATTCAGTTAATGACAACGGTAAAAGTCCCCCTTCGTATACAGACAGGATGATTACTATTTTTATGTTTTTGGTGGGGGGGGGGCGGTTGAGGGAAGTGAAACATTTAGGTAGATGGCATAGGAGCCATCACGTCGTCTATGACTATAGCAACGCCAACTGCAAAGGATGTCCAAAACATGATATCCTTTTGTCTATGTTCAAATGTTCAGAGCAGGATCACGGAGGACGAAGGACGAAATACCCGGAGATACGATAAAACGAACTTATTGCCATTATCTTTTTTGGCGAAATAAATTTTTCGGAATAATCAAGTTTAATGGAGAGGAATACTGAGAGAAACGTTAGTAAAAGCTGGGGAGTTGTTAAACAGAAAAAAAGCAATAGCTCCAGAATCCCAATCTATGGTCCATTTTAAACGGTTTCTATTGTCTCTGTCGATTAGCATTCAATTTACTGGCAATTCCGGAATAATAGCTGATTGCAATGTGTTCCAGGCGATGCGATATTTGGCTATTAAGTTATTTAAGCGATGTGGAATGATTTTCAATGATGGAATGGAGATTTTTCCTATCGAATTGGGTAGTACAACTGAGGGCGGAAAAAAAAGAGAAATTGGTTGATTGACAAAGTTCCAGTTTAATGAGATGTAAAGGGGTGCAACAATGCTGTTGTCGTCGTCGTTTCGTTCGATTATGACATTTCAATAATTACGACTCGCTGATGGAAGCATTGATTGAACATTAACACGATTTTTGGCCTGAATCATTTTGATGGCATAAGGGATATTGTTGTTTTTAATGATCACCATTAAAAGAAAACAATTGTAGGGAGAATTTAATCGGAATCACAACGAAATTTCTTGAATGGCATTGCCAACTAACATCAGAGCTCTATAATTTTTTGTTAAACTCTTTCGCACATTTTCCTTAGGAAGACACTCGTTCCGCCTCCGAAATGGTGGAATCGATCATAAATCCACCTAGTGAGATATTCTATCAAATATTGAAAATACCGTCATAGTTCGATTTTTAAAGTCCCATGAAGCAAGAATTTCTTCAATTATTGCTCCAAAGCAAAGAACAAAAAATTTCTAAGAACCCGCCGGTTTCCCCATCTTGCAAAACAAACACAGGCTATCTTCGTGGCACAGACATCAGCGCAGACGATTAACATGAAGTTTATCCTGGACACAGTGGAACAGCAGCTAATGTTGATGAACTTCGTGAATTTTGCAATAACCCTATAGCCTTCCAGTAATTCTTCTTGGAGTGCGTGCTGCGTGCAAAGAAGAGCTAGGTTAAACACCCGCAAAACTGGTTTACGGAGAACCAATTCGAATTTTAGGTAAATTCCTGCATATGTCAACTTCAGATGTCCCGGCTCCAGAATTTATAGTTCACATTGAGAATTAACATCTAAACAGATGCCTCGTCAGTCGTCATGGCCAGAGTAGAATTTTTGTCTTCGAAAACTTGCCAGATTCTTCTCATGTTTTTTTCGGACATTACCACAGGTCCCAGTCATACAAACATGCATATCTACATACATTTTTCATTTTTTTTTCATTTTTCAAATTCATTTATTTATAATAAGTTTTCAATTTTACATAATTTAATAATTTCGAAGCTATGGCTAAGCCGTCAGCCTGGTTAGCAATTATAAATATAAACAAATGTGTTTACAAAGTAAAATATTCAATAATAAGAAAACAAAAAACACTAAAAATCAAACATATTCAGTCAATAACATCATTCTATACTTGAAGATTACTTTTAAATATTTACTTAGGGTTTTCCAGTCGCACTCGTTAAGAACTTTTAGGGTGTCTTGCAAAGACAGGATCTTTTTGCCAAAGAAGAAGAGTCTGTATGTTTGGAATATTGGACAGATACCTAAGAAGTGGAAGCAGTCCTCTTTTGATTGAAGGTTGCATAACGTGCAAAACTGGTTAAAACTTACATTATAGGGAGTTCCATTTAAGATGAGTAGCTCACATCATGCTTTAAAAATTAAAGAAATGTCCTTGTAGTTAAGTGAATCGTGAAAATAGTTTCCTTCATTGAGGTTGTAGTTAAGTTGCGAGTATAGTAATCTACTTCCTGATTCTCAACCTTTGCGGCAAATGTTTCACGTGCAGAGTCCTCATTTTTCTAAATAATTCGGTACAACTGTTCTCTTAGATTATTTGTGCTGTTTGAATCAATAAGCAGTGTTTCACCATAGGTATTTCCGTAACTTTGCCACTTAGCAACCCACCAGTCTTTGTTTCTTAATTCGTACAAGATCATCTTTTTAGCAATTCTGGAGTCCTCATATGCTAACGTCTTGACAATGTAATCAACTTGTTTCTTAAGTGTACTTGTAAGGAGTTTAGGTATTCCTGTTTCTAGATAGATTGCATAGCTTGGTGTGTTCGAGGTAAGTTGAAGTTTTTTCAAAAAATTTCTTTGGAATTGATCTATCATATCATATTCCTCTGCTCCCCAAACCTGAGATGCATAATAAAGAGTTGATTTTACGACGGCGTCATATATCTTGTGTTTGGCAGATAAGGCTATTTTATTATTTGAAAACACATTTTTCCATGTAGAATTCAACAAGCTATGTGCCGCGTTGGCTTTTTCTTTTAGGTGTGTCTTGAAGTCCAAAGTTGTATTCAGTTTTACTCCTAGATATTTGATTTCTTTAGTAACTTCTATTAAATTTCCATTGTACTGCCATATATAACTGTTTTGACTCCTAGAAAACCGTGAGAAGACCATTACTTTAGATTTTTCTGTATTAATCGTAAGCCCCGGCCTGTTGCAGTAATTTGCTAATCGATTAATCATCAACTGTAGGTTTTCTGCTGACTCGGATAGTATGACAAGATCGTCAGCATACAATAAAACATTAATAATACAATTCGCCATTCTTATTCCACCAGGTAAGTCTTGAGCTATGTCATTTATAAATAGGGAAAACAGTAAAGCACTCAGTGCACACCCTTGTTTTACCCCAGTAGTCGTTTCATACCATTCTGAAAAAACTTTGCCATCCCATACGGCTGCTTTCGTTTCATTATACATTTCTTTGATAATTCTTATAAATTTTGAAGAGACACCCAAATGTGAGAGCTTATAAAGGAGTGTACTACGATCCACTAGATCAAATGCAGCTTTGAAGTCTACAAATAACGTGTAAACCTTTTTGTTCCGTGCTTGAAAAGCTTTTACAATTGAAGCTAAGGTGAAGATCTGGTCTGTTGTAGAAAAGTTTTTTCTGAAGCCGGCTTGAAGATCTGAGAGTATATTATTTCTCTCCCCCCATTTCTCAAGTCTCTCCACAAGTATACCGCAGAATATTTTGGCTATCGTATTCGTAAATGAAATGCCTCGGTAGTTTTCAGCAATGTCTAGAGCGCCTTTTTTATGGATGGAGAAGATAACAGATTTTTTTTAATGAATAGGGAATATCAGCATGCGCGAAGATCCTATTATAAAATGTTCTTAAGTGGTTCAAGAAAGAGGGTGATGCATTTGAATAAAATTCATAGGGAATCCCATCTTCGCCTGGTGCCTTTCCATTTTTTGCTTTCTTTAAGACAAAGACAGCTTCTATTTCCGCCAGTTTGTTTGCATGTTTAAAATGAGTAGCAAGACTTTCTGCAGATAATCCAGTACCTATCTTATGGCTTATTCCATTAATGTCTCTGGCAATCTTCCAAAACTGCTTCGAATTTTTAGTTTGTCCAAGGTTAAGTGCTTGTCTGTTTTCGAAATCTGTTTTCTTTTGAAGACATAAATTTTTGTAATAAGTATTAGCTTCTATGTACCATTTTCTTAAATCTTCATTGTGTGAAGAACGTATGACTCTCAAAAGCATTTTTGTTTGAATGGTGGAGAAGTGTATTTTATTTTGTTTGATGTTGAGCTTCGTATTAACTCTGTTAATTGATTCGAAATAACGTCTGCAGAACCAGTTAACAATAGATTTGGTTCAATAAGACTGCTCAAATTATTCATTCATTTAAGTCGGGGTAGTAGTTTGAGATTTGTGTGCCCCGATGTTGCTTCGGTTGAAAATTGTACTGCAACAGGCATATGATCGGAGAACGTTTTACAGTGTACTTCGAATTTGTTGATTTGTTGATGGATTGAACATTCATTATTCACTGCACAGAAATCGATGACTGATTTTCCTTGATCTCCTATGAAAATTAAGTGTCCATCATTATCTCCATCAGTGCAACCGTTTAAAATGATACAGTCAAACATTTGCAACATCTCAAGTAGTTCAGAACTATTTTTATTACAAATGTTGTCTTTTGATGTCCTGTTATTTTTTAATATGGCCAAATTAGTTATGTTCTGGAAAGTGATGATTTGAGAATTGCTGATCCTTGCGTTGAAATCTCCAATTAGCAGTACGCTTTTGTTTGCAAAAAATTGCATGGCATTATGTAGCTTCTCGAAATCATTTTCCCATTTGTTACAGTTAATATAACATGGTAAAATATACATATTGTTTTGGTGCAAGAGTTTAACAACTGTAATTCCTTCAACCTGTGCAAAATCGTACATATCTAACAATTATGTTTTTATCCCAAACAGATGTCCACCACTTGCACGACCTTTAATAGAAGTTTTAGTTATATATAAGCTTAAAGTTTATAAAATATTTTTTTCTTCAGTTACGTGAGTTTCAAACAAAAAAAAAATTATAAAATTGTGAACATTTTTGAAAAAATCTAAAAATAATAGCTTATTATTTAATCCTGATATATTATAAGATAAAATATTATGATAAATACAATTATTTTGACTGACGGCTTTTAATTCTCAGTTTTTTGATAATCTGCTACAACCTGGATTTTCATTTAACAACCCTGATGCGTCTGCAGGTTTTGATCTACTCCATTTATTTTCACGTGTGGTTGACATTGGCACTGATTGTTTATTTTCTCTGACACTTCCAAAGTTAAGACCTCCAAACATAGTTTTTAATTCAATTTCACCATCGATATCTTTATATTTCAAAACATTTTTTTCATTTAAATAAAATATTTTATCACCAATAACTAAAGTGTTATCCTTTACACGTACTGCTTCTGTTATTTTGTTTTGACTACTTTGCGGTAACGAAGGAGAATTTGGCGTTTCAATTGGGAATTTTTGCTTAGATCTCGTTGAATAAATGCTCCTGTGCCTTTTAACTTTGAAGCGTTTTTCAACATTTTTGTTGCAGTTTCATTTGATCCTGTGTTGAGCTTGAATTTCACAACTTTTGTATTTTCGCTTAGTTTAATTGCCTCTGGCATGTGTTGTGTTTGATTATCCAACAAAAGTGTGGTTATAGTTTGGATGCGTTTCTGTGAGTCGACACCGTTGACGGCATCGTTTGGAATCGAAATGTTTTTGCCTTTGATTTCTCGACTTTGTAGCTCCATTTTTTCTTCCAAGAGGCGACAGCGAACTTCAAAATGATTAACTCCTGATTTTGTTGTCGTAGAATACTCAGCTCTTTGTTAATTTCGTTGACATCTTCTTTGGTAGCCAAATTGGCAATGGCGATAGGGAGTTCTGTTTGTAGTGCATTATCCATGATCGATTTAATTTGTTGGAAATCCGATTGCGACAGTGGCATGTTAATTTGGTGTTTAAAAAATTTTGTTGGTCTATTGTTTAAACTCAAATTCCAATTTTCTTCAGGTGAAGTTTCGCCAACTTTTCTTTTGTCAGTCATGTGACCAAATCGACAGACTTTTAAATATTTTTCTTCGACTTAAAAATAGGATTACTTGGATATTTTACTAAATTTTATTAATTAGTAGGTTAATATCTTTAAGTGCAAGTTCTTATTTTAATTTAATTTTAAAGTGTTTTATACTTTTATTCGGAAATTACGGAGCGCGATTTCAATGTAAACTGTTCACTGTTACAGCAGAGTTGCCAACCATCTACATCTAAGCATTAATCTTTAAGAAATTTTCAACGAAGAAATCTGGTCCTTGAAATATCAAACCACTTAAATGTTAAACAAATATTTTTTTTATTAACTGCCTTTTTGTAGATTCAGCTACCTCATTACATTTTTGTTTATGTTTCCTGAATCAGATAGAACCTGAAATTTTCATTAAGAAAATGTTTGCACAGCAATTTGGTGTCCATTAATAACATCCTAATGTTCATGCACCCCATACACATCATGCCACAGCCACAGTAATATAATAATCACATAATAACCATCGCAAACATCAGTTATTATTACTCCCCTAATTCGAGTCAACTCAATTCTTGCACCCTTAAAAAAAATTACGCTACCATTAGTCTTTTTTTATCTGATAGCTTTGAAAAATCAATTATTTTGTTCCTTTTTTGCCCACAAGCTGAGGTTATTAAAAATTCAACCCCTAGATAGAGAGAACGGTCTAAAATGCTTCCGTTTTTTTTGGGAAATATGAAGGAAGGATAAATAGGTATTTCGACACTAATTAGTCGGTAAGAGGGTGTTTTCATTTTTGACATTCTTAAGGCGAACTGTAATTTTTGACATTTATGTTTGTTTGTTTGACACATGATCATCCTGGTTGATTGTTTGAAAAAAGCATAATAATTGGCTCTAAAGTAAAGTCCAATACCATCTTGAAATATCTAAATAAATTTTGAATTACATGGAGTTCTTTAAGGCGACCAACTTGCTCCACATCTCTTTTTTTATGAATGAATGTCATATGTAATTCATAAGGTATGTTTATTATGGTCCCCAAAAGTGTGTTCTTTTTGTAAAGAACATCACCCTTTTGATTCGCTCAGACTGAAATGGAAATGGAATTTCGTAACTCTTGAAAAACACTAAATTTTTCTGAAACACCCTTTATGTTTACATGAACATTTTCTCGATAAATGCCAAATTTACCTCCAAAAAAAAAAACGTTTTTTTAAAATTAAATTAAAAAAAAACATCTAAGTGCAGATACCTATTGCGGTGAAACTCATTATTTGAATACCACAGCGGCCATATACCAGATACAATGAGCAGTGAGTTTAATAAATATTTATTATTCTTGTTTATCCTTTTTAGGCTGTAAGCAGACAAACTACATCCGGGAGTGGAATTTAACTCCCTAGGGTAATCTAGACAGAAAATGGGGTAGATTTACTTTAAATTGGATTCGAAACATATGAATATTTAACTAATTAAATATTTATTTATGAAAAAACAGAAAAAAAGTTTTGATAGTGATTTCAATTTCGCAATTTTCAAAATTTGTTAAATTAGATTAACAACGTGTTAGGTAATAAAAATATTATTGAAATTATAATAAATATGCATTTTAAAATAAAAAATAAATCAATAAAAATCTCATGTTGGAGTCAGTGTAAAACTATTTCTCTTCAAGTATTGAAAATCTTTATTATTTTATGGAAATAGGATTATGGATTTTATTACTTATTCAATATAAAGTGTCATTTCGACGGTGATGATTTAATTTATCGAGCCGTAAAAAACGGACAGATGACGAAGTAATAAATTGCAATTTGAAAATGACATTTACTACGTTAAGTTACATATCCTATTATAAAAAGTGACATATTTTAATAACAAATCAATTTCCGGCTAACATAAGTTATTTGTAGAAATATTTCCATTTTAACAGTAAACGTCAGTTCTATGACAATAAATTCGGAAACTATATTCAATGTCAAAATGTCACATTGATTTGTATTTGCGTCACTATCCAAACAGTAAAAAGAAGGTCATATAACTGCTACCTTGGATTTTCACTGTACAGTTCGACTTAGTAAGAGTTGTGTATTGAATTTAAGTAATTTTAAATGGTAAGTAATTTTTGTGTCGTGTATTCTAATGTTCATGGTTTAATAAAGAATTTCTTTCACGTGTACGTCTACACTGTTCAATACAGGCCAGCTGTTTTGGCATTAAGAGAAATTCAGGTTGGAGTAAATGCTGATTTATCAGAATTTGCTCGCTATGGGTATAGCTTGGTGCCTTGGAATGATATTGCTTGCCAGAGCCTTCAGCTAATTTGTCATCCTCCACCCATCCAGTTAAAGAAAAACTTTCCACCAGGACCGTTTGGCAATACGAGAAAGCCAACTGGGACGGCCTGAATATTTTTTTCCGAAACTTTAACTGGTCACTAGCTTCCTCGATAGTGACATTGATGCCAGTGCTGAAATGATCACAAATGTGATTCTTCTAGGGATGCGTGCTTTTATTCCTAACAGAGTAAAAAGCATCAAGCCTAAAGAAAAGTCTTGGTTTAATTCTGAGTGTAAAGAAGCATCAGGCTCAAAGAAGCAAGTTTCCGATCTTAGAAAGCCAACCCTACAGAGGAAAATCGGAAAAAAGCACAAACAAGCAAGGAACTCATGCAACTCCGTTATTGAAGAACCAAATTTTTACATGACCAAAAATTACGGCAAAAAATTCTGCAGTGTCCCAAAGGCAGTAAAAAATTTTGGTCATTTGTAAAAAATATTAAAAACTCCTCAACATCTTCGGTATCAACGCTCATCGACAATAACAAACCAATTGTTTACTCTTTAGAGCAGGCAAACTTGCTTGCCGCCCATTTCGCTGCCAGCTCCACGCTGCCGCATAGCAACGTTGCCCTCCTGTACTTGAGAATGTACATTTTTCCATGGGACAGATTTTTTTTCCGCACTCGTACAGTAGCAAGAGTTCTCAAAGATCTCGATATACACAAATCCGGCTGGCCCGGATGTTATACCCCCGATTCTTTTGAAGAGGTGTTCTTCCACACTGGCAAAGCCACTCCCTCCTCCTACTTACTCATAGCACTAACATCCCTTCTTTCTAAGGTCATGGAAACGCTGATTAACCGTCAGCTTAAGGAATATCTCGAAGATCGAAAGCTTCTCCATGACCGTCAGTATGGCTTCCGCAGCAATCGTTCCACTGGTGATCTGATGGCATATCTCACCAAACAGTGGAACAAATCTTTACATCGCTTTGGTGAAAGTAAGATTATTGCTCTTGATATCTCCAAGGCATTTGATAGAGTTTGGCATGAAGCTCTCTTATCGAAAATGCATGCTTTTGGGATCGACGATACTCTTTTTCGTTGTATTAGAAGCTATCTTCTAGACCGTTCAATACAAGTTGTATTGGACGGATTCAAGTCTAATTCCTGCAAAATAAATGCTGGTGTGCTCTGTTCTGTCCTGTTCTGTTCTGTCTCCGACTCTTTTCTTCAGTTTTATAAATCATCTTCTGTCTGTTACTTCTAATCCACTTAATTGTTTTGCTGACGACTCTACCCTCAGCTTTTCATATTCGTTCGATAATTCACGTCCTTCGCCTTCGGACGTACAATTGCAACGGTACTGTATGTCAAGCTCATTAAAATCCGATTTAATCTGGTTTAATAGGAATCGTGTGGAGTTTAATGCTTCCAAAACTCAATGCTGTCTTCTGTCGTTAAAGCTAAACATACCCCCAATGCCATTGTCCATGAATGGCACTTACATACATCGAAGAAACCGTAAAGCTCTCAGACCTCCGTTGAAACGATCATATTTTTGAGATCGCTAAGAATGCTTCTAAGTGCTTAGGTTTTCTGTATCGGTGTAAGACGTATTTTTCCCCATCTGATCTGGCTACAATTTACAAAGCGTTTATACGCCCTTTACTCGAGTATAACTCCCACCTCTGGGCAGGTGCTTCCCAAACATCGCATCACCTGATTGATCGAATACAAAATCGAGCGTTAAAATTGATAAGAAATAGAACTGCCGCTGAAACAATTGCCATTTTTTAGATTTTTAGGGATAGGATAGGGATTCTTTTTTTAGCCGAACAACACAAATTTGGAATAGTTTACCCGGCGAGATTTTCCCTTGCCATTTCAATATGCAAACATTCAAAACCAATGTTAATCGACACCTCCTATCTCTCCCCTCCCTATCTTCCTAATGCCCGCGAAGTGTGTTCTACATCAATAGGGAAACAAATAGTCCTTTGTGCGCGCGTTAATTATAAAAAAAAATCTTACTCAAGTGGTGATAAGTTGCATTTTAGGTAATTGACAGCAGAAATGAAGTGAGAAGAAGGTAATTTCATGATGCGAATTCATTTTGTCATAGGCTCAACTGCCAGAAAGTTAAGAATGGGTGGAAAAGTGTTTGGCAAATATGTTTTGTCAAACTTTCTAGGTACTACATATATTGTTATACCTAAAAGAATGATGGTTTTCTTACATAAAGTGTATCAAGGCTATTTATTTTAAATTAACCGTAAAATAGAGTATACGTTCAGATAAATTTAATACAAACATATATATTTTATAGGGTTTGTCAATTGCCGCGGGTAGATTTTGGCAGCCAGTAGCCATCACGCGGTCCGTGAAAGTGTACAACAGAAACCGAGAGAGTTGATTCCTTGCCGTGCCGGTCTTTCGACTTCACTTCGACAGCCTTCAACTGACCCAGGAGCTTAGAGCTTATGATCATAAACAACAACAACCTCAATCTCAATTTTCCCAGCCCAGCCATCCAGTTAAAGAGAAACACTCTACAAGGTCCGCTTGTAATACAAGAAAGCCTCTGAAACGGTAATAACTTTTTTTGAATTTTAACTAGTCACAACGTTTCCTCGATAGTGATCCCTAGTACTAATAAGAACAGGATCACTGCGGTGATTCTTCTTGGCATTGGTGCTTTTATAAAAAGTATAACAACTAAAGATAAAAGTCTTTGTCTTACAGGAACTGTAAAGAAGTTTCCATATTGAGAGAAGAAGAAAAATCGTAAGAAATACAAACAAAAGGTTCCTAAAAAAGCGCTAAGAAGAATCGGTGTTCGAGGTGTGATGGCTGATTGGATGGTAAATTATCTTAATAACAGAACATTTTGTGTCAAGGCAAAAGATGTTTACAGTGAGGCATGAAATGTTATATATATGGAGTTCCACAAGGATCAAATTTGGCTCCACTTTTTTTCATTCTTAGAGTTTTTAAGCTAATCATTCAATTCGCTTTTGCAGATGACACTGCAATTGTTGTTCGACATAGGTCTCTTGTTTCAGCAACAATGGTGATGCAGAGGAATTCGACGCAGCTCTATAAGATGGTGTCACGATAACGGATTGGCAATTAACGCTATGAAAACAAAATTAAAGCATATTCGAAGTCCATATTTAAAAAAAAAAAAAACGAAAAGCGAATATACTTCCGAAATGACTCTTGGAGTTGTTATTGCTTGTCGTTTTCTTTGGGACAAACATATTGCCAAGCTACGCGCTGATCTGAAGAAAGGTCTATTTGCATTCTAAAACTTACGGTACCATGCTTCTAAGAACGTTTTGCGACAAGTCTTTATGCATTACTAGAGTCAAAGCTAAGACATGGTATACTTGCTTATGGAACCGCATCAACCACTCACATCAAAAAGCTCCAAAAACTCCAAAATGCAACTTTTCAAAAAATTCAAAATTATTCAAAATAATAACAGGCAATAACAGCAAACTGAAAACGGTCTTAAGGTACTTAAAGTCGAGCAAATCTTTAAGATGACGACAGTTTTAGTATACAAAGTCGACAACCGTTTCATTCTACCCATACAGCATTAAATCAACACCAGACAACGCGGGCAGCGTATGCTTGAAATCCCTATTGTACACATACTGTGCAGTTCAAAATTCTGGCTAGTTATTAAAACTTCGCGAAAGTTAAAAATTTCTCGTCATCTTTCGGTTTCTACAACTATCTTAATCGATAGGGCAATTACAAGCTATTCAGAGAAGGCTAATATGCTCGTAGCTTATTTCGTTGCTAGTTCAACGACAAGAACAGTGTTGACGATTCCATGCTACAAGTTTATTTCTGCTCTTGTTAAGTTTCAAAAGCTCTACGAGATCTTGACATAAACAGGTCCGATCTTCTAGATGCCATAACCCTATACTTCAGAAGAGTTGTTCTTTCTGGCAAAAGTACTGCGTAAGTTTTTCTTTCGTTCCTATCTTTCTCTCCTGGAATCTCTACAGGACGATGAAAAACAGCCTGTTTCAAAAAAGACCAACCCTTTTCTCCTTCGTTCAGTCCGTTTTGTCACCAAACCTCTTTCTCGTTTCTATAAAAATTATCACATATCTGAAATTTCTCATCCAGATCACTGTTTCGCCGACGACTTAACCTTTAGCTGTTCACACTCGTTCTCAAATCTTATCTTATTCTCAAAGTTCGTTAAGCTTTTTCTTTGGAGCATTGTGAAATGAGGGCTGAAAAATCATTTGGAGCTTAATTCTTTCAAAGGTCAATACAATCTATTGTCGTTAAAGAAAAAACACCCTCAATTCCAATAATTTTATTTAGCTTACAACCCGCATCTGGAATATTTTACCGAGAACGGAATACTTAAAAAAAGTAGTGGGCATCAATTTGAGCTTTTGAGTCATCTTAGCGATTGGGCGACTTTGATAATCTATAAAGATTACGTAACTTAAACAATTAAAGTGAACTGGTTGTCCTACGGCGACGGGGCGGCGGCTGTTTAGAGACTGTAGCAACGCGTATTAGAAGAGTCTCAAATAAGATACGTTGAATTGAACTTCAAAGACGCCGTACAAAATTCGTTATAAGCAAAGAGCCCTATGTTTCATTTTCGCTAGCATGTCGCCAGGCAACCTTATGTTCGGAGATTATGAGAAAAAAAACTGATAAATTGCGTTCAAAGACTTCAAAAGTCTTCGAATCTTTAGTGTCTTCATAGAAAAAGTCTGCCTGAATTTTCTAATATAACCAAATGACTTTAAATTTCGTTAAAACTAATACTGATATCCCTCAAGGTTAGATACATAGTTCCTTACTATTTTCCCTGTTTATCAAATATCTTCACTGCTGTCCTTAAAAACATCAAAATTAATATTTATTCCAACGCGACGGTGTCCGCAGATATAAAACACATTTCTTTGTTGTGATGACTACAAATGAAATGAAGGGAATGAACGTAGTAGTTGTCCTCTTCTAAAGTTTCTACATAAACAAGTGGTTGAAACTTCTTTTCCACATTGTATATTAGATGGTTTTGCATTAAACTGTTAAACAAAACCTTATTCTACCATTTTCAGAATACAAACGTTTCTAATATCAACAAAATAAAGTTTTTTAATGGCTTCAATTACAGTTAATATATCACAATAAGTTCCCTTCAACAAAAAACAAACGTATTCCTAATAAACAAACAATTTATTCAAGAAGCATTAAATATTCACATTTGTGGAAACAGTTAATGACTACATATTTGGATTATTTAGTGAATATGACGAAAAAAAAAACTAAATCAACAAAATTACTGTTGGGCCACCCCCAAGCTAGGTACGGAATTAACTTGAAAGTTTTATTTGTTTTTTAGACCAAATAAACATTTGACATTCGTTATTATTTCTATATTTATAGGTTAACCGGAAATGAACCAGCACCCTCTAAGCTCTAATTTGAAACGCCTCCTCCATTATAAAGCACATGGAAAAAATCGCACGCCATATTTTAAAAAGAACAGTTAACGATACTTTGATTAATAATGGCTGTTCCTCCTCCTCCCCGTTGACGTTACTTTTGATTTTTTACCCGAATCAATTACTAAAAACGTCGGTGAATAGCGCAGGCAATATAAGACTATATTAGGGTTTGCCTGCAGTTATTAAATGACTAGTTATTTTTTTCAGGTTATGGCTCACTATCACTATGGCACTTCTAGATGTTTTGGAGTGTCGGACTTGATAAATAGGATGACCATGATTATGTTTATAGGTTTATAGATCACGTGAATAAAGATAATAAGTTTCCTAGAACAATCAGGTCAATAGGTTACCTGATGTCTCTAACATTTTTACAGAAATTTCAAGGTATCTCGTCAATCCCAACTGCTTTTCCTACCACTTATGTTTAATTCCGAGGACTTCTTCTTATAACGTAGAAATTTTGGAAGGTATAGCCAGGGAAACAGTTCCCTAAAAGGTTCCTCACATTTCTGTGAAGAATTTAGTCACTGTATAAGCAACGAAGAAAAATATAATGCTGACCAGCACACGAGCGGCATACCTGGCCTGAACTGGGGTCGACGACATCCGGCTGCAATGACAACCCGAAACTCTTACGCTGCGGCTCGTGGTTATTATTTAAGTATCAATAGGCAGTTTTTAATAGTAATTAATTTGTATAAATAGAGACGTAATAAATATATTAGATTCAGTTTTTGTATAAAAGAACTCAAGACAACAAGTGTTTTTTAATTCAAGTGCTACCCCCACCCGTGGTAAGGAGCACATTACAAAATAATTGTTGTTACGTCCAAATTGCAAGAATATAATTATCCCCACACTAGCTGTAAGGTGATTGTATAACTGCATTTGAACAGCCACCATCCATAATAGTGCAATAAACGAAGATTGAAAATCGGGGGAATTATGATATGATGCCCGGTAGACACAAACAAAAATTTTACAACCACGCCCCCTCCGCCGCCTTCACAATCAGATAAGCATGACTAAAAATCGGCACTTTTTTCAATCTTTGGCTTTTGGCCTGTTGCAATTTAACGCAAAATGATTTTATATGCCAACTTGTATTTCCAACAACTTTGGTCTATAAAGTTTTTTTGCACAACATTTTTTTCAATGCGCCATATCTCAGGAACGAATTGACACACAAACATGTTTGAAAAGTCAAAATGAAGGAGAAGTTCTACATACATGTTTTACATACATAACTGTGAACACGTCGTTGCCGTTTAAAATCCAGAAGTTAGAAGACACATCATCAGTTGCTGCAACACGCTGACGCATCATCCACCCATTGCAAATATGTTGCAGTTCCGCCAAACGAAGGCAACCTGATCAGAATGGCAGCGCCTAATCATTGGTTCATCAGCTTCAAAAACATTATAGTATTGAACTATATATGCGCAAGGGAACGGTACCAAGCATCCCTACAGGCGCAGGAGTATTTAAATTATTACGTTCATGTGAGGCCAGTACCAGAGAAACGCAGATTGCCTACAAACGGAGTTAGCAGACAAAATCTTAGTTCAAACAGTAAACCACTCGGAAATCGTGGGAGTCCTGAAAAAAACGATTCTTTCATTAAAGTCCATACCAACTTTCACACCGTGGACAATAAAAACCGGCAAACACAAAAACATCGCCAGGAACATTTTAACCGGAAAGCTTTCCATCGAAGAATTGAAGCTTGATGTAAAAGTTATGGAGGCAGGAAGGAAACTTGAGATTATTTTTTTAGTCGAACAACACGAATTCGGAATAGTTTACCCTGCGAAATGTTCCCTTGCCATTTTGATCTGCAAGCATTCAACACCAATGTTAATCGACATCTCCTTTCCTTGCCCTCCCTATCTTCCTAATGCCCGCGCAGTGTGCTCTACATTAAAAGGGAAACATTAAATCCCTTGTGCACATGCTAATTATAAAATAAAATAAACTGCACGACTGGATCGCATGTACCTGCTCATATGCGCGGTCACATTGTAGAATAAAATTAAAGTTAACATCAAAGCAGTTCTTCTATTATTGTGACTTTTGATTGTTCGAATAAAGTACGTTAAATTGTATTGAGTGAAATAATTTAAACGCCATTTTATTTCTTTAATAAATGTTAAAACGTGTGATTTTTTTTTCAAAACCGTAGGAACGGTTTTTAAATAATACGTTTTTATTAACAACTTTTTTTTAGAAAAAAATTAAAAAAAATAATTTAAGAAAACAATCTTAAGCACAAAAATAACATACATTTAAAAACAAAATTAAAAAAAAAAAAACAATTACCCGTTTTCAAAATATTTATTTGTGAAATTTTTTTTTTAAATATGAAAAATACAAAAAAAAAGTTTTTGAAAAAAAAATTATGCGAAATTACTTAGGGCTTTTATATCTCCTTAAATATCAATTTTGATAGAAATCGGATTACCAGTTTTCGAGAAAGTCGAAGAAAAAAAACCGGCCCTATAGGAGGTACCGTTTTTAGCCCACCATATTACATTTTTTTCACCAAAATATAATGATTACCTACAATAGTACACTGGTTTTTTTTTATAAAAATTCTTGGTGCCGTGTTAAAGAAAAATAAGTTTTTACATAACGGTTATATGACAGGTACCGTTCATTTTTGAGGGAGAAAAAAAAATTCAAAAAACTCCTCTGTAGAATGTCAAAATAACCTTAAGTTCTAAATTTGAAGAAGATTGGCGCAACCGTTTAGGCTACAGTCCAAAATACATCCGTACAGGCAGACAGACAGACGGACAGAATTTTGCCAGTAACTCAAATATGTTTCTCTATCATCGTAATGTAATGTTTGATTGTTATCTCAAAATTTGTATTATAGTACCTATAATCGCAAGTAAAAAAATAGGTATGCATAATTGGGAAATTTCGACGCAGCGTTAATCCCTCATAATAATGTTTGCAATAATTGGAGCCCTAATCCTAGTTGGTTATATTATCAACAGGAAACAAAAATTAATAGGAAAATAAAAATGTTTTATATAATTTTAAATTTTAATTATCAAACAATAAAAAAATTAAATGTAAATTAAATTAATACTGACTTTGAAATTCGATTAAAAAAAATTAATTAAAATTCTTAAATAATGATATTTTAGGATTTATAAGAAATTTAAATTAAACCAAGATTCCCCTAAAAAATTAAAAAAATATATTTATTTTTCATTTGTTTAATCATTTTCATAGATGTAGCTTTATATTGTTTTAAGTCTTTTTGAAGCTTTTATTATTAAGACAATCTCATAAAAAAAAAACAATAACTAAAAGACAGATACTGAAAATAAAAATTAATCTATAAAAACGGCTATCGGAGGTTGAGTTTGATTTTCAACACGAAACCCGACGGGTCTTTCATTTCAAAGGCAGCAAAACTTTTGATGTTCGGACGTTAGAAAAAAAATTATTGATGAAAACCTTACGGTCGAACATTTTGCAGTTTTCACCCACATTTCCTCTTTTTGCACAGAGTCGTCGAGGTCCAAAACTTGAAAAATGTTAAATTACCATCCCTGAATAACATCTCAAAGTTTTATTCAGTTGAGATTTTGACTACCCATATAATGTTGATTAGGGCATTAGGAAAATAGGGAAGGAGGCAAAGGCAAGATATTTTAAATTAACGGCTCCTTCCGTTCCCATCCCAAAATAAAAAAAAAGTTGAGTATGAAGTATATAGGTAATTAAATATTCAAACAAGATCGATTTTTTTTCTCAGAAATCATATTCTAGTTTCTGAGAAAAAGAGATCTCAGAAATCTTAATTAGCTACGATTTTAAGTTGGGAAAATTAGTTAAGCGATTTTTTTGAAACAATAATAAATCATAACTTAAAGTACCTTGGCAAATTTCTTTTGCTCTTAGAAAGGTTAAAAAGTTAATTTGGTTTTGCTTTGCAAATTGAAAGCGGAATGGAAGATATTTTTACTTCTTAAGATATTGCGATTCCAGTAAAATCTTACGCTTACCTTCACAACCATTTTCAAACCATAACTAACTTTGGTTGTCTTTCTATCAGAAACTTTTGTTATATCATTGCCAATTTGTGTAATTACGGTTTGCTCCATAAATAAAATCATCAACTGGAAACCAATCGTTGCTGATGCAACAACAACTTCTAACTCTTTTTCACACAAAAAACAGAATTAATTACTTAATTAAAACTAATATTAACAACTTTTCTGTAAAATGCCAATTTATACTTTTTGGAAGAGTTTCCATGGCACGAATAAATGCGTTAGAAAAGTTACTCCTGGAAATCGTTAGTCAGTTCGAGGAGCTACGATACACGTACAAGTTTTTCTTTAGAAAAAAAGAGAAAAAACGCTTTTCGGTTTCGAAATGTACGCATCCTGGAGTGATACGAGTATACCTCATCTCCAACTGTTGTTACGTTCATAAAAGTAATCAAAAAACTCATACGAGTTTGGTGAGGGAAAACAATTTCTGCTATTACATTTACATGACGTTTTTGAAGTGATTTCTTCTTATATAAAGTTTTTGAATTTTTAAACGCAATTAGAAAAAAAATCTGAGTCTTACTCAAAGCTTATCTTAGATTCCTATCCCCGCAAACAGCAACCTTTAACAAGTCAAGTCTTAAAGGTTTTCCTTTTATATGATTTTATAGTATTTAAAATTATTTTTTTCACCAAATCGACTGCGAAGCCTTTCGATTCGATTCCTAATGCAAACCATCATTCATGTCTCGCCCTAAGACCAATATTGATAATTTATTAATGCCACTCCAGCACCATCTTACCTTTATCCTGGAAGTCGTCTTTAGCACCCTCGTCTTTCTGTTGAACTTGTTACTTCTTCCTGCAAAGATAAACAGAAAATAAGGGTATTAAATTTACTTGCTTGAATAGAACCGAAATGGCTATAAATCATCAAGAGTCCAAGAGCGACCGATAAGAATATTTATAAGGAACAACCCTTTAACCGAACCATATAATATCTGTATCTTCATTGCAAAGCAGACTTCATAGATGAAGTAACACAACGGGCGCATATAAAATAAAACACAGAAAGGTTTCAGAAAAAAAAACTAAACTCATTCAATATTTCGGAACATAATATCGATACCGATATTCCTTCACTGTCGACTACAATGTAAAGAAGACGGTACACCGCAACGTCCTTTTTGCTTGAGAGATACAATATCTTTTACTCTATCATCGAAGATATCAGATACGATTATCGGGCTTTTGAACAATTTATCGGATTTGCATGGTTGCTAGTAGGGGGCGGCGTTGGAGGAGGAACTGGCACCGATACCCTACTCACCAATATCGAAGCAACGAAGCACATCGACAATATCACTTTGCAACGCAAGGTCGGATTGCAGTGGATAGCTGATGGAGCTACATGAAGAGTCTTCTGTTCCACTCAACCCCATCCGTTTTCTGTTGGTTGGTTGACCTTAGACGATTGTGAAGTAAAAAGATACTTGTATCTTTTCTCAATGCTGGGGGTAATCGATATATTTTTCTACATCATCATAGTCATCGCCATCGTCATTGTCGGTTTACGACGCTGGCAATGGCACTGGCTATTGCGGTGGCGTTGGCAGTGGCAGCAGCTGATGTGGTCTTGTAGCAAGATATCGCTTACGAATATTTTTTAAATAATGAGATGCAAATGCATTTTCCTTGAATCTTGAAGGAACTATTGGAGAGCCCGAGAGTAAATCAATTATAGCGCTAGAAATGGATAGCGAAAAGAGCTATAGTATTGTAATGGTTGTAATGGAGGCAATGTTATGCAATTTGTTGCACACAGATAGATGTGGTGATGACTTGAAAATGTTAGGGGCCATAGAAAGTTTTAAAGAAGAGGGAAATTTCATAATTTGAGTTGCAAAGTAAAAAAATCTACGTTGAATCGAAGTGCCATTTGATTTCTTTGAAATTTTGATAACTTTGAAAACGAATGTTACTTTTGAGTTTGCAATAGCTCTTTGGCTTGTAAGCTTGGTTTCTTTTAAGTATAAATTAATACATTCGCATAGTAAAAACATTGCAGAAAATCGTGGCTTAGGTGAGAAATTGCGCAACCAAAAGTTGGTCGATAAATACTAACAAATATTTGGGTGCTACACATTTTTGTTGTTTTTTATTTACTTATTGTGAACTTAAGAAGTAAACTTAAAAAAAGTTGACCGATTAAAAGTTGCTCGATCAAAAGTTGCAAGACAAAAAGTTGTGCAAACAAAACAAATGCAAGCAAATAATATCATTTTGTATTTAAAGGCTTAGGTCCCACTTTGTAAAAAATAAGTCCTATTTGCTCGCTTTTCAGTTATGACGTTTATTTTTAGAATCTGGTAGATTTTAACATTTTCCTGCGAATTTCAAGCAAATGTTTTTTTAGTTCGACTGTGATTGATTTAGAAATCTCAGTTATTCAAGTAGACTTAGTAATGATTTGATAACATTTAAATTATTGTGAGAGTGAACTATTTAAATAAGCATTTAGTAGACCAATTAAGTGATCACAGCCTATCTAAGGCAACAAGAAGTTCCAGAAATCTATGTTTAGGTAAACATGAATATGTACGGCCAGTCAGAACAAAAATGTCCCTTAGAAGTCATCAAAGGTTCCCATCAAAGTTGGAGTGCCCTAGGAAAGCGTCTTGAGTTCTTTCCTTTTTATTAAAGTTATTGACTTTCTGCTATAAAATATGGTGACATATTTCACAATCGAATGTGAATCAATTATTTTTGCTGAAATATTCGCCTTAAGTGATGATCCTACATCCTTGCAAAGCTGGAACTTTATGTATGTTCTGGAACGCTCTTCACGTCAGTTGTGCTGTTAGCGGTTGCATACAGTTTCCAATTAAGCCTTTTGAATGTTTAAAGTTGTTGTGTATTTTATATTATTAGTTGGTTCTAAAGAGCTTAAGGAATACCCTTATCATAAGGTTACAATACGAGATTTAAGAACGAATTTATCGATGTGATGATGTACAATGGTTTTACATTTCTGTAAATTAGAATAACGGTAGGGGGAATGTAGACAGATTAAGTATTCCACATTCGTAAAGTGCGGCAAAGAAATGAGCCTATACTTAACAGCATGTCCGAAATTATGCTCGAGGGTTGATCGATGAGGAGAGTCTTATCCAGATATGAGAATTATACTTGAAGTTTAGGCGAATGCCAGCTTATAGGTTTTTGCAAGAGCTCACAGGGCTTAATATTCTTAGAAAACCCCACATTTTTAACACTATCAAAAGCACGGGAAAGTCAATCTGGAAACGAAACTTTGGGTACTTCCATCGGCAAAAAAAAACGTGTCCTTAGAAGCCTTAGACAAGAGATCATTGATAACAATTACGAAAAGATATGTTGACAGAACGGAGCCTTGGGGTACACCAGCATTTATTTTGTGATTGTCAAACTGGAAACCGTCTAAAAGAATCAGAATGGTAAGATAATCTAATTCTTATCCACTTTTGACAACGATGCTTTATCAGAGCCAAGGTCAAGAAAATGGCTATGAGCTGGATTCATTCGCTTAGCAGTCCGACACACTAACCACTAAGCCACGGGGCACTACACCTGTGATACCTAAAACAATTTTCTTCTAAGCTCAGTCTAAGTGCTCTAAGAATCTCGATCTCTGAAACAGAGTTCATAGGCTGAGGAGCTTCTTTCCTTTTGACAAACTAGAAATCAGCAAGCGGATCAAAAAGTTGAGATTTTTTTTCTGACAAATCGTGTTCAAGTTTCTGAGAAGACGGAGATCTCGTAGGGTCAGAAACTTTAACCGTCTAATTGTGTGTAAATGAAGTTATTTTTGAAAAACAAAGAATCATGATGTCAATAATATTAACATAAATGTACAACAAATTATACTTGAGAAAGAAATTTCGAAAAACCTAGTTAGTGAACATGTATCTTTTTCTTAAGCCCTTTTTAAAAAGGAAAGACACTCCAGCATCTAATTGGCAAAGAAATTTCGTTTGCTGCAAGGAAAACGCAATTAAACATTTCCTTTGACAATCAAACTACGCATAATATAATGACACATTTATTTTTGTAAAATTATTTATTCCATGCTCGAAATATCTCCACACACCCATAACTCCTGTCATATGCCGCTCAAAGGACTCAGTTAAATGATATATTCTCACCCGAGCATGCCTCAGAAGAATCTTTTCATTTTTTTATTGTGGCAAAAACAGGGTTGCAGCATCTCCAGCACCGACCGACCGACCGTACGTGAATGAGATTACGTAAGTACGTACTACGTAGCATCCCAAATGGAATACGTGAGAACGAACCAACGAGTAGGTGCTATGTGGTTTGTCTTTGATTTGCATCCTACAAGACGTGGAACATCTTGAGGAGCAGCAATTAAAAATGATGCCAGCGCCAGCGTCTTAAAAGGGCCACCCGACCAGGCTGCTGTAGGACGAGTCTTGTCATTATAAAGGCGATGAACTCCTTGGCTTCACTTTATTTTCTAGACCTTTTTTGGTTTTTCTCCTACCATTAGAAGTTGTGTGTTCCCTGTTTTTTTTTTTTGAAAAAGACTAAGTCTGTGTGTGTATTAGGTCGGGAACGATGGAGCTACATATACTGTTTTTAAATGCAAGAGGCATAGTTAGGCAAGACTTTTTCGTCATTCATCACCGGAAGACTTGAAAATAGATCACGAGGGAGGATTTATGTATAGAAATGAGGGGACGGGAAGAAATGGAGAATCCGCTTCAGTTAATTGCGTTTTTGTTTGATGCGGAAAGTGCGTGATTTGCCGAAGTTCCTTTGAAAATAGACAAGCTGGCGGGTAAAATAGTTGTGGTTAATTACATCCTGTTGAGGGAAGGAGTAGTATTGAAAGTAACCGAAAAAAGAGGCAAATAAAACGATTGAAATGTATTATTTGCAAGAATCAATGAATGATTCAGAGCTAATCTGAGAATTTAGATGGAATTTTTATAAAAAAAAAATTTAAGCAAAAAACTTATGTGATTGATTTATACCCTTGATTCCTTGAGGGAACATTAATAGCAGGGCTATAGTCTAGCATATGGCTAGGTCTTCCTTCACTGTGTGGTGTTGTTATACACATTTACTCTACATGTCTTACCTATTTACCATCCAGTCAAAGCGTGGCTCAGTATTGGAAAAACCGAAAGAGGCGAAAGACTTATTGCAAGGAAATCGTCCATATTTTCTTGAAAAAACTGATAGTTTTGTTCGGCCAGCGTTTTGTTCGCTGATAAAAATCCAAATCTATATAGAGATATTAAATTCAAAGCTGTGCTGGATCAATTGCCTTCAAATAGTGGTTTGAAAAAATTTTTGATATGCAAAAGTTACTGCCAATTTGCAAAGTCCTTAATAAACGAATGTCGATAAAACGAATTCCGTTTCAAGGGCAGAGGGGTCAGAGTTGCGGACTATGATACAGTTTTGATGTTAATTGCCACAGAGATCAGAACAATAAATTTTTGACTATTATTGAAAAAAAGGGTCATGATCAAGTTTAATGCACAAGCCTAAGTACAGTGATATTCTTTACGAAAAACGATTGACTTTTTAATTTCAAACAATTAAATTATGAATTTATATGAAAAAAAAACATATTTAGCTGATCTACTTCTAAACACTAAAACAAATAGGGCAAATAAAAGATGCGCAAGTACGCGAGACAAAAATTGCATCTTTTTTCTTCTATAATTTTTAGGTTCATACCCGGAAAAGAGTGAAGCTCTTAAGATACAAAAAAAAAAAAACCATAATAACCGCCAGGGCAACGAGTTGATGTTTTGGTTTTTGCCTAATTAGGGAAAACAAATATTTCGTCTGAGTATCTTTTTGGTCTGGTGTCGGGGAAGATAGCTCTATTTCAAGAGATATGAAGTGGAGTGTGATGGAGAAGAGTTAGTTGAAGTTTTGTTTCAAGAGCCCTTTCGCAAGCACACGACAAATAGAGCGAAAACAAAGCAAAGGAGCAAGGAAAATTAGAAAACTTTTTTGTGGAAAGCTTTCAAGATTTTTAACTTTGAAGAGGTAGCTACTTTACCAGAGTATTGTCAAGACGTTCGCATACAATAATAAAAGGGTGGATTTTTATGAAAAAATTTGATGGATCACATGTATTTCATGGGAAAAGTTAAGTTTTTTATAACGTAGGTTATGACTTGTGTTTTTGAAAGTGTGCACACTTGTGTGGGGGACAAAAAAAAGAAAAACAAATTTAATCAACATCCTGAATATTAATGAAGGGTAAACGATATGAAGGCATATAAGGCATTAAAGCAGAAGCATGTGTTTCCACGCAATCTAACAAATCACATTCAAAGTTATAACGATTCTGTGAACCACTCCTGCAAATAAAAATGGGAGATGTAAGACCTTTAAGGTACTAATTTACTATTATTAGAACTTTTTTTTTTGACTAATACTGTTAAGTGGATACACCTTTTACCTACAGATGGGTGGGTATGGGTAGTGCTTGATTTTAATACCTAAATTGTCGACACGAAGCTATATAATTAATGGCTTTTATGCCTTAATTTTGTGTTAATTTTTCTTAACTTTTCGTGTGGATGATTGATCGATTACTTTGTTTTGGTTTTTAAAGATTAATTAATGCATTTTTATAACAATCGCTACTTTTATACTTGGTTTTTTTGTACGCAGAATTAATTATTATTTAGAACACATCAAAATTCATTTTGACATCATCCAAATCACAGCTCCTTCGAAAGCAAGTGGTCACATCCTTGCTAAGGAATTCTGCTGTTTCTTTATCACGAAGGATTTCTTTTAACACCACATGAATAAATTACACTCTATTACTCATTCATATTTCTTCGATACGTCATAAGTGGCAACGAAGACTAGAGTTGAAACTCTCTCTTAGCCGAAGACTTAATAGGTATCAGTCGCATCATACACACTGTTTCGACTTCGGTGAGTCACATTTCATCGAAATCGAGATCCCGTACAGAAGGTATTGAGCTTTGCTTTAACCTTTAGTAGGATTCCGAGTACTTGTATTTCTTTAGGGTTTTAGAGCTTCTATTTTGTGATCTAAGAATATGACGGAAATTCATAATTCCTATTTCTGACTCTTAGTCGGAGTTTAGAGAAAGCGTTACGTCAAACATTTCCTTTCTAATTTCTGGATTTGTGTAAGAATATTGGTTCATTATCAATATTTAACCAAAATATTTGTATAAATAATATAAAGGAGAGTAAGTGCCCATTCCCATCATGACCAAACCAGTGAGCTGTGACCCGGTAATTACTCTGCTAATAATAGCTCTTTTGCTAAAATGATAAATATATGACAATCTACGAGATATTCAATGATAGTCCAACTTTCTCCTCACAAGAAAACCTTCGTCATTGAATTTTCCAAAACAATGCTTTGGTACAAAAGTTAAAATTTTTTGAAATCCACTTAAGAACTCACAATGTGGCTTCAATTCAGCCAACTCAGGATAGGTAAACTTGACGAATGTCCCCAAATAATAAAAAAATAACAACCGTTAGCATTGACTTTTACTTACTTTTTATTAAGATTGAATAATGTTTTCAACTTTCGACTTCTTTCTTCAGCCATATTCAAAAGCACAAAAATCTAAATTGAATTCCCTGAACCTGAAAAAGATTTACGAATCCGTAAAAAAATTCTTTTTAAATTTTAAATAAGTCGTCTCACAACAGTGCCCCGCCTGGCTTCCTGCAAAAAAAGTTTCTCAATAACAGATAAGAAAAAAAAATATTCGTATCTTTGAATTTTCCATCAATCTTCAAAATCCTCCATTACCCCTCACCCTCATTATTCATACAAAAATATTTTCCGAATTTACACAGATACTTGTAAACACATAAATAAAAACAAAGATATTCATAAATTCCTTGGAAAAAATCCACCAAATTCAGTACAACCATTAACTTTGGGCAATTGTAAGTGAATGTGTAAATTACAGCCGTCTTGTGTAGGTTTTATTATATCTCACAACCATTTGTGCGCTTGAATGTATGCTTTGTTTTTTTGCAAAGTTATCGCAATAGATATACTTGACAGTTTGCTGAGGCCTTAAGTCGTTTTGTCTTTCTGTGCGAAAATAATGTATGTATGTATGTTTTGAGTTTTTTTTCGATTGTGTCTCAAGAGAGATGAAAAGAGGAGGAGAATTGAGACAAAGATAAATAATGTCTAAATGAGCGTAAAGCAGCAAATTAGGGTAGGGATTTTGTTTTTAGATATATGTTAAATAAAACAAACCCATTTAGGAGACATCTTGACGCGACTTGCAGCACTGGAGAGGCAACATTTCTGTAAGCTGGTCCTCTTTAAGGATTTCAGTTGTTACTTATCAAGTAAGTATCTAGGAGTTCTAATGTTTCTATTACAAGAAAAGAAGGCGAATGTTTTCAGAAGCGTTAATGTTTGCATTGAACTTAAACTTAAGATGATTATATAGAAGACCTTTCTTCAAAAATGAATAATTGAGATGAATTTAAGAAAATATACATTAGCAGCAAAGAAAAGTGTTTAAATGCTTTTAATTCTCTTGAAATAATACCGTTTGAGCCTTAGCAATATTGGAGTGACGGAGCTGGAATATTTTACAGAAAGCTTTGACTTTTGATGCTTTTAAGTCTATAGTTGTTGTTTGCTATTCAAAAGCCAAGCCAATCGAGCTCAGAAAATACACAACAGTTGGTCTCAATAAATAATTAACTTTTGTGACAATGATAATGAGGATGATGATGATGATGTACTCATTAGATGAGCAAAACTGCAAAACAGTTTTTTACACAGTACTTTAGTTTTTCTCAATCCTTGCGTTTACCACAGTAGCGTGCGCCTTAGGACACACATGTATGTCAGTGTCGATCAATTGGGCCTTTACTGTGCAGTTTGACTTAGTCAGAGTTGTGTTTAGTGTGTAAGTGTTCTTAAATGGTAAGTGATTTTAATGTCGGCTTATCCAATTCGTGACTTAAGAAAGAATTTCTTTTACGTGTACGTTTATTCTGTGCAATACAGGCCAGCTGTTTCGGTACTAAGTGAGACTCAGCTTGGAGTAAATACTGATTTATCAGAATTGTAACTCTAAGAAGATACCAAAACCAACCAGTAAACATTAAGTTGATCTGCTTGATGAAGATCGTCGACATCTTGGCCAATAAACTATAAACTACATAATATAACATGGTACATTAATAAACAAAACCTTTAAGCGAAATATTTGTCTTTAACTTGAAGAATACACGTTGGTATTAATCCGGCACGAAGGACCAGATTTTGTCTTTTATTTAAATATATCTAGAATAAAATAAATATTCTCCCTTGAACTCAAAAATTAGCTCATTAACCACACCGAAATCCCAATCTATGAATCTGTCGACACACCCTATTTTCCCCTTTAATGGGCACAATAAAAGATACTTTATTAGATACTATTCCAATCTAATACCTAATTATAGTTTATTCATTGATGCAAAAACACAGGATAAGTATCCTGACAAAAAAAAAAAAAAAAAAACAAAAATACCAAAATCCCTTGATATATTTCTAACAAAAACCGATTGCGTTATCGTCGTGTAGATTAATATTAAACCCTAACTGAGGCGATGTAATTAAACACGTCCCACAGGATTCGCCTCTTTATCCCTCCATCCCATCGGAGCCGTAACCAATCTTAAGTGTAAGGAAACAAACCGAAACTCATTTAACTTTAACATTTCATTATTATCGCTCCTTGTCATCTGGATTTGTCGGTTCCAGGGTTTCCACAAATCCAGAATCTACATCACCTCCCCAAGCTCCACCCCACTCAATCCATTTCACTACCGCAATCCTTTGAGAATCTAATTTGTTTATAATGACTTACATTCTTCATTAAGTTCACCAGCAGCTCTCATCGCTTCCAAGTAAGGATGGAGGTTGATGTAGCTAAACTGCATATAAGAGTATAGAATAGCCTAAACCAGACACACTCTTTTGCTGGCTGAATGACGTCATTTAAATACATCATATAAGTTCATAGAGCGTATAAATTGAAAATTAATAGATTGATCCTTGGGAACTTTATAGTTTATAATCATCGTCCTTCAATCATCGAACTTCTCCTTCCGACGACATCGCATAGAGACATCGTTTTCCTTGTCATCGGCGGCGTAGTTGCAGGACTAAGTTCAAACTTTGTATCTCGAATAATATCCCCGAATGAAATTGAATTATTTTCCCATCAACGGCAAATGAGGATGACCCCGATTATAGTTGGTGATTGGAAAGGCATGCTGGAAGGAGCAATGCCAAACGAATTGAGGACATAAAGGAAATTACATGCTCGAATGGCAATTAGGCGTTGACACATAAATACGAATCCCAGATGGAATTAATATTTTGGATCACCAAACACTTCATATTGGGTCGGTGGAATACTGAATTATCAGTTATGTGGATTCCTCTGGAAACATGACTCAACTAAGCGTTTTGGGGAATTGATGTTTATGTCCAAAGCCTATTATCAAAATTGTAATATGAGTATCTTTCTGGAATACAAATTGGAAATCTTCTTCCTTAAATACACCAGAAGGACGTAATATGTATGTCAGTGGAATTGATATCCTGCCTTTTGTCTATTGAACCGAAGAAAATTGCTGAAACGATGTGCCAAAGATTCTCTGCTGGGTTCTTTCTCCGGCAAGGGTCGGATGAATGCACGGTTTTACGGATATTAGCATGCCAGACGGATTTCGCTTATGATAGTTACTATACTGCGTTCAGCAGAATATTTCTGTCTGAGAATTTCAATAGCTGATTTGGTAACGGATAATGTGTTAAACTTCACTAAGCTTGGAAAATGTTGTAGTTATTCAAGTGATATTACTGAAAAGTCTTCTAATATTGTTGATTACAACTCTCGAGAAAATCAACCAAAGTCTCCCCTCGACAGTTGCTTTGCTAACGAAGATTTACATGGCTCCTTAATTTACCACACATATTAAAAATGTATAGGATTTTTCACTTTACTTCTAATAATTCACACTTTATTTTGACAGAAAATGATATTGGTAGGCAAAGAAGAATAAAAATTGTCTTACATTATACAGTCTTGGTATCAATCGGAGTAATAATGTTTAGAAGGACTATCAAAATCATGAAACAGAGAAGGCAAGTCTTGAATTAGGCTTCCTGAGGTCAAATTAATGAAGTTAATTAATTTGAGAACACTACTAATTACTAATAATTGCCTCAAAGGAACGCCACATAATATTACCACTATCAGTAAAGGTGGGCAGGAGAACCCAAGGCAGTTGATTCTTCGTCGTGCACAGGAACTCAGCCTTTCGTAAAACTTGAACTTCACAATTGGTTTTTTTTTTTGGATCACGAGGAGATGATTTGTACCGGTGATGGGGATCAATTTTATCAATTTTACGGGATTTTTTGTTCTGCGATCGTACTGACGGGGATGAATTAATACGTCACCAAGACTTGAACATAAAATATTCCATCACCCACCGAGAATTTCGAGATGATCGAATTCCATCATGAAAGTGCCAATCACTGATAGTGACAAAGAGGGTATATTCCGCATTAGTGACAGAAGACAGCATGGTGTTTTCGACGTATTTATTTCTACGCGATTTTATAGTCCCCATTTGATAATGTATTCAAGGTGAGAAATCAATGAGCCACATTCGAAGAGCAAGGTTGTGACTTGTGAGTCGAAAAACGAATATAAAAAAACAAATAATAATCCTACTTATTCTATGTTTGTTCCGCAATCACGTCTCTATGGTTCAACGGATTTGGATGAAATTTGGTTGGTATAGATGGATGAAGTGCTGGAATGAAAAACAGGCAACTTTATATCCCAAAAAAAAACCAAAAATAGGGTTGTTTGTGACGCTTCCATTCCTCAAATAATTTAAGAATTTGTAAAGTTTGGTAGATAGAATAGATACATGATTCATAGCCTATACTTTTATTCCGAAAAATTGTATGGTTCCTGCGGGACAAATCTGAAATCTGAATAAATCTTAACGGATTTTGATTTAAATAAAGAAAATCATTTATTTTAAAGTCCACTTAGACGAAGTTGCGGGTAGAAGCTAGTAATATTTAATAAAAAATGAGAGAAAACGGAACCCTGTGGCACACTAGCCTTTAGGATATCAGACATACTTGCGGGAGCCGATACCATACCTAGCGAACTGATCAAACATGGATGGCTAAGACTTCATCAAGCAATTAATGAAATCATGGCACTAGTATGGGAATACAAAGAAAGACTGGCGAAAAGGAATCATATGTCCCGTACATAAGCAGAGAGATATGATATGATATAAAGAATGGAATATAAGTTTATTTTGACATTCTACAGTTTTTTTTTTATTTTTTTTTAGCTCAAATATCAACGGTACCTGCTATATAACCCTAAAGTAAAAGCTTATTTCTCTCGGAAACGGCTCGAAGAATTCTTAAGAAAAAAAATCAGTGTACCTACTCTATTGTAGGTTTGTTATGTGTTGGTGAAAAAAAATTAAGATGGTGGGCTAAAAACGGTACCTCCATAGAACCGGTTTTATTTCTTCAACTTTCTCGAGAACTGGCAATTCGATTACAATCAAAATTCATATTTAAGAAAATGAAGGGAGCCTAAGTAAAATATTTTCGAAAAATCAATGTTTTGAAAACAGGTAGGTATTTTTTTTTTTAATTTTGTTTTTAACTGAAGGTTGCTTTTGTGCTTAAGTTTGCATTTTTGAATTATTTTTTTTTTATTTTGAAAAAAAGTTGTTAAAAAAACCATTTTATTTAAAATCAAACCCAAAAAATAAGAAGAAGCTTTTGATCTTCACGATATTTCTTAAGCTGAAAGGTTATCATCGTTTCCATGGCCTTAGAAAGAAGGGACGTAAGACCAATTAGTCGACAGTTTAAGGGAAAGGAATATTCGCCTTTTTTTGGGACAGGCTGCATAAATCCTCTTTTCCATTCACTCGCAAAGAGGCCAGAGGAATTAGACAGATGAAAAAGCTTACGCAGTGGTTCTGCAAAATTTTAATCCCAAAAAAAACTATCAGAATATTAACGGAAGAAGCAATTGATTTCCTGCCAATAAAACCGAAATTGAGGTTATGATTCTCACATTAATATTCGCCGACATGCCTTAAATATTATGCTTCCTCCACACAACCTTCAGTTCTTTCATTCCGCATTAATACGATAGGTGTGATGTTGTGTGCAAAATGTTGTTCATACACATGCATGGTTAATCAGCAAATTACCCGCGGTTATCCACACCGATTACCATCAAAATAAAAGCCAGCCTATCCCTGTTAGCCGGGTGAGTATTTTCTGGATGGCCTTCGAGGTCATCCGCAGTAGGATGCTTTTGCCAGCCGCATGCACCGCAACCACAAGCCCTCATTGATTTCGTTGCCAATAACCATTTCCAATGTTGACAGTTCTTGTTTTGTATATATTGTGCAATCATCCAAAATCCGATGTCGGTCGTCAATATTCGACATCGTCATCATCAACCTCGATATGATAACCCCAATCTCTTTTATTTGCATGAGCTCCTCATGCGTACATTTTCTCATATATTTGTGTCAATTTACCGAATCCCAAAAGTGGGTACACATTGCGGGCGCTGTGTTTCTTCCGTTGCCACACAATTTGCTACGGAAATGGTTAACACCTGGAATCTGATAAATGGATCCCTGGGTTGTCTTCGCTTCTTCCGCCAAGTTCTGACTTATGTCGGTCGACGTTATCGTGTAAAAAAAAAAAAAAATTGTGTTGCTGTAAAGTCCTTGGGAGGAAAATAAAAGTTGCATCATTGCGTGATGTACTGAAGTGAAGATAAACTTGAAGTGCACAACACCGAAGAGAACTGCAAAACACCCGGGCAATGGGAAACCAAAACATGTTCCCACGTAAAGACTTTTATCCAACGGTGAATGGTACCGTCGTCGTCGTCATCGTCGTTGTTGACGTTACCAACGCCAACAACGGTAAGGAGAAGATAATAATGTTATGAAAGTTATTCGACTGTCACTTAGTGTTGAGTTTGTGCATCTCAAAGGAACCGAAAGTGAAGAAACGTTGAATCCGAGCTCTAGTCCGCTGTAGTCGCCACCCGCGACAAGGGAAATCGTGCCATCCTCGTCCCCTGGTGGATCGTAAAGCTTCTAAGATTACTGCGTGGATGTGTTACGTCTCTGGTAGACGATGCCAAATACGACAAGGAACGACGTAGACGTCAACATACGACTAGGAAACCAAATGAATTCTAAACCCTCCAATTCCCAGAAGCTGAAGCTTAGTTCTTCTTTGAATTTCCACTGGGGGTAGGTTATAGATAAAAATACTTTGCTAGCTTCCCTTTCGAAAAGGTAGCAGCTTGGTGCGACTGGAGTATTTTCTTTCCGAAAAAGAAATACACTTTTGTAGGGTTTGATTGGAAATCGACCGCACTTGATGGGATATAAGGTTTCAATTTTTATTACCATTTCGCTACACATAGCTCTCCGGAGTTGGCGGGAAGGGGAGGGGGGTATGTTATTGATTTTGTTGGCGGTTTGTGTTTCAATTACATCGCTGGTTAAGGAGATATTCGAGGAAATGATATACATTACTCCAAGAAATGCAAGGACAAAGGGGTTATCTACTATATTGTTGCTTTTTATTGTTGGGGACGCATGTGAAGCTTTAAATGGAAGGGTGAGCCAACAGATGGTGTGGATGTCGGTTGTCATTAAATGATGTGCAATGAATGTGGCTGATCTTTATGACAGCTGGTCATGCAGAAAATTATTCAGTTTTTGAAGGGGGAGTATTCCATCAAAACTGTCAATTTTACATAATTTGTTTTTATAGAGATATACAAGTTTATAGGATATTGTCAGAAACCTCATTCTTTTGAAAATGAGACCATTTATCCCAAATTAACGTACATAGACCAATGTTTTGAAAGATTTTAGAATGTCATACTAATGAAGTGTGTTGGAATTTTTTCAGAACCTTTTGGAAAATTTCCCTGCAAACACTTGCAATAGAACAACGTTTACAAATCGTGGAACTTTGTTTCGAAAATTTGGGCTGTGTTTGCCAAACTTATAGAGCACTTCGTCAAGTTTATGGTGCACATAATAGTCTATTTGAGCAACACTATGGATCGATTCATCATCACATTTACTCTTTTGAATAAAATTCATCCAAATCGAGCTTGTACCGTGCTTACAGAAGAAGCCATTGCCGCTATAGACGTGAGTGTGACAGACGACCCGAATTTATCGATTCGACGCCGTTGTCAACAACTCGGTCTCTGCTCGCCCAATACTTGGAAAATCTTGAGGAAAGGCCTTGGCCTACATCCATATAAGATCCAACTGTTGCAAGAAATAAAGTCAGCGGACCATCAACTGCATCGTTTGTTCGGTGAATGTACTGAGAATCAATTGGAAGTTGAACCAGATTTTTATCGTCAAAACATCATCAGCAATGAGGCTCATTTTTGGCTTAAAGGGTATGTAAACAAGCAGACTTATCGTTTTTGAGTGAGCACAATCCTCACGAAACTCTTGAGACCCCCATTAAAATAAACATCCCATATACATCGTGAAAAAATCAACATTTGGTGCGGATAACATGCCGAAGGTCTTTAAATCCGAAACCGGTGCCAAGATTACCCTCAATGGCGAACGCTATAGGCAAACGATTCGTGATTATTTTATTTCTAATATCATTGAAAATCATTTGGAGGATAATAGAAATGGACCTGTGAATTGACCATCTCGTCCGTGTGATTTGACACCTTTGGATTACTTTTTGTGGGGTACGTCAACTCTCTGGTCTATTTAGATAAACAAGCAACGATTGATCATTTAGAAGCCAAAATTCGACACACTATTGACGAAAAAGGACCGGGTATGGTGCAAAATTAGACCGACAGGATTGCGCAGTCGCGGTGGCCATATATTATTTTTAAATATTAAATACCATGAAACTTGCGAGCTAATAAGCCAAAATTTTGGTCATTCCATTGAATTTTTTTTAAATTTTTTTCTAAAAAAAAACCACCCCTTACTTCGTTTTCTGTTCATTAATATGGAGCCCCAGGTTTTGCGCCGTCTATTCGATCTGATGAAGGAATCTGGTAAAACTTTTTGGCTTCCACCGATAAGAATGCAGGCCAGATCATCCGCTTCTGGAAAGCAATCCGTCTTCTATACCTTCTCTTGTAAGGTTTGGTCATGTTCAGACTAGACACTACACAGTCGTGTCAATTTATTTAGGATGGCGAAGTCCCTCATGGTCTTATAATAAAGTTTTACCATGATTATGCTACCGTAAGCGGCTTTAAAATGTATACAATATATAGATGGTATGTTGGAATAATAAATTCCACACTTTTTTCCGTAACTTGCCTAATAAAATAGGCAAGCAAGCAATGATTTGCTTAGCATGAAACTATTTATTTAAAGTTGCTGTTTAAGGTTTTTGCCTGGGGTTATCGCTCTCTTTTGCCAGCCTTCTGGAATTCCTTCACGTCCCCATATACGTTTACCATGATTTTATGGATTGCTTGATGTAGTTTTTGCTTTCCATGTTTGATCAGCTCACAAAGTATTCCATCGCTGTTTTTTTTCTTTTTTTTATGTAATTTACGCGCGCACAAGGGACTATTTGTTTCCCTTTTAATGTAGAACACACTGCGCGTGCATTAGGAAGACATGAAGGGGAAAGATAGGAGATGTCGATTAACATTGGTTTTGAATGTTTGCAGATCAAAATGGCAAGGGAAAATCTCGCCGGGTAAAATATTCCAAATTCGTGTTGTTCGGCTAAAAAAAGAATTCCTATACTTCACCGTACGTCCGAAAAAGGGCTCAAGGGTGAACTGATGAGCATTCCTTGCGAGAAGAGTATTACGGGAGAAACTTTAAAGGGAAGGAATGCAGCTGGCTACTTCGAGTGAACATTTTTTATAAAAGAAATGATAAAATAAGGAAAGACTTGGTGGCTGCAGTATGATTTCTTCCTCTTGAAATGATGAGTCTCCATTTTTTCCGCTACCTGTTTGTTCATCATTCCCAACAAACCCTTAGTTCCAGTTGATAGATAGATGTGATAAGTTAATCCATTGCTCGGTTACTAAATAACTAACTAAGTTTAACCCAATCCTCTACAAATCTACCATAACCTGAAATCCTCTTAGAGAAATGCTCTCCCCAACATTATGATGCTGTAAAAATATCTTTCAAAGGCCACGTCGGGATCATCGAACCCTCAATACGCTGAATCGGAAAACTAATTAAAATTAATTCTCTGAACTTCCTGCAGCCCTGACACTCGCATAAATCTTCTGCCATTCCAGCCATGTATGCAGGCAGAAATATTCCCAACTATAAGCCTTACAAAACCCTGATAAAACTACCCTAGTCTATTATACTAATCCCCCCCATATATACATTTTGAGAACATTTGATTCATATAATTTTGTTATAGGCGTTATCCATTACTTATGCACGTCGACAATCTATGTGGTTGGTACTTCCAACATGGCCGCTACCCCCTTGAATCCTGCTCTGTGCTAATTCCATGCCCATATGGCTGGCGAAAGGCGATATAACGGTGAAAAATTAAATTATTGCACCAGGTGAGCTATTATAGCGTTAATTGCAAACAATTTGCACATAAATAACCATCGAGGTCGACGCTTGGACCGCAATTTAAATGCAATGAATGCAACGGATGTTTTATGTGTAAGGTGTGTGTGTGTGTGTTCAGATAATTTAGTTTTGGGGCGGCGCCGGCGGTCGTGTAATATTCAAATAATGAAGTGTGTCCTGCTTCTTCCTAGGAAGACGAGGAATTTCCTCCTTCGGATTTGCCATTTTAACTTTTGCACAAAATTCCTCACTTAATTGGCTGACTGCCAGGACATTGAACTCCTGTAGGAACGGAATAGGAGAAGACATAAATCCTACCTTCGTGCCAGCAGCACACAAAAAAACATTTTCGACGAGAAAAATATTTCTTACACGCTCCATCATATCCTTTCGTTTAATTGCATCTAAGAAGGATATTTTTTCAGTCCCAACAACAATCACCATCACCAGCACTATCATCAACTGCTCCTCTCTCTATCTTTCTGTAATTGTTTTCTACTTCCTCCATTAGGATTCCCCAGATAGCTGCTACTTCAGGATGCAATTCTTTTGAAGAGCACACGGAAGAAAAGAAAATAAAGTCATGCAGATGGAATGACGAAAGAACTATTAACTCGAGTTTTTCTTTTTTTTTTCTTCATTTTTGTTTTGTATTGTCAAACTCAGGATGAGCAGAGGGAAAATCCTGGAAATGAAACCAGTTTAGGACGTAAATATAGCTCACCCACTGTCGCTGATTCTCATATCACAACCCGCCTAAGAGTATGCGATAATACACCATAAGTTTGTCCCATCCCAGATTCGTTGTTTGTCACAAAATGTATGTAGCTTATGAAGATTCCACTTGGCTTCTCTTCTTCGACGAAAACGATGACAAAAAATGGACAAAAAAATAGAGAAAAGGTTTGACAACAAAAGTTTCGCAACAATTGTGCCACTAAGTGGAGGTGGAGATGGAGATGAGTAGTTTTTGGTTGAGTCAAAAGGACATTGGTTACGTGGGGACTGGGGGAGGTTGTTTCCCAGTGGGATATTTAGTGTTCTATTGTTGACAACAATGGGAGGTATTTAAGCAAAACTATTTGGAAAACTTTCAAGTGTCATGAGAGAGAGGTTGAAAGGGTTTGTGACCAGGTGGGAGCAGGGAATAATGGATTTTTGCAATTATAGTTGTAGAATGGGGCTCAAGGTTTTTTTTAACATGAAACAAGATATAAAACTTAAGTATGGATGGGTCAGAAATTTTGCTGAAAGGAGTTCGTTTGTATTTCAAAACAGCCAAGGACACATTGTGTTTCAATAATATTTTGGGAAAACAAAAATTAATGCCTCACAGCCTCTGTAAACTCTTTTGCTTTTGAAAAAAACATTATTGGCTCTCAACAAGCATTAAAGAACAATGAATAACAATATTGGCACTTGGCGTAAATTTGGCTTTTAAAACTTAATATGAGAAAAAGTAAGCTTTTTGTCAAAATATAATTAAACGAGAGTTTTGAAAAATGTGTTTCCAGGGAAGTTCTTGGAAGTTGGATCAACGTGTTTTCATAGCGATAGCGTATGTTGATTTCTAGTTTTTACCTTGGCATTGATTTTATTTCATTGCCAAGTTCCAATTAACCAGGGCTACTGTTCAATAAAAATTGTCAGTACACGACATTTAGTCGAGCTTTTTTCAATAGTGGCGCTGATGTATATTATTACGACACTGGAATTGAGAAAACTTCTACTGAAAACAAAACAAAGCCACTGGCTAACGTACATGAATTGTACGACCGATCACCATTATCAGCGTTGATGGAATAATGAATATTGAATAATGATCGTTTACGCACTTCTACCTATCCTTGCACTCGTTGTGGGAATTGAAAAAAAAAACATTCCACCAACAGATTTACCTTTGCCAATTGAAAACAAAACTATATAGCTTTTTGATTGGTTTTCATCATAGTGCTTTCAGTTTTGAAGCTTTTGAGAGCAAATTTAGTAGTGCGAATGGGAAGGTATTGTCGTATTTGTTTATTTGTAAGTACCAATAGTTGGAAAAACGTTGAAATAGTTACAATTTTATGGATTTTGGTGTTTTAGTAGAAAGGAAATTCTCGAGTTTGTTAAGTGCATTACGTGGTCATATTAATACGGGAAAGTGTTTTCACGTGATATTGTGTTTTGATATGAGTGAAGTGGTATTACGATTGATAAATAAAGAGTATTCTAATACGGACTTCCGAACTCTGACAGTTGATAGCGCAAATCAACGTGCAAATGATAAAATTGTTTTTTATCAAAATGTTCTGTTCGGGAAACGTTCCGCGCGCTTCGCCTATTGTACGGTCGCCATAATCGTCCTACCGAAAGAACTATTCGCACTTGTTAAGTAAACAATTAACCAACACCCGTTCGTCGACGAAACGCAAGAACAAGATCTGCCGAAAACATCGCCGTCGTGCCAGACAATGTTTAGGAGAATCCGTGGCAGTCGATTTCGCGTCGCTTACAAGTAATCGATCGGCCTTTAGCAGACCACAACTTGGGGAATTTTGCGTCTTGACTTAGTCCTACACCCGTACAAAATTCAACATTAGGCGTGTTTTTTTTGGCAAAGCTATCCGTAGCGAAGTAGGAAATAGAACGACAGCCACTTGGCCATAAAAAAAAATTAGTTGCAGATAAAAGTAGATGTTGAATTTGGTTGCGGATAGATTTTCAAATTCAAAGTTATTTCTCCTCTTTATATGTTGGACATAAAAAGATGTGTATATAAAAGACTTCGTTCATAGAGTAGATTATAATAAGCTAGGAGAAATGATGATGATGATCTTCATTTTTAATAAATAGCATTTCGTCTGCATGACAGTTTGATTCTTGCGGGGACTCGTTTTCTGAGTTTTGTCAATTCTAAATATTTTACATATAAAAGACTAAAATTATTATATGTTTGTAAAGAACTATTATCGCATTTAAATCTCTTAAGTCCATTGTTGATATATGATGCATTGTCATCCAGTATTGAGGTTAAACAAAGCTAATAGTATTTTAACCTCTTTAAAAGAAATGGTTCATGTGTGTGTGAACGGCAACATAACTGATTGAAACCTTCTAAAATATGATTCACATCTTAGTTTCGTAAGAAAATACATGTCTTTCGATATTTTAAAATTTCTTTTGCAACGCCACCTGTAGGGAATTATTTGAACCATGCTATGAATATTCATTATGGCGTGAGATGGATTCATATTTCCCCCTTTCTTTTAGTAATTCATTAATTTGTAATTTTCTACTGCTCTTTCAAATCAATGCGCGCCATCTACTGGACGTTTATTTTACCATGTATATAACCTTTTCATAAGTGTAGGCAATAAGCTGACTAAGTTTTATAACCATTGGGTGAACATTATGGTAGTGCATCACACACGAACAAAGAGACAAACAACAGAACAAACAAACAAATTTTAATTATTATATAAATATGTATTAGATGTTCAATATTGATTGAAAAAAAAACTGAAAATTCACGACTGAATCAAAAATTGTACAAATGATTTTTTTGTTAAGGCAGATAAACACGGTTGTCTTTACTATAATCTGCAATCTTCATGACTTGTTTTCCTATAATCTTGAAGATCTCTCCCTCTCTTTCGAACAAGTATGATTTTTCAGATGTTGACATGCAGATCAATGAAAAAATGAAATAAATAAATAAAATAAAATTTAAGCATCGTTGCGCGTGGTTAGTGGAAAGATGGGGGACCGTCCGAAAACCAACTGCGTGCTGTTGACATGTGTTATGTGTTTTCTGTTTTCCGTTCTCCTTCTTCTTCTCTTCTGTCCTGTATCAATGTCGTCTTGTGTGTTGTCTTGTAATTGTCTGAGCCGATGGCCTCAGTAGCCAGTGCTCGTAAGTGTGTCTACTTCGTAGATTTATCTACGGAGTAGATTAAAAATGTAATGTAATTTAATGTAAATTTATTGACACGACAGCTCCTTAAGGAGCCAAGGCCTAGTGACTTATACTCTCAACTATTCCTGTGTGTGTGTTGCTAATCTGCAAGAGTGAAAGGGATCAACAGTTTATCACCGAGTCCGAACGGCTACATGAGATGCACTTTTTCGAGACAAATCTTACTCATGAAGGTTGAAGGTGAAGTGGAGAAGTGAAACTTTTAAGTTCGCAATTGCCCTTTTATTTTTGTTTGAACTGTAAATGCTAATGTTTTTTTTTTTTTAAAGAATTAATATTTTTTTGAAATTAATAATATTGTATTGTATTGCAATCAGCAAGTGGTAACCCTACGCATATAGTTCTCCGATTTGCGACGATTTATAATTACATGTACGGAAACCCTGTCAGAGCTTTTACTTTTACTTGTAACAGAAATATTCAAGGGGTGGAATCGGCTAAGGATATTCATTACTGTTGTTGTAATAAGCATAGTTAAAAACGTGATACACAGCTGAATGAAGAACAAATGAAAACACAAATGGTTCCTTTGCTACACGGAAGTTTTATAAGAATCAATAAAAAAAAACAAACAAACAAATTTGTTGAGAGCTATGCCCCAAGAAATCGAACATTCAATACATGACGTAACTCACTTTCATTATTTTTAGGTAAGGACAGCTTATCGATTCAATTACTAGTTTTTATTCTGTATTTTTATAAACCTTCCCGAAAATGAAAATGAAAAGATACAAATATATTTTTTTTTTTTTTTTTTTTTTTTTTTTAATCAAAACGGTGAAAATTTTACATATGAGACTATGACTGCTATCACAAGAAAAAAATCAGAAAAATGTAAATGTCACATATGACAGTCACCTTACCCAGACCGAATTTGTTGATTGTGACTATCACTTATCATATATAACCTTAGTCAATTCCACCCCAGATGGAAAGGCAAACGTCCTATCTTCCCTGTGCTGACAAATTTTGTTGAACAGACTATAGATCATAATTATTATCGGTTACATAAGAACATAAAACCGATTTCGACACATCAGTCATCTCATCAGAACTCCATTGATGATTTCTGAAATTTGCAAATAAATCTTTTCCCTATGTCATTTGCAATCTCTTCGAAGACAAGGGGTTCCTTTATTTTTTGTAATCTTTCCATCTATTTCATCCTTGAAAATTGAATTTTGCAAAAAAAAAAAAAAAAATTACGCTAAAGTGATGTGTAAGTGGAATCCAAACGAATCCAAATTAGTTGAAAATTGCGTTACATGCGCCTTAATTATGTGAGTTACGAACTTCAAAGCGAGTACCCAAGCCTAATGCGATGTTTTCAAAAGATATGGTTTTGATGTATGCAGATGTTATTTATAAAACTGCCTCTGTCTCTGCCTTTGGCTCTGCTTTTGCCTTCTCTCATAGTAACGACCCATTTTCCAAGATGAATGGTAATTTCAGCTAATTGCGCGAGAATGCGATTGTCTGGGTATACAGTTAAAGAAACGCAACAATGGCAATTTGCTTAACCATTGTAATCTTTTGTGGCACAATGTTTCATATGAAAGCGAACATCGAAGAAAAACATGTGGGTTTTTGGGGGAAAACTTTGTTTGTGGAAATAACCAGATGTGCATTATAATGTTAACGAGTTTATTATCTTTTTAAATTCAAACAAATTACGTTAAATTACAAAAAATGTTATAACAAAACATGCTATGGAAATGATTTGGTCTAGATTTGGGAAAGAAATAGGATACTATATGAGGTAATAATTTCACGGCGATTTTCCTCAGTAAATTGATAAGTAAACGAAACTAATTGAAGGTATTTTAAGCAATGATGATGACGACAAAATTCAGTTTTTTTTTTTTAGCTTAGCAATAGCAATAATGTCCATTGTTGATTTCATTAAAGTTGGACTTTTAGCTGACGGTCAAGAGACCACAATTCAGTAAATTATGCGATAAACCTGCAAACTGTTGGTTTATCCGCAAAGACCAGAAATTTGACGAACCCCCACAAAGAGTAGTCCAAAGGTGTCAAATAATACCCGAACGAGGTGGAAAATTCACCAGATCAGATGATTCGATCACCAAACATTTGGCTCAACAAAGTAATGGTTGCACGCGCTGTATGACATGTTGCGCCGCCGCCTTATTTCCAATGACATGAGGAATACAAAAATCAACATTGACGGTAATGTTGGCACCGGCTTCGGATTTAAAGACAAAAAACAACAGTGATTATTACTTGCGATTATAGGTACTATAATGAAAGTTATGCATTCGTGCAGATTAAGAATTTTGAGATAACAATCAAACATGGCATTACGATGATAGAGAAACATATTTGAGTTACTGGCAAAATTCTGACTGTCTGTCTGCCTGAAGGGTAAGTCCAATCGTCTTCAAATTTCCAACATAAGGTTATTTTGACAGTCTACATAGGGGGTTTTGAATTTCTTTTTAGCTCAAATATTAACGGCACCTGTCATATAACGGTTATGTAAAAGCATATTTTATGAAAAAAATTGGTGTGCTATTGTTGATAAGCATTCTGTTTCGCTAAAAAAAAGTTAAGATGGTGGGCTAAAAACAGTACCTCCCATAAAACCGTTTTTTTTTAATCGACTTTCCCGTAAACTGGTTAACCGAATAAACCCCAAATTGATAATCAGGAAGATGTAGGTAGCGTAAGTAATATCAATTTAAAATATTTTCGAAATTTTTTTTTTTCTAATTTTTAATACATAATTAATTTTTTTTTTTTTTTAATATCGATGTTTTGAAAACGCGTGAGTGAATTTCTTTTTAAATTTTGTTTTGAAATGTAGGTTATTTTTATGCCAAAGTTTGCATTCTTTAATTATTTTTTTTTTAATTTTTAACAAAAGTTGTATTTAACAACTAAAATAATAAATAAAAGTCGTTCAGTTCCTACGATTTTGAAAAAAAATCATTCTGTTTCACATGTTCTATAGAAATAAAATGGCATAACATTTTACCTCTGAAAACTCTTTTACGTAGTTTTTTCAAACAATCAAAAGTTACAAAAATCGAATAAAAAAAATTAAAATTCTTCTTATAAATCTTATCAAATTTTATTTGACGCTGTTAACGCACACAAGAGCAAGTACGTGCGATCCAGTCGTGCAATTTATTTTTGGAATGCAATGGAGACTCAAGAGTCTCATGAGGATTGTACTCATTCCAAAAACGACAATTCTGCTTGTTTACATACCCGTTATGCCAGATATGAGCTCCATCGCTGAAGATAATTTGACGATAAAAATCTGGTTCAACTTCCAGTTGATTCCAAGCCCATACACCGAACACACGACACAATTAATAGTCCGCTGGCTTTAATTTGTGCACCGTTTGGATCTTATTTTTATGGACTTAGGCCAATATCTTTCCTCAAAATTTTCCAAGTGACGGCAGAGACCGAGTTGCTAAAAAACGTCGTCGAATCGATAAATTTACGTCTGCAGCGGTGATGGCTTCTTCTGTAGGCACGGTAAAAGCTCGATTTGCATGAATTTTATCCAAAAGAGTAAATGTGATCATAAATCGATTATGCGCACCGTAAACTTGTGCTCTATAAGTATGGCGAACAGAGCCCGAATTTTCGAAATAAATTTCTAATATTTGTTGTTTTGTGTAAGTCTTTGCATAGTGATTTGCCAAACTATACTAACGAAAAAATTCAAACACATGTCATTAGTAGGGCAGATAGTCAGAGCGGATAAAAAGGTTAAGTTTTCCAGTTTCAAATTTACACCGTAAAAATCACGGCAAGTGTCGAAGAAGGTTCAAGAGTGATGAAGGACCTTTCAAGAATATTAGTTGGAAAAAGCACTGCATCTACTTTCACAATTTTTCAATTTAATCCATCTTCAAAAAGACTTACGAGCTGATATGATTTACTCGTGTGGAACTTTTCGGAGAGGAAGAGCTATCTGACTGGCGAATAAGTAACGACGGTCTTACATTTTTTAAATGGAAGGACAAATCACATGGGCCATATTGATAAGGTCGACAGGCTAAACTCCATTAAATAGAACTCACAGTGAAGAATATAATTAGATTCTAAAAATACACCTTCATTAGTTAATTAGACTAATAGATGCTCAGTTTATTTTAATTAGTATCTTGTGCTGTCATCAAACAGCCATTTCATGGGTTATAAACTCTTAATATAGTAATTAATTTACCTCTTACTTATCTCATTTTTTTCTTTTTGAAATATTAATTCGGAAGGCAGAACTAAGATAATTAATATCTACCTGAACGTCTCCTTAACAAGAGATCAGTTTCAATGAATATTTACGAATACAATACACACCTTCTCATCCATTGATAGTAACCATCCTCGTAACATCAAAAGCCACAATTTTCAATTAATCTTAATTAAACCGTGAACCAGAGAAAAAGTAGCTCACTAACTCACAAATCAATGTTTTTCTTTTGTCCATATAAGAGTCCTTGGTTAAGGACAGGCAAGTCAATACTCAAAACATAATTACTTCGTCTGCGCGTATAATAATGAGTTACAAGCTGGTAACCTTTTGTTAACTTAACACTATGGTTCACCGATGATTCTGTTCATTGCAAAAGTCAAGAAAACCAGGCCATTCGGCTCATTATGGACAGAACTTTGGTCTTGTTTGTTGCTGTGTTGGTTTTTTTTTTTGTATTGAGATACAAAATAAGCACATGCTCGTATTCTCTGAAGTAGGCGGCCTAGACTCTCCCACTCGTTACACTTAACCCATCAAGAAGAGGAAATTTGTTGATGGTGGGAAGGGGTAGCAAAGGGAGGTGTGTAAGACAAAGCTATTTAAACAATGCACTCTTTTATGTTCTGGAGAACGTTTTACTACCCCTCTTATCTGTAGGAAGAACAGAAAAGATACAAAACAGATGAAGCAAAATAAAAAAAGAAAACAGATACAGAATGAAGGAGACTGAAGAATTTATTGACCCTAATTGCCTCCAGCATGTCGGCTGTCAAGTACTTCGGGCGTACTTCAATGAAAAGCGAACGCGTCGAGCACTCGTTTTAGCCATTTAACCCTGCTTACCAGCATCAACAGCACCATCAGCAGCACGACCATCTGGTAGCAATCCAGCAAACACAGATATCCAAAACAAAAAAGTGTTTTGTTTTCATTTGGGCTATTTGGTTCGTGTTTTTCCTGTTGTTGTTTAGTTCGATTGCCTTAATAGAACAACTTGTTTCCGTTTTGTATAGTCTTGTTGCCAGGTATTGGGGTCATCAAAAGTGCTAAAGGGCATATGATTGTTTTTTTTTTTTTTTTTTAATCTGTAAGGTATGAAGTCAATTGGTTTCATTTCCACTACTGTTTGCTTTCTCCATTCACTTTGGTATTCATTGAACATTTAATTGTTTACAATTGATTCTTAATTCCACGTTACATTCGTTAGGTGTACTTTGATATCACATTTTTATGGTGTGTTGGCACATATAACGGGCTTAACTTATCATTGTGAGTGTGATACAACATTTTGTTACTCTATTGTGTGGGTTGATCAATACCGGTTAGCCATGCAAACTAACAAACTAAAACAAGGTTCTTCGCTTCATATATTAATTTTTGATGGAAGTCAAAAAGAGTTCGATAATTAACCTGCACTAAAAGGATTTTGATTGTTATTATAATGAAGGCTACTAAAGAAGGTATCCATGAATATTTGTTTTTGTCATTTAGGCATAACATAAAAGGGAGAAGTGGAATGTGGGAAAAAATTCCACATTCGAGTTGCTCGACTAGAAAAAGAAACTTTAAGCTCCGTAGGATAACCGAAGTTAATCTCAGAGGTAAACTGATGATAATTCGGATACGGGAACGTAATTCTTTAGCGAAAAGAATGCTATAAACGTGAAAAAGAATTTATTGACATCAAACCACCTTAAAGATCTTTTTTGAAATCAATCCTAGAAATTTAAATGGGTGGTATGAGTACGTGTGCTCAAATGAGAGTTATATGAATTTTTGCCGAACAGACGCTTTAAAGTTTGTTACCAACATTTTTTGCTTAAATAAATAATAGTTTCGGATACAAGGTCGTTGAAAAACAAAACGAAGAAGAGAGTCGGACACTAAACGGAACACTTTGACAGACCAGTATTTTACTTTGTGACCAGTAGAACTATTGTACTAAAAACTGTATTTCCGTTCATTTATATATTTCGATCTTCGAGATATTAACCCGTTTCCATAGTCTTGAAAAGAAAGTCAAATGAAGGGCGAAGACTAAGCTTCAGCCGTACAATACTATAGTCTAACCATTGCTTAAATACGGATCTGGCTTTCTGATCTCTTAACCACGTTCGAGAGTAAACTGTTGGCCCCGTATGCGAGAGAGGACGGTTCTGTAAAAGATAAAATCAATGAAAGCTGCCTCGAAGCAGGTGTTGTGGAAAGCTCGGTAGACTCCGGGCACGCACGAGCGAAGAGGAACCAGCTCGAAAAGTCTTTTGCATATCTTTTGACGTGATAACGCCTTATAAATCGATGACACGTACGAAATAACATGACTCATGCTGATAAGACTCCTGACTGATGCTAACCGGGATACTGTATATCTTTCAACCAAAATCGATCGCAAACGTATTCTGCGCACCGGTATGTCTGTCGAGTATGTACTCACTCCTAAGCCGTCCAACTAAATTTAAATTTAAATATAGTTTTATCCACGGATCGTTCCCTGTAAATATTTTTTTTTCTAGCGCGCCGATTTGTACTAGGTTGTTGGTACAATAGTATTTTGGAACTAGATTTTTAGGTTAGAACTGAAATTTAGTACTATTGTATTTTTGGTACTAAGTAGTAGATTAAGTACTAATTTTTTTTTGACGTGTTAAGGGGAATTGTATATGGTGTGAGCTAACGGGCTTTATGTTGGTGTTGGTGTCATCAATGTTCTCTTATGACGTTATCACGTAAAATTATCGTCCGTAAAACGACTTTACAGACAACCAACTTTTTTATGGAAGAAGGCAACGTGGCAGATTTTTGTTGAACGAGAACTGGATCGGATCCCGGTCGTTGCTGGAAGATGATGTAGATGAAGGGGACGACTGCACTAATGCAGTTTTTCATCCGTCCGGAGAGGAAAAAAACAATAAAAGAGAAAAGCAACGCTTAAGAAGTTGATGATAACGTCTCCAGAAAAATGGAATAGTGGACTAGATATCAAAACCTGCATATAGTGCATTATCAAGTAGATATGCGCTTTATAACGCTTATTTATAAGGTCTTCTTTTCTACTTACAAGGTAAGTCTCGGTCTCGTCAATACTTCCATTGGAATGGAATTCTTACCATGTTTTAAGCTTATAAGTATTTTTTTTATTGCTTCTTAGGCGGTTTTTATAGAAATTAGTCTGTAAAATTCACTGTTTCGTATGTACCATGGAGTATAGAGCATTAGGGATTGCTCTGGGGGCTTTTAAGGGCAAGGAACAAAGAAACAACATTATTATAAAGCAAGTAATTGCGACGCAGTTGTAGACTTTATTTTAAAGGCAAACTCTATGTAATAGCTAATTTGTTATTTGGAGCATAAAGCGTGTTCCCGATGATTTTTTTTCCAATTTTTTTTTTAAATTTACACTCCCATCTTCCTCGTCCGTTTCTTTGAAGAAATAAATAATTTATTCACTTCACTTAACAAAACAAAGAAGAAAGAAAATAAAAATTAGATACTCAACTTCACTGTCGAAATGAACTTAATTTTCACCCACAACACGCCTCAAGCAACCTCGGCATCATCGTGCCGCTGCCACAGCATCTTAACACACAGAAAAAGTATCTAAACATTGCATTCATTAATTGTTTGGCGTGTATCTGTGGCATCTGGTGGGTTGAGCGGTGTTGTTTATATAACAACATTATCTATTACCGCAGCAGTTGCAACTATGTTCATCTCTATTAAAATAGAAAAAAAAAAAACTCGGAAGGTTTATAAAGATCGTCTGTCTATACAACTTGTACAACAAAAGCGCATGTTAGTCGAAATGAAGCACATGCCAAGGAGGCAAGTTAGCAGCAACATAGAGTGGTTTCTCACTTTTGGATGGGAAAACTGATACTTTTTGTAATCAAGATGTCGAAGATTAATTTAACGCCATTCCAAGAGATGTGCCATATGATACAGTTTTCCGGAGAAAATTAAGTCACATCCTTGAGGGTGTTGGGTCGGCGTGTCGGTGTCGTTCTCTAGTTACGAATAATTTAGATTTAAGGACGAGAGTAATGAGAATGAGCTGTTGTTGTCTTTCTTAAAAAAAAAAGAAAAGAATTGTTACACTTTCGACAAGAGGTAAACAGATGCTTGGATTGGGAAAGATCCTTTTGTTTTGCTTTTGTTTTCAAATGGATGGTCAGTGGTTTGTGTGAGGTTTTCGTTCATCACAAAAAACGTTTCCATTCTAATGAGTCTTGCTATTTTCATGAAATATAAACCAGTTGGAGAAAATATGATGAGGCCGGAAGATATTTACGTGGTTATTTGTTGCTTAATTTTTATTGGCGCGACAGATCTTAAGAATCCAACCATTCCTGGTCTATGTGTTGTGAATCTGCGGAAGTCGAAGGGACATGCAATTTACTGACGAGTCCCAACGGCTGAGAGTGCATGAGATGCACTTTTTCAGGACAAATTTTAATCTTAGAGGATTTGTCATTTCCTCGCAAGAGTCAGTAATTCAGAAAAGAGTGGCTCTGACGGGGAATTAACCTTAAAGATTTGTTGAGACCCTTAAAATGATAGTCAAAGCGCGAGCTGTCAGAAATTTATGGAAGGAGAGAAATGAATTGTCAATAAACTTTGGTTTTGAATGTTTGTAAATCGAAATGAGAAGGGCAAACCGTTTTGGACAGAAAATATAACATTGGTGCGGATAAGAAATGAATCTCTATATTTAATGCGGCTCGATGGTGCACTGATGAGAATTCCTATCGAGACGGTATCACGGGCGAATTTTAAAGCGGAGTTATACAATCTGGTATTCAAATGCGTATATATATATATATTGTCCGAGAGATGGTAGTGATTTAATATTAGTATTATTTCCAAAGAGTTTTAAACGGATTTTAATGAACTTATCATATGATACCGCCACAATCTCAGATCCACAGGGGATTAGAGAATGAGTATTAAAAGCTTTGTGTAGGGTCGTTAGCAAAACAAATAAGAGTATTAGAAGTTTCAGATAAGATGTCATTTGTAAAAATGAGGAAGAGTGTCCTGGACAAATCAGAGCCTTGAGGCATACCAGCATTTATTTTATGAATGTCGCAGATATAATCCCTTCCAACACAACTTTTAGTGGACGATTCAGTAGGTAGTTTCTAACCCAACAAAGAACTCGATGCCAAACTCAATGAACTGCTTTAGAAACACTAATCGCATTAGCGTTACTTTATCCAAAACAATGTTAAGATCTGTTCCATTTTTCGGTGAGTTATGGTATCAGATCAAAAGTGAAACGATTGCTGCTGAAGCCGTATTGCCCTTCATTTATGCTTTCCATATTCAAAACTTTGGTAATAAGAGACATAAGTTCAATTAGTCGGAGGAGAAGAAAGTTCGCCTTTTTTTGAAACAGCTTCCGGTGATCTGTATAGCAAAGCCACCTACGATAGCATAGCCAGGGTAGAAATTTATTCCGCATCCCAAATAAATTACAAAACAAGCCAAGTAAAAGTAGTCGGTTTACACCAATCAACATATTTAATCGAACAAGGGGATGATCTGGCTTGCATCCTCTTCAACCTGGCGTTGGAGAAACTAATCCGTGACTCTGGCAAGTCAACAAGTTCAGCCAGATATTGGTCTACGCAGACGACATGGATATCATCGACAAAAGTCCAGAAGCTGTACAATACTCCTTTACCCAGATCGACCAAGCGGCACAAAACTCGGGACTGCATATCTATTAATGAATGGAAAACCATGTATATTGTGGCTGCGTCTACGAAAAGTGTTGGTTCAAATATAAGGGTAATGTAGCATGAATTTGAAGTAGTGCAATCCTTTAACTACCGTCAAAAGTAGCATTCGATAATAATATGGAGGAAGAAATACAAGGGCGGTTGATATAGCCTATGGAGGCTCTGTAAATCTAGAAACAATCCCAATGTGCTACGATCCAATTATAATATAATAATACGATAAGGGTAGTAACAACCCCTTGAGTGCGCGCCGATTAGATACAAAAATAAATTCCACGACTGGATCGCACGTACTTACTCATATGTGCGGTTGCATTGTATAATACAATTTAAGAAAAATTAAGGAACATCAATGCATTTATTCGATTTGTATTGATTGAAATAATTTAAATGTCATTTTATTTCTTTAAGAAATGTTTAAAACTGATTTTTTTTTTCAAAATCATAGGAGCGGTTTTTAAATAAAACATTTTCAATAATTTAAATAAAACTATTTCTAAAAAATTCTCCTACCCGTTTTTAAAATATTGATTTTTCAAAAAAAAAAAAAAAAAAATTAAAAAAAAATATTAACAATACAAAAAAAAAAAAAATAATGCGAAGTTACTTAAGCTACCTACATCTTTTTGAATATCAATTTTGATAGTAATCGGATCACCAGTTTTAGAGAAAGTCGAAGAAAAAAGGCCATATTAAATTTTTTTTTTACCAAAATATAATGTTATAATGCGCATAAGGAGGAACTCCTTAGCTAACACTGCTACGTTGATACTACACTGTAGACACTAGCGAATGCTTTTCCGCGTTGCCGTTTTTGGCCAGGGCATCAGTTGGACTCATGATGTCCAAAGAAAAGTGAATCCACTTATTACCCAAAAATAATAACGGAAGCCTACTTGAACCAAAGAGATAGATACACAGTTACTGTCCGACAAGGAATTTCTTTAATTTTAACTATAACAAAATAAAAACACGCATCCCAGTAAGAATAACCTCGGTGATCATATGTACTGGCATCAATGTAACTATGATGTACAAATATGAACCATTTAAAGATTGATATAGTCACTCGGAAATTTGTCAGAAATGCATGTTCATAAAGTTCCCTATACTTTTATTCTGACTCTTGACGATGCGGTGGATGATGAAGTGCAGATGAAGTAGTCTTGTTAGCGGATTCACCAATAAACTTTCTTACTAGTTCAATGTGATTAATTAATCGTTGCTGAAATTCTCTACTGAGGGCTACTGTCCCAGTTTTAAGGTTTACATGACCTTCCTTGCCGGCCAAATATTTAATATTTGCTGACCATATTCCAGGCGACTTGTTCTGTAAGCAATCGGTCACTTCAAATGAAAGAATTACTGGAAACCACATTTCTTAATACGTTCTTTAGATCGTTTACAATCCACCAGATCTAAGGCTTAATGGAAAACGCTCATAGGCAACATCGTGTGTGTTCGCTGGAAGCGGAACTGGTTCACTTACCATGAAGGCAAATTTTTGGATTAAAATGCGTGAAGAAGTGTTAATGCTTTGTGGAGTGTGGGCCAGCGGCACTATAAACCACGACAATTCCTTAAGGAGTAATGTCTTCGCAAACTTATACTACCAAATATTGCCTTACTCCAAAAACTAAAAACCTCAATCGTTAGAGATAGATAGATACTTTATTTTTCATAGATAAGGCTTTACAAAAATTTGCGTAGTACGCAGCTTGCTCTGAGATTTGATATTTGAAATATATCTTACAACTGCAAAATGTTTTGGAAGTTAATAAATACACATGAATTGAAAAAATTCAAATTACATTTGAAGGAAAACTATGATAAAAAACCTTCATTCGATAAATAAAAAAAAAAAATATGAATAATACAATATATAATATTTAAGAAGAAATGATTAATTTTGCAAAAATAAATAAATAAATAAATAAAGAAATAAATAAATACATAGATAAATAAATAAACAAATAGATAAATGAGTAAATAACAATAACAATTATTAAATACAAACAAATAATTACAATTTCGATTTTACAAACATTGATAAACAATAATAGCCTGGAAAATTACTTTACAGATAATAATCTTATTGAACTTACTCAGGGGTGATTTCCTACATTTAAGTGGGTATAGCATTTTAGTGGCAATACATATTTTGCTAAGGGTATTTGTAATATGGTCCCGAAAAGTTAATGTCTTGTCTAAATATACACCAAGATATTTGACAGAATCAACCCAAGGGATATCACAGTTATTTATCTTAAGCTGATTAAGTGGTAAAGCACAGGCTTTTCTTTTTCTGGTGAAAAAGAATGCCTGTGTTTTTGTTCAGCGTTTAGTCTTACTTTCCATGTTATAAAATAATCATGATTTTTATTGAGAGCATGTTGCAAGTCATTCTCAATTTCATAGACAATTTTACTTGAACTGTAAATGGGGGTATCATCAGCAAACATTGCTATTTCACAGTTCCATATTTTTGGAAAATCAGCAACATACGTAATGTACAATAATGGACCTAATACTGACCCTTGAGGTACCCCCGGTGTAATATTTTTATAGGAGGAGTGCGTTCTATTTAAATTAACGTGAAATTGCCTCTTTCTAAGGAAGCTTTGTATTAATTTTATTATATATAAAGGACAACCGAATAACTTGAGTTTATGAAGTAGACCATCATGCCATATGCTATCAAAAGCCTTTTCTACAACCACAAGGACAAGACCCGTTGATTCTTTTGCATACATTTTGTCTTTAACATGTTTGCAAATTCTAAGAACTTGATGTGTCGTTATGACCTTGCCTGAAACCAAACTGTTGGTTTGGCAAAACCTTGGAAGACTCGATAAAATCCAGAAGTTTAATTTTTATAATTTTTTCTAATATTTTGCTAAAACTGCTAAGGAGGCTTATTGGTCGATAACTATTAGGTTTGTTTGGTGGTTTTCCTGCCTTGAGGATAGGTATGATTTTCGCTGTTTTCGATTTTCTTGGAAAGTATTTTAACTTTAGACAAACGTTAACAATAAAACATATAAAGGATACACCAACTATTGGTAGCTCCTTAAAGTAGGAATTTTTCAGAGTATCTACTCCTGGTGCTTTATTGTTCCGCATACCTTGAATTATTTCTTTAATATCATCAATCGTTTAATCAAGAGTATTTATGTCAGTACTTTTGATTTCCGCTGTCAAATCATTAATATAATTCGATTATCTCCTAAGCTCTAATTTCCATAATTTCACTTTCTCCACATTATTCCCCTTCAATAACGCGAAAACGGTAACATCTTCTTCAGAGTTCTAGTATTTCCACTCAATTTCTCAATCTCCATCTCAGAAAATTTCATTAAATTCCCAGTGGCCTCCTTTAAAGTTTCTTAACGATTTCTTAAACTGCCACAAGGCACAAATCAATAGTTTCCCCCTCCGCCCTTCTGCCATTCCAGAGAAATAATTCTCATGGAATAATAATCGAACTCTAAAATAGAATGTGTATCTTAAATTTTCGGATTTATTTGCTTTAGCAAGATTTCAATTCATAAACTAAAATAATGAACTCACGTCCTCCGTGCTTCGCTACCCAGGCCAGACGTGCCAAAATGTCTAGCCTTCTCCGAACCCTTCCTCGCAGTGCATCAACTTTAACAACATTCTGCCTATAGCCCTGGATTTCCTTATTTGGATAAGCTTAAAATAGATTCTCAACTCTTCCGCCATATCGAGTGCACAGCATGCACAGTTGATTTTTCCTTGCCTCTGGAATTTCGAAGACAGAATGTTTATTGTCGAGCGTCAAGCGCTTCTCGTCCTCGGGGGACGGGGAAGGATTCCACAATGCTTCGGCCTTTGCCACCAATAAATTTTTAAACCAAACAAAAAAAAAAAAAAATAACAGAGAACAGATGTACGTGCAGATGGTGGAGCGGTTATGTTCGAACAATGGAATGCTCTTATATCATAGAAACACACGAGGAAGGAAATAATGAGGAAGGATCAGCACTGTGCCGCGCCGCCATGGGTTACAAATGTCATTTGGTTTGTGGTGGGGGTGGGGGACTGTATTAAAATAAATGTAGGTGGAACGTGTGGGACACCAAATCAGTTGGTGTGCACACTTTTGTCTCATAATTTTATGGAAAACCAACAAAAAATATCCTAGGGAAGGTCCTTGAGGAATAATCTTGGTATCTTTTGTGAGTCCCACAATTGGAAAAGTTTTAGGGTTTTTAAATCACATTTTGTATGCGATTGACCTGAAAGCTGTGTGCGGGGTTGTATGGGGCTACATATTTCAAATCACTTTAACAAAACCTCACGATTTGGCAATTTAAAAACAAATTGAGTCCATGTGTTTGTGGGTTCGAAGGAGGAGGAAGTTAATATTGGGAAATAATATTTTAGAAAAATACAGAAATCGTGTGTTGGTTTTGAAACTGAATTGTCATGACGCTGTTAATTTTAAATGCTATAAATCTTGTCTGCGGGAACAGATGGAAGAAATAAGTAACCCTATTTCAGGAACTACTAGAAAAGATTAAGAAATGATTAATCAGTTTGTTAACTGCCTCTTGATGGTCAGATGTATGTGTTTTGACTTCGGCTTTCCTTGAAAAAATTTTAAGGTTGTAACGAAAAAAAAAACAATAATATGAGATGATGCTTCCTAAAACATAGATTTAGTTGAGGAACTAATTATATCAATCTGGTGAACATTCTGCGGTTTGTGGCTTATTCGCATAGACCTGCGACTTAAGAAAACCCCACATGAAAAGTCTAATATGCAATCAAATCACACGATCTCGGTGTCCAGTTCTCAAATTTATTTCCTCTCGGTAGGATGATTATGGCGACCGACCGTACAAGGGGCGAAGCGCGCGGAACGTTGCCTGAACAGAACACCCATTTTGATAAAACAATTTTATCATTTGCACGTGTTGTTGAACGCTGAACCCGTCAATGGTGATTTGACAAAAGAGACTAATGACAGCCAATTTTACAGATGTAGCTTCAACAAGATGGCGGCTATCAACTGTCAAAGTTCGGAAGCCACTATTGGAAGATCTTACACTTGAATTTTCTGGTCTTTATCAAGGCAAGGGAAGCAATAATTAATGTCTGCGAAAAGTGCTACAAAATTTCTAAGAAATTAAATTTACTTCGCTCATCGATTCGGAACATTTTATTAAAATTATTTAAAAAAAGTGTAAATTGGGGGTTTGAAAACAATTAAAAAAAGAATATTGACGCCAAACTGCCTTTACAATAATTGTAGAATGGAGAAAAATAATCCAAACAAAATGTTTCAGCCGACACTTGGACTTGGACGGACGTTATTTAGAGTGTGTGGTTGAAGAATGAAAACGGATACTAAGAGTCCCAAAAGAGACTGTCATGTTTACAGCATTTCTAATTATATTAGATAAAGTTTGATTTTTCGGAACTTACCGCGTTAAATATTAGATTCTTTTTACTCATTCGGAATGCGACATCATCCCGGGACCACTAAGTATGAAATTTCTTCGAAACGCCGCGTAGGTGAGTTCCGAAAAATCAAACTTTATATAATATATAATATTGTCCGCGAAAATTGAAATCTTAGATCTCATATTTCTCATGATATGGGGTGGATGTGTGCCCATTTTATCAATGGAGTTGTCAATGCTGCGAAAAGCTGAGATATTTTCGAAAAAAATGAGCTTAACAATCAATACCAAGTCTTTAAGATTATGATGGATACAATATACTTTTTTTTTAACAGGATGGTGATTAATTATTGCCAAACGGTTTGGCATATAATGCCTTAGTTATTTGCTCAAGCAATTCCCTTTTTTTTTTAAATGGCTTTCCAGCACCCGTGAGCTTTCACCAATTGAAACAGCCTGGCATAAAAATGAACTAAACACTTCAAAAAGCGCCATTTTAGAGACCTAACAACTAAAATTGCAAATATTTTTGAATCGTTTGGTGTCGAAGAATTTAAAAAATTAGTTGACACGATGCTTCGATACATAGAAGCAGTTATCAGGAACTGACCCTTCATAAAAATTACTTCCAGAGTGAGCAGAATTTAAGATGGGTACATAGCCTCACCATTCACTGGACGTATACAAGGCAATAGTAATGTCTTGTCTATACTAACAGATGCTTGCTTGTCAAAATTTACCATCGATCATTGATCGTCCTATCAATAGTTACCAAAGCCCTGAAAACAATTCGGTATTACCAAATCGTTCGAAGATGGATGAAGGAGTAGTGTCAGACAGTTTTCATAACTTTTTCATCAGTACCTCATTACAGGAACCGAATATTTGCAACATTTTTAAGCATAATCACAGAATAGAACCGCGCCAGGTCAGGTATTTAGCAGCAAACACTGATATTTTCGCGAATAGCTAATCAGAAATTGAAGACATTTCGAAAGCTGTAGTTAAGCTCAATTTGAAAGATCACTGCCACAATAAAATGGACGATATATCGTTAACTATTACCAATAACTATTCGTTATCGAATAATTATTGCGTAACTGTTACCAGACAGTATGCAAAAACATGCATACTTTCCATTTTTGTTATTTAGTTTATAGCGCCACCCAAAGGGCATTAATTGAACCATGCCAGCAATAAGCTGACAAAGTTTCGTTGGAATTGGGTGAATGGTATGGCAGCGTATCAATAACAAATTTTAATTTTTATATATAAGATAATGAATATCACTTATATTTCCTCGTGGTTCGAGTCCGTAGTTGTTTCAATAAGGATTCCTAACATAATAATTCTTATAGTATTAATTTATCTATCAGTTATCTTAGTACCTTAGTTTCCATTTTTTTTTTAGCAAACATCATTTAAACGACTTTGATTTTAGGCTTACTATTTTTATTGGTATACAGGCAGAAATACTGTTTATAGCTTATTAAAACTTTTGTATATTAGGTTAAATGTAAAATTCTATAAGGGTTGGCTGCGATTCTGATTGAAATAACAAATTTACGACTTTTTTAATGTTTAAAAGATAGACGAGCGTCATCTTCTATCTCTCAAACTATTAACTGTCAAATTTTATTAAGAGCTGACTGCAATGTTAATGAATTAAAAAAACTTCTAAACATCGGGAATTTAAAAAAAATTTTTTTATGTTTCATTAATGGGCAAGTTCTCAGCTTCTGGTTAATATTGGGACCGAAATTGATCAAACGTCTATCTTTCAAAACATTAACTGGCAAAATCATTAAAAGATGGCTGCGATGTTGATGGATTAAAAAAACAATAAAAAAAATTGCAAATTTTCTTCCCTTTGTAATAGATACTATTTGTTTCTTTTTTCTGTATGTAATTATGATATAATTACAATTATATAATATAATAATATAATTATTATTATATACTCAGCTCCTAACCAAGATATTGACTAGATTATTGTTTGTGTAAAAATAAATGAATCACAATTATTTGTCGTAGCAAGTTATATACCACCTAAGAGCTCACTAGACTTCTACAACTTACATTTGTTAAACTCAAAACCAATTTTAGATAATATGAATAATCTAAAGCATGTAATATTTGCTGCAGATTTTAATATTGGTAATATTAATTGGGAATTTGACTTAGAAGACAAATATTTAATTCCTTTTGAAGTAACAACTGAAATTGAAACTTCTGTTATTGATTTTTTAAGCCAATATGATTTAGTCCAAATTAACCATGAACATAACGATCTCAATCGGATCCTCGATTTAGTATTTGTTGATAAGGAATTTCATATTTCTATAGAAAAGTCAAATTTCCCCGTCGTAGGCAACACACAACACCACCTCGCAATTGAGGGAGATATAATTTTTTATAACTATTTAAAAAAAGAAAATATTTGTAATACTAATGTATATGATTATCTAAAAGCTAACTTTGATGCAATGGTTGAGTATTTGTTTTCTTTTTCGTGGCAGAATATTTTTACTGGTACTGATTTAGAAAATGATTATAAGGCATTTACGTCGATTTTACAAAGAGCTATTGAAAAAAATATGTACCAGTAAAACATTTAAAACAGAATGCTAACCCTGTCTGGTTTAATAGGAGGTTAGGCAATCTCAAGAACCGAAAAAACAAAGCATATAAGTTATACAAAAACAACAAACAAGATCTTAATCTTCGAAACAGCTATCTTATCTGTTATAAGTCAAGAGCTTCCAGGGGTAAGTGAATGTGTGGATCTTGGGTCACTTGTTCTATGCCAAGCGGAAGTTGAATTATCCCTTTTAAGCTTGGATGTAAAAACAAGCAAAGGTCCCGATAACATTTCTCCCATATTTTTAAAAAACTGTGCAATCGCGTTAGCCCAGCCGCTAACGCTGATCTTTAATTTATCTCTTTACAAAGGCAATTTCTTGAAATCGTGGAAAATTTCGTTTTTGTCTCCAATTTTTAAATCAGGGTCTAAACACGAAATAACAAATTACAGACCAATCTGCAAGATCTCTGCTATTCCAAAACTATTTGAAAAAATAGTTTATAATAGAATTTCATTAATTATACAAGATAAAATATCAGTCTTTCAACATGGTTTTGTAGCGGGCAAATCAACATCAACAAATTTAATGATTATGACTAATGCCATTATTTCTAATATTGAAAAAGGATATCAAACTGATATTATCTTTACCGATTTTGCTAAAGCTTATGAAAGAGTGAATCACAAAATTCTACTTCATAAGCTTTTCTGTTTTGGTGTTCATTAGTCTCTATTACTGTGGCTTAAATCTTATTTGACTGGAAGAGTTCAAGTTGTGAAAATTAAAAACTATAAATCAGATGATATAAATGTCCCATCAGGTGTCCCCCAAGGTAGTCATTTGGGACCACTGCTTTTTGTTCTTTTTGTCAATGATATTCCCACTATCTTTCATGATTCACTCTGTCTCCTTTTTGCAGATGATCTGAAACTTTATCGAAAGATATCCAGCAATTCAGACTGTAGCCTTCTGTTAGCCGACTTGGATAGATTGGCCACTTGGTGCAAGGTCAACTACCTTGACCTTAATATTGCTAAATGTCAAGTTTTATCCTGTCACAGGAACCATAACCCAATTATGTTTGATTACAGCATCTATAACATTAAATTAGGAAGGGTGGCGAAAAAAAAAGATTTGGGTGTTATTCTTGACGTTAATCTGTCATTTCATCCTCATTTTCATTATATGATCAACAAAGCTAATCAGATGCTGGGTTTTCTTAAAAGAAACACCAGAGAGTTTAATGATTCCTACACCCTTATAACATTGTATAATTCATTGGTAAGATTCGTGCTAGAGTATTGTTGTACACTTTGGAATCCTTATTATTCAAATTCGTCAAAAAGAATAGAACATGTCCAAAGAAATTTTACGAGATATGCTTTCTTTAAATTGATGGAGATGGAGATGGAGAATCCCTAGACCTTCCTATGAAACTAGGTGCTTATTATTTGGTATGAAATCACTGGAAACTGGCCGGAAATATTTCTCAGTAATGTTAGTCCGGGATATAATAACTAGGCACATTACATGCCCTCCGCTTATTGATTTATTCTATGAAAGTAAGGCACCCTCGAGAATTACACGCCATCGATTTGTTATATATGAACATTTTCATCTCAGAAATTATGGGCGCAATGAGCTCATTTCCCGTTGCATCAGAGAAGTTAATGCAGTATGCTCTATAATTGATTTCAATATGAATTGTACAAGAGATGCTTTTAAATCTTATATTCTTAACTTTATTTAATTTTAGTAAAAAAAATTTTAAATATGTAACGCATTTATTTATTTATTTTCTTATTGAACAGTTGCGTATTAATTTAAGTGTATTTATTGTATAATATTCATACCCACCTACAAAAATGTACATATTCTTATTTAATAAGAAATTATGACTCTCTAATTGATGAAAAAAAAAAAAAAAAAAAGATACTTCAGAAATGGACGAGCTCTCGACTTTTGGTTATAATTTAGACCGAAATATGGATCAAACGTCAAAATATACAGTACAGGAAAAAATAATTTCAGAAGACTATCTTTTTTATTATTTCTTCTTTAAAAAAAACAGTTTTTTTTTAATAACTGTTCCTGAAAAGCTGTTAATAATTTTGGTAACCACAAAACAATAGTATAACTATTATTACTGTTATTCAAAAATAATGGATAAGGTTATCATTAGGAATAAGTTTAGAAGATTAATGCAGATGTCGTTGCATTTATTTGATCCAAGAAAGCCTGTTTTTTCCGCCATAGTATTGGAACGTCCCTTTTGAATTGGGATGTCAGTGCATCTTCTTTCTACATGGCAGTACCAGCTAATTAGTGTTTTTTCCAAGATGGTATTCTAAAAATGCAGTTTTCATTGAATTATTCTTTCTTTTTATTCTATCACGTTTTTTACTCCTGCTGTTATGCCAAGCATTTGCATTTGAGCTGCAGATATTGTGAACCGCATTTTGGCCTTGGACAAAACAAGTACGTGTAGATGTAGAGCTTAAGGAACATTTTTCTATCAAGGAAATTTAAAAAGTTTATGAAAGCTTCAACTTTAGCGGCCACTCATCTTCTAGAAATAAGTAAAGGATTATATTCGAGAGCAACGGACTCAAGATGCTTGTTTGGTCCCCACTGGTCATCAGAGAGACTTTTCACTTTTTGCAGAAGGCCAATCTAGTACCCGTTAAAAGATTTTCAAGATGCGTGGCATCAGCTTGATTGACAGGTATCTACCGAAATCTAGTTTTATTCAAATTCGATCACAACTTATAAGTTTGTAGATTAGGATCGTTGTAAATTTTAACTTGATGTCCCATATCTTTTACAAGAACTCTAAACGGCATCTTTTTATAATCTTATCTTTTTGCTTCTTTTTTGAGTTTTTCACCACAGGAACTAACATCGTCGACTATGATTTCAGGGACTTTTCCGTGGTTTTATGCAGCTATTGGAAAAGCATTGCAAATTGTTAATTTAAAACTACTTAATAATACTGTCACCATCTCTGTAAAGCGCACGAACTGGGTACAAAACGCTCATTAGCAATCAAAGACCAATTTTAACAGAGATTGCTGTATGCTTTGAATTTATGACCAAATATTTCTAAAAGAAACACGAAAAATCAACTTAGACTGCGTGGATGCTTATATGGATTCCAACAGCTCATAGTTCATGGGTGATTCCCATTAGAAGAAAGCACTGCAGCACAACTCTTCGTGGAGAGGATGCCATGATGTAAAGGATGTAAAAGTATCCCTCTGCTTCTTATGTGAGCAAACAAGGAAAGCAAATCTTGAAGATTCTTCCCTGATTGTGAAGCGGGCGATATTGACTTATCGGCATCCCACCTCTATTTTCGATCAAAACGGCTCAAGGAAATACCCTACTACCATCTTCACATTTTTTTCTGGGGAAAGTAAAGGAACGAAAAAGATCCAGTTGCATTTTGGGACTGATATTTTTATATAACATTAGAACTATTGAATTTGCATGGAACTATCTTGATGTTAAGTCAAAGAGAGGAAGATATTTTAAAAAAGGTTGTGGGTTTAAGGACCATTTTTTCCAGAAATCTAGCGGTACATTTGGATATTAATTTCGTAAGAACTTATTTTCAAATTACTAATCTCCAAATTACTACATATGTATACTAGTTGAAGTGCCCTCCTTCTAGTCAGTAAACTTGTCTTTTATCAAACATATGACTTCCACTTCATTTGTAAGCTCATACTTTATATCATTTTCCTTCAACAATTCAACCAACCCATACCAACTTTCTAAATAAAATAACCTCTCTCTATGTGATCCACACAATCTTCAGACAAAGACCCCAAAAGGCCAATTCCAAACCGCTCATAAATGTTGGAATTATGTTTATTCTAATCCTTGTTCCCTTCGGAGCAATTCCGAAAAAACAATGCACCTTACAGCACGCCCAGATAAATCCCCAACAAATGTAAATCGGATGTAATTTAAAATGTTTTTTTATACGTTCCAGTCCAGTGCTAGTTTACTCTCTTCTTCCCAATTTTCAACAAAGTTTTTTCCCACTATTCCTGAGCCCTCAACGTGTCTACCCATCCCACCACCCACTTTACCACCAAGGACATTCTAGTACTAGCAGAAAACTTGTCCTATAGCGCAAATATCACTGACCTACTTCGAAAGTAGTTGCTTTTTTTTTAAACGTATATTTTGAAATGCAAAGCAAACCAATTTGCACCATTTCAAGTATAAAAACTTTTTCGGTTCTCCAAACAAGGTATACGATGTATCCAAGGCAAAGGCGACGACAACAACTATGACGATGATGATGATGATGAGTCGAAGACTGCCACTGCATAAGTGTTGCTGGCACTAGCCTATTGGAGTTCTGTCCGGGAGCAGAACATCAACATCATCAGCAGGAGCAGGGAACTGCGAACCTTAGCCCTGTGCAACACCAGAAACCAGCAGAGCCAAGCAAACTTATATTTTCTTTCAATTGCATGTTTAGTTGCGAATTGCTTTTGGCCAAATATTTTGCAACGTCATAGAGTTGCCAACAACAATAATAAAACCAAAGCAAAAAAAATGTAATAATAAAAACTTTCAACTCTCCTTTGCAGATTTGCATACAGGAGAAAGATGAAAACAAAGTGGAAGGCCTTAGAATATTAAAATAACTTACCCCAACTGATGTCCTTTGCAGTGTTGTACATGTAAGATGAAAGTTCTGGAAAAAAAGCGGGAAACGGGAAAAATTATTTTCATAAATTTGACGATACTTTGACAGAGAGTTTTTTGCATAGCTTTACTTGTTTTTTTTTTTTTTTTTTTTGTCAACAAGTAAAGTTCAAACCTGGATTGGATAAGTTTCATAGAGAATATTGGGAAAAGTTGTGTTTTTTTTTGGAGAAAAAAGGTTAAACTGCACTTTATTCAAAACCTATGTCCAACAAGCTTTCGTTTTTTTAATCTTTATTTTGATATGAAAGTTTTTTGGTTCTGGGTTTTGAAAATCGACCTGATTTTGGGGATTTTTTCGGAAACCTTTTATACGATTTGTTAGAAAATATATTTTTTTTATGTAGGGTACCAATCCAATTTGGCTTGTAATGGTATTTACATTTTTCGGAATAATGTCCGGTTATCTGAAAACTATTTTTTTGCTTATATCTTTTTAAAGCGTCAAATATATTTCTGTTCAACAAAAATTATCAGTACAGGGAAGATACGACGTTCACCTCTCACTCTAGACTCTCTTTTAGCTTTGGAAAGCACTTATGCTGAAAGCTTTTAAACAAAATCGAAGGAAAAATACAACACGATTTGCATTAACGTAGAAAAGTGGCAACTCGAAAATAATGCAATTTTTTCGATGCACAAGAAGAGCGTTGTTTGCTACAATTCGTGTGTAAGCTATAGGTAAGTCAGTGGTTGTCTTTTTAATTTCAGTGGGTATTTAGGGGGTATAACCATAAACAGTCACCATTTGCAAAAATTAAGCTCTCCCATCATAATGCTGAACTGAGAATTTTTTGTTAACTGATTATACTTTGAAATACCGATTGACGGTTCATTGAACGGAATTTTCGATGATTCAGCCGCTATAGTATTTCTTAGCTTACCCTTAAGAAAATTGCTTGTTTTTTGGTAGACATCTTAAGGGTCAGTGGAAGAGATAGAGAAACTATAGACCTATCTCGCTTCTTCCGACTGTTGCTAAGGTAGCTATTTGAAAAACTTGTAAAAGAAAGAATAGTTAAATTTTTGAATAAGACCAAATTCTTTAACACAATTCAATTTGGTTTTCAAAAAGGAAAATCTACCGAAGATGCTCTTTTAGAATTTTGTTGAAGAATTTTCTCTAACTTGGATGGAAAAAAGTTTACGTGTGGTTTATTTGTTGACATTACAAAAGCATTTGACATGGTTAACCATGAGACATTGTTCAAACAACTTGAAAATGCTGGGTTTCGGGGTTTTATGTTTGACTGGTTTAGGTCTTATTTGCTTAATAGATCACAAAGAGTTAAAATAGAAAACACTAGAAGTAGCTTAATTATGTTTAATATTGGTGTGCCTCAGGGTTCGGTCCTAGGACCAATTCTGTTTTTAATCTATTTAAACTCATTGTTTAGTTTAAACTTCAAAAGCACTCTTACCGCATTTGCTGATAACATTGGTTGTTCATATGCTTCTAATAGTGCCCTGTACCTAATTGCAGACATAAATTGGGATTTAAATTTATTAAGAACTTGGTTCTCTGTACATAGGTTGATTATCAGTTCAAAAACAAAAATCATGTTTTTCAATTTGTCTTCACAAAACAAGTTTGAAGCTAAAGTCTTATACCATCCTCCTGAATGCCAAAGGTTCAAGATAAATACGTGCGCATCCTGTTTAACTAAGTCTTCATCTTTTACTTTCCATGACAATCTGAGTTGCAGCGATAGTTGTTTTGTAGTGGAGAATGTTAATAAATTCAAGTACTTGGGACTTTTTATTGTCCCTAGGATGAACTTCTTAAGTCATACAGAATCCTTAAGGAAATATTTTAATTGGACATTAAGAATTTTTTTTCTATTTAAAAAGTATTTGTTCTACGGAGATCCTGACAACTATAAACTATGGCATTTTCCATTCTAAGCTGCAATATGCTATCACCTGTAGAAATCTGTAGAAAACATCGTCGACATCAAAAGCTTTGAACTTTTTTGCAATCGCAATATTCTCCTGGTTAGGCATCTGTACTGCTTTAAGGTATTAAAGGCTTTCTTTATAAGATCAGGAAATCTTAATTTTAGATTAGTTTCAAATTTAAATCTTCGTGATAACAATTCAAATATTGTGAATGTTCCCGACTTCCGCACCACCGCTTTTCGTAACTTTTATTCAGTATTTTCATGCCGACTTTTTAATAAACTTATCCTTACTATCAGAAATCTTACCAATTCTGGAATGTTTGTAAAACGTATAAAAGAATTGAAGATTGGTATTGAATCTCTCTTCTCTGATGATGGTTTAATAATGATTCATTCTTCATTATTTGTTTTTGAAATTTTTTTTATAAAGATATGTACTATAAAAGATTTCCTCTTTTTTTGTATTCTTTCTTTTTTGCTACGATCTATCTGCTTTTGTTAACAATTTTTCGCCAACAGACTGAAAAATGCCCCGTCAGCGACATGTGTACCGGTTCCGGTACATTTCTTAAGGGACTACTAATATGTCTGCAGTTTTGGACTAAGAAACATGTGGCTGATTGGCTGCTTCTCACAAACTAAAATTTCAGGGTTTGCAGGGCATGGTAGGTACGACGAATCGCAGTTCTTTTTTTTATGCTCAATGTCGTCTAATATTGGTTCAGAGTTTCTTTTTGTGACGCTGACGCCTGTCTGGATGACTTACATTATTATTATGTTATAAAGGTGGCCCATAAAACAAGAACAAATCCGTGATATATAAAAGATGGGCATGTAAGGTGCATGCCAGAGCAGAATACTCAAATAAAGCATGTCTGACGATATTGACAGAATCTAAAGATTACAATGACATATCAGTAGCGATTTTGCAAGTATTGAGGTGGAAGCTGGAAATGGGTTTAGCCAATTGGCAAAACCAACTTTATGCCGTCATCAAGAAGAGACCCCCAACATCAATGTCTTGGACAAAAAACAACGATTACCAGCTGTAACTTCGATGTAGTTAGTAATTTTGTCTACACAATCTAAGTCAATAGAGGACCTTCATGTGCAGGTAGTTAGGGACTGGCTGGAGAAGCTTCTTGGTAAAGGTCCACGTCCGACCCGGACTTTAGTGTCACCTAACTTATGGTGAAAGAATGGCCTTATAGTGGAACCTTGTGGTACTCCTTTTTACTCGACAAAAATGATACAATGTATTGAAAAGCATGCAGTCTTCTGTCCTTCTGTTTTGTAAGAAACGTTGTTTTTGAAAAATCCAGTAGAACTAGATTTAGAAAAGGTGCCACTTGTAATAATAAGTTTTGTAGATCTTTTTCATTTGAATTGTGTGTTGTGAAGAATGTAGTTTTTAGTTTAAGTTAAGAGGATCTCCCTTTTATTGTTGACATCGCTGTCAATGATATTCAGTTTGTTTACTGAAATTTCGGAAGCTATGTATGTATATGGTCTTACTTCATACAAAGTCGATTAGTCCTAATCCATTTTCGGAACCAGATTTATGAAGGCTGTGTTCTTTTTTGACTTTTTTTTTAATATTTGGATCATTTCTCGGAAGTTTTATGGTGGGAACTAGGAACCATCAACTATGGGTTTATTTCTGGGCAAAGTTTTAGGTTTTTTTTTTTTAGAGGTATAGAACTTCCGATAATAGGGGTAATTATCAAAACTAGCTTTCATACTAATGAAATGTGTTTGACTTTTCTTTTCAGTATACTTTGGAAAATCACCAAGACTTACGTCAAAACAACGTTAGCAAATCGCAGAAATTTATGTCCAAAATTCGCGTGTTGTTCGCCAAATTTGTAAAGTACTTCGTCAAGTGTACGGTGCATAATAGTCCATCTGATCAGCTAATACGCAATACTAATGCATCAAATCATGGTCACATTTACACTTTTGGATAATAATTATACAAGCCATCGCCGCTGTAGACGTGAGTGTGACCAAGGAAGGAACCGAATTTATCGATTCGACGCTGTTGTCAGCAACTGGGTCTCTACCGGTCAACTACTTGGAAAATTTTGAGAAAATATATCAGTAGTATTATGTGAGAAAAGATAGATGTAGGCCATCCATATAAGATTACACCCCCAAGAAATCGTTATTTGGTGCGGTTTACATGCCGAAGGCTTCACCGGCCCATTTGTCTTTAAATCCGAAACACGTGCCAACATTAAAGCGAATGGGGAACGCTACAGGCAAATGATTCGTGTTTTTTTTGTTCTTCATGTCATTGGAAATCATTTGGAGGAGAAATGGTTGCAGCAAAACGGCGCAACATATGCCGTACAGCGCGTGCAACCATCACTTTAATGACTTACATTATTATTATGTTATAAAGGTGGCCCATAAAACAAGAACAAATCCGTGATATATAAAAGATGGGCATGTAAGGTGCATGCCAGAGCAGAATACTCAAATAAAGCATGTCTGACGATATTGACAGAATCTAAAGATTACAATGACATATCAGTAGCGATTTTGCAAGTATTGAGGTGGAAGCTGGAAATGGGTTTAGCCAATTGGCAAAACCAACTTTATGCCGTCATCAAGAAGAGACCCCCAACATCAATGTCTTGGACAAAAAACAACGATTACCAGCTGTAACTTCGATGTAGTTAGTAATTTTGTCTACACAATCTAAGTCAATAGAGGACCTTCATGTGCAGGTAGTTAGGGACTGGCTGGAGAAGCTTCTTGGTAAAGGTCCACGTCCGACCCGGACTTTAGTGTCACCTAACTTATGGTGAAAGAATGGCCTTATAGTGGAACCTTGTGGTACTCCTTTTTACTCGACAAAAATGATACAATGTATTGAAAAGCATGCAGTCTTCTGTCCTTCTGTTTTGTAAGAAACGTTGTTTTTGAAAAATCCAGTAGAACTAGATTTAGAAAAGGTGCCACTTGTAATAATAAGTTTTGTAGATCTTTTTCATTTGAATTGTGTGTTGTGAAGAATGTAGTTTTTAGTTTAAGTTAAGAGGATCTCCCTTTTATTGTTGACATCGCTGTCAATGATATTCAGTTTGTTTACTGAAATTTCGGAAGCTATGTATGTATATGGTCTTACTTCATACAAAGTCGATTAGTCCTAATCCATTTTCGGAACCAGATTTATGAAGGCTGTGTTCTTTTTTGACTTTTTTTTTAATATTTGGATCATTTCTCGGAAGTTTTATGGTGGGAACTAGGAACCATCAACTATGGGTTTATTTCTGGGCAAAGTTTTAGGTTTTTTTTTTTTAGAGGTATAGAACTTCCGATAATAGGGGTAATTATCAAAACTAGCTTTCATACTAATGAAATGTGTTTGACTTTTCTTTTCAGTATACTTTGGAAAATCACCAAGACTTACGTCAAAACAACGTTAGCAAATCGCAGAAATTTATGTCCAAAATTCGCGTGTTGTTCGCCAAATTTGTAAAGTACTTCGTCAAGTGTACGGTGCATAATAGTCCATCTGATCAGCTAATACGCAATACTAATGCATCAAATCATGGTCACATTTACACTTTTGGATAATAATTATACAAGCCATCGCCGCTGTAGACGTGAGTGTGACCAAGGAAGGAACCGAATTTATCGATTCGACGCTGTTGTCAGCAACTGGGTCTCTACCGGTCAACTACTTGGAAAATTTTGAGAAAATATATCAGTAGTATTATGTGAGAAAAGATAGATGTAGGCCATCCATATAAGATTACACCCCCAAGAAATCGTTATTTGGTGCGGTTTACATGCCGAAGGCTTCACCGGCCCATTTGTCTTTAAATCCGAAACACGTGCCAACATTAAAGCGAATGGGGAACGCTACAGGCAAATGATTCGTGTTTTTTTTGTTCTTCATGTCATTGGAAATCATTTGGAGGAGAAATGGTTGCAGCAAAACGGCGCAACATATGCCGTACAGCGCGTGCAACCATCACTTTAATGAGCGAAACGTTTGGTGACCGAATCATCTCAAGAAATGGACGTATGAATTGGCCTGGCCACCTCGTTCGTGTGACTCGATACCTTTATAGCATGAAATTTGGGAGCTTATATGTACAAAATGTTGCTCATTTCATTGAATTTGTTGTTTTATTTAAAAAAAAAAGTTACGTATTTTTGTAGGCTTGCCCAAGTCACCTGCCTGTGCCGCCCATATAGCTAAGTCAGCACTGGACCTATTATCATTCAAAATAATGGCCAATTCAAATAATATAAAAACATTAGCTGGTTGCATTGTTTTTTGTATATTTACATACATACATTTAGGGATAATAAAACAATGAACGTTTTGTCCAAAGTCTAATATATATTCCAAATTGTATTTTAAACACCCAAGCCATCTTCCTAATGAATGACTGCCCTTATGCATTTTTAAAATATTAAAAACAAAAAACATTCCAGCATTCCTGGTTTTTATATTTTTCCCTCAACTATTTCTTAGGAATGTAAGGACTAACGACCTGCCAAATATCTGGACCAAAATGTTTGCCATTTTGAAAGTGTTCACCTGAAAGTAACTGCATTCACATCATTCTTCCAAGGAATTGAAGGATTTTTTCGTCCTACACCGTCTCGACGTTCCGTTCTAAAAAGTGAATTTTGTGCGCAAATCCATTAAGAAGTGATGACATACTTTTCCTTTGTTCGGCTTGGCAGATTTTTTTTTTTATTTGGGTGAAGTATATAGTTTATCGTCCATTTTTTATGCGCACCAAAAAGGATTCCTTTGTTTTTTATGGTTTATTTTTAACTTCATTCCAAAGATGAAATATCTACCCATAAACCCATCAAGGGAATGTGACAATGATGGGGTTTTTCTTGGTATTTAAAAGGATTTAAAGGGTTACATGCTTTTCGTGGGGTTTCCTTGTGGTTTTGTTCCCTCTTTTGTTTTAGTCCTTCTGGCTGGAGCCCCTTGACCTCTATTTCTTATGTTGAACGATACCACACTCAATTCTAACAGGTTTGAATTTTAATGTGGGTCTTAAGAGAAGAAGTGAAAGGAATTTGTCATGCGGTTATACTTTAAGAGCCTTAAGGACTTCTTTTTAGCCTTTTGATGAGAGATAACTTAATTGAAAGAATTTTTTCGGAAGTTAAGAAAATTATGTTGAGTTTGAAGTGGCTTTGAGTTGATGTGTCTTTTAGTTTGCTTGGAAATTTCATGGAAAAGCACAAAAAGAATTTTCCCCGAAGATCAAATAAAAGAAGTCTAACCATCTTTTGTTTTTTACTCCTTTCAAGAAAAGAAAATGGTTTCAATGCCTTTGTCTGACTAAAAAAAATACACCATTTTGTTAATGTCTTCGTTTAACCGACTTTCAGAATCACCCAGTAAGATACCTCTCCCGGAATACAATAGGATTCATAGCATCTTGTCCCCTTCTCTTACCAAAACTTAAGAAGCAGAGAGAACCACCGGTTCCTTTCTAATTCTAGAAACCTCAGCTATGGCATCCTGGCTTATAAATATGGAAACATTTGCTAACTCCTCCACCCAAAATATCGTGTTAACATCTTCATTTCATTGTTATCTTGACTTCTCCAAGGATATCCTGTGTAGTATATGCGTTTAAATCGACAACCATTAATCTCAACATTTTATCACCGCAAAAATGGTGGCATCTTGGAGCCCCAAACATTGTTTCCCCTGTGTCGGCGTGGTTCCAAGAAACCAACAACCAAGGTATCTTACAAGAGATGTTAATATTAATGAATCAAGGTTGAAATATATCCTTACGTTGTGGTGGTATGGTGAATACAGTCCAAGGACTCTCTCTCTATATAGTTTTTGTGGGTTTTATTTATTGGTAGTAATGTGTCAAAAATTAGCAAGAATAAGTAGCAATAATACCATATAATTTATAAGTTATAAAGGACATACCATCTCGAAGAATCTATTCTTCGGAAGGTCAATGAGTAATACACATATACATGTAGTCGCGGAAGAGAAAGTGTTGCAGATAATGGCCCGAAATAGAATATTAGTATAGTAAAGTTGAAAAGAACTGCCCTGATTCAATAACAATAAAGGACATTCGGGTTAGGGCTCAGATGTTTATGGGGCCCATAAACTTAATTGGAATCGTGATTAGTTTCTTGGACAATGTTTTTTTTTGTTTTTTTTTGGTTTTGATTTTTGTCCGAAATATTGTGGTTTATTAATGTTGTGGGTTTATCTACATGGTTGGTGAAAGATTGATTGAGGTACTTCATTGGTAAGTCATTTATTTAAATTTATAGGTCGCTAAATTGATGTTCAAACCCTAGCTAACATTCGCTGTGATAAATAATACAGCACTTTTCTTATCGAAGAGATGAATTTGGAATACAAATCTCGAAAGATATTTGGGATTTGAAAGTGACGAACGACAGCACTGGTGACAAATACAGACGAACAAACAACGAATAGCGTGGGAAGCGAAAATAGCGTCCCTTTCTCAATCAGAAACCAGTTCTGCAGTACATATTTTTGCTTAATATAAGAAGTCATCATTCTTCAAACTGAATTCAAGTAGATCGGTTGTTCGCAACATAATATTGTAACTAACTAAATTTGCATAGAAATAGATTGTTGAGATTATTTATCTGAAACCATTGACTTTCAATTTAAAATTCGGAACCGTAAGAGATAATGTTGTAGATATAAAAATCGGATTGATATTGATGGTTAAGTAAGTTTGATATGACTAAGCCGACCTAGCCAACCCTGAAGTCGACAATTGTCGAATCGAAAGCTGCAGCTGTATATTGTCATTTTCTGAAAAGAATTATTGACAGACTTATTGGGGATGCTCTTTAAAAACCAATTATTAGATATTTTAATTTATTGTCTTTTTCTATCTAGTTTCAGAAATATATTATTGCTTTTATTGGATCATCTACAGGGACTTAGGGTTATCAGAAGTTTTTGATCATCTTATTGGTAAATATCGATTTATCAAAAATGTAAATGGCAGCAAATGTCAATTTTGTTTTGACATTTGTGAACTTAGTAGATCCATATGCAAAATTGACGTCGATAAGCCATAATCCTATGAACGCAGAATAATTGTTTCCCTTTATTTATGCAACTATTTGTCCGTGGTATTGGTTAAACGAGAATTTCGGCGCAGATTTTTCAGCCATCAGGAACCAATTGGACACACACTTTACAATCTAGCCGCTTGTCTTGAAGAGACTAGGACAACAGAAGATTTTGCCTTTGAGATTGCCGGCCCGGAGCAGCCGTTCTGATGAAATTATCGCTGCTTTTGCCGAAGATTTCGAGTAGGACCCCGAAATATCGACTAGAAGGCCTGCGACCGGTTTTTGTGAAAGACCTGAAAAGTTTACCTTACAAGCGCAATATATGCATCAGCTGTTGGCTGTTGGCGGCCAACCTTGTCGACCAAGAGGATCATGGCTCTGATATTTCATCAGAGCCATGATCAACGATTTTTTCCATCCTCTATTAGATGAATTGGGACTTGAAAAGATATGGTTTGAAGAAGACGGAGAAACTGCAAGAGCCACAGCCGACATTCGACATGGAGGAAGCATTCCTGCGACCACATCGGTTGATTAAGTTTGCTCCACCTTGAAGGTACATTCTTCTTTAGTTTTTTTATAAGCCAACATCTGTTTTTCAACACTAACTGTCAAGCCCGAGTGATGAACACAGGGTTCTTAACTTAGCAACTCTACAGGTAATATGGATTCACTGATGATAAACCTTGCGTGCAGCATAGGGGGGAAAGACCTGTCCGTGAAACTCTTATAGTGGAATGAGGAACTGTGGTTTTTCGTAAGGACAAAAAAATGAGAAGCGCGATATTGAGGCAATGTAGAGATAATAGATGTTTTTTTTAGTTTTACTAAATGATGAAAAAGAAATATTTAAAAACTTCAATCGAGGCTTCTGAATACACGATTGCAGTCAAAACAAATTCAAAAGCTGCGATGATAAATTGGTCATGAGAATGTTAAATAGCTATATGGAATGAAATGAGGCCCGATGAAGTAACATCAGCATTGCTTTCCTAATCCTAAATCGTGACATCTAGAGGCGTCTATATACTTTATAGTCTTCTTAACATCGCATACTTTACTGTGTAATATTTTAAAATCTTAAAAAGTCTCCGTTTTTGAGCAAGACTATGACTTAGGTCTGAAAATATGCTATCCAGGACCTCAAACCAGCGCTTTTTGTAAAACCGAAGTAGCTATCTGTCTATCTATCTCAATGAATTTCCCTTGACATCTTTGCTAGCTATTCCAACTGTTATTCAGAATGTTTCCAATTAGCCGGAGTGGATAGAACAAGCCAACAGAAAGCTTTTCATGTATTTGTCCACGGTCCGATACAAATTGTTATGTCATGTGAAATAAATGTCATCTCCACCAAATATATATATTGCTTCTGATCCCAAAGCCACCAAACCACCAATAAAGATGCCAAAATGTATTGCATTCCATTAGATTTTGAAATATGTAGCACCTTCGGCTCTTATCGATTTTGGATCACTCCTCTACAAACTCACATATTCCCACACACCGCCCCCACAATTTCCCGACACAAATAGCAGACAATAACGGTTAAAATACCATCCTCTAGTGCAGGCTAAGTTACCAACACTACGTGTCCTTAAAGTACGTACCGTACAAACACAATTTAATGTCCGTGCTTATTTCATACTGAAAAAAAAATATAAGAAAACTGACAGAAAAACACGTCCATGGGTGTGTAGGTAACATTATAACTTTTACCTTCAATACAAGCACCAGGAAGATTGGTAAGGACGAAAGCACAGCGTGTTGTATTGTAGTGATGCTATTCATGGTGGCATAGCCCGCGGGGAACTTCATGAACACTCAGAGGTAAGATTTACCGAATTCATGAATCATAAAATAATATTTAAAATATTTTTTTCTTTTTTTTCGACTTTTATTGTGGATTTTTTTGTGCCACCATTGCCTCCAAGGATTTTGACGTGGAGTTTCTTTGTTGGCTTTGTTATAAAGTTAATTCTTGCTTCCAGCGATTCAGAAATACGGTACAGGATGATTTATACGGAAAATTGCTAAACACACGAAACATTTAGTGTTTTGCCTTGAAATATGTTTGGATACATTTGGTGGAAAATTTGTGGGAAAGATTTCCTTGCAGCAAGTAATAACTTTTTCGCATTGGGATACCTTTCTTACGTCCTACGTCTATTTATATTAAAAATAAAAAAATAAAAATTGAAGAACTGGGAAAAGTGGATGTTTTTAGTTTTGAGAAGCTGTGACGCATCGAAGTTGACACTGTGTAAGAAGTTAAACTTAAAAAAACAAAATCAAACTGTTGTACCCCAAGGAAGTCTCTAGAGGCCTTAACTATTTGTTTCTATAAGTTCTGGTTTTTAGAAGTTTTTCTTGACAATGAGAATAATCTCCATGAGCAGTCATCTCTAGAAGTTTGACTGTTTCACATAACGAATGCCTTGAATGCGGTAATTGTCCTGTACCGGAAATATTGGGTCAGGCCTATATGGATTCTAAGGACTTGCAAGATTTGTCCATTTTTTTAAAGTGGTAAGTTAGAACGTTGTAAGAATGAACGGTCGAAGCAGTGAAGTGAATTGGAAGAGATGATAAAAAGAAGTCGAATAGATATCACGTGCGGCCAAGAAAGAAATATATGAAAACACCACAGAATGTAAACAATAATAAAAAAACATTTTATTGTATGTTATTCTATTATAGTTTTTAATATCAATAAAAGAGTGAAAAGGGGGCCTTCCGCCACTGAATTTGATTAAGTAATTAAGTTTATACGTTGTGATTGTTTCTTCCATATGTCTTTTTTATCGTAAGTGTCTTTTTGTTTAGTTGTGGTCTGGATAAATAGATTCGGTTTCATCGTTCTGATGGAATTAATTGCTAACGTCTGGACCATTTCTATGTTTACTGACTGTTTGTTGTCCATGAAAATGTTGATGCAAGGAAGCGAGCAGAATATCTACTGTCACCGCCTTTGCTCTCATAATAAAATATAAACAAGCGGACAAAAATAGTTTTGGGTAGATTTTACACCCATCTTACGAAAACCTCGAAAGATAAGCTTCAGTTTGTAGACAGAGATTGGAATGGACATGTCAAAATGTCTTGAGTAAAATATGTATACCGCCATGGCGGGATGGGGCACGGAACTAGGTGAAGGCATTTTAATGCAGATCCTATGGTCATCAAACCACTCACATCTGGTAGCCCGTTTCATGAAGCTGCAAGTGAAAAATTGCGACTTCTGCTGGCAGAATTTTTAAAAGAGGACGGATAGGCTACGAAACATGATTAAGTAATGATAAAGCCAGTGAAGACAGTGTTAAGATAACTGCAGGCCTATTGGAAAGAGGTCGGTTTTCCAAAATTTAATGAATAATTCTCAAGGCCAACTTCTGGTGAATGACGACAAATTTTCTTCACATTTAGCGATGGTATTGTAAAGGACTTTTAAATTAATAGTTTCCTAAGCTATACCTTTCAACAGCTCCGCCTAAAAACGAAGAACCGGCGGTTGGGCCAGGCGAGATACAATAAGTTCTGAAAAGAGATGGCAGACATCGGGTCTAAATTGCCCATGATGATAATCATCAAAATTTTTCGTCGGTAATCAAATCCCTTATCAGTGAGAATCTGCAAGCGGAAGGAAAAAACGAAATGGTGATAACAATCAAGCCGATGACGTACACCATGAAGATACTTGAGCGGGTATTCAATAGCCATTTGCAAAAATATATAAAGGCCTGTAATGTAAGCAATATGATATCGTTAAAATACCATCTTCGGCTTCTTACCGTGGCTGCGATTCGTTAAATTATAAATGATAAATGAGAGATGATATGTGTTATATGTTACTTTAAGATCATTGTTCAATTTTGGGTTATTGATATACCCCTACAACTTTAGGAGACCTCACAAAAAAAAAAAAAAAACAAAGTCTTCCGGCATCAAAACTAATGGCTCTGTCGCCAATTCACGTTATTTCTACCAGAGAAAATCTTCCCTCAAATCGTTAATGCAGAATGTCAACCTTGGGGTGTACTGGAACCACATTTCGTCTAGGTCTATTTGCCTCAATTTTAGCCATAAGAAACCAGTATTTACAGGAATGTATGATACATTCCGTGAAAGAGTATCGATCAATGACGCCACCCAGCGTAGTCTCATTATCTACACCAAACGGATGCACTGTCACGTGGTTAGTGTCGTCTGCCGTATAGATTGGTGTCGTCCAATAAAGAACAATTTTGTTTGTTAAAACAGCCAGTCAGTCAAAACTGGGTTTCGTTGCTAAAAATAATTTATCGGCCAAAATTGAGGTCTTCTGCCAAACGCCCGAAGCCCAACAAACGGCGGGCTGACATTTTCAATTGCAATGTATGACTAAAACTATGATGTTTCGCATGACAGCTGGAGTGACAAAGCGTAAGAAACTATAAAATCTAAAGAAAGCTTTCACATAAAGAATACCATCTTGGACAACATATAGTACGACCAATTTATCTGGGACTGCCATGTAGAAAGAAGTGTTTTTAGAACACACTTTAAAAGGCAATTGAATGCCACGTTTTAACAGTATATTGCACAAAAAAGACATACGAAAGAAACCAATTCAACAACACCGGCACGTCATTTAGTTGGCTTCAGACATGCGACAGTCCAAAACTGGGAGGCCTGCCGACATTTTATTAGGTCAACCCGGCGTATCCCACAGGTAGAGCCTGAGGTTGAGGTAGGGCAGTGCAGGGTTGTTCCCAATCGATAACATAACAATAGCTTGTTAAAGACGAAGGAAGATGAATCAAATCTAAGAAAAAGTTTCTCTTCTTCGTATATACATACATAAATATATATAATACGAGGATAAAATTGTATATTTTTTACATTTAAATCACGAAAAAAATGATAACTCTTTCTGGTTTCGTCCTTAAAATACTTTTAGAACACCTTAGACACAAAAAAGGCTTATCTGTCAAAATAAAATGACAATCAAAATAGAAACGTGTATCCCAGCTGTATCCACTACATCATATCCCGAAAACGAAAACCCACATTCGTCTGTTTTACCATAATTTTATTTTTTTATGATTTATGAAACATAATTCCGCCCGCATATCTTAATTAACAACCAAAGCACAAAGTGATTACCATAAAAAGCCCTAAGCTTATAAAACCCACCGAAAAAGGTCGCTTAAAGCAAATTTGCCAACTGTAGAACATACTATTTACATCTAATACGGTCATTAGTTCTTGACATTAATTTTTATCTCAATTGCCAGCATTACAATTTCCCCGTCACATCCCTCTGAATTCCTAAATCCAAAACAAGGAAGACAAAAGTTCAAACCTCACGTCCTGTGTGTATACCTAGTCTTAAATTAGGGATCCCTTAAACTTGATTCATTATTATTCCCACAGGTCCGTATGCACGTACTACATCGTTAAAGCCCCCAAAACTAATTTTCCATTGTTGCCGCCACTAAATTTCCACTCCTCCCATCCGATACGCTCGTTTCGTGGTATCCTAAAGGTCACCCAATTAAACCAATTCAAATTCACTCCACCAAAATCCGACTACCTAACCAACTACTCAGCCATCAGAAATAATAGTAATCCCTTTAAGTGACCCCATGGAATAACATTTATTATCCACGCCAGAGATCCTCGACCCAAAGAACACGTGTCCCAAAATAAGGACCGACAATAACTGCCCCCAAGACCTTGAATAACATATACGAAAACAATGTGGAACGAACAGAAATAAAAGAAATCGTTATCCTTCGGAGTATAAAGGAAATTTCATGTTTCGCCGAAATTGTCTTCCCACCCACACGTCCATAAAGAACAACCCATGAGGAGGCGACACGGAGATGTAGAGGTTCATTCTGCGCAACAAAGTGTCCTTTGAAATTTTGCATAAAAGCACCGAAGACGACAGCAGCTGAAGCCTTAAGAAAACAATTTTGATGCCAAAATAACTCGCTCGCATTGTACGTCACCACCGTTGTCAATGTATAGAGATGTGGGATCCAGCAGAATCTGACAAGGAGCTCCAGCTTCATGGACAAAAAAATAGGAACTATATCGTAGGACACTTTTAAGTTCCTCCTTTCACGTGACACCCTCCAGGGACTCATGGCAAAACGAAGTCACACAAGGAAGATACTTCAAATAATGGCTGCCAGTCGGATGTGACACGAAGTGATGACACAAACATAAAATCCCAGAGTCCTTTGCACGCAGAATGGAGAGAGCGCAGGCAGGCAAATTAGTCTGACGAATGAGTTGAGTTCAAGAAGGAAAAATCTCATCAAGTTCTAAATTTTCTGTTGATCCATTTGGATAAAGAAAAGGACTTGGGCGGATTTTCTGATGACACTTTGGGCTTAGGTTTATTGCAAAGAAATGGCAGTCACTATAAACTTTGAGTGATATAGTGTATATTTGTGTGTGTGTGTGTGTGTTTAAAGAAGATACAAAACAACATTAAGGGCGAATGTGTTTTAAGAAAAACGAGACTTTTAGGGCAGGAAATGCACGTTAATTGATTTAATTGCAGACTTTATCAGGATTCAACAAACGCAATGTAGCACGTAGGGTCTTATAAGATGTCGGTCATTATGTTTTAATGTAGAATTTCCGTAAATGTAGGAGTTCAGATAATTAGAAAGGACTTCAGTATGCCAAAGGATGATACAATATTGCCAGGTTCGGAGGGCCGAGGGACACAGAGGTTTAATGACTCTCAGGAGATTCACTCTCAAAAAGTGTCGAAGAAGTAGAATTTTTAAGTATCTGCCACACACCAAAGGATAATGGAGTTTTGGTTAAGTACGACTTCTTCAAGCGAAAGTAATGTTAGCGTTCTTAGTTTTGGGTTACCTATATTTAGTTGGGCCGGTCAAAAAAAATGACGATTGAGTGTCATGATTATGGATTTTAGTCATAAAAGATTATAGCTTACACATACAGTTTCTAAATTAAATATTAAATGTTTCGGATAAGGAATAGCTGACTCTTTGCATTTTTATCTTATAGCTTGCGCACGTAACAACATAAGGGCGAGGAAAATAGACGTATAGGCAAGTATTCGAAGAAAACAAAAAAAAAAAATCCTTGTATTCAAGCGCTCCATCCCGAATTTTTCATTTGGATCGCTTTTAGAAAACGTTTTGAGGAAACTGATTTTGAGGTCTTCACACTATGAAAGTTTTGCTTTCAGAAAACTTTTTTGCTTGCTTAAAGTTCTTTCCTCTCATACTGTGACGACACATTAAATATTAATAAAAAAAATGGCTGACGTCATAAAACACTAAATTGTTTAAAATGCAGTCTACAGTGGATTCGTGAGGAAGAAATATATAGAGTGTTTTTCAGAGGTATACAACTGCCGATAGGGATAACTGTCAAACTAGCTGTCATACTAATGAAGTGTGTTTGACTTTTTTCAGTATAATTTTGCCAATCAATATGCAAAGAACAGAACAATATTTACAAATCATGGAAATTTATTTTCAAAATTCGCGCCCTAATCGCCAAACTTATAGAGCAATTTGTCAAGTTAACCGTGCGAATAATCGTTCATCTAAGCTGTTAATACGCAATACTATAGATCGATTCATGACTACAAACCACTCTTTTTGATAATATTAATCTAAATCGAGCCCGTATCGTACGTACAGAAGCTTCTTCATCGCCGCTATAGATGTATGGCCGACATCCATATAAGATACAACTGGTGCAAGAAATAAAGCCAGCCGACCATCAATTGCGTCGTGTCTTCTGTTAATAAGCGGAGAACTGGAAGCTGAATCAGATTTTTATCGTCAAATCACTTCAGCCATTAGGCTCATTTCTAACTTAACGGGTATGTAAACAAGCAATACTCATGAGACTCTTGAGACTCCATTACATCCTGGAAAATTCACAATCCGTTTACAATCCGAAGAAGATGAATCGGCCCCTTTATCTTTGAATCTGATACCCGTGCAAACATTACCGTGAATAGCGAACGCTAGATACAAATGATTCGTGATTTTTTAGACCCTCATGTCGTTGGAAATCATATGAAGGACTACTTTTTCTGGGGGTACATCAAATCTCTGGTCTATGCAACGACTGATCATTTAGAAGCCAACATTCGATGCACTGACAAAAGAAGACCGTATATGCTCGAAATTGTGATGGAAAATTAGACGGACAGGTTGGCCATATGCCAGAAATTATTTTAAAACATTAAACATTAAAGTCAAAATTGTGGTCATTTCATTGAATTTGTTGTTTTATTTAAAAAAAAAGTTCTTTCCCTCAAAAAAAAAAAACACCTCTTAGAGGTACAACTTAAAAATATTTTAAAAAGGACTTTGAAAGAGCAAACAAACAACACTTTTAAAGAGCGAATTAACCGGTCATAAAATGGAGTAGTATTAAGAAGATGAATGGAACCACTACCACCGCCGCTCCGTCCTTTTGAAATCAAATGTCTGTAAAGTCGGTTTACGGACTATAATTTGACGTGATAACGTCATAAGAAAACATTGACGACACTAACACCAGCATACAGCCCGTTAACTCACACCATATACAATTCCACTTACTCCACTCCATACACACGTCATTATACGTTTTATAATTACATTAAAAGGGAAAAACTAATCCCTTGTACACGTGCGCTGTATAAAAAAAAAAACAATAAAATACACATACCGCCACTCCCATCCCTTCCCTTTAATTTCAACGATGATCAACCAAATCACCACGAAAATTCCCTCAAAAGCAAATTCGACAAACTATATGCAGGGTATATACAAAGACTTTATCTAAAAATAATAAAATGCTAAATTTACAAAAAAAAAGGTTGTTGTATTGAATACAAAATATAATGCCATCTGTTGGAACGCGTCAAATTTTGTTTTACTTGTTATAAAAAGTATTCAATACACAAACCACACATTGTGCTTAGGCTGTTACGCGGAACGTTAGCATGAGTCATTCTTTTTAGTGTGTGCAGCCGGTGTCATCGTTTCATAAGACGTTTTCACGTCAAAAAAATGGCCCGATGACAGCAAACTATGCAGCAACTTTAAGCTGGTGTAATGGGTTTCGTGGTTGTATTTAAATAACCACAGAGATGGAAACGAGTCTCATCGCTCATGATAATTTTCGATGAAAAATGGTTCTCCTCTTGGTCGAGATTCACGGTTGCTTGAACTCAAATTACACGTATCAGCCAACAGCTAAGACAATGTTTGCATTTTGTTAGAGAATATCTTTAGATCTTTCACCAACATCATCAGTAAGGACCACTGGCTTATGTCCTTTTATAAGGAACGTCAACGTATGTTCGATATTTACGACATCTTCGCCATAATCTCTTCAGAACGGCTAGTTCAGCGTCAAGCCTTGCAACATCTCGTATTTTCTCCGTCTCGCCAAGGTGAATATTAAAAACCGCAGTATTTGTCTGGGTTCTTCTTTTTATGAGTTTTTGATCTTTTTTTTAACTCCATATCAGTCTTTTCTAGGAATTTGCTAATTTCCAATCTAAGTCCTTCAAAATCAAAAATAAAATTTAAAGAAACTTATTTTCATGTAATGGATTTGATTTAAATTGGATAAGTAAATCCTGAGATTGTACAACGATTATGTCCAAGAAACTGTTCTTGTTCCTTTCTTTTTAATTTGCATTAAAAAATAAAGTTTAAGAAACATTTCAAATCATCGGTTTTAATATAAAAATTAGACGAGCATCCTTAAGATTTCAGCCAAAGACTTAGAAAATTGATTCAATTTTTAATGAATTTTTTCTGAGTCTTAATAGCCATGGAGACAATGGTTCCAACCTTTATGTGAATCTCTGTTATCCTGAACTCACTTCCCCATTCCAAAGAAGTCCCTTTTGACACATTTCATGATTTCAATTTCGGCTCCAATAACAATACAAAAAACGTTTCCAATTCTGTGTTCATTGCCAATGTAAGGGCGGAATTATGACAACAAATCTAGTCCTCGAAGTGTTAATGCCATTTGAAGGTTAACTCACGAATATTTCGACAGTCACTTTCCCATTCTGCGTCCAAAAAAAATTATTATTTTTTAAATAATGGAACGCAATAAATCCATTAACCCCTTCGGCCGGGAGGGGGGATTGATTTTTTTCCAACAAAGTATCTTTTTCAATTGTAGAATTGCGTGGAATCAACATTTTGTGTACACACAACCAGATGTGCAGTTCGATTAAGCAATATGGTATAAATTTGTAGTCCTGATGACATTGTGGCAGGATATAGGTAGATACAACAAAAGTTGATCCTTAACGAGTATTATGGCACACGCAATACCAATATATTGGCAAAAGATATTTATATATTTGAGTTGTGTAAAAAAAAAATGTTAAAAAATAGAAAAAGGACTTCACCGATGATGACGGCATAACCACGGTGAACAAAAAAAATAAAAAATAAAAAAATACGAACCGACATTCAGGTAGTGATACAAATATTGGCAGCCAATGTCGTCAAAAGCGCGGAGAGTTTCATTTATTATTTTAAGAAGGATATGAAAACAGGAGGTCCTTTGCCGAGAATTCAGACGCAATATTAATTTTCACAACAAGGACTACAGGGAAGATAGGTATTTCAGTTTATTTTTTTTTGGTCCTGCCAAGCTGATGAAATGAAAACAAAACAACCCTCTTTTTGCTTAAAGCTAAAGGGTTGAAAGCTACAGAGATGGATCAATCACACACAAAAACATTTCTTCTTTTCGAGGAAAACAAATACTCACGACCGACGACGGACGTATGAACACCAAAATAAAGAATCTTTTTGAGCTTTGTAGATGTACCATCTCAACGTCAGCTGTCGCTCGCCTTTGAATTTAAATCACATCACCTTTCCAATAAATATTTCACATTTCACATCAAAAAAAAAAAAAAAAAAAACATCACCAAGCACCTTATAACAGTGTGTATAAGCCAAACGTGTATGTGACATGATGTTGCAACTGCAGCAAAACCTAGTCCGAGATAATCCAACATGGAATTGTACGACTTCCGGTCGAAAGGAATTACCCATTACGAGCGTCATCTATGGCTTTGCGATTTTGGTGCACTCACATGCACCCAACATTCCATATGAATTATTACCTCAGAGTTTATCCGACATTTTCGCTGAATCGTCCTCATCCTTTCTTCTACATGCTGTTGTACACTTTTTGGCACATGGCAAACTGTAAGGCTTAAGGCTTTAAGGGGTGAGGTGTGCATATATATTTCGGAACACAAAAAGGTGTCAAGAGCGTTCTTATGCATGAAGACGAGGAAAAACATTTTTGCAAACCATAAATATTTCCTCATGAGTCCTGTGTGAGTAACGCAGCAACAGGGAGGCCGACGGGGCGCCTGACCCGTGCTTATGATTTATGAGAAAGGAACAAGCACTATCTGCGTCAGCTATACATCCGACTAGGGAAACACAATTAAACACACACACCCAAACATAGAAATCCTGCAAAAGTGAATATAAAATACCCGAGGAGGAAATTAAAAGCCGCATGTCTAATATCGTGTATGATTGTTATTGGTAACGGGAAAACCTGCAGAAGGATAGCGAGTATACCTCAGAGAAGGGACCATGCCGCTGTGCTGATATCCTTAATCCATTCATTAACAAAATTTTGAGGTTGATTGAAAAATTTGCTCGAAATTCTATGCTTCGCTGGTTACAGCCGAGATGTTCATCAGACCGAAGGACGAACAAACGAACCCCTTGGGTTCTATAACAGCGCAGTACAATGGTCGTTCTCGTTGACGTCTATGATATTAGAAAACAGGGTTAGAATTCAGGACATATCGGGACGTGTAGTTTATCAATATCAATTCGATCACAAAAGAAAAACAAAGAACAAAAATATGGGAATTTGAAAGCGGTTCTGGGAAAATGTTCCTGATTAGTACGTATAGTTAGCACCTGGAGAGAGGGATGTTTCTCATATTCAATTTCGGGTTAGTGTGTGTGTCCTTTACAGGATAATAGCACGTTTTTGGGGTGAAAACAGGACCTCTTGGGTGCGTTGATATCGATTGATTGTGTGCTAAGGTGAAAGAAATTGAAATGTATACCTTTTTTCGAAAAAAGAGGGTTTTAGTTATCATAACTATGTCGACTTAGGGTTGCATAATTTATAAGGATATTTGAGGGAATTTTGGGGGATTACTTGGATTTAATTTTATTGAAAGCAAATTGCAAACAATTGAATAAGACCAATTTCAACTATCAAGGTGGGATAAAGAATATATGGAGGTAACCCTTGTTTTGAATCAATTTTATACTTAAGAAGTCCTGGATTTGGTTTGTTTTATTTAGACCAATTTTAGTTTGAGAATCTCTCGGAGAGAAACGGGCTGTACAAGGAAACTGACTGCTAAAATTCTTAGTTTTTCTATTTTTTCAATCCTTATCAGAAAATGTTTTGACACCTAGCTATAGTCCAAGATGACTTTCTTGACATTGAGGGAACTCCGATAGCACCAGCTATGAGTCTATAGATAGGACGGTAATTAATAGATTCATTGGAGCCTCAATCGAGTTTTGTGGAATCATTTTCCGAAGATGTGTTGGTTTGAATAACTGCGGTCAGAGGATGTCCACTTCATCTGTGGTCATTAGTCTTATATGGTCGACTAGAATATCTGAAGAGCTGACAAAATAAAGTAAAACTAGGGTGTGTACCAGGTCATCATGTATTTCAGGCATGAAAATTGCCGACGAAAAAACTAAGTTTGGGTCCTTTTTAACAAAAATAAATGACGTGGAACAGACCTAAAGATCTTTTCATTGGCAAAACCATATTCAGGTCTGAGTCAATCCAGAATATTCTTGACCTTGAACAAAATAAACTTTACCATAAACACTGAGTGCAGGTTCTGTAATGACGATGTCGAATTTTCAATTAATATTTTTTGTGATTGTATAGCTTTTATTTGGCTTAGAAACTGCCCACTCTCAAGACAGCTCTGCACTATAAAGGTACATAGAGTCTTATGTCCTTTATTTCGGAAGTGATTAGACTTTTAGATTAATTAATAACCCAGGACACAATAGATCTTAAAAGTCGTAGCGTCGTAGTTCTAAATGGTGTTTTTATTTGAGATGTATAGAACTTTCGATAAGGACAACTGTCAAACTAGCTGTCATTCTAATGAAGTGTACTTAACATTTTTTTTCCATATATTTTTGGAAAATCACCATGCAATGACTTATATCACAACATCGTTTACAAGCTTATAGAGCACTTCGTCATGTTTACGGTGCGCACAATTGTCTTTCTGAGCAGATAATCCGCAATATTCATTACTATTTTCACTATTTTGGAGAATATTCATCCAAATCGAGCACGTACCGTGTGTACGTGTACAGAAGAAGCCACGTGAGTGTGATAGACGACCCGAATTCATCAACCGGACGCCGTTCTCAGCAACTCGGTATCTGCCGATCCACTTATTGGAAAATTTTGTTGAAACATCCATATAAGATTCAAATAGTGCAAATCAGCGATGAGGGTCATTTCTGGCTTAACGGGTAAACAAGCGGAATTGTCGTTTTTGGAGTGAGCACAATCCTCATGACTCATGAGACTCCATTACATTCCGAAAAAAATCACTGCTTGGTGCGGTTTACATACTGAAGGCGGCCCAATTGTATTTAAGTTCGAAACCGGTGCCAACATTACCGTCGATGGCGAACGCTACGTGATTTTTTTATTCCTCATGTCCTTGGAAATCACTTGAAGGAGAAATGCCATACATGTGATCGAGTTATCTCAAGAAATGGAACTGTAAATTGGCCACCTCGTTCGTGTGATTTGAGACCTTTGGACTAATTTTTGTGGGGGTACGATTGATCATTTAGAAGCCAACATTCGACGTAATATTGATGAAATAAGACCATATATGCTCAAAAAAGTGGTTCAAATTGCACCGACAGGATGGCGTTCATAAAAGGCGCAGTCCCGGATGCTATATGTCAGAAATTATTTCTAAGCAATTAATGCAATGATCCATTCTTCAAGATTAACAACACACACACGAAATGGTTGAGAGTATAAGTCACTAGGCCTTGGTTGCTTAAGGAGCTGTCGCGCCAATAAATTTATTTATTTTTTAATGTAATGAATTTGTGAGCTAATAAAATAATTGATCATTCCATTGAATTTATTGTTTAATTTAAAAGAAAGTTCTATGCTTTTAAGAAAACACCCATTACAAAATAAAACCCAAGTTAAGGTATAATAATGAGTCAAAACCTCCCACCATATCTTAGGCGGCGCTACAGTCTGGGGTGAACAAGTTTGCACATGAAGTCGGTCGAGGTCGTACTGTACCTCCCTCCTAAGATTAATGGAAGATTTTCGGTGCCGGAACAGTGATGTCCCATCCGGTCGATACCAAACGTCCCATCCATCTAAAACATTGGACTTGTAATGTACTCTTTTGGCTAGGTCTGTGTCGCTTCTCTCGAAGCAAATTAAAGCTACTTCATGCATTTTTAACAAACTCCATGCGTCTGTACCGTACAGCAGCACTGGGGTGATGAAGGTCTTATAAAGAAAAGGTATAGTTTAGTTGCTTCGTTTGATCTTAGAGCTCGAGTTGTTTTCTAAGTTGATAAAGGAGCCGAGGTAAACAAAATCTCTTACTTACCAAAAGTTATAGCTATCTTTCGTGATATTTTGTCCAAGACGTCGATGCTGGGTATCTCTTTTTGATGACATCATATACGTTCTTGGTTTTGCCTTCATTGTCCGATAAGCCCATCCCTGCTGCTTCCGTACCAAAAGTGAGTAACTGATCGAGAGAGTTCCACACTCTTCTTTCAAGGTTAATGTTGGAGAAGGCACAGCGGCTTTTCTGGATCCATTTTTGACTTCAAAGGTGTCGGTGAGGTCTTACAGACCTTAACGGAACAGCGTGCGTTTCCCATCGTCATTTTAAACAGGCAGGGAGTCTGAGTTTGGCAAGGATTTCGTACGGGTCTTTGAAATATATGAGGTGGTGGTGTATCGACTTGAAGTTCTTGGGTTTTTCCTAAATCTGCGGTAATGTGAATATTTGGTCGATGTTGGACTTTCCTGGCATAAAAACGCATATGAAACAATATGAACATATATATCAGGTTGTTGACGAATGGCTTACTTAGTACAGCAGAAAAGATATTGTAGGCGATGTTAAGGCGACCGATACTTCATGAGTTGGTGTAGTCCAGAGATTTCATTACCACTAATCAAGTCATCGACTGAGGCTTTGTAGAGTTTGGCAAATAGGCCATTAGGTTTCGGCCGCTTTATTGCTCTTAAGCTTAGATAGCTAGATTAACTTCATTCAAATCGGATTTTACTTGGCTAACATAGAATGGATTATTCATTTTGACAGCGTAATTAGTTTTTTCATCGCCGTTATACAGTCTCATACAATCTCAGCATCGATTGCGATTCTACATTCTCAGCATCGATTGCGATTCCTTTGATCACCTTTGCAAAGGACAATTCTAGTTCGGTTCAGCTTTGACAGTTTCTTTTTACCTTTTGGGAAAACTTTCGATTTTAATTCCTGCATTAACAGCTCTCCATTTGCTCAATCGCGCGGACCCAGATTTGTATGCTCCATGTTTTTGCCGACACTCATCGTCAAACCAGTGATTTCGTTGTGGTCGACATGTTAAACCCAACACTTCAGAGGCAACCACCCTGATGGCATTTTGACGATGTTGCTGGTGATTCTATGTACTTGATGCTTGAGGTAAGCGATTCCCTTGTAGGTTATTAGATACTCGAACGGAAAACGACTTTGCAATTTCTTCCGTCCGGCGTCAAATTTCCTCAAAGTATTACTTCTTCTTGGTGGATATCCCGACCAAACCGATAGTGTAAACACAGTAAAAAGCATCAAGCCTAAAAAAAGGAAAATCGGAAAAAGCACAAACAAGCAAGGAACTCATACAACTCCGTTATTGAAAAACAAAATTTTTACATGACCATTTGTAAAAAATATTAAAAACTCCTCAACATCTTCGGTTCGAACGCTCATCGACAATAACAAAGCAATTGTTTACTCTTCAGAAAAGGCAAACTTGCCTTCGTTCGTTGGATTAGAAGCTATTTTTTGGACCGTTCAGTACAAGTTGTATTGGACGGATTCAAGTCTGATTAACACAAAATAAATGCTGGTGTGCCACAGGGCTCCGTTCTGTCTCCGACTCTTTTTCTCATTTTTATAAATGATCTTTTGTCTGTTACTTCAAATCCACTTATCTGTTTTGCTGACGACTCTAGCCTCAAATTTTCATATTCATTATGTTATTGACATCCTCCCCTTCTGATCTGGCTGCAATTTACAAAGCGTTTAAACGTCACCTGCTTGATAGAATACAAAATCGAGCGTTAGGATTGATAATGTTCACTCGAAGCAGCCAGTTGCATTCCTCCCCTTTAAAGTTTCTCCCGTAATACTCGTCTCGCAAGAAATGATCATCAGTTCACTCTTGAGCCCAATTTCGGATGTACCGTGAAATATTGGGATTCTTTTTTTAGCCGAACAACACGAATTTGGAATAGTTTACCCGGCGAGATCTTCCCTTGCCATTTTGATTTGCAAACATTCAAAACCGATGTTAATCGACACCTCCTATCTCTCCCCTCCCTATATACATTAAAAGGGAAACAAATAGTCCCTTGTGCCCGCGTTAATTATAAAAAAGAAAAAGAAAAAACGAGACCCAAAACCTAATGACTTACACTTTTAGGCATTTCTGTCCAGAAATGAATAAGATAAGAGAAATAATGTTTAAAAGGATTTTTTAAGCTTTATTTCCCTGTACTCTATTTTAATTGGTTGGACTTAGAAGCATCAATTTCCCCCAGACAGACGTAAAGTCACAAGCAGTTTATTTTCTATAACTTCCAACTTACCAATTACTCTTTATCAGAAAATATAATTCAATTTAGGCATTCAGTTCAAAGAAAGGAAAAACTTAAACTTCACTTACCAAGACCATAAATCCATTAGGTGCACGATTTTCCAAAGAAATATATTTCCACAAATAAAACTGAAAAGAGAGGAAAAAATAAGAAAATTTAATAAGAATAACAAAAAGTATTTTTTTCTTAAGAAAACTCCATGTCAAAATGTATACCCCTGGGCAAATAAAAGGACATAAGTCAAGCCAACACGTAAGAGCAATTCGCGCGACAATTGACGACTTGAATTCATTGGAAAGGTGTGTCTGTTTGCTTTCTAACTACCAAAGGACGACTTCGAACATGCAATTCGGTTTTCTAATCAAACCTGTGACAGCCAATTGCTGTTGCCATACATGGATTTGGAATGGTTGAAGGAACTCACTTGGATAGGTTACTGGAACTTATCACGAAATTATCGCTTATAAAAGTGAAATTCTGAGAATATTGCACGGAATGTCGGGATTCGAAATGGAACTTTCAAAGAAAAACAGAAAAGTCAGCTGGGAAATCGAGATTTGAAAAGCCCTTTAAAGATGGATGTCATTCGAAGTGAAAACGCTATTATTCTTGGAATACCCTTTAAGGGTCTCCGTGAAAGGCCGTCATATGTAAGTTAATTTCAAAGAACAGAGGTCAACCTCTTCACAAATTAAACATAAGAGCAGGGTCAGGGGCCCAAAGTCAACATTCAGGGAGTTCAAGAGCCTCCATTAAAACCCAACCCTTAAATTAATTATTTCAAGCCTAGCTAGGGCGTAACAATACCACAAATTTATATTTACTTTCATGGCAATCGCTTTAAACAAAAAATCCCAAAACCCCTTGATAAACCATATATTATAATACCTTTACACGATACCCGCCTTATATCCCACTTAACCCTCAAATGAGCACACTCAACCCATTTGTTTTATCCTTAACTTTGTCCAAAATAGTTTCCATTCCCGAAATGTACGATAGAGGCGGCTATAAAATCAAGCGATTTAGGTGATTGCGCCCGGAAGTTTCACACAATATTGCGCACAAAAGGTGAAAACACAGTACCGGCCACACGAACAAAAACCCAAAGAAAAAAATTAAACAAAAACCCATAAACTACGAAGGAAAACAGGTGGAAATGGCAGCAAAGACATACGAAAACTAGAGCCAAAAAAATATACTCAAGGGAGGCGAGGACGTGTTGGCTTGTCAGTTGTAGCTTGAGCGTGAATATTTTCTATTTCCTCGAGGATATTCGGCTAACACACAAACATGCACACAATCTGGAAAGTTTAGGCCTAGCCTGCGGAATAGCAGTTGCCGGCGAAAATGTTTTCCCGTCGTTAAACTATAACAGGAGGTAATTTATTAGAGTTGATTAGTATGGGAGAAAGATGTGCTGTGCATGGAGGGGAGGGGATTCGTTGACTTTAAGACTGATTGTTTTAAAAAATGAGCCTTGAAGGTGGAATGTAAGTTGTTTTTTTTTTGGAAAAGATTGTTTTAAATGATTAAGGCTTCAAAATATATAGAACTTTGATTTGAAAGGACAAAGGTTCTACAGACAGCACCATGCTGATCTGCCCAATCTTCTAGATACTGAATTTGTGTTTCATTAATTAGGTTCTTTATGAAGACGCTATCCAGCTTAACGCCTTAGGGCTCTAGGTGTCCTTGTCTATGCGCTATTGTTACAGCGTAAGGTCTTCTTTGCTGCCTTTAACCATAAAATGAATTCCAAGAAACACTCACGGATACTTCCTCTTCGCTTATATGAGGTAATTTCCTAACCCAACGGAGGTTGTCGCTGTTTCCAGTGAGATTTTATACAATTAATCTGGAATTGGGAAGTGAGGACCGAAAGCACTGGTGACAAATGCACACGAACAAACAACGAATAGCGTAGGAAGGGGAAACCAGTTCTACTAGTTCATTCATTATGCTATAACTAGTCTGCAAACTGAATTCAAGTAGATCGGTCGTTCGCAACATAATATTGTAACCAAATTTTAAATTTTGAATTGAATCTGAAAACCTAGACTTTCATTTTGAAATTCGGAATTGTATATAAAATTAAAAACATTCATGATTACATCTTTTCTGGATTCGTCCTACTAAATGAAGAAATCTCCGTAAGACATTCCTCTTTAACGCCGAGTGCCTTTTAGTAATCTGTATGTGAGTACTGGTAAGACCATAGTCTTGTACAGCAGCAGTTTACTTTTTATGGATATGTTTCTGGATTTGAAGAGCATCGACAGACTTTATAATATCTGTTGGATTTTAGCTGCCGCGTGTGTGTTTCTTTCTCTATACTTTTATCGGCTGCTAATTAAGAATCAAAGAATCAAAGTAATTAAAGGATTGCAATACTTTAAATTCATTCTCCAAAACCTAAATTGTTTGACAACTACTTGTATTTAGTAGTTAGTAGTAGGTCATAAAAGCCATACCTCTATCATTCATGTACATGTGCGGGACATATGCATATGAAGATTTTTCTCAAGTCTTCTGGCATTTTTTTCATATTCCCATAGGTGTTCAGTAATTTCATGAATAGATCGATATAGTGTGGAGGTCTATATGTTTGAAACTAATGCGTTAGTAATTGTGGGCCAATTAATCGTTTTAAAAATCATCTGAATGTATGGTTATGGTGGCTGCAGCATGATGGCTAAAACACAATCACGCTTTAGCATCGGTTTCGCCTGACGTTTACAAGTTCAACCATAGGAAATCAATACATCTTAACACAATGTCGTTTTGGCTTTGACGTAACGTTTGGTTCGTGTATAAAATAAGGTAACGTGACAAACACAAAGCTGAAGTAGAAACTGGTTGAACTTTTGCACGCTTTGACAGAAAAAAGCAAAAACAACAACCGAATTTTTTAAAATATCACTTAAAGCGAACACAAAGCGTGTGAAATGTAACGTGACGAAGCCAAAGCTGAAGCGTGATTGTGTTTTAGCCATGAGGTCCTTTTCTTGAAATGAAGACATTTTCACTTTTTCCGAGAACTAAACATTGAATTAGGGTACACTTTTTGTCGCTCCACAATGCCTTCAGGATCAGGTGATCAGATTTCCTTGAACGTTCTTAGATTATGTGCAGTATATTGCAACATGTTTTGGACAAGTTAGTAGAACTTCCTAGTTTTAGTGTGGATCAAGCTCTCTGTTTTTATCCATTTCAAGAACAATGGTTTTCCATTCAGGTTGCCTTTTTCTGTCTGTAAAGTAAAGTCTTTCAAACTCTGTACAGGTTTTGTTTTCATAGCGTAGAACAGGCGTGTTGACCTGAGTCGCGGATGTAGTACAACATAGTTTACAATATAGTGAAAATATACATAAAAGGTTTAGACACTTACAGTACTAGGCCAGCACAGAATCTAATTTCATAAGGACGTTCCTTAGATTTTAAGCTTCCTTTAAAATCTTTATATATGTACATCTGAGTTCACAAAGGTCTTGTATTTGGCCGGTTCTCAATTTTTTTTTTGTTTCATTTCAAGAGTTTTAACAATTTTCGTATGTAGTTTAATTAGATTTATTTCTACCGTTCTGAAGTTTCATTGGCTTTTTCGAAACCAAAACATCTGTTGAGTTCTCCGAAGTTACTGATGTAAAAAATTGATATATTGTATAAAATAACTTTTATTTCCATATCCTGCCCATCATAACATGCTATTGTTCGTAAGAGGGCCTTCCTCAGCTTGATGAATGTAAAATAACTGATGCGATAATAAAATATTTTAAAATACCCTCTCATCCTGCATCAAAACAGATACGGATGTAAACAACCCCAAAAACAGTTTTAACACATTTGAATAAGTTTAATCAACTCTTCTGGAAAATATTTTGCCCACAAAATATTCTCAACAAATAAAAATGTTTATTTTAGTTTCCAACATTTCTCTACCAGGCTGTGTAGTTTTACATTTTATGGCAAATCCATTTCTCATAAATAGATACAACAGAAAATGCAAATGCGGAAACTGATATTTCTCCATCTTACAAGATTGCTGTCGGTAACTACTATAGTAGGTCCAGTTTGTAGTGGATGGATGATGTTATTCGGGGAAGCCATTTGCTTAAGGCGGATATTTCGTCAAGTGGAGCAAGAAGTTTTTCCAGGAAATCTGTAGTTGGCCGGTACAGGGTTAAACTCGCCTACCATAGGGACATTTGTCTTGATGAGGAAATCCAAAATGTCATGAATTTCTCTTTGTTTTTTAGGGATCAACGTGAAGAGAGGAAATGGATTTTGTTTTGGGATTTGGCGTTAAGACCATCTGAACTTAATTTGTATCTTATTTTAAAACATTTCTGAATGACCCATTTCGAATGTTCATGTCCTAGCTCTAGTCCAATTATTCTCTTTTAGAATTAGTAGAAGGTAGTTTGAGTTACTTAAGGAGTTGAATATTTTAACTTAATAATTTATTTTGAATTTTAATTTTATTATACATTTTGGATTAAGAATTTTTTTCAAAGGCAGAACAAGACGGTGTTTTTATTTTTTTTTGTTTTCATTGTTATCGGAAAATTAATTGATTGCTAGAAAACATCTTAACTTCAACGAAACCCCTGGTTTGATGATGAGTGTCGGCAAGCACACGCAGCTAAACAAGAAGCATACAAGGCGGCGCTTCAAAGAAGGACCAGAACTACCCGTGCACTCTACGAGCAGAAGAGGAAAGAGGAACACCGCCTTCTCAGAAAGTAAAAAAGGGAATATGAGAAGCACGCGATCGAGGAAATGGAGAGCTGTTATTGCAGGAATGAAGTTCGAAAGTTTTACCAAAAGGTACAAAGAAACTGTCAAAAGTAGCTCTGTACGAACTGAAGCTTGCAAAGACGATCAAGGGAACATCGTAGTGCAATCGCAGTCGATGCTGAGAATATGAAAAAAACATTTTTGCAGACTGTATAACGGCGATGACGAAACGAATTCCGCTGTCAGGCAGAATGGTCCACTTTATCTGGGCGGAGTAGACCAACAATTCCGACCACCACATCTGGATGAAATAAAGCTAGCTATATCTAAACTTAAGAGCAACAAAGCAACAAAGCTTTGAAGAGCTCGGCAGCTAGACCATCGGCTGCCGAGCTCTTCAAAGCTGCAGGCGATGACTTGGCTATAAGTATGCACCAACTCATAAGCAAGATATGGTTAGAAGAAAGCATAATTTGCCCGATCCTTAAAAAAGGAGACCATCTGAGCTGCACCAACTATAGGGGTATCAATCTCCTTAACATCGCATACCAGATATTTTCTGCTGTATTGTGTGAACGCCTAAAGCCATTCGTCAACAACCTGATATGTCCATATCAGTGCGGTTTTAGGCCAGGAAAGTCCACTATCGATCAAATATTCACATTACGGCAGATCTACGAAAAAACTCAAGAACTTCAAATCGATACCCACCACTTTTTCGTCGATTTCAAAGCCGCGTACGACAGCATTTATAGAGACGAGTTATATAGAGCAATGTGCAGTTTTAACATCCCTGCCAAACTCGTCCGCCTGTGTAAAATGACGATGGAAAACGCACGCTGTTCCGTCAAGGTCGGTAAAGACCTCACCGACACCTTTGAAGTCAAAAAAGGATTTAGGCAAGGCGATGCACTGTTATGCGACTTTTTCAACATTATACTTGAAAGAATAGTGCAGAACTCTCACACCAACACCAGAGGCACGATCTTTCAAAAGTCCGTCCAGTTACTCGCATACGCCGACGATATTTACATAATCGGAAGAACACAGCGCGATGCCAGTACCGCTTTTGTGAGTATTGATACGGAAGCGGCGAAGATGGGTTTAGCAGTCAATTAGGTCAAAACCAAGTATATGCTGTCATCAAGAAGAGACATCCAACATCGACGCTTGGACAAAACATCACGATAGACAGCTATAACTTTGAGGTAGTTAAGGACTTTGTCTATCTGATGGACTCCGCTATTAACTCAGACAAAAACACCAGCGCTGAAATCAAACGAAGAATAACTCTTGCCAATCGCTGCTTCTTCGGGCTTAGAAGGCAATTGAGTAGCAAAGCCATCTCTCGGGCAACTAAACTGTCCCTTTATAAGACCCTCATCATCCCAGTCCTGCTCTATGGTGCAGACGCATGGACGCTGTCAAAAGCGGATGAGGACACTTTAGGCTGTTTCGAGAGAAAGATTCCCCGGGTGATTTTTAGTCCCATATGCTTAAACGGAGAGTGAAGAAGAAGATACAATGAAGAACTTTACCGGCTGTACAGCGAAACAAACCTAGCCAAAAGATTAAAAATTCAACGTCTCAGATGGCTGGGTCATATAGAGCGGATGGACATCAATGCTCCGGCCCGGAAAATCTTCGAGTCCACCCCAGAGGGACGTCGCAGTAGAGAAAGACCGAGACTCAGGTGGCGCACACAAGTGGAAGAGGACCTCAACCGACTCCAAGTGCGAAATTGGAGACAGCTAGCTAGGGACCGAGCTGGCTGGAGAAGCTTGTTGGTTGAGGCCCAGGTCCACCCCGAACTGTAGCGCCACCTAAGAAGAAGGAAGTGAAAGTAAAAAAGTTAAAAAAAAATTTGGACTGGAAAATATTGAATTTTCGTTCTGACCGGAGAATAAACCAAAGACCAAACTGTCATTGTCAAAACATTCCGTCAAGATCTTAATGTTAAGTACCAAAACTAAATACAAGGCACGAATGGGTCGCACGTACTTGCTTCTGTGTGCTAATCCTTTTTAGGTACAGGCGTCTTTTTGACAAAGATTTAATTTTAATCTTTTTTTGACGTGCAACTTCTTTAGAATCCTTGTGGTTTGAAGCTCGAACGAACATGCGTCACGATAAAGGAATAAACACATAAATATATAGGATTGTTAGCTTTTGCAGTTTTTTAGTGTATTATCTTTTCACTTGTTGTTTACTGTTTATAATATAATTTGTAATAGAAAAATATAAAGGACTTTTTTCAGTTTAATTTTCATTTTGGTATGGAAAAATTTGAACAACTGCATAAAGATTCGTGGGAATCAGCAATATGGCAATAATGCTAGGTAAAGGGACCTATAATAAGGTTGGAAGGAAGGTAGGTACTAAAATTAAGATATACATTCCAACTACTTGTAAGCGATGGGTATAGAGACAATATTAAAAGTTAACACAGTGGTTTTGTTTATTTAGGGGGAGGTGTAAGCTTTTGTTTTCACGACTGAAATTTTTGCATTCAGTAGTAATCGAATATTTTTTTAATTTGTTAGTTGTTGTTGTGTGTTTATAATAGGCTTCCTTATTTATTCTGTGTGCTTTTATGATGATGTAAAAAATAAATAAATTTATTGGCGCGACAGTTCCTTCAGGAGCCAAAGCCTAGCGACTTATACTCTCAACAATTCCTGTGTGTGTTGTTAATCTGCAAGAATGGAAGGGACCTACAGTTTACCGCCGGTTTCGAACGGCTACATGAGATGCAGTTTTTCGAGACAAATTTTACTCTCTGAGGTTTTGTCAGTTCCTCGCAAGAGGCAATACCCTGGACAAAAAGGTGACTATGAGCTGGATTCGAACCCACGCTCATTCGCTTACCAGTCCGACACACTAACCCCTAAGCCACGGGGCACTATTTATGATGATGTAATGATTTAAAATACGTAGGTATGTATGTAAGTTGTCACCTTCTGTTATTTGACTATTGGCTAGGGCTTGGCCGAGCAATATGAAATAAAATTTTGGGGAAAATATTGAACAAATAATGTTTTTATGAAAAAAAAACACAATTCATAACGTTTTTTGGAAAAAATGTTGAAAGCCATCTTATTTCTTTTGCTGTTTTCTATTTTATGATTTTTTTATTTCAAAATCGTTCGACCAGTTTTTTTTTGGAAAAACTTTTCGAAAACATATTTTAAAATTTTTTTGAGTATGTCAATTTAAAGAAATCTATAGTTTATACTGCGAAAAAATTTAAAAAAGAATCTATAGATCCGTTTCCGAAATATTCAAAAAACAAAATATTTTTTTTTTAATTATTAAAAGTTAAAAAAAAATGTTTTGGAAAAATTTAATAAGCAATATTTTTTAAATCATAAAACACTACATATTTTGAAAATTTCATCAAAATCCGTCAATTAGTTAACGAGAAAGTCTGATTTTAAAAAACCGGTCGTAAAACCGTTATAAAACTTTATCTGAAAAATCCATTAAAACTAAAAGATAGATTTTGCATAGAAAACATCATTCTGAAAGTTTTATCAAAATCGTAGGAGCCTTTTTCGAGAAAAAATAAGTTTTTCATTAAAAGTTATATGGCAGGTACCGTTAGTTTTGGAGCTAGAATGCCAATTCTAAAAATTTAAAAAGAGCAAACGATTGAAGAATGTTCTCTGGTTTAAACTCACTTTGATATGAAACTCTTTGTTAACTCTAATTCTGTTCAGTATTTTAGTTCACCCCGTTTACTTCTTAAGACCTCTTGTCCTACATCCTAATTTTAATTTTAATATGTGTATAATATCACGTCCGTTTAAACTGGTCGTACATACTTGCATAATCATATTGGAAAGCAAGATCTTTAACAGAAACAAGTAACATTTACATAGAAAAATCACACGGTCTGAACCTATATAAAGTGCCAAAATCACAGTTTTTAAAGGTTTCCCTAGTGCAATTGGAGTACTCCATCACACGTTTTAATTATTATTGTACTTATTAAAAAAGAATTTCGAAAACTGTAGGACGGATTTTGTTAAAATCATATTTTTTGTTTCTAGTTAAAAAAAATGGTTTTTGAGATTTTGGTATGCAATTTTTTAGAGTTTATTAATACACAGTTGATCATAAAATTTTAAATAATTTTTTTGAATAGTTTTTAACAATATTGAATTAAAAAAATATGTTTTAATGCAGAAACTTACTTACTTAGATGGCGCTACAGTTAGTTCAGGACGAACCTGGGCCTCAACCAACATGCCTCTCCAGCCAGCTCGGTCTTTGGCTAGCTGCCTCCAGTTTTGTACTCCAAGTTGGTTGAGGTCGTCCTCCACTTGAGCGCGCCACCTAAGGCGAGGTCTTCCTTGACTGCGTCTACCCTCTGGGATGGAATCGAGCCGGAGCATTGTTGTCCATTCGCTCTACATGACCTAGCCATCTTAAATGTGATATGCGTATTTTTTTGACCAGGTCAATGTCGCTGTACAGCTCGTATAGTTCTCGGTTGAACCTTCTCCTCCAAAGCCCATTAACGCAGATAGGGCCAAAAATCTTCCGAAGAATCTTACGCTCGAAACGACTAAGGATATCTTCATCCGCCTTAGATAGAGTCCATGCCTCGGCGCCATAGAGCAGGACTGGGATGATTAGGGTCTGATACAGAGTCTCCTTTGTCTTTCGAGAGAGGGCTTTGCTACTCAATTGCCTTCCTAGCCCATAGAAACAGCGATTGGCAAGAGTAGTTCTTCGCTTTATTTCTGACGAGATGTTGTTGTCAGATGTTATAGCGGATCCGAGGTACACAAAGTCCCTAACTACCTCAAAGCTGTACCTGTCTATTGTGATGTTTTGTCCAATCCGCCGGTGTTGTGTGTCCCCTTTTGTTGACAGTAGGTACTTCGTTTTGGCCTTATTCAGCTTCAATGCTAGCAAACGTTCCAGTGACAGCTCGCCGAGTTCTGCCAATGATGTCTATGTCGTCAGCGTATGCTAGCAATTGCACAGACTTGAAAAAAAATTGTGCCACTACAATTGACTTGCGAGTTTCTTATAATTTTTTCAAGTATTAAGTTGAAGAAATCGCACGATAGCGCATCACCTTGTCGGAATCCTTTTTTGACGTCAAAAGCTTCTGTGAGGTCAGAACCAACCTTGACGGAGCAGCGAGAGTTCTCATCGTCATCCTGCACAGTCGGACGAATTTTGTGGGGATGCCAAAACCTGAAATGGCTCTGTATATCTCGTCTCTATAAATGCTATCGTACGCGGCCTTAAAATCACTAAAGAGGTGGTGGGTATCGATTTGAAATTCTTGGGTAGTTTCCAGGATCTGCAGTAGCGTGAACATTTGATCGATTGTGGACTTTCCTGGTCTGAAACCACACTGATAGGGGCTTATCAGGTTGCTGACGAAAGGTTTCAGGCGTTCACATAGTACGGCAGAGAGGATTTTGTAGGCGATATTCAGGAGACTTTTTCCTCTATAGTTGGCGCAGTTTAGAGGGTCTCCTTTCTTGTGGATCGGGCAAACGATGCTGAGGTTCCATTCATCAGGCATAATTTCTACTGACCAAACTTTAGAGATGAGTTGGTGTATGCACTCCACCAGGTCATCTCCGGCCGCTTTAAAAAGTTCGGCGGGTAGTCCTTCGGGTCCAGCAGCTTTGTTGTTTTTTAGTTTAGATATTGCTATCCTTACTTCATTTTGGTCAGGTGGACGGAAGTTTTGTCTGTTATCATCCATGTTGAATGGTTCATTCTGCCTGACAGCGGAATTTTGGCCTTCATCGCCGTTTAACAGTCGGCAGAAATGGTCCTTCCATGTACTCAGCACCGACTGTGACTCTACTACGAGGTTTCCATTCCTATCTGTTCAGGCTTCTGTGCGGGATTCCACATCAGTGTTGCCACTGATCTTCGGCACTTGATGCTGCCGGTACTGGATTTCTTGAGAGGTTACGGGATATTCGATCGGCATAGGTTCTGGCGGTTTCTTGCGATTGCAGCTTTCCGACGTCATACTTCCTCCGTTGTTGTGGATTTCGGGTTATTCGCATTCTTACCTTTGCTGCAACAAGGTAGTGATCCGAGTCGATGTTAGCTGCGAACATCCAAGATACTGGAGGCGTGTCTTGCATCGATCGCAACGTGATCAATCTAATTGACGGTTCTTTGATCTGGGTGTCGCCAAGTCCCTTTGTGTATATAGAGATGAGGAAACCGTGTGCTTGCAATGGTGACGTTATGTGCCGCTGCGAAGTCAATTAGCCTAAGTCCGTTTTCAGACGTTTGGTCGTGTAGGCTATGTTTTCCGACAGTCCTACCAAAGATTTCCTCTTTACCTATTTCGGCATTAAAATCGCCTAGTACGATCTTAACGTCGTATTTAGGGAATTGCTCATAGGTTTTGTCGAGGAGCTCATAGAAGTCATCCTTGGTGGCGTCATCTTTGTCCTCTGTGGGGGCATGAGCGCATATTAGGCTAATGTTGGCGAATTTAGCCTTGATACGGATTGTCCCAAGTCGCTCACTTACATGTCGAAAGCCCAAGACTTCTTGGCTAAGTCTACCGCTTACGACGAATCCGCACCCAAATAAACGCTGTGGTCTTCTTGCGGAATCACCGTAGTACACGCCACAGTTTTTCATCCTCCTTTTGCCCGGCCCATTCCATCGCACTTCCTGGATGGCAGTAATTCCTGCTCTGTAGCAGTCTAGGGCCTCCGCTAGTTGTTTGGATGCACGTGGTCTGTTAAGAGTTCTAACATTCCACGTGCAGATCCGAAGGTCGTTGTCCTTGATTCGTTTTTCCGGGTCGTCAACAGTAAATCCGTCCTTTTCCGAGGCTATTGGTCGCTTCGCAACTTTTTCTTTTTTTCCGTGGCAGGGTTGTTAACCCCACGCACAACCCCCAACCTGGAGGGCCAGGTCCTTTGTTGGATTCCTTGGACAAAAGGAACCGGAGAATCCGGAGTCAGTAACCCACTTCGGGGATATGAGCGCTGCCGTTGGCCCATTAAGGGTTCATCCGCCACCATCTCTATTTCAATGCCCTGACTTGCATTGAATTGTCCTAATGACCTTATCTCCAAATACGTCGAAGTAGCTCATTAGGGCGTCTGCTTCGTTGACTGGTGACGCCACCGTTGGTCCAATTGGTTAGGCTCATCCGCCGTACGTCCTCTTTCTGAGGGGCTCGTGCAAGACTTCTGCGAATCGATCAGAACAGTCATTAAAGCAGAGCATTATAGTGTTGCTATTTTTTCTGTGTTCAACACTCGCGCTTATAAGTTTAGTAGGAATGTCCGGATGGACAGACCAGTACCCGGTGGTTACCGCGGGGAGGTAAAATAAGCACAATTGATGTGTACGATATAGTTGCAGCGACTGTGCATCACCAGTTTGATGCCTTTCAGTGCCTACCCTATTCATACAGCACCCAACCAGATATGCAGAATTAATTTTGCTTTATAGATTAATAAATTAATAAATAAGGTTATAAAATTAAAAAAACCGTTATATGAAAGGTACCGTTAAAAGACTTTTCCCGTAAATTTGGTTTTAATAAAATAAAAGCTAATACTTCCAAAAATATCTCAAAAATTTTCATCAAAATCGTTGGAGCCGTTTTCGACGAAAATAACCTTTTCCTTAATGATTATATGGCAGGTGCCGTTATTTTTAGGCCAAACATAAAATTTCAAATTTCCCTCTGAGTAATGTCAAAAGAACCACACAAACCAAATTTAAAGCCGTTTAGGTTATACATACAGACGGGCAGACATACTGACAGACAGACAAACATTTTTTTTAACTAACTTTTTTCTCTTCTCTATAATCATAAGGTCATGTTTGATTGTTATCTTAATTTTTTTATATTCACGAATCCTAAACTTGACTTATAGTACCTACGATTGGCAGTAAAAACGGATATGGTCTATTGTAGGTAATCCTTCTCTCACTTTCTAAAAAAAGACGTTCTTTCCGTTTCTATAGAAAACTCCATCAGATGTAACACTTAACTCTAATAAATACTAAGCTTTCTTAATAACTTCAGATTCTTCGAAAGGATTTGGGATGAAGGTCAGTGTAAGTAACTGTAAGCTTTTACATCTCCTCTAGACGACACCAAAGATTCTTTGAAAAAGTAGACTAATCCTACAACCTTTAATTTTGAATAAAATATATGTATTATTCAATCCCATACAAGCTATCGAAATGGATATTCATCAAACGTTGTTTTAGATTAAAACAGACTTTTTGTGTAAATTTAAGTGCTTCAGTTCTCTTTTTGAATTTTTTAATGGTCCACTCCAAGGCAGCCAGCTAGGTCCAATTCTTTTTATTTGTATGGTGACTTAACAATTCATAAATGGCTATTAATTTATGTGTCTATTTAAATGATTCCGATATTGCATCAAATTTATGTAACTTAAACCGACGTATATGTAACCAATTAATTCTTTCTTTAACAGTTTTCTGTTTCGACATCACAATCGTCAGTTAAAAAAGACGAACACTTTGGCAGCTACATTCAATAAGGATACATACAAAATAAATTATATCTTCTCCAGTCACATTTTTCAATATTTCAATGGTGTCCTCCAAGGAAGCCACCTGGGTCCGCTGCTTTTTATTTTTATAAAATTGATATGATTCACAATCTCTTAATTTATAATTTTCATGATAACGCTGAAAAAAAATTATTTCCAGACAACTATCTGGTAAAACAGATCACCTCCTTTTTTTACAGCTGTGAATGTTTTCCATCATTCTTTTACACACGATGAGCAAAGACCTCACCCACCTCCACAATTCTTTTATAACAGTTTTTAACGCGAGGTTTTGATAGCCTTCAAAAGCTTCTCCGAAACGTATGAAAAACCGCCTAAGTCGGTTGTGACTGATCTGCACAATTTCTAAACATATCTTTCTAAATAATCACCAATCCTCCCACCACCGTCCCTTTAATCTTGATAAGAATAATTTTTTTTTATTTACTCTACCATGACTTACAACCGTCAAATTAATTCCAAAGAAAATCAAGAAAAGCCTTCGCATAAATAAACAAGTTGTTAACACTGTGCCAGCCCCAAGATTGCCACTCACTCACATGCTGAAGGTCTGAAAGACTTATGTTCAGAATGTTCCAGTGATGAATCACTCTCGCCTCATTGCCATTCAACAGTCGTTCACTCCTATATGCCCAGGTAAAATGTAACCACAAGAATTTGAAGTCTTAAATTTATTCAGTATTGCTCCTGACGCGTGTTGTTTCTTTTTTTCTCCAAAAAAAGTCGAATCTGTAGCTACTGTATGATGTTTGCCCCCAAATTCGAAGGAAAATTTTGTAAAATAGTATAAGACTTATCAGGGGCAAACACTCACGTTCCATATACTAGCATGGAACTGTCAAATAAGTGTCAATTGACGTACGCGCAACAGCCGCACGTGCATTATGCAAAACATTTGGGGTTCCCTTTGTCTAGGACTGTTTTTCCCGCCTGTCCAATACAGCTTGGAGCGGGTGAATTATATATGCATTTGAACGTACATATCGACGAAATAAATTCTAGACACACGACCCGAGCGATATTCCTTAAAACGGATACATGTCGTCGCCTTTATGCCGTCTAATTGGCCGACACGATGACTATGTGCGGCTCTGCCGCATCTGGACTCGGATGGAAGGTATCGCAGCATGAATTATTTAAATTTTAACACCAACTGGGGACAGATTTTTTTGTCGGTTGTTCTTTTTTTTTTGTGGTTCCTCCTACTCATCGACACGGCCTTCGCCGTCAGTGAGAGCTTTTTAAATTAATTTAATTTTGTCGACAGACGGGGGACCCCAAATGTACACTGCGCTTCATTATTTCCCAATTAGGGTGCCAAATGATAAACCGTAGGCAGGCCGTGCCTCATCCACTCTTTATACCGGCAACCTCTGGCAAGTTATGAAGCCCTCATGGACTCACGGAGTCTGTGAATCTGACTGTGAATGATACTGACATCAAGCAGATTAAGAAAGTTTTGGGGTGGAAAACGGAAAAAAACTCATTTTTTTCTTCGTATTATATTCCCAGATTTAACTTTTGATTAGCAACAGGAAATGGGCGCGTGGGTTTGCCGACCCGGGGTATGCACATCAAGTGAATAAAGTTATAAGTCGCTGTCAGGAATCGCAAGTTTAATTTGAATTATATTACGTGTACATTTTCTCTTCCTTTTTTGGACTTCCTCCTGGGACGAGTTTCCTGAGAAGGAATTACGAAAAAAGGTGGAAAAATGCAGTACTCATCTGGGATTTAACTAGCGATTTGAATGAGGGTAAGGGTGAGTTGTGGATTCATAAAAAAAGATGGTTTAGAAACCTATATAGTGTGTTCAGAGATTCTGTCACATTATGCAAACGTAATGTCCAATTTTTATTCAAATTTGGAATGTGAGGTCTGTGAAGGAAACACAAAATTCATTTTGGAATAATTTTATTTAGTGAATTTCATTTATCTACTGCAACGTGTTTCCGCTCTAGCTGACCAAAGTAATTCAGTAGTTGAACTTAAATTCTTCAGGCTTGGTATTGCTTTTTTAACTATGTATATTTCAACCAGGATTTTGATGTGATAAATGGTCCTAATGAAAAGGTCATTCTGTGATGCTGCGTTTTAAATATTTGATTTTAAATTTGAATTTTGAAACAACCCGTAGTTTGATATTTTGGTTTCATATTGAAGAAGGGTACTATGTGGGTTCGTTATTTTCCATCCGCCTTTTCTCGGATTTTAGTATGATCAACAATGGAATGTCATATAGGACAGTAAATAGAAATTATAATTTATTAAAAAAAAAAAAAAATTGATGAAGTTATAGCCAGTTTTACACACATATTTCAAGCAAAACCCGTCCAGCGATCCTCGGATACAAAAGTCGTATTTTAGTTTTTTTTTAACATATATGACACATATAAACACATTTAATCTTTTATTTAAGATTTATTTTTAAATAAGGCCTTAACTTAAGAAATGAAATAATCGGTTACAATACCTGCGCCCTACCTGTTTTAGAGTAAAAGTACACAACAACGCAATGTATGGCGCGGATGTAAAAAAATAAATAAATTGATATACAATTGCTTGATGCGGTAAACAAAAATTTTGTTTGGTCAATTTAGAAGGTTTAAGTTAGTTTATTGTAAAAAAATATGTCCTATATGTTTCTCGAGTAAATATGCAATTAATTAAAAAAAGATATACTCAAATTCGTGCTTTTGTTCTCGCGTGATGCGCACACAGGCCGAAACCACTTCAATTTTATTATTATTATAATGCTAATACGTGCGACCCACTCGTGCAATTTTGTTTTGTGAAAACAAAGCAATTTTTCCATCGTTTTGATATACCTTTTCTGGTCTATATTTATTAGTGAAAGAGGACTCAGATCAACGAGGTATTTATAAATAAAAAAGAGCTATGAAAATTGGTAGCTTCGTAATATTTGAGTTCAAGGCTGTGTAAAAATAGTGCAGGTAAGGTGAAGTGAATCCTTTTTTCAACTTTTTTCCATTAAATAGTTTAAACGTTATCTTGGAAAACACACGGCTTCAAATAATATTGACTCAATGAAATGAAAAATATTCGCAGTATTGAGACCTTTTAATTTCAACTCATAAAAGAAAAAAACAAATGAATTTATTTATTGTTGAACGGAATTGCTGTTGTTCTACGCTTAGATAGAATGGTTCATTCTGCCGGGTAGCGGAATTCTCTTCGTTAACAAGCGAATGGGTTTATATCAGGGTGAAGCGATGATTCTGGAGAATATACAATAATGATTTGTATGAAAATTTTACAAGAAACAGATATTGTGGAAAAAATAAAGCTCAGTAAACTCCGGTGGGCTGGGCACATAGCTCCCATGAGCGAAGAGGAACCAGCTCGGAAAATCTTTTTCAATTATTTTTATGGTAAAAGAAAACGTAGATTACGTTCGAAGGATTGCGTAGAACGGGACGCACGAAGCCTTGGGATGCGCAACTGGAAAGCGTCGGCGAGAAGTGTGGGTTGTATGGAGGAACTTGCGCTGATGATAATGATAGTATGTAGGACAAGAAAGTCCACCAACGACCAAATATTCACATTACGGCATATCTTGGACAAAATCTAGAAACTTCGAATCGATATCATATAACAGTATAATAATTATATAAACGAGTTTTACGCAGTTTTGGCATTCCTGCTGAAATCGTCAGTTTGTGCAAAATAACGATGAAAAACGCACGCTGTGCGTTCAAGGTCTGTTAAGATCAGGCGAAGGATAACTCTTGCCAATCGCTGCTTCTTCGAGCTAAGAAGGCACATTATTACCAAATCCCTTTCTTGGACATCATCCCAGTCCTGCTGTATCCGGCTGACTCCACGTGATATCTGTATCGCCAACAAAATCTTAGATATAAATTTCAGACCATTTTCTTTTTTCTTCGCTTGCAGTTTATGTCTAGACATTTCATTAAACCATGAGAAATTAGCTATTAAGCGCTTGATCACTTGAAATCCAATAACTAAAGATTCCAATAATGTTATTTCCTCCTAACGCAGCAACATTTTAGGAAAACATTCCAGAAAAACCTTAAAACAAGGCATGCCCTTTTCATTATGTTTTATTTTAGGAAACTTGTCAAGTACCTACTCAACCACGAATTCCTCCTCATCCAGCTTATAAACTACATGATAGCTTATTAAGCAAAAAGCTTTTGAAAAGTTTTGTAAATTCCCAGCACGTTCGATAAAAAGATGAACAACATTTAACCGATTTTCCAACGAAATGCCTTCCATTAATCAGCAGAAGAGAAAAGGTAAAAAGTCACCGTAAAAATAAATTCAGATCCTGATGTGATCGCATGTAATGGTTCAAGTTTCACATAGGAATTTTTTTTTATATAAAATAATACTAAAATTGTAAGGTTTATATAGGAAGAAGATAGATGTACATATATGAAACACTTTTTTCCAAATCCAATTTAAAGATTGTTAAAAGCAATTAAAGATAAAGCCAGTTAATATCTCTTCTCTCCAAAGAAAAGATATTTAAATTTTTCGACGTAGAATAGAATACATGACCCTGACATAGTGACGCAGGTTAAAATGATGCGTATTACATAAGTCATGAGTTGAGCTGTACTTCTATAATTCAGGACGTTAAGCAACAACAACCTGATATACAAGATGTAATCCTTCTATCCATTCACAGTTATTGTATTTATGCGTGTTCTTTCAGCGGGCAAATTAAAGAGTTTTTGAAAAAAAGTTGTTTTTTTTAAAACTTGTGTTTCGAAAATTAAATGATTGAAGGGTCAGAAGTCAGAACTCTAGAAAGTATTGATATTTAATGTAATTTTTTTTTGAGTGAAAAGTGAGTTAATACTTGAAGGTATTTAAAGGTTAGTACACTGATGGATAAAATTAGAGGGACGTTTTCAAAACTTTTGTGTTTGGCAGTTTATATAAACCGATTTAAACAATAACGATTTATTTAAATATAAAAACTGTCACTTTATTTTAATTCTATTGGTTTCAAGAGCTGTTCGTTTTCAAAAATGCTTCTGACTTACAATTTAAATTAACAACCATTAAATTTTAGCAGATGAAATGATGTCTATGTATTCTAATTGGATGCTACTTTAACTAGGAGGTTTGGTCTTAATTTATATGTTGGTCCTTCAAGCTGGATAGAGTGCATTTTCATTAAGTTGGAATATGAATACTCCTAGATATGATAGTTGGAGGCCTAAAACTGGCGTTTATCATAATATTTAGAGTTAAGAAGACTGCTTTGGGAAGTTGGTTGGTGTGTTGGTCTAAAAAATATTGACCGACATTTTATATCTTTTAACTAAATAAGGAGTGATTGCTTGAGTTAATACAGCATGTTTTCAATTTTTACCCACGTATTATTACTTTTGTACCCCAGTGTTGTGCACTACATTACCACAACTCATTATACTTATTCGATATCAAAATAAGGTTAGTTTATGGAGCCGCAAAATAGCATTCTATTACCCCCCAATACATTCAGTTCATCTGTATTATCTATTGATCTAATTAACGTTGGGAAAAACACAACACCAACTTTGTACATCAAGAAACACAGAATCATGCATCACCAGTGGATGCAACAATCTAAAATAATTGCATCAATTGAAATTTAATTTTGTTAGAAAATTCATTATCCCTTCGGGCAATTGTCTTTTAATTGATTGAGTGAAAGAATTACGAGTATGTATATGTATTATTTAAACTAACGGTATTTTTAGACAGCTATGCTTCAATCAAATAATTAGACCTTAAACATGAACAAAAAAAAAAAAAACGTTAATGATGGCAACCGGCAGATAAATACTGGTAGATAAAATGGAATATTGAAGGAGTGTAAAGTATTGTTTCGGAGGTTTATTGCAAGTATTTTGTGCAAAAGTTGTAAATAATTCGAATAGACATGACATTTTACAGGGTTGTAGTACTGTACTGCTCGAAAGGTTCAGAAAACGCTGCAATCAGGGTTGGAATATCCAATTTTAGCTGTTCAGAAAATTGAAAATAACTTCCGAACGGTACACAGTAAGAATTCAAAAAAATAGTTGAACGACGTAGAATTTAATAGTTTACAGTTTTGTGTACAATTATTTTTTTAATGTATTGCCGTTAAGTTGGTAAAATTTTATCTAAATGTTAAGAGCAAGTACATTTTTGGAGTTTAGCTGTAAGAATAGAACAGTTAGAAAAACTTATTTAAAAAACAGTATTTTTTAACATTATGCGAGATAAATGTCATTTAAACCATTTTGCAGGCTTCTGCGCTATACCGTTTACGTTTAAAAATCCATAATAAAAAAGTCAAAAAATTAATATCAATATTTTAATAGTTCAAACTATTATTATTCTTAGTATAATACTATAATAGTACAACTGGGACCTCTACATAACGTCATATAAGCATGTGAAAGCTTGAGTGAAAAAAAAGATATTTTCTGACACTCGACCAATCCGCTCATGGAGACGTAATTATATTTTCGCGGAGATTTTTGAGGCAAGGATCAGATAGCTTGACGTAATATCTATCTGACAATGCAAAATATATTCAGCTAGAGCCTTTAAATGACGAAATATAGGCGTGTAAAGGCTTGAGTGAAAAATGTATTTTCTGACACGCGACTTTTCAATCCGCTCCTATAGGTTATTTTTTCGAGACATCTGTGTCGTATGGACCGATCGGGTAGTTGAATTCAATACCTATCTGACAGTATAAGAATCACTCACGTAGCTCTAAGTAACGAGATAAGGGCGCGGTAATTCGCATGAATTATTACTTAAGATGATGCACAGTGCAACAACCGGTTTTCTATACTGAAAGTAATCCTTAAAAGGATAAATCCTTAATAAGGGTACCTACACATTGACTTTTTTGAAATATATCAGTTGATCTCTTAATGGCATATATTTTATATTTTAACCATAAATTCTCAGATAATTTCGCATACGAAGCTAGTTTCTAAACTTTTTATATCCAAAATTGTAGCCGTTTTAAGAAACTCAAAAATTAAAAAAAAAACACAATCAAACTAAAGTACCGTTATTTTTTTTTTGTTCAACACATAGAGGTGGGGATTTTTCTGAAAACTTGTGCCGAAGTATATGGAACAAAAAAGTCTATTAGAATTATTTACAATTTTATATGGAGCCCTATTTATGTTTTCTGAAGCAGTTGTGGTTAATGTCCTGAAGGAGTGTGAAATGCATTTAGTAGGAGAAATTATTTTATTTAGATTTTTTTGTTATAAAACCATATTAAAACAATCCATTTTAAAATAAGTTTTTTCTCAGACATAAACAGAAGGTACAAATGGCGCCCAACGTGTGACCTTCAAAGAATTGTTATTTGATGCAAGTAAGAAGAAAATTGAAATAAATGCATTTTACAACTTTGAAAACATTTAATTGAGTAGTTCAATATGAATCAAATATGATTCTCAACCATAGTAATGCAATTTTTGATTGGTATCGTAATGGTATTTCTAATCAGAACTAAAAAAGGACAAAATCATTTCCAGGAAATTAGAGCAATCTCTCTTTGTTTTCCATTAAACCAGATTTGTACAACCTCCTTAAGTTTCAGTATAGCATTTTCCAAACAACAAATCCGTCCAAGGATATCATTCATCTGGAAATCTTTAATCTCCTGACTTATTAAAAAGTCGTTTCGTATACTAAAAACATGTCAAATGCCTGTTAAACTTTCATGATTACCACCAATTAAAATGACATCTTTTCTCCTCTCCTCTCAATCATGAACCAAACGCAGGATAAATGATCCATCCAAATGACTATCATCGGCATAATGCTACTGCCGATCGATATATCAAAAAATAAGCTTCTTGACTCTGGCCATTTGACACTGTAAAGTAATAAAAAAAGAAAAAAAAAATGAAAGAAACAAGGGAATATTGGAAAATGGGAAGATGAAAAAAATCCGCTGCCTAGTTGCAATGTCAAGTCAATAATTCCATTCAATGATGCCGGTTCTAATGGTGCAAACGGTAATGTGTGTGGATATTGGGATTAGGATCACTTAGCAGCATTTTCCAATGCTTACACGTTCTCGACTCGACAGATCCCAGAACTCCGAGCCGAGGTGCAATGAAGGAAAAGACACATGTGGACCAGAGTATCACACCTAGCAAATGAAAATTTATGGGGACGTAAAACAAAATAAAAAACATAAAAGAAAAAAAAATTCCCGGATATCGAAGCAAAAAAACAACCTCCCTGCGGTGTGGGAGGCTATAGAAGCTGGAGCAATGAAAAAGCCTTATAAGTTTCCAAACATATATTTGGATACGTGTTATGTGCGAGAAGGCTTTATAGAGTGAGACGAGTGGATTTATAGCCGTCAGAGTGTGTTCCTGGCATTCGGTTTTGTTATAACGGGCAGGGCAGCAATTAAATCCATGTAGTCTTATGGGATTCGAATAGGTTTCATTTTTTATGGCCACAGATACTTTGTAGTAATTTGTAAATCCATTAGGGGTTTTTGAAACAAAGAATAATTGTTGTCAGAATGATGAATGTGGTTTTTTATGAAGACAGCACGTTTTGAGGATTTTGGAATTTCGAATTATGTGTGAAATTATTGAATTGAATTTTATGGCTACATACGACGTCGTTCGTGCGTCGGATTGCGTCGCTTGGAATGAATAAGCAATGAGATTTACATTTGCGTGTGAAATATAAATTACAAGCACAAAAGGATTATTAGGATGGGATGGATAACATTGTAGAATAAGCCACTTTAGGGAAGGCTGCCAAAGGGAAACTTCAATGTTTATCATAGGGTGTCTATATATATTTAATGATTATTCACACTTTATTCTTTTTCCTTAAGTCATTTCGTAAAGATGATAAGGACGATTCCTGTGGATAAATAGCTTTTATTAGTTCAAAGAACTAAGACAACGAAACGCCTCTTTTTAAAGGTCCAGTTCTGATGTTCTGACGGATGAAGTTATCCAGATCGGTTTCAACAAAACGACACCTCCCATAGGTCCGTTTTTTTCTTCGGTTTTCTCGAAAACTGCTGATCCGATTATTATCAAAATTGTTATTCAAGAAGATGCAGGTAGCCTAAGTAATTTCGCATTAATTTTTTTCCGATTTTTTTTTTGTATTTTTAATAATTTGTGTCATTAGAGCTCACTTCGTTCACGCTAGAAAGCTCGAAGATAAAGGACGGGCTACCTTAGCAGAATTAATTTTCCTGGCACTGTTGGTCACAATGGCCTCTTTTAGGGTAGATTAGCAGACTTGCTGAAATTGTTGTTTCGCTTCATTAACGCCTTCTGCTAACCACGATGTTCAGCCATTTGGTGAACTTTCAGCTTCTTTCATTCTTTTTACTTGCGTTCAAGGCAAATCGAGGATTCATGAATATAAAAAAAAAAAATTGAGATAACAATCAAACATGACATTACGATCAAAGAGAAGCCTATAAAATTATTGACAAAAATGTCTGTCTGTCTGTCTGTACGCATAACTATTTGCAACCTAAGCGATTTAAGTGATTTAGTTCAAATATGGTATTTTGGCATTCCTCAGAGGAAATCTTGGAGTTTTAATATTTGGGACAAAGATAACTGTACCTGCCATAACGGTTAAGGAAATGTTTTTTTTTCTCGAAAACGGGTCCAACGATTTTGATGAAAATTTTCGAGAGTATTTTTTTTGGTATTAGCTAACCGGAAAAGTCTGTTAACGGTACCTTTCATATAATTGTTTTTCTTTTTTTAATTTTCGACTTTCTCGACTTTCTCCGTTAATGCTCATTGAATTTCAATAAAATGTTATATTTGAAAAGATCTAGGTAGCGAAACTAATTCTGCATAGCAAAATGTTTGAAAACTTTTTTTTATTTATAATACATTTGATTTTTTTTAATTTTCAATATTTTTAAAACTAATCAATAGATTTTATTTGATTTTTTCTAAAAAGACCGTTAAGTGTTATGTTCTTGACACTTTTAATAAGTAAGAACGTGTTATTTTCCTTCGTAAATGTAAAATGGTGGAAAACTAATAAAAAGCAAAAATGTTATTTGTTTTTTCGAAGATCTTGTCTTTGAATCTGATTAAGCATATAAGAGCAAGTACGAGCGACCCAGTCATGCCAATTTTGTCCATTGCATGATCCTTTGATTTAATTTGTTAAAATTAATTAATTTTGTTTGAATACTTTTTATACCGAACAAAATTATGTATATTTCCTGTAGGCGAAATCTGAATAATTTTATTTAACGAGTTTTGATTGACATAAAAAATTAAAAAAGGTTTTTTCAATGTTCACTGCCTCAGTGCGCACTAGGAAATGACAGTACTTTGCAACTAACTGTCAAAAAACTGCATAGCTGCGATATTTTAAATTTTTTGACATTTCTTTCATATAAATTGATTTTCTTTAAGCAGTTGCAAATAATCCGAAGTCGGTAAAATTACCAACACAATCAATATTTTGTCTATAAACACATGAATAACTTAACAACTACACCAGTGCGCTCCAGTGAACAAATCAAACAAACATGACCGCCGAAAATACAGAATAAACCTCTTAGAGCTCTTGTGGCAGAGGATGAACTGAAGGGTCCGAGATGAATGCCCATCAACGAAATCTAATCCATACAAAGATGAAGCTGCGGTTAAAAGCTTATTGTCATACTTTTTGAACACTCTCCAAGCTGTTAGCCACAAGGAACATTTGACATATGTATAAGTTCGAAGTACGATTAGTCATCACTTTCTTTTGTAAAACGTCAGAATCTTTTGGTTGGTTGGACGGGACAAAGAAAAAGCACATCACGATGCGGATTAAAAGAATCAGAGCTCCTAATAAAGTTCATTAAGAATATTACGTTTTGTTGTTAATTGTTTATTATTTTGAGGTGTCTTCTCTTCTCTCCACAGATTCGTAAAAATATCAAGAAGCTTTTTGGTTATTGCAGTTCCAGAATTTTACAAGAATTTTTTATCAACTAACTTTCTGTTCTGTGGAGGCATTTTCGTGTGCAGATTCAGACTTAGGTACATGCGTGTGAAGCAGAAGTTTTAGGAACAGAAATTTGAAAACATTTAACGACAAAGATTGCCGTCTTTTAAGTAACATTTTTGTATGTAAGAAATTTAGTTCTTTTGTTAAATTGAAATGAATTTAATTAATTCTATCTTTAAGAAATAAACGATTTTCTAATCAAAAATATAAGACAAACGAACATTGTGTTAAAAAAAGTATCCTAACTCTTCATCAATTCCACTTTTTGGTCCTTAAAATATTAAATTTGTTTACTGTTTCCATTCCAATGCGGATATTTTTTGACGGGGTCCTTGAAAAACTCTTTTCAAAGAAAAGTTCGTTACAACGCTACTGGGAATCATTAGAAAAAAATGGTCCGCATAAATGGTCGACATAACAAGGGTCACCCCCATGACTTTAATATAAGAAAGTTTTTTTTATCAATATTTTGTTATATCTTTTTATTAAAATAAAAAAACAACACCAAAAGAAATGTCATTTACAGAAAAACCACACAAAAAGTGTGAGGAGACTTTTTTGATTTAACTTTCCTTCTCCGAATTAGCAAGGTCGTCGTTTTTGCCTGAGATTTTATTATTTTTAGTATTTTTGTTGTTGCCTTCCGTCAGCAATCACGAAGTTCTACAGGATAAAATGCTGAGCAGCAGGAATTCAGCGCGAACGAACAACAAGATAAACCGTTTATCCAATTAATTTTGGGTTTTTGTATCTACATATACCATATCCCGATCCTGACTATACCAATAGAGAAGCTAGCCCAGCGTTAGGATTCTCCCTTTTCTCAGAGACCTAAAGGGCTATTGTCACCCCCAGCACACTAGCTCTATGTTGAATCTTTTATGAGTGACAATGTCAAAATTATACGAAAAAGTTTGCAAGAGTTTTGGCTGGTCCTGCAAATCTCATCGACCTAAATATTCAGGGTTACTTTTTTTATTCTTTTTGTTTTTTATGGAAAAACAAATGACAAAAATAGGGGAAAACTTATATCAGTGGAGTACTTGGGGATGGGAGGTTGACATACTGCATTATATGAGTGAACAATATACTAATTTAAGCTTTAGTCTTCATTTTTAGTGCAAAGCTGTAAAAAGAAAATCAAAACTCTTGAAAACATATGCCACGGGGCACTGCAGTTGGTGTATTAACAGGATTAAATTGGAAGTGTTTCTTGGATCCGATATGTGGTGCCGTTGTCTGGATTTCGAAAATGTTTGGTATAGGTACCTCAACAACGCTGGGTGGGTGAGCTAGTGGCAAATAAAAACTAATAGTGTAATCCTTTTCGGCTGTCATCCTAAGCCGAGTGGCAAAATAGCTCTGACACCTTATATTAGTGACTTTTTCAAACCTCTGAAAAAAATAACATTAAATTCACAACACGAACAATGATATCAAAAATGCCATCTCAACATAACCCAAGGACGTGCTCCTATTTCTATTGGCAATATTACAAACCAACCATCACTGTCCTCAGCCGATGTTGCTTAGTAAAACTTTCAATCAGTAACATATGGTCCTTCGTCCTTCGGAATATCAAAGCAGTTTTTTTCGCTCTGATTTTCTATTCCATTCATACAGTCTTGTTGTTGTTGTTCTTCTCATCAACCAACCCAGATTAGAATTGGACAGTTGACACCCCACCCAAGCCGAATGACACATATTGATGAGGATACTTAAGGCAAAAGCTTATGCCCAAACAAATAATAATGGCCCTCAACACATAAACAATCAACACCCAATTAGTGGTTGGTGATTCGGAGTGTTAGCACTTCTTCTTTTGTTTGTGTTGGTAGAGGTTTTTAGGATCCAATTTGATTTGATTAGGTCGTAATCTAATTTGAATTACCTCCAAGGAAGACGCAAAAAAAAAAAAACACAAACGAGGGATTTATTAGTTGGAGCGTCTAGACAGGACACCATGTTTATGATGCTGTATCTAGACTTTTATCTTTATCTTGCGTTGATTAAAAATCAAATTGATGTCGAGAGGGGGGAAGGATGTTTGGAGCGTTTCATTAGCTACATAAATCAACAATGTTCTCAGAAACTCTAAAAGGGTTTTCACTCAGTAGATGATATTGCTATTTGTTCTAAATTTGAGAATCTGTTTTGGGTATTTCTTTTTTGGGTGTGGATTTACCTTTAAAAAAGACTCCAAGAGCAAACGAACTTCAAGCCTTTTACTTTCGCCTCACGAACAGTTTCATTTTAACCAACTCTGAGTCCGAAGCCGTCACCATTATTTACAACAACATCATCAATGCGGCAATTTCCAAGATATCCAATATGCAATCAAAGTCATCAGGTTTTCACCCTTCGAGAATACAAATTAGCTTATAGAAGGATATCGTGTGGCTCAATCGAAACGACACGAAACCATGGAAGACAAAAGAAAGAACACGCAAGAGACACACATAGGAGACGATATGAAGGTATAAGACTGCATGATTTAGGACACGATGGAAATAGCCAACGTGGTGGACATAACGAAGGCATTGGGATTGGGCTAGCGAGAAACTGATACGTGTAACCTTGACAAACGGACATCATGTTTTCATGTATGCAGTGCTATGCGATAAAAGTGAGTGAGAAGGACGTTCTTATAAATAAATAAATTTAGCAAATTGTGTAGTGGAAGGGGGGGTAAAAAAACCAAATGAAAGTTACTTTTGTGCCAAGACAGGCAGTCACGTTATTTGCGGCTAAATGAGGTGGGAAAACCAGAGAGGAAACACGTGGTGTTTGCCTTTGTTTTCATCCATAGGGATGGAATAAGGCAATATATGGTTTTATTGATTTTTATCGAAAAATAAATTGAAGATTTGGAATCTTTTTTCCACCAAGGTTGTTATGGACACCACGTTCTTGGTGGTATTATGTGATGGCAAAATGAAAAAAAATATAATTTGACAGTCTAAAATCCAAAGAATTCCTATGTAATTTGTCCCATAAGAGTAAAAATTACTTTTTTCCCGGATGTCCGGCATAAACTGCAGGTATTAAGTAAAATGAGTTTCAGTTAAGGAAAACAAAATTTGTGTCTTTAAAGAGAATAATTTGACATTTATGCAATTAAAGTCTTTTTGCATGAGAAAAAAATTATTTTTCCAGACAAATTTGATTATCACGGACTTAAATTTGAAGATTATTGAAATTTATTGATGATGAATATAAAGGATTTAACGCAATAGTCAAATACAGAAAACTTCATAAAGGTCCGAAAAGATTTCCACGTAAAACGAATTATAATAAAATACGAAAAAAAACTGTTGTTAATTTTTTTAAGAAAAAAAAAACAACACAATTTTTGAGTGACCTTAAATATTACGAATTTTATTAGATACTTCTATAAAGTTTCGAATAGAATTCCTTGTTTTTTATATGATGTTTCAGAATTTCGTTGCCAACAAATAAATACAATTATTGTCATACTTAAGCACATGAATTTAATAAGCTAATTCTATTAAGCTTCTGATGGAATTTGCCTTAGAAAGGATTTCTATAAATTTAATGTTTATTTTAAGCAAGTATTTCTTGCAAACTTTGAGAATTTCATCACCAATAAACAAAAAATTATTGTAAAGTGAACCTATACAATACGAATTTCATAATTTACTTTTATAAAGCTTCTGATGAATTTCGCGGAAAATGAATTAATGTTCATTGTTTGTTTATTTTATTTAATTTTCTTGGCATTGCTTTTAGAATTTCACAATTCCAAAATACAAAACAACTGTTGAGTGGCTTAAAATAATACGAATTTCATTAATTACTTCTATAAAACTTCGGATGGATTCGACGTAGTACGAATTCTTGTAAATTTTTTGTTTATTTTTTAGTATTTCTTGGCAAACTTTTTAGAATTTAAATACCTAAAAACAAAAGCAATTGTTAAGTGAACTTAAACACCACGATTTTCATACAGTACTTCTATAAAGCTTCGAATGGAACTGGCCATAGAATGATTTTTTGCAAGTGCTATGTTTATTTTTATTATTTCTTCAAATTCAAATTCAATCATTGAGTGAACTTATGCAAGAGAAACTTCATAGCTTACTTCTATAAAGCGTCAAAAAGATTTCCCCGTAGAACAAATTTCTGTTAATGGAATGTTCAGTCTTAGTATTTTTGGGTCCTTCAAAATTGAATACCAAAAATATAAATTGCACGACTGGATCGCACGTACTTGCTCTTATGTGCGGTCACAGCTTGGAATAACATCTAAAAAATATTAAGGGAACTTCAAAGATTATATTCGATTTTTCTGACTTTTGATTTTTTTGAAAAAAGTACGTAAAATAGTTTTCAGCGGAAAAATTTAAACGCCATTTTATTTCTTTAAAAAATGTGAAGTGTGATTTTTTTTTTTCAAAATCGTTAGAGCCGTTTTTAAATAAAACGGTTTTTTAACAACTTTTTTTAAAAAAATGAAAAAAATAATTCAAGAATACAAACTTAAGCACAAAATTTAAAAAAAAAATCACTTACCCGTTTTCAAAATATTGATTTTTCAAAAAAAAAATTATTAAAAATACAAAAAAAAAGTTTTCAAAAAAAATGTATGCAAAATTACTCAGGCTGCCTACATCTTCTTGAATATCAATTTTGATTGCAATCGGATCACCAGTTTTCGAAAAAGTCGAAGAAAAAAAAGACCGGTCCTATGGGAGGTACCGTTTTTAGCCCACCATATTAAATTTTTTTTTTCACCAAAATATAATGCATACCTACAGTAGTACTTTGATTTTTTTTTATAAAAATTCTTGGAGCCGTTTTCGAGAAAAATAAGGTTTTACATAACGGTTATATGACAGGTACCGTTAATTTTTGAGCTAAAAAAAAATAAAAAAAAGTCCTCTGTAGAATGTCAAAAGAACCTTAAGTTCAAAATTTGAAGACGATTGGCCCAACCGTTTAGGCTGCATTTCAAAATACATCCGTACAGACAGACGGACAGAATTTTGCCAGTAACTCAAATATGTTCCTCTATCATCGTAATGTCATGTTTGATTGTTATCTCAAAATTTTTAATCTGCACGAATGCATAACTTGTATTATAGTACCTATAATCGCAAGTAAAAAAAAAGGTTGAGTAAATTTCAACACCTTTTAAAAGGCACAACCAAGACATCGAACATGGAGCCCTTAGACACAGAGATATATAATGGATAATATAATAAAGAGCACGGACAAAACAAGGTTAATTAGTTGGGATTACCGGATCAGGATCACCTTAAAAAAATTTGAGTTAGACAATGTCTGCAATGTATTTGTATTGCAGTAAAAATGCATCAGTTTTACATTGTGGTAGAATATATCATAATAAATGAGGACCCGAAAGCCTACAACAAGCACTTGACGTATGTGTGGACAAGTGGACATTCTAAAGAAAATTGGGTATTGGAGTAGACTAAGACCGAATTGATGGGCGGATCACTTTCTGATTTCTTAGTGTCTTTTCCGGGCAGATGACTTTCCAAGTGTGAAAAGTTTAAATATCTTGGATTTATCATTAATAGTGAAGCAAGTTGTGTTATTAACATAAATCATTGTAAGGGTAGGAAATTTTTTATCTTCCTTTACCAGAACACCAATTTTCCATTAAAAACTTTCAAAACGACAACCTACTTCGCACATATGTACAAATATTCCCACATAACTCTCCAATATTGTCGCATCCTTTTCAAAACCCGGCCAGGGCCAAATTTCACTCAACTAAGCGTGTCACAATTTTGTCAACACAAACACTAAACATCAAAAAAAGGAAAATCAATTAAATTTCATCACCATCACCATGACGACGCCACCGAGTGACGCAAGAGACACTCTACCCAACTCATATGGTTGCTGTTTCATGAGGGTAATTTCAAACTGTACACAAAAAAAATTATTGTGATGCTTCCATATTCGCATTTCCAGGCCAATCATCACCGTGCACCAAAAATTCCATATCAAGGACGAAATACCGACAATCCCTTTTTCGCCTCTGAAATCCGTATATTTAATTACCAACGACCTCATCCAGCTAGAGCTTGATTCTGCTATCAGAGGGTATCAGGCGAAGCAATTGATTGTTCTGGTTTTCGCTTCGGAAAAGGCAAACAGATTTTCAAAATTGGGGTTTGTGATTGACACCTGCGGGTTAGCCTATATATTTATATGACGTGACCTTGTCGAATGGAATCAAGATTCTTTCCGTCAAGGATTAAGATATAATTTTTTTTTTTGGGAAAATTAATTAACATTTACAAATTTTTTTCGTGTTAATTGATTTGGCTAATTTTAGGTCCTGCGGGATAAGTCCTACAAAGATTCTTTGGGAATTAATCTTTTTATCAAAGTCCTGTCCGTAATCAACGCAATGAAAACATTCACCTGGACACCGAATTAACGTTTGAAAAAGGACCTCTTCGTTGGGGTTGTTTGGGGACAACACTTGACCCTTTTTGAATCTCTTCACCAAAAGCACAGCAGCGACACGTTAATTTATTCAGAATAAATCTCAGAACAAAAGGATAAAACACACAAATTTTAAGGTTATACTCCAATGCTTTGGACAAGAAAATCTAATATTTACACAAAATAAAGGAAGTTTAGTAATTTCTATCTTTGAAAAAAGGATAAAGATACTTTTTTGGGCTGCTGTGGCGTTCTACATAACATAAACATTTGTTGAACCCTCTTTTTTCTTGGGTCCATAGAGACCTCTGATTTTGTTTCTTTCTTTATGCCTGAACCTACCATCCACCTATGTCCTTGAAGATTCCCTTTTTGAAAATCTGGCAAACAGAAAAAATATTACACAAGATGAATCTTATTTTTTAAAGAAAATTAATTTTAAGCGGTAATTTGTGGAAACTTTTTTATGTCCCTATCAAACAAAAAGGATACAACTTTAAAAAGTGAAGTAAGGACACTATGCATGGGCTTGGATGCCAAAGTCTTGGATTGAATAAGTTTTATTAAAAGTGCGAGAGCCTTTTTCCTCGAATAGCTTTTTTATAGTTTTGTTGACATGAATTGAGTGATTTCAAGGAAGTAGTTGGAAGAGAATTATTTTAGCACTCTTTCTCCCTTAAAAGAAAGTGTCCTTTCAAAAATAAGGGTGAAAGTATAATTCAGAAGAAGGATCTATTAAAATAAGTCTGTTGTAAGAAAATGTTTGTAGAAAGGTTTACTCACAAAACAGTTTAAGAAGAGAGAAACTACAAAAACAAAATTCCAAAAAGTTTGTTAAGGATCATCAAAATAAGTACTTTGGGAAAGGATGTAATAAAACCGCAGGATTTTTAAAGTGATATCAATAACATTAAAGAATGGAATTGTAAGTTGAAAATAGTGCACTTAAGTTTGACACCAGATAAGCATCATTACAAATCGTGGAAATTTATTTCCAAAATTCGCGCTCTGTTCGCCAAATTTATAGAGCAATTCATCAATTTTACGGTGCGCATAATCGTCTATCTGAGCAGTTAATGCGAAATACTATGGATCAGTTCATGACCACATTTACTTTTTTGGATAATATTCATCCAAATCGAGCCCGTAACGTGCGTACAGATGAATCCATCGCCGCTGTAGACGTGAGTGTGACAGAAGACCCGAATTTATCGATCCGACGCCGTTGTCAGCAACCGGTCTCTGCCCGTCGACTACTTAGGAAATTATAAGGAAGGATCTTGGCTTACATCCATATAAGATGCAACTGGTGCAAGAATTAAAGTCAGCGGACCATCAATTACGTCGTGTGAACTAGATGTTGAACCAGATTTGTATAGTCAAATTATCTTTAGCGATGAAGCTCATTTCTGGCCTAACGCGGGCATGAATTTTTGAAAAAAAAAAACACTTAACAGTTTTAAGTAAGACTGGAGTAAGCAATCACACGTCTTGTTAAATAAAGGATTTATGAACAAGAAGAAGAGCGGATCAAAACTAAAAAAAAAAAACTTTATATGAAAGGTACCGTTAATAGACTTTTCCCGTAAATTTGGTTCTGATCAAATGATAGCCAATACCAACAAAAAAATTCTCAAAAATTTTCATCAAAGTCGTTATAACCGTTTTCGACAAAAATAAGCTTTTCCTAAACGCTCAGGTACCGTTATTTTAAGGCCTTCCCTTCTGGGGAATGCCAAAAGAATCACACACACCAAATTTGAAGATAATCGCTTAGTTAAGCCGTTTAGGCTGCAGTTCGTTTTACATACTGACTGACAGACAGACAGAAAGACATTTTTTGCAATTAACTTATTTAAACTTCTCTATGTTCGTAATGTCACGTTTGATTGTTATCTCATTTTTTTTATATTCATCACGAATCCTAAACTTACATTAGCCCTCCTTAAAAGCAGTCGCGGAGGCCATATGCCAGAAATTATTTTTAAAAATTAAATGCCATTAAATTTCTGAACCAATAAAGCCAACATTATATTGAGATTTTTTTTTTTTTGTAAAGTTTTATGCTTCTAATTAATATTGCTGAATTTCAATCAAAGGACCACAAGGTTTTAAGGATATGGATATAAAAAGTTATAATAAAGACTTTTCTCAAAACATGTTAGTTTCATAATTTAAAAAGAACATTTTTTGAATAATCTAACTTAAAAGATATTTTCTGCTGTACTATGCCTAAGATGATTCGTCAATCACCTTAAAAACCCACATCAGGTGTAGGCTTTATCGAGGTTTTGAAGCTTTTATTATAAAATTGATTTCTTCTTATTTAAAAACCGAAACTACAATATTTTGTTCACATTTACTGTCTAAAATCCACTTTTAGCTACATTTAGGATCCCCCAAGGCAGCCACGTAAGAGCTCTTATTTTTTATCTTTACTATTTACACTATTAAAATGGTTATCCAATATTCCTTCATCTTACTACGCTGATTTGACTCTTCCCTCATTCAACTAGATCTCGATAGTTTCTCAGTCTGGTGCTTAAAAAACTAGAGCTAGAAACTGCCCAATGCCAATCAATCACTATTTCTCGTAAACGTGTTTACCTTCTCCTTAATCATTCCATATCTTAGCTAATTTAATTCGCTACTTTGTTAAATTACGGGACCAAAAGCACAATTTCTGGTACATATCGATAATATCAACTTTAAGGCCAACTTAGAACTCGGTTTAGCGGCACTTTTGTCCAAAGAATTCTCCCACCCCTAAGTCAAACGGTCCTTCTACATAATCTTTATACACATTCTTTAATTGAATACGTCTGTCAAGTATGGTACTAGCAGTTTCACATCTCGAGAATCGAGAGCATTAGACGAGATTTGGCCTTCGCGGTCTTTCCTGGAACGATCCATTTATCTTGCACCCTATCAACTTTTAAACCTGAATACCCTGAAAGAACGCAGAGAAATTGCATATTTATTCATTGATTTCTCATCGTCTCAGGTTCCGTCGACTGTGGTGAAACTCTTCATTCTTCTTCAGCCCAAGCCCAAATAACCTTAAATCTTAATCTTAAAAAAAGACTGTAAAGAACTAATTTGATATCGATTAAGCTTACAAGATTTTAAATGTTAAAGACTTTTTGTTGAGATTTATAAAAAACTTACCGTTATTTCTTTGAATGTATTCTGAAAATAAGATAAAAAAATAATTAGTCAGTATTTCAACATCTTCCCCTTTTAATATAAGGATCAACAATCATCACAGAGGGTGGTTGCTTCATTAATATTCAAAAAACAATACGAAACACATTCTGTTTGGCGACGCAATTAGAGTTAATAAGTAATTTATATCCATAAGTTGTGCAAAGGTGTAATTGTTACAGTGACTCACAAACTTTCGCTAAGTTGAATGTCACGTTTTCATCAGCACTTGGGAGCAGTGTGCAAGTAATGTAATAAGGCTTTTGATGCAAATAGATTGAGTAATAGGAATGAGATCATCCCCATAGTTTATGCACCTTCTTGCCGGCATATTGTTGCAATTTTGAGTTTTAAAACGCTTATCAGAAGAAATGTGCAACTGTATGGGTAGATTAAGGATTATTTCTTGCAAAACATAATTATTTGCTGTAGAAATATATTATATAGAAGAGTATTTTATACAATTGTTTTATTTATCTTAAGAAAATGAAAGAAAGTCGAATTAAAAGAAAGAAGTGGTAGTTTTTTTTTGTATTGGACAAGAACCTGTTATGGTTTTATTTCATGGGAAGCCTATCTTCACAGGAGTCAATCCTTCATGACCATTCCCCTAGGGCAGCTAAACTAGTCCATAGTCTGTTCAACAAAAAATGTCAGCACAGGGTAAATAAGACGTTTGCTTCTCAGTCTAGTTGCATGGGCTTGAATATATCTGTTTCAAGTAAAAGCTCTAATAGGGTTTGCGTACTTATCATTATAAATCATAGCAAATCGGAGAGCAATGTGCTAACCCTACGCACCTGCTCAATAGAATACAATACAATACTATTAATTTAAAAAAAAATATGAATTTACTTTTTATTAAAAAACATTAGCACTTTAAAGTTTTAAAACAATTTGAACCCATTTTAGTTCGTTACTAAATATATATATATGTTTTTTTAATAACAATACCACTTTACTCCTATTAAAAGACAATATGATCACGTAATACACTTGCAAAGTTCAAGAAAATACCATCTATCTACTAAAATATTAGAAGCCAACAAAATTTAACTATATTATAACGATACAGTACCAAGAAATACACAAATACGACAACACCTACACTATCACACTATTAAATTCGTTCTCAAAAGCTTCAAAACTGAAAGCACTATGATAAAACCAATGAAAAAGCTATAAAGTATTGTTTTCAATTGGCAAAGGTAACATACTATGTTGGCGGAATATGTATGTACTTTTTCAATTCACACAGTTAGGGTAGGTAGAAGTGAGTAAACGATCATTATTCATTATTCCATCAAGCATCAATTGGCTTTATATTTTTTCATTAGAAGTTTTCCCAAAATCAGTGTCTTGATAATATAGACTGGGGCCACTGTTTTGAAAAAGCTCGCCCAGAAACCTTGTACTGACAATTTTTACTAGCAATGACATTCCTACATAATATACATTACCCTTTTCTGAGGAGTGAGTTTTAGGAAAACGATTTAACGAAACGAAACATAGCCACCACGAAGCTCGCACTAATGGGCCTAAATTATTCCAAACTTTTGGATGACTTTTAGACCCTAGGTCAGGCCTAGCCCGTCTCTCATGAGACGCACTTGTGGTTCGACTACATGAAGTCGCTAGCCCACCATCCAGTAAGACAACAGTTCAGTAATCCTGTCAACCAAGGTGAAGACTCGGACACTCCCTGAATGCCCGCCTAGAAGCAAGGTTACTACCACGTTTCCTTACGGATATAGTGGTAGTTGCTTAACTAGACTTGGTATTGGAAGGCTCGTACTTCCGGCAACCCGGCCTTAGGCCAATTCTGCCGCCGGACCTATAGGGGAGGATGTTTTAGCAGACTCTTATTGCAGGCACATCCATACCGTGGGCCTATTCTTTCATCCTGCTGACAAGCATATTTTTGAGCCAACATTTCATAGGTAGCAGTCTATGTTGCAATTATCTTTTTATGTTAATTTTACCGTTTGGTTGTTGACCTTTAGGCTATAAGGATTTCATTGCGACTTAATACAAATTCGGGATTAAGGAGAAAGGAACAAACACAAAAGTGCTGCGGGAAGAATTTCGCCAAAACATCAATAGATGCCTTTGAGTTTGAGCCGTTAACTCGTCCTGTTGGGACCAAATGTATTCAAAGTAAAATATTAATCAAGCCTTGGAAAATGCCTTCAACGTGCTGAGCATGTTGTATGCTGAAAGTGAGGGCAAGAGCCTTTGATGTAATACTCAAAGATTGATGACACACAAATTCAACATTTTTTGAGAATTGAAACCGGGGTTGAGAATTTTCGCCACCATATAGTGACATATGTAACAACTGATTCCCCGAAGGGGAATTGATTGTTTAAGAGAATATTGTTTCAAACAAAATTTAAAGAAAAAGGCTGTGTTTCTATATTCTTCTTCTTTAAATAGACGATGATATCTTCTAGGACCACTAAACCTATTCGCCTGCTTAACTTTAAGGCTTACTTGTAGGCAAGTTTGAAGTTGTTAAAAACGTGGTTAGGCCAAGATGTGTGAAGAGGTCCCAATATAAGTTGGGGTTGAAGAGAGACGCGCCTTGTTTGTTCTGCTCTTTATTACAGGCATTCACTTTCTGTAAGGTGGTAAGATAATGGACGTGCAAGTGAATCAATTATTCTTTGCTCTCGATTTTACAGACTCACCAGGCCTAAATCACCAAACCGCCCACTTTTGTAAAACAGCATAAACACTCAACATGGTTACTAATGTTACAAGCTGCCTTTATATAAATACAAAGATTTAACGCGTCTGCAACCAGATTACCATGCCGTTGACCGGTGCATCCAGTTAAATCGCCTTTGAAAAGAGATGGTCTCCATTTAAAGGACAACATCATATCTTATCTACAGACATGCCATCAGACGACTTAATACGACAAAAGTCTTATCCGCTCTCTACCCTAAAGGCCTTTATGAAAGGATTTGCCTTTATATTTTGCGTCAAGAACCTCAAAAAGGCTCTTCAAAAAGCTCGCCAGAAACATTGTTTAAACACAAAAATACGCAAACGTTTATTTGCAATGTTCCCACGCTTACATATTTGCTTTACGCACAAACAATAACAATTGCAACTATACAAATAATCTCAAAACAAACTACACCCCTCTCGAGAACTCATAAAAAATCCCTCCAACAAAGCTTACAACTAAGTCACGCTATTTGCACTGCAATGCATGTGTGTGTTGCAACATTTCATTTTCCGCCCAACAAAACTAAAACTACACTCCACAGCTCGTCTTAATTAAGAAGAATAGAATATTCATTCGCACACCCAATTGCATCATACTACAGGGTTGCTTCATTCTAGCTCGTTCACACATTCTGCTTCCCTATTTTCAACGATGCTTTACAAAAAAATAAAAAAATGGAAGAGGGTGTTGAGTGTAGTGGATCCATCAGGGGGTAAGTTAGGAAACGCTCCATTCGTAGTTAATTTCATTTAAATCGAAGTATAAATGGAAAATTATTTTCCACGACCATTCTATTTTCTTCGCTCCTTTTTTCACGGGACTTAGGGTGCTGGAGGGGATCCTATACCACCCCCCGCACCATCTTCACATTGACAAAGCGAACTAAAGGAAAAATTATATGCATTTCTCAAATTTTCCACTCGCTTTGTTTTGTATTTTTTTTTGTGTGTTTTTGTGTGCCAAATGCCAGCATTTCCTCCACTTTTCGTATATAAATGTAGATATCCATTTAATTCCGGGTACGAGTATCTGTAAGAAACACAGATATAATCAGACTTTATCTGCAACCAAGCCATGGAGGTGCCGTAACTAAAGTCTAAAACAACATCTATGATGCCATCTTTTATTTTTGCTTTTCAACTTCCGCTCAGAATGCTGCTCTATGCTCAGATGTTGGTTAAGATACCCGAGAGCGAGATAGAGATAAAATAATGGAAGTAAAGGATAGCATTAAGTGTGTTTACTTCTCATTTCCACACTCAACCCACATTCTGGTGGAAATGTGCAAATTTAAATAAACATATAGACGAGTTCCCGTTTTTGGTAAAATAATTTCTATAGAAATGCCTCTTTCCCTGTTTTTTCGGTTTTGCTGAGAAAACTAAAAGTTTGTTTGGTTCTTTGTTAAGAGGGGAGGATTTAGATAGTTGTTTAGAGTTTATTTTTTTCCACAGTTATGACTCCTTTCTTGGGTTGTATGAGTTTTCGGTTGGTATTTCGAGGAACGATTCAATTAAGTTGGAAGACGCAGCATTTGGAATTCAAATTAAGTGTGTCAGCAGGTTAAGGAAACACTCTCCCCGAAGCTGAAATTCTTGTGTTTAGGCTAAGTTAGAGTTTGTATAAGAACAAATTGCTTAAAGGTGGGGTTTAGATTTAAAAGAGAAGAAGGGTGCATATCATTTTCAAGTTTGTACGTAGTTTACTTCGGGATTGAATGTAGTTATAAAATTATTAGAATTGAGTATACAAAACACTTCAGATTTTGCGGGCAGCGGCAGACATTAAAATCGTCATGAATCCTTTTGTGTTAAACAGAGTCCAAAGCCCAAAAGAAATCCTTGTTTTCAGAACTCTAGCTAAAGAAAAATTATGAAGAAATTAGAATATGATATAGGGAGGGTAGGACTAGGACTTCTGAGATTGGAGATAACGGATATGGGCTTATAATCTTCGTTCTTCATGAGTATATTTAGATTTTGGAGTTGGAGACGGTCTTGATAAAGAGGTTAGGTATGAAAAATCTTGCCATGAAAGGCTATGAAGACCAAACCGAAGAAAGCTACTTTGGATGCTTTTAGTCCATCGTTTTACAAAGCCCAGTGCTGATTTGGCTGTCGGGATTATTTCGTCTATGTGCGTATTAGGAAATTAAGCTCACGATCAGACCAAGATTTCGGATTAATTCAACGATGGAAATAGGTTGATCAAGATAGAACGACAAACAATTTTTAGGACACCAAATTTGAAAAGCTGTCAAGGTCTAATTAAATTACGGTGGAATTATTTACTGATGATATGGTTTAGGTAGTACCGTTTACATATAATGATATTTACTTGACTTATCGCAAGCAAAATGTTAAAATAGGAACAATGTTATCAACGGTGATTTTTAATTGCTCCAGGTGTTCCTCAGGGCCGCCATTTAGGACCTCTGCTCTTCATACTATTTAAAAATGATCTACGATCTAGAATTCGAAATTCTGACTGCTTGCTCTTTGCAGATGAACTTAAGATTTTTAGGCCAATTAAGTGTGAATTTCACTAATCGACTTCAATATGATTTAGATGAAGTTTCAGCTTGGTGTAGTGAGAATCGTTTTTTTTTTAATGTAGTTAAATGTAATACCATACATTTACAAGGTCGCCTAATGCTGTTAATCATTAAAGAGATACTTTCTTTAATCGTATTGATTATCCAAAACTTCTATACTTTTTCTCTTGGTATGCTCTTTCAAGACAGTTGAGGATGAGGCAGACACTCTTTTTGTTCCCCGTTCTTTTACAGGATACGCTAGATACGATCCAATTTCACGATCGCGCTCTGAGTTTAATTCAATTTATCAAAGTATTGTCTTGTCTTTTATCAGAGATATTTTTATAACTACTGTTTTGAGTTTAGTGTCGTAGGATTTTGTTTATTTATTTAACTTTAATGTCTCTGATTGTTCATAAGAATTGTAAATTAAAATAAAATATGTGTAAATAAAAAAATGTAATATTGTTTAGTCTAAAAGAGATTTGTACTCGATAGATAAATTTTAATTTTATGATGATAAATAAATAAATAAATAAATATGTAAATAGATTTCGGAATGTTTTATAACTAATTCAATGTTATCAAGGTTAGGATGAAAAGAAGAGGTTTTAAGTGACTTCCTTAAGGGACTCCGGAAGGAGAAAGAAATTGGCTAGACAGTGAATTTATGAAACGAACTCAGTGGGAACGGTTTATATAGGTAAGAAGATATAGAAAGGAGATCGGTTTAAAGCCAAGTGCAGTAAGTTTAAGGAGTAAAAGACCCTCAAAGGGTTACTAAAATCGGTGGAGATAACATCGATTTCTTCGAGTTTCAACAAGATATTGATGGTAAGGATTATATGAAGTTGTTTAAAGTTCCGAGACAAGTAGAATAATCGATGGTAAATCGAGAACGGATGAAACGTTCCCCCACAGCTGATATATTCGTTAATTTCTCTCAACTTGGCTTTGTGAAAGTCAAAAAGGGATTGATTAAAAAAATTGTTAAAAGCGATGACCTTTTTTCGAACTATGAACAACTTCTTATTGTGTTTTCAAAGAAATGTGATGATTGTCAAAAACGAAACAGACTTCTTTGTCCGCAAATTTTAACCTTTATCATCTCAGTGATTTTTTGTCATTCAGAAATTCAGAAATTCAGAAGTAAATCAACCTCGACCAATCAACACTTTTGACTACAGATACACCAGAAAACTTCATCAACTACAGGCATTGAGACAATCAAAAGTGGCCTTGATACTAGGACCTTCCTCAGTTCGTATATAATCTTTAATACACAGCTCAGGGAACACTTCCAAGGAATCTACCAAAGATAGCTAAACATAACCAATTGCAACTAGTAGATATTTTTTTAGGAGACTGCAATGTGTTAATATCATGTGCCAGATGTCCGTAGGACTCTTCAAAAACAATTAGATTATAAAGATCTTACGATGAAGTCAGGATTTAAATCTATAGAAGATATTGAATCAACACTTATAAATGTGCTGTGCACATATCAGTGCATGCCACCAGATCAATTAGATCAAACAGAGCACTTATATCAATCAGATCAATTAGCATAACGCATTTCGGAACACGCGGAAACGCGCTTAAAAAAATTATTCAGATTTCTTCCACAGTAAGGGTGCATTTTTTCGGAATAAATGTAGCCTGTGTAGTATAGAGAATCCTGTAACTCTTCTGTTTACCGAACTTCACAAATTCTTGCAGTCGTTAAAGCATGGAAGCATATCAAACAAACCTTCAGTAGTATTTCATATTTAAGCCTTTCCCATTCTTCAAAACCTTTTTCCTAAAATAGCTCTTTATTTAAAAACAAAATAAAAAAAGAGATTTCTGGCTTTAAAATTTAAGTAGAATAAGAACTGCATTAAAAGTTGCTGTTCTTCTTAATTTTATATTAACTTAGTTCCTTTGCGATCAATCTTCACTATGACGTTCTAATGTTTTTCTAAATGGTTTCGAAAAGCTTGAAAAGTCTTTCCTATGTGAACTTTACCTTTACTTTCGGTCGCTATACATACATATCTCTTAAGAAACTAAAAATAAATACTGAAAACTATTTAGTAGCTGACACATAACTAATTATAGCCAACCATTTAAGTAAATTCTATTAAAACTAAGTAACAGCAAACTATAATTCCAGTCTTTCAAGTCTGCCTCTCTAATTAACACCTGGTAGTGCCACTGTTGAGCATTTTAATTCAATAAAAAGGTGTGAAGACGATGAGTCGAACTTTTTTAAAATATGGTGTCGGCCCAACATAAATTCAATAATAATTAATATGCAAACTATGACTATAGCTTACATAAACAATTTTATTTATCAAAAAAAAAAAAAAACTATCTATTTGTTTTGAATGGAAATATTGTTGCAGTTTGATGAATGCATAGTAATTATCAACAGCACAACCTGATTCCTTATTAATATGAAAATATGATTCTTATATACACTAAAAAAAGATAAAAGATACATTTGAAAAAGGTAACGTATATCGATATTGGCAACGGAATCATCAAATCCTCTAACACTCTTTTTAATGAAATACATATTATATGCTTCCCTCTTCACCAAGAAAATCACTTCTTCCAAACATCTTCCCAAAAAATTCCAGAAAAAAATTTCTTATTAAAATCAGCAATTTTTTGTGAAAATTGTGAAAGGACTTATCGTCCGTTCTATTACATTTTAAAACGTGCAATCTTTTCGGCAGATTAACTGTTCTTCTTGACAGCATTTAATGGCGAACTATCCCTCAAATAGGATGAAGAAGTCTCATTTTTCCTATTAGCTTCAACAACTTAACCATTCTCATTGACAGGATTTACTAGCAAGCATTCCACTCCGGAAGGTTCGTAAGAGCTAATCATGCACCTTGACAGGCTGTGAGAATTAACAACACCACTCCTAAGGGTCGTGAGGACATGCAATAATTTCGCACTAATGTGATGGATGTTGCAAGCTATCAGAAAATGTTATTTATATAAAACCAAAGTCCTGGGAAGGACGATATCCTTGTTCTTACTCCTGCACGCTACCATGAGTCCTCTTTTATGTGTCTACATTTAACTGGGTCATTAGGTTCAAAGTTTTGTCTGCATAAACTTTAAATAGAAAACACCGTTACAGGATAAAGTTTTTTAAAAAAAAGACAACCAAAAAAATATCCTTTGGAAGAATAAATGAACCAGGACAAGTTTGTAGTAAAAGTGTTAGTCGTAAGCTTTTGTGTTAAATTACTGCAGTCATTCTTTCAACAAAGAGTCACACCTTCAACAACGATCCAGGTTACTAGGTGGCAACGGAACGGAGGTGAATAGATGCTTTGTCTAGCATGCCGCTGACTAAAGGACGAAAAACAAAAAAAAATCTAAAGGATTATACAAGCGATGCCATTGTATATCTATTTAAAATCTTAAGACTTTTCTATCCCATCGCCCTCACTGGAACTGACTTAATGGGGGGAAGAGAATGAAATTAAATTTTATGGCAGACCAAAAGAATAATTGCGGAACATTAGAGTTGCCACAACAGCGCGCGCCTTAGGGCGGTGAACGCCAAATGTGGCCAAGTGGTGATTGAAGTACAATTAAATGTGGAATTTGCCTCGCCTCGCCTGTCTGAGTGTAATTATGGACTATAATTGCAATAAAGTCTGAGGTAGACACACACAACAAAAAATGCTGTGCCGCAAGTGGTATCTACGGGCAGAAGGTTTAATGGGTGTGCGGAATTTGTTGTGGCAATAAGAGGTCACATCGAGCGATATCCTGGAGAGAAGTGGCAGTAAATTGTCAAAAGTTTTTCGTGGGAAATATTTTTTCTTAATCGCGTTCTTAAAATGTCAGAACAAAGTTTGTTTTTGGTGTCCCCTCTCGGTGGTGGAAGGCATAAATATCATGCAGAATGATATTTCTTTACCTGGATTATTTTTTCTGCACATGAAGTATAAAAGATTATTTATTCTTTATGGCGAAAGTACTAGGCTTAGAGAACAAAGGTTTAAGATAGGTTTGGGGCCTTTTGGAGTTTAGCTGTATTTACTTACTGTCACTATTACTTTATTTATACTTTAATTTATTTTACGCCATTTTCAATTTTTTTTATATTATGAGTTCATTTTGTAAAGAGATCTTTAAGGATGTTGTCATTTCTGTATGTAAGCTATATTCAATGAAAACAAGTTGGACATCTTAAACTTACAGTTTTTTAACGCAGGATAATATACCAAAATGAAAATAAGTGTGGCCTCTTGTGCAACACCAAATATAGGGTGGGCCAAAAGAAGTCATCCATCCGATGTTGTTTGGCTGTCTTTTTTACTTGCGATTTATGCATTTGTAAAAAAATATATCTAACAATCAAACATGACATTACGATGATAGAGAAGCCAGAAAAAGTGGGTCCGGAAATTCCGTCCGTCTGTCTGTCTGTCCGTATCGATTCCTACAGTCTAAACGGTTGGGCCGATTTGATTCAAACTTAGTATATGGTATTTTTAGAGTGCTCTACTCGACAGTTTTTCGAATTGGCATTCTAGCTCCAAAACTAACGGTACATGCCATATAACTTTTAATGAAAAATTCATTTTTCTCGAAAACGGCTAATACGATTTTGATAAAACTTTCTGAATGATGTATGCAAAATCTATCTTTGTTTTAATGGATTTTTCAAAAAAAGTTTTATTGCAGGTTTTTTACGGCGAGTTGCACCGCCATGATGATATTTTTTGCATTTGTTCAACTGATGTCTCACACCTTGAAGATCCGTAATCACAGATATATGTATATAAGATTCAGAAAAAGGTTTGCACATTGTGTTGGTTGGTTTTGAAATACATTCGATATGTTTATCATAATGACGAGGGAAATCGCGAAATGTAAATCATTCCACATTCGTGTAGTGCGGCTAAAAATTGAGTCTCTATACTAACGATATTCTATTTGCGTTGGGCAAATTCTTTGATGAAATCAAGTTATATCTAATTAGACAAAGAACTTATAAAAAATCACAAAACTTAGCGGTATTTGTTAGAATGGAATACGCCTACGAAGGAATTAAATAATACGAAATTTATGAAAAAAAAATTAGTCGAAAATTGTAGGACCGATTTTGATAAAATCCTTATTGTTATTTTTATTGTTTTGATGTATTTTTTAAGATTTTGGTATGCTGTTGTTTAGAATTTATTAATATGAAACTGATCATAAAATCTAAAATAAAATTACTTAATTAGTTTTAAAAATACTGAAAATTATTTTTTTTTTTAAATTATTTAATAAAGAGTACAAACAAATATTCAAAATGTTGGTATGCAGAATTAATTTGGCTGCCTAAATCATTTTGAATATTAAATTTGATATAAATCCAATAAGCCGTTACACAGAGATTCAAAATTTGAAAATAGTATATGAAAAGTAGGTACCGTTAATTGACTGAGCCGAGATCCGACGACGTTGTCTGTAACTCGTTCTCGGCCCGTCCACTACTTTTTTACTTTGTTGAGCCAAACGTTTGGTGACCGAATCATCTGAAGAAATGTGATGATTTGAAACATTTGAACTACTTTTTGTAGGGGAACGTCAAATCTTTGGTCTATGTTGATAAATCAGGAACGATTGATAATTTAGAAGCCAACATTCGACGCACTATTGACGATATAGGATCAGGTATGCTCGAAAATGGTTCAAAATTGGACCGAAAAGGCGCAGTTGCGGAGGATATACATATGTCAGAAACTATCTTTAGACAATGCCATGAAATTTGTGGGCTAATAAAGCCAACATTTTGGTCATTCCATTGAATTTGTTGTTTAATTGAAAAAAAAAATAATGATATGCCTCTAAAAAAAACACCCCTTATTTCTGTTATGGTCCTATTTCCTAACATTTCTATGTACTCTTCCGGATTGTATCTATGAAACGCAAGAAAGTAACGAATTCTATTTACAATTTTCTCTGTGCATTCCTTTCCTAAGCCGCACCTCTCGAATGTATAAAGTTAATCTGATATCCCTTATTTATTTTTACATTTCTATTAATTTATTATTCAATTTATAAACTTTCACCGCCGTTTCACAGTTTTAGTCGTCTACAAATTTTTAGAACATTAACGGCATTTTCACAATGACCATCAAGTCTTGATTTTCAAATCGTATGAAACTCCGCCCTTTTCCTGCTTCGGGTACATCAAAATTAGAGTCTAGGAGCCTCTTGCAAAATATAAGTGAAGGACTGCAAATCACTTAATTGGTTCTTTCCTCAGCCGCACCAAACGAATATGAAATGATTTGGTTTATTCAATTGGTGATCTTCTATTTTGATGTTTACACTTAAGTTCGGGAGATTTTTCTGTTTAAAAGGTTTATCCGACTTTTCTTAAAAATCGAAGTTGTCGTCTTTGGCATGGGCTCTTGGACTACATTTGTATCTCATTTCAAAATTTCATCGCTTTGGGAGTAATGTTGTTCTGATAAGGGGGGAAAAGCAAAGGAAAAAAAAAACATCGCCTTATAAACAAATTAAAGTAACAAGACGGGAAATAGAGGTGATCTTCTATGGTGTTCTTTATTTTGGCAGCACCACACGATTGCGAATGATTAACCCACCTTCTTTCTGTTTTGATATTCTCACTTCTTAGTTTGATTATTCAGTTTAAAAAGCTTTACCGGTTTCGTCATGAAAACTACTGTGTTGTAGAAAAATTGTCTTTTTTAATGGAACTAGTAGGAAGTAAACGGAATTTTTTGTGGATTTTTTCTTAAGCCACACCACACGAATATAGGGATATGCATTCGACTGAATTATTCCCTCTCATTATATTTTTTAGAAATTCAAAACCCATTATCTATCAGAAACAGAATATTCGTAAAAACTTCATTTAACAGTATGTACATACATATAACATATAACTCACTGAATTCACATTCGCTCTGTTTTTTTTGTTTGTTTTATTTATTAATCAATAAAGTAGAAAAGAAATATTCATGCAATGCAACTATCACATGTCATCCTCAAAGGATATAGTTTCTGATGGAAATAATTACAAATCAAACAAAACATCCTTCGAAAATCAAAAAATATCTGATGAATTTGCATCTATCCACATTATTCAAGAATCAAGACCACACATTTTGTTTGCATTCACCACCAGCTCAGCTGCATGACATAAGTTGGCAGTGACATTGCCAACCACAAAAAACCCAATATGCTAGTAGGTAGATAGATAGTTAAAGATACAACACTGTGGAGATAGATACAAACAGGCATGTTGTCATGATAGAGGAAATAATTTATAATACTTACATGTACCCCGTATTCAGATAGAGATGGATGTTGTTTTTTTTTTTTCTTATACAACCAATATATACATATATAAAATACAATATATATATAATTTTTCCGAATGTAGGCAGACAGACAAAAGTTGGCATTGACGGGCTTTATGGAGTGAGTGCGCTGAATGTCACAGTCTGATTGGAATGATTTATTGAGATTTTTCCATGCGTAATGTTTCCATCAGAGAATCAGCCACGGCATTATGAAGACGGAGACGAAGCTGGGCAAAACTAGCATCAAGATGTAACAAAAATCGGCAACGACGTCGTCGTCGGGCGAAATATTTAATGAAAATCTCGTATCTATATTTGAGTACCTACGAGGAAAGTATCTATAAGATATCCGAATGATTCCAAATGTATTATAGTAACTCTGCTTGTATGACTGATTGAAGAAGATGGCCCCGGCCGGTGAACGGGGAGGAAATTGGTTTATAAATAGGAATTGAATTGAGTAAAAGGATTTGCTGTAATATATTATATTGTATAAGGGTTTTATGTAGGGATAATTAGGAATGCTATGGGGCATTCGAAATATATCACGTTTTCGACACTGAAATTTAGTAGCCAGACGGTTAAGTAACGTGTTAACACAAAAGGTCCTTATTGTTTTGGTATAATGAGCTAAATTATTCTGAATATAGACGATGCCTAAGAGGATTTTGTGATTCACACCGACTTATACAACACACAGACGCAGACGGTGGTCCATTTGTTGAGGGAGTAGAGCTAACAGCTAAACCCTCGATTTATGGTGAATAAAATGATATTTGAGGGAAGATGGAAAGTTCATTCAATCTAAGCGGATTGGATATCGAACATTATGCCTACATTCATCTACTGTTTGTATAATATAAATATATTCTCACGGTGGTTAGGATATAAAATTGAATGAAACTGTATTTCAATAAGAGAGGAGCCTTCAGAAGGGGTGGAAATTGTTAAATTAAGTTCAAACTTTGGGATATTTTAAGATGGATGTGTGTGAATGAAATATTAACGTTCACCAAGTAAAAAACATGGCATCTTTGCCAACCTAGTAAAATTCCATAAAAGGCCGTTATATGTTAAAATGTTTAATAACTGTATACCTGACATTTTTTTACCACTTCTATATTGTAGTAAGCTTAGAGCAAGCTTATTTCTAAAATCAGAGCGCTGGTTCGAAATAATGATTTTAGTCCAACTTTTCATAAAATAAAGTCCATAGACGAAGCCTTAAGATTAAAGAGTCTGCTGATTTGGTTTAGACCTTCATAATTGCCATAGTTTTTTTTTATGAAAGTCTACATGCAGACTTTCTGAACCACGGAGGTGATAAGATCGTCCCCGGTATTTTAAACTAATACAAGAGTAAAAAGATAGGGAGCATCAATTGCACCCTTAATAAGCTGATGACAAAATATTAAATCGTTATCAACACGCCTTTGGTGAAGAGTTCGCATGTACAGAAGCCTCTTTTTATGCCTTTTTTTATTTTCTCCTAAGAACTTCTAGAATCTAACAATTATTTTCCTTTCGTTCCCTCATCACTCGTTTTGGCGATTTCCACTGGCCCGCAAGATCGTCCGATTTAACCGTTTCAGACTATTTTTGTGGGGTTTTTTGATGTCCCGTGTTTACGTAAACAAGCCAGAGGCTCTGGAAGCCCTCAAGGACAACATTCGACACGAGTGCGAGAATCTGTCGCCCGAATTTCTCGCTGAAGTGATGAAAAATGCCATAAAACGAGCAAGTATGGCAATCAATTGTGACGGCGCCCATTTGGCCGATATCATCTTCTCGACTTGACCAATACAATTACTACTTATAATAAAAATACAATTTTTAAAATATTTATTTCCGTCTGTATGTCTGTCTTTCTTTCTATTTGTTCCGGCTAATCACTGGCAGATAGCTGGTGTTCTAAACAGTAACTTAGGCTCTTTTTATCGACGACTTAATGGCGCTGGTGTCGTTTTTTTCTCGAAAAATTGTATTTTTACACCGATTTTGGCGAGATTACCCAATAAGTTTATATTTTTTCAGAAAATTCTTAATTATAGGATATTTAAGGGACTTTCACACGCAGATAGGTGATGTTGTGCGGAGGAACTGATGAGCATTCTTTGCGAGATGAGTATTACGGGAGAAACTTTTAAGGGCAGGCATGCATCTGGCTACTTCGACTGAGCATTTTTTTTTTTTATAAAAGAAACGATAATAAAAGGAAAGGGGTAATTTTTTCAGAGACAATATTAATTAAAAAAAAAAACACCGACCTTAAAGAGAAATTCGTTTGACTGTATACATGATGTAACATCATTTAAAGCCAAAATGAATAGTAAAGGACCAAGATGGCTTCTTTGAGGTACGCCAGAGTGAGTAACGGAATGGTCTGAAAGACAATTTCTAAATTTTACCTGGATGGAGCAATTCTCAAGATATGATTTGATCATATTATGATGATTAGCTATTAGTTAAGGGGAAAACCAAAAAGTAATAGTTGTTCAATGCCTCACGAATAAGTGTTATTGTTCACAAATGAGATTCTTACTATAAAACGCCACACTCTCACAGATTTCTTGCTCAAAAAGTTGCAAGATAATTTAGAAATGGGCCCCGGGTTGTTAATGTCAGCCTTGTCTCCGTTCTTGAATATAGAAGTTATGAAGACCTTTTTCCATGTGCTGGTAAATTTTTCTGCTTTAAGTGAAAGCTCGAATATAAACCTCAGCGGCTGAACTAAAGAATGTCTACTCTTTTTTAATACCATTGGGGGAATGCCATCAGGGCCCGCTGATGGCAATCATCATTAAGCAAAGAAAGAAGATCAAGAACTGTAGTCTGCAGGATGGTAGTTATCTAAATTAGTAATTCCAGAATATAATCTAAAAGGAGTGTACTAATAGCGTCAGATTGTGACATGAAGTTTGAAAAGATGAATACTTTTCCCCAAATATCCTTAACTGACAGATTTAAGAAATGACTCAAAAAAACAAACTCAACCACTATCTTAATCTCGTTATGATTGTTATACACTCCCATACTCTATTTTCTTTATTTCAGTATATACATCGGTGAAACATCTCGTGACTGAAAATAATGTCGTTGTCCAAGAATTTCTCCCTCAGGACAAAATTTCACTGAAAATATCCAAAATACACGGCCGGTTTTTAAAACCTTATCCAACCATATACACACATGTGGGGTTAAGTATCACAACGTTAACATGAAAACAAAGCGCCACCAGTTCGCACAATATGTCCTTCAGTACAATAATGGGTTCAATCTTCTTATGGGTATGTACACGAACTCTGCGCCAAAAAACATTATGTGCGTTCGGTGCCGCAGGACAAAAACCAAAAATACTTACACGCAAAAAGCAAGTGATCCTTAAAAGTATCATACCCTACCGACGACGACTCGATAAATGAAAACTCAGTTTGTTGGTGTAGCTTGGGCGAAACATATTAACCAGGACGATTCAATTGCTACTTCACACGCAAACTCATCTAGCATCAGTGTTTCGCCCACCTGCTACCGCACCAACACCGTTGCCCCCGTGCACCATATTCGTTCCATAAATTATTACTGCTGTGGCTTTTCGTTGTGGCCTCTTTATATGTGTGTGTTAGGGAGGGGGAAGGGGGGAGGCGAAATACATTCAGTAGATCACGTTGCTTTTACATTCCTTAAAAGCCAACTGTCACCTGACTGCCTTCATGCCTCCCCCCCAAAGCACACCCACAAAATTGAATTACCTTTTGTACAATAAACGGGGGGGGGGGCTATTAACATGGCTATTAGTTAGTGTAACCCCGACGACGACGCACGGTTGCGTCACCATTCGCTGTTGTTCCTCTTTTGGCAGTTGAAACTTGAGAGTCCTGATTATAACTTCATTTGCACTGAATTGTACCGAACTCTATAACGGTTGTGTAAGACTTCCCGTGAGTAAATCTACCGAGTGGAGGAGACGTTATAAAAGGACTTTGTCCCCGGCATTTAATTGGGCTGCAAATAAAACTCCTCAACTATTGTGTTACATAATTTCCGTTTCATCGTTAGGACCAGCGGAAGAGATTAAAAGCAGCACCAAATTAATCAAACAGATTCTCAACAACAATGATAGAAATAATTGCCATTTTAGGAAGTCAACATTATACACCCAGAGCACAAACACAGAATACAGACAGTGATATCAATTTTCCATGATTTGATGAGTGATTCCGCGAAATGTTTCATCCTTAATATTACATTCTCGTGCCAAAGGAGACGATACCCTAACCAAGGACACAACAACCAACAACAAGGACAATCATGGTTTCAATTTCTTTTTGTGAGTCCTCTTTGTAAATGGTGAATTTCATGGATGGCTTACGTTCTAATTTAGCATTGAACGTCTCGTTATAGAGTCGACAGGTTGTTTTGAGAAAAGTCCTTGCAAAACACTCAAAAACAGGATGTGAGTGTTGTTGGGAAGAACTTAGACGGAGAAGTATTGTTTGTTATTCGGCAGCATCAACTTACGATATAGGCTGTTTTGCACATGAATGAAATATAGGATTTTAGCTGTTTCTCTTGCATGGTACAACCATCTTTAAAAAAAGCTTTTTATAAATTTGTTAATGGGATGCATCTGATGGATGAACAATTGTATTGGAGGCGGTAAAACTGCAATTGATTGACAGGCGAGGCGGACGTAGGGGGAGATTTCAACATTAAACCAATTTTAAGAATGCGTAGAATGAAAAGTGCTGAATTATTGGTTAACATATGTATTAAGGCTTTGTTTATTCTTACTTTACGCAAAAAACGATTTTGATTGAAAACACAAAATTTTGTTGTTGAAGCAACCCCAATAATGGCTCGAGGATATTTCAAGTTAATTAATTAAAATGCTCAAAGCTTATATAGCAAAATTGACGAGTTTAGAGATGTGTTTGAGGAATCAAAAGTTGATATAATTTGTGTTTCTGAAACCTGGTTTTCGGCTAAAAATACTGATTCTATGTACTATTTGAGTGGTTTCAGGCTTTTCCGGGCTGATAGATGTTGGTAATGGTATTTCATGCAAAATCAATTGTAAGTCGCCAGCGGGTAGTGAGTTGGATTATTTGTTTCTTGACATAATGGATGACGAAGGTACTCTTCTTTTAGGGGTAGTTTAGAGACCTGATAATGATGTAGATGTTAGTCCTTTGCTTACTATTTTGGAAACAATAACTTTGGCCCCATCTAAGATCATTATATGTGGAGATCTCAACAGCAATATTTTAAACCAGACTTTTCTCGTCGAGGGCATGGGAACATTTAACCTGACTCCGGTTAACACTTCAGTTGCAACGCATTTTTCTAGGATTTCCCAAACCCTGTTAGATGTTTTCTTCGTTAGCGATGTGAATGATGTCATTTTATATGATCAGTTATCTGCTGCTGCATTTTCAAAACACGATTTCATTTTTCTATGTTTCAACTACAAGGTGAAAAGTCCTCCAAATCCTTATATGTACAGAGATTTCAGGCATATTGACTATTCTGGGTTAGAGCTTAGCACTCGAAGTGTTGATTGGAAACAGGTTTACCATGTTCTCTCCCCTGATGAGAAATTGAGTTTCTGAACAATCAGACCATATAACTAGCTTTTTTAATAGATACGTCCCACTGAGAAACAGAATAATAAAACATGGTGAAAGTCCTCGGTTTACCAACGAAATTCGTAGACTTATAATTTATGGAAACGTTACAGATTATAAATTCACCAAATCATGTATCGCAGATTCTGTAATAAAGTAGTCTGCAAAATACGAACCGCCAAAATTCAATTCTACAAAAGAAAATTATGTCCATCAATGAATGGACGTCAACTATGGAAGAACCTGAGGGAGAGAGGGTTAGCCAAAAAGAACCTGAACTGTGATATGAATATAAATGTTGATTCTTTAAATCATGACTTCGTCTCATTACCGTTCCCAGCACTTTCCAGCAGTTCAATTACAATATCTAGGCCTCCTAATGGATATTCTTCAGAAGCTCGTTTCGAGTTCAGTTGGGTGGAAGCCACTGACATAGTTGAAAGCGTTTTATCTATTAGGTCTTATGCTGCAGGGATTGATGGAATACATCCTGTATTAATTAAGTCGCTTTTACCCATTATCTTACCGTATATTACACACACCTTCAATACTATACTAATGACAGGTGTATTCCCATTACAATGGAAACTAGCCAAAACTTTACCAATTCCCAAAGGTACGAGTGGAATTGAATATAGACCTGTTTCGGTGCTCCCTTTTTTGTCAAAAGTTTTTGAGAGGGTAGTGCAAAAACAACTTTACGCCCATCTTAGAGCATGCAACATTCTTTCATCTAAGCAGTCTGGTTTCCGCCAAAAGCATAGCTGCACCACTGCTATTATAAACATTGTTGAAGATGTCAGACTTACCTTGAATGCAGACTATGTCACTTTTCTTGTACTGCTCCACTTTTCCAAAGCGTTCGATACAGTAGATCACGCTAATCTCTACCGCAAGCTATCATTATTTTATGGCTTTTCATCATCTGCTGTTCTTTTGTTATCGAACTACCTTCGTGATAGAAAACAAACTGTTTCAGTTGGTAATAAAATGTCAAGTTTCCTTCCGACCACTAGAGGAGTTCCTCAGGGTTCGATCTTGGGGCCTCTTCTGTTCTCGATTTATATAAATGAACTCCCATCAAAAATTGCTGGCTCCTCTGTTCACACGTATGCTGATGATGTTCAGCTATATAAAAGTTGTCCCTTGGGACTTATTGAAGATTGTGCAGACACTATTAATAGGGACCTTGAAGAAATTTATCGCTGGTCGGTAGGAAATGGTTTGTTCTTGAATCCTCTGAAATCAAAATGCATTGTCATTAGCAGGAAAACCTTGAACTTGGATTATTTTCCTAGCTTGTACTTAAACAACTCGAGCATTTCTTACGACAATACTGCCAAAAATCTTGGAATGTTGTTCAATAGAACGCTGTCTGGGGAAATGCACATTAATTCTGCCGTCGATAAAGTTTATGGAGTATTACGTAGGTTGTGGGCTTCTCAGTATTACACCCCTCTTAAAATACGGATGCTTCTGGCTAAAACGTTAGTATTACCGATTCTTAGTTACGGATGTGAATTTTTCTGTGACTGCGATGTTATCAGCAGGAGAAGGCTTAATGTTGCTTTTCTTGATCTTCTTTCTAATTTCTCAATACAAATATATGACATTTCCCTTGATCACCTTATGCGCTTCCGAACCCTCTTATTACTATTCAATATAACTCAAACTCAACAACCATGCAGTCTATTCAACAGGATACAGTTTGGTTCCTCTAGCAGATCTCAGCAACTCATTCATCCACGTTATTCATGCCTAACATCACAGCGCCAGTTTTTTGTTAACGCCATCCGACTGTGGAACTCCAAGGCACTTAAGGAGAGTAATTGGCGAAGCCCAGTTTCGTAGAGATTTACGTGCTTATTTTCAAAATTAATTCTGTTTTTCTTAATTAATCTTTTCTTTAATGTTTTGATATTCAATAGAGATTAATGTATTTTTTTTCCTTAATGTATTTTTTTTCCTTTTGTATTTTTCTTTTTATTATTTTTGATTTTTGTAAAAGGTGTACATTTATACCTCTTTTTTTACTCTTTTTTATATAATTTTGCTTTCAATTTGAATTTTTTTTTTATTTATTTATAAGAACTTTATTCTTAATGTGTAAGCCTACATTGAATTAAATAAACTAAACTAAACTCTTTACCATTGGTAAATTACCAATTAGCGGAATTTTGTGGAACGATTTTAAAATAATAATGAGTGAGGGAATTATTCATGCGGAAATCTTTAAGGTTTTCAATACTTTTACTGACGTACATTTTGTGGATATTGCTGATTCGTTTCTCAGGAAGTGTTTTAAGCCGAATAAAACAGATTTACCTGCTAAAGAGTAACTTTTTGGTTAAGGTGCAAGCCTAAGACATTGGCGTCACCAAAATTAAATATGAAAAGAAAACTTTTTCTAGTGCCTTATCATCATGCATCCAAAATTTGTTTTTTGGGAAGTGAAATCAATAAAAGATAATCTTTTGATAAAACCTTAATTAAACGGGTATTCCGAACTATGTCCGTCAAAGATGTCATAGAATTTGGTCACCAGTGTTCAAAAGTGCTAGTATAATTTTCGGTCTGTATGTTTTGGATTTAATCAGAAAGAATAAAACCTCCACTTCAATAAGATCCGGTAAGGCGCCAATTTGTAGATCGGGTAAATTTGTTAAAAATAAAAAAATGCTTTCTTTTTTGTATAATAAGGAAACGCGGACGGGACTGTTTTTTTCTACTCCTAAAAAGTTTGAACACCTTATGAGCATTAAGGAAATAAGGAAGGATTTATTTAAAAAACATTTCTGAAATGTTTTCCATTCCAGACCTAAATAAACATTTCGAAAACATTTCAGAAACAAAGAAACATTTCTGAAATGTTTTTTAAATGTTTATGAAATGTTTAAAAAAATGTTTTTTTGGTAAGGAAACACCTTAGCATCTATTAATTAAAAAGTGGTTTTTACCGATTCGGCCAGTTCCTCGGATAAGAAATCTCCCAGATGTCTTTGGTGTTTTTTAAACAAAAGTCCGGCGATATCAACGCAATGTTAAAAAATAACTACTTCGATTATTTTGAAGAAGATAATTAAAATTAATTCCAAATTTTAAAAATAAAATCCTTCTTAAAACAATTGAACTTCTTTATAATTCTTAAGAAAAAAAACAATAGTCAGCAACCCGGTTTAGTAATTCAATCCAATCCATTCTAGCATTTAACCTCAATTTTATGCGAAAAAAGTACTGAGAGTAACCTACACCCATCTTTGTTCAACTTAAACCTACCACCACCAACCTTAACAATCGAGCCATCTTCGTCGGAGTGCACAAGATGAACACACGAATTCAATTGATTGCAATAAAAAAATGTACGGCCATTTTTAGTTGAACTGAGTGTTCTACTCCAAATGCACTTCGTTTCTTTTTAAGCGTTCCTTCTTCCCAGTTCTGGCGGCCATTTATACATCAGCGATACCGTTATTAACCCAGTAGTGGAATTAGTGTAATTAATTCACTTTAAGTGTCACTTTTGAGTGTTTCTCTCCCCCCTCCGACAGCTGCTTGGGTTAACTGTTTCCGCTGCTATTTTCTGCATACCTTTGCCAGCTTTCACTTCTTTTGCTAACCCTTATTCTCAAGGACCTTCTGAGTAGTTTTGCCCCTTTTTCACCCTTAATCGTGTTCTTCTTTAAAGCGATGATAACAGAGTAGGTGGAAAAGAAAAAAACCACAAACCGCAAAAAAATGCAAACTACCTTCCGTGTGCAGTTGCAGTATAACATTACCAACCCCCCCAAACTAACCCTATTTCGTCATTTCTCTGGCTGTGTGTGTTTGGGGTGTGTAACCTCTTAATTTCTGTTAAATACGACGAAAGGTAAAGTACGCTTCACCAACAAAAGAAAAACGAAAAAAAAAAAAAAAACCGAAAATTAAACTCAAAGCTTTTGACAAATCAGTCCAAATGGAAGCGGTAAACACAGAGAGATAAACATGCAATCCACAGGACGCAGCAAATTTTTGGGAATCAGTTCAAGCGGCCGTTAAAAACGACCGGGGATGATGGTGATGATCATGATGATGACGACCACAGCAGAAGAATCTGCAAAACTTCTTTATAATGTATGATTGGAAAAAGCAGTGAGAAGCGATCTTTTTTTTTTTTTTTTTGAGTACATTGAAAGATGTAGCATCCTTGAAAAAAAACCATTCGATTAGGGAACTTGAAATGATGTTTGTATTAAATGGAGCACTCTACTCAAATATCGAGTCGATGCACTTTAGTGACACACAAGTGAAACCTATTTGAGGTAAAGATGTGTGAAAAACCTAGAAAAAAATGGAGAGCTGCTATCGATTTTGCACCTGAATTTGAGTTGTCATTAAAGTCGAATTTAAAGTTGAATCCAGCTTTTTCAATGATTCTTGAAAAGAACAGTTTGAATTATTCGTGGAACTTTGAGGAGGTAGAATTTCGCGATACCATTTTATTTGGGAACATTTTATCAAGCCCTGAATTACTAAATGCAATTAAACTTTTGATATTTAAAGAAAAAGATATAAGACAAAATTATAATCTCCAGAAAAAAATCATAGAAACAAACTCACGTGTTTTTGAAGCCGGCTCGAAGAACCGATTTTCTATGAAAATACTGCTAATCGATTATTACTAACTTTTCGAACTTTTTGAACCAACTTGTCTTTTCCTTGAAGTGTAATTCCAGTTTTTTAGTATTTTTGATCATGTTTGCCCTGTTTGAGTTCGAAGGACCAACATTTTCAATGAAAATGGAATTTATCGAACTGTACTGAAACAACTTGTGTTTTTGATGATTTTTGGCTTGGCTTCAAGACTAGTAATTTCTTTTAAAATATTCACCATATTAGTTCTTTTAATTCATAATTTTGTGAAGCAACATAGTCTTTTCTCTGAATATATGTACCTCCAGTTAAAATCTTTCACATCATCTTGAGCCGGCTCGAAGGACAAATATTATTTTTTTAAATATTTCTTATGATAGTTCTTTCACTTTATAATTTTCTAAAGCAACTTGGTGTTTCGTCTGAATGTGTTTGCAGCCAGTTCTAAAAAGATTGCATAATCATTTATAGCCGGCTTGAAGAACCATATATATTTATATTTAATTTGAGTTTTCAGTATTATATTGTTAAAACCTTTCTATTCGTTTTAAGCTGGTTCGAGGGACCAATATTTTTTTTTTAAACATACCTTAGGTTATGATTTTCTAAAGCAACTTGGTTTTTTTCAAATAGTTTCTAGAAAAATTGAGAAGAGCTTTCTGATCATTTTAAGCCGGCTCGAACGACTTTCCTTAAAGTAGTATTAATTTAATAATTTTCCAAACTAATTATTTTGAATATACCTCCCATAAATCCTAGTTTGTAAAAAGCTCTCCCATCATTTAAAGCCGGCTCGAATGACTAAACTTTTTTTTAAGCATTTCTCATGGTAGTTCTTTCACTTAATAATTTTCTAAAACAACTTGGTGCTTCCTCTTTAATATATTCTAGAAAGATTGAGAGAAGCGTTCTGATCCTTTTGAGCCGGCTCGAAGAACCAATCCTTTTTTAAAACATTCCTCAGGATAATTCTTTACTTAATAATTTTCCGAAGCAACTTTCAATTTTTCTTAACATACCTCCAATAAATCCTAGATTATCAAAAGCTTACCGATCATTATGAGCCGCCTCGAAGGACTTATACTTTTTTTTGAAACATTCTTTAGGGTATTATTTCTCTTTATAATTTTCTGAAGCAACTTGATGTTTGTTTTGAATATATTCCTAATTAGTCCTAGATAGTAAAACTTGTTACAACTACTCGAAGGACCAATATTTTCTTTTAACCACTCCTTAGTGCAGATCTTTCATTCTAAAGCACTTCATCTAATCTTCTTAATACAATTTAAATAATTTTTAATCAAAGCTTTTAAATCAGTTTGAGCCGACTCCAGGAACCATTGTTTATTTCTTTTCTAAAATTGCTGCTTAAAAAATATAGGATGAATTCTAACTTAATGATGAATTCGTTTTTTGACCGCAGTTTTACCTTTGTAGCCTAGATAGTTCAACGCTTTTCGATCATAGGAGTTTTTGGGACACGCCTTACGTACATTTTTTCACTTAACGATGCAACATAAAAAGTTTGCGTATACGTACATTATCAAATTTTCAGCAAATTTTAACTACCACTTAAAAAAGTTTTCATAGAATGTAATCACAACTTTACCACTTAACTGACCGCAACCCTCTTTGGCCTTCCCATCACCCGGATTTGCGTACCAGCTGTCTCCCTTGTCAAAATTTTACTAAAAAAAAAAATCACCAGTCACCTCCATCTTCTATTGTCTAGCTATTCAAAACTATCAAAATGTATACCCAAGCAAACAGATTTCATATGAAAATTACAGGCTGCTTCACCATATCCTTTTTTTTGCATAAAAATAGTAAAGTTGGTCCTTGCACATTATATTCACACCAAATTTCACAAAAAAAAAGAAAAAAAGAAAACTTTTCCCTTAAAAAAAATCTTACAAATTGAATGAATTAAGCTGAGTCTAGCACGGTCACACCCAACTTAAAGCTCAGAAGAATAGACAAAAAAAAAACTGACAGCCTTCAAAGGATTCATATTAAATGGATTGAATGTCCTGAGCAAACGCAAACACATAAACTTTAAGAAGTGTCTGTGTCATTATTAAACAAAATGGATTTCTCTATCTCTTTAATTTTATTTTCTCCTTATAATGTCGTTTCCGTTTCCCTGTTGAGTTTCTCCCTGTTCACCCCACAATCAACTATTTCTTATCCTTCAACTAGTCAGTTCAAAAAAGGACAGAACGACAGTGTTCAACTGAAAGAGGGATTAGAATACAAAGGCAATGACTAGACACCAAATCTGAACAAAGGAATGCATTCAAAACATTCCGTATTTAGTTCTATGTAGTTGCAGATACTTTTTGCTATTACCACTGCGCCAATAAAACCGTCTCGTCTGTCTGTGCAGGTCCTCAGAGATGGAGTTCCTTTTTTTTACAAGAAGCCAGGGTATTTACTCTCCGTCCTGATAGTGTTTACTTTTAGCTGTTGAGTAGGAGCTTATTGTACAACAGTGGTACAACATTGGCAAAAAATAGAAACAAAATGTTTCAATGGTTTAATTGTTAAATATTCGTATTGAAGTTTTAAGAAATAAAGGCTGGAATTTTGTTTTGGAAAAACAACGGTTTGGTTAGTTATTTTTTTTATTTTATTACTAGCTTACCACCCGGCGTTGCTCGGGTATACTATACATTTTCGAAAAATTGAACACGGCGTGGCGAAACCTAGTAATCAAAACAGTTCTAGTTACTTCTTACAAAATAAGCTATATCTGCTTGTGAAACGACCACAGGGACACCAACGGGTGATTAAAATAGCCTTAGTTACATCTTACAAGATTAGCTATCTGCTATCTGCCAGTGAAAGCCCCGTCAAAATCGGTGCAGCCGTTCCCGAGATTACCCGGAACAAACAGACAGACACAAATTTTAAAATTGTGTTATTGTTATATATGTACTCAATACACTTTCATATGAATCTTGGAAAAAGCAGTTATTTTGATATTAAAAACAGACACTTAATTTTGATTTATGTGTAAAAATAAAAAAAGATTTCAAATAATATTTTGTTGACTTGGGAACCAAGTAAAATTTTGGTTTGGCACAGGTTCTCATAAATAAAAATTAAACATTGTTTTCGAAAAGTCATGGCTATGTTGTGAAACAAGAAAGTGTTTTTTTCTCAAAGGGTATTTTGTATCAAACCAAAATTATAAAAAAAAACGTTTCCCACCTCGAAGGGCTAATCCTTTTTTTTAAATTCCTATCTTTCACCTAATAACTTTCTAAAAGTGTTTTCTCTAAAAGTATTTTCAATACCAGAAGCTTTCCTACATTTTGATCCGGCTCGAAGGGCCAATCCTCTTTTTTAACATTCCTTAGGATAGTTGTTTAACCTCATAATTTTCTAAAGTAACTAACATTTTCTTCAGAAATTATTTCCATTCAGTTCTGGAAGGATTATGAGAATCTTTCTGGTCATATTAAGCCGGCTCGAAGGATTAATATATTTTTAAAACATGTTTGTTTCCACTTATTCATCTTCTTATGCAAGTTGTGGTTTTTCAGAATATATCTGCAATCAATTGAAGATTTTGGACGTAGAGTTTAGTTGAACGATGCTTGGTTCCGTTTTTTATCCCATTTTAACATGCAGGATTCTAAAACTAATGTGTATCGGTAATTTTGTATCTCTTTCTTATTTTATCCTAATGCTCGTACGATGTTCATAAGAGTAGAAAAAACACCTTTCGCAGTCTTAGAAATCATTGAAAAAAGAGTACAAGTTACCTGTGGCTGACTTGAGGAACACCAGATGTGGTATAGTTCGGCCTGGGCATAGGTTTTTAAAAAAAGTCTTTATAAGTCCAAGTCAAACAAAGAGAATGGTTGAAACCCGAGAGCTCTGACAATAAGATACATTTTATTAATGAGGCATTTTATCTACCTTGCTAAAAGCCAGTAGTACTTCCTTTCCTTTTCCCCGGGCTGAAAGTGCATGGGAAAAAAATTCAACAAGGTTAATTCAACAAGTGTAAGAGGAATGAGAGAAAACGGAAACTTAAAAAAATTCCATATTTTTCCCAATTTGTATGCCTAGGTATACAAATCTATTACCTGAGTAGGTACTAGGTACCAGAATATAATTTTACCACAATATTTGTTTTATATTTTCGTAGCAAGTATTTATTCAAATACAAACGTTGTTAGTTTTTTTTTTTTAATTTTTGTCCAACATAAATACACCTCTGTCACACTGTTTGAACTTCAAGAGGCAATAATAGGAAAAGCACACCTATTTCACTATCCGATTGAAGTGTGGCTTGCTGCAGGCAACAACATACCAATAGTCGACCGAAACGACGCTGCCGTCGCCGCCATTACACCCGTCTATGAATGTTTTCCGCACGATTTCTTGCGCGCAGATTCTATTCCATTTTCAGACAGAACAACCTGCCATTTATATCAGCCGAGGCACCCAACACAGATTTGCTAGCCTCTGGAGCAGCGGAGCGTTCAAGAAATAGAATTAGTGTCCAATTGCCCGAGTCTGCTGGCGGTGTAGTCTCTAAGTTGTAAATGGCGTGCCTGGTAGATGTAGATGTCGATGTCGACGATTGCCGCATGTTGCAAGAGTGCCAGGGCTCCACAAAGAAAAGTCCTAAATGTTAATGACCTTTTCGGTTAAACTGCAATTTTTTTGTTCCTATCTGATTTTCACTTCAACTCTACAAAATAGTTTTTCTGTTTTTTTTTTATTTTTTATTTTTTTTTTTCAAAATAAATTGATGACGAAGCCATAGTGTTTTTTTTATTTTATTTTTTGCGGTCGGAATAGTGTGGCTTTGGTCTGCATGTCAATGGATTCCTTATGGCTTGTAGCTCAAGCCCAAATGAAGTGTGTATTTGTGGAGCGGTGGAGGTGCCCCTAGTTAGCTTTTTGAAGTGCGTTTCGAAATGCGTGACTTGCTGTTTTGAGAGAAGGAATTTGTTACGGATTTTCCGATGGAATGGCGCCTGCTACAGCACTGGCGGCAATATCAAGTGGTTGAACTTTGCATTTATGGAATTAATTATACCCATTTGCCATACACGTATATATAAAGTGGAATCTCTAAACTCGAATAGATTATGGTTATATGGAAACGGAATCGATGTGGTGGAAGCCAAGCGAAATATCAGGCAAATTGGCATAAATTCCATTTCATTAAATTGAAGATTTATGGAATTATTATGCTTTCGACTATATTAGGAATTTTTGATGAATTGAACGGTGAAGGAATTTCAAGGGAAAAATATAAAAAAAAAATATTTCCGATGATAAATGTGTTGGAAGGGACTGTTCTTTTTTTTTTTGTGGAGAAGATAGTACCATGGGAGGTAATTGGGAAAAATCGAGTCATAGATTTTTGATTTATGTGGAACGCTTAAGCTATACGCACTTTTGGCCACATTTTTCAATCAGATTGCGAAATCTATTTCCAAAATTGACAGTTTTATAAGAAAATATAAGGAGGTACTTAAATAAAATGGAATTAATGGAGCTTAAGAGAGAATATTCTTGGGAAAAGCTTGGGACAGAAATGAATTATTGTGTATTGAATATGGAATGTGATTTTCATGTTTTAATGGCAATTATGGCAGAGAAAAGAGGGTATATGGATCAAGGTTATAGTAACGAGGACTTTCAATATTATAACTAAACTAGGTTTGTTTTTCAATTAGATAATGAGTCTAGTCCGTCCTAACAACCTATTTACGACAGAAATAATTTCAAAATTGTTGGACAAAAGCAAAGTTAAGAAGAAAGCTTTGGCAGTTTAATTGTTGAGAGCATAGATTTATTTTTTTGAGTTCATCTGCCGCAGTTTCAAAAGTATTTTGTGTTAGCCATGAAACCTTAGTACTATAACTCTTGAGTTTTTTCTTCTTCCTTTTTATCCGAAGATTTCCTTTCAGTTCATCAAACATACACTATACTTGATATCGTTATCACCAGATCAGTTTTATTGATCATGATACAAGGTCCAAGATAATTAAATAATTATACTTTTCGCGCTGAGAAACAACTATTCCATATAAATAAATATCCGAAGGACGGTTGTATGGATCCGTGAATGCCCAGCATTGGTATTAAATCTTGTTCGCGTTAATGTGGTATCAATTTCCTTATAGAACATTCAAGTGCTCATTGGAAGGATATTGAATCTTCACTGATGATGCTTTCATCATCGGTAACGAATTATTAATTCACCTTATCATCCACAAGCAAGACAAGAAGATTAATAAAGAGCAAATTTTTTAAGACGTTTCCTTAAGGCACGCCAACTTTAAGAAACTCTTCGGTGACTACTGCTGATATTCTTATTTGAATTTTGTCTGGTTTTCACATGCCATGATCATCCGCACGTGGATTTCCAGAACTCATTGCCCTTGCCTAAGTCCAGCTCATATTTGATATCCGGGGTCCTATATTGAATGCATTTTCAAAATCAGCTAAAACAATCTGCAAATTTCTTGCAAAATTCCGATATACTCCGATATGCTTCCGAAGAAGAAGAACTAATTTGTCTTCAGAAACCCTTATGAGTTTTCGCAAACTGCCATCAAATACCCTCTCAAGGATGTTCATGGCTTGAGACATCAGCTTTTAATAGAACAATAGTTTTGGCGATTTCTGAATCACCCTTCTCTTTGTAGATTGGAAGAAGGATACTTTCGATCCGCAGTTGGATATAAGAATTGTGGGCTATCTAGACCCGATGTGTCCCATTTTTTCCAGAACTTTCGGGCTATTTTCTCCGAACCAATGGCTTTCCTTTTAAAAGAAATAACCTTTTCTAGAACGATTCCGGGAATTTTGTTCGTGGTAACGTGAACCTGTTGGAAATTATTACTAAGTAAACTATTAATTTAAAAATTCCTCACAACACTGTCGTTATTTGTGATTAATTTTGTAGGTTTCCACAATAAGCTGGTCTTGAAGAGCAATCTTTAAAAAAGTTGCGACTTTGTTCTTATTTCCCTAATTGGTTTGTATCAGCAGCCACTGAATCTCAAAATATTTCTTCCCACTTCTGATATATGCGCTCAGATATCGCTGTTTCATATTGGAAACACTTCTATGATTCTTTCTTGCAACTACATCTGTTAGTCATTTAGAGGAGTGCTTTTTCAACTCAACCCTTGAATATCAGTCAGTAACTATAGATTTCCACATGCAGTAGTAAGGCAAAGGAGTTAGTGTGTATAGGAGGAGTACTATGCCGTAAAGTCAGGGTTTGATTCTATCCGATTCACTTTGTTTTTCTTGCAAGGAAATTAAATTAAAATCCAAGTCTTGAAAAGAACCTCTCATGTACAGTGTAGTTAGGAAGTGCCAATACTACATTGCATAATAATAAGTTATATGGCAACACCGTGTCTGTATCATATTATATTATTGTTATTCATATCTATACGCTCGTTACGATTACACCAGTGCTTACAAAATTGTCAATCTCATGTTTTCTCATTTTATGTTGACACATTATAATTTTCACTCTCCAACTTGTTACTTTATAAAGCTAACACACTATATTTTTCACATTCGCAAACTCTCATAATGTACCTACTTTATAACGAAAAGAAGAAAAGAATAAGAATTAACGACGAAATAAAGAAAGGCAGAAAGCATGTTTGTTTAGTGTTCTCCTCGCAATCATCAAGGAAAGTTGTTTTTTCTCCGCGCTGCTTGATTCTTTTTTTTAACGGAACTTCTGTGACGGATTAATTGTATTATTCCAAACTAAGTCATTTTAACATTTAAACTTTAAAAGATAACTTTAATAGCTTATTTGAATTCTGCTGTAAATTCAAACTCATTGCCAACTTATACAAAAAAAGAAAAACTTGTTTATAAATGCAAACTATGGGGGGTAATGCGTAAGTTACTGCACTTTCTTTGGGGATAATTTTGAAATAGGTTTGGTTTGAGTAATTGAACATTTATGTTAGGATTTCGTTACTGAACAAAACACGTTTTATGGCTCTTAACTGAGCCATCAGAGCTTGCCTAAGTATTACTCTGAAATTAAAGATAGTCCTTATCAATTCTAGCAAAGATTTTTCATTGCATTTCAAATCACCTACATTATACATGAATGCTTCTGAGGTGATCCAGCAGTGCAAATGAGCATAGATTTTGTTATTATGGAGATTGTTTTAAAACGCTTTTTCATCATCTATATAATTCATAGTTATCAAAGCCTAAAGTGTCATCTATATCATTTTGCATAACCATCGACATTCCAACAATGGGGAGTTAAAATTGTAATAGTTGCCCTGACTTGATAAAAATCAATACTTCGTTATATCTTTTTTGTATTTGTATTAAAATCGCAAAACTATTAATCCAAAATTAAAACTCCTTGCAATTATATTTCTTTCCCATCAAACTGCGTTCTCACATGAAACCTCCATAGATCTTTCAAAAGTTAAACAGTCCATGAACCATGACAAAACGTACCCAACTGTATGACAATAATAAACGACCTATGGTCTCGTCCATACACTTGAACAAATCACATAACAATTTTCTTTTTGACCCAAAAAAGGAAAACTACAGCCTGCAAGCATTTCTTCCAGATTTTGACACCCAACCTTCCACCCACATAATACAAAGTGCTCCTGCTTCGTCTTCTCTCAAACATTTACCTAACCAACCATTGTGTGCGCCTCATCTAATAATGTTGTTAGCTGCCGGAAGTGAAGTATGATGTATAACAAGGCCTTCACCCCATATCCGTCCGGATGTCAAAAAACAACATTATCCTTCACATAAACAAACGAGTATCTATGTTTGTTTGTAGAACCATATCCATTTTGACACAGTCTAACTGGCCCCAAGACGGCACTCAAATATATCATTTTTTATTTGCAGAGCCTTCAAATTATTCTGCTTAGCTATATCATTTTGCCAAGAGGAGTAATGTTGATAAAAATAAGTGGCTCACTAAAACAAATCCGAGTCCATCTGTTGATTTATTGTCCTGTAAACATGTAATGTGCCACTGGTCGTATATTATATGCACCACCTCTATATTCTACGAAGACCCCGCATGTATGCCAAACGTAATAAATTTCCATTGTGTTCTCTGTCCATACCCTTCCGCTCTATAATCCAAGGTCAAATGACTGCCGCAGGCTTTAGGAATTCCTTGTGGAAAATGAAAAACGATCCTTGTCCACGAAGGAACACTTAAAGTTATGCTAGTAGATACCTATAGAGGAGCAAAAGTTCATCTCGCGTGTGTGTCCTCCGCATGTTCGTGTCAAACGAAAATAATTATATACTGTGGTGGACCTGTGCATAAAAGTTTTGTCCTTTTTTCATTTTTATTTTAATCTCAAGCCCTGGGCTGTTAACAATGGCCATGGCATGGACGACCAACGATGGCGTTGCAATTTTTTTTTTAAGGAACACAGGTGTAGTTTTAAAATGGATGCATTAGTGTGGATACAGTTTTTTTTTAGCGGATTTTTTTTGTGAACTTGCAACGGAAAACGCCATTTAGTCCAACCTTTAGTCGTTTTAGCCACAGAACATGTGATAAGTTATAAATTCGTGCTTTTTTGTTGGGAAGAAGGCTTTTGTTTGGACGGAACATGGAAATACCTTTAGGATATTAAAATATATACGTCATGTGGTTAGATACTGTATTTTTTTTCTAGAATAGTGGAAAACAAGGTTAAATGAGCACTGCGAACGACTCCTAGTAATATATTATACGAACTTATTATACGCTAAGTGGGAATACTTTAAGGAATCCTTGAATCAGTGCCCGTGTGGGTGATTTTTTTTTTTTTTTAAATATTCATAATTCATGCCTGACTAAATATGTTGACCACACAAAATATGCAACACTGAGTCGCAAATACTTTCTTTGAAATCATTTAGTGACCCAGGAAAGGTTAAAGTACCCAAGGAAGAGGTAAACCGGCGAACTCGAATTCTTGTTCTTCCTACACTTGTTGTGTGAATTGACAAAAAAAAACACATACATATTTCGGTTTTGAAGCTTTTGAGAACAACATTAATACTGGCGACAAAGCATTTCCATTAATACTTGTATAGACAGATATTCATACTATTTACAGTTCACACAGCTTTAAATGGTTGCTGCAGTTCAAAAACCCGAAGTGGCAAATAAAAAGATGAATTGAACGATTTCATTCGAGGTACAGCATCGCAAAAAAGAACTTCGTGAATTGGTTCAATCTATACTTACTCGGCCGCCAGCACTTGCACTGATTACAAAAAACAACTGAAAAATACAAACACGAACGAACAACAAATAACGTGGGAAGAGAAAAGCGCCCTTTCTATCAACAAGTTTCGGACTAAAGGGACTAAATCATATTTCTTACTCATTCAAGCGAGTTCAGTTTCAGTCTTCAAACACATCTATTAAAGATCGGTCGCTCGCTAGAGATTAAAAGTAAATAAAGCGTCTGATATTTTTTATCAAAATAAACTCCCAAGACTTACATTTTAAAATAATTTGTATTTGGAAAACCTATAAGCACGTATGTGTCTTGATATTGCAAGGAAATTTTAATGTACTTTTTTTATCAGACAATTGAATTTTTTTTAGTACTTAATAATGCGTTTTCCACCTCTCCATATAGTCATTTTAAAGAAACAGATATATTTGTACATATTTCTTTTTAGATGAATATAGTCATTTCACGTTCGATATCCCTGACTCACGTTCCAAATTCACATTTGCAGTATCTCCTCCAAAAGTATTTACATTCTTCTTAAAAAAATATGATCTCATAAAATGCCGAAAAAATAAAGAAAGAAACCACATCTAAAGCCCTTACTCAGCAACCATCTTTTCAAATACAAAAAAGGACTTTGAGTGCCACATAAAGTAAAATTATTTCAACGTTCTATCGTTGGTGTATCTGAAAAAAAATATCAAAAAAAAAAAAATAATCATCTCGGCACGTAGTCTCTATGCTCCATCAGCCACGATTGTCTTAAAATAAGACAACACAAACCCACCAAATGGACCAATAAGTGGGCAAAGTAATATTGAACTGGGGAAAGGGGGAGATGGATGCAAACAAAAGCAAACCCTCAACTACAATGCTAGTCTCTAAAACGTGTTTTCAATTTTGGTTTTCCCCCTTTTGGGCTTTTTCCTTTCTATACGTGTGTTCTAATTGAATCTTGAAGAAAAAAAATTCACATAAATGGATTCAAAATCAATATATATTCTGCAAATCCTTGAATTGTCTAACCTCTCCAGGGATTCCTGCTGTTTTTGGGGTTCTGGAAGACCATACACTCGTCCCTCAGATCAGCTACTTACGCCAAGTGACTAAGTGAGATGAGGACGAGATATATACGAATGAGAAAAGGAACATAAAAGCTGAATAATTTATCAAATAAGTCGGTGAAATCTAAATTTATGACGGTCCTCCGCAATAACTCTTACCCCACATGTAAGGATGTAATTTTTTTTGTGTGGATCTCATCTACTTTGTTTGAATTCTATTATCCTTGTGGGGGGGGGGGGGGGGGAAATAATAATCAAAATCGAAATGAGAAAATTCCAAGTCCACCATAGTCAATAATTTCACATTAAATAAATTCTGCGCATCCTCCTGTAAGCCGGAAAAAAGGAAGACGTATAAGGGATAGACTACACTGGCTGTATGTACAATACATCCTGAAATGAGGATATGTGATGGTGCAATATAATATCCTAAATGAATGCAAATAAATGCGCATGTATATTGTCTGATTTTCAAGAACAAAATAAAGAAAATAAAATTGCCGACTAGATAATGATGTAAAACACAATATCCTTTGCTGGGTGATTCGCATCGGATGTGACAAAAGACTCTATTGATGGTGAAAACGGGCAAATATACTTCCGAGGGAAGTAGTCTTTAGAAAATTATATAATATCGTGGCTTTTTTAATTAAATTTCGAAAATTACTAAAAATATCCCTCACTTCCACTTTTGATTAGATAGCATAATCATTAGTCGTCAAATATGGGGCAAAAAGCGAAATACTCTAAGCTGATAAAATAAATAGTTACAAATAAAATACCCACTTTTTTCGTAATATACATAAATCTATCTTATATAGTTCTTATACAAGTAGATTTATAGCTTCGGCAAATTATATATTAGTGAGAATTGTCAGTACTTAAATTCATGAGAATCACAAAGAACAAACAATTTCATATTTATGTATCTCTTCATAAATAAGTGAAACAGGAAAGCTGATTGGTTCCGATTCCAACTTTCCGCCACTAGAAATTATAGGAATTGCTCTTTTTGTTCAAACATTCCCAATAATAAAAAAATTTCTAACGGGATTCTTAAAAAGGTGGTTCTGCAAGCCATAGTTCCGAATATTAAAGAAGAAAACGAACACTAACATCCCTTCTTTTTAAGTTCATTTAAACGCTGATTAACCGTCGGGCTAAAAGAATATCTCGAAAATCGAAAGCTTCTCCATGACCGTCAGTATGGCTTCCGAAGCAACCATTCCACTGGTGATCTGATGGCATATCTCACAGAACAGTAGAACAATTCTTTGCATCATTTTGGTGATCTCCAAAGCATTTGATAGAGTTTGGCATGAAGCTCTCTTATCGAAAATGCGTGCTTTTGCGATCGATGATACTATTGTTGGTTTGATTAGAAACTATCTTCTGGACGTTCAATACAAGTTGTATTGGACGGATTCAAGTCTGATTCCCACAAAATAAATCCTGGTGTGCCCCAGGGCTCTGTTATGTCTGCGACTCATTTAACTCCAATTTATGTGTGGAGTTTAATTCTTCGAAAACTCAATGCTGGTCTTCTGTCCTTAAAGCTTTAACATAACCCCAATGCCATTGTTCATGAATGGCACTTACTTCAGAGAAACCGAAAAGCTCTCAGTACACGGAATGTGTTTCAACGACGACCTCCGTTGGAACGACCATATATTTGAGATCGCTAAAAATGGTGCTAAGTGCTTAGGTTTTCTGTATCGGTGTAAGAAGTATTTTTGCCCATCTGATCTGAAAACCAACAACTCAGCTCAACCAATAGCTCAGCTCAATTTCAGGAGCTGAGCTGTTAAGCTCAAAATTGAAATGAGCTAACTCACATATGAGCTTGGTCGAAAAAAGAGCTAGCTCAAAAGTGAGCTAAACTGAAATGTGAGCTTCTTGCATCCCTGCCAATATTGCTACCTTGGGGAACACCGGAAGTTGCAAGGTAAGGGTCAGATAAAAAAGATGTGAAAGGAACTTTATAATGACGATTGTTCAGTTCAAATAACAATGAATTTTATTCAACATTTTACTCAGGTCAGTTACAATGACATCAACTTCTTTACCGCTTGCAATAGCGCATATACGGTACCAAAGACAAAATCTAATATATTGGGGTTGTTGATTTACCTCTTAGAAATCAATTTTTGTTAGAGAGAAGATACCTTTGTTTGCAGACTTCTTAATTTTGATAAATCCTGTTTTTTTTATAAAATATTTTTTTGAGATTTTGGTATGCTGTTTTTAAAGTAATTATGTACAGCTGATCATACAATTTAAAATAACTTTTTTTGATAGTTGTAAAAATATTGAATTAAAAAAAAAGTTTGAAAAATCAATTATAAATAACAAAATAATGGATTTTTTTAAGAGCTTGAGAACTTTAAAGAATAATACAATAATGCAAAAAATTGATGGCTAAGCGCGCTGTATGGCAAGTTGTTCTGTTCAAATTGTATTGTAATTTTTATGAGTTACAAATAACAAAAAAATAATTAAATTGCACGACTGGATCGGATCGCACGTACTTGCTCATATGTGCGGTCACATCTTCGAATAAAGTTTAAATAAAATGCAAGACTAGGTCGCACGAACTTGTTCCTATGCTAGATAATTGCTTAGTGGCTGCATATGTATGTATAATGTCTTAAAAATTAAAACAAATTTTTTTTTCGAAAATTCTTTTATTTTTTGAATAGGCGTAAAAGTTTTTTCGGACAAGTATGCAATAAAATTTGAAAACTAAATGTATATCGAGAAAAAAAAATTAAGGAAATTTAAAAAAAAATGAAAAATTGTATGCAAATTTTTATTGAAATCGGGATAATGATTTACGATAAAGCCGCATTTAAAAAAACCGGTTCTATGAGAGGTACCGTTGTAGAACAAATTTCGAAAAATGCATTCTAACTGAAAGATGTATTGTTGTAAAAAAAATAGCACCCTGAAAGTTTTATTTAAAATCTTTAGAGCCGTTTTCGAGAAAATCAAAATTTTTGTCAAAGATTGTATGAGCAAAAATGAAAAACAGCCCCGAGAAACTACCGAATACGTACTAAATACCAAGTTTGAAGAAAATCATAACTTGAGCATAACTTGATGTATTATAAATCAAGTAAAAAAGGAGATTAAAAAGAAAAAAAATACTTTTTAATGTGTTTCGGTATGTTTAAAGATTTTATTTCATTTAAATTTGGAGGAACGCATCAGACAATACCAGTCATTGAAAAAAAAAACAGAAATGATGTAATTAGTATGGAATTCTTGAATCCTATAAAATCATTTAATGTCCTTTCTTCCCTTTGCATAATTCTATCTTTTGTTCAATTTTTTCATTTATTTTTAAAACAAAAGATGCACAAAAAAAACTTTCGTTTTAGGAAAATATGACAATTGTTTAAGTGCATTTTTATGTCTGTGTGTTTGTGATTAAAATGCTAAACGAATGAAAAAACAACACAAACAAGTTATTCTTTTTATTTGCATATTTTAATTGGATCTTAAGATGAATTCTGTGTAAGCTTATCTCTACTCCCCAATGTCCTGAATTCCAAAAGAAGAAAAACAGAATTTTTTCCTGTGTTGTCCTTGCAGATCTTACCACAAGGATAAATCACAAAAATATAAACTCAACCAAAGAAGACTTAAACTAAACGCAAATCAGAGTCCTTAAGGAATAAGAAAAATCAGATGAAGAATAAAAAAAGAAAACTACTTCGAACTTCTCCCTATAGTGCAAGGATATAACCACAATAAGAAATCCAATTCTTTGAATGGAAATCGGAAGGACTTTAAAAAAAAGTACAAGCTTTTGGAAATAAAGACAAAAAAATAAACTTTCCCTGCATCTCGATGTTGACCAAAGTTTAGTTTATGACTAGGTAAAGGATATTCTAAAGAATGGCCATAAAATGATTGCAAAAGTTGTTCCATCTACATACACTATTCTAAGCAAAGCAAAGCAACTTGCGAATGTTATTATTTATTGTTGTTTAAAGTTTTTCAACAACTCAACATTATACTTTATTGATGCGCTATGTTCTTTGTGTGCGTGCGTGGGATGTTTGTGTTTACAAGGACTGCAGATGAAAGTTGAGCAAAACTATTTGTTTATAACAATATGACTTCACTAGTGTAATGCACTATTGTTTGGAGGACTTTTTGAGGATAAATTGGTACTTCTTTATGTACGGTGTGGGATCCTTTGTGAGAATTGGTTCTTGGGCGGTATTGTGAAAATGTTGCAAAACACCAAGGATATATGAGTCGTGTGTGATTTATTCTGGCTGTTTGACTTTTGAAAACTAGAAGAGAAGAAAATTGTACAAAATGATACGTTTTGAAAGGCGGATGTTATTGATGTTGTAGTTACAACTGCAGGACCACCAGAATTGGGTCATTTAAAACGTAGGTGGTAGGATGTTTATTTTGTACACCTAAAAGCTTCCTGCCCACATTCAGATCGTCTTTAAATTAGTTTCTAATGAGTCACGGAATAATGCTAGGAATATGCCTGTTCGGTTGATTTGAAGAAGATTTTCGACACGTTGCGTTGTGGTAAGAAGGTCTTTATCTAAACCTAACCAGATGGGGAATTAGAAATCACTATTATATACGCTTTGTTGTACAATGTGCCAATGTAAATTCTGTCACAATTATTTATTTAAAAAATGGTCTGCAAAATGCAGAGGTAAACCCGACCTTTCTCTTTTGTACTTGCACCTTCAATCTTATTGGGAGACAACCTCGGTGCCGTGAATTAAGGTAGATGGTAATAAGGTCGATTCAGACTCAATCGACTTTATTTCAATCGAAGTGCAATAATACCGATTTCATCTTTTTTGTAATGCTTCGAAGGGTCGGGGTTCGACTCCCCGTCAGAGCCACCTTTTTTCCAGGGTACTGCCTCTTGCGAGGAACTGAAAAAAACCTTTAAGAGTAAAATCTGTCTCTGAAAAGTGTATCCCATGTATGCCGTCAGACTCGAAGGTAATTTGTAGGTCCCTTCCATTCTTGTAGATTCACAACACACACAGAGAAATGATTGAAAGTATATGTCATTAGGGCTTGGCTTCTTAAGGAGCTGTCGCACCAATAAATTTATTTTAATAATTACGTTTTCTACATTATTTCCTAAATTGAAGGAAGTTATGCCGAAGACAAAACTTGGCAAGCCACTTAAGTGAGCATAAACCCCAACAAAATAAATTGCACGACTGCACGTACTTGCTCATAAATGGGTTTACATCGTCGAATAAAATTTAAAAATAAAAGTGTCAAAACCACAACACTTAACGGTTTTTAGTAAAAATAAAGTACGCCATCACACGTCTTGTATTTTAACGAATGTATGAAAAAAGTGAAAAATTGTAGGACGAATTTTGATAAAATCTGGTTTTTTAAATTTTTATTTTTTTGAATTTTTAGTGTTTAGAGTTTGATTTTTTAGATATGATTATAAAATTTAAAATAATTGTTCTCTTTGTTTTAAAAATATTGATTTTTTACAAAAATAAAATTTCAAAAATTTATTTTAATTAGAAATTATTCAAAATTTTGATATACAGAATTAATTTGGCTATCTATATCTTTTCAAATATAAAATTTGACAGAAATCCATAGAGGCATTACCAAGAAAGCCAAAAATTAAAAAAAAACGTTATATAAAAGGTCCCTCTAATAGTTTTTTCCCGTTTATGTGGTTCTGATCAAATGATAGCCAATACCAATAAAAAAAATTCTCAAAAAATTTCATCAAAATCGTTGGAGCCGTTTTCATAAGCTTTTCCTAGACGGTCATATGGCAGGTGCCCTTATTTTTAGGCCTAAAAATAAAATTTCAATTTCCCCTCTGGGGAATGCCAAAAGAATCACAAACACCGAATTTAAAGATAATCGCTTAAGCCGTTTAGGCTGCAGATCGTTTACATACTGACAGACATTTTTCACCACTAACTTTTTTTAGACTTCTCTATGATCGTAATGTCATGTTTAATTGTTATATAATTTTTTTTATATTCACTAATCCTAAACTTGCCTTATAGTCCCTATAATCGCAAGTAAAAATTGGGAAATGTGTCAACTCGAAAAAATTCAGTCTGAGGTAGATATGGGGCGCATGCTGCCCCCCAAAAACCTCCCCGCTTGGGGTCACTATAGTATTTAGAGTGGGTGCGAGGTTTTTTGTATGTAAAGTTAAAAACTGCACCCTTTTTTTCAAACAAAAAATTGGATTTTAATTCCACTTCGATTAGGACTTTATTCGCTTTTGAAAATGAAAGAAAGTCCAAAACTCCAAGTCCAGGGTCAGTAATCAACAGCTCCAGAGCCCATTCAGGGAACACACGTCGTTGTCTATACGATCGTTTACTTTTAGCTCCTGGGTCAGTTGAATTTTGTACTGGTGCATGTCAAAGTCATGATGCAAAATTCGGCAAGTTGTGGTAGGTGAAAGGCCGAATTCTTTTAAGCAACGTGAAATCAACTGCATCTGATTCTCCTGTACACTCTCAAGGACATGGAATGATAATTTTGACAGATCTTTCGTTTCGTCGACGTTCGGATGTTGGTTGATTAATTGAATTATTTGTCTCAAATCTATCCACCACATTACGAATCTTTCTGTTGGTGGGACGATTATTGCCACCCTAAGATTGGCCAAGCGCGCAGAACGTTGCACGAACAGAAGACTCATGGTGATACAACAATTTAATCATTTGAATTTAATCATTATATCCATTCATGGTGAATACACCAAACAGAATGAATAAATGACAGCCAATTTGACAGATGCAGCTTCAACAATATGGCTGCTATTATATGTAAAAGTTCAGGAGTCACATTGGAATTTTTATTTAGTTTTTCGTTTTTTTATGTTTTAACTAAACTGTTTAATTTAATTCAATTTAATATTGATTAATGTTTTTTTGCTGATTTTCAATTTAAGTTTATTTTATTTATTTTATTATTCTTAACGTATGTGAAAGAACGATGGAGAAAATTAATTTGGCTTTGAAAAGATTTGTGTTGAGATTTATTTTCAATGAAAAAAAAAATAAAACAACCCCAAAATGTAGGGGGTGAAAGTTTAATATACATATGTGCATGTCTTTAATGTTCTGGAATCTGGAGTTTAATTGAAAAGGGAAATAAGGATTTTTCGATTCGGTATCAAGCATGCAAATGGGAATTAGGATAGAGTGCTTCTTAAGAGTTTAAATGCGAATTGTATGGAGTAAACTGAAATTTAATGAGTTCACCATGTTCACCAGGAAGGCTCTTGCCTGCCGCTCCAAGTATTTGGGGTTTGGAAATTTTTGTGGGATTATATTCCACTGCCAAGCAAAATTATCAAGTGTACGAGTATTTGTTTTTGAAATTAAATATTCAACTATAAAGACTTAAGATCTCATGCAATTTGTGTCTGAATTTAAAATGTTTATTGTTCAAAGAAAAAAATCGAACAGTTTTGTATTTCTATCCCCATTTAAGACGAAATAAATTCGCTAAATTCAGCAATTTTCTCAAAGCATTCTTCGTGCTTTTTTATTGATTTTATTGCATAACATAAAACGATAGAAGTTGCATTTCTATACTTGAATCACGTACTTATGATAACATTTGTAACATTCCTCGTCTTCTTGAAAGGAACTTAAAAGGAAAAGGAAGAAATAACACACACAAGGACATACACGAGGTCTTAACGATATTTTGACAAAATATTCAAATAACAAGGACTTTTGTGTTTTCTGATGCATGAATTTAAAATGAGAAAATAAAATTATTTAATAATACAATTTTCCTTTTTTTTTTGATGATGCTGAATATATGAAAATACCAACCTCGTTGTTGACATACATAATGTACATATATATGTATATAGTATGGTACATAAGAGATCTTGAAACGTATACAGGAATGACAATATATGAGAAGGATTGGATGAAAGATACATGTGTTTATATGCATTTGGTCCTTCAAAATATACATTCACTTGGAGAACGTCTTATACAACCACCCAAAGTGGAATATAAAGGTAAAATTCTATTCGAAAAGGAGTTCAATTTGATGGATTTGCTTATGCTATTTCTCTTCACTTATGTTTCCATTGTACTTATTCAATCACTGTCCTTTAGAAAGGAGGATATTTACATTTCTTATTCAGGAGATGATAAAATTTGCGAAATTTCAAAATTACCTACCTTAATATTTGAATTCTAGTCTTTGTGAAAAGAGTGTTATTGATCGATGCATAACTAGGTCCGTGAGATATTGTATCTTAATCTCGACGGAATTTTGGGTAAAGGTTATAACCTGGAAGAAAAAGAAATAAGAATATTATTTTTAATATTAGGTTTTATAAATTTTGTCTGATAATATAATGATGTTTTTTTGACGAATAAAAGTATTAGTTACATAAGTGAAATAAGCCCATTGATATATAGAATTCGAGATTTTGATGCATGTTCATCCCTAACAACAAAATCTTTTAATTCACACCAGAGGAACGGCGGCGGCGCAAATGACGAAGACCGTGACTCAGATGGAAGAGCATAAGGGACTGACTTTGGATTGTGAATATGTCAAGATTTTTTTGAAGAACTTTGATGTAACGTTGAAAAAAGCCTTGCACGTATTATCATATTGACAATCGGTGGTTGTTTCATTGAAAATTATCATATTGAGAAACAAAATCATCATTGTTTTTTCGCATTTGGTGATCGTGGACGTCATTTTTGGTTGTCAATTTTCGATTGTCAATGTGATAATCGTCATTGTAAACATAATGATCGCCTTTTTAGAAGTTGTCGTATTAAAAATCACGATAGTCAATATAAAAGCCAAGTAAAATTATGAGCCCAAAGAAAAACGGTAAACCTAAAGACAAAAAAAGTTCGGTTATGAAAGTTTATGTTAACAACTCCGAATGTCAATATGATGATCGCTTCTTTCGATTATCATATGGAAAATCGCGATAGTCAATTTGATGACCACTTCTATGCAGTTTTCGTATTTAATATAACGATTTTCAATATGAAATTCTAAACAAAATGTTAAGTAAAAATAAAACGGTAAAAACGGAATCTTCTCCTGTTTTTAATCATTATTTCAAATAAAGCGCGTCATTCGATTTGTAAAAGTTCAAGAATTGACTTCGTGATGTAATTTCTGGTTTGTCGAATTTTATTTTAAATTAAATAAAAGTGAATTAATATATTAAAGAGGTAAGTAAATAGTGTTTAAAAACGAAAACATAACAAAAACTACCACTTTTCGAGGTACACAATCTGGGACTCATATTTGTCTTTTCTCTTAGAGGGAGAAAGCGATCAACATGTGGAGGATCACATTAAGTTCCTTATAAATCGTAGAGAAACTATTCAACATAACATAAAGAAACCTGTACAGCAAAAGCTATTCCCGCTCTTTGACGCTTAGTTGCTGATATGAAAATCGAGATCGTAGTATTGACACGCGGGATCATCGTATTGACAACTACGATCATCTCATTGACAATCGCACTGACAATCTCTGTGTTTAATGCGACAATCACGGTTGTCAATATAATAATTTCAGTTGTCAATACGATGATCACAATTGTCAATATTATCATAATCGTAGTCAATACGATAATCGCGGTTGTCAATATGATGACATCGGTTTTCAACTTCATAATTGATGATCGCAAATTTTCATATTGATACCCGCGGTCGTTTGTTGAAAAAGAACAACTTTTTTCATCAATTTCATGAACAAAATTATCAATATATTTTTATCAATATTTTTTTCTTTCTTTAAAACCTTTAATGCTAATCGATCGCCAGAACCAGGCGAACATGAAAAAGAACAAGCGCAAAATAATTTCACTCAAGTTCAAAAAGAACAAGAGAAAAAGAAATACAAAAATAGGCGGAGTTTTGTTAAAGTAGAAAGTAGATGTAATTTTTGGGGTGTGTGTGTGGACTAAACGAGAGGGTTTGTGGGTGTGAGTTAACGGGCTGTATGTTGGTGTCACTGCCATCAATGTTTTCTTATGACGTTATCACGTAAAATAAATTATCGTCCGTAAACCGACTTCACAGAAAACAACAATTGTTTTACTTCAATTACCTGTTTTTACTTATGATTATAGGTAACCTAAGGCAAGTTTAGGATTTGTGAATATAAACAAATTGAGTTGACAATGAAATATGACATTACGATCATAGAGAAGTCTAAAAAAGTTAGTGGCAAAAAATGTCTGTCAGTATGTATTAGAAGCTGCAGCCTAAACGGCTCAAGCGATTATCTTCAAATTTGGCGTGTGATTCTTTTGGCATTCCCCAGAGGGGAAATTGAAATTTTATTTTTAGGCCTAAAAATAACGTTACCTGCCATATGACCGAAAAGCTTATTTTGCTCGAAAACGGTTCCAAAGATTTTGATGAACATTTTTGACAATTTTTTTTGTTGGTTTATTCTCCATTCTCATTTCATATCACGGTAATTTTTTTTTTAATTTTTGGCCTCCCGTAACGGTTCTTTGGATAGCCAAAATAATTCTGCATATCAACATTTTTAACAACTTTTTTTCTAATTAAAATTAATTTTTGAATTTTTTATTTTGAAAAATCAATACTTTTAAAACTAATCCAAATTTTTGTTTATATTATAATCACATGTATGTATATAAATAAACTCTTATAAACTGCATACCAAAATTTCCAAAAATTTTTTTTAATTCAAAATAAAAAAACAGGATTTTATCAAAATCCGTCCTACAATTTTTGAATTACTAAATTACTAAAAATTATTAAGTGTTGGGGATTTGACACTTTTTTAAGTTCATATTTTTAAATTTTATTCGACGATGTGATCGGACATATTGATTACGATGGAAGTGTGTTCGTAATTTTAAAATAATCCGCTAATAACAGAAAATTTAAATATTTAGATAAACACCTGCACATGAGTAATTCTTTATTTATTCATTTTTAGTGGCTCCTGGCATCGATGAATTAGTTTCCGTTTAGGGATTTGAAGTTTGAAGTCGACGTCTGGATATAAGAAACCCTGGTACGTGTCATAGAAAGTATTACAAAACGGTTTGAGACAATGACAAGGTACGTTGGATAGAATATGCGACATTTACCAAAGATTTGGCTTAATAGCACTTGTAAGAACAATAGATTATACAAAACTCGGTTGCCAGTAGTTAAGGTATACAATTTTCTGGTCCACATTCAAAAAATGTGTTTTTTAGAGAATATGTAAGAATCTGACCATTTAACAGTAGCTGGAAAAAAATAATTCCGAGAGCAATATACTCAACAAAAGTATAAAACTAATTTTAAACCTTGAGAATCCTTTGACGACAACATTATAAAGATCAGATTTCAACAGCCCCTGGACTAGAAATGACCTGAAAAAAACGTAAACAAAAAGACAGAAAAATAACCTTTCCGCTGATATATAAAGATCCCACGAAAACTCAGAATGTTGAAAAGTTAAATGTTTTCTAATTGCCTGCACTCACTGGCACTAGGTCAGTATTCATTTAGATAAACGTGGCTAACGCCCCTATCTTTCAGCCTCACAATAAATGGCTCAGTGAAAGCAATTTATCTCAAACAAAAGCCAATACCTTATTGAAGAAGAAAATCACTGACGTTATTATTTATAATAAGCCAATCATCATTAGAACCTTTTTGTAATTTTGTTAGCGAATCAGGATTATCTCCTTTTAAAATTATCTTCTTAGTCAAATTTTCTTCTAAAATATCTTTGCATCACTCAAAAATACTAAAAATAATTCAAAAGTACTCCTGTCGAAAGAATTTGCTGACCCATTTCTCCAAAGCAAAAACGGAAACAAAATCCTACCTTTAGTCTGTCGTCGGTCGAGATAATTTTGGAATCTTCGCGCAGTTTCTCAATCTCAACCACAACCAATGAAGGAAAATCCTGTCGAATCTTTTTTCTTCTCTAACATTCAATTTATTCAAGTGGACTTTGAAAATATTCGGCTCAACTTCAAAGGCACACAATCCTGTGCGTCCTACATTCATAAAAGCTATCAGCGTTCTGCGGACGTTTCCATTATTTGCATAAGCACCTGGAAGAGTTCGAGATACCAAACCGAATTCCACTTCTTTTGGCCAGATGAGATACCTCCTCTGCCAATATAAGATGGAAAATTTTAAATGAGCCAAAGGACAAAGTGCACAGGTGGCAGTTGTTGACATTTTGGCAGATGTGGTTATTTTTTTTTGTGGGGGGAGGACATGCTGGAAATAGTGGAAAGAGAAGTTAATATGGAAGTTTATATTTTCTGATTATTCAAATTTAATTGAGAACAGCGTTTGGAGATTACAAATTATTATTTTCTCTGTGCTAACAGGTGTTGCGAAGATTGTCGGTGGAAGGTGAAGTTGCTTTTGGAAGATTACAAACATTTCCGGAATGATATTTCCAAGGGGTAATTTATGAGCCCATTATTTAGAGATTTTGGTATGATTTGTGCGAAAATAAATGACTTGTTGAAACGTTTTGAAATTTATAGCATGGTGTTGTATTTTTGGTGTTTTCACCTGTTGGCCGAACCACTCTCAAGTTGACAACCAGTAGGACCTTAGACCTAAGCGTTCAACTGTCTTCAGAATATTTTAAATTTATTAAAATTGTTTTTATAGCGTGGAGAGTTTGCAGTGAATAACTCAAAAAAAAAAAAAAGGAAAAGCAGTTGGATCGCCGGATCAAATATTTTTATAGTTTTGGAAAAGTATTGCATAAATCAGGCTAGATGACTCATCATTCTCATCTCAAACTTAACAGCTGTGTTAAAATGTCCAATTAAAATCAGCATGCTTTTCTTATTTTTTTTATAATTCTATTATAGGTAGGTAGAAATCATTGCTGAGAATTTTCCGAACTGTTAATGGATCACTAGGTGATTCAAAAAGTTCTCATTGCGAAGAAGAAAAACATTCACACAGATTGACCCTGAACCACCAATTACATTCACTTTTATTATAAACAAATATTGTTGATTTACATTAAATTTTTTTTTAATAGAAATTGAATTTGTCTCTAGCGAATTCCATACCAAAAATCGCACAACAAAAGCTAATTACTGTGGACATTTTTAGTACTTAACTTACTCTTTGTCTCATTACAAAAAAGTTATCGATTGGCCCACACGTGAAGTAAACAAAACAAAGCTAACGAAGATAATTTTGCTCATTTTCACTAATGAGATGAAAAATTAATCAAATCACCATTGGTTATACTAAATTAGGCCACTTCACACTGATAATGAACTCTCCCATCCGTCCCCTCCACTTCCCGTATATCAGTATCTACCCACATTACAATGCCCATCGCATAAACTTACAAATCTACATCATCCTCTGTCTAACCTAACCCATTCACAGTCTTAGATAACCTTTGGCTTCCTGAGTTCATTAATTCAACCGTCCAAATTAATTTACATCTGCAGCCAAGCCAAGTAAAAGATACATCATAATAACCCATTCCAAGATTCAATTACTCATTTTTGTTGTCGTTGTTTACTTTTTTCTTATTTTAAAGCTCAAATTCCTTGGTCTGGCTAGGGAGCTGTTTGTCCAACTTATCTCTATTAACGCACAGCAAAAGTACACAGAAGTTTATAAAAATAGTCGCCATTACCAAACAACAATAGATACTCGTTCGCATAGATAAATCGTATGGGAGGGTAAGTTTTGTTGCCACAAAAACAAAATACCCGAAGCGCAAAATGGCTGCAACGACTGGGTGGTGAGAGCAGATAAATTTGCACATGAGTCAATATTGGTTTACACAGTTTGGACTTTCCGATAACAGTGTAGATACCAACACTTGCCTATGTATTGAAATGGTTTTTTATTTATATATTTACAGGAAAAAGATACACACATCCGAAATAAAAAAAATTAAACGCCTGAATTATTTGTTCTCAATATATTGGGGCCAATTTATTTTTATTGATTGTAAGCCAAACTTCAATATACATTGCAACGGATTCATGTTTTTTTTTTTTTTTTGTTATTTGGTGTCCCTTGTTGGCTGCCACCGATGGAAAGTACAATCTCTTGCAGCAATTTGTCATTTAGTTTAATTGGAGATTTTTGTTGTTGTCAGATGTTTATGTGTTATTATTTCATCCCTGTTGGTTTAATCAAGAAAAATTTGTATTTTTAAAATTTATTGATAAAATTTGTAAAAATATCTTTTAGTTATTAGTTAGAAGGCAGACTATTCTTGAAAACAAAACCAAACTCAATGGGTAACATACTTCAATTTAAATTGAAATGTTTAGTAAAAATAAACATGGATATAGGGCTAGAAAAGTTTTAATGGTTTATAGGTATGTGTTAATAAAAAAAATTGTCGAAATCCCGAAATAAATACATTTATTGACGTGACAAATCCTTAAGCATCCAAGGCTTAGGGACTTCTACTCTTCTTAACCATTCCTGTGTGTATGTTTACCAATCTGCAGGAGCAGTTTACCGTCGACCCCAAACGACTAATCATATGAACTTTTCGAGAGAAATTTAATTTTCGAGGAGTTGTCATTTCATCGTCAGAGGCAGTATCCCGAAAAAAAGATGGCCTGGAGGGGAATTGAAGCACAAACCTTTGGCATAGCAGTCCGACACACTAACCATTAAATCACCAGCAGGGCACTAAGGATCCGAGACTCTCAGTTCTTAACAACGATCTAGAGAGAAAAGTCATACGACGAAATTTAGCCCCGTATGCTGTTTTCTATTTTATGAATTTTTCATTTCAAAATCGTTCGACCAGTTTTTTCAAAAAATTGTTTGTTTTTGAAAAACTTTTCGAAAACATATTTTAAATTTTTTTCGAGTACGTCAATTTAAAAAAAATCTATAGTTTATACTAGGAGAAAAATTAAAAAAAAATCTATGTTTTCAAAATATTCAAAAAACAAAATAATTTTTTAAAAAAAATTATTAAAAATTAAAAAAAAATGTTTTTGAAAATTTGAATAAGCAATATTATTTAAATCCTAAAACACTACATATTTTGAAAATTTCATCAAAATCCGTCAATTAGTTAACGAGAAAATCTGATTTAAAAAAAACCGGTCATATGGTAGGTACCGTTATAAATTTTTTCTGAAAAATTCGTTGAAACTAGAAGATAGATTTTGAATAGGAAACACTGCTCAGAAATTTTATCAAAATCGTAAGAGCCGTTTTCGAGAAAAATAAGTTTTTCATTAAAAGTTATATGGCAGGTACCGTTAGTTTTGGAGCTAGAATGCCAATTCGAAAAACTGTCGGGTCGAGTACTGTAAAAATACTATATACAAAGTTTGAATCAAATCGGCCCAACCGTTTAGGCTGTAGGAATCGATACGGACAGACAGACAGACAGACGGACGGAATTTCCGGACCCACTTTTTTTGACTTCTCTATCATCGTAATGTCATGTTTGATTGTTAGATTTTTTTTTACGAATGCATAACTTGCCTTATAGTCCCTATAAATCGCAAGTAAAAAGGGAGGTACCGTTTTGTGCCCATCATGATTATTAAATTTACAGCAACAAAAGTACACTGATTTTTTTCTTAAAAAGCCGTATTTAAGAAAAAATAAGCTTTTACTCCCTTTAATAATTGAATAAATTTAATTTTTGTTTCCGTTGTACACAAAAATTGGAATGAAAAAGGCAGATTTTCGGTAATTTTTCGTAGATTGTAAAGATAGGGACTATAAGGCAAGTTTAGTATTCGTGAATATTACAAAAAATTGAGATAACAATCAAATATGACATTACGATCATAGAGAAGTCTAAAACAGTGATCGAGAAAAAATGTATGTCTGTCTTTCTGTCTGTCAGTATGTATAACGAGCTGCAGCCTAAACGGCTTAAGCATTATCTTCAAACTTGGTGTGTGATTCTTTTGGCATTCCCAGAGGGGAAATTGAAATTTTATTTTTAGCCCTAAAAATAACGGTACCTGTCATATGACCGTTTAGGAAAATCTTATTTTTCTCAAAATCGGCTCCAAAGATTTCAATGAAATTTTTTGAGAATTTTTTGTTGGTATTGGCTATTATTTGATTAGAACCACATATACAAGCAAAGTCTATTAACGGGACCTTTCGTATAACGGTTTTTTTAATTTTTGGCTTTCTCGTTAACGTCTCTATGGATTTCTTTCAAATTTTATATTTAAGAAGATCTAGGTAGCCAAATTAATTCTGCATATCAAAATTTTGAATAACTTTTTTTTCTAATTAAAATTAATTTTTGATTTTTTTTTTTTTTTTTAATAAATATTTTAAATTTTATAATCACATGTATTTTAATAAATTCTAAAAAAACTGCAACTAAAATTAAAAAAATAATTTTTGTTCAAAAAACTAAAAATAAAAAACAGGATTTTATCAAAACCGGTCCTTCAATTTTCGAAATACATTTTTCAAAAATTCCTTGTTATTTACGACGTGTGATGGCATTCTTCATTTTTACTAGAAACCGTTAAGTATTGTGTATTTTCAACGCAAATGTTACTTGTTTCTGTCAAAGATCTTGCTTTTCAATGTAATTATGCACACAAGAGCAAGTACGTGCGACCCAGTCGTGTCCATTTTTTGTATCAACAGGGCATCCCAAACAACATATCGAAAAATCACAACTAACTGACCTTTTGTATGCATAGTTGCCATTTTTTTTCAAAATAAAATTCCCTGACTTTTCCCTGACCTATTTTCGAATTTTCCCTGACCAAATGAAAAAAAATAATTAACTGCATTTAATTTGTGTGTGCTTAAAATAAATCACATGAAATTGAGGTACTTAAGGAAAGGTTTCCATACAAAAAATAGTTTAGAGCTTCGCGTTGAGTTATTTAACTTCTACAATTTTCGAAATATTTCAATGAAATAAAAAGATTTCGATTGTAAATAAGTCAACAAAATATTTTAACTTCAAAAAATTAAAAAAAAATGGAACTCAAATTCTCAAGAGAAACTTAAAAAAATTAAAGTTGTACGTAAGGGTTTGCAAACTCACTGGGACGTAATTTAAATAACATAACATAACAACACAATAAGTATTAAAAATCATTACAATCTTTTTATTTGTTTAATTCTAGTCTAAAAAAATTAAACTACCTACATTACATAATATAAGGCCGTTTGACAAAACTTCTAAATTTTGAATAGTTACGATCCAAAATTAGGTTTATTTCGGTCTTTAATAAAGCCTAAATAAAAAAAAAGGAAAATCACTTCTTAGAGAGATGAGGTCCTAGCCCAAAAAACATTCATTGGATGTACACTGCCATCGTCAGACGAATTCTGACATACGCAGGTTTGGTTTGGTGGCCTGCCCTTGACAAGACAACCAATCTCAACTCTATGACAAAAATTAAAAGACTAGCGTGCATTTGCATTGGAACTACTCCCACTTTCTTCTCATTAGCCTCAATTTCATAAAGGAGCTGGCGGCCAAAATTGCCTTAAGATTAAGACATTCAAGCAACTGGAACAAAGGCCAGTATGTTCATAAAATTATAGAAAATTATATAGACACTGATAGCCAAACCGACTATACTGCATCGCACTTAGATTTTAACACGGTGGCACTAACAGACTTTCCTACAAGATAATGCTGGAGGAAAACCGGGTCATAAATAAAAATCATATCTCGGTCTATACAGACGGTTCTTAAACGCAAGCAGGGGTAGGGTTTGGTATCTTCTCAATAAACCTACCAATCAATATATCTGTAAAGTTGACAAACCTGAGTAGTGTTTTTCAGGCAGAAGTGCTTGCAGTAGGCAAAGCAGCAAAACAACTTTTGTCTTTTAACCTGGAGAACAAAAACATTAATATTTTCACAGGCAATCGTTTCCAAGTCTAAAAAGATTGAAGAATGTCGCAATAATCTGCGGCAAATCAGTGAAACAAACCTGGTTACCCTCCGATGGGTTCCCGGACACTGCAACATTAACGGAAACGAAAAGGCTGACGAACTGGCCAAAAACGGTTCATCAATGGAACCAAGCCAAACTGTTCCCTGGGTACTTGAACCATTGGAAAATAGGAAAAATACGAATTCACGAATATTGCCTCAAAGCCGCAAACGAGAGATGGTCAAAACTTGATAACTGTCACGTCTCAAGAAGAAAAAGAAAAAAAAGAAAAATACAGAATACAATTAAAAGCTAGGTAGACCTTATCTGTCCCTTTTGGTGGTGTCCTGATGGGTCACAACTCAATGGGGGTCCATATGAGTAGAATGGGCCTTAGCACATCAAACTTATGTAGAGGGTGTCAAGACGTTGATGCAGAAGACGGCTCATATCACTTCTTTTGTGAATGCCCCAGCCTAGCTCAAACCAGGAAAACAGCTCTCGGAGAAAATATTTTCGACGATTTGGGCGACGACGTCTCAAAAAAGGCACTTAAAAACATTCTGAAATTCATCAAAATCTCAGGATGGTTTAAGGAGGCATTCCATAACCAACTCTCCCCAAATTGCTCACCTATTTCTCCTATTCCTAGGGACCGCAATGGATCCTTGAGATCCGAGTGAGATGATTTGACTATCAACCTAACCTAACCTAGAGCAAAAACAAAAATTAAGTGTTTTTTTGAAGAGATTTTAATCCTGATCATGGGACAATGCTTTATTTTGTTTTAACTAATTTTATTTTACAAAAAATATGTTAAAGAATTTTACTCCGATAATTTTTTTTTTTTTTTTTGTTCAAGCATATCTAAAAATGTAATTCAAATGAAGTTATAGGTAGAATTTTTGTAAGGCTAATACACCCAATACAATTCTTCCTTTTTTTGTATTTTGTTTGTCAAATTTAAACAGCAAAGTAGTTTTTTTCACTCAAAGTTTTTTAAATTCAAATTTTGGAAAAGTTATCAATTTTGCATTTTTTAACAATAAATTTCCTTGTAAGCGCCCATAAAGAAGCTTGCAGTTCAGTTCCCGCGAAATTTCGCTCCTCACTCACCGCCTTCATACGCCTTTATCTCGTTATTAAGAAGTTCTTTTGGCTGCTTAATAGCACCGTCGCTATACTGATTGTACAAAAAAGCTTTACAGACCAAAATTATAGAAAATTTTATTTGCTACAAGTTGGCATATTATAGCATATTGCGTTAAAATACACCAGAAACGAGTATTACGAGTATGCCAAAGGCGCGAAAGTATGGACAGAATATAACGAAGGATTAAACTATATTAATATGAAAAAGGTCAATTTTGAAAATATTTTCCCTGACCGGTTTTGAAATTCCCTGACCAAATTTGTGTTCCCTGACTTTCCAGTGGAGTGGCAACTATGTTATGTTACCCTCTATTTTCAGTCTGCATTTATTGGACTAATAGATATTTTGAGAAATACATAATTTTAAGTTTGCATTGCATTCTTTATTTTTTAATGTTTGATTATCTAAGAACACAGATTTTAAAAATGTAAAAAAAAACTTTATTATTGAAGTTTTTTTTTTCTTCAAATTTGAAATTAATGAATTATTTTCAATAGAAAATTAAAAAAAAATAATTGTTTTTAAGTAGTTTTTTAATTTTTTCTTAGTTTTTATGGTTAAGTCAGGTTTAGAGGTATGGTTTTTGAAACCTCTAAGTCACGTAATATTTTATTAGAAATACACAAGGGCTAACCATAGTAGTAATTTTTACTTGCGATCATAGGTACTATAATGCAAGTTATGCATTCGTGGCGATTTAAAATTTTGAGATAAGAATCAAACATGACATTACGATGACAGAGAAACATATTTGAGTTACTAGCAAAATTCTGTCGTCTGTCTGTACGGATGTAGTCTAAATAGTTGAGCCATTTCTCTTCAAATTTAGAGCTTAAGGTTATTTTGGCATTCTACAGAGGAGATTTTTCAATTTTTTTGTTTAGCTCAAAAATTAACGGTTCCTGTCATATAACCATATTATGTAAGAGTTTATTTTTCTCGAAAACGGCTCCAAGAATTTTTTATGACAAAAATCTGTGTTATCAGCATTATATTTTGGTGAAAAAAAATTAATATGGTGGGCTAAAAACGGTACTTCCCATAGGACCGATTTGTTTTTCTTCGAATTTCTCGAAAACTTTTTTTTGTATTTTTTTTAAAAATTTTCTTTGATTAATATTTTGAAAACGGGTAAATGAATTTTTTTTAATTTAGTTATATATGTTATTATTGTGCTTAAGTTTGTTTTTTTGGTTTTTTTTTTTTTTATTTTTTTAACGTTTTATTTAAAACCCGCTCCTACAATTAAAAAAAATCACTTTTTTTACATTTCTTAAAGAAATAAAATGGCGTTTAAATTATTTCACTCAATACAATTTAACGGACTTTATTCGAACAATCAAAAGTCAAAAAATTCAATAAATGCTTTGATGTTCACTTTAATTTTCTTAAATTTTATTCTTCAATGTGACCGCACATATGAGCAAGTACATGCGATCCAGTCATGCGACGTATTTAATCAGCATATGTAAAATGTTTGCTTATTTATAATTGACTACTTAAAAACTGTCTAAATGTTCTTTTTAAAACTGTTATAAAGCTTTCAAATTAATTTAAAAATTTTCCGAAATGAATTCCCTTAAAATTATACAAAAATGCATATTCAAAGACTTGGTTAAAATGGACCTCTTAAGGTCTTATACTATTTTAGAACATACAAAAGTAAGCATTACATTGTTTTCTTTTACAAATCAGTTTATTTTTACATTACATTGCATTACATGTGAATCTACTCCGAAGTAGACACCTAGACACACTTACGTGCATTGGCTACTGAGCTAATCGGCTTGATACAATGATACAAAACAAGAAAACTAAAATTATTATTTGATTACTTACAATGATACAAAACCAAAAAAAAAAGTACAATAACTCAAAAAATTACTCATTTTCAATGTTTCCAAAAAGAATTTGATACATATTAGGCACCTAATATTTTCTGAGATCATTCCAAAAGCATTCTTAATATAATTTTTTTTGTTCTGTACATATAGTTTTGATCCTTTAAAAAAAAGTTTAACGAACTGGTTCTTGTGTCCATCTTATAGTTATTTTTTTTTTTTTTATAATTGGCCCGCGCAAAAGGGATTCTGGCTACCCTTATAATTTTACTCAAGTTCGATTTGTTTTTAAAATCAAAAATATTACACCCAATAGTGAGATAGTTGGAAAATTACCCGATTAGAGTGGATTTCATTTTCATCTGAAAAAGAACGAAGTTCTGAATTGGTTAAAAGGTACCTATGTCCCGATGGACTTAAGATCTTGTATGCTAATGTATGTATATCTCACGTTCCAGCAACATAAATATTTAAGCGAAAATCGTTTTCGAATCGTTGCTTCGTTAAGTTAAGCATTTTCTTCTATCTCTCTTTTTTGGAAATCATACTCCCAACGATATTTCTCAGCTTCGTATCCAATTTTGATTCGTTATTGGATTTTTAAAATACATTGTTGATGTACATCTAGAAAGCTTCGCTTAGTACTTCTAACATATCTACTCACGAATCACAATTTTCACTCACTCGTCATATTTATAAAAATGTCGTAAGTTTGTTTAATGCACATGATTACACGCAATACTTTTTGACCATGCTTCGCCTTAAAACTACAATTATAACTTGGTGTATAACTGTTCTCTTTTGAAAACACACATTCCTAGCAAGTCTGTTTTAATCTTATCCTACTTTCTCAATCTGGCAGTTGGTATTGAAAAAAAACCTATGGTTAAGAGAAGTAGCACCCCCAAACCAAATGAGTTAACCTGACAAACAAAAAAAAAAACCAACTCATACCCACTTATTGGCAAAATATAACTGTAAATTAGATACTCTCCGCCATCCAAATCACAGCACATTGTATCTTTTGGCCATATTGATGGTCGAACCGAACCGCAACAGTTAGGTACGCCTCATGCCATCCAAAATGGAATTAAAAGTTCCACGCCATAAATTTCTTCACCGCTGATCACAAAAGGGCAGAACACAGCGCACAATTGTACAATTTCTGTCCAAAAATGGCAAAACCACCGATGCAGCAGAACTAGCCCCAGGCACCAGCAACCAGCATCAGTACGAGTATCTAAGTATCTATACCTACCTACCAAAAAGCAAAAGGTCAAAACCCCGTTGCGCGCTGTATTCTGTTTAATGCTGGCTTGGTTAGAACCGAAAAGAGAATAAAATATCATTTGGAAGCCTCGGTCTGCACATTTCGCTGCCAGCAGCGTATCGTATGTTTCCCTCTGTCTAAATTCGAAAACATGGTCCAATGATGCTTAACATTGTGAAACAACACAAGCCAAGTACTGAGCTGGACAGAAAAAAGTTCACAAAAAAAAACCCCAATCGTAGTCATGTTGAAACTTTGAAGGGGGAAACAAAATGCATGCGAATAAGTGATTGTTGTTCAACTGCAATCGAACCGGTTTGCATTTTTACAGAGCACATGAAGCTCTGCATCTGGGAGGAATGAAACCAGATACGTTTACTGGATGGATACCGCGAAGCAGCGTTCCAGTCCCAGAGTTCTTCTGTTCGTCGTCGTCGTGTCGTATACCCGTATATAGCTGGGTACCAATTTCGACAAAAGTCGTGAGTGCTTTGTGTTTGGCATCGAAAACTGGTTACGATGAAGCCAGTCGTTTGGTCCATTCGACTTTAATTGTGGGTTTACATGCCATGTTGGTATTCAATACTCTTTGAGTGTATTTGGAGTTTGTTAGATGACTTGTCTTTGTAGCGATTATATTGCCGGAAGAAGAGTTAAGATTGAGTTGGCTTATTTAAACAGTTCGAGGAAGGAACAAATAAAAAATGCCAATTAAACTTTTAGTTCTTGTCTTTGATGTTTCTGGCGCAATTCTTGTTATTATGGCCGTGTTTCCGGGAATTTATGTGAAAAAACAGAAGCTAACTGCATCTGTTTTATGGGTTTTTGAGTATAAATAAAATAAAATAAACTTGAACAGGTTAAGAAATGCTGATCGGACAACAGTCGGGTTTTAGATGAAGAAACACATAAATGTTGAGATTTGAAAAGTTAGCGAAGCGGAGGATTCCGTTGAAGCATGATTGCATAAACGTGTGACGAGGAATGGCACATAATCTGAGAGAACTGGTTAGATGATTTATTTGAGAAGTACCATGACACACATTGGGGCCAAATGTCAACAACCGTGAAGAAAATGAAAAAAATTGTCTATAATAGTCTTTTTGTTTTGATTCTTTTAAGAAATAAAACAAACAGCCAAAACAATAACATATGAATACTACGAACCATGGAGGTTATCACCAACTCCCATTGAAAAAAAACTTCTACCTTAACCTATCGAATTCAGATTTTTTTAACTTTCTCATCAATATAATTTTTTTTTTTAATTTTGCTAAACTGATTTTTTCAATATTATTCATTCATATTTATGACAAAATTGTCGGTTTATTGTCCTCTTGTGGCTGCCGACGCAAAGTTTTCTAAGTCAACTCCATGGATGCAGACTAAGAATAAAACAGAGAATTGGGAGAATTCTGGTTCCAGAACAGATATTAGCAATAGTAGGTTAAAGAAGAGAACAATCCAATAAATGGATTCCGTCACCTCTCAGCCTCTAGAAGAAATTCAAGGACTGAAATGAAAAAAAGAAGAGAAGTCAATACCTGGAACACACCAACTTTGATTGGGAGGACATTGGTTGCTAAATATCTATAATTACGGAAGGTAGATTGCCGAAATTCTTTTTGGTACCACTACCCGTTCAACGATCATCTGTAGCTTTTCCAATTTCGTCTATCTTTCTTGTAGACTAGGAAAGGCAACTTTCCCTTTACTGAATAAGCACTTGAACAATATTAATATTAAAATAGAAGTAGAAATCGTGATTCATTATCAATCAGGCTCAATGTCTCCTAACTTTGCCCATAACTTTGGAGACTTTCTCTAGCTTCTTTCAATTTTTTTAAATTCTTCGCTGCAACAATATCGTTCAAAATTGTGTTGTTCGCCACCTTTTGAAAAGTATGGCTTTAAAAATCCCTCATAATACTGTCGCCATCTGTCGAGAACTTTAATGTCATTCAATTTGGGTACGCAGTTTAGAAAATAGTTGCACTCTTATTCATAATGGAATGTCATAGTTCCTGAATTGTCTGGTTTGTTTTAGAAAGTCCCGATTTGTAGTTAGACATGCTTTAACTCACACCCACAAAACCTCTCGTTAAATCCACACACATACACACACCGATATCTACATCTACTTTCTACTTTAACAAAACTCCGCCTATTTTGTACTTCTTTTTCTCTTTTTGTTCTTTTTGAATTTGAGTGGAATTATTTTGGGAATTTGCGCCTGTTCTTTTTCATGTTCGTCTGGTGCTTGCGATCGATATTTGTTGAAAGAACCACAGTATTGCAGCGTGCGCCACTTTTCTTATCAGCATAAGTGTTATCAGTGTGAGTCATGTTATTTCGTATGTATAGCCTGTCATCGATTTATAAGATTCCCTTAAAGTCATTGTACCTATGCATTTTCAGTTAAGCAAAAATCCGAAGTTCAAACTGCCAGTCAACATTACAACATTCCAGTAAATAAATCTAAAAAGGATTTACCTGAAAAACAAATTCTTTGAACACAAAGCCTGAACTACTAACCAACATTTCGAAAAACAGTACTAGCGCAATGGCTTCTTACAACTCCCTACATCGCACTCAAAAGTCAAACGTTCTTCTGATCAATCAATGCCAAACTCAACTCAACTCCCATGCGTGAATGTATTTTTACACTTAACAGCCTTCCACTTCCAATTCCAGTCCAGACTTATTATGAGTCATTAAAGCACTAGACCAAAGTGGGCCTTAATCAATCTAACTAACCTTTGCTCCATTCAGAAATCCAGATCCATTAACCGCACACAATTCTCAAAAGTCATTTCCATAAACTTTTATTCACCTACACTACACAACGACTGGGGGAGGGGTGCCCCACGCATACATTTCATAGTCCTTGATTCCGTTGTCCCAGAGTCGCAGCGCTTATTCCGCCAATCATTGACGCTGTAATTGCTTTTGCAATTAAAGTCCAATCGGCGCGCGTGTTTTAAGCCATTTGCAATCTCCGTGACAAGTGCACGTCACGAGTGATAAAATAAAGAAATTACTTGCAACCACCTCCTTCTCGATTCCTTCCATCCTTCACGATGGTGGTTCACTTCGTGCAACGACGTGGTTCACTCAGCAACTATACCCAACCCCTACTTTGTCTTTATTCTATTTGGTTCATTTGTAATCAATTTGAACTTATTGGACATACAAAAAAAAAATATTATAAAATAGAAAAAAAAAACGTATTAAAGAGCGCTTCAGACTTTAGTAACGTAAGAGAGATACGGCTTTCTTGAAATGTCAACGATCAAATATACACTCCCGCCAAAGTAACAACAACAAAAAATGGAAAAAGTATTTTATGAATTTCGCGATTGTATTTACTTTTTTTTCCGCTCGTTTGGCAGTTTAACTGTAGCAAACGGGCCGAAAGTAAGACGAGAAAAAGTTTACGTACCTCAAGATATCAATCTAGAGTCTAGAGCCAAGTTTAAGTAAGGACCGACCAATGCGACGCGACGTTGCTTCGTTTCGAATGGTTGCGATAAATTGGTCGTGGAGTGCGTGATTTGAATGATTGCCAGGCCAGCTATCCAGATATGGTTGTCGACGTAATGGAGTGCGATACATTTGCCCTTTTGAAGTCGTTGAATATCTAGCGCCAGAAGAAGTCTCTAGCACGCCAAACAACCACCCTCTCCATATTTGATTCGTCATTGAAGGGGGAACAAAGTAGTTTTTTTTTTGTTGCATAGCTGTTAGTGTTTTATAACTGGCAGCACAGGTATGTTATATTCATTAAAAAAAAAAAAATTTATAAACCATGATTTAAAATTTTAAAAATCTTAAAAGCATCAAAAGCAAGAAGAATGGGGCTTAGGTGGTGACCCGAAAAGGTAAAAGAAGACTTTGAACGAATTTGAGTGCAAATCAGGAGGCAACTAATTAGGGATTGAGCAGACCGAAGAAGAGTGTTGGTTGAGTCTCAGGTCCGTTCCGGATTGAACTGTGTACTTGAGAAAAAAATCAAAAGCATGAAATGGATGGCACATGGTTGCTTTCAAGCTGCAATAATGCAATACTGGAAAAGATTCAACAGGTCAGGAATGCAAAACACAGAAAGTTGAAAGTTAGGTATTTCCTAATTGTACTCAAGTTTCTTTTGGAAAGATGATAAACTATCAGATCTAGAAGTTTCTTGAGGAAGGAACGCTCCTCAATGACCGGTATTATAGCTACCTAGGTGGTGATATCACAGAAAATAACAAATTCACTTTTACTTATACAGTGTTTGACAGAGCTTAATATCATTTGAGAGTGTTTTAATTCGGTATCGACGAATCTCGACTTCGTTGGTTTACGAATTCAATATAATTCGTAAAGGAAAGATTCAAGTGGGAAACCACAATATAAATGCTTGTGTGCCTCAACTCAGGGCTCTATTTTTTTGTGTACAAACGTACAAACGGAATAAACAAAGATCCAAAGCTTAGACTAGGTTACGCTCACACTTATATAAATTAAGGTCTCTTATAAAACCATGAGATGTAAGTTTTTCTTGCATACTTGAGATCTCCAATTAAAACATGAAAAAATAAGAATTTTATGGACTTTTCAGCCATGTGAATGAATTTCAATAATCTGTTTCCCGAAATGTCGGAAGGTTCTTCTAAAGTCAAGATCCTTCTTAATAGGTGATGCAATGTTCGTTACCACAACCTCTTCATTAGTAAGGCAAGGTGAGTTACCGGCAGTCCAGCATGATAAGCACCAGAGATTTCAGAGACTTTTTGTTTATCATTATGATGCTATTTGTTTTCTGTCTTTTGAATAATGGGCATAGTTTCCTATTTATGAAACAGCAGGTGCGAAACTTCAACAGAAGAGCGAAATAGTCAACATCAGGTTCTGGGATCTGCAAAACTGGGGATGGAAAAACCATAGTAGATACGAAGTCGATGTTAAGCATCTGGAGAGACTATTTCAACCAGTTGTTGATGGATAGAATAAAAAGGAACAAAGTAGTTGATACTTATGGGCAACAAGCGGAACTTTTTATAGACACGCTGGAAATGACGTGGTCAGGTGCATAAACCCTCATATGCAAAATATGGTAGGACTACCCCCAGGATTGGAACTTCAGTACACAAAAAAGGAAATCGAACACTGTGCAACAACTATAGAGGAATAAGACTTTTAAGAATCGTCATAAGATTCTGTCTAGGGTTTTATGTGAACGTCTTAAGGCCGTTTGCAGACGGTCCTTACAAGATGGTTTCGAACCTGGAAAATCGGTCAAATCTTCACATTATGTCATCTATGGATTGAATGCTTTCATTAACAAAAGTCCATTTCCACCACCGACTTGGTGACAAGTATAACTTCGAAGTAGTCAGTGAATTAGTCTACCTGCACAATGCTGTAAATGCAGGGGACAAACATCAGCGCGGAATTCAAACGTAGAATAACTCTTGCTTATCTTATCGCTGTTTCTTTGGGCTTAATAACAAAATCTCAAAAGGACGCAAGATTAAGAACATGAAATGAAAACCAAACTTTGATAATAAAAGTTAAAAGAATTGTAATTGAAACAGTCCCTTCTTTCGGTCATTGATGCATATTCGTTGGTCTTTTTTGTTTGATTTTTATCAGGGTTGAGATGAGCTGGAAGAAATATCTGCACCATCTGCTGATGCAAACAAGGTTATTAAGGAACTGCCAATATGAACAACTACTTTCAAAACTGCCCCTCAAAGAAGAAAAACTCTTCATTATAATCGTTAAAGAAATATCTCGAAAACCTAACATTCTTTAACGATCAGCTGCACGAGTTTAGTTTCAATTGCACTGGTGATCAAATGGTAAATCTCACCAAAAATTAAACCAATCCTGATTCTCAACTCTTCAAATTTGGATAAGGTTATAAATTAAATTAAATAAATAGATTTATTGGCGCGGCAGCTTTTTAAGAAGCCAAGACCTAGTGAGAGTCAGTTATACTCTCAACCAATTCTGTATGTGTTGTGAATCTTCAAGAATGCAAGGTTTTATCAGTTCCTCGCACGAGGCAGTACCCCGGAAAAAATGGTGGCTATGACGAGGAGTCGCTTAACAGTCCGACACACTAACCACTAACCCACGGGGCACTATAAGGATTTATATTTGCCTAAATTGCAAGTAATTTAAAGAGTGGCTTAAAATTTTGATAATCACATAGTAAATGCTGTTGTACCTCAGGGCTCTATTTTACCTTCGGCTCTTTTTTCTCATGTTAATAACTTGAAGCAGAGAATGAGGAGAACATCTATTGGGAGTTGCGAGAAAGATCTGCATGAGCTACTGATGCGTAATCAGTAAACGGAGTGTACCGTTCTGCCAATTTACCACAGGGTGGATGATATGATTTGTGAATACTAATTGCGATAGCAATTCGAACCAATATTAGAAGACCATTTTCGAAAAATAATACGGCTTTCTGTAGACCATACTTCGCTATCTACAATCAAGAATAAGAATTAATATAGAATATCGGGATCCCTCAATATATTTGTTACTTGTGTGGTTGAATATGAATAACCATTAAATAAGAAATCGGGCTATTACATATGGGTTGTCCTATGATGTGCACCACGGGAGTTTCTTGTGTCCTTTACTCTTTATTGCAGTCCTTGACTTTCTGTTAAAAGATAGAGTATCTAGATAGAGATCTTGTGGAAAGATACTTATACCGCTTAACGCGAAAAAGACTACAAACTTTGTCGGTTCATTTTTTTGATCCAAATATTTTATGGAACTATTCTTCCCAAGTACGCAAAGTTGTTTAAATATTTTGGATCTATCAGGAATCTTGAATATCTGGTGATGAACAAATCAAGCAACACGCGTTTTATTGATAAAGTCCCGAGATAAAGCATCTACATGGCATCTTAAACAAAATAAAAGTATAGCTGGCCCTACTGACTACTAAGAAGTTAACCTTTAAACAAAGATCAAAAAGGTTAAAGCATGACAGAACTTTCGAAAAAAGGCAGGCTATAAAACCCTGGATCGTACAAATGTAACAACACCTGATTTTATTTGGTTATCTGAGGCCAACCCGGTGAGGCTTACAGATGGAAATTTAAGGTAAAGCTGAAATTTGGGAGTGTTGTGATTCCAGTCGAGATCCTTAAAATCGATCGCAAATACATTCGAAACATGTTTTTTTTTTAAGACAAAAAATCATAGCAACTAAAGAAAGGATTCATCATACGAAATTGATGAACTTGACATTTTTCTGTCTCATATGACAGCACATTTTGAGCCCATAAGCTCATGTTTTTTTTATTAAGAACCTCAAAATGACGATTTATTTATTAATCCCATTTAACACATGATTATGCAAATACATTTTAATAATTTGCCAGAAAAATTAGAAATTTTCAAGTTAAATCTAAAGTTCATTAATATTTCATTAAAGGTATATAACATCCCTGCTCACTCCACATACAACAGATGTATTCCTTCGTCCAGCACTCAAGCTTCTGCTGCTGAATTTTTATTGTATGCAGAATGCAGTGTAAGCAAGCTTGTCAAGAGACCGACTCCGACTCATGCATAATTCAGATATTTTGAGGGTAGTGTTGCATTTTGCATATGACGACGACGACAACACACTAGTGGCAACATACACATTGGATATGTAGTATAAGCTGGAGGATTTCATGTTGCTTAAGTATCAACGCGCCGTGGCGCTGCCAAAGCTGCTGCTCTGCTGCTGCCGCAGTCGTCATCGTTGCTGTCGCCGACGTTATTATTTGCATAACAAGTAAGTCCACGGACTTGTATATTTCAATTTCCTCCTACCCCCTCATTCACTCATCTAACATGGAAGAAATAAACAAATTTAAATTTATTCAATTGATGGAACCATACAAAAAAAAAAAAACTGAAGAAGGAAGCACGAATATTGTTCCACATCTGCACCTTAAACTGTATAGTTTTGCTGCAAGACAACAACGAAAATAGTCTTCAAATTACAAGAGTGTTACAAATGTTCATTTCCGTTGTGGGGCAAGTTGGTTGGTGGAGCTTTTGTTTTCTTCTTGAAACTTCTGAAGAGGCTATAGAATTAGCTTCATTTAATGAATTCAATTCAGGAGGATTGTATACTGCTTTTGAGCGTGAGAACAAGTGATATGCATTTCTGATGAATCTTATCGGGAACTTCAATCGAAAGAAGATAAATTTTGAATTAAAAAAAAAAACGTTATGCTCATTGAAATTCATATTAAAGTAGAGTTTTTTGTTCTTTTCTGATTTATGCCTTGAGAAAGTGTTGCTTTTGGTGTTGAAAAACATGTTTTTGTATTCAAAAACATGTTTTTGTATTCAAAAACATCGAATGACGTTTGGAAATTTTAAATTTAACAAAAAAAAAAAATTAAGAAATCTTTGAAATCTAATTTTTTTCCTGAAATAACGAAAGAAAATTTTAGAAGAATATTGACCGACAAATTTCATTGGCAGATGGCTTTCTTTAACAGATCCAGTTATCTTTTAAGTGAAAACACGTCAAGGCACTCAGAGCAGGTCCACCTAAAATTGTCCTTAAACTGTAATAGAGCGCAAATATTAAACGGTTTCCGTAGTGCACATTATAGATCGTTGGGGTTTAAAATCTTTAAAAAGCAACAGTTGTGAAAGCTCTTTGAAAAAATCCAAAGAACAATCTACTATACTTTGAGTTACCGTAGAAGTGGTAGCTCAGAAATATTGTGCTTGTGTTCAATATACACAAAGAGGGTTGTTTTTTTATAGCATCAACAATTCGTTCATAATTCGTGGGTTAGTGAGTGGTTGGGTTTTAATTTCAGTGGATATTTCAGGGAGTAAAACCAAAGCAAAAATAAAGCTCTCCCATAAAGCTTGTACTGACAGTTTTTTAGTAGACAGACTATAGGAGCAATCTGAAGAAGTATGTCTAAGAAAATTGCCGGACACTGCGGAAAAATATCGCTAACAATACTTCATCTGGTTCATAATCGTCCGTTTTAGCAGATAATATTCAATACTATATGGATCGATTTATGACCACATTTACTCTTTTAGATAATATTCATCCAAACCGAGCCCGAACCGAGCGTGCGGAAGAAGCCATCGCCGCTGAAGACGTGAGTGTGACAGAGGACCTGAATTTATCGATCCTCTGCTCATCCAATAATTGGAAAATTTTGAGAAATGATCTTGACCTACATCCATATATATATATATATATATATATTATGTCACTACAGTGACTGTTTGGTCTTTGGTGTGGTTTGCATACCGGCCGGCGGCGTTATTAAACCATATTTTTTCTTCGACAACCGTCACGTTACTGTGAATGGCCAGCGTTATCGCGCCATGATTACCGATTATTTTTGGCCCGAATTGGAAGATGTGGACTTGAACGACAGGATGGTGCCCCAAGCCACAAAGCACACCTTACAATCGATTTACTGAAGAGTAAGTTTAATGCGCGTGTTATCTCAAGAAATTGGCCCCCTAGTGCGATTTAACGCCCCTAGACTGTTATCTTTTGGGGCTACGTTAAGTTTTTGGTTTATGCCCAGAAACCGACGACGTTGGAAGAGCTCAGAGCCAACATTGAACACGAAATAGCGGCCGTTTCGGCCGAAATGTGTTTCATCAAAAATTGGGACCAACGAATCGACCACTGCAAACGTGCCCGCGGTGGCCAAATGAACGAAGTCGAGTTCCATTCATAAATGTTTTGATTGTACTTCAAGCCGATAATAAAGTTTTTGAAATATCTCAAATCGTTTGCGTTTTATTTAAAAAAAAAGTTGTCAAGTCCTTAAAAAAACCCAACATATGTTTCATATGCTCAACACTGAAGTGTGAACAAAAAGTAATTTCTATAGAATATTCCAGAACTTTTTTTTTCAAATTTTACGGAACCTGTATAAAACTTGGACGTTTATCCTAATAAACCATAAACATCATGAGTTCCGAAAAAATGAACACCCAATATTTGTTTTCGAATTAAATACATTTCGAAATATCCTTTCAAGATATCCTCTTTCATGTATCTGTCCTGCTCTACTTTATTTAAATGACATCAGCCTTTCCCAATTTATTTCTCAATATAAATACTTTTTCTGACAAAATTTATTTATTTTTTCCCATGCAAAACAAAATTCGATTAAGTCCAACCCAGCGAATTCGCAAAAAAAAGGATGAGTCCTTTATTTACCTGTTTCCGCCTATACACGCCATCATCGGTGGATGTTTACTACTATGCGGATCCGGACACTCAATTTTATTGTTGAACCGATTCCATTAGATTAACTTTCGTTTACAAACCTTTTGAAAATTATAGCAGACTTAACCAATTTTTTTTTTATATTCTGTGATGTTATGCTTACAACACAATGGTATTACTACACAGAACCAAATAGCCAAAGAACAATAACAACAACAAATAAAACTAACCCAAATGGAAATCAAATTATGGAAACAGATCACGAAAATCCCTTAAGGTTACCTAAAAGATAACCTGGCAAAGATTTCCGTCGGAATTTTGTCTACGACCAAAAAAAAAAAAACGAAAATGCAAAGTACATATATATTGCCCCAACAACTTAGTTTTTTTTTTGTATCTTTGTATCTCACATTCACCAGATATTATTTGTACCAAGCAGACTGGTGAATTTTGTCTGTTTCACAGTTTATAAAAAATGAGTTACCCTAAGGGGAGTAGGGGTGGTGCAGGAGATACAAAAACACAAGCTAACCTAGATCTTATTTCAATCCCCCTTTATCCCCTAAACTTGCTTACGAAATTTGGGAAATAGTTTGAGTGCGGGTGTTTGCAGAAAAAAGGATGCCATTGACTTGATAATTACATTAAGGGTTTATTATGTCCGCCTAGAATGGTTTTTCATTTTTTTTTGGAAGCCTAACTGGTTATTTGAGGTTAAAAATGTTCAGATACTTTTATTTAAAATTGTGGCTTTAAGATACCAAAAAAAGAAACTGCAAGAAAAGGGAATTTATTTTTTATGATTTTACTTGGGATAAACGTAAATTGTAACATCAGTTCTTTTTAATTAAATGGCAAACGAATTTACTTTAAGGAGAATGGGAGGGTGCGAAATTGAGTTGTAACTTTAATCTTAAGATGATGATGGAAGGAATGTTAAATTTGATTTGAAAGAGGGTTTGTTACTTTTTTATGATTCTGCGGTTTATACATCGATGGAGAAGGCATAGTATCCATGTTCATTGTTCATTGCTTTTGAATTATACAATTTTAATCTAATTTTCTATTACTTAGATAGATCCTCCTTAACTAAACCCTTTTTACATCCTAATTTGTTATATTTGGAAAACCTTTGAAAAAGTTGCATTGTGAATCGAAAAAAGGGTTACCATGTCGACTTTTCCTTCTGAGTCAAGTTTGTAGTTCAAAGAGAATGACTTATAAATCGATGACAGGCTACACATATGAAATAACATGACCCAATCTGATAAGACACATGCTGATAATGCTGATAAGAAAAGTGACGCACCCTGCGGTACTGTATTTCTTTCAACAAAAATCGAACGCAACCACTAGGCGAACATGAAAAAGAACAGGCGCAAATTCCCAAAATAATTCCACTCAAATTCAAAAAGTACAAGTAGAGAAAAAGAAATACAAAATAGGCGGAGTTTTGTTAAAGTAGAAAGTAGATGTAGATATTGGTGTGTGTGAGTGAGTTAACGGACTGTACGTTGGTGTTGCTGCCATCAATGTTTTCTTATGACGATATCACGTAAAATTATCGTCCGTAAACCGACTTTACAGACAACCAACTCTTGTTTAATATATATGTGTTATGTAATTATGTACGAGCTCTTAAATAAAAAAAAAAATTGCACGACTGGATCGCACGTACTTGCTCTTATGTGCGGTCACAGGCGAATAAAATTTGAAAATAGTAAAGGAACTTAAAAGTTCTTTTTCATTTTTTTTCTGAATTTTGGTTGTTTGAAACAAGTACTAAGCGTTTTTTTTAAATAAAGCGGTTTTTATTTATTTTTTTTTTATTGAAAAAAAAGTTCAAGAATGGAAAAAAAACTAAATTTAAAAAAAAGTTCACCACCCGTTTTCAAAATATTGAATTTTCAAAAAAAAAAATATTACAAAAAAAAGTTTTCAAAAATATTTTAAATAACTCAGGGCAGGTAGCCTTCTTCCTGTATAATTTTGATTGTTATCGATTAACCAATTTTCGAGAAGGTCAAAAAAAACCTTCCTATGGAAAGCACCGTTTTTAGCCTCCCATCTTAGGCTGTAGTCCAAAATACATACGTACAGACAGACAGACTCAAATATGATACTCTATCATCGTAATGTCATGATTGATTGTTATCATAATTTTTTAATCTGCACGAATGCATAACTTACATTATAGTACCTATAATCGCTAGTGAAAATTACTCAAGTCGCAAACCTTATTTTCAAAAAAAATTTGGATGAAGTTCCTTAAAATACAGGGTGCCACAAGAAAACTTGCTGATTTGTTTTTGCCGCCAAGCGGTGGAGAGTGGTCGGAGGAGGGTGGGGAGTGTCTCGATTTTTTAGAGGACTCCCTGAAATTTCTTCTATCCAGCAGTCAAGTCAATCGATGCCATGCAATGGACTAAAGAACATCACCCGTTTGCCTGCGAGGCTTACTTTTCTAGCGTTCGTTCTATAATTTCCACTCAACGTGCCTTCCGTACTTGCTTCAATGTTTATCCTGCAGGTCGGGTTTCTGGCCAGCAGTCGGTTTCGTGGGTGAAAACATTCCGAGAGAGAACTGGACCTTAGTGGCGTGTGGTTTCAGCAAGATGGAACCACGCCCCATACAGCAAGAACATCGATGGATATTTTGAGGGAACATTCCCCGATTGTCTAATTTCCTTGATTTGGCTCCGTGCGATTTAAATCTCTAGTTTACACTATCGCCCTCGGATCCTTAATGACTTGAAAAATAACATTCATCATGCAATAGCTAACATACCCATCGATATACAGTAAAGAGTTCAGCTAAGCTTCGAAAAGCGGGTAGCTCAGTGTATCGAAAATGGTGGCCATGACTTGTCCGACATCATCTTCAAAACCGTGTAATTGAAAACTCAGATCGTGTGTGACAGGAATAAAAAAGTTGTGTAATGGTATGTCCACTACTTTTTTTTATTACCTTCTAAAATTTGCTGTTTTCTTGCAGTCAAATTTTCGAAAAATGTCAATAACATTTTTATAATCATTTTTTCTTAACCAAATATGTATGTACATGTGTGTAAAACTTTACTAAAATGCGTTCAGTAGTTCAGATTTAACAGACTCTTATGCTGCCGAACTCTTTAACGCTGCAGAAGATGACTTGGTTAGAACGACGCACTAGCTTATAAGTAAGATTTAGTAAGAAGAAAACATGCCGCTGCTTCTCTCGCTAGAGTTGAAATAGTGAATTCTGACGCTGTTATTGAGTATGCTTTGTAAAGCTTTTGTCTAAACCTTAAGGTTCTTGAAAGTTTAAATTTAAGCGTCTAAAAGAAATGTTTCTGACATAGACTTACGTGCAGCAAATTGAATGAGTTTTTTTTCTGTTGTTGGCGCTATAATTATTTACCTAGTTGCTAAACACAAATTTTACTTCCCACTTAAAAAAAAGTTGTTAACCATTATTAGAGCATTCCCTTCAAGTGCTCTACAAAAACAAGGTTTTAATGTAAAGCATTTGCATTGCGTTTTTTTACCCTCAATTTATGTAACGTTATCGACGGAACATTACACAAACCACAAAATGCCATTTAAGCATATTTGAAGTCACGCATCTTATAGAACTAAATTCCCCCCCCCCCCCCCCCTAGACTCTGAATCGGCGACGACCCCAACGACCGACGTCCTCAGCCTACGAACAAGCCATAAAGTGAGTCTTACACGCGCACTCCTCAAGCACCCATAGAAATGCATGCAGCATTATGCACGTCTGCATGTAGACCATCAAGATTCGTACATTCAACCCCTTGTTAGCCAGAGAACTCAAAAGGAAAACGTCTTGATTATTATTATTGGACTCCTTAAGACCAACCAAGTGTGTTCTCTGAACGCTGTTTGACATTTAACATCTTTTTCAATTAAAATCAATTCTACTTTGCATTTGTATTGGAGAACAAAAAAAAAGCTAAAATTAATGGAAAATAAATTCAATCCCACATCTGAATACCAAGAGCAACCGAAGTGAAATCACACTGATTGGAGTCGTCTGAATGGATTTTTTAGCTTCATTTGACCAGAAAAGTGAAGGCCACTTGATATCCATAAAGGTACAACATAATTTGCTTTTCTTTTTTTGTATTTTTTAATTAAACAATCATGCACCCTTTTGTGGCGAAATACTCCCGATGAATAGCACACAAGGGGTTGGCAAAATTCAATCCTCATTCGGCACTTGAGTTGCGTCATGGTGCAATCCACTCGGACTCTGGTTATGATTGAATCCAGAATCAACTGGCACATTCTTCATTCACTCCAACTTACTGCTGGACACAAGGGCAATATGTTGTCAATTATGCAACAATGGTTTGGAGTGCTGCCACGACTGAAGGAGTCAGCTTCAGCTAAACCATTAGTTTGAGGGGTAACTATATAATCATATTTTCTAGTGCCTAGTGCCTGGCTGCTTCCAATGTCCGCAGAGGAAAAAATTGCAATTTGTAACACAAAAGCAGGCAAATCTGGTTGATGCAGCTGCATCAAATTTGCACGAAGCAACGTTCAGAAAGAAATTAAAAAAAAAAAAAATTTGAAAAAAAATGTAAACCTTTGTGTTCATTTGCCGCATTGGGTAGGATGTAAACAGTTTTTGTGTTGAGATGAGGATTCGATGGACGACCGACACGGTGGTTTTTGCATGGACGAACACTGCATCTCCTGGCTCAATGGACCTGGACCATGTACGTGCGAATTGTGTGTGGATGTTGCAGGCTCTTGATTCTCTCCAGTCAAATCTGACACATGATATGAATCTTGTTAGCCAAAAACAATACCCAGCAGATGAAACAGCAAGAATAAGTCCTATTAGGTGTACATGTCCTGTACGGATAGGAGATTTTTTTGAGCTTTTGACGTCCCTGTGCCGATGGTTACATTTTGTGTTTGAAGGACAAAACGAGATACATGGTGATCAATGGAATGTGCTCAATGACAAAAAAATAGAAGTGTTTTGGTTGGGATTGTGTTAACTGACATTAACAAATCGGTGATGATTTCTTCAACTAGAATGACACAATAATGACAGTCAGTGGCGGGTTGTCATACTTTGTCATTATGAATGGGTTGGGAGCTTCTGCAATGTCACTTTATTAAATGCAGAGTTTTGAGATTTGTGTGACGAAAACATTGAAAATCATTTAAAGAACCTAATTTGTCTTTTGAAGAATTCAGAGATAGAGAACAATTCTGTGTTGAAAATTTATCAAAATATCTTCTAAAGTCAGCGAATAAAGAAGAATATCTTCCCAGAGGCCAGAATTTTTCAGACAGCCAGAGGCTCTTGAATTAATTCTTAACAAGAATGCTGAACCAATCGAAAATATTTCTACACTTCCGAGATATTCAATGTACAAGGGAGTCTCCACAGTTCGAAAAAAGTGGCACTTTGGTATATATGATGTCCTGAAAGGCAATATATTATTGAGGATGCATAATGCATGACGTTAACACAAATACAAAAAACCCCAATTGATTTTCCCAAACCTCTTCAACCAAGAGTTCGTTTCCATTGGAATAAGATTGGTGCTCAAGCTCATATAAAAAAAAATTGCTGAAATAAATCCGAATTCGATTCTTATGAAGTTTTCTCCCACAAAGAATAAAAACCCAAAAGGCCAGGTGAAGAAGACGAGAAGAGCCTACCCTCTAGAGTTCGCACCGTAAATGATCGATTGTAAATTAATTTCTCCGATCCTGGTGTGCTGAATGGAGCCCCATGGCGGTATACATAGCCACATCTCGGCTTGTCGGCAACGCAACGGTGGGTTGTAATTCGGATTCAGGATACATGCCACACCAAGATGATGATGGCAGGTCGGCTACGTAAGCAAATGTATACCTGGTGATAAATGAAAGCCTCTTTTTGAAGCTGCGCGCCGCTCATCCTGTGATTTACACACCATCACCAACTGGATACAGAAAAAAACAAAAAAAAAAACTTTTTTTTGCTCAAAATGAATCCGCATTCTGACAAACCTCGAAACACCATCCATGAAGGAGCAATGCAGATACAAGAATACGCCTGTGGGTGGTCCCTTTGACGCGCGTATCCAAAGTATCTCTTACCCTGGTACACCCAAAGTATCTTTGACTGTGGAACCTTGAAGTCTCGTTTTATCGTCGAAATTGCAAGCGGTATGGAATTAACTCAAGTGCTTCGAGTTCATAAATGTATGTGCGTGTGGGTGTGTATCTATGTGAGTCAATCTTTTATTGTGATAGAAATTGGATTGCCAGTTTGAGAAGCTTGTTACAATCTGGAACGAAAGGCAAAGATGGTTGATTCATTTATGACAAGTTATGTAGCTTGTCTTATTGCCGTGACGTGAAATTGGTTTCTGTCAAATTGGGTATGTCAGACACTGAAATTTGTAACTGTGTGCGCTGCCGAGTGTATTAGGTGGCATTCAACAGTGCTATAACTGGGAATTTTATATTTTTAATCTAAAAGTGACTTCTTCCGTTCTACACAGATTTTTACTGTTTCGCAAGCTTAAAAGATAGATGTATAGTTAGACATCTTTAGGAGAAGTGTTATCCAGTCAATACCTACTCCATAGACAGTTCCTTTGATTGACATGTAAAGGCTTTAAATAAGTTCAATAGGCGCTGCTTGCAACTAAATTACTTTGTTTCTGAAAATAGCAAGAGTGGCAGGAACAAGGGGTAGGAGGGATTGAAGTTGAAAAGGATTGTAAACTGTAACTTGAAGGGAGTGCTTATGACGATGATTGTAAATTATTATTTAGAGTCAAGTAGTGATTTATGGAACTGAATAGTATTAAAAAAGGTGTGTTTCGGCTTTCCTTTGTTCCGGTACCGACTGGTGTGTTAATGGGATTTGATAAATGAGTTGCTGTGGAGTGAGAACAATCGAATTAAATTTGAAGTTTACAATAATTGTTCGCAAGAGTTATTGAAGGAGGAAAAATGAAGAAATGTAATTATTTTTTAGAAATAAGATACTTGAGAACATTTTGAGTATTGCGGTAGAAGTTCAACGAAGATGGGGCAGCAATGAAGGCAAAACCAAGTAGTATGTAGTATGCTCTCCTCGAGAAGAGGCACCGATAGAGGGCTATAACTATGAAGTAGTTAGGGACTTTGACTAACATGGCTCCGGTATTAACTCAACAACACCAGCGCAGATATAATTCGAAGAATAACTCTTGTCAATCGCAATTTTGCTGGGCTTAGAAGGCTATTTAGTTGTATAGCTCTGCCTCAGGCAGCTAAAGTATACTTTTATGAGGAGGCTTTAGGTTTCTGCGAGAGAAAGATTCTCCGGGTGATTTTTGGTTCCGTACGCATTAATGGAAAATGGAGAATAAGATACAACAAAGAACTGTGACAGCTCTACACCGGCACATACCTAGCCAAAAGAGTAAAAGTTCAGTGTCTCAGATGGCTGGGTCATTTAGAGCGGATGGACATCAATGCTCCGGCCCCGAAAATCTTCGATTCCAACCCAGAGGAACGGCACCCTAGAGGAAGACTGAGAATCAGGTAGCGTACACAAGTAGAAGAAGACCGCGACCGACTTCACGTGCGAAACTGGAGGCAGATAGCTAGGGACCGAGCTGGCTGGAGGAACCTGGTGGTTTTGGCACAGGTCTACCCCGGACTGTACCGCCACCTAAGGTAAAGTAAGGTATGCATTAGCGGTGAGTTCAGAAAGAGGTACAACAAGGAACTTTAAAACCGAAGAAGGAGAACCTGAACCAACTTCTCGTGCAAAACAGTAACAGGGTTTTATACGTGTATTAGGCCTAAGTTCCGAATCGAAATTCTTTAAGTTTAAGCTTACCAAACTAATCCTTATAAACAGCTTGTAATGGACTGAATTCGGGTTCTTCTGCACAGTTTTTGGGAACAGAAGCATACAGGGGTTCCTCTGGCAAAATGATCTTGACTTACTGTTAACAAAATGGGTTGTCACGAAGTTGGTCACCAAATGTTAGAAAGTCAAGAGTCTTTTCTCTTACGAACTTTCATGTGCTCTTATGTATGTGCAACTTTCCAAGGCAATTTGGCACAAGTCGATGGATTTCTTCTAATTGTTTACGGAAGATTGTTATTATCTCGACTGGTATCACAACTCTTCCAATTTCCTGCTTCGATCAAAAATTCCATATGTGAGTATTCAACGGTAAGACCTCAGTAAACCTCGACAGGCCCGGGCGCCCACTTTTTGATTGTTTGATTGTTATACAAATATTTTTTTCTACGGTCATGGTAAAGCTGATTAGTGTTCAGCTTAAGAAATGTCTCGAAGAACGAAAGCTTCTTAATGACCGACAGTTCAGCTTTCGTAGCAACAGGTCCACTGGTGATCTGATGGTATATCAAACCGAAAAGCAGAACCAATCGCTCTACCTTTTTGGTGAGAGCAAAATTATTGCACTTGATATTTCTAAAGCATTTGATAGTGTTTGGCATCAAGCCCTTTAAGCCAAAATGCGTGCGTTTGGATTCGATGAATATATTCTTTGTTGGATTAGTAATTACCCTTTGAACCGCTCAATGGTTCAATACAAGTTGTATTGGAGGGATTCAAGCCCGATATTCATAAAATAAATGTTGGTGTGCCCCAGGGCTCTGTTTTGTCTCCGACCCTTTTCCTTATATTTATCAACGCCTGAAACAACTAATCCAATAAATTGTTTTTCTGATGGCAGTACTCTCAGCTTTTCATATTCGTCGATCTACATCGATGTTCTCCAGATGTGAAACTGCAACGGCATCGTATGATAAGTTCATTAAATTTTGACCTTGACAGCATTGTACACGATGGGGCAGAGGAAATCGCATCTAATTTATTTCTAAAAAAACCTCAATATTGTCTTTTGTCGTTTAAGCGAAACATATCTCCAATGCCACTATTCATGAGTGGCCCTTGCGTCGAAGAATCTAGACACCTCTCAGAATGAATACATATTTGACGTCAGCTGTTAAGAATGCTGCGAGGTGTTAAGGTTTTCTTCGAAGATGCAAGAAGTTCTTCCCACAGTCTGATCAGCCTACAGTATATAAAGCACATATTCGACCAAAACTCCTGTACAATTCGCATATTTGGGCAGGTGCTCCCAGAACCCACTTGAGTTTTCTAGATAGAACTCAAATTATTTCTATAAGCAATGCTCTAGTGAAATATATAGAAACGATTCAACCGTAATACTAGCACTGCTAGGAATGCCCATCAATTTACCCTTAAGCCCAACTTCGGACTTACTGTTAAGTATAGAAATTCTTTCTTTAGTCGCACAACACGAACGTGCTAGGCTTTGTTTTTCTTTCCCATTTTGAAATGCAGAACTTCAAAACTAATGTGCATCGGTATCTCCTTTTTCAACCATTTCTAGTAAAAATTTCACTAGGCTCAACTTGATGCTCATTGCCTAGATGTAGCTTCTCGTTTGGTAGCTTTTAACGACATGCGGGGAGGCGTTGCCAGAATATTCTCCTTGGTCTTTGGTATTTGTATAAGCAGGACTTTAAATTTTTAGCATATAGTTAATCCTGTACTGTACAATCCTACAGTTGCAAGAGTATTTAAACATTTCGAAATATTTACACAAATCAGCTTACATAAAAGATACAAGAATAATTCAAATAATGATTCTAATAAAAAGCAATGGAACAAGGACGCTACCCTGAGGTGCACCGAATTTATTCTATTTTTTGTATGCACACTGGCTAATTCAGCAATACTTCAGATTCGACTATTGGGTCTTCATGCAACTGTTGTGTCGTACATATAAGATTGCCGTGAACAAAATCATTTTAAGTTTCTGGAAGTTCAATATTATGAATGGACTGTGTTAGTAAGTTCCAGTAGAATTAAAAAATTACTTTGCATTATATATTTACATTTTGACAAAAAGCAAATAGAAAAAGTTTTTCAGTTTAACAACTTTTGACCAAAAGATTTATTATTCATATGAAACTGCGAACGTCGAACATAAGTTTTTTATCCTTCAGTCCCATTAATTATATTTCAAGCAAATCACTGACATTTCTCATACATTTTCGAAAACCGTCCTCAGTTTAGTCGCGCAAAAAGTCCAAAAGCAACCAGCCAATCGATAGCGCTGCCAAGCTATTAGGGACACTTCACTAAGTGTCAAGGTAATCCTTCAAGGAATCCATTAGGTATTCAAATTTTTGTTTTCATTTTTTTATTTATAGAGACAACGTGGTCGCACGATGCGACGATGAGGGCTTTTACTGGAGTGTCGTTCCCTCTTTCTTTGCCCATTTAAATTGGCGCACTTAACTAACTGTAAGACTTGAGGAAATAAAAGGCTACTCCGTACTCTGAAAGCATAAGCCACTTAATGGAAAAAACAATTCTTCATTACGGGGATAGTCCTCGCGTTCAAGTTCGGTCAGCGTTTCGTTTATGCCGACATCACCATCGTCATCGTCATCGCCCAAGTGCCGTTCACAAATCCATAAAAATCAATCAATTTTGTAATTTTTTCGGGAGCTCCTCAGTACCTCTTGAAAGATTAATGGAGATCGTTGGTTTTTTGTTGAATGTCAACTAGTCAGAGTAGTCAGTGTCACCCACCACAGAGTGACAGCAGTTGAAATACCCGGAGTGAAGAAACTCACTCAAGAAGTCATAAAATAATTCAACAGGTGAGTGACACGGTGTGGCTGTGATAAAATGTTGTATGCCACATAATGAACCCATTAAATGATGGTGGTAAGGTGGATGTGGATTAAGTGGGAGAGGACCGAAGGCACTTTGTGTAAAATATTGTATGGAGACGACGGAAGCACTAAGTGGTGTATCGAAGATAATAAGCCGAGCTGAGTACAACCGACCACGTCGAATGAATTAGTTATTGGATTGCTTTGGAGGCGTTTAATGTACTCCATAACGTTGGCATGGGGGCATCTCAGTTCAGTAAGTCGTAATTAGAAATGGAATTTACTTTTGCCTTTTTGGAACAGAGAGGGGTTGTGGGGAGGAATCGTCTTTGTGTGTGGGGGGAAATAAAAATGTAATAACCATTTATATTGCATTCTTTTTTTAGTGACTTGGGTGGACGTAAAAAGTGCAATTGCTAAGGATAGTTGGAGAAGAAAGTGCAATTAGAACTAATGGCTGGTACTCTTTGTAAATAGCAGTAAAAACATCCATAAATGTGTCTGAATTATTCACAGTCTCGGGTGTTTTTATTTGAGCCGTGTTGGAGTAATGAAAAACCTTTCTAATGTGATGAAAAAAATCGGGATACCCACGTTTGGTGATGTATCAGGATGACTTTTTAACAACTTTTCCATCAATAAGAATATTTTGATCATTTGAAATTTGGCAGAGTGCGATTCTTAGGTATATAAGCTCTGTTAAAAGATTTTAAGGGAAAACTCTCTCAAAATTGTATAAAATATAAATGACAGTTTAAGAAAAAAAGCATTTTTTCAGCTGTTCAGTGTAACGGAATAGTTTTACCATTTTCATCAAAGATAATCGAAAGGTTTGCCTCTGGGAATGTTTTTTCGGAAGTTTAACAAAAACCCACAGACATTAAGAGTGTTATGAAAGTTATGAAAGATTAACAGTAGAATAACAGAGAAGGACCAAATATGTGCACTGTTAAACGGCTGCCAGACAGAATGAGACATAAAAATTGCACGAAGGCAAACAAAGCTTTCTTTCACATTACCAAAGAATTGTTCGAAGAAAGTTTTCCTGATAAATGTAAGACCGAAACTTTTTACTGCACAAGCCTTATTCGAATGTAATTTAGCTTTTTTTTACGCTTTCACGTCATAACTACTTAACGGATCATAATGAAACCAACCAAGAGGTACACACTAAATCAAGAGAGCAATTGTTTTTATTAAAATTTTGGGTTCTTGAGCATAATAAAGCTTTTAATTCAAAAAAAAATTTTGTATTTTAAATTTATTATTAAAAAAAACATTACAACTAAATAATGCAGAACTTTAAGCTAGTTAACTCTTCTCCCTTCCGATTTCCCCCTGCAGTTTCACAATTTTTTCCAGTTGCAGCGATAGATGCTTTTTAGCTACAGAATGTCAATTATTTTCAATATTTTTTTAATTGATTGGAAATTACAAATGACTATATATATTTATTTTAGTATTTATTAATTGTTTTTTAGGGGAAACATCTAAAAAAGCATATAAAACACAGGAAGAAAATGCGTCTTTGCTTATTCTAAAATTGCAATGAAAACTAAAAAGAAAAACAAGGGTTAAATTTATTAAAACAATTTATTTTCTCAAATTAACATTGTGTCAGGTAGATGTAATATATTTAATTTGTCTTCTAATTTTCCTTTATAATTTTGCTTCCTTTTTCCCTTAAAATCGCCAATAATATTGCATCCATGTTTATAAGCAGTATAGTAATTTCACTTAAAAAAAATAAAAAAATGGATTAAGCCTAAGTTTTGACAGTTCGAAGTTTTCGAAATCGATCGAAATGTAGAACACGCAAAATCATTTCACGTGAAATAAAAAATTGATTTCAATTCGGTTTCGATACAGTTTAACAACTGGTAGAGGTTGAACCATTCAACATGGATGATGACAGACAAAACTTCCGTTCACCTGACCAAAATGAAGTAAGGATAGCAATATCTTAACTAAAAAACAATAAAACTGCTGGACCCGACGGACTACCCGCCGAAGTTTTGAAAGCGGTAGGAGATGACCTGGTGGAGTGCATACACTAGCTCATCTCTAAAGTGTGGTCAGAAGAAAGTATGCCTGATGAATGGAACCTCAGCATCGTTTGCCCGATCCACAAGAAAGGAGACCCTCTAAACTGCGCCAACTATAGAGGAATAAGTCTCCTGAATATAGTACTTGAAAAAATTATAAAAAACTCGAAAGTCAATTGAAGTGGCACAATTTTTTTCAAGTCTGTGCAATTGCTAGCATACGCTGACGACATAGACATCATTGGCAGAACTCGGCGAGCTGTCAGTGGAACGTTTGCTAGCATTGAAGCTGAAGCGGCTAAGATGGGACTAGCAGTCAATGAGGCCAAAACGAAGTACCTGCTGTCCACAAAAAGTGACACACAACACCGGCAGATTGGACAAAACATCACAATAGACAAGTACAACTTTGAGGTAGTTAGGGACTTTGTGTACCTCGGATCCGCTATAACATCTGACAACAACATCTCGTCAGAAATAAAGCGAAGAATTACTCTTGCCAATCGCTGTTTCTATGGGCTAGGAAAATTGAGTAGCAAAGCCCTCCCTCGAAAGACAAAGGAGACTCTGTATAAGACCCTAATCATCCGAGTCCTGCTCTATGGCGCCGAGGCATGGACTCTATCTAAAGCGGATGAAGATATCCTTAGTCGTTTCGAGCGTAAGATTCTTCGGAGGATTTTTGGCCCTATCTGCGTTAATGGGCTTTGGAGGAGAAGGTTCAACCAAGAACAATACGAGCTGTACAGCGACATTGACCTGGTCAAAAAAATACGCATATCACGCGAATGGACAACAATGCTCCGGCTCGCAGGATTTTCGATTCCATCCCAGAGGGTAGACGCAGTCAAGGAAGACCTCGCCTTAGGTGGCGCGCTCAAGTGGAGGACGACCTCAACCAACTTGGAGTGCGAAACTGGAGGCAGCTAGCCAAAGACCGAGCTGGCTGGAGAGGCATGTTGGTTGAGGCCCAGGTTCGTCCCGAACTGTGCCCCCTAAGTAAGTAAGTAGGTAAGAGGTAGATTTCATACAATTCATGATGATCGTCTTCAAAATGATCCATCGTTGGCGGTTTATCAAAATAGACCAGATATTTGACATACCCCACAAAAAGTAGTACAAATGTGTCGAATCACACGAACGAGCAATGTTGGCACAGTTTTTGGATTTAAAATCAAATGAGCCGATGACACCTTCCGCATATAAACCGCACCAAATTTATTCGAGATGTAATGGAGTTTCAATAGTTTCATAAGGATTGTGCCAGTTAAGCCAGAAATGAGCTTCATCTCTTAAGATGATTAGATCTGGTTCAAGTTCCAGTTGATTCTCAGCCCAAGTCCAAAACCATATCTTCCAATTCGGGCCAAAAATATTCGGTAATTCGTCGGCATGCAAACCGCACCAAACAGTTGTTTTTTTGTGGATGAAGTGGTGATTCATGAAGCAAATGTGGATTGTCACCCGACCAATAACGGATATTTTGTTTATTGACGAACTCATTGAGCCAACAATGAGCTTCGTCACTGAAGATGATTTTGCATTGAAATTCAACAATTCAACGCTCTAAAGTTGCGGTCACCGACTCTGAATTTTGTTAGAAATTTTTGTATAATTTGCAGACCTTGCTCGCTCGTATACTTAACCATGATTAAAAAGTTGAGCTTACTGAACAAAATGACAATGATAGTTCGATAATTACTGAAAGGGTGCGTTTACAAATTAAATTCAAAGTTGTCAAGACCCTATTGGAAAACCGATTAAATGTTCTACCCTGCGACTAATATCGGAGATGGCTTTAACGTCTATTAAAACATGGTATGTTGGAATGCTAAATTTGCTGACTTTTTATTAATTGCCTAAATGATTAAGATCTGATTAATTTTTAATTTATTCATTTTTGCAGATTAAAAATTTTGAGACAACAATCAAACATGACATTACGATGATAGGGGAGCATATTTGATTTACTGGCAAAATTCTGTCCGTCAGTCTGTCTGCCTGTACGGATGTATTTTGGACTGCAGCCTAAACGGTTGGGCCAATCGTCTTCAAATTTTTAACTTAAGGTTCTTTTGACATTCTACAGAGGACCTTTTTGATTTTTTTTAGCTCAAAAATTAACGGTACATGTTATATAACCGTTATGTAAAAGCTTATTTTTCTCGAAAGTGGCTCCAAAAATTTTTATAAAAAAAATCAGTGTACTAATGTAGGTATGCATTATATTTTGGTGAAAACAAATTTAATATGGTGGGCTAAAAACGGTACCTTCCATAGGACCGGTTTTTTTTCTTCGACTTTTTCAAAAACTGGTGATCCGATTACAATCAAAATTGATATTCAAGAAGATGTAGGTATCTTGAGTAATTTTGCATAAATTTTTTTTTCGAAAACCTTTTTTTGTATTTTTAATAATTTAAATTTTTTTTTGTTTTTTTTAAATCAATATTTTGAAAACGGGTAAGTGAATTTTTTTTAATTTTGTTTTTGAATGTACGTTATTTTTTTGTTTAAGTTTGTATTCTTAAATTATTTTTTTTAATTTTTTAAAAAAAAGTTGTTAAAAAAACCGTTTTATAAACCGTTTAAAAACGGCTCTAACGATTTTGAAAAAAAAATCACACTTTTTCACATTTTTTTAAAGAAATAAAATGGCGTTTAAATTTTTCCGCTAAAAACAATTTGACGTACTTTTTTCAAACAATCAAAAGTCAGAAAAATCGAATATAATCCTTGAAGTTCCCCTAATATTTTTCAAATTTAATTTTAAGCTGTGACCGCACATAAGAGCAAGTACGTGCGATCCAGTCATGCAATTTATTTAAAGGTCGATTGCTGCACATTGTGATGTCTCATTTTTGAGCTCTTCAAATATGTACATCTTCGCGCCACCGTTCTATGATACTGCTGCATTCTAACGTTCAGACGCTACTTGTTTGAATTTAAAATCAATTAAAAACCAATAGTTCTGGGGCCTATATCATTAAGCTAATTAGAACTAGTTATTAGTGTTGTACTTGTAAACTTGTAACAAATATGGGGTTGTAATATTGTGTTCCATAAACGCTCTTGTAGCGCGGCAGATTCAAATTATAAGTACAGCGTTTAAACTTAAAATTGTAACTCTAAAAAATCTGGCAACAACAAGTTAAAAAATATTTGTATAGAACTATAAGTCTGCAGCTATACTTCACAGTTGAGCGATCTAAGAATTTCTCGTTCTTTTTTCTTTCGTTCTCTTCTTTCTTTAATTAACTTAAAAAACTCGCGCTTCTCGTGTCCGATTGTTTTCGTAGGCACTATTATCACTGCTTGAGATAATTTTATGTTAACCTTTTCAAGTCTCTTTTATTAGTCTCTTTAATATTGTGATAAATTCAAATTTTGTTACAAGTCTCTGCAATTACTGCTTGATATGATGTCAGCAATACTAACGATTTTATTCATTAGTCTTAAGGCGAGGATGTTGCTCATCTAGGCCCAACATTCTGCCCCCAGGACTTATTTTTACCTTATCTAGCTTTACAAGGGCAAGTCCCATCAATTGATTGTTTGCATTTTTTCTTATTTCATCGCGGAGGGAAATTGTGTTGGTTCGAACTTGAGCAACGGATGCGGGTGACATATTTCTTCGCAAAGCAATCCGCCCTCGGAACACAATGCCAATAAGATGGTGATCCGAGTCTGGGTTACTACTTTGATAAGTCAGATCTCAGATCAACACATTTCTTAATAGGTCTCGTAAAGTATCGTTCTAACTTTCGAAATAATTTTTTTGTTGGTTAAACATAGTTTTTTTTTTAGTTAGAAGTCATTGGATGTATAGTAATTTGTAATACGCGTTCCTATTTTGGGTCATTAAGAGTTGAATTTCCGACCGAATTTTCTATAGATTGACCGCAAAAACGATACTCTAATAACGTCACAAGTATCTGATGAAAAACAATCATTCATTCATTCATTACAAAAAAAAAAAAACTGTCAAATCCAATTTGCTAATGTAAACAAAAACTCGTGCCAATTCATTTTCGTGTAACATGAATGGAACTAATCCGTCCTAAATGTTACAAAAATGCAATAGTATATTACAAACACGAATGCAAACAATAAAATCAACTTAATTAAACAAATACAAACTTATAATTCAGTCAATAAAATTACCAAACTTACCGTCGTCCACTTCGGTTTTGTGATGTATCTGCAAAAAAAAAAAATAAAAAAATAAACATTAGCCTTGGTAAGCAAATTAACGAATACTTGAACAAAAAAAGTATCTACAAATATAACTAATATAGTTTATCTGAATATGAAATCATTTTATGACAGACAATGCAATTGGAGTGCATATTACCTTGCTTGGAGGATTTGTCACGCTTTGTTGCGGCAAAATCTAAAATGCCGACCAAAGCAATTGCCGCTTGTGAATGCACCTTAATGTTATGCACGAGTTCATGATTAAAAAATAATTGTTTTTTTTTCGTTATTTTAATGTATATTTTGAACCCGCAGACATCGATTTATGTTGGAGTCAGCAGCAAAAAGCCGCATTGTGTGAATATTATATCAGTGGGAGTTTTATTGTTGTTTTTAAGGCTGAGTTTACATTAAAAGCGCAATAAATTGATTTGGGGGGTAATTAATAAAATATCCAGAGAAACACATACTGCGTACTGAAATCAGGAAATTACTCATGAAAAGGATTTCTTTTTTTACAAACTTAGCCAAAGGAAACTCCAATCACATTTGTTTCGTCATAATATTGATGAAACAGCAATAATTGTGAATTTTGTGTTAATAATGTAGTTTTTTTTTTTAATTTACATATTTAAATTGGTTTTGCTGAATGTATAAATACATACACACATGTATGTATATAAAAGAACAAGGTCTCATGAATGCATATAAAAATTAATTGTTCAAAAATATAACATCACACGGTAACCATTTGATGGGAAAACAATGGTGAGCGGCGATGGAATACAATATCGGAGGTTTTTGTGATATTTCAACATTTTTCAAGGTCTGTTTTAATTTTGCAATATTTTTATTAGTTAACTCAACAAATATTTGTTAAAAAGGCTTTTAAAGTCACAAAGTAATTTTGACTGTTTTTACTTGCGATTTAGGTACTAAAATGCAAGTTATGGATTCGTGCAAAAAAAAAAATCTAACATGTCACGTTTGACATTACGATTATAGAGAAGTTGAAAAAAGTGGGTCCGGAAATTCCGTCCGTCCGTGTGTCTGTCTGTCTGTTCGCGCCTCTACAGCCTAAACGGATGGGCCGATTTGCTTCAAACTTGGTATTTAGTATTTATTACGGAGTATCTCAGGGGGGTGTTTGTCATGTTTGCTCTAGGTCGAAAAATAACGGTACCTGCCATACAATTTTTAACAAAGTTTGATTTTCTCAAAAACGGCTTTAACCATTTTGATAAAACTTTCAGGGTGCTATTTTTTTACAACAATACATATTTCTGTTAGAACGAATTTTTTTTTAAATTTGTTCTATAACGGTACCCCTCATATAACCGGTTTTTTCGTAAACTATTATTCTGATTTCAATAAAATCACACAGGAAGTCATTTATAATTCAATTAATATTGCATTTAAAAATTTTCAAAAACTTTTTTTTTCGATTTTTTTTAAATTTCTAAAACAAAATTTGGTTTTCAAAATATTTTAAAAATGGGTTGATGGATTTTTTTAAATAATTTTTCAGATGAAAACTACAGATTTCCTTATAATGACATACTATAAAAAAAAATTAAATATTTTTTCGAAAAGTTTTTCAAAAAATTAAACGACTGGTCGAACGATTTTCAATATTTTTTTTCCTCGATAGACATTTAGTTATTAAATTTTATTGCATACTTAGTTTTTCCGAAAAAAAACTTTTAAGCTCAAAAAATGAAAGAATTTTCTAAAAAAAATATTTTTTTATTTTAATAGACCTGTGGTTTTCAATCTGGCAATACTTCTTTCGGAGTTGGTCTTTTTGACAGCTGTCACTTGATTTATGCCCAGTTTGGTTTGCCATTTCATGAAAAGACTTACTCCCGAACAAGTTTGCAAATTGTGCAAATTTATTACCAAAATAATGGTTCGTTTCGGTTGAGCAGAGCATCGAAGAAGACCCGAATGAGTCCATGGAAGATTTTGCTGAAGAATCTTGGTTTACAGGCTTACAAAATACAACTCGTGCAAGAATTGAAGCCGAACGACCATCAAGCGCGTCACATGTTAGGTGAATGGGCCCAAAACGAGATGGAAAGAAATAGATAGCGAGGTCCGTACAGAAGAACTTCTTGAATGAAACCCAGCCCGGAACCCGGTTGTTGCGCCGAAGATTATTATGTTGATTGTTTTTTTAGAAATAGAGATAAGACTATGAAAATTATGATGGGGCCTCTTCAGTTAAAGTTGTTTTCTTCACCTATCAACATTTAATATTTATTTGGAGTCGGTATAAGGATTTAAAATGGGTATTGGAAGGTTACGTAAGTTTTAGGTCAGCCGTCGGGGTAACAGATGAGGAACTTAGACCAACAAAAGATACATTCTGATACCACGAAAAATAAATATATCAATAATTAAACCCTTTTAACTTCCGATAGAGCGATGGAGATTGATGATAACACTATATTTGTCAGATCACTGGGAAAAATTCTCGTTATTGAAATAATTAACTTTTTTGGAAACGAGCAAAACATGGCCAAAATAGAGATACTTTCCTCTCATCTTTGTCCAAACAATTTCTGTGTGCATCATTTGAGAAGTGGCCGAATCTCTGCTTATTTGTTCCATGCACCTTACGTAGTGATGGGTGTAATAATGTTAATCTTGTTTGGTAAAAATTGTTGTTGTAGTTCCTTTTCTTTACAGTTTTTTATAGTATCTTTGGATCCCACACAATTCGGGATTTTAAGGAGTTTGTTGGAACTGAATATTTGAGGGCAATTTGATTATCTGTGAAGTTGCAGATATTCGATATTACCAAGTTTTAAATGCCAGAATTTAAACTTGAAATATTCTTTCTACAGTGGTATGAGAGACTGAAGGTGCTATAGAAATAAGATTCGGATAATGATTTCTAAGTTCATCTGCAGTTAGGCTGGTATTATACCGTCTGATTCATATGGATCGAGGTTTTATCCACTTTTTGAGTGAGTCCCTCTTGTTATCAGACCTAGTTTATTTTTTTGTTGTGTTGTTTGACTCTGTGGATTCATAACTACCTATGTTTTGTGAGCTGAGAGCCTAGATGTCTAATGCACGCTGAATGATCTTCAAAGGATTTGGTCCCAGAGCCGTTTGTTGTTCTCTAATAGATGGACATTGTACTGAGTTTATCAAAAGTCCGGGTTCAATACATATATAACAATAGTAGCACCTGCCCTAAATACCAAACTTATAAATAAGTCTTATGTAATAAGATTTCTTGTTTTTAACAATCTTCTATTCCAAAAATAAATTTACAAGAAATATTATTGCACACAAACGCTGAAATCTATGGAGTATTTCTTTGAGAATTATGAAGATGAAAACGAAAAAAAAAATATTACACTCATCAACGAGCTTTTATAGTAAATTAAAATATTTATTTAAAAAAAGACGGAAATACTAAAAATATATAAGAATAACCTATTTGAAGAAAAAAAAATTAAAAAAAAAACATGAAACCCAAGAGTTTGTGGGAGCATTTTAAGTAAAGTAATATCCACAATTTATAGTCATTTATTTTCCCAACCTCTCAGGTTTCAAAAGCATTGTTATTGTGATATAAAATATTTAAGAAATGTTTTCTTTAGCTGCCAGTTAGGCATTCAGCAAACGTAACCATGACTGAGTTTTTGTGCGCCAAACACGCATATTTGTAACTCTATACCCTTGCTGCGTTATTTTGCCTATTTTTACGGTAAACTCGGGTGATTTTTTATTTGGGCAAAAGAAGATACTAAATAGAAACAGAAAACATTAAAGCGAATGAAAAGTGAGTGATTTCGTAACTATGTATCTCGTTAGCAATTCTGCAGATTTAATTATTTTTTGCATTAAATTGAAAAACTGTGTGCTTAGGGGTGTGGCGACATTTTCAAAAGTAATGCCATTTTTTGAGAATGTTCCCAAGTTCTAACATCTCATACTCGCAGTTTACCTTAACGTTTACCCTAGTTTACCCTAAATAATTTATAATGTGAATAGAAAAAAGGGTAAGAACAATTATTTAAACGTATAACATGCATTCGGTGGCCCATCACCAAATAATGAAATAATAGGTATTCTATAACAAAGGACGACGAACATGCGTCATTTTCGCTTCTTCGTCTATTGAAATCCAATACGAATAACAAGCAAAACAGTCAAGTCAGCTGGTGTAGCCTACTTCTCATGTCAACACGATTATGTCAATCAACCGAAACGAACACAATAATGCTCAGCAGCGACACTCCAACGAACGAAATGATGAATCGGATTCCGATTAAACGAGGACGTTATAACCGCATTTGCTTTGAACTCGCGTGTTTTAGATTCTTTGAATGGCGAAAAGATATTTTCTTTTGACCTTTTGAAGGCAAAAAAGATTTTTGTACCTCATTAAGCTCATTTCGTGCCTTTTATAATGCTTGTCATAGAAAAAAGTAAGCAAAGTCATTAGTTTTGAGTTGGTGAGTGCGTAAAATGCCCCAAAGGATAACATTGACACAGTTGCAAGTATTTTTCTACTTATTTTTTTTTGTATCTTTATTTTCCACACGCTCGCACTCGAAACCTTTTTCTTGAGGCCTTTTTTGAAGCGTGTTGTTGTTCAGTTATAATTATTATAATAACTGTGGGTAGAAGTATCTTAAGTTGGAGGTCAAGGCATTTGAAAAGAAGTATTCAAGTGTAGATGAATTTGTTATAGGCTAAGGCAAGACAGTTTACTTCTGATTAAAAGATGGGTTACTGTGTCTAGGGGTTTTAGAAAATAACTCTATATTGGATTTACTAATTTTTTTAAATATGATGGAACTGTTGCAATTTATCTGTTTCCAGTGTTAGTGTGTCGGATTGCTAAGCGAAGAGCCTGGGTTGGAGTTCCGCTCATAACCACCTCCTTTTCCGGGGTACTGCTGCCTCTTGCGAGGAACTGACGAAATCTCAAAGACTAAAAAATATGTTTTGAAAAAGTGCATCTCATAAAGCCGTTCGAACTCGACGGTAAATTTTAGGTAAACAAAAATTATTATTTTATTAATAAAATCATTTAGTGCTTTTTAAATTTAAAAAGGGCAGACAGTGATATATATACGTACTTTCTGTTGCCTTTGTTTAAAGACGTTAAACTACAATATTTGAGTGGAAAAAGCTATACCCAATAATTCCTTTATTATTCAACCTTTTCGGTTGGATTGTTTTAAGAGACTGAAATGATCATTGTCGTTCTACATGATTTTCAATAAAAAGTTCAGCATCGAACTTAAAGCTTAAAGCTCTTGCCCTTCGAATTTTCGATGATTTCAAACTAGGTAAAACTAGTTTTAGACCTTACTTCAGGCACACAGGCCACAGGGGATGGATTACTCTGGCAGAAAAAAAATATACTTGGACTTCGTTCTTTAGTTTTAGAATTTCTTTTGCATTTTGTAGATGCAAAAATCGTACAAAATTGTGTTTGTGTTTTCGTCTTCGTTCATTCATACGTTGGTGGAATATTTTAGTCAAATTTATACCGCACGTTTCCCTCCCCTTGAAACGAAAACTGGTTTCAGTATGTGCAGGCAGGCCCAGTTTTTTTTTTAGGATAGGAAAGAAGTGGGAAGTTACAGGGACATTATTTCAGCTTCAGGAGTCAGGACAGCTTTCTGATGATTAGTACGGATTAGTTTTAGGAAAATCAATCACCGATCAGAAATCGGGAATCAATGAAGAAGTCCCAAATAAAATTGGTGTGTCGCTTTGTATAACAAACTTTAAAATTTTGCTATAAGGTGACGGGACCAAAAGTGAATCAATTATTCTTTGCTGGCGATTGAGCCATCAAAAGTGACGATCTGATATTCTACCATCGAACACTTGATGTATGAGTGGATAATGTTCTGGAGCGAAAAAGATACCGTATTAGGGTGAAAAGACTGTGCATCTATGCTATTCAATTTCTGCTCCACACAGGTCTTTTTCGGACAATCATTTTGATGGAATAGTCCTTTTCAAGCGTATAAGGTTTGAACATCTTGAATCTATGAAAGACAGTAAGGATCCTGTAGTAAATACATCAAGCATCAGAGAAGTGTAGGGTGAATGAAAACTCTTCAAATAATCAATGCTTCTTAGCTGGCTCTGCATGGCAGTTGTTTTTATAGTACAAACGGTTCACAATGTTGGGGGCAATGTACAAGACGTATGAGGGTAAACTGACAACAGCTAAAATACAGATGCTTCGCTTGACAGCAGGAGTGAAAAGTATGGTCGAATAGTGAGAAAATCCAAAGAAGCTTCTACATTAAGAACCAACGTCTTGGACTAAATACAGCATAATTACTTAACTGGTACCTCCATGTTTAAAGAGATGCCCTCAGAAAATAGTTTAAAGGCAAAAGTATGCCACCTTTCACACTGGCAGAAGCAAAAACTTCTAGATCAATCAAATGCAACGACACCTGCATTTACCTGGCCTCAGACATGGAATATTTGAGGACTGTGGAAAAATGTTAAATAGATTTGTTAACAATCGAGGTTCTTCCGAATCTGACTTACTAGTGACCCCATTGGGATTTAAGTAAAGTAGCAGTACATTCCTACAGAAACTATTCCAGAGGAGGCCTCATATATATGTACACCTTCTCTCATTTCATTTAGGCCGGGTTATATGAATCTACTGCTTCGGTAATTCCAAACAATTTCTTTCCCCAAAAAATCATTGCCATAGCCAAAAGCAATTAAATTATACTTTCCCGGCATAAGTTTCAGCATTGTTATGGAACAAAAGAGTATCAAAAGCACCCTAATTTAACATAAATCTTCTGGACTTTGATAAGCATAAACAAAACAAAAAAAAAATAAAACTGTAACCAAAGGAAATGAATTATTCGACTGTTATCAGTGGAATTAGGGCTTAAATTACGACAAAATTTATACATTTTCCTAAAGCCTCCCTTCTTTGTGCCGTTCCAAAAATTACACATAATTCATTTGTTTCATGTTCAGAATATTCACAAAAAAATATAATGAGAACTTTCTAATCACTTTCATCCTAAAGCCCGGAATTAGTAGGTATAACAATGGCCACTGGTCAAATTATGCTATACTATTCCCAATTTGGCCTTTCCTCCTTCAACAAAAACGGTTTTCAGCTTATTTTGTTATTCTGACTTTGATTTATGTGGGCAATTTTGTGTGAACGGAGCCTAAAATTATACAAACGATTCTTTTTTTTTTTTAGTTTTTTTTGTGCTTTGATTATTATGCCCTGCCATAACTAATTGTCTGTTTCCTCTAATTTATCTTATTCTTTGGATCTAATTAGTTATAAACAAGCGTGTTGTCTTTTAATTTAACAAAATAATAAATAATGGAAAGTGACAATAGAATAATCTGAGATTGTTCAAAAAGTAGTAAAAAAAACCTAGTCTTTACTAATTGCTGCTTAATTTTAATTTTAATTGTAATGCAATTCTTTTCTATCGAAAGCTTATTTATGTAAATCCAGAACATTTCTTACTATGAATTTTAATGGATTATAATCAAGAACTCTTGGCAATTAGTTTAATTAGAAATAATCGTATTGTCCTTGAAAAATTAATGTTTTGAGTTTTGAATTTAGGTCGGGGTTGATTGATGTGGCAAAAAGACATTTCAAGAGTTTCAATTTGAAGTTTAAAGTTAAGAAGTTATTTTACTCTATCAAATGCCTTGGAGATATCAAGAGCAATAATCTTACTTTCACCAAAGCGATGTAAAGATTTGTTCCACTGTTCGGTAAGATATGCCATCACATCACCAGCGGAACTAATACTGCGAAAGCCATACTAACGGTCATGGTAAAGCTTTCGGTCTTCCTTAAGCTGACGGTTAATCAGCATTTCCATGACCTTAGAATGAAAGGACGTAAGTGCTATGGGTCGGTAGGAGGAGGGGAATGAGGGGTCACCTTTCTTAGGGACAGGCTTGACAAATGCTGTTTTCCATCTTCTAGGAAAGATTTCAGAAGAGTAGGAGCGATGGAAAAGCTTAAGCAGTGACTTTGCATTGACATTGCAGGTTTTTTTGCCGCAATTTTTGGTCATGCAAAAGTTTGGTTCTTTTAATAACAGAGTTGCAAGAGTTCCTTACTTGTTTGTGCTTTGAACATTTTTTTTTTACACTCAGATTTAAACCAGGACTTTTCTTTAGGCTTGATTCTATTAATTTTGTTAGGAATAAAAGTTCGCATCCCTAGAAAAATCACGTTTGTGATTATTTCAGCACTGGCATCAATTTCACTATAGTGACCAGTTGAAGTACTGAACAAAATACTCATGCCGTCCCAGTTTGCTCTCTCGTAATGTTAAAACGGTCCTGGTGGGAAGTTTTTCTTAATTTTGTATTCTTTTTTTTAGAGTTTTTTCTCTATAGAACAATTTTTTCTTTGATTTTCTTGAGATCAACTTAACACACTTAATTAAATTAAGAAAAAAAAAAAACAGATTGTAATCAAAAACTCACTAAGCATTGTTTATCACTTTTACGAATTCCTCGCATTTTTTTAGTCAAATGGTTCTTTGATTTCTTTGCAAAATCCTTAAAAAGATACTCCTATTGGGTTTCACTTATGCATTTTAATTTTAGACTCTTAATGATTAATTGGTGCCTTTAAATCACAATTATTTGAAACAGTATTGTCAAACGATAGAATTTGTTAAAACGAATTCTCATTCTGTGATATTCATTGAACAAGGAAATCTTGGAAATGTTGCAAGGAACCCACGCTTAATCAAACCTTTTTCTTCCACCTTTTTGCAGCCTATTGAAAAAATTCCACAAAACTTCCTTTGTGAAAAGGATATTATTTTATCGCCATTTCAAGTTTTTCCTGGACAAATACCCCATTCCCTTTCATCAATATTTCGTTTGATCTATCCTCTGAGCGTTTTGCCAATGTGTCTTTACAACCTTAGCTTAATTCTTCAAAGATCCAACATAAAGAAAAGAAGAAGAAAAAACAAGTTAAAAAACAAAACCAAAATGAAAAGAAAAACCTTTTGGAAAATTGCTTAACGCATTATCATAATAAGCAAAACAATTTTCCATGTTAAGCAAATTGTTGCGCATGTGTGTGTGAGTTTTCTGGGATAGTAAGGCTATTGAGGGTTGAAAAAAAACCCTGGAAGGCTTTTTTTAAACACACAAGGTGAGCATATGTGGAAGGGGGAGGTTGATGAGGTGATATTATACCTTAGATTTATTTACTCACACACACGTGTAGCTGTCATGGACGCCGCCTTTACCGCCCACTATAGCTGATGGATGCTCCTGTTGATGCCTCAAGGGATTTATACAAAATTCCAGTGAAATATTTTTGTTTGGAGTAAACCGTTGATGTTTAAACGACATGACGTGTGGAGGAGCAGTCTTATAGGTAGACCATTGAGTTAAGGCTAAACCATGAAAATATTTGTGTTTAAAAAAAAGATCAAGGAACAGCATGGGAAATCCTTTCTCAGTTCACCAAAGATATTTTTATTTTGTTTATTTTTTTTCATGTGGGTGGCTGAGATACATCGGGGCCTGGTATTTGAAAATCTTTACAGTTTAGAGTTATACGATGTAAAGAAAAGAAATGTTTGTTTGTTTTAGATTCCCCAAGGTACCTAGTTAAAGAGCTTTTATTTAAACAGTTACACCGGACTTTTATTTAGTCTTTTGAAAATTCGAAAGGTGAAACGAAAGACTGGTTACATGCATGGAATTTTAGATGGCGTTATGGGATTTCTTTAAGTGTTTTGTTTTATTTTCTTTGACAGATCAAATAAATGTGTATATCAAGATTTTTGCGTCGTTCAGCCACTGTGGAGGAGACAACAACGACTTTCACAGTGTAGTATATTTTCAAGTTAATTTAATCGCTAGTTTTATTTTTTGCTAAAGGGCAAACATATTTCCCTTTAAAAATAAAGCCAAAAGCATTTTGGCTAATTTTTAAAGAAAAAAAAGCCATTTAAAGTGTGACTATTGTTTTGGGCAAGCCAGCCGAGAAATAATACTCGAAAAAAATAGATAGCCAGTTTTCGTATAAGGAAATTGCCTGGTAGAAGAGTGGCCGAGCACGGTCCAGAAGGTCCCGGGTTCAAATCCGGCCTGGGCCAAAACACAACTTTTTTTTGTGAAGAGGTTCTTAACAACCGAAAAAGCCTAGAAGGCGGCAGCAGCGTCCCAACTATGAGTGAACTAGAAAATTTGGAGACATCGGAAAATGTCCCATCAACATCGATATGATGACGTCAGTCAAAAGAAAAAAAACAGGTTAAGGCTAATACCAGCAAAAAACCTTTAAATGCTAAAAATGCGACCCTGGCTCAGCTGCAAGACGGAGAACACGTGATGGCGCGTCCAGCTAAAACAGCAGCAGCTACGATTCGCCAACAACTACATACTGCTGGCCAGAAGTCAGACATGTCGGTGTCGTATGTGTCTGACGAGGGAGAAGGGCTGTACGCTACCACCCCAAATGACACAACAAATGATATAGAGCTGTCGTCATCGGAGTCTGATGATGGGGAGGAGAAAATTAGCCTTCTACAACAGCAAATACTCAAAATAAAGGCAAAGCAGAAATTGCGACGTCATAATGAGAGGCTGGCTAAAAAAGAAAATGAGGCAGCCAGATTAAGGGCAGTTTACACTGCTGAACCGCAACCACAGCAGCAGGTGCAACAACAACAGCCAACAGAGATGCAACAACAACAACCAACCCAGCCACAACAAATGCGAAAACAAAAACAACAAAAACAAAAAGCTCTAATGTGGATACAACACAACAACAACAACATCAACAACATCAACTACAACAACAACCATAGCAAAAAAAGCAACAGCAAGCTATTGAGATGGACCGACCATCTACATCCAAGCAAGCACTAGCTCAACAACAACAGGAGCAACAGAAGCATCAACAAGAACTGAAGCAGCCACAACAGAATCAGCAGCAACAGCCAACGCAGCAAACAAAAAAAAAAGGGAAAGGTGCCGCCCATCAACACGTACAAGATGGATCTTCAGGATACCATCCAAATGTGTAAGTCTGCCATAGGCGAACATTTTCTTATTAAACGACTTAGTAGCGATAGACATGCTATTCACTGCTTCTAAGTGGAGCATCATAATATAGTTAAACAAATTCTTAAGGAGTCGACAATTGAACATTATAGTTTCACTCCAAAAGAAGAGAAAATTCAAACGGTCCTCTTAAAGGGCCTTGACAGCTCCACTGAACCGGTGGCGCTCCTCAAAGAACTTCAAAATACAGCGACAAACGATCTCGAGTTCGTTGGGGTCAAGCCTTTTACGACTGTCCGAGCCAGACGGGAGCAACGGAAACTACCGTTCTTCCTGGTTCAGCTGTCGCCCACTAGCAAGCTGGATAGTTTAAGGAAAATCACCGTCCTAAACTACCAGGTTGTCACATGGGACAAATTAAAGAGGCGCGGTGACATGCTCCAATGCATGCGCTGCCAGAGATTCGGGCATGCCGTGGTGAACTGTGGTATGCAGTCTCACTGCGTGAAATGCAGCGAGGATCACAATATAGGCGAGTGTAAACTCGGGAATGAAAGGGTCGAAGATAAGACTCAACTAAGATGTGTGCTATGCGGTGGCGAGTGGCACCCTGCTAGCTATCGGGGCTGTCCTAAGTTTCAGCAAATAAAGCAAACAAAAGCTCCGAAGGTGGTGGAGAGGCGACCTGTTTTTGCTCCTGCACCGACAGCCGTTGTGCCCCAAATCTCTTACGCCCAAATGGCGTCAGGGAGGGCAACAACAACGGTACAGCCACAACCAAAGGTTGCCAAACAGGCCCCCGTGCCTACGGCACCTGCGGGACAGGCCGATATAATGACTGTGTTGCTGGCCATGCAGGCCCAGTTAACCAGCCTACAACAACAGCTCGGAAAGCAGGAGGAAAGACTAGACCGTGTCTACGCTTACCTTCCCAGCTTAGGGCAATTTAAACCATAATGGGCGCGCTGTACGAGAACCCCTTTAAAATCCTGGCTGTGAATGTAAATGCACTAATCAGGACCGAACGTAGAGCAAATTTCTTCCAATTGTTGCATGATCACAGTCCAGATGTCTTTTTGGCTAGCGAAACCAAGCTAAACCAGAAACACAAACTCACTCACAATAATTACAATATCGTAAGAAGGGACCGGCCCAACTCCACTCGTGGGGGCGGGGTCGCTATCTTTTTACGAAAAGGTATTGATCATAAGGTCATATATAATAGTGAAGTGCGAAGATTCGAGATGCTAGAAGCTTGCATCATATGCATTCCTCTCCAACCTGCAAATTTTATAGCAGAGCTCGAAAAACTTTTCGAGTGTCTTAGTCTGCGCTCGGATGAAAATTGCTACATTATCGCTGGGGATTTAAATGCCAAGATTGTTGAAATCAAATCCAAAATCTAAGGGGATCCCATCATTTTAATTGGATGGGTCGACATCATATTGAGTGTAAAATCGACCTTGCTACAGATAGACCATCGTTCCCAAGGAGCGGTGCTTTTCTGGATCTACTACTGTTAGACTCAAGACTGACAGTGACTGGCTCTGTCAGCCAACATACAAGAAATTGTTTACAGACGGTAGAATACGACAGTGACCACTGCGGACTTGCCGCCGTCATACAGCTACAGCTGAGTAAGGCACGCTGGCCACGTTTCTCCAACACCCTGACAAGAGAACTCCTCTCTAACGACATTGTGCCTCCAAACGACAGGAATCTATCGAACGTAGAGATCGATGGATACCTGCATCAGATGGATGGTGTCATAAAGGAAACGATGGACAGAACAATCCAACGATACAAAGAACATAACGCAACTGAAACTTACAAGAACGCGACAATAGACGCACTACACAGACAAAAAAGTGGGCTTCTGACAAGATTAAAACTCTTGTACAGACGGTTTACTGACAGAAACGATCTGGAGATTAGGACACCGAATTCGTCAATCGAAAACGTCAACTCGCTCATAAAGCAAAATTACAGATTGTCTATTAACTTATACTGGGATAACAGAATTCGAGCCGTTAACTCTAGCGACCCGAGTATGTTTCCCGAGATTAATAAAATCTTCAGAAAAAACAATCAAACGATCTTCCGTATCTTAAGCTTCCGAGAACGACAGACAATGAAAACATGCTCCTGACCGCAGGAATAGATCTGGGGGACGCCGTCTTGGACGAAGATTTCTTTGTGGTCGAAGATCCATTGGAGAAGGTTGAGACAGTGGGTTCTGCTTTTCAGCAAGTGTATAAGGTGAATGAGTCCATTCATCCAAATCACGACCTGGAGAACAGGGCTCTGCTGAATCACTTCTACCTGCGAAATAGCATCACGCAATGGCGATCTGAGAATCTTGATTTTACCGGGTTCAATGAAGACAATCTGGCAAACGCCACCATCGCCGATCGAAATGGGCCAAGTTCCCTGCTCATCTCGAAGGTCGAACTACAAATGATTTTCGCATCATTAAAGAAAAAGAAGTCAGCAGGAATCGATGGTATACCCAATGTTGTACTACGACATCTCCCTGAGGAAGCAATAAACATATACACAACACTGTTCAACAACGCGCTGAATAATGCATATTATCCAGTCAGTTGGAAGACAGCTGTTGTACATCCTCTCCCGAAAAAGGGAAAGGACAATTCCAATCCGGCAAATCTCCGGTCGATAAGTCTTCTTCCGAGTATCAGCAAAGTATTCGAAAAAGTTATCAATAGAGCTCTGTCAAAGTGGTCCGAGGACAAAAATATAATTCCAGACACCCAGTTCGGCTTTAAGGCGGGACATGACACAATTCATGTCGCGTCAAAGTTAGTATCTCTTGTCCAATAAAACAATGCTAAGAATCAATGCACGGGTGCGTCTGGTTGATTTGGAGAAGGCTTACGACACCGTATGGTTAGAGGGTCTTTATCTGAAGCTAACCAGATGGGGCATAAGTATACCACTGCTATATATGCTTTACCACATGCTTAATGGTAGAAAGTTTGTTGTCAAGAGTGGCAATGTAACATCTACCACAACGTTTGATATTAAAAACGGTCTGCAACAGGGAGCGGTGAACTCGCCGATTCTCTTTAGTATTTACACCAGCGATCTCATTGGGAGTCTACCTCATGCAATTGCGAATGCCGATGATTTAGTTGCGTACAGAACAGGTCCCAAAGTTGAGGTTATCAGAACTCTCTTGCAACGTGGTTTCGATAAAATTCAGCAATATTGTAATGATTGGAAGCTGAAAATTAACTTCCAAAAATGTGAAACTATCTTGTTTAGAACCCCTGTGTCTAGGGCTTCTAGGGATACGAGAAAGAACAAGCTAGTGTTCGCTGGGCCACATGGACATCCACTGGCGAGTAAATGTGTAGTAAAGTACCTTGGCATCAGGCTGGATCAGTTTCTATATTTCAACCGACATGTAGAGGCTGCTCTGGCCAGGGCTAGGGGAGCTTTTGCTCTGACAAGACGGTTGTTTTATAGCAGCCGCCTTGACAGCAGAGTGAAAGTGATTTGCTACATGGCCCTCATTAGGCCGATGATGCCCTGTGTGGTTCAACGTTGCACCATCTCTAATGGAAAAGATCCGGGTATTCGAGGGACAGTGTCTTCACACTTGTCTAGGACTTTACAGAACACCAGAGTCGGAGTACAAACACTTTTATTCCAACGAGGTCCTATAAAACGTTGCCAATACAAGCAGGATAGATAACTTTTTAATTAAGCTCATTCGCGGACACATTGCAAGAGCGATGGCCTCAACTAATGGACAAATCTTCGGGTCTTACTTCCCCCAAGAGCCGTTGTGGGCACCAACAAAAAATAAAAAAAAAGCAGGCTGTGGCTGTTCTAGATTTAAGTATTTTAGGTTTATTTGAAGTTATTCTAAGTTAATTTTAAGTATTTTAAGATAGGTTAAGAAAAAAAACCGATAAAGTTTACCCAGTTTTTTTTTATTTTTCTGGTTTTAATTTATATATAAGTTAGTTTAAAGCCGAAAGCCAATTAAAATTAAGATATAGATTAATTTAGAGTGCCCGCATTGGGCCAGTAAGTTAATTAAGTTGACAGTTTTAACTAGTTTTTAAGATTTTTGTCTAGACTTAATTAGTTATAAGATTTAATGCAATAAAAAATCATAAAAAAACAAGATTTTTGCCATTTAAATGTTTATTCAGTTATTTGGAACCAGGGACATTGCAATAATTTGTTGTACTGTTTTGAAAGTCGTGATGTGTATTCCACATACTAGCTTAAGCATGCAATTGTTCAACAATAAAATGGTAAACATAAATAAATGAGGCCGAAGATGGGTTCCTTGTGATACCTCATATTTTTCATTCATTTGTTTATAGAAATTCTCTCTGAAAAGAACTTGTCGAAAGTGGGAAATAAAAATAGGGGACAAGCAAACATATAGGTAAACAAATGTTTACCTAAAATAAATATAATACAATTACGTGTCTGTTTTTTTAATATCAAAATAACAGCTTTTTACAAAATTCACTTGAAAGTATAACACTACTTGAAAAAACACATTTTTTTTTATTTTTTAATCTGTCTGTTTGTTTGTTTCGGGTAATCTTAGGACCGACTGCACCGAATAAAATGGCACTTTCACTGGCAGATACTCTATGAAGGAGTATCTCAGGATATTTTAATTACCCACTAGGTGGTGTTGGTGTCGGTTTTTTTTTCGAAAAATCGTTTTTATTGGCCGATTTTTTACAGGCAAATAGACGGTGTTCTAAGGAATACAAAACTTAGACGGTTTTAATTACCTCTAACTAACTATTGTTTTTTTTTTTTAATTCAAATAAAAATAATAAAAAAAAGACCGATGGCAAAGACTAAGCAGAAGCTATTGAAATGAGATTTTCTCTGTACTTTTACGTTTAATTTTTATATCAACAATGTTAAATTAAGGTATCTTGACCGATTTAAAAAAAAAGTCGTTGTGTGTATTAATATGATTAACTGGAAGTTTCTAGATATACTTGGGTGAGATTGGTAGCGATTGTGTTTGGAATTAGAAAATGTATGTAATACCTGAGCAACACCGGTTAGTTTTTTTTAGTTTTCAATATAATTATCATCTTTACAAACTAAAAAGTATTTCAACTACTATCTCCGTTAGAGAGATCACCAAAAAATGCTGCTTAAAATTTAAGTTTTCTGTATTGATGCAAGAAGTTTTCTTTTCAATTCGGATTCTTTTTTAGCCGAACAACATGAATTGTTCATTTCACATTTTCCCTTGCCATTTGAATTTTAAAGCACTCAAAACCGATGTTAACCGATACCTTCTAAAAAAGCAAATACATAATCACAGCGAGAAATTAAATTGGAAAAGAATATTGGGTTTTGAATGCTGTTCTTTGCCATGAGATGCGGCACTACAAAGGTCGATCGATATATACGTTTAGTCAATCGTCTCCAATTTCGTAGGTCATAGTGTTGAAGACTACGTGCTGGAGCTTCAGCGTTCATTCGCTTTTAATACAACTGCACGAAAGTGTGTTCCTTTCATTTTCCATTGTCATCCTTATAAGTCTAACCAGGTCGATAGGCATATTATAATTTATTTTCGAAAACACAATAAACTCGAGTCATGACGCACGTCAAACCGCGGAATCTGCGATATGTTTTTAATACTTTTATTAAAACAAATAATTTTGATAATTTTTTTTCCGAGGCAAAAGCAAATTTGTCAAAAAACGAGCGCAAAAATAAAAATGAACCAATGCTTAACGCACAGATTCACGGTTGCAGCTCTATTATCAACTCGCGTCTGTTGGTGTAGTTCTTCCCAACTCAGTATTTTTGAAGTCTTGCTTATTTGGGATCGGATTTTATGTAACTATGCCAAGTGAGCGCGATCTTTACTATTTTCTTTCACCAACTCAAATTTAGGCCCAGGTTCATCCCGAACTGTAGCGCCCCCTAAGTAAGTAACTCAAATTACGTAGAATATTTTCCGTCAAGTTTTGAGTCCCTAATTTCTCCATTTTTAGAACCAATGATTTTTTTGTTTAATTTTTTTGGGAAATAACTAGATAATTTAAATTTTTCCCTCATAATTCATACGTCTACTCTTCGTATCATTCCCTTGGTAAAAAATTCCAAATGAATCTATTAGTATTAATGACTTACAAAAATCCACAGGGACCAGGGTGGATAGAGAACACCTCAGTTATTACTTTACATACATTCCCGCTGCTGCTAGGAATAGTTATTAATTTTAATTAAAAAGAAGAAGAACATTAACCAACACTGCTGGGTAAGGAATCATGTATGGCAAACTTTTACTTTCCTACTTTTCCTATTGAACATTTATTAAAAGTTTTGCCACTAGAACAACGTAACTCGTGTGCTTAGTCATGTATCTGAGTCATGAGGGATATTCCCATAAAATCTTCTCCCCCACGAAACATGGAACGCAATTATTTTTCGATTTTTCCTCTTTTAACACATCTCTTCATCCAGACAAACTTAAAGAGAAAAAAAATAATAACACGTATAAGATTAGATATCCAAGCCAACCCATATGAAAAGATAAATTCCTGATGGCTAATTGACTAGAGGTATTGGAAAAGTGAAACTTTACCAATCCAAAACATTAACAATATTTCCTACCACTGGCAATGGCATCTGTGAACCAGAAGATACATCCTGAATCAACTTATCTCTACAAAAAGAAGAAGAAAAAAAACTGCTGGCTAAAAGTTTGGATGATATGGCTCGTTGTTTCTGCTTTTTCGGGTCCATTTATCCAATGAATCTCAAGTGGACCATGAATCATGGTATTTCCTCCGAAAATCAAACCACAACAAAACTTTTGGGATTGCCAATAAAAAAGTGTACCGGATTTCTTTTTTTTTTCATTTCTTTAATTGGCATTGGAATGGAATTGATTTTAATGGCAAGGCCGTTTACATTTTCTGGGCCATGTTATTCGAGGAGCTTACAATATTCTTGAAAGTTTTTTATCGGCTTTCGGATTGTTCTTTTTTTAATGACTAGGAGACAAATTAAGAGATGTATAGGTTGGTGGGTGAGTTCGCTTTAATTTGGGGTAGTTGGGCACGAGTTTATTGGTGTTTCTATTTGGAATGGGGATCAAGGTTTGAAAGATTGCATTCGTGCAGGTTTCTTTTGACTATTGACTAAAACCGTATTGTTTTTGCGTAGTTATTTTCTCATGAATACACTGACAGAGCTGTCATCAATGTGTTTTCTTCTATTTCTTTGCAGTCTTCAGTTGGTTTCTTTACGACTCTTTGTTAGGTCTGCACTTTACATCTTCTAAGACAACGCTGTATCTGCTCGACTTCAAAGTGCTCATGATAATTTTTGAACTCAGAGCTGATAGATATCTCTTGGTTCCCTTACTGCTACAACCTGTAAGCCTATTACGTTTGAATCCAACTCAGTTTTGAACATGGTTGCTGGATTTCAAAAGCTATACATATATACTTAGGATTGAACTAGTATTTAGTTGAGCTCTGCTCTGCATCAAACTTAATAACTCTTAAAACTAAGATGGGGTGTTCATTAAATTGTTTCGTTATTGAAAATGTTACTGAATAGAATTATTGATTAATTTCCATGAGCATATTCGGAGTCAAGTCCTCTTCCGCAGCATTCCTGATGACTTATTGGATATGCTGTAGGCTCCTGGGCCAGTCGAATTTTTTTTGTAAGTTTTAGATACTCTGCGAAATAGAAATAGCAAAATTATCGATTTTTTTGTTATCTTGTATATCTTAGATATCAGGAGTGGAGAAATATTATTCTAATCAACACTAAATTCGTTCAACTACGAAGTCGATAACTATTGATCCGTTTTTGAGAGTGATGTGTTGTCCCAAAAGTATTCTTGAAGCATTGCTCGTTTTGGCATGGAGTTCTTAAGATTCTTCCCTTTATCTTCGTCTTTATCATCCGAAGAAGAGACATATACGCTGATAAGGCTCAAGTGGTGGAATAAGACCTTGTTTTGGACCATGAATCCACGTCCAGAGCTGGCAACTCCTTGTCAGCAGTCGGTCTCTGCCCGTCCACTACTTGGAATATTTTGAGTACAGATCTTGGCCTACATGCATATAAGATCCAACTTGAACAAGAAATAAATAGATTGAGTCGTGTGTTCGGTGATTGGGCTGAAAATCAAGTTGAACCAGATTTTTATCGTAAAATCATCTCCAGCCATGAGGGTCATTTCTGGCTCATGACACTCCATTACATCTCGAAAAACTCATTATGTATTTGCCGAAAACGCCATCGGCCCATTTGTCCTTTAAACCGGTGCCAATATTACTGTGAATGGTGAACGCTACGGCAAATGATTCGTGACTTTTGTATTCCTCATGTCATTGGAAATCATTTGAAGGCCTAATGGTCCCAACAAGACGGCGCTTTGTTGAATCAAACGTTTGAAGACCAAATGAGCTCAAGAAATGGACCTGTGAATTGGCCACCTCGTTCGTGTGATTTGACACCTTTGAATCCGTTTTTTGTGGGGGTAAGTTAACTATCTGATCTATGCTGATAAAACAGCAAACGTTTGATCACTAAGAAACCAACATTCGACGCACGAAATAAGACCGATTATGCTCAAAAAAGTGGTGCGAAACAGGATATCGTTCATTAGACACAGTCGCGCCAGAAATTATTGAGCTAATAAGGGCAACATTTTGATCATTGCATTGTATTTGTTGTGTTTTATTTTTAAAAGAAAAGTTTATGCCTCTAAAAAACATCCATTCATTACCAAGCTTTTTTTGACGATAACAAAGAAAGCGTTTTAAAAATACTGTCATTATGAGCACAGCATCTTCTCTAAAAAGCTTAGTTTTTGAACAGGAAATGCAATCTATTCACTGTTTCAACCTCTCTGTACACATTAAGCTTCCTCACATAAATCATGCCAAATTAACCCATCAATCATCATAAATATTTTCTTATGACAAAACATTTTATAAAAATAAAAACCTTCTCCTCTTAATCATAATAAGTAAATGTTTTCAATTTCAATGGCACTTCCATCGAATAACAAATAACAAGAAAAAAATAAAAACACTAAAATCCTATTACGCATCTCGTAAACATGAATTTTCAAAATCATAATTTTTAATGCTCGACGATCATAAACAATCCCCGAATTTGTGTACAATAGAGCCTTTCTTTGTGCTTCATTTTTATCCATACACACACGATCCAGATGCCCCACCATTTGTTTATGTGGTCCTGCAACAATTTATTATCCAACAAAATAAAGGAGGTAAGTCTTGGAGGCTCTTTAAAGACTTGATCTTTATCTTGTGCTGTGAATGGATGCGTTTCATTAAACATCATTTTACGATAATGGTCCCTGGGAAGATGTATTTGGTTGTGTGCGGCTTTTGGAAAGATTGAAAGATTGTTTGAGCTTCATCTCTGGGTCGAGTTATATATACGGTTTTTGTTGGCTTTATATCCATCTACCTACATAAGCAACAAGGAAGATGATGAGTCAGTAATTTGACACCCACATAAAGATATTACCTTTTGTGCTCTTCTTGTTGGCAGTTTGCTTGGTTGTGGTGATGGTGATGTGGATGCCAATGATAATTATTTCTGTGGCTATGACAATGACTTTAAGCAAAGCTGGCTTGGGGTCTTTAGGGACAGAACACCCAAGATACGTGTAAACAAGTTGGGATTAATTTTATTGGATTTTCATAGCTCGAACAAGGCTTGAAAAATATCTCCATGAATGTCGTTGTTGATGCTCTGCTCTATAGCCTACAACCACAAGAGTACTTTCGGTTTTGTGTTTCGTAAGTCGTTATTGCATTTTTTTACAGGGTGGTTAGGTTTTTTTAATATTCTAAATGTACTAAGAATATATTTAATGTGTCTTAGTGTTGAAGCATTCAGCTTCAGTTAAATTTTTGTTGGAAAAAATAACGTAAGTAACACTTGTTGATGGAGCAGAGCAATACTTGGTTCTGATCATAATATTTCCAAGAACGCAGAGGCAATAGCGGCTCCTATCCAGCAGATAGGGGATGAGATCATTGTGCTGATTCGTTTTTTTCTTTCAGAACAGCATTACGGAATGGAGATCTGAGAACTAATGTTTCCCAAGGTTAAATGAGAGAAACATTAGAAGACGACAACATCGCCGATCGAAACGGACCGAGCTAACTACTCATAAAAAAACAAGGAGTCGATGGTGCATCTAGCTTTATACTATAAAGTCTCTCTCAGGATGCAATAAACTTATCCTGACAAAAAGAGTAAAAGACTAATGTCTCAGATGGTTGAGTCATATAGTATTAATGGGCATCAATGAAAATATTCGATTCCACGGAACGGAACAGTAGAAGAAGTCCGAGACTTGGTGGCGCATGCAAATGAAAGATGCCATCGACCAACTTCTCGTGCTAAACTGGAGGCAGCTAGTTAGGAACTAAGAGGCTGAAGAGCTTGTTGCTTGAGGCCAAGGAAAACCCTAGATTGTAAACGTTACCTAAAATAAGGTAAGATAAGGTAGAGGCTGTTCTGACCAGAGGTTTTGCCCCGATATGACGGCTATTTTATAACATCCGCATTAACAGCGAATTTGCTACATTTTCCTCATCAGGTGGATGATTGCCGATGGGTGCTCTGTGAGGACCATCAGAAGATTCGGGTGTTTGAAAAAATATTGCACCAATAAGGTACTCCGGAACTGTTCTAATATAAACAGGATATCTGGATAACTTTTTAATCAGGCCGCTTCTATGATCGATGAACTCTATTATTGGTCAATTTTTCGAAGCTTTCTACCTCTAATACGAATATTTTAAAAAAGCGCGCTCAAGAGTGCCGCCATTTTTCTTTTTAGATTATCGCATATTGATCTGAGAATCCGCTTAATCAAATTTTCAAACAAATGAACCAGGTTTGGAGGATAGAAGAAGAATAGCGGGTGTCTATATGGGTTGTCGGCATGGTTGGCCTGCATAATTAAAGGGTAGTCTTAAGTAATGTTAGGGTTTAAAAAAAAAGTTAAGAATTAAAACTGCAATAATGCGGGTCACCCTGTTGTGGATAAAAAAAACATTTCCAACCTTGAAAAAGATATAAACATCAACATCATGGTCCCTAGAATGTGCATTTGATGTTGTTTTCTTGTTTCTTTTTTCATCTTCTTCTTCAATGAAATGATTGCTGTTAAAAGGGTATGCATACGGAAAGAAGCCATTTTTTATTTTATTTTTAACAAGGACTCCAACGATACAACGGTACCTAATGCCATCCAATTGGAACATATGGGGTTGGTAATCATGACAACGATGATGGTGGCGCAAGGGATTAAACTCGAGAGGCAATTAAAAATTACAATGATGATCTTTTATATGCATGTATTAAACATGTATGTGTGTGCTGGATAATATGGAGCCATAGAACAAGGAGCTCATATTCGGTCGCCGCCAACGCGCCGCTTTCAACTCCATGAACAAAAATAAAGACATAATGGGAACCAAACAAAAATGGAAGGAAGAATAACGACAAATGAACACAACAAAAATACGAAGAACCAAGATGGGAGCCATGAAAAGGATCCAAATGTGATTGCAAACGCATTCAACTTGGAAGATATTTTTTTTTTCATTTTGTCAAAATCTCTTAAAACAGGATGCCGAGAACTGGAAATCCATCCACGTCATTAGGAATTGCTTTCTCACGAATTTCTTTTGAATGAATGGAAGATGGGATGCAAATAAAGAAGCCAAACATCCGGATGACAGTTTGGATGATTTGCGAGGTGGTTTTGTTTTATTTTGTATGCAAGACGAGGAAAAAAAGAGACGACAATTATTTCTTGGCATTAAAAATGTTTTAGTGCCTACTCATCACATGACACACCTTAGAAAGTGGATTGTAATTAATTTTTGTCGTTTATGTTCATTCCCTTTTATTACTTTTTCCCGGTTAAAATCATAATCACCCGTTTAAGGAAAAACCTTAACAATCACTCTCCAACTGTCTGTACGTTTATTCTCTTTTATTATCTTTTATTATCTTCCTTTACTCAAAACATGAGAAAAATAATTCCCTTCAACTAAATCATTTTTATGATCATCATGATTTCAGTGGACAGTAAGAGTAGTAAAAAAAAGTAATTTCAAAGCAAAGAGATTATCCCAACCATAAGACCCTAAACCATAAAAGCAAACATACCTATCTTATATACTTAAATCTTTTAAGGTAAGTTCACATGTATGCAAAAATAGAATTGCGTGGTTTTAAAATTGTTTATTGCAGACCACGCATCCCACAACATCAGTTTTTTTTAATTTAAAATAAAACTTGGAAGGCAATTTGTAATAAAAGTTATACAGTGGACGTCCAGTATAGAAAATCCTAATCTTTGAGGCCACACTCACTTGAAGGGAAGAACATGGTTTGTATTTTTTTTTTTTTTAATTTGATGCAACTTTATCCAGATTCTCTTTAATGAATTAAAGTTTTCTCATTTATAAATATATGTATAAGTCTTCAAACAGCTCAGGATTTCTTTTTTTCAGTTGAGTATCTTCTGGTGCACTTTTTGCATTACCTTCCGCCAACTAACTGTGAAAAGCCAACATCCAAGTCTTCTGCTGATTTTTATAAAAGAAAAATGTATGGTCCTTCGATGATATCCTCCTTGGTGGTCAACAAATACGGCATTAGAATCCTTTTTGATATCAGGGGTGCTTTGGCAATACCGTTTATGACGCTAGCTAGAGTGGTTAGTAATAGAGGTACTGATGACTACACTAACAACTGGATCACTGCCATTTCTAATTATTACATTATCTTCTGAAATTGTATGGTTTTAATAACTGCGGTTAGAGGATGTTCACAAGCAGTCCAACTAACAATTTAGGTTGTATAAGTCCAATTCTTCGAATTTGGCAAAGTAATATTTTGTCGAAAGCTTGTATAAAGAAAATTTTCGCAATTCAAACATTCCAAACTTTTACAATTTAAAATTTCATTAAAATTTTGCTGAAATAAGGCTTTTATAAGTAATATACAAGACTTGCAGACAAATATTCAAAATGGCCTGCAAAAGGCCTCCTCATGTTGTTTACTGAAAAATAAAAAAAATAATAGCTTCTATAAGGCATTCTACGACAAGTCAATACAAACAACTTGGCAAGTAATAGATTTTAATTTTTTTTTTTTTTATAATTAACGCGCGCACAAGGGACTATTTGTTTCCCTTTTTATGTAACACACTGCGCGGGCATTAGGAAGATAGGGAGGGGAGAGATAGGAGGTGTCGATTAACATTGGTTTTGAATGTTTGCAAATTGAAATGGCAAGGGAAAATCTCGCCGGGTAAACCATTCCAAAGTCGTGTTGTACGGCTAAAAAAAGAATCCCTATATTTCACGGTACGTCCGAAATTGGGCTCAAGGGTGAACTGATGGGCATTGCTAGCAAGACGAGTATTACGGGCGAAACTTTTAAGGGGATGAATGCAGCTGGCTACCTCGAGTGAACATTTTTTATAAAAGAAACGATAAAATAAAGAAAGACATGAAACATTGCGTCGGTGTTCGAGAGGGGCAATTGTTTCAGCGGCAGTTCTATTTCCTATCAATCTTAACGCTCGATTTTGTATTCTATCAAGCAGGTGAAGCGATGTTTGTGAAGCACCTGCCCACAGGTGGGAGTTATACTCGAGTTTAGGGCGTATAAACGCTTTATAAATTGTAGCCAGATCAGATGGGGAAAAATACTTCTTACACCAAAAGAAAACCTAAGCACTTAGCAGCATTCTTAGCGATTTCAAATATATGGTCGTTCCAACGGAGGTCGTCGTTGACATACATACCGAGTACTGAGAGCTTTTCGGTTTCTTCGATGTAAGTGCCATTCATGGACAATGGCATTGGGGTAATGTTAAGCTTTAACGACAGAAGACAGCATTGAGTTTTCGAAGCATTAAACTCCACACGATTTCTATTACCCCATTTAACAATGCTGTATAAATCGGAGTTTAATGAGCTTGACATACGGCACCGTTGCAATTGTACGTCCGAAGGCGAAGGACGTGAATTATCGAACGAATATGAAAAGCTTAGGGTAGAGTCGTCAGCAAAACAGTTAAGTGGATTAGAAGTAACAGACAGAAGATCATTAATAAAAAGAGGAAAAGAGTCGGAGATAGAACAGAGCCCTGGGGCACACCAGCATTTATTTTATGGGAATCAGACTTGAATCCGTCAAATACAACTTGTATTGAACGGTCCAGAAGATAGCTGCTAATCCAACGAACAAGAGTATTATCGATCCCAAAAGCACGCATTTTCGATAAGAGAGCTTCATGCCAAACTCTATCAAATGCCTTGGAGATATCAAGAGCAATAATCTTACTTTCACCAAAGCGATGTAAAGATTTGCTCCACTGTTCGGTGAGATATGCCATCAGATCACCAGTGGAACGGTTGCTGCGGAAGCCATACTGACGGTCATGGAGAAGCTTACGATCTTCGAGATATTCCTTAAGCTGACGGTTAATCAGTGTTTCCATGACCTTAGAAAGAAGGGATGTCAGTGCTATGGGTCGGTAGGAGGAGGGGGAGGATGGGTCACCTTTCTTAGGGACAGGCTGGACAAAAGCTGTTTTCCATCTTCTAGGAAAGATTCCAGAAGAGTAGGAGCGATGGAAAAGCTTACGCAGTGGCTTTGCCAGTGTGGAAGAACACCTCTTCAGAAGAATTGGGGGTATACCATCCGGGCCAGCGGATTTGTGTATATCGAGATCTTTGAGAACTCTTGCTACTGTACGAGTGCGGAAAAAAATCTGTCCCATGGACAAATTTACATTCTCAAGTACAGGAGGGGCAACGTTGCTATGCGGCAGCGTGGAGCTAGCAGCGAAATGGGCGGCGAGCAAGTTTGCCTTCTCTGAAGAGTAAACAATTGGTTTGTTATTGTCGATGAGCGTTGGAACCGAAGATGTTGAGGAGTTTTTAATATTTTTTACAAATGACGAAAAATTTTTACTGCCTTTGGGACACTGCAGAATTTTTTGCCGTAATTTTTGGTCATGCAAAAATTTGGTTCTTTCAATAACGGCGTTGCATGAGTTTCTTGCTTGTTTGTGCTTTTTCCGATTTTCCTCTGTAGGGTTGGCTTTGTAAGAACGGAAACTTACTTCTTTGAGCCTGATAGCTTCTTTACACGCAGAATTAAACCAAGACTTTTCTTTAGGTTTGATGCTTTTTACTCTGTTAGGAATAAAAGCACGCATCCCTAGAAGAATCACATTTGTGATCATTTCAGCACTGGCATCAATGTCACTATCGAGGAAGCATAGTGACCAGTTAAAGTTTCGGAAAAAAATATTCAGGCCGTCCCAGTTGGCTTTCTCGTATTGCCAAACGGTCCTGGTGGGAAGTTTTTCTTTAACTGGATGGGTGGAGCATGAGAAATTAGCTGAAATAACACAATGGTCTGAAGTGCCAAATGGAAAAGTTACACTAATGGTATATTTATCAGGGTGAGAAGTAAGAAACAAGTCAAGAGTATGGACGGCTTGCCCAGCAACATCCGGTATACGCGTTGGCACATCGATCAGTTGGGTAAGGTGATGTAACCCGGCAAAGAGCTCGACATACCTTCCTTCGGGTGTTGTCTGACCAGAATAGCGGAGCCAATTGGAATTGTGTACATTGAAATCGCCCGTAATAACGATTTCAGTGCGAGGACAAAGGGAAACAATTTTCAAGATGGAATCAGACAGCGCATCAAACTCGTTACAAGTGGAATTGCTGTCGAGATTTGGACTCCTTTAAATAAAACAATAATGAATGACATGCTTGCGGACAGTAATTTTGAGCCACAAGAAGTTAAAGTCCGTGTTGGAACATTGCCCATATTGGGGAAGGCTGTGGCAAGCAATATCATTCCTAACATAGACCACGAGACCATGATGGGAAAAGAGTAATGGCACCAAGCTATACCCATGTAGAGCAAACTCTGATAAATCAGTATTTACTCCAACCTGGGTTTCACTTAATGCCAAAACAGCTGGCCTGTATTGAACAGTGTAGACGTACAGGTGAAAGAAATTCTTTCTTATACCACGAACATTGGAATACACGACACAAAAATCACTTACCATTTCAAAATACTTACACACAAAACACAATTCTGACCAAGTCGAACCATGCAGTCAATAGCTGTTATAAGGTTCTTCACAACAATTCAATGTAAACATCATGTGTAACACTTGCTTATAAGAGACCTTATAGAACAAAAATCAAAATTATTAGCAGTAAAAAGGTTTCTGAAACTGAATGAGAATAAATAAATTTGAAAAATGCAATAAAAATTACAATAAAGAAAACAAAAAAACTTTTAAAAGTTAACTTTTTTCTTTTAAAATATTCCATTGTGGACTAGAAAATGCCGACTTTATATAACATCCAAGGCAAGCTATTTTAAATTTAGCTGGCAAATAATGGCTTCCTGAGATAAGCTAATTACATTTCTAGGAAAGCTATATGCTGCTAATAACAACCATCAAAATAAAAAAGCTTGCGTAATGTAAGCCAACAAAACTTGTATAAGACCTTTTACTGTTCCTGTATCTGTCATAAAACAGTTTGTTTAGAACCTTATAAAGGCTTAATTATTGTTAGGAGGAGTACTATCATCCCTTCTGTGGTCATAAGTCATATATGTTCTATTAATCATTTTATCATTATCATCAACGGCGCAACCACCGGTATCCGGTCGGGGCATCATCCAGAAAGTTCTTCCATACATCCCAATTGCTGTCCAACGCCATAGGGTTTCACACCCCAACGTTTGCAAGGTCACGTTGGCCTCTACCATAAATAGGACTACAAGGCTTTCCGAGCTGCTTCCTCTTCGATCATACGAGCTAGTAAAAAGGCCCGCAGGAGTCTACGGAGCTTTATTATTTCCACAACATGTTCCTCGGGTAGATTTCAAACAATTCATAATTGTATTTTCTCCGAAATCGTCCTCTCTCTCGCACACAAGACCAAAAATTCTCCGAAAGATATTTCTTTGAAAGTTGGTTAGTAAGCACCAAGGTCTCGAATACAGGCATATCCTTGTGAAGCAGAAGCTTCGTTTTTATGGTAAGATTTTCCGATTTGAAGAACCTCAACACCCTGTAGTATGTTGGATTTTAGAAGCTGCTCGCGTATTTCTTCTTCCATCCGCTTCTTCTTTAGACAAAAGGTAGTTAAAGGATTGCAAATTCATGCCTTTACTCTCCTGATTGTTGGATCAATACTTCTCAGGTGACCATTTATGACAAATGAAACGATTGCTACGATATGCTTTGCAAACCCTAGCAAGACAAAATAAGGCTAATCTAGATTGGGTACCAGTTCACCAGGATATGTCACGCAATGAAGATACGGACGAGCTGGACAGGACTGGATCCTCTACCTCTACTTATTGGCCCAGCACCAGTCTGTTGCATTACTTGAAAATTCTCCCTTAACAAGTTAAATGAGTGGGAGCAGATCCAAAAATCATTTGAAAAATGTCCTTATGACGACATTCTTAACCTGGAAAAGGAATAATTTAGAATACTCTCTAGTATTCTACAGGCCGTTGTAGTCTGCACTACCATTTGAACAAAATAAAACCTTTTTAGGACCAAAGAGAATATGTTCAGCATTAAAGATGTCAAATCTTCAGTTCTCATTCTTTGTGGTTGTGCAGTTTTTATCTCGCAAAGTAAGTTTTAAGAGTTGTTTTCTTCATCATAAGGAATATAAACATCATCATAACAAGAAAAAACTTACATTAATTCATAACCTATGACACAATAAATTATAATGGTTAAAGTTTCTGGTCACTAGAGCCCAGTCTTCATAAGAAAAAAAAAAAAAAAAAAAAAAAATGGTCCTTCGAGCGGGATTCTTCGTTTGATATATTGTTGAATATGCTTATTTCATCTGTAAATAATAGGAAATCGGTATTTTATTAATTGCCATCCCCTCTCAACTCACTCAAAACTGCAAATAATAACATCTATAACTTTTGTACTAAACTCAGCAGTTAATTTCTACAGAATTTATTACCATTTTCCATGTTAAATAGTTTTTTCCTTGACGACCAAAATTCAATGCAAAAAATAAAATAAAAAGCTCTTTTGACAATATTAATAAATTTGAAATGGCGTTGTCTTTGGAGTCTTATGAATCATCAAACAAAAGTGTCACCAAACTTTCGCATAAATTGGCTTATTCTTCACTTTTTTTTTTTTGAATTATTCCCACGTAAGTCTTCCTTTCACACAAAACCAACTTTCAATTCGGCTTAACTTACTTCAAAGAAGAACTTTCTGTGTCTGTATACTTTGCCGAACATTAAACAAAAATAAGTTGCTAGTAGTTAATTTAACTTTCTTTCTGTGGGAGCCTTTTCCTTGTCATTCATTTGTTAAACATAAAAAAAAAAATTATGTATATGACGGCGCGGCGCCACGCAACTATTTTCGCAGAATGGAGGACAAAAAAAAAAATATCGCAGAAAACAATTTATGCGACAAAATTTATCTCACTTGTCAGCAAATAAATTTTCTATCTAACTTAGCACATCGACAAGAGGCACGCGGGGAAGGTAAGGGAAACAGAAAATTTTGGTCGTTTTCATTTTTAGTGCTTTTTATGGAATAAATTATAGGTTTTCGCAGAATTATTTGTTGTCGTCGTTTTTGGTTGGCCTATTCTGGCGACTTTATTGAATTCCATTTAAAGTGAGGATTTATAGGTCGCAAACGGAAGATGTGTAAAAATTCCTAGCGGAAGAAATCGGAAACTCTTAGAGAGAAGGAAGAGCAATCGAAATCGAAAACGACTTCCTTCTGGCGAAATTGGAAAGATGTGTGTAAACTTTTTTTTTTTTCAACCCTTGAAGTTAATGGTCAACTAAGATTGAGAGTTCTAGGATAAAACAGACATTAATAAGTTTCCCTTTTTTCTGCTTTTCCTACACATGAATAGTAAATAGTTATCGATTTTTCATGCCAAGGGTTGATGAATTAATGATAACCGGAAGTTGGAAGTTAGTCTTTGTCTTTTATGTTGGAAACTCTGTTTCTATGTCTAATAGTCAGCGATTTAGCTGTAATATCCTTGAAAATTGGAGGATATTAACGTTCATTAGGTTGCTTTTATTACAAAAGTTTTGGGGGAAGTCCGTGTTGGTTTTCGGGAAGGTGTGTTCGTGCCTTTTTTTTCTTCTTCATTTATATGATTGTTTGCCATCAACCAAGTTCTTAATGTAATTAGAGAAAAAAAAAATACCTTCAAGGCGTGAAGTTTATTCTTCTAACTGTTTTTGATGAATTCCAATGTTCATTAGATAGTTTAAGCACTTTTCTTATATCGATCGAGGACTCTGAGGAGATATTTTTGATAGATGAATCAGGTATTAGGCTAACAAATTGGAAATGTAAAAACGAAGAATTTAGGTATAAGGTGAACGAGCATTTTTTTTAATGATTTTAAAGTTAGGACTATGTTAGACGACCATAGCAAATAATAAGGTCGACTGCAGCTTTCAGCGTCTGGGGATTTTTCGGGGCGCTAATTATCATTACCTGCGGTTCTTTTAACCTCAAAGTAAAGATTCTATAATACTTCAGTTCCTTTGGTATTGCAAATAACTTAAAAATAATATCAGCAATTTAGAGAAACTTAACTGATAAGTAATACATATGTATAATTGTTAACAAAGTCTGTTCTTTAGATTAAGATGTTGGTTTAAATCCCAATTCTGAGACTAAAGTAGACTTTAAAAAAATATAATAACAGAAAGCTTTAAGTGTGAGCATGTCAGAAGTTAGCAAAAAAAAAATCAGCGGGCTTACTTAAGACTTTGTCAGCGACAAGCTTTCTAGTCTTAGAATGTTTCAAATACGAAGCCAAAATAAATGCTGGTTAACCATGTTCTACATTTCACTTATTGTGAATTCACCTGGTTTGGTGAAGGTGAATTTAGGTGTTCCGCAATTCTTGACTTTCTTTATGTTCTGTGAATTGTTTGTGAAATTGGTGGAATTACAGTTGGCTTTGTAATTCTTCGTCAAAAGTGTAAGAGAAATTATTTATTTAGTTATGTATTATTCATTGTTTTTTAGTCGAAAACGTAAGAACATACGACAAGAGAAGCTTGAAATATTCACATTTGTGTCGCAAAATTTGCCTCCTAATTTTTTCTTTTTCCTTAAAATCGCTAATAATGTTCCATCATAATTTCACTTTAAAAACAAATCAAAAATTGATGAACCTTCAGTTTTCGAAATCGATCGAAAAGTAGAATACGCAATTTTATTTCACGTGAAATTAAAAAGTAATTTCAATTCGGTTTCGATCGAAATGCAGAACATGGACGGAAGTAACTGAATTTGCTTGCACTGCGATTGGGTCAGGGCATTGTAGGTTCAAAACATGGCATTACCAGTTGAGTCGGATGCGCACTAATTCTGCTTTGGCAGAGATTTCGACACACATGGGTTTCTAGGAGTTCTCGACAGCTGAAGGACCAATGCCTAGGTATCATTCGAAGTATGATAATACTTTGTGCATGGTCCTTATATACTTTGGTTTTCATTTGACTCAAGAGACTTACTTAAGCTGGCAGATAGCCTAAAAACATTTTCCACTTAGAAAACAATAACATTTCAAAAGTTTTCAGATTTGTGTGTCAATACAAATCTTTAAACATTTGAAGAGAGTCGTTAACATTTTGAACCGATGTCTCCCATCTTTTTCCAAAACTTGCAATTTTGGCCTTTTTACCATTTTGACAGTATTATCAACTCCTCCGACTTCGGATACTTCTATAGTGTTTAGAAAATAAAAATGCAAGTTTTTCAATTAGAAATCCCATACCATATTATAGCGAGAAATATAAAAAATTTGTCTTCATCAACAAAAAGCTCGCCTTAAATATCATCAATGAAATTTGCCAAATCAATCTCCAATGCCCTGATCATTTTTAATTCTTCAAGCCGCTTTTTTGAAGTTGGTAGCTTCTTAATGTTGTTTGCGTTGAGCTCTTGGAAAGCTAGGGTTTTCATTTAAGCTTAATGGGGATTTTTTTTTCAACTCCTCATTTGGTTTTTTTCCTTTTAAAAATTTAAACGCCATGGTTTTAAAGACTTTCAAAAGTCGATGTGAGACAAAATAAACTTGTGTTTCAGGGATTTCAAGAGATCCCACTAATTATCAAATTTTGCAATAATTCCACCGGAGATTTTTTAAAATAGTTTTTGAAAGGCCTTTTTAAGCCATGCAAGCTTAACGAAGTTTTATCGAAACAAAATTTATATGATGTTATATAATTTTGTTCGAATTTTTAAAAAAACTATTTTTATCAACATGAACACCATGACCGAAAGCCTTATTTTCATCATACCTTCAGATTTCCCTGGTTCATTGTTAGTTGTCTTTCAAACCGCTTATCGTGATTTGGAACATTTTTTAAGGAAGTTCGTAGTAGAATATATCAGCAGAGAAAGATGTTTGTAGTTAACACAAAATTAGGCATACTGAATACATTTTACTAAATTCGCAGTTGATTTTTTTTTCTTCATCAAATGTCACTGTTCCAGAAAATCAAGTCAGGACTTTGGCTCAATATTCTATTATGAACACACTATGTATTTCTCCGATGAAAAAATAACTGTTTATTTATTCAGGAGCAAATCGGAAATTGTTTCGAAAAAAAAAATCTTTTATCTACGAACAACAAAGGCCATTTCTAAAGAATATCCATCTATATCCGCAACTGTGTGCTATGCAATTCTAACGAATACCTCCGGGGTTGAAAATATATTTGTATGCAAAATTCCAATTTCTAAATGCCCTTGAGGCAAGAAATGATTTTTTTTTTTAATTTGATTAGTAAATATCGAGATTCGCATAGTAAAGGTTTTGCGGTCATCTTTCGATAGAAGCAATTCCATCGAGGAAAATAAATTAGACTGAATATTTTAACATTTTGCTTGTCCAAAAGATAATCATCCTCTTCCCATCTCAATTGAAAAGATATTTAATTTTTAATGCCCCTTCATTCGGAGTGACGTTTGTGGTATTTTAAGTTTTTAAATTGTACATTTTTTATAAAAAACTTTGCTTTATTGTTAGGAAAAAAACCGTATCTAACAATACAAATCTTTAATTTATTCTTATTTAAGATACGAATGTGTTTTGGCGATGACGAATTTACCGGAATATCTTCCTCTGCGTTCTTACTAAACGATGGCACATGACACAGACATTTTTCAAACTTTTGATGAGATCTTTTAACGGACTTGATTAAAACTTACGAAACTTTTGCTGTTCCTGGCTTGAGTGTTTTTCTGTATGTATTTAGAGATAGGCATGTGTGTTTGCATTTCTGTGCATAATTTGTTGGCGAGAAATTGACAAACTTTGTGTTTGGATTGATAAATTGAGAATTAAATTTGAAGAGTTTCTTTAGAATTGAGTTAAATGTCATAGAGTAAAATGAATTTTTTTCGGAGGTTTGAATTAAAGAGATTTATTCAACTTCAAAAAAACAAGGGAATACATTTTTTTTTAATTAAAAAAAAGCCACAATCTTAAGAAGTAACTACTGGATCTTAGAGATGATAAAAAGTCTATGATCCATTATGTGAGACCGAATAAACTTGTGCTTTCAAAGGTGACACAGGGATTTCAAGAGATCGGGCTACTAATTATTAATATCCAAAGTTTTTTTCAAATTGTTTTAAAAGACCTTTAGAAACAAATTTGGGTTGTAGATAAAGCTATCTAAACCCTAACGAAGCTTTATCAAAACAAAACAATCAATGAATTTATTGAAAAAATATGTTTAATGAATTTAATGAACAATACCAACATTTAGAAAAAACGTCATTCCAGACAGATTCTAGTTAAAATAAAGTATTTTCTCACATGTCTCGAATAACAATTTTGTAATCTTGAAGTCGAAGGACCGAATTTAATGATGTCATGTTTTGAGTTCTTCTTTTGCCAAATTAAGACAAATTAATTTAAGGAAACAAATGACTTTCAAAGCTTAGTTAATATGCTTCTGTCTTAACATGGATGAAAATGCATGGGTTTGAGTGATTTACAGGCGTTGCAAGAATATCAAGGGGTACAAAGGGCTTATGTCGGGAGCTGGATTAAATATCTACACTGGCCGTTGATGTAAATCAGGCCAAACAGGAACCACAACATCTCAACATGAAAAAAAGGGCAACTATTTTAATTAAGGCTGTTAAAAAAAATACAAATTATTCACCAAAATTCTGTAACAATCAAGATCCACATTTCGTGAATGACGACCAAGTTCTTCTCAGATGGCGACAGTGCTGTAAGAGACTTCTAAATGAACAGTTTCCTTTTCTTAACTTTTTATAGCTGCACTATAACTAAAGAACGCCGGTTATAATCTCCATGAAAGAAAAGCGATTTGGCCACAAGGAAGAACTTCTGGATCAAAATAAATGCAACGACACTGCATTTAGTTTTCTTCAGACATGGAACAATTCAATACCTCAGAAAAAGCTCAACATAAACTAAATCGAAGCAATGAAATAGAAGATCGTGAAGTTTAAAAAAAAAATATATATTATTCTATACTTCTACCTTGACGGCAGTGCTCTTCAAGTTGTGAATGAGGTCATTATAGAAAATTAAAAAAACTTTAAAAAGCTTTAAAAAGTTCCAATTCTGAAAGCTTTTAAACAAAAGTCAACGAAAAATCGACCATTATTTGCATTAGCTGCACTATAACTAAAGAACGCCGGTTATAATCTCCATGAAAGAAAAGCGATTTGGCCACAAGGAAGAACTTCTGGATCAAAATAAATGCAACGACACTGCATTTAGTTGTCTTCAGACATGGAACAATTCAATACCTCAGAAAAAGCTCAACATAAACTAAATCGAAGCAATGAAATAGAAGATCGTGAAGTTTAAAAAAAAAATAAAAAGCTTTAAAAAGTTCCAATTCTGAAAGCTTTTAAACAAAAGTCAACGAAAAATCCACCATTATTTGCATTAACGTAGAAGTGGTAACTCTACTCTACGCGGCACCAAGGACCTCTATTATGCTTTGATTTAAAAACTTACTCTAAAGCTTAAAACGGGAACTTAAAGGCAAAATCGTAATGGAAACTTATACATATAATATACAACTTAAAAAAAATTAAATTTAAATCTTTATTTCAATAAAGTATAAGTTGTAGAATTCCTAGTTCGTTCTAATATAATAAACATAAATCTATGTTTGGATGTTTGTTCGGCAATCACGCTTTGACGGCTTTATGGATTTTAATGAAATTTGGTAGGTAAATTGATAAGACGCTGGATTGAAAAATAGGATACTTTTTTCCCCGAATGTGAAGTAGACGGAAGAGTTAGAGGATTTACTATAGTAGTTAATGCACACGCTTTTTATTAATTATTTCATCTAAGTCCATGCAGACGAAGAGGGTATATAAGGTGTTATAAATATATATATAAAATGTGAATGTGTGTATGTTTAGATGTTTGTTCCGCAATCACGCCTCAACGACTTAACGAAATTGAATTAAATTTGGTAAGTAGATGGATGAAGCATTCTATTAAAAAAATAGGCTACTTTTTATCCCGAAAAATTAACGGTTCCTAAAGAATTAAATGCGAAATTTTGTATGCTTGGAAATTGTTTATCCGTTATTTACAGTCTCAGCAAAAGTTCGGATTCGTCAAATTTTGGTAGATAGATAATTGAGTTACTGGATCATGTCATATTTTTCACATATGTAGGTTACATTTGAACCTGGAAAATGCGATGTTCCTGTGGAAGGGATTTAAGCATGATATTCTGTATGAATGTAGGTTTGTTTTGTGCTTTTACTTGTCAGTGACGAAACGAATGAAATTAGGCAGGAAAAATGCTTGTTTTTTTTTGAGAGAGACTTACATGTCAACAACTTTGTCTGTTTCAAAGTTTATTCGGCTTTTATACTTCTATTTTAAATTTATTAAATAGTTCGATAGTTGAAACACTGTATTAATACATCGGCTCCCGAAAAAAATGCACGGTTCCTGTAAGGTTTATTCACAATTTTCTTTAATCTATACACATAAATAAAAATGAAGTTTCTGTTTTTAAAACCAAAATAAAAGCTTTTTACTTGATGTATACGAAAGAATATACAGTACTTATAACAAAAACACAATTTAAAAAAATGTTTGTCTGTCTGTTTGAGTAAACAGTTTTTGAAAAATTTCAGGCGGACGAAGTCGCGGTTAACAGATAGTTTTAAATTAAATTATAGAAGTCTTTAAACAAAAAACATCTAGCAGCCCATTTAGTTGAATTGATACAGCAAATTAATTGCCGTGATAACGCACGGGTAGCTGTATAAATTCGAGTTCTTTTTTTACAGTATTACCCCATTATTTTGATTTTGTTTTATTGTAAAACGAATACTCTGACTGCATTCTGAATTCCGAATAGAAACTTCGATAGAGTTGTATATCTAGTTCTGAAGACTGACAATTCCATCAAAGCCCAAAGGGATTCCACTAACGTTATTGAAACCAGAAATTCAGTAAGGCAAAGCCTTTTTGGAGTGGCACTTTTTAATATATTTTATTTTAGTTCCCTTAAAACAGATTTAGTCGTCTACAATGTCATTTCAACATTTTGTGGCTCAAACGAAATAAAGTGTTTTTTAAACATTCCCTGTAAATAAAATGATGGACTTCATCAAATTCACTTTTATAAAACCAGGAAAACTATGAGCAATAAAATTCAAATTGTATAATGCTGATCTGACTCAGTAAAAATGTTTACTTAACCCTCCTTATCATGCCCATTCCAAAAACCCGATTCCGTCCATTCTGATGATTAACTTCATAAAAACCTCGAAAAACCGCAAACCAAATCTAAAACCTCATCTTCTCATAATATTCCGTAAGCTGTTTGTCTTTTAATTCCATTCAACCTCAAAGCATCCACAACTGCTACTCTTCCATCACTCTGCCCAATCAACGCCGAAAACACAAACTAAAGCTATTTGTTTGTATCTACTAAATACACCTTAATCATCATATTCATCATCATTCCCATCACCATTACCATGACATTTGTGAGCTTAGTATTGTCCAAAAAAGTGAGGGGTTCCTTTGGTGAAGAAAGTAAATTTATATCAAAGCACCAGATATTTGTACCCCCTAATCGGATTTAATCCCGAAACCATAAGACTTATACTTTCTAAGCAGAGAAAAAGATTTAATGGTGTACCTGGTGAAAAAGATTAATAAATGATCCAACGGATCCAAGCTGTGCGGTGCTGTATCTTTGTATCTTTCTCTTGACTTGTTGCTTTCACAAAATATTTCTTGCTGAGTATTGAATTTAATTAAAAAATACAAAGACCCCAGCACGCTTAATTCCCATAAAAATTACAAACTCAAACGATAAAATATTATTATCTTTTAGTAGTTTTTTTTATTCTATTTATTTTTAGTCATGACGTTGCTGTTTCGCTACAATTTTAATGCCAATTCGGGTAGAAATCACGTTGACTATAAAAAGCCAAAATCTCCATAGCTGGCAGATTTTTTTATTTTTTTTGGAGTTGTTCCATATTTTAGTTCCTTCCTGGGGCACTTACTTGTATATAAAAAAAAAAAAAAACACTCTCAAAGGGAATAAATCTACACAAATTGGGCTGACATTAACAGTCTGATTTTTATAATTTGGTTTTCATTCATGTTCCCTTTCACCACTTTACTTGGGGCAACAGAACTATGTTCCAAATTAATTCAAGAATTTTGTGTCAGGGACTGATGCCTGGGTTCAAAGGAAACGTTTGCCTTTTTACGTTTTTTTTTGTGTCCCGAAATGGAGTAGAATTTGTCCACAGGGCCAACATCCTTTTCCCAGATCAGACAAAATATTTGAGAAAAAAGCACACTCTTGGGATTTAGGTTTTATTATCCAGGCTGGGGCAGGAATTTTAGAGATAAAAGTCGGAAATTATAGAGGAATTAGGGAGAAAAAATGATTTTATTCTAATGACAACATGGAAGTCATAAGTGGGACATTTTTTTGTCCAGCAGATGTTTAATGCTCACTCCTTGGAAAAAAGAAAAACATAAAACCAATGGTTATTCCCATTTGTGCACCAGACATAAAGGATAGGTAATTTGCATTTTGAGTAGGAGAAACTACGGTGAATAAAAAATTCAAAGACTGGTGCATGTCCTTGAAAAACATTAAACTTTGACACAATATGAAAGGAGGAATGCCAATGGAAATTTCACTCGCAGACCTTGACATTAGTACACCTTAATAATTCGCTGCGTGGAATATTTTAAATTTAAAAAAAAAAATGATTCCAGAAAATATGTATGTATATTTAAAATACTATTTGTTCATATTTTGGATTGTCTTGTCAGGTTCAAAATGTTGCTGTGAGATAATAATAGTGAAGTCATTTCGTTTTGGTGACAGATCGTTTACACGTCGTCATAACTGACAATTGAAGAACATAATTATAAAGGTTGATCCATTTCACTCTAGCGCTCTACTAGGGTTGCACTGATGCAATGGAAGCAGTTGGATTGGCTCTTGGCCCTGACTGTTTATCGGCCCAAATATGCCAATTTAAGTTATTAACGTAGCCACTTCGTTTTCCGATTTAAAAAAAAATGGGCACGACATCATCATTATATTATGGTTTTTCCAAACAAAATTGATGCAAACGTATTCTGAGCACCAGGCGAACATCAGGTGTATGTGTGTGTGCCTGTATGTCGAGTATGTACCTCTAAAATGCCCAACGGATTTTAATGAAATTTACATGGTAAATACAGTTTTGTGCAGGTAGATTAAGTGCTAGATTTTTTGGCGTTATAAGTGGAATTGTATACGGTGTGAGCTGTATGTTGGTGTTGGTGTCATCAATATTTTCTTATGACGTTATCACGTAACTTTATAGAAAACCAACTTGCTTTATAGTTATTATAATAAAATCGCAAATAAAAATGAATAAATTTGAAGCTGTTCCAAGGCTCACAAACCGAAATTAAAACGTAAACCAAAGACAGTCAGCTTCAATTCCTGAGCGTAGTTTATAATACGCTTTTAAACCAAGATCACGCCCAAACCTATTCATGAGGAAATGGCAATGCATACCTAAAAAGAAACGTCGTATAGACAAGCCAGTTGAGAAATAATAACTGTAAAAAAGTAAGGTAGCCAATAGTAATCTATTGTATTTACTCTTTCATCAGAAGTGGGATTAATTAATGGAAAAATATTAAAACGCTCGAAACTATTGAGGAAGAACGAAATATTTTGGAAAATGAAGAAGAAGTTGATTACGAAAACTCACAAAGGAAAAACAACTACGAAAAATCAATGAAATTGTCAAAATTTTTCAATATGGCTCAACGCGATGACAGAACTAAGGGCGAACTCATTGGATTTCTGATTTTTGATCCAGACCACTCACACGTGGATATCGTCAAATGGTGCACTAATATCGATTAAATAATTGAACGTGATTAGTTCGAGGATTGTTTACGTTACACATTTCGTGTACAGTTCATGCCTAATTAATGAGAATATCAAAAAAATTGGTTCGATAAGTTCGGCTACCATCAGCATTATTCTTGGTCTGTCTTATGTTCCTTATCTCAACGAGATAAGTTACTAATGTTTTTTTATAATGTTCCTTAAATCAACTATCAAAATAGTGATAGGCTGTATCACTAATATTGGGTTGAAAATTTTGTTGATGTTCGTAATGCCAACTTATGTGCAATGTTTGATAGACCATCTCTCGTCTATTTATTGATGAGTCATCTCGAAGAAATTATAAAATAAATAAATTTATTGGCGCGACAGCTCCTTGAGGAGCCAAGGCCTAGTGACTTATACTCTCAACCATTCCTGTGTGTGTGTTGTTACTCTGCAAGAATGGAAGGGACCTACAGTTTACCGCCGAGTCCGAACGGCTACATGAGATGCACTTTTTCAAGACAAATTTTACTCTTGGAGGTTTTGTCAGTTCTTCGCAAGAGGCAGTACCCCAGAAAAAAAGGTGGCTATGAGCTGGATTTGAACCCAGGTTCTTTCGCTTAGCAGTCCGACACACTAACCACTAAGCCACGGGGCACTACAAGAAGAAAATATGAACCAAATCAAGAAAATGACAGCTCAAATAAAAAATTTAACGCATTTCCGCGCATCTACGTCATCTGTAGTGCCTACATTTAGTATCGGCTGTCAAGACAATACAAAATTGTTTTTCATTTCGTGCTTTCGTTTCGGTTTGGTTAAGATGCAAGAAATTGTTTACCCCATCTGATCTGGCTATAGTCTATAAAGCGTATATCAAACTTGAGTATAATTCCAATATTTGGGCAGCTGCTCCCATGAATTTCTTGGACCGAATTCAAAAAACAGCTTTAAAAATGATAGACTACCGAAAAATTACAGGAACATTTACATCTCTTGAGCACCGCCGTAACATTTCTTGCATTTCGCTGTTTTATCGCTATTTCTTTAAACAATACTCTCGTGAAATAGCCATTCAGTTCTATACCTCCCCTGAAACAACTCAACCGTAATACTAGTACTGCAAGGAATGCCCATCAATTTATCTTTAAACCCAACTTCGGACGTACAGTCAAATACAGAGATTCTTTTTTTAGTCGTACCACACGAATGTTGAACGCTTTGAAGACCTCTGTTTTTCCTTCCCATTTTGTTATGCAGAACTTTAAAACGAAAGTGCAAAAGTACCTTCTCTTACATCCTTCCCTGTTACCTAACACTCCCACTGTGTTTAATCAGCAGTATAAGTGTAGTCATAATCCCTTTTGTGCGGGCTAGGTATAAAAAAGGTGTTCGGTTTAGTTTAGTTAATACGAGTTTGTTTTATGTAGAAAAAGTGGCAATTTCTGCACATTTCAATTGCAATAGAAGTACTAATAAGAAACAGAAAAAAGAGAAACAAATCGGAGTGCAGTGAGAATTTTTAGATTTCCGGTCTGCCATGGTCTCGATGATCGGGGGCTATCTAAAATACAGTATTGTATCAGATAGCAATAGATATAATTTAAGAACCGCATTTGTGCATTTCTTCTTATTTTCCAAACATAAAAAAGAACTAAAAGTGGTCTAATCTGGGTTCCTTGGGGAACTTCGTTTAAAAATTTATTATTTTTGACATACATTGTTCCAACTGGCTAATAACCGTGTTATTTGATTACGTTTCTTTATATTACCACAATTTCATTTAGTCATTATGATCTTCTGACGTAAACAAGAACAAAAAAAAATTATTGTCTCTATGCAACAATTTCCCAATGTTTGCATCCAAACCATAGGTATTTAAATGAAATCCAAGGTAGGTATTTACATTTCAAACACTGCCACTCTAAAGTTGTAGCACATTGAAAGCAATTTTTTGTTAGCAAAAATCGAGTCTCAAAATCTAGGACAAGGGAGTCTTAAACTTTATGTTTTCATCAAGGTTATATTTTCACTTGTTCCGTTGCTGGTCGTGATAATGTTGCACTGCACGTACTAACCCTATTTTTTTTCTAAATGTTGGTTTGCTTGCTGTTCTACAAGCTGTTGTATAAGGACATTTCTGCTTTTTTAATGACAGTTTTTCTTTAAAATGTCCTTTTTAAGTGTTGCGGTTGTTTCAATTTTTTTTCTTCTCTCCTGTTGGTAATATACATATATTTTTCAATCTCACAAAAAAAGGAAACCCTAACATTTATATTCTCGGTACGTATTGAAAAGAAAAACGTTTTGAATTTTTTTTTTGCTTCTTTTTACTGTATCTTCTGTTGACATAAGGATACGATTGTGGCGAGGGGTGTTGAAATGTCTTTGACATGACACTTTTCAAATTGAAAAACGAAATTGAAAACATGCGAGTGGAGGTATTTTTTTTGTTGTTGTTAAGAGAAGTGTTGACTGTGTGGAATAAGTGGTAAGCATTTTTTTTTTGTAGTCACTTTTCTTGAGTTTCCTTTTTTTCAGTTTAATGCTACTGATGACGTTTGCCGCATTTAATTTGATGATGGCGGAAAATTCTTTGGCACGACCAAGAACATTAACCATTAGCACTGCGTGTCCTTTTTGTATAATTTGTTAAGTGTTGTCTATTGTGTGTGGCACGTTTGTGTCTCAGCGTAATTCTAAGATATAATAACTATAGAGTTCTTTTGGTGACCTCTTTTTCTATTTTTTCAATTTAAATTAATAGCTTTTAGATGTGAATAATGTGAATGGAACATGTGCTTTGTGATAAAGTTATTTGTTGCAGGAGTTCTATTTAAGTGATTTTTTTCCAGTCGAGGTGATTAAAATTTAGAAAAGATAAAAAATACAAAGAAAGTTGGGAGACTTCATGTCCATGCTCGCTCTTTTGCAGTTTATTCTATGGAAGAAAGCAACGTGGAAGACCTTGCTTACGTTGTAAGGATGGCTTAGACTAGGATGACCGAAGCCCTGGGCGTGCAAAACTGGATGGCGTGGGCCAGAAATCGGGATTCATAGAAGAACTTGTTGGGTGTGGCCCGGACAGGATCCCTGTTGTTGCGCTCATTGTGCTGTTGTTGATAATATGTATAAGTTAAACACAGTTTTGCCAAATATCATAGTTTCGAGATATTTCATTCAAACGCCAAAATATAAAATTTCAGGAAGAGTAACCTTAAAGTTGTCGTCACACAAAGAAAGGAAAGTACTTTCAGAAAGCAGTACCCCGTGGCTTAGTGGTTAGTGTGTTGGACTGCTAAATGAATGAGCATGTGTTCGAATCTTGCTCATAGCCACTGACAAAACCTCCAAAAGTAAGATTTGTCAAGAAAAAGTGCACCTTATCTAGCCGTTCGGACTCGGCGGTAAACTGTAGATCCCTTCTATTCTTGCAGATTAACAACACACACACAGGAATGGTTGAGCGTATAAGTCACTAGGCCTTGGCTCCTTAAGGAGCTGTCGCGCCAATAAATTAGTTTATTTATTTATTTACTTTCAGAAAGCCTTTCGAAATCTTTTGTTTTAAAATTTCCTTGAAAGTACTTTCAGGGAGCAGTTACACTATGAAAGGAAAATACATTCTGAAAACGATTTTTACTTCCCAGAAAACAAATTTTTTTAAAGCATTTTTCTGGTTGTCACACTACGAAAATGTTTTCTGAAAGCACTTTCCGCAAGAGAAACTCATTAAGGTTGTTGCCAAATAGATCGTTGCCGGTCCGGTAATATAACGTGTCTTTAATTTTTTAATATCTTTTAAATCTGCTCCTCCTTTTCCTGATATTATTTTCTCAAAAAGAATCTTAAATCCAATCCAAAGAGAGTGCAGAACACAATTTTAATAAATATCATATGTCTTTTATTTTTGGACACTAAAATGTTTCACAAAACAAAGGAATCCTTATCCTTATCCTGTGCGTGTGTGTACACCATTTCACTGTGTATTTTCTTTCTTAAAATAATGGGAAAAAGCTAATTTCGTTGCTCAACTGAATTCATTATTTTAGAAGACTTGATTGTTTTGCAATTCTAAGTCAAAAGGAAGAGCTTCCACACAAACGCCAACCAATTAGTTTCCTTGCAAACAACTACATAGTAGCTTTGCGTTTAAAATGGAGTCATATAGAAAATCTAAAAGAAAAATCAAAATACAGCTAAAAAAGACAACTTTACGACTTCTGAAAAGGACCTTCCGCTTCATAGTTGCCTCGTATCCACTTCCTCATCCACATGCATGTCTTCATTTTTCGTATCCGTTTTGTTATGATAAAATATTCCTTTAGTTAGGGTACCCCCACAAGGATCATGTTTGTGGGGCATTTGTTTGGTGAGGTCCTTGCGGTAAAAGACCGTGGAGTCGTGCCAATACGATTGTTTTTTTTTTATTGTTTCCCTTTTTCTTTCCTTGAAAATGGTTGCGTGGACTAGAGTATCGTTTTATAGATTAATATAACAATGTTGTCAGCAGGACAACCATGATGACGACGATGGCATCCAACGTCGACAGACGAACACAACCTCACTCAACAGGAAAACTAAATCTCCCGCTCGAGAGAACAGCCAAAGCAACTGATATAAGAAAGAACCAACAAAAAAAAAAACGTACTAGATTCTTTTTATTTTATTTATAAAAATTTACATATTCAAGGAGCGAACAGAAGATACGAGCACAATTTGATGTCGACCAAGGATGAAGGGTGCAAAAACTTCAGTGTTCAGGTGTAAAAGATAAACGTCAGTGGTGACTGTGAGTCTTTCAGTCTCAGGTAAAGAAGTGGTCTGGCAATCCTCTTACATAATTTATTAAACCTACGTCTGTGTGAATGGATGTAGATACAATGATGGAGTGAGGTCTGTATGGCAAGGAAATTCATTTGCTGATGAGCGCTGAATTCCAGGTAGGGTTATGATAAACAGGGAATAAGACTATATCTCGTTCCTGGATCTCATTGCAGGAAAAAAGTTACCTGCTTAATTAATAATGTAATAATATAAATATAGATACACACAAGGAAACCCAGGCTTCCATTTTTTGTTTGAAGATGTTTGCGTGTGGTGTATGTGCTTTGAAGAGCACTCGTGGAATTAAATCGGCTGAGCTAGCAGCAGTGTTTGAAAAATAAAATTCAAAACAATTTTCAGTAATTCTTCACATAATAAAAAAAACTGACTTCAAAATGGAGATATAAGCTTTTATTATTTGTGGTGTTTCATAATTTGATAGACAAGGCGCAATTTTTTTACAAGGTCTACAGATATTTTGACACTTCATAGTCTTTGAAAATATATTCCTGGAAGGATTTATTTATTAAGCGGGGTTGTCTTGGCTTCAATATATTGTCTTGTTTTGTAGTTTTTCTACCGATACAAGTCTGACGTATTTTCCTTTCGATCCAGACTTGGAATTCATTAGGTGATGGCTTGCCGTTTAAAGTTTTTTGTATATAAACAAAAAATGCCATCAAGATCAAAATTAAATAATTTGTATAGGCTGTTGTCGCAGTTCCACATCCTAGGCACCTGTTTTTGAAACTTGAAAACAAAAAGAAAACCCGAAAATACTTTCGTCGGTCACAGATTTTACAGATTATTTTTAATAGTTTCAGACAAAGGTCTTTGATAAATACTAGAAAGAATGGTCGGGGACAAACGGAGCTCCGAGGCACAGTGCTTATTTTAATTTGTCCACTTTTAGGTGAAGTAAACCATTATACATCATCAGTAGACCTATATGGATAAGAAAACTGTTCTGTCCGTTCATTAAGAAGTTCAAGATATTTCTTAAGCTGAAAGGTGATATTTCCAGACCTTCCGGAAATTCAGTAGAGCCGTGATACCAGAACTCCGAAGAGACAGTAGGTTCCTAGTGTCGTACTCGGTCTCAACAAACTGCTTAAACCGCTGCGCTACTGTATTTTGTAATTATAGATTTTTTAAGAGCTTCAGAACTTTTTTTTAGATTGGTCCATGACATTTACTTTTTGAAGATAACTTCATTTAAATGTTGACCGCGGCTGCGTCTTAGGTGGTCCATTCGGAAAGTCAAATTTTGGACAACTTTTTCGAGCATTTCGGCCGGAATAGCCCGAATTTCTTCGGAAATGTTGTCTTCCAAAGCTGGAATAGTTGCTGGCTTATTTCTGTAGACTTTAGACTTGACGTAGCCCCACAAAAAATAATCTAAAGGCGTCAAATCGCATGATCTTGGTGGCCAACTTACCGGTCCATTTCTTGAGATGAATTGTTCTCCGAAGTTTTCCCTCAAAATGGCCATAGAATCGCGAGCTGTGTGGCATGTAGCGCCATCTTGTTGAAACCACATGTCAACCAAGTTCAGTTCTTCCATTTTTGGCAACAAAAAGTTTGTTAGCATCGAACGATAGCGATCGCCATTCACCGTAACGTTGCGTCCAACAGCATCTTTGAAAAAATACGGTCCAATGATTCCACCAGCGTACAAACCACACCAAACAGTGCATTTTTCGGGATGCATGGGCAGTTCTTGAACGGCTTCTGGTTGCTCTTCACTCCAAATGCGGCAATTTTGCTTATTTACGTAGCCATTCAACCAGAAATGAGCCTCATCGCTGAATAAAATTTGTCGATAAAAAAGCGGATTTTCACATTTCGAACCGAACACTGATTTTGGTAATAAAATTCAATGATTTGCAAGCGTTGCTCGTTAGTAAGTCTATTCATGATGAAATGTCAAAGCATACTGAGCATATTTCTCTTTGACACCATGTCTGAAATCCCGCGTGATCTGTCAAATACTAATGCATGAAAATCATAACCTCAAAAAAATCACCCGTTACTTTAGACGCCTCTTACATAGGCGCACACATGGCGTAGTCTTATTCTAATTCTAAATAAATTGCACGATTGGATCGCGTACTTGCTCATATCTGCGTTCACATCGTCGAATAAAAATTAAAAATTAAATAACAATTTTTTTTGATTAGTTTTAAAACTATTGATTTAAAAAAAAAATAATTAAAAAAAAAAGTTATTCAAAATTTTCATATGCAGAATTAATTTGGCTACCTAGATCTTTTCAAGTATAACATTTGACAGAAATTCAATCAGCCGTTACCGAGAAATTTTAAAATTAAAAAGAACCGTTATATGAAAGGCCTTTCCCGGAAATTTGGTTCTGATCAAATGATAGCCAATGCTAAAAGAATCACACACACCAAATTTGAAAATAATCGCTTCAGCCGTTTAGGCTGCAGCTCGTTATACATACTGACAGACATACAGACAATTTTTGCCACTAACTTTTTTACACTTCTCTATGATCGTAATGTCATCTTTGATTGTTATCTCAATTTTTTTATATTCACGCAAGTAAAAAGAGACGAAGATTCCGGCAATTTGTTTATTTTTAAGCTAGGTTGACATTAATACCTGCTTCCACTAGCAAATTGGCGGAAATGAAATCCAGACCGAAATCTTTCATCAAAATTCGAACAAACTGTTTAACTTGCATGTAGTCATTCGAAGGCTCCAACATCATCGATCTCCAAAATTCTATACTTACTTTACTTATTTAAGTCAATGGGAGAACCCTAGCGGGGGGCATAGGGTTTTAACTACGCCTACGCGCCGTCGTGTGCGAGTTCCGGGAGTATGTGCCTAAATGGGCTGAATCCTCCTCGACTGTTCTACTCCATGTGCCTCTCGGCCGCCCAGCTTTTCTTCCTTCCTGTGTGAGCGGATTACACTGCATTGCTTTCAATACAAATGGTCATAATCCAAGTGTCTCAGACAACAGTCTCCAGTATTATCAACCATTAGAAATAGACCATCACGCTTATCAAATTGAACAACGATTTCAACTAGAGGCAATAGATCATCATTCGGAGGTACAAAGCCCAGCAGCTATCATCATCATCAGCACAGCTGGCCTGAAATCTGAAATCTGACAGGCTAATTTTAACAACGCTTCTTTTTTTAATTATATTTTAACTATGTGTCTGCAAGGCATAAAGCCTTTTAGAATGCAACAGATGTTGCACGACAATAGTTAGAAGAATTAGAAAGATAAGAAAGAATTGTTTACCGGCGCAGATATAGAATTAGGTGAACTTTTTCTCACTTAAAACCCACGGACTCCGGCCCCAGCTTGCACTTACGAGTTAGAAAAATTGCTTCCCAAACTGAGAGTCAAACTTAGAATCTCTCGCTTAAAAAGCAAACATCATATATACTGCACCACTGCCCTCTTTCTCATTTACGCGAAGACCTCCTTATTTAATATGACGCTATCCACAGGGCGGATATGAATATTACCATTTTATTCTTCGTTGCCAGAGAAAACCAGTGGATGTAGAAATTTGCTACCTCTGAAGAGTAGGACAAATGAAAAAATTGAAGCCCACTATTGTGGGTATTAAAACTGAACGAGGGCGCACAAGATTTCAAAAATCCTTATATGGATCTAATACAATAATCTTAAAAATGGAAAATTTCTCCTTACAAAGACTCAGGAATTTGATCACGCTGTATTCCTAGAACTGAGACTATTTTTAGATTTTGATTTGGTACAGGTCTTATGGAAGAGAACTTTCAAACGCACTGGTACCTGTTGGTGTTTGCATCGCACTCAACTTAAGACATTGCCACTGAAATTAAAAAAAAACCCATGAAAACCCATTGAAATTGTTTTTGTAATATTCCATAAGCCCGCGTACATTCATTCCACTATGACCTGTCTGCTCACCGGCTGTGAGGCGAGGAGACTGAACACCAATTGTGTTTATTCACTTATTGTGTTTATTAAAAAAAAACTACCCCGATTGAGAGTTACCATTCGTCGTTGATGGACATTATAAAACATTTTTCTTTGGTTTTTGCTGTGGAACTTTCAGAATTGAAGCTTTCTTAGAGCTTTTATTTTTTAATGCTCACAACGCAAACATATGAGAGCTTTAAAATGGAGATAGCTTATTAAAATCCATAACAGTAAGGGTGAAAGGCAAATATCCTAGTTTCCCTGTAGTGAAAATATAAATTGAACAGAGTATAGATGTCCCCTGACTTCCACTGTGTTAATGTCCTTTTCTATAGTTGAGTCCTTGGATTCTTATTCATACCACAATAAACAAATGTTATCATTTATCGTTTTTGGCGTGAATTAAGATATCCATTAAAATGTCAGAGAGTTTGTATCAAAAATTAATAAAATGATCATAAAGTATTCAGTTGTCTATCACTTTATATTATTTTCAATGAAATTAATTGACCTATTGAAATCAATTCTTCATTGGCGGTAAAATCAATTTCCTCTTAAAATGTTTAATTTGATTATCCCCTTATATCTATGATGTGCTAAGTGATTTTCTATGCATAGACAAGACACACACAAAAATACGTGAGAAAAGGATTGTAAATTTTCTATAAATAAATATTTAAAAAGGTCAAATCGGGAGTGTTTTCAAAATTACATATATCAGTATCGTACAGATGGTTCTTTTTTACGTTTAAACTTCAAAACGGCATATTTAAGTGTTAGGCAACACCATTTGGGAGTTGCTACTCAAAGGTTGTTAATAAGCGAGTCGAAACCAGACGTGCGTGACCATATTCGTGCCGAGAGTTACATTTTGTCTTTTAACAAATAAGTGGCAATTCAACATTGTGTAGGTGTCTATAGAAAACCTTTTAAGCCATTCATAAATTTGCCTAAATGCTTTAGGGGCACGAAAAATTAGGTCGAACCTTAAAAATTCCCTTTATGTTTGTTAGTTTTAGTAATTCACTCTTGAGAGCCTTTACATAAAATTATGTAATATCTAAAATGTATAAAATAACATTTCCATTCGCTCCGCAATATATTATTGCGAAACCAGGAAATGGGTTTTTATATCCGTTACTTTTAAAAATATTTAACAAAACCAACTCCTGCAGACTAAAGCTAACAAAGATAGATTGCCTTTTCAAGGCAGTCAAAAGATAAAATTATTTTATTCCAATTTCCTACCAAAACAAACACTCGTCGCGGATAAAACGCTTCCATACCATAAAACCCGCACAAATTACAATCCATCTACTTCCAAACCCAAGGTTACATAACACTGTAACCATTCACACTGCTAAAGCATCTCAAGCCATACTCACTTACCCTCTTACCATTCATTTTTAAAAGGCAAACCCTACCGAGTCATAACTACACTCAAAAACCAGCAAAACAACAAAAACAAATATAATTATCCTGCCGCGCGGCAAAGGAACCCACCAACATACCCGTATTAGGTAACGTTTCATAAAACAATTTTCTACATTAAAAATTCATTGACTCACAAATTAAAATGCAAAAAACAAAAAACAACAGACTTGCCTCGACAGCAGAGGCAAGGTAAGCTATAGGTACCGTGTACCCCCTTAAACAATGTCAATACTTGTATATCAAAAACCATTTGAATTTTGTGCTCCCCTGCATACGTTTTTACCTTGCCTTCCCTGTTTTTGCTTTTTTAATTTGGTGCATGCGTTATTAAAAAAAAAAAAAAAAAAATTCTGAACTTTTAAAATACCCTCTGCAGACTTTGGCGCAGAACCTCACGGCAACCCTGGGGCTTGCTCAAGCCTAAGTAATGCCAACTCATTGTGATGTTGTTGTTGCTTGAATATTATATCTGGAATTTGAAAAACGTATTCATAAATGCATAATGCATTATCAAAGTATCTTTGCTGCAAAGCATAAGCATTGAAATGCTTGCACGCGGGCGTATGATATCAATGGCCCTTTGCTACATATAAAACCATTTTGTGCCTTGAATCTTTGAGTTTCATCCATTTTTTCTTGAATTTGTCGCTTTGCAACGATATATTCTTTTGGGGTTGATTTTTGTTCAAAAAAATTCTTTTTTTTTGGATCAATTGTACAAAGTGTCTACAAACTCTTCATTCATAACACAATTTTTTGGAGAGCTTGTTCGGCTTTGAAATCGGGGGATATCTTTGAAAAAGGAGGGTTGTTATTTTTTTTGGTCTAGAAACCTTAACATATGGCTGACAAGTTCATGTAATTTGGGTTGATTTTGAGGTGCTCGATAAGGGTGGTTTCGTGGATAACAATGACATGGATGAATAAATGTGCACCAACACTTGGAATGAGTTGGACTATGTTGTGCATGTGCACTCTTCTGTCTGAATGGTTTTTCCGGCAGAACATTGTCAATGTTTTCGGTTGGAATTGAAAAATGTGTCTTTTTTGAAGAGTTTGAACGTACTTTTCGATTGTAATACAGTCACTCACATAAACATTTTTGTAATGCAACCGAAAACATAAATTTTAAATATTTGACAAAAATAAAAAATAATCTTGCGAGTTTGCTTGATATTGTAATTCTATCGAAAGATGGTATAATTTTTGAAAATGGCGGCAAATATCTGTCCTACAATTATTACGGGTACTTTGGACATATAGCGATTCACGTATTATTTTTTTTGTATTTTGTGTTTGTTTTCTTCCCAAATTTCAAAATAGAGTTGAATTATGCCGATATTTGCAAAAATTATTGCCTCTAGTGTGTAATACTCGTGGACTAATAAAAAAGAAAAAAATCTTTGCCGTTATACTTGCAAAACTACATCATCATCATTCGCGCAACAAGCGGGGTTCGGTTCGGGCCACAAATTCTTCCATTCATCCCGATTGGTGGCTAGTCATCCAATTTCGCACCCTTAAGTATGCACCATTTTCCCTCGCACACGGAGCCAACAATTCTCCGCAAGACTTTTCTCTCGAAGTTGGTTAAGAGATCAGAAAGCCTTTAAGTAAGCACCAAAGTGTCGCATTCGTATGTGAGTACTTGGTCTTACCATAGGCTTTTAAAGCTGCAGCTTAGCAGAGCCTCGACAAAATAAAGTAATTTCTGTTGGATCTTAGCAGTCGCCAGCGCATTTTTTCCTCCACAGTGTTATAGGCTGTTTCTTTTGACCTAAAGTAGTTAAAGGATGACACTACTTGGAATCCATGATTCACTGCCCTATTGTGCCGCCTCCATCCAAATGGATGAAGGAATCTTGTAAGGCTTTTTGACTTCGTTGTCGTCTGCGCCAGACAATATCTCACGGAACTTGGTGATGATAATCCCACTTGCTGGCTTGCTTTCTACAACGCCAGGTTGAAGAGGATGCAATCCTGACCATATCCTTGCCGGAGCCAACTAAAGATGTTGATTGGTCTGGATAACAAGGCGGTTACTTTTACCTGGCTTGTAATGTTGGCCATGGTAAGCCTGTACAAATTTTAATAATAATAATATGTTTAGTGTGTGTCTGTAAGGCACAATGCCTTTTAGAATGCAACTGGATGATGCACAACACTAGTAAGAAGAATTAGAGATAAGAAATAATTTTTTTTTGGCGCAGTAGATCGAAAATTAGGTGACTATTTTTTCACTTAAAATCCACGGACGGATCTAGCTTGCACTAGGAATTAAAAAAGTTGCTTCCCGAACTCAGAGTGGAACTTAACTCTCTCGACTCTCGCTTAAGCAAACATTCTATCTACTGCACCACTGCAGCCCTTGCAAATTCGTGTCAATTTATTTGGGATGTCGAATTCTTTCATTGCCTTATAAAAAGACGGTATATTGGACTTTTAAGTTCCATTCCATAATTTAATTTTATTTAATACTTCATTTTATTTAATTTTTATTAAATTGATTTAATTTTATTTTATTATATTTGATTTTATTTTATTCAATTTAAATTAATTTTATTTTGTTATTTTATTTTATAATATTTAATTTTATTTTATTTCACTTCATTTAGTTTTATTTTATTTCATTTAATTTTTTTATTTTATGTTATTTTATATAATTTAGTTTTTTTTTAATATTATTCAATTTTATTTTTTTATTTTGTTATTTTATTTTTTTTCATTTTATTTTATTTTGTATTATTTTATTGTATTTTATTATTTTTTTGTTTTATTTTATTTTATTTGAGGCATTTTATTTCTTAGTAGTTTATTTATTTAAATAAATAAATAAAATAATTTTTACGAAAACTACAATTTAAAAAAAAGTTACTTAATCTATTATAACTTATTTTATTTTATTTCATTTTATTTTATTTCTCTATATTTTATTTTATTTTATTTTATTTCATTTTATTTAATTCAATTTTGTTATTTTATTTTTCATTTTATTTTTATTCAATTTTATTTCCTTTTGTATTATTTTACTGTATTTTGTTTTTTTTTATATTTTTTTTTTACTTGAGGCATTTTATTTGTTTAGTAGTTTATTTATTTCAACAAATAAATAAAATATTTTCTACGAAAATTGTAATTTTACCAAAAAAGTTATTAAACTATTTAACTTATTTTATTTTATTTATCTATATTTTATTTTATTTTGTATTTTTTTTAAATTTATTATTATTTAATTAAATTTTATTTTATTGTTTCATTTCATTTCATCTTCTATTTAATTTTATTTTAATTTATTTTATTTTATTTTATTTCATTTGATTTTATTTTATTTATTTTTTTATTTTTTTTTCAATTTTTTTATTCAATTTTATTTTATTTTGTATTATTTTATTATATTTTATCAATATTTTTTGTTTTATTTTTTTTTTTACTTGAGGCATTTTAAATAAAATAATTTTTACGAAAATTACAACTTTAACAAAAAAGTCACTTAACCTTCATTTAAAGAACTAACAACAATAACCCAAGTCAATAATATTCAAATTCATCCTTGCGTTCAGTAGTTCAATCCATCTATCACGATTACTAGTACCTACCTCCAATATGGTTCCAAGTAGAAAGGATATCGTCCTTACCATTTCCAAGGATAATTTATGGCAAACGATGTGAAACCGAAAATGAAATCAATATTTGTAATCCTTCCTACTTACACGCTAATCCTGTATTTTATGCAAAAGGGTTGATCATCACAGAACAAATTCCATCCCTTCCCTTCGCGCAGGCACTAAAAGTCATTTAAAAATCATAAATTTATGAGAGCCATCCTCTCAAACACTGAACATCCTGACCTCTAGCTGCTCCTGCTAACCACCTAACTATTGCTATTCATAACCTCGCCGGGTTAGTTTCACTTCCTCCTCCCCGGTACAGGATGAAATATATTATTCAAATTTTCGTTTTAGGTTAACAATTTAGATTTATTGAATATTTTGAATCTCTGTGCTCATCCCTAAGGCGCCACACGTAGCCTGGATCAAGGAAAGCCAGGGAGAAGGAAATCCATATTGTTTTGGGTTTTAATCCTTGTTTTTCAAATAATGCCTAGGGATGTGTTTTGTTTGTTGTCTTTTTTTTCAATTAGGCTTCTTTTTTTGCTCATCCTGTTCGGGTAGGGCTTTGAAATGTTAAGGGTGACATAACATGGCGGATCTGTGTGGTGTAACAATGACACTTGAAAGTCCTGACAAAAGGGTAGTGTTTTACGAATTACCATCGGTTCCAGTTTGTTTCTCATTTTTCACTTAATGGACACATTTTTTTGCTCACAAAAGGAAATTACGACAAAAAAAAGGGATACTAATTTTAAGGGTTGCATGAATGGGTATTATCTTGATTCCAAAAAAGGGGTTTTGTGGTGATTACGATGGCGTTACAGAAAATTATCCAATTTGAAGTGGCTGGCGTAATTTTAAGGAAGCTTCGTCATTATTGTTGTGTCCTTTCGTGTGGATTGAGGGTATGTTACCTGCCTGGTGAAGAATGACTTTAATTAAGCCGAACGTGTGTGGTGAATGAAATGTACATAAGCTAATCACTTTTTATTTGGGTGTTCACGTGTAAAAGCAATTTCCATATGGAAGCTGTCTCTCGGGTAGATTGATGTATGTGAATTTAGCATGTGATTATGTAATAGGGAAATATATTAAATGAATTAAGGATTTTATTATTTTTTTTGGGCCAAATTTTTGGAATTGGCCACCTCGTTCGTGTGATTTGACACCTTTGGACTACTTTTTGTGGGGGTACGTCAAATCTCTGGTCTATGCCGATAAACTAGCAACAGTTTATCATTTAGAAGCCAATATTTGAAAAAAAATATGATGATGCAAAATTGGACCAATAGGATGGCGTTCATAAGGCGCAGTCGCGGAGGCCACATGCCAGAAATTGTTTCTAAATTTAAATGCCATGAAAATTGTCAGGCCAAAATGTTTGTCATTCTATTGAACTTGTTGTTTTATTTAAAAAAAAAGTTCTATGCCTCTCTAAAAAAACCCCTTTACGTTGCAAGGCTTTGATCAAAAACTATTGGGTCGCCTATTATATGGCAGGCCAAGACCCTTAAAAATAACAAAAACATTATTATAGACATAGAAAATAATTTAAAAGGAGATTTCAATGGGAGGGAAATACCGAGATAAACAAAGCGTTGCACATTCGTGTGGTGCTACTTAAAAAAGAATTTCTATACTTAGTTGGGTTCAAGGGTAAACTGATGGGCATTCATAGCAGTACTATACGCTGGAATTTTTTAGGGAACATGAAACTGGCTGTTGCCCATGCACTGTTTGTAGAAATGCCAATTAACAATGAAAGTTTAAAGTGAGAAAATAGTCACCCAATTCTCGATCTACTGCGCCGAAAAAAATTCTTTCCTATCTTTCTAGTTCTTCTAACTAGTGTCGTGCAACGTCATGTTTCATTCGTAAAGGAAATGTGCCTTACAGACACTTAGTTAAAAATATTATTAAAAAAGGCGCGTACCATTAGTACGGTGCTCAAATGATTTAAGTGTATCCGTAACTTTTTTGTCACGTATAAATTTTACAATTTTATTTTAGCCCATGCTCAAATATGGGAATTACATACGCTCAAGTTATGGCCGAATAAACGCTTAATAGATTGTATGTTGTAACCAGATCACCCAAGGTACATTTCTTGCATCTTCGAAGGAAATGTAAACATCTCGTAGAATTTTTGGCGACATCGAAGATATGGTTGTTCTACAGAAGTAAGCCTGTTACGCACATACCGTGAACTGAGAGTTGGTCTGTTTCTTCAATGTATGAACTGCTCACCGAAAAAGGCTTTAACGACAAAGAGAGCATTGAATTCTACTCAAATTTTTGCCCCACAATGTCAAGATCATTCCTGTGCAGGAATGAGGTAAAATATTATAGCAGCGCTTCCCCACTTATTGTAAAAAGCGATTAAAGGATACATCACATCTAGGCAATTAACATGAAGGTGAGTATAGTCACACTTAAGGACCTATAAGCTTTACCACAAAGTGTACATGAAAATCACACAAAAACTGAGCACAGGGTTGCACGTCTGACTATTATATGCCTAAAGGCAAAATCTTTGACAGAAACAAGTCACGGTCTGAACCTCTGAACCTATAAAAAAGTCAAAACCACAACACCAAACGATTTTTAGTAAAAACAGAATACGCCATCACACGTCATGAATTGATGAAAAAATGAAAAAAAATTAAATTTATTAATTACCTAGTTTTAGTATTATTGAATTTAAAAAAAATTGTTTTATTATGTAATTATAAATAAGAAAAAAATAATTATTCAAAATATTGGTATGTGGAATTAAGTCGGCTACTCAGACCTTCTCAAATGTAAAATTTCACAGAAATCCAATGAGCCGTTAACGAGAAAGTTCAAAATTAAAAAAAGAACTATTCTGGTAAATGTGGTTTTCACCAAATGATAGCCAATACCTACACAAATATTCTAAAAAATGTTCATTAGAACGTCGGAGGCGTTTTCGAGAAATATAAGATTTTTCTTAAAACCTTAATGGCAGGTATAGTTATTTTTAGCCCTAAAATATAATTTAAAAAAAATGATGCAGCTCTTTTGGTTTTCTATAATCTTAATGCCATGTTTGATTGTTATTTCAATGCAATTTTGAGAAGACTGATGCCATATTTTCATCAACGACTGCGATTTTACTACATTTTTCTCTTGATCATTTTTGCTTCCATTTGAGCTCTTCGTAATAGCCCGCATAAGGTATGTTCATTAAGGATTTCAGTCTGATTCGAACGCCAGCACTGATTCCATCTAGAGAATTATTTCGCCACCGGAGTGCAAGGCTAACTGCTTTAGTGGTAACATACCTCCCTACTATCCGATATGCTTGCACCAACAACCTTCAAAAGGGGTTGGAACCCAATTTCAAATACATGACTAATTAACTGGAATTGGGACATCTTTATCAAAAAAAAACACGGATCTCCTACTCAGACCTGGTTGACTAATGAGGTAAACATTTCCCCCCAATGTTCTACCATAAGCCAAATACTTTGCAGGGATAAGCAATCTACAGTTGGTTTCCATCAGATAACTTTTAAACAAGAGTTCTCAAAGATCTCGATATACACAAATCCGTTGGCTCGGATGGTATACCCCCGATTCTTCTGAAGAGGTGTTCTTCCACACTGGCAAAGCCACTGCGTAAGCTTTTTCATCGCTCCTACTCTTCTGGAATCTTTCCTAGAAGATGGAAAACAGCATTTGTCCAGCCTGTCCCTAAGAAAGGTGACCCATCCTCCCCCTCCTCCTACCGACCCTTAGCACTGACATCCCTTCTTTCTAAGGTCATGGAAACACTGATTAACCGTCAGCTTAAGGAATATCTCGAAGATCGTAAGCTTCTCCATGACCGCCAGTATGGCTTCCGCAGCAACCGTTCCACTGGTGATCTGATGGCATATCTCACCGAACAGTGGAACAAATCTTTACATCGCTTTGGTGAAAGTAAGATTATTGCTCTTGATATCTCCAAGGCATTTGATAGAGTTTGGCATGAAGCTCTCTTATCGAAAATGCGTGCTTTTGCGATCGATAATACTCTTGTTCGTTGGATTAGAAGCTATCTTCTGGACCGTTCAATACAAGTTGTATTGGACGGATTCAAGTCTGATTCCCATAAAATAAATGCTGGTGTGCCCCAGGGCTCTGTTCTGTCTCCGACTCTTTTCCTCATTTTTATAAATGATCTTCTGTCTGTTACTTCTAATCCACTTAACTGTTTTGCTGACGACTCTACCCTCAGCTTTTCATATTCCTTCGATAATTCACGTCCTTCGCCTTCGGACGTGCAATTGCAACGGTGCCGTATGTTAAGCTCATTAAACTCCGATTTATACCTCACTGTCAAATGGGGTAATAGGAATCGTGTGGATTTTAATGCTTCGAAAACTCAATGCTGTCTTCTGTCGTTAAAGCTAAACATACCCCTAATGCCTAATGCGTGAATGGCCTTACGTCGAAGAAACCGAAAAGCTCTCAGTACTCGGTATGTGTGTCAACGACGACCTCCGTCGGAACGACCATATATTTGAGATCGCTAAGAATGCTGCTAAGAGCTTCGGTTTTCTGTATCGGTGTAAGAAGTATTTTTCCCCATCTAATCTGGCTACAATCTATAAAGCGTTTATACGCCCTAAACTCGAGTATAACTCCCACCTCTGGGCAGGTGCTTCGCAAACATCGCTACACCTGCTTGCTAGAATACAAAATCGAGCGTTAAGATTGATAGGAAATAGAATTGCCGCTGAAACAATAGCCCCTCTCGAACAACGACGCAACGTTTCATGTCTTTCCTTATTTTATCGTTTCTTTTACAAAAAAATGTTCACTCGAAGTAGCCAGTTGCATTCCTCCCCTTAAAAGTTTCGCCCGTAATACTCGTCTCGCAAGGAATGCTCATCAGTTCACCCTTGAGCCCAATTTCGGACGTACCGTGAAATTTAGGGATTCTTTTTTTAGCCGAACGACACGAATTTGGAATAGTTTACCCGGCGAGATTTTCCCTTGCCATTTTGATCTGCAAACATTCAAAACCAATGTTAATCGACACCTCCTATCTCTCCCCTCTCTATCTTCAGAATGCCCGCGCAGTGTGTTACATTAAAAGGGAAACAAGTAGTCCCTTGTGCGCGCGTTAATTCTTAAACAAAAAAAAAAAAAAAAATTCATACAATAATAAATTGTTAAAAGCAGAGGACTCATGATGCTTCCCTGCTGTCTGGTAAGACAACCAAACGTTGGTTGTTTAATCTATTTATTATTTATTTATTTTCCATTTTAAAATTCTTTATTTAATTAAATATCTTTTTCCATTGTAGGATTATTTTATTTGACATTTTTCTTGTTCGCTTCTAAAAACAAATTTCTCCCTTGAATTCACCTAATATAACTCATTTTTTCCTCCGCCTTCTCCCCCAAAAAATAAAAATGTATTTTGAGAAATCTTATCTTTGCTCCATTAGTCCCCAAACACGTACATATCACCGAGTAGCCGCGCTACACCTTTTGTCACTTTGACGTCAAAACAAATCGCTCAAAAGCAAACATCCATTTCGATCACACGAACCCAATTTGTTATCACTCTAGTGTTTCCAGTTTTATCTTTAGGTGAATACTTAGAAGATGATAAGAAACGACGACGACGACGACGATGATGATGATGATAGCTTAACCGGATGTGCCTCCATATTCACTTTTAAGGGACAAAAAATGATTTGTCGTATCGAATTGAAATTTACTTAAAGGTGAATAAAGGGTGCGATGCCTGATGCGTGAAGATAATGGTAAATCCTGTCAAAGAAATACATTTTATTTGTGAGAAGTTCTGAGTGTAGTGGGTGGATGGGTAGTTTTTGGGTGAAGCTGAACATTTAAGTAGAACTGCTTTTGACATATGTCAAAAGCAATACTCTTACCCGAGGATGAGAGGACTGACTAGCACTTTGGTTGGGAATTTCCGTTTGCTATTTGTGTTTTGTGCTTGTTACTCATCCTTGATATGCAACCCTACAGGCACTTGAATCATGGGTAAGGCGGAAGACTTTTAAGGGACATTTCTTCAGAAAACTTGAAGTTTATAATATCTGTTTGTAAGTTGGCATGTAATGGAGATAAGAATTCGGATAAAATATTATTAAATTTGAAAGCCTGAAGCAAGTACGTTATGTTTTCTGTTTGTTCTTTGATCATTCGATTTAGCTTGAAGTTTTTGTGTCTTAGAAGCAAAAGGAGATACTGGATTACTTTGACTTACAGTTTCTATAGATCTCCTTATAATTCTCAGCCATAGTCTGAGTTTACGTTTATTAGGTTATAATGAAAAATTTATGGTCAAATGTATATTTTGCAATCAGCTACTGTGTCACCCTGTATTTAGAAATAAATTCCTAAATTTTATTCAATTTCAGTGGAAACAAAATCAAAGCCTTCCCTTCAAAACGTCCATTTCCCAATAATATTCATCAGACTTTGTATTTTCTTATCAAATCCATATAATTACAGTTACTCAATCGAATCGATTTAAAGTGGAAAAGTGGATGCGTTGTTCGAAAGTTGTTGTTTGCTTTTTTTTCCATTTCATCAATAAATCGAAACACTATCGGGGTGTGAACCGTTATCTTTTAGAGTAGATTTTGATGGGTAAACAATTTGTTACCCGGCAAAGTTGATAAGAGATAAATCATTGTTTACTTTTTTTTTTTTTTTGTTCTTTATTTCCAAATGTCTTGAAGTCTTTATGGGGAAAACCATATTTATGTCATTTTCAAATGTCTGTAGATCAATGTTTATTTACTCACTGTCAATATTATACATTAGTATATCGAAAGCGTCATTTTTATCGATAAATGGGTGTGTAAAGAGTAACCTGTGAGTTGAGTTTGTTCATAAAGATAATGCAAACATAAAGTTATTGGCCTCTTAACTGTATATACAGAAGATATCGATGTTTTATTTAATACCTGATACAGTTTAAGAAATAATGACTCAAATGAATGTTTGGTCTATAATTATAGGGAATTGGTTTCATTGTTTTGACTAAACTGGAGGAAAGTTTAACTTCATATTTCTTTTAGAACTTTTCATTGTATATGAACTGCAATGTATATACAATGGAACTTTTATGATACTTTGAACAAGGGTTTCTTGTGATTTAAAGTTTGAATTCTTGATTCAAAAACAGTAAGCATTTTAAGGGCGTAAAATTTTTATATTGTTTGATATATAAGTAGTTAAATTGAATAATACCAAAATCGTGTATTGACAAGGAGCTAATTGTCAATTGATATGAGTCCAAGTGAATTCACGTGAATTTTTGATGGGCTTTCTTTTTCATAGAAACCACATGCAGAAAAATGTTCGAAGAATGGTATAAGTTCTTCAAAGATATACTTATGCTGTCAGCTTCCAAGAAAAAAGCTTATTTGCTTGCAACACAATTTTCGCCAAACTCTCGTTGTTGGGCAGATAATGTAACTTTTCCAGTATCCACACTCATGGTTTGAGAAGGTGTTCTTCAAAGCTGGCAAAATTACCGGGTAAGGTGTTCCCATCGTCTGTCAGGCAGAATGATGCATTTTATCTATGCGAAGTAGAATAACACTCCAACCCACCCGATCTGGTAGGAAGTCGCAGGAGAAGAAGATCAAGACCTAAAGAGGACCCACGATCAACTTGATGTTCATGTCTATTAAAATTATCACAAAATCATCTTTTTGGTGATAAATTCAATTCTCCTATATAATGCTTTCCACTTTAAACAAAATTTATAGGATAAGGATTCAAATGACTGCATGTTTAGAGCATTGGATCGCCGGTTCTTGCAAATTTAAATAAAAAAAAATTTGAGTAACTTCAAAGTTTTTATTCGAGTTTGTGACTTGTGATTGTTTTAAAAAAAGTACGTTAAATATTTGTCAGCGGAATAATTTAGACCCAATTTTATTTCTTTAAAATATGTGAAAAAGTGATTTTTTTTGGAAAAATCGTACAAACGGTTTCTAACAACATTTTTTTAATAATTAAAAAAAAACTTAATAATACAAAAAAAAGTTTTCAAAAATATTTTAATGTGAAATTATTATTAGGTGCCTACATCTTCCTCAATATCAATTTTTTTTTTGTTATTTGAATGCTTAATAACCATAAGATACAGTATCTTAAAAGTTAGTCATAAGCTAATATTACAAAAATGAGCGAGATAAAAGAAAATTGATAGAATTTAACAAATTTAAATTTCCAATTATGATTTACAAGTTAATTTATTTTTGAAAGTTAATTTATAAATTTGTACGAAAGTAATTTATTAAGATCTTTTTAGTTCTTGTTGCGTTTTGCGTTTCTTTAATATGACGTGGTAGTATGTTCCAAAGACGTACGGAATTTACGAAAAATTGACGCTGAGACGTTAAACACGAACAGGAAGAATGAATTAAATGACGAGATCTTTCTGAAATCGCAATTGTAATTTTTTCAACGCAGTATTGTGGTTGGCGCGTAATCAGGATGTCAGAGAGCAAAATCAAACTCCGAAGTTCAATGTACTTTTCAAAAGGCATACCCAGCAAGAGATTTGGCAAACCTGCTAATCTATTGTATCTGCTAATGCCAAAGACATAGCGTGCAGTACAATTAAAGACGACATTGAGTTTTCGTTTGCTTACATAACTACAGTTGCAGTAAATTTCGCAGCCGTATATCAAAATGAGAATTACTAAAGTCTTTGCGAGGAGTAATCGAGTTTTACATGGTGTAAAGGCCTGAGTTACCCATAGAGAACGTAGTACGCCATACACTTTGCCGATAAGTACATTTATATGGTTATCCCAAGTCAAAGATCGGTTGAAAGTCACTCCGAGATTTTTCGCGGTTTCTACGATGGGGGCATTCTTCAACACTATCGGAGGAAAATAATCAAGATCTAGACCTTTTCTTGATATGACAATACATTTAGACTTTTTTGGATTTAAGAATAGACCGTTAAGTTCGGACCAATTACAGATTTTTTCGAAGTCTTTATTGACACTATAGGCTGCATTCTCTATGAGCCCAAGGGGGCAGCTAAGTTAAAATTGGACGTCATCTGCATACATATGAGAAGAGCAAAAATCAACTAAAGATGGCAGTTTGTTAACGTACATGGAAAATAGTAATGGGCCAAGTATGGTACCTACCCTGGGGAACACCTGTAACATTTGGGAGGAAATTTGACAGACTGTCGCCGACTTGTACTGCTTGTTTTTTATCAGTCAAATAAGAATAAATTAGTTTTGTAGCACTTGAAGAAAAATTAAAATTCTGGATAAGCTTATTACATAGTTTAACGTGGTTGACTGTGTTGAAAGCCTTTAAAAAGTCGAGCAGAACCAAGAACGTTACCTCGCCTTTATCCAACACTGGCCTTATATCTTTAGTAACGTTTAAGAGTGCTGTGATACAGCTGTGTTTTTTACGCAAGCCAGATTTCTTCGGGGTAAGCATCGAGAAATTCGGCGAAATTCGACACTTTTTGCATTTTTGGGAATAGGTATGATTTAAGCTATCTTCCACAGGTCTGGATAGACTCCTGACATCAGAATAGTATTAAATACAAAAGTAATATAAGGCAGTACAATTGCCAGAATCATATACAAAAATTTGGGGTGAATATCATCCAACCCAACAGTCTTTGACTTTATTGAAAGCATACTTTCAACTACGTCAGTACTATCTGTTGCAGAAAAACCAGAACCAAGACGATCCGACTGATCCATAAATAAAGGTGGGTTATCAGTATTCGAATATGGAACCAGTGTTGATGACAATATCCACAGATATCCCGCTCCTTGACTTGCCAAATACCAGCTTTACGTAAGTTTCTCCACAATTGATGTCCGTTTAAAGATGTACATAGCTGGTGGGATAACATTTTCGATTTTTCCTTACGAATTTCAGTTACAACCCTATTGCGTAGAGAACAGAAAACACGTCGCAACTCAGTCAACCGGTAACGCTTCCAGGTTTTATAAGCTGCATCTCGTTATTGCATTAGAAGTCGTATATTAAGAGTAAACCATGGTTTATAGCTTGGCTTAAGAGTTTTGGTATTTATTGGTACATGAGTGTCAAAAAGAACTTTTACATTTTGATTCAAAAACTCCAGCTGCTCATTCCATGATTGCATATAAAAAATACTGTCCCAATTTATATCCCTTGCATGCTCTTCAAAAATTGAACATTGATGTTATTAAAACATCTATATGTGATTTGGTGACAACTGTAGTTAAAGCTAAAATTATATGTAAGGAAGATTAAATAATGCTTAGAAAAGGCAGGTGCAAAAAGCTGATCATATAGCGCTACATCTACTATGTCACTAACTAGAAATAGGTCTAACAGTGTTGCGTCCCCACCAAAGTAATGAGTTGGTGTGCTTGTGTTAACGGGCCCTAAATTAAACGTAAGCATGTTATGTATAAGAATTTTGGGGTTCAAAAGATTGCAATTGAAGTCACCACACAAGATAATATTGGCTAACCAGTCTCTAGAAAGTCGAAGAAAAAAACAGGTCCTATGGGAGTTATTGTTCTTAGCATATCTGAATTTTGTTTTCATCAGTTGAAAGAATTCTACTGTAATATTCGCACTTCTATGAATGTCCATGGGCTAACTTTGAGAAGCTTAATTACAGACGTTCTGTTAAGTGTGGAGGTTTTTCTTTAGTCGCACCACACGAATGTGGAACACCTTATCTGGCTTTGTTTATTTTTAATAAACCTATTCAAAATCCACATTTATGTAGTTCAAAAATGTTCACAAAGCAATTGGCAAGGTAAACAAGGAATGGTCACACTAAAAGTCATTAGTTGTGTTCCAAATCTGCGAATTTTCGTATCGAATCGTATGAATTTTCACGAATTTCTACTGGAGAAATGTTTGTAGGCAGAAAAAACCAGCGTTTGGCTGCTGGCAGTTTAACAATTGAAAATTATAAATAAAAAAGAACTAGTTGCTAATTTTGATGCACTTTTTTCTCGATCTAATTAATGTTGAAATTAATAAAATCTGTTCTTCGTCGTCATCAGAATCCTCTTAATCAATAAAAGTGCAGTATCGGCAACATCGTTCCGTAGTACTGCCTCTTGCGAAGAGCTAACAAGACCTAATAGTAAAAAATTGTCTCGAAAAAGTGCATCTCATGTAGCCGTTCGGCCTCGGCGGTAAATTGTAGGTCCCTTCCATTTTTGCAGATTCACAATATCAATAAGTCAACATCTTTGGATTTATATTCCATTGTCCCTTTTACATACATACATAGGTATGTAGTTCTATTAATTTTACTTTCGGATTAAAAAAAAAAACTTCTACTGAAAAAGATACAAAGCCGAAGAAAAAAAACGTTCTATGGGAGGTACCGTTTTTAACGTACCTTGAATTTTTTTTCACCAAAACATATACTGACATGCACTGATTTTTTTTTCATAAAAATTCTTGGAGCCGTTTCCGAGAAAAACAAGCTTTTACTTAACGGTTATATGACAGGCATCGTTAATATTTAAGCTAAAAAAAAATAAAAAAGTCCTCTGTAGAATGTCAAAATAGCCTTATGTTCCAAAATTGAAGACGATTGGCCAAACCGTTTAGGCTGCAGTTCAATATAAATCCGTACAAACGGGCAGACAGACAGACAGACAGAATTTTGCCAGTAAATCAAATATAGGTATTGCTCTATTAACGAAATGTCATCTCTGATTGTTAGAATTTTTTTTTTACGAATGCAGGTATTACACCAACAGAGTTACCTATGCCAATTAAAAAACCTACTATATAGCTTTTTCATTGGTTTTTATCATGTTAGGCTTTCGGTTTTGGAGCTTTTGAGAACAAATTTAGCAGTGTGACGTGTGAGAAAGGCAAACGTCCTATCTTCCTTTTACTGAGAATTTTTGTAATACAGACAGACTATAGTTAGCTCCACTCTAACTATGCTTCCATGAGCGAAACCTATGTAGCGAAACCTATGTAGCGAAACCTATATAGATACTTTGTAATTCCTCCCCTGAAAGAATTCCACCGTAATACTCTCATTGTTAGGAATGCAGTTTACCTTTAAACCCAACTTCGAAAAGATACAGAGCGACTTTCTTTATTGACACATAACGAATGGGGAACGCATTACGGCCTCACATTATATACATACATACATAGGTCATCAACGAAAATATTTTTTAAGAGAACCAACAAATTTTAGTCAAAATCGTTTAAGTTGTTAAAAAAATGCAAACACCTACCCTGAATATTATTAATCCTTTGAGAAGAAGTCTTCGTGTGGTATTGGTAGATAATCCGTTTATGAATGTTACTAACGTTTTTTTTTTTTTTTTTTTTTTTTAAATCCGTTAAATATTAAATTAATTTTATTTGTGTTTTGTTGTTGGAAATTCACTCTTTCAAACTTTCTTCTTCGAGCACTTTACACTTTTTTTATTTAAATTTTTGCTTTATCAATGACACCACCACGTTAACACTTTATTATAAAAGATGGTTGAACTTATGCATTCAAACGAAAAGAGAGGAAAAGGGTGAAAAACTTGGTTTTATTTATGGAAACTGCTCACAAACACTTGGAAAAAACCCCAAATAATTTAACACCAATAATAAGATAAAGACGTTGAGAAGGGGACAAAACAGATGATGTAGCAAAATCGACCACCTTCATTTGTCACAGTAAAATCTTTGCATATACAATGAGTAAAATCAGAAGATAAACTCGATCGTTTAAATGTAAACAAGAAACTTGTTTATTTATTTTTTTTTCTTGTTAATTAAACAACTAACACAACATACCGCCGATTAAATCAAAATTAGTAAATTAGTACTTTTTTTCTGAATTTGTATATCTGGTTCAACTCACATCCAAACTGTACAGAGATCAGAACCACCATTAAAAATAGAACCGGTTTTAGGAGGGAATCCACTGATCAACAATTCTCATCGTTATTTTATTACTCACTCCAAGGAAACGATCAAACCACGCAACCGACCGAGAACAGCACAAAAAAGGTTTCCCCGTCTGGTGAATTCAAAGCAAAGAACGAAACGGCTGCTGTATCATTTGCCTGTAGCCAGCAACCAGCAGCTGCTGATGGCCACTTTGTTGGGCACCCCAATGCAGTTAAAGGAAAAGGGACACAAGAATATCAGTAGAATCAGATCAGAACATCAAACACACACAAACTCACACGAACCCAACTCGTATATAAGGAATTAAAGTAGAGAAACACATTCCAAATACACGAGGAAAATAACACTTTTTTTCCAATTTTGTCTCTAGCACATCGAAAGTAAATTAATAATAATTATATGAGCTCGGATAAAAAATAATTTACTTGCAGTTGCTTTTTTTTGTTGAATAAAATTTATCACTTTGAAATAAACAACTTGCAGTTAATTCGTTATTTTAATTTTTCTTATAAGCACAACGAGAGCACACAACAAATACTTGATATTTAGAGCTCGTTTTCTTAACAGCACCAACACGACCGGCGTTTACGAACAAACTGACGTTTACATACGTTATGGGAAATTTACCAAGCGAATGGAAAATGGAAGTAGAATTGTGGAAGGCTTGTTTTTTCAGCTCTTTTAAAAAACTCTGGAACTGGAAATAGCTTAAGAGAGTGTTGTTTACTTTTTTATTAGCAAATGGAAATGGTAAACCAACGGGCAACGGTAAAGAAGAATGTTGAATGAGAAATATGTAGCAATTTTTGTTTATGTTTGTTTGGTTGGAAGGAATGGAATTTGGAAATTTAATTGGAAGTTGAGTAGAGAAACCATTTTCTAGTGTAGAACTTTTTAATAAACTGGAGACTGGACACTAAATAACTGGAAACTGGAGTGTTGAGTTACGAGATAAGAATAAGAAATTCATATTCAAAAATTAAACAAATTTTAACGTTTGAACTTTTATAATTAATTGTATTTTGTACTTTTAATCCAATCTGCAAATCTACAAAATTCAACGGTCTTAAATGTGTTTTGTATTGTTGCTTGATGGATCCATGGATGGATGGGGTGATTCGTGCGGCATGCATATCATTAGCATTTGCTTACGTTACGATCTAAACTTAAATTACGTTATTGGCTGTCATGTGAATAGAATATTGGTCGAAGTCGTAGCCGTAGTAGAAATGGTTACCAGTATTACCACTCAGACTCAATTGAATTAAAATGAACTTATTTTCTTGTTTGCGATTATAAGTATTATGTAAAGTGCAAGTTAGCATTCGAAAAGATTAAAATAAACTGCAGGACTGGATCGCACGTATTTGCTCTTATGTACGCTCACAGCGTTAAATAAAATTTGAAAAAAATATTTAAAGGGAACTATGTATAAAGTTTTTCTTTGAATTTGTGTCTTTTGATTGTTCGAAAAAGCACGTAAGATAGTTTTAGCGGAATAATTTAAACACAATTTTATTTGTTTAAAAAACGTGAAAAAAGTATATTTCTTTCAAAATCTTACGAACGGTTCTTAAACGGGTTTTTAACAACTTTTTTTTTAATTAAAACGAAATTATTTAAAAATGCAAACTTAAGCACAAAAATAATCTACATTAAAAAAAATCATCTATACCCTGTTCAATATATATATTCTGTACAAGGAAGATAGGATATTTGCCTTTCACTCTTACTCTTATGGATTTCAAGAGAGCTTTAAAATGCAGATAGCTTCCTTTTAAAGCTCTCAGATGGTTGCCTACTGGGCATTATAAATTGGTATAATTCTCACACAAATGTAGGTATGGTTACCAACTGTTTATTCAAATATTATGAAAACAGAAACATGTAGACCGTAAGCGAAATATAAAAATAAATTAAATTAAATTAAATCTATCTTTTTCCACACCAAGAGGTGCGTTTTAAGTAAAATAAGCTTTAACTTAACGGTTATATAAGAGTTGCCGTTTATATTTGAACTAAACAAATGGAAATAAATCCTCTGTAGAATGTCAAACTAATCTTATTTTATAAATGTGGAGACGATCTACCAAGCCGTTTAGGATGTACTCTAAAATGCATCCGTACAGACAGACAAACATAATTTTCCAGTAACTCAAATACGTTTCTTAATGTCATGTTTCATTATTATCTCAATTTATTTTTGTGCATAAAAGTACCTATAATTGCAAATAAAAAAAATTGCCGACAAATATTGCATTATTTATCTTTATTTTAACCGGTTTTTTAAGAAAATAAAAACCAAAAGATGTGAGCAAAAAAAAAACAAAGCGACAACACCTTCTTCTTTAAACTTAAACTATGCTCTCATTCGCTCTAACAAAGCTTCAATTCTGGAATTTTCATAACAAAAACCAAAGAAAAATGTATTATAATATCCATTAATGGCAAATGGTAACTCTGCAGTAGTGCTTTTTTTAAATAAACAAAATAAGCGAGAGGCAAACTTATAATCAGTCTCCTCGCAGCCGCTGTGTACTGAAAATATAACCTACTTCGTTTTCAAAATATAGATTTTTTTAATAATAAAAAAAAAAAAACATTATACAAAGACAGAGAGACAGGCAGACAGATTTCGCCAGTAACTCAAATATCTTTCTCTATATCATCGTAATGCCATGCTTGATTGTTATCTCAAATTTTTTAATCTAAACGAATGCATAACTTGCATTAAAGTACCTATAATTGCTTGTAAAAATTGAGATAGCAATCGAACATGACATAAAGATGATAGAGAAACATACCTACTTATTGGGTAAATAGAAACATTTTGTCTATCTGTCTGTCCGTCCGTATGTAATTTTTTGTACTATAGCCTGAACGTTTAGACCAATCGCCATCAAATTTAGAACATCAACTTATTTTTAAATTATTACATTATACGGATGACTTGAAATTTAACTAAAAAAAAATATTTGAAGTACTTTTTAAGAACAATCAAAATTTACAAAAATCGAATAGAAACTTTGGATCCTAATTACATATATTATAATGTGAATGTTTGTATGTTTGGATGTTTGTTCTCCAATCACGCCTCGACGGCTTAAAGGATTTGGATGAAATTTGGCAGGTAGATGAATAATGTGCTGGATTGAAACAAAGGCTACTTTTTATCCAGAATACACTGTGGTAGAAGCTTAAATGTGAAATACTGCATCGCTAGAATTGTTCTTATATAATTTTGACCTTAATGTAAGCACAACTTTGAGATTCACGATATTGTAAAGAGATATAGAGATAAAGAGGTATAGAAATGTAGAGATATAGAGATATGGAGATTTAGAGATATAGAGATAAGATATAGAGATATAGAAATATAGAGATATAGATATAGAGATATAGAGATAAAGAGATAAAGAGATACAGAGATAAAGAGATATAGACATATAGAGGTATAGAAATATAGAGGTATAGAGATATTGAGATATAGAGATATAGATAAAGACATACGGACATATGGAGGTATAGAGATATGAAGATATAAAAATATAGAGATATAGAGATATAGAAATGAAGAGATACAGAGATTAGAGATATAAAGATAAAGAGATAAAGAGATATAGAGATATAGAAGTATAAAAAATATAGAGATATAGAGATTTGGATATATAAAGATGTAGAGATATAGAGATAAAGACATATGGGCATATGGTGGTATAGAAATATAGAGATATAGAAATATAGAGATATAGAGATATAAATATAAAGAGATATAGAGATATAAAGATAAAGAGATACAGAGATAAAGAGATATAGAGATAAAGAGATATAGAGATATAGAAATATAGAGATATAGAGATATAGAGATAAAGACATATGGACATATGGAGGTGTAGAGATAATGATATATAGAAATATAGAGAAATATAGAAATAGATGTAAAGAGATATAGAGATATAGAGATAAAGAGATAAAGAGATAAAGAGATAAAGAGATAAAGAGGTATAGAGATTTAGGGATACAGAGATACAGGGAAAGGAGTAAAAACAAAGTGTGCGGTAACTCTGTTGCTTATTGCATCTGGAGATTGTGGATTGTAGAAGTTGATAATGTGGGTTTATTTAATGTTTTGTTTTGTGTTTAAATTTTCTAGTGGAGTGCAGGGGAGAATAGAGTTGTTGAATTTTTAATTAGATTGGCTTGACCTCTAATTTTGGAGGCAAATAAGTACTCTACTGTGGACTATTTGCTAAAAATAAGAGTTGGCTTCTACTACTGGTGATTTTAACGTAAAGGGATTTCTAAAACATCAGTAATATTAAGGTAACATAGAAATAATAATAATTAAATTGGGTTTGCAATTTTAGAGAGACTTAGACCCACGAAATAAAAACGGATTCTTGTAGAATGATTAAATACAAGTATTTTTAGCTTGCAAAGGGAGGTTTGTCTCCTTCCGTTTAGGTTAGAAGGGCAGTTTCATAAAGACAAAATAAATCCTAATTAATGTGTGCGATCGCTTGTGCAAGGTTCAAACCCAGCTCGGGGCCAAAAAGGTTTTTTTGAATTAATTGAACATAAAAGCGATAAAGCGACACTAAAGGAGTCTGATGATCGGGTTGGCCCCGTGAAATAGCTGTAACTCCAGCCTATGAACTTGGTTGTAGTACACATAAGTTGTTGTTTTTCTTTTAAAATAAATCCTAGTTTTTGCAATAATCAGTTTTAAAATTTAAATTTAGTGAAGAAAAAAAAAACATTGAATAGGTACTATTTTTTTAAGGAAGATGAAATTAACAAACCAAAATGAAGATTGATTTTAATTAAATAAAAGAATAATTGAAGAGAATCGTCGAAAAGGGATGAGGAGGGGATGGGGAAGCGGAAGCAGGAGATGGCAGATAAGATACCAGGGCAATGTGGGTAGTGGCTATATTACGCGGAAAATCTCTGGTCTTGGTGACGAACGAACCTCTTGACGATGTGACAAAAGCACTTTCTCCAATGTCAGGTTCAAAAGGATGTATGTCCGTCATAGTTTATTAATGATGTAAATTGATCTGGATAGCAATCTGGCTAATGGATGCGGAATTCATGGTCATAGGTGAATGCTATCATCAAGAAGAGAAACCCATACTGATCTAGTGAAATGAAATGAACATTTAATGCTTCAAATGAGAGAATAGTGCTTTAAATTACATACTTCTTTTGTTTAACTATACACTGTTAAAAGTTCTTTCACTAATTAATTGATTGAATTTTATCACATGCATTCTAGGGCTTTGACATTTGTTACTAATCTTTTTACAAACGCCAAAGCCACACTTACATAATACACCATTTGCACAGTATTGCGGATACCACGTGCGCAATATTTTTTGTTCCTAAAACATTGATCTGAAATCCATACTCAAACGTATTCGCTTCTAGGAAGAACTATCAACAAGGCCAAAGCCCCATCATCAAACAAAAACGGATTCAAAAATTAAACAATCCTATGCAAATGTAACTTAAATTTCCGATGAATGAAAACGTGTTTTTCCGATGGAATTGGAAAAAAGGATTTGAAAATCAATATCACAGAATCACCAGGAAGACACGGACAAACACAATCAAATGTGCGAATTTTTGTGTAAGCTCGTAAATAAACCCTTAGAAATCGGCTCCAGAGAATGATATAACATGAGTCCTTAACCCAGATTGCTATTTATTGAATCTTTTGTTCACTATTGGATTTTTCTACAAAAAAAAAGGATGTAGTTCCAGAAAGAAACATACATCGAACAATGTTCCTCACTCAACACACTCGAAGAGGAAACAAAAAGTGAGGACTTAAAGTGGAATAGGAGACAACGAAGACGACGACGACGAGCACACAGAGACCAATTTTTAACGTTTCAGTGGCGCACTCAATTGCGTAAACCCATAAACGCTTCGCTGAGTTTCCATGGCTCATCCTGGTATAACTATACTTTGAGGATACATTTTCGTCTCTATAGACAGTATCCATCCATCCATACAGACAGTTTTGAGGCAGATCCAGCTCCATATATCTAACATTTATCCTTTTTATCCATAGTGTGGGGGAGAGTGTGTATGTGCATGTTATTGCAATTTGGGGACCAACACGCGGCCAGCATGCCAGAAATTAGGTCCATATCATCCTTTTGTTAGCCGAATGGGGCAACTGACGACGGACTAGAGAAAGCTCGATAGGGATAAGTCAGTGAATGGATAATGTTGAATGCTTTGTCAGGAATGTTGTTTTTTTCATTGCTTTTGTTTTGGATTTCATATGTATCGGGATATCATGAGAGATTTTGGACAAATTTCGATAAATTGTTTCAGGTTTTGAGTTTTGTAGAGGGTTTTATGGTGTGATAACCGAGTAAGGGATTATAACAATGTTGTTCTTAACTCGGACGAGCATGTAGTTCGTCCATTGCTGATGGTGAAATTTTAAAGATTAATGGTGAATTCGTTTTTGAAAAAAAAAAATAACAAAACCTTTGATAATGTTTACTGAAAGCCAATTCAATTATTTACGAAATTTGTACTTCGTGTTTTACCTTTAGTCTATATTATGTAATATATTATAACTAATGTTTTATTTTGAAGGAAATCGAGTTTTAAGTGTTTAAGCTTTAAGAAAATTTGGGCAACAAAATCTAATATACTTGGATACTTTAAAGTTAAGAAATCAGTTGAGATTTTTAGCATTCAAAAAGCAGATATAAGAAAATGGAGGGTTGTTTATGTATTCTCTTGCATTATTCCATATAACATTTCGGAGTTTTAAGGATGAGCATCATACAATTCTAGTTCTTAGAGGTTATTATTACTCATTAGTTCAGAATACAAACATTATAAAACGATCATTAACAATATAATTGATAAGTCTTAAAACTATTTGTCATCCTCATCATCATCGGCGTAACAACCGGGATCCGGTCCAGGTCTCCTTCAACAAGTTCTTCCACACATTTCGATTGCCAGTCAACGCCATCCAATTGCACATCCAAGCCTTCTGTCGTCTAAGCCCTCCTTCTAACACAAACAAGGTTTGCCACGTTATCTTCTACCATAAAAAGAACTGCAAAAGACATTTCGAGCTAGTTCCTCTTCGCTCATACGAGCTAGAATGATGGCCGTTGGGATTCAACCGAGCTTTATCTTCCCACAACATCTGCTTCGAGGTAGATTTCATACAATCCAGGATTGTGTCTTCTCCAGAATCGTCATGCATCGCTCACGGGGCCAACAACTCTCCGAGTCCGAAGACTTTCGTTTTGAATGCGTATACCTATGAGATCAGAGTGGCTTTTTGTATGCATCCAAGATCCGTGTGTAAATATTCTTAAGACAATAAAGTCTTTTAAGCAGCAAGATAGTAGGTTCTGTTGGATTTTAGTAGCACATCGCTCCATAATGCATTCAAGATCGGTGATTAGATTTTCATCTCCATACTTACAGTAAGTGCAGAGTGGTGTATATTGCGACCTGTTTTGATTGGTAGAACTTCTGCGCCTGGTGCGGACTTCTATTTCTCTAATTCTTTCCTTTTCACAAACAATGTATTTCTTCCAGGCTGCCGTTTTTTGCCTGTGAAGACTTTTTTTCTCTTCTTCTGATCTCTTTATACGCATATTTGCGTCGCCGCTTTCTATGTGCCTGTCCACACGGTGATTTTTCAATTGCCTCCGGCATGAGTTTGTTGGCAAGAAGGATGAGAAGCGAAGGCGGCAGATACTCATGAAGTGAACAAAATTTTCCGAAAGTATAGTTCCATTTATATATTGTTACAATTTTCTATTATTAAGTGTGTGAGTGTGAAAGAGGCACAAATATTTTATTATTACTTTGCCTTGTCACACTTAAGCAATAGTACGTAGAGTTAATACAACACAGTGTCGATCTTAAGCTCATAGAGGCCGGAGCCGGACGTCAGGTCGAGGTGCGCGAATATATAATTACACAAAAAAAAAAAATTACTGCGCATTGTTATCGCGAGTGATAAAAAAATAATATTACACACTCGTTTGAGAAATTGGCAAAAACCCCTCGCGTGTGCTGTAAAAAAAAAACAATATCCACTCGTGTCGTTGGAATACGATAAGATGCCCATTCGCGCTGTGGAAGAAAAAAAAAAAAAATAATACACACTTGCATAACAAATCAAATTATCCTCCTATCTGTCCCAACCCTTTGTGCTTAGCTTAACTGCCTCTTTCTTATCTACTGTAGGCATCGCATGCTTGCGGTAAATGGATAAGGGCATCTGAGTTTGTCCTATTGTGCCGAATATTTAAATTGATTTTTTGTATGCAAGCTGTCTTATGGGCATAACACCTAAGACAGTTTGTTTATTATAGAGATTAATTTGGATTTTCAATGCATGGTTCGACTTAGTCAGATTTGTGTTTTGTGTGTAAGTATTTTGAAATGGTAAGTGATTTTTGTGTCGTGTATTCCAATGTTTTTGGTATAAGAAAGAATTTCTTTCACCTGTACGTCTACACTGTTCAATACAGGCCAGCTGTTTTGGCATTAAGTGAAACCCAGGTTGGAGTAAATACTGATTTATCAGAGTTTGCTCTACATGGGTATAGCTTCATCATGGTCTCGTGGTCTATGTTAGGAATGATATTGCTTGCCAGAGCCTTCCCCAATATGGGCAATGTTCCAACACGGACTTTAACTTCTTGTGGCTCAAATTCACTGTCCGCAAGCATGTCATTCATTATTGTTTTATTTACAGGAGTCCAAATCTCGACAGCAATTCCACTTCTAACGAGTTTGATGCGCTGTCTGATTCCATCTCGAAAATTGTTTCCCTTTGTCCTCGCACTGAAATCGTTATTACGGGCGATTTCAATGTACACAATTCCAATTGGCTCCGCTATTCTAGTCAGACAACACCCGAAGGAAGGTATGTCGAGCTCTTTGCCGGGTTACATCACCTTACCCAACTGATCGATGTGCCAACGCGTATACCGGATGTTGCTGGGCAAGTCGCCCATACTCTTGACTTGTTTCTTACTTCTCACCCTGATAAATATACCATTAGTGTAACTTCTCCATTTGGCACTTCACACCATTGTATCATTTCAGCTAATTTCTCATCCCCCACCCATCCAGTTAAAGAAAAACTTCCCACCAGGACCGTTTGGCAATACGAGAAAGCCAACTGGGACGGCCTGAATTTCTTTTTCCGAAACTTTAACTGGTCACTATGCTTCCTCGATAGTGACATTGATGCCAGTGCTCAAATGATCACAAATGTGATTCTTCTAGGGATGCGTGCTTTTATTCGTAATAGAGTAAAAAGCATCAAACCTAAAGAAAAGTTTTGGTTTAATTCTGAGTGTAAAGAAGCTATCAGGCTCAAAGAAGTAAGTTTCCGATCTTACAAAGCCAACCCTACAGAGGAAAATCGGAAAAAGCACAAACAAGCAAGGAACTCATGCAACTCCGTTATAGAAAGAACCAAATTTTTGCATGACCAAAAATTACGGCAAAAAATTCTGCAGTGTCCCAAAGGCAGTAAAAATTGTTGGTCATTTGTAAAAAAATATAAAAAACTCCTCGACATCTTCGGTTCCAACGCTCATCGACAATAACAAACCAATTGTTTACTCTACAGAGAAGGCAAACTTGCTCGCAGCCCATTTCGCTGCCAGCTCCACGCTGCCTCAAAGCAACGTTGCCCCTCCTGTACTTGAGAATGTAAATTTTTCCATGGGACACATTTTTTTCCGCACTCGTACAGTAGCAAGAGTTCTCAAAGATCTCGATATACACAAATCCGCTGGCCCGGATGGTATACCCCCGATTCTTCTGAAGAGGTGTTCTTCCACACTGGCAAAGCCACTGCGTAAGCTTTTCCATCGCTCCTATTCTTCTGGAATCTTTCCTAGAAGATGGAAAACAGCATTTGTCCAGCCTGTCCCTAAGAAAGGTGACCCATCCTCCCCCTCCTCCTACCGACCCATAGCACTGACATCCCTTCTTTCTAAGGTCATGGAAACACTGATTAACCGTCAGCTTAAGGAATATCTCGAAGATCGTAAGCTTCTCCATGACCGTCAGTATGGCTTCCGCAGCAACCGTTCCACTGGTGATCTGATGGCATATCTCACCGAACAGTGGAACAAATATTTACATCGCTTTGGTGAAAGTAAGATTATTGCTCTTGATATCTCCAAGGCATTTGATAGAGTTTGGCATGAAGCTCTCTTATCGAAAATGCGTGCTTTTGGGATCGATAATACTCTTGTTCGTTGGATTAGAAGCTATCTCCTGGACCGTTCAATACAAGTTGTATTGGACGGATTCAAGTCTGATTCCCATAAAATAAATGCTGGTGTGCCCCAGGGCTCTGTTCTGTCTCCGACTCTTTTCCTCATTTTTATAAATGATCTTCTGTCTGTTACTTCTAATCCACTTAACTGTTTTGCTGACGACTCTACCCTCAGCTTTTCATATTCGTTCGATAATTCACGTCCTTCGCCTTCGGACGTACAATTGCAACGGTGCCGTATGTCAAGCTCATTAAACTCCGATTTATACAGCATTGTCAAATGGGGTAATAGAAATCGTGTGGAGTTTAATGCTTCGAAAACTCAATGCTGTCTTCTGTCGTTAAAGCTTAACATTTCCCCAATGCCATTGTCCATGAATGGCACTTACATCGAAGAAACCGAAAAGCTCTCAGTACTCGGTATGTGTGTCAACGACGACCTCCCTTAAAAGTTTCGCCCGTAATACTCGTCTTGCTAGGAATGCCCATCAGTTCACCCTTGAGCCCAATTTCGGACGTACCGTGAAATATAGGGATTCTTTTTTTAGCCGTACAACACGACTTTGGAATGGTTTACCCGGCGAGATTTTCCCTTGCCATGTCAATTTGCAAACATTCAAAACCAATGTTAATCGACACCTCCTATCTCTCCCCTCCCTATCTTCCTAATGCCCGCGCAGTGTGTTACATTAAAAGGGAAACAAATAGTCCCTTGTGCGCGCGTTAATTATAAAAAAAAAAAAAAAAAAAAAAAATTGTCAATCGATTAAAAATCACCATGTAGACAGATACTATGAAACTGTTACTAACGGGTGATTTTTTAAGAGCTTGAGAACTTTTTTAAAAAAACTTTTTTAAAAAAAACGCATACAATTTGCAAAATCTCATCGGTTCTTTATTTGAAACGTTAGATTGGTCCATGACATTTACTTTTTTTAAGATAATTTCATTTAAATGTTGACCGCGGCTGCGTCTGTCCAATTTTGGGCAACTTTTTCGAGCATTTCGGCCGGAATAGCCCGAATTTCTTCGGAAATGTTATCTTCCAAAGCTGGAATAGTTGCTGGCTTATTTCTGTAGACTTAAGACTTGACGTAGCCCCACAAAAAATAATCTAAAGGCGTCAAATCGCATGATCTTGGTGGCCAACTTACCGGTCCATTTCTTGAGATGAATTGTTCTCCGAAGTTTTCCCTCAAAATGGCCATAGAATCGCGAGCTGTGTGCATGTAGCGCCATCTTGTTGAAACCACATGTCAACCAAGTTCAGTTCTTCCATTTTTGGCAACAAAAAGTTTGTTAGCATCGAACGATAGCGATCGCCATTCACCGTAACGTTGCGTCCAACAGCATCTTTGAAAAAATACGGTCCAATGATTCCACCAGCGTACAAACCATAGAGTAACTATACTATAAGAGGGAAATCTACTGCCTTCATTTGACAAGACCTACAAGCTGGTCAAATAAGTATTGGTGTAGAACTGTCAAAAAATCGACGCCGATTGAGAGTGTAGTAGTGCTGAACTGTCAAAAAATAGACGCCGATTGAGAGTGTAGTAGTGCTGAACTGTCAAAAAATAGACGCCGATTGAGAGTGTAGTAGTCAAATAATTGACCTCTTCTTTTCAGTTCCCTTTTGTTTCTCACCACGAAATTGGGCGTGTTGGAAGATACTGCTAAAAAAAAGCGCCATCCCGAAATTTGACGTCATCAGTTACTCAAACTGACTAAATTAAATTACCATTTTTGGAAAGAATCCGAAGTGTTAGTGGACTTAAAATGTATATTAAATCAATCAATGTATATTTAATCAATCATTGGACCAAACCTGCATCAATTAAAACTTACTTTTCCGTTTTTTTTCTAAAACGGAAATAAATTTATTCAACAAGGGTCACTAATGACGTAAAATACGAAAGTCGCTATCTTGTTTTCTTGTACCATGAGGAGCCACTAGCAAGTTACTCGAATGCAAGTTGTTATACTTTATTATTTTTTCCCTGCCTTTTACATATTGTGTGCTTGAAAACTCTATATAAACGTTTAAAACTGGTTAAACAATATCCAAGAGTTTCAAACATTTTACCTGATACTGATGATAGTGTATTGATTATTCTAAGAATGAATTTAAACAAGCATTCGGTCAGAAGATTACGTACTATGTATATTTGCAAGATCGTATTATACAAAGTAGCGATAAAGGTGTACTTTTTTAAAGTTAAATTATCTTTCTTTACACCTATTGTATTCGTTTACACAGGAGTAGAAACCTAGTCAAACATAGCGCGTTCTGACGCCGCGTTGTAATATACAGTAAAACAAACATATCCCAAATCACATAGAGCGCGTTTTGAACGCCGCGTCAAGTTCCACACGGCGTCAAAACGTCGCATTGTAATAATTTACAAATTGTTTTTTTTTAAGTCTTCGTTAAACAGAACGCATTTTTAATGCGGCGTAGAGATTATTTTACGCTGCGTTGAGATAACTTTGACGCGGCGTTCCAAAAAAAAAATTTGTTTTCATATTTTGTGTTTAGTAATTAAGTCATTTTGAATTTATTGTAGAAATTTATTTTATTAAATTATTTTGTGTCATTTAATAGTGTATTGTTTAAATGGAAAAAAATAACCTAATTGGCATTTAGTGAGAAAATGAAAATCAAGATTCAAATATTAAACGCGCTGCGGATAGCTCTCTGTCTGACGTTCTCTAACGCCGTGTTTAGAATGCCGTGTTAAAATAATCTCAACACAAGGTAAAATAATCTCAACAAATTATTAATCCTACAAACTTAAAAAGAAAAACACTGCATTATATTGGTTTATATTAGAAAATTGTAGACATTATATTTATCCGTACTAATTAGACCTTGTGTACATGATTTCTCTTTTCGGTTGTTTCTTCATTCTTCTTTTGGACAGGCACGTACGTTGGTGTGTACACTGATTTGGATTACCCCGAATATAACCAATGTTTTCCTACAAACTATACTATTTTATTCTAAAGAAATTTGCAAAATTAAAAAAAAACAATTAAAACCATCCATTACCACTAAAAAAAACATAATTGGGTATTGTTTTCAATTTCAAAAGTTCTTATTTTTAGTCCGTGCATAGCATTTTCTTTCTCAAACGAGAAACTTCAAAGCTCAATCACAAAAATCCTTAAAATTTTCATTCGTCCATTCGTTAGTTCATTCCCCCTACTTTTTTACACCCCTTACCTAATTGCAAAAAGAACGAATGAAGAAACATCCGAAAAAAGGAATCATGTAAACAAGCTCTAAGACCTAAGAAAATCACCTTAACCCTTAAGGTATACATTCCGAACACATCCTTCTCGATATGTAGGAGTATGGTGGAGGTGAGTGTCTAAAACGTCAACATCAAATTGTTTAGTGAATATTGTATTGTGTTGTGTAGTGTACTGATAATAAGAACTGATCTTATTATCATCAATAAAACGAATAAGCAGTTTAATTTTGTTAAAAAGACACAATAATTCACGGAGTTCCTTTACTTCGAACAATTTGTGAGAATTTCATAAAATACCATCATCGAAAGACGACGACGACGTGCCTGATGAGAATTGTATCTTGTATCAAGTATTCTCAACGTCGTCGTCGTTGATGGTATTTTGTGAATTATTGTGTCCTATTTACAAAATTAAACTGCTTATCCGTTTTATTAATTAATTATTAGTGGTCAGCTACCAGACAATCTTCCACAAGTGCAAAATCTTATAAAACGTGATCCGGAATCATACAAGGAAGAATTCTCCCAGCAATATCGCCATTTCTTGAGCAGCTTGGAAGTTTTCGAATTAAATCCCAGCAATGAAAATAAAAGTCTCGATGAATTGATTATGTTTATTGCGCAGGTAATAAAAAAAAAGAAAGCAAGTGTTGCATTTAATGATGCTTTATAAATATGATGTTTGTTTTGTAGGTCGCTCAATGCTATCCTGATGTTTGCATCCAATTTCCACAGCATTTAGTCGATTTGCTGAAAAATCATGCCACAACTCTGGATCCTACTAGGCGCAACTGTTTTGTTAAGGCACTGATTCTGCTTCGAAATAAGAATCTTATTCCTGCATTGGACTTGTTGCAGCTGTTTTTTTAATTGCTCCGTTGTCCGGACAAGAATTTGAGGACTTTTTTTTCAGAATAATAAGTTTGGCTACAAAGACGGCAGGAAGAATGAAAACTGTTCAACGACAAATAGAGAGAAACGCAAGGGCAAGAACTTTATTATGATGAGGCACAAGGCACGTGGCAAGGTCAAGAAGAGTTTTAAGGACAAACAGAAGGCTCTAAGGAATCATCTACTCAAACAGAAGAAAATGAAGTACGATAGTATGATTTTTTTTAGATAGTCTAGGGTTTGTAAGTTTTTAAAAAATAAAAAAATATTTCTTAATACCGTTTGTGAAGACTTTGTTTTGTGTTGCTTTTATAAGAATTTGTTTGGGGGAAACAAGCTTGATCCTGAAGATTCCGGTGAAGTTGTATAAGTTCAATATAAATGTTTATTAAAAAAATAAGCCACAGCTTTACAAGGAGATTATTAATTCTATTGATACATGAAGTCTTCTTCTGCGACATTTTTCTGGAACAAGTTTATTCAGAAGGATAGGTATTAGCTTTGGTTCCCATTAATTTATTTAGTACGGCGCCGTTAGAACTTTTTCTAGCGGATACATCTGAAAAGATTAAAATGAAAAAGAACGATAGTGGTGTCTGGGTATAACTGCAAACCTGCATAGAAGCAACCACACTGGTCACCAAGTTCTCTGGCAAATCCTTGTCCTTGAATCTAAAGTGAATTTGATTGATGTCACAACATTCGTCAAAAATCCATTTTTGAGGACCTTCTTCCCTCAGCGTCAGCATTCGAAAATACTAATAATAAATTTTATTTAAAAAAAATTTTTGCAATAATTTTTGTCAACAATTCACTGACAGTTGTTGTCAACAAGAACAAAATGAAATGTCAAAATTAACAAAACTCACCACATCGTTTTTTCTTTGTTTTTTAACGCCGACAATGAATGATATACAAAAGAGAACACGAAACACAATGAATGATATACCAAAGCAACAACGAAAATTGAGGGTTTTGAGGCGTGGAACGTACGAAAGTTTTTCCTCTATATAATATATTTACTCTATGGTACAAACCACACCAAACAGTGCATTTTTCGGGATGCATGGGCAGTTCTTGAACGGCTTCTGGTTGCTCTTCACTCTAAATGCGGCAATTTTGCTTATTTACGTAGCCATTCAACCAGAAATGAGCCTCATCGCTGAACAAAATTTGTCGATAAAAAAGCGGATTTTCTGCCAACTTTTCTAGGGCCCATTCATTGAAAATTCGACGTTGTGGCAGATCGTTCGGCTTCAGTTCTTGCACGAGCTGTATTTTATACGGTTTTACACCAAGATCTTTGCGTAAAATCTTCCATGTGGTCGAATAACACAAACCCAATTGCTGCGAACGGCGACGAATCGACATTTCACGGTCTTCAGCAACACTCTCAGAAACAGACGCAATATTCTCTTCTGTACGCACTGTACGCATTCGTGTGGTTGGTTTAATGTCCAATAAAGTAAACTGAGTGCGAAACTTGGTCACAATCGCATTAATTGTTTGCTCACTTGGTCGATTATGTAGACCATAAATCGGACGTAAAGCGCGAAACACATTTCGAACCGAAAACTGATTTTGGTAATAAAATTCAATAATTTGCAAGCGTTGCTCGTTAGTAAGTCTATTCATGATGAAATGTCAAAGCATACTGAGCATCTTTCTCTTTGACACCATGTCTGAAATCCCGCGTGATCTGTCAAATACTAATGCATAAAAATCCTAACCTCAAAAAAATCACCCGTTATATTACTCGGTATGCAGCATTCTTACGTTCTGCTTAAAATGATATCAGCAGCAATAATGACTTTATTTTTAAGGTCCGGCACTCTGTACCTCTTCCCCCATTGAACTCACCGAGGGCGAGCCTTAACGCGTGGCTCTAAAGATTGCTTTTGTTTCATCGCGTAGTGCAGCTTTTTTGATTCGAGCCTGTACGGCGGACGGAATACTTCTTCGCAGAACAATCCGCTCCCGAAACGATTGAACGAGAACTGTGACTGAAATTTTGATTTAAATTCAATTATGTACATAAGTTTTATTGAACATTAAAAAAATATACATATACATAATATGTACAATGACTTACAAAACTAAATTAAATGATATGTAATGACAAATTAAAAGATTGCCTTAAGTGAATCCAACTCTTGTGCTCTTCACTGTGTGGATTTGTAGATTTGTAGATTTGTAGAAGTTTCTGGAAAAAAAATTATTTTCGTTAGTGCAAATGGGAAGCCTAATAGTTGCAGTTGTATAGGAGTCTACAACCCAAACGCCCGTTATTTTAAATATCCAAATTAAGATTCATATTTGTATTCAAAGAACTATCTACCACATCCCACGTTTTCATCAGGAGAGATGCTGTCAGAATCGGACTGTAACAACCATTCGAAGGTCCATTTCCCGTCGTGAAGAGACTAGAAAAATGTGTTGTTCTTAAGATTCGAAGAAAAGATGTTACAGTTTCAATCGATCGTTTAAAACCTGCTTTTCTTTTTTTTCAGTTAATAAGGACTACATACATCCCAGATCAGAACAACCATCATCTTTGGCCATGTTTCCAGCAACATCTGATGACATAATTAACAGAAAGACTAGATCAGGTAGATCTGTCCGGATTTCATTGGGGATACATTCACATAAGGACTAATTCGTATCCGATTATCTGGACAAAGTCACTTGAAGGTGAGTGTTGTAGGAGCTTACAACCCAAACCCCCGTTATTTTAAATATTCAAATTAAGATTCATTTAAATGATACCGAGCTTCACAGATCGACCGCAAGGGAGCGTAACTAATCAATCATCCAAATAATCAACCCACCATTTTACATATTTTTCATAAAAGTACAATGTACTCATTCTTTGTTCTGGCTTCGCCGAGTCAAGTTCACACTACTTTTGTTAATTCATTCTTTTTAATTAAACTTAATTAAAGTAAATTTTCAATAATTAAAGTTTTATTACAAATTAATAATCAGAGTTTTAATTTAATGTATCGACTCTCGTCCTAAAGAGTTTATATATGAAAGCTTCAATCCATACATTGTCATATGCTTTCTTGACATATAAAAAGCATCTGACGGTAACTCGGTGATGCTACAAGGAAATGTCGTGTTGGATCATCAGAAGTGGGTGCAGCGTCGAATGTTTTTCCCGAAATTCGAATTGCGTGTCTGGGATTATATTTCTCTCGCAGCAGAAGCGTTTTAGTTTCCTAATTAACAGTTCTTCCATTATCTTGCTGAAATTGCTGAGGAATGATATCTGTGGAAGCCTTTTGATGATCTTGTTGGACACTCCATCAGGTCCAGAAGACTTTTTTAGATTGGCATTATGAATTATCTCGGTAGTTTCATCTGAGGTGCATAAATTCTCGTCCTCAACAACAAGAACAAGAACAGGACCCTTAAAGTAGGGTAAGCATTGTTGAAATCAATTTTTCCAGGTTTTAGCAGGTGAATCCGTTGGATTGATGTGTTGACCGTATCGAGGAATGTTCTTCGAAGTTCACGGGGTTCAGCCATAGACGAGCAATAAAGTCCTCGCCAATTAGTCTATAAGTACTTCCCTCGAAGAGGTGGCTGATAGTTTGGAGGTCTCTTTTGATATTTCACTTGAAATAGGCGTGAGGGTTTCATCTCTCCCTAGTTTTAAATTTCTGGCGGTTGCTTCACTTGTCACCAGGTTGTTAATGCTGATTTCAGTGGCCTTGGGGCGTGGCTTTTTAGATATCTTTACGCGGGAGATTGGTACTTGCAACGACCAATTTAGTTGATGCTGCCATTTCTATGACTCGTAGTCTGTTGTCATTAGTGTTCTCATGCAAACTATGGGATCCTATTTAATGTACTGCCTGAACACCTGCTCTCTACCTAATTTGGCGTTGAAATCGCCAAGAATGATTTTAACGTGATACATTGGGCAGGCATTGAAAGACCTGCCGAGAGAGAGAGAGAGGCATACATTCTTATTTCGTATTCATATTTTCAATCATTTCACAATTAACAATAGTATAACAAATAAAGCTTAAAGGCGATGATGGTAGACTTAATTTTTTTTACTGTCTAGGCTACCCGGAGCACATATAATATTTTTGGTGATTGCTGTATAATATGTGTCATTTTCTTTTTCTCTGCAAAGCACCATTCCCTGGCCATCTTATTTCTTGACAGGAGGTTATGTAAGCTTTATATGTGGCCAGGACATCAGCTAGCTGATGTGTTGCTAAAGCTATGTAGAGGTAGAACCCGGGGAGCACCACGAGCAAGTTAAGCAAGAACTTCGGCGTGATTTGAAGATATTATGCCAACCTAAACCAAAATTTTGGCATAAAGCACGCCCCCCACGTCCCCCTTTCTAAAACATACTAGCTTTAAATGGAAACAGCTGCTAGAATGGTAGCGAAAAAAAAACAAATGATAAGATACAAAGTTCATTCCATTCTTGCAAAACATTTTAAACAGAAATACAAAATAATATTCAAACCATTCTACTAGGATAAAAATAATGTTTTATTCAAATAAATATACAAAAACTTGAATTATAAGTTTCAATTGAAATCAATTAATACAAAAAAATAGCCATTTAATTTTGTGCAAATTAAATGAATATTCAATGGGATTTGTGTTGATTAAATTTAATTTAATATCAACTTTATTATGGCATCCTCTGTGTGGCACGTAAACAACAAATTGTTTTCCAGCTTCTGATAATAAAAATATAAAACACAACTGACGCAAAGCCATTTTCATTAATTGGCTTCCAATTAAAAGTACGGAAATAATTTGTTGAAAACTTTTGCTGTTATGATATGAGCATCCTATCTGTAGAGAGTATCTTTATTTAATCTACAACTGGGACTGGGCTTTTCGAAGAAAATTCATTTCTTGATTTTATAAGAAAACGTACAGCCAGATAATGATATCCATTAGGAGCTGCTTAATGGCGAGAGGAACTAAACTTACTCCAGAACAAAAAGTTATTTTTATGATCTAAACATTTATGTACTTAAGGAAGTTAGTATTACTGGCACTTAAATAGAGAATATCTTTATCTCTGGAAATAGTATCTAATGACACAAATACATAAAGACATTAAAACACGTTCATGTCCGGATTTAAGATTTTTCTTAAAGGAAGTTGCTTTTATTCGTTCGGGTTCTGTGAATCCTTTTGAATTTCATACACAATTACATGGCCAATTGGTAATTAATTATTTTGATCAATTCTTATTGAACTCATACACAACTTTCTCTTACAGAACATTCATGGCAATTAAAATAAAAAATAAATACGAAATTTTAAAAACAATATTCTTTTAATATATTTCCGTTTCCAATTTCAAGAATATCCGGATAAAACAGAATCCTTTTAAATTCAACTGCCATGTCCAATTAACCATTCCACAAATAATTCGTTTTCCTATTTATAACGGATGTGCTGCAGTTTCATGTGAACTCATTAACATATTCTTTTAATAAAAGCGCGTAAAATAAAGCCCAACATAACTGTCAATTGATATTAAGAACAAGTCCATAGATTAATAATTTTAAAGAGCAAATGAATTGAAAAATTGAATTGGTTTCCATTTGAAATACAATTTATTTTGTATAATAAAGCTTGGATAGACGCTAGAGTGCGCTAAATTATTAACACAATTATGCGGAAATTTGATGAAAACTATAAAACCAAGTCAAAAACGTTTTCCAGGGGTTTTGAGGTGTCATTTACCAATTTATTAAAATTTTACAAAATATAAAAAAAATATATAAAATGCCTGATGGAATTCTAAATACACTGGTGCTGAAAATTAGACTAACGTTTGTGGAAAGTATGATTTGTATTGTAATATTTTTACCGTTATTCCTTGAGTTTAATAATTTTTTGTCCCCTTAATAAAATCACATAAAAACCCTGAAACTAATTTAAATGACTTTAATCTTAAGAATATTTTTAAAGAAAAATAAGCTTTTACAGATGTAGGACTAGTACCGTTATTTCAGTATAAGAGTGTCTTGTAACTCTACAGAGGACAAAATTTCAATTTTCCTAATTCTACAACTGAGGAACCTGCAAAGCTACCTTAAAATCTTGGTTTTCTCGCAAACGGGTTAATTGATTAACACTAAATTACAAATCTCCAAAACGTATAGGACACTTAACTCTTAAGCAAGCTTCACTTTTGATTTTCGAATTTTATTCCTAGCAGTGAAGGGCCTCCACTAGTTTTTCGGCTGCAGTGGTCTATTAAGGGACCTAACATTCCACGTACATGTCCAAATTCATTTGCAGGTTTCTTAATCGTGAACCCGTCCGTATCCGAAGCTTGTGGTTCCTCCGCAACTAAATGCACATCTATACAGGGTGTCCCGAAACTCAACGTCAAGCGGGAACCAGGAGAAAGAGGAGGTTATATCCGTACTGGGAAGAAAATGTAAGGGCAATATTTAGGAAAATGATGAACATCGATTCCCTAGGACATATTTTTAGGTACGGTTGTTGAGGTGTTTTATAATCATGTTATCCATAATAATCAAACAAGTTTCGCTGAATTTACGGTTAAAAAAAAATTCCGTAAGATATATTTGAAACTTCATATTTAAAAAGAATGTATCGCTCTTTCCATGGCAAATTATTTAAAAACAAATTGCACGACAGGGTCGCACGCACTTGCTCATAAGTGCGGTCACATCGTAGAATAACATTTTAAAAATAAGTAATTTAGAAAATAACAAAATAAAAACAGTTTATATTTAAGAACGCCATCACACGTCTTGTATAATAATAAATTTATGAAAAAAGTATTTCGAAAATTGTAGGAAGAAATTTGATGAAATCTTATTTTTTATTTTAAGTTTTTTGAAATAGTTTTTTTTTTTTATTTTGGTATGAAGTTTTTTAGGGTTTATAAATTACGTGTGATTATAAAATTTAAAATAATTTTTTTGATTATTTGTAAAAATATTGATTTAAAAAAAATCAATTTTTTTTTTTAATTATAAAAAAAAGTTATTAAAACTATTGATATGCAGATATGTTATAAACTTTTTCCGTAAATTTGGTTTCAATCAAATGATAGCCAATACTAACAAAAAAATTCTCAAAAATTTTCATCAAAATCGTTGTAGCCGTTTTCGAGAAAAATTAACCTTTCGTTACCGTTATTTTTGGGCCTAAAAATAGCCGTTTAGGCTGCAGCTCGTTATACATACTGACAGACAGATAGACGGACATTTTTGCCACTAACTTTTTTAAACTTCTCTATGATCGTAATGTCATGTTTGATTGTTATTTCAATTTCTTTTATATTCACGAATACTAAACTTGCCTTAGAGTCCCTATAATTATAATCGCAAGTAAAAATGGCAAATGTGCTTCCTGCACAACAAGAATATCCCTTTGGAAAAAATGCAACATGACCAACTTAGCTGGCACTGCCAGAGAAATGTTAGGACACCTCTGTTTAGTAAGCCGCAGGCAGTTTACAATCTACGACCTTGATCGGGAACCCTCCCGAAGTTTTCTTAGTTCGACCCCGTTCGACTCTTTTAGGGTTTCTATAGAAGCTTGTCCAGTCAAATTCTTTTCCTTACAGTGTAGCCAACACACCATGATATAACATCATCGGCGCTTGAACGCTCTGACCTTTTCCGCCAAAAACCTCAGGCTGACATCTTTTTTGTTGTTGGTGTAAAAATGCACGCTTCTGTATGCCTACGAGTGTTATTCCTTTATTTTTATTTTTTTTCAAGACCATCGACAACATCCAATTACGATATCAAACGGAGGTTAAATGCCAATGGAGTGTGTCATTCGAAAATCAATATCCGGTAGAGTAGTTCACTTTGACTCTTTTTTCCGCAATAAACCCGAATTTGTTTTGGACATATTGAAGTGGAGCATATTATAGAGTGTTTGATGTCAAGGTTGCGTGCTGTTATTTTTAAGGAAAATAAAAAATTTCACAGAAAAAAGCCACTTCAATTTGTAATTTAAACTTTTATTTGGTTGATTGTTATTAATATAAAGCACTTTCAGGAAAGCTCATGGTTGAACCGAAATGTTCAGTTTGGATTTTTCTTATTCCAGCCTTATAATTAACTGAATAATTCCTTCTCTATTATAGAACACAATAACGCGCCAAATTCGTTTAGTCAAACTACTTTTTTCGATTTCTTTTTCTAAGGACTTACGGATTCTTTTTTATAATTTTTTTTCATTGAACTTTCCTCCCACATTTTTCAATATTCAGAGGAAATGAATGAAATATTTGATTCTTTCGTCCTGCCCATCGTTTTGGATGGACGAAAACTGTATCTTGTCCGAGGTTTTGAGCAAAAGGATATTGCGAAAAAAAATTTCATTTTTATGCACATCCTGCAGATTCACATTCTCATAGTCTGTCTAGAAAAAACAATTTGTTGTACAAGATAACCTTAAGTGTCATGCAGACAGAATAGCCCAGTTAAATGTCAACGACCAACAGTGACTTTTTGATACAAGGGGAAAACATCCGATTGGCACATCCTCTCTAGGAAGGAAAATTATTGTATATTGGAAAATTATTGAATTTAAAAAAAAATTGTATTCTTCTGAAACAAAGTAGGAAGGAGATTGGAAGGTGGTTAAGATTTTGGTGATTCACATCGAAACTAGTTAAGGGATTTTGAAAATTCGCCGTCTGAACAAATCCAAAACATATTTATAAGAAATCCTGATTGCAAAGTTTGTAGTTGGGTATAAGAAGAAATCGCATGTCCAACTCAATTCCTCTCCAATTGCTGATCTAATAATTGGAACTTCCAATTCCAATTCAAACTCCTTTCAATTTTCTTGACACAAAATCTTTAAATGATATTTACTCTGATGTTTCGTCAGTTGTCAAACTTTGCTTCGAGCCAAACGAACAAATGGATGTTTGTTTGCAAAGAAATAATAAAACGACACTTCTAATACCAATTGCAAGTTGTAAGGATGAAAGAAAAAAACCATACACTCCTTTACACTTTATAGAGGACATAGGAGGTATTGCTATCGAACGTTCCGTATATCCTAGATCCATTCTTTCGGGTTAACTCAAACCCACCGAGAACTAGGGTAGGTACATACACTGAAATCGATTTGAAGTTGAGTAGTTATTTCAAGAGTTCATTCTTTGTTCGGAACAGGAACTATTTGTCAATAGTTTGGTGGAAAGTTCTTCCAACCACTCACATTCTGTTTCCCTTTTTCCCGGTAAACTTCCGGCACAGAAATAAAATAAAAATCGAAATGTCATCGCTCAAAATGATGTTAAAAGTTTCAGTAGTTGACTGTGAAATTAATTTGAATAGCGAGCGGAAGTACTCTGGCAGAATTCGTGTGTGGGCGATGCCTGACGGGTTTAACCTTTTAATTTATTGCTCTTTGTGGGTCGGAAAAGTTAGCAAATGGTCTTGTGTATAGAGCTCGGGTTGTAGATTACTTTTTTATCGGTAATTCGTTTTTTAAGCTATCGGAAACAGAGTTTAAGTATTGATGTTCGTTTTTAGAATTTACCAAGGAGCAGAAAATTATCGACTTAATGCAATCCTTTTCGAAAAGTAACTTCAAGAACTTAACTTGGCTAACATGGCTTTTGCAATTAAATTTTGTAAAAAATTTATTTTTTTGTAGTTTCCTCCATTAAAAAAGTAACACAATTTTCCAAACACAAAAGGCCTCTTAGTACTCATTGTCCCTAAGCCTAACCGCACTAAACATTTAAGGATTATCTCAAATCCTCATCAAAGTAAATCCCATAAAAGTGTGTGTTTTTGTTTATCCTTCAGCTATCATCTTTCCACGGAATTGACCAATACATAGCTTGACTTTGAAGCCACTATCAGTAGAGGTCCGGGAGAGGAGAGATAACGCTGGTATTGTATCTATATTTGGCTATCTATAGATACTTTTCCATCCCCATTAACCACATTGACAAACACCAAAAAGCCTCAATTCCATTCAGACCACATCTCATGATTTCATTTATTGCCAGCTTCTAGATCCGCTGTGCTGTGCTTCGGTTTTCCAGAGACTTACTTTGTTAAACACCCCTCACAACGTGGCCGACGACAATGACTGCGACTACCGACTTTGCCTTGAAAAACTAAAAGCACCGTCCATTCCAATGGCAGTGGCACGTGATGGTTGTTTCCATCTTTACACTCTATTGGGGACAATAATAATGTCAATGAAATGTATATCCTCGTCGTCATCCGATAGTGCGGTCGGATAGAGCAATTGAGGTTGTTTGTTAAATTATATTTTGTTTCGCTATATGGATCTGTCCCCGAATCGGAGCGGAGCCGCAGTCGATTGAGGTGAAGTTCCAGGTCCTTGGTGGCGGTAAATGGTGGTGGTGGTGGAGGTTAGTGGGTGCTGATGTTGATATTTGCCTGTGGAATCGAATGTGGTACAGTGGCGTCAAATGTCATTTTTCTTTGCTTATTTCAAAAAAATTGATAACCTTAGATGTTTGCCAATTGTGTATAATTAAAAGGTAAAGTTATATGTACATATGTATGCAATTCAAAATATGTATTAGGATACATTTGGCCTAAAGAAAATAAGACTTCTTCATTTTCTTCTTTAAACGACGATTATTTGGGATTCTTCGGATTGTAGTACCAGGTAGTTTCCATCTTGCTAAGTTGGCCAGACTGATTTTTTTTTTGTAATTTAAAAGCTTACGATTGATTTTGCCAAATTTATTCTGAGAAGATAAAGATCTTCTCCTTTAACCGACATTTGTTATGATCTCGCCTGGGGGCGGCACCACTCTTCCACTTCACAACTTCAACATATGGTTCCATATGTAGGGTTTACGGTTTTGAATTCAAAATTTGGCCTCTGGGTTTTTTGATTATTCCATGTTGGAGGAGGCAAACTAAATGCATATGTCGCAGCATTCGGTTGGAGTTTTTGGGCCTGCTTTTTTACGAGGAAATTCCGCAGGTCCTAAATATTTAATTTTCCTTCTTCAAATCTAAACCATTATCTATCAGATTTTTTTAAAATATTGTTTCATAATTTTCTTATTGAAGACCACTGTATGTAGTCGTTATTAATTAAAAAAAAAAATAAGAATAAATTGATACCTTTTATTTCGTTTTGAAACAAATATGAATATGATAAGGTTTCATCAAAAAATTATAGTCTAACTAGATAAATACTACACCAAGTTTTTTATGTTTTTTTTTTTTTTTTTTTTAGAAAGTATGTTTAGTTTAGTTTAGTTTAGTTTAATTAATTCAATGCAGGCTTACACATTAAGAATAAATTTCTTATAAATTAGTGTTAAGCTAATTATTGGAAATAATAAATTATGAAGTATTAATTATACATTTTTCTTCAAAGAAAAAAAAAAAAAACAAAAAAAAAACAAAAAATTGAAACCAAAATTATATAAAAAAGAGAAAAAAGTTATAAATGTACACCTTTTACAAAAATCAAAAATAATAAAAAGAAAAATACAAAAGGAAAAAAAAATACATTAAGGAAAAAAAATACATTACCTCTCTATTGAATAGCAAAACGTTAAAGAAAAGATTTATTAAGAAAAACAGAATTAATTTTGAAAATAAGCACGTAAATTTCTACATTTACTCTCCTTAAATGCCTTGGAAGCGAGTTCCACAGTCGGATGGCGTTAACTAAAAACTGGCGCTGTGATGTTAGACATGAATAACGTGGATGAATGAGTTGCTGAGATCTGCTAGAGGAACCAAACTGTATCCTGTTGAATAGACTGCATGGTTGTTGAGTTTGAGTTATATTGAATAGTAATAAGAGGGTTCGGAAGCGCATAAGGTGATCAAGGGAAATGTCATATATTTGTATTGAGAAATTAGAAAGAAGATCAAGAAAAGCAACATTAAGCCTTCTCCTGCTGATAACATCGCAGTCACAGAAAAATTCACATCCGTAACTAAGAATCGGTAATACTAACGTTTTAGCCAGAAGCATCCGTATTTTAAGAGGGGTGTAATACTGAGAAGCCCACAACCTACGTAATACTCCATAAACTTTATCGACGGCAGAATTAATGTGCATTTCCCCAGACAGCGTTCTATTGAACAACATTCCAAGATTTTTGGCAGTATTGTCGTAAGAAATGCTCGAGTTGTTTAAGTACAAGCTAGGAAAATAATCCAAGTTCAAGGTTTTCCTGCTAATGACAATGCATTTTGATTTCAGAGGATTCAAGAACAAACCATTTCCTACCGACCAGCGATAAATTTCTTCAAGGTCCCTATTAATAGTGTCTGCACAATCTTCAATAAGTCCCAAGGGACAACTTTTATATAGCTGAACATCATCAGCATACGTCTGAACAGAGGAGCCAGCAATTTTTGATGGGAGTTCATTTATATAAATCGAGAACAGAAGAGGCCCCAAGATCGAACCCTGAGGAACTCCTCTAGTGGTCGGAAGGAAACTTGACATTTTGTTACCAACTGAAACAGTTTGTTTTCTATCACGAAGGTAGTTCGATAACAAAAGAATAGCATATGATGAAAAGCCATAAAATAATGATAGCTTGCGGCACAGATTAGCGTGATCTACTGTATCAAACGCTTTGGAAAAGTCGAGCAGAACAAGAAAAGTGACATAGTCTGCATCCAAGGCAAGTCTGACGTCTTCAACAATGTTTATAATAGCAGTGGTGCAGCTATGCCTTTGGCGGAACCCAGACTGCTTAGATGAAAGAATGTTGTGTGCTCTAAGATAGGCGTTAAGTTGTTTTTGCACTACCCTCTCAAAAACTTGATGTATTCCATCAATCCCTACAGCATTAGACCTAATAGATAAAACGCTTTCAACTATGTCAGTGGCTTCCACACAACTAAACTCGAAACGAGCTTCTGAAAAATATCCATTAGGAGGCCTAGATATTGTAATTGAACTGCTGGAAAGTGCTGGGAACGGTAATGAGACGAAGTCATGATTTAAAGAATCAACATTTATATTCATATCATAGTTCAGGTTCTTTTTGGCTAACCCTCTCTCCCTCAGGTTCTTCCATAGTTGACGTCCATTCATTGATGGACATAATTTTCTTTTGTAGAATTGAATTTTGGCGGTTCGTACTTTGCAGACTACTTTATTACAGAATCTGCGATACATGATTTGGTGAATTTCTAATCTGTAACGTTTCCATAAATTATAAGTCTACGAATTTCGTTGGTAAACCGAGGACTTTCACCATGTTTTATTGTTCTGTTTCTCAGTGGGACGTATCTATTAAAAAAGCTAGTTATATGGTCTGATTGTTCAGAAACTCAATTTCTCATCAGGGGAGAGAACATGGTAAACCTGTTTCCAATCAACACTTCGAGTGCTAAGCTCTAACCCAGAATAGTCAATATGCCTGAAATCTCTGTACATATAAGGATTTGGAGGACTTTCCACCTTGTAGTTGAAACATAGAAAAATGAAATCGTGTTTTGAAAATGCAGCAGCAGATAACTGATCATATAAAATGACATCATTCACATCGCTAACGAAGAAAACATATAACAGGGTTTGGGAAATCCTAGAAAAATGCGTGGCAACTGAAGTGTTGACCGGAGTCAGGTTAAATGTTCTCATGCCCTCGACGAGAAAAGTCTGGTTTAAAAGATTGCTGTTGAGATCTCCACATATAATGATCTTAGATGGGGCCAAAGTTATTGTTTCCAAAATAGTAAGCAAAGTACTAACATCTACATCATTATCAGGTCTCTAAACTACCCCTAAAAGAAGAGTACCTTCGTCATCCATTATGTCAAGAAACAAATAATCCAACTCACTACCCGCTGGCGACTTACAATTGATTTTGCATGAAATACCATTACCAACATCTATCAGCCCGGAAAAGCCTGAAACCACTCAAATAGTACATAGAATCAGTATTTTTAGCCGAAAACCAGGTTTCAGAAACACAGATTATATCAACTTTTGATTCCTCAAACACATCTCTAAACTCGTCAATTTTGCTATATAAGCTTTGAGCATTTAAATGACAATCGCGTAACCCCGTCTTTTCTTTGCAGAGGATTCGAATCATCGAGCGAAGAATTCTATCATCAACACCGACGACCGACCGTAGAATGGTCACCATTTTCATCGTAATTCATACCTATATAATTGGAGAAAAATAATAATACACTAAGCGGATAACCAGAGTCAAAACCACAACCGATTTCCAATCATTCTGTTTAAATAAGTGATAAATATTCACCTAGACAAATACTAGAAAAATAGAAAACTATTAATAGAGATGTTATGTAGTACAACATAAAATTAAAAAAAACTGTGAAATTTAAATAGTAAAAATTAAAAAAAAAGAAGAAAAAAAATGGTGTACAATTCCTGAAATTACTGGTTTAAAAATAGAAAAATAAAATAAAATTATAATATGAAAATGAATATATAAAACATAAATTGCACGACTGGATCGCACGTACTTGCTCTTATGTGCGGTCACAGCTTAAAATAAAATTTGAAAAATATTAAGGGAACTTCGTAGATTATTTTCGATTTTTCTGACTTTTGATTGTTTGAAAAAAGTACGTAAAATAGTTTTCAGCGAAAAAGTGTGTGTGAATTTTTTTTCAAAATTGTTAAGAGCCGTTTTTAAATAAAACTGTTTTTTTAACAACTTTTTTTTAAAAAATTAAAAAAATAATTCAAGTATACAAACTTAAACACAAAAATAACGTACATTTAAAAACAAAATTTAAAAAAAAATTCGCTTACCCGTTTTCAAAATATTGATATTTCAAAAAAAAAAAATAATAAAAATTATTAAAAATACAAAAAAAAAAGTTTTGGAAAAAAATAATGCAAAATTACTCAAGCTACCTACATCTTCTTGAATATCAATTTTGATTGTAATCGGATCACCAGTTTTCGAAAAAGTCAAAGAAAAAAAACCGGTCCTATGGGAGGTACCGTTTTTAGCCCACCATATTCAATTTTTGTTTCACCAAAACAAAATGCATACCTACAGTAGTACACTGATTTTTTTTTATAAAAATTCTTTGAGCCGTTTTCGAGAAAAATAAGCTTTTACATAACGGTTATATGACAGGTACCGTTAATTTTTGAGCTAAACAAAAAATTGAAAAAAGTCCTCTGTAGAATGTCAAAACAACCTTAAGTTCAAAATTTGAAGACGATTGGCCCAACCGTTTAGGCTCCAGTCCAAAATACATCCGTACAGACAGACAGACAGACAGACAGACAGACAGACAGACGGACAGAATTTTTCCAGTAACTCAAATATGTTTCTCTATTATCGTAATGTCATGTTTGATTGTTATCACAAAATTCTTATCGTATGCCGATCTGAATTTAAGAATTATTGCTCTGTTGTTGTTGTTAGTCTTCGGACGAGTGCGAAAAATGTCCAGCAGTGTAGGAGGTTAAATATCAATTTCATGGCATAGGCATAGAAAATTGAGCATTGATCGAAGGTTTTCATCAGGTGTGTGCGGGATACCAAAAAGAACCGGGTCAGATGCTATTCGTTTGTTTTCCTGTTCGTCTTGTGAATTTATAACATTGTGTAGTGTTGTTGTAACATCGGCAAGTGTATTTTTCATGTCGGATAGTTGTTGTTCATAATCATTCATCTTAGATTTCGTGTAAGTAAGCTCGGCATTGACATTTAATGACGATGATTTCAAATGTGTGACGTCAGATTTAAGCGAATCTATATCGGAAATGGATAACTCAGGCTGCGAGACTCTGTTTATAACATCGGAAATGTTTTTGTTGACTTCGGCGAATTGAGAATGAAGTTTTTTATATGTATGTGAAATTATGCATATGTTTGTAGTTGTTCTGACGACATCAATGCCAACATCTGACTTCAAAAACGGCTTGAAAAATCAGAAACGGTTTATATATATATTTAAGCGAGGTAGAGCCACCACGTCGCTGCAATAGCTTTTTGCTTAACACGATATACATTTGTATGGGTTTTGGAGAGTAGAAAGAAATATAGTGATGAAAGAGTAGGTTGTATGTTATGTTTTTAGAAACGTATGAGTTAGAATGATTACAAGCGTTTGCAGGAATAATGAATAATAAGTACGAGTGAAAGGTTCAAAAAGTGACACTAGACCATATGGTATGGCAGATTAAGGGAAACCAAAATTAGTGGATTTCCCTTTGATTTTTCGTAAACAAACCAATATTGTGCGTCTTTAATTATTTTTTTGGGTTTTGCATTTTTCAAGAAATTTTGTTATTTCTGTATTTTCTGTATTTCATATACCAAAATCAACTACCAATGTTGCCATATTCGGATTCGACTTTTTAAAGTTTTAATATATATTGTTCAATTTCGAACGCTAGTTAAATATAAAACTGGTGCCAGTTAGTACTATGTTGTTGGTACAATAGTATTTTGGTACTAGATTTTTAGTACTTAGTACTAGAATTTAGTACTATCGTAGTATATTTAGTACTAGATTTAGAACTTAGTAGTATATTTAGTACTATATTTTGTGTTAAGTAGTAGATTTAGTACTATATTTGGTAGTTAGTAAGTATAATTAGTACTAGATTTCTTGACGTGATAAGTGAATATACTCTAAAGCAATAACATAGTTCTCAAACATATGCAAACAATGTGTTTTATTTGTAAAATAAGTAACTAGGTAGGTACTTCAACTTTAATTAAATTTTTGCAGACTTAAAAAAAATTATATAATAATCAAACATGGTAACCATTCAAAATTGTACACAAAAAACCAAACCAAATATCAAATTTCAACAAAAATCGTTAAAAAGGTACATTTCATCCTGTTGCCATATTTATAAAAAAAAAACACCCAAAAACAGTGTATTTTCAAGGCAGGAATGAAAACTCCTCACATACCTGTCTAAATAACTATCTTTAATTCTCTCATTATCGCTTATTTTAAGAAAATGGTAATGAAATAACATGAAAAAGTGTTCATGGTTTGTTCACTTTTTGTCGTTCTTTCTTTTTCTAACATTGCATATGGGTTGATCACATTTCCCCAACTAAAAGTCTACGTTGCAGTCTCCACTCAGAGAAAAAACTTTAGGGAGATGTAGACGCACTAGATGGCGTTAGTTTTTGAACACTGATGGTAGTACTATAGGTTCTATATACAAAGCTGGCAGGCATACTAGACAAAATGAGAAATTTGTCCATAAGTTATCTCTAAAAACCGCCTAAGAGTATGCAATTGTAATGTTTGTTAATACAGCTATACATGGCATGTATGTAGTTCACAGTGGCTCGCAATGTCCAAAATGTTAGCAAATTTGTATTTAGTTTTTTCTACAAACTAATATTAATGAATATATTTATTATTTTTCACTTTAGTTCCACAAACGCATTGTATTTGTATGAAGTTTAAATATAGTTTTGCTCACCAGGCAGACCAAAAATCGTTGTTAATTCATTTAGATATTTTGAATTAATTTCTTAAATAATTTCTTAAATCCAGAACGTAATCTAAGCAATTATAACTGACTGGCTTTTTGGAATCAACAATGCTTTTAATACAAGAACATGATCTATGGATTTTTGAATTTCATTCAAACTTTAAGGCGACTCAGCTGATAGTAAAAACTCAGGCTTCTTTGAAGTGTTCCGGTACAACTACGTATTAAATCGTTCAATGTTCAGAAAAGCGTTGTAAGCTCATTAGTCACATATATCGGAGCCTACATCGTTAGAGATAATAGGATGACAGTCCAAAACTATGTGTAAATTAGTGAAACTTAAAGTGTTGTTCTTTAAAAGATTTTAAAAGTTGCTCAAAGTAATTCTGTAGCTAAGCTGGGCTTTAATTAATATCGAAGATATCTTTTTCTTTAATTTCTCATAATTTTAATGTGTTCATACATTGACATTTTTCCAATAAACCGCTGCAAGGAGGTTAAGTTATAACTACATTGTAAATTATATTAAATGTTGTAAATTCGGTGGACAAACAGAAATGGTATAATGCTAGAGTTAGAGTTACCAAAAAAAAAAAATCTGTATGGGTGTGTGGTTTGAAACAGCTGAAGTCACTACCTTCTGATTTAATTGTGAACAGTTTTTAGTTTAACATATCTCTAGTATAAATCTAGTGATAGAGATTGAACGAAAGTAAGTTTTTCATCTTCAGTGCAATTGCCTACAACTATATCCCAACTGTCAGTGGACATTTATACAACATTTTATTTTTTGGAAAGTGTAAACTGTGTTTTTTTCTTTAATATTTTAAAAGTTTTCACACCGTATAATAATTTTCTTTTTTTTATAGAAATCGGTTCTAAAATGTTCTCTTCTGCAATAATAAATTGTTACTTATAATCTATTTCTAGTGGTTGTTTTGACACTTCTTATAAATTCATATATGTACACAAGGCGGCGCTTTAAAGAAGAACCAAAACTGCCCATGTGTTTTACGAGCAGAAGGGGAAAGAGAAACACTGGATCTCAGAAAGAGAACAAGGGATCATGGGAAGCGTGCGATCGAGGAAATGGGGAGCTGTTATTGCAGGAATGAAGTTCGAAAGTTTTACCAAGAGGTAAAAAGAAACAGTCAAAGCTACAATATTCGAACTGAAGCTTGCAAAGACGGGTCCAAGTCCAGCTCTATGGTGCAGACGCATGGACGTTGTCAAAAGCGGATGAGGATGCTTTAGGCTGCTTCGAGAGAAGTATTCTGCGGGTGATTTTCGGTCTCGTTTGCATTAACGGAGAGTGGAGAAGAAGATACAATGAAGAACTGTACCGGCTGAACAGCGACACAGGCATAACCAAAAGAGTAAAAATTCAACGTCTCAGATAGCTGGGTCATATATACTTAGGTAATGGACATCTAGCGCTAGGGGACCGAGCTCTGGCTTTAGAAGCTTGTTGAGGCTCAGGTCTACCCTAGACTGAAGTGCCACCTAAGGTAAGGTAATACATAAGTTCATCATATTAAGTTTTTTTTTTTTTTTTTTTTTTTTTTTATAATTAACGCGCGCACAAGGGATTATGTGTTTCCCTTTTAATGTAGAACACACTGCGCGGGCATTACGAAGATAGGGAGGGGAGAGATAGGAGGTGCCGATTAACATTGGTTTTGAATGTTTGCAGATCAAAATGGCAAGGGAAAATCCCGCCGGGTAAACTATTCCAGATTCGTGTCGTTCGGCTAAAAAAAGAATCCCTATATTTCACGGTACGTCCGAAATTAGGCTCAAGGGTGAACTGATGAGCATTCCTTGCGAGACGAGTATTATGGGAGAAACTTTTAAGGGGAGGAATGCAACTGGCTACTTCGAGTGAACATTTTTTGTAAAAGAAACGATAAAATAAGGAAAGACATGAAACATTGCGTCGGTGTTCGAGTGGGGCAATTGTTTCAGCGGCAGTTCTATTTCCTATCAATCTTAACGCTCAATTTTGTATTCTATCAAGCAGGTGAAGCGATGTTTGCGAAGCACCTGCCCAGAGGTGGGAGTTATACTCGAGTTTAGGGCGTATAAACGCTTTATAAATTGTAGCCAGATCAGATGGGGAAAAGTACTTCTTACACCGATACAGAAAACCTAAGCACTTTGCAGCATTCTTAGCGATTTCAAATATATGGTCGTTCCAACGGAGGTCGTCGTTGACACACATACCGAGTACTGAGAGCTTTTCGGTTTCTTCGATGTAAGTGCCATTCATGGACAATGGCATTGGGGGAATGTTTAGCTTTAACGACAGAAGACAGCATTGAGTTTTCGAAGCATTAAACTCCACACGATTTCTATTACCCCATTTAACAATGCTGTATAAATCGGAGTTTAATGAGCTTGACATACGGCACCGTTGCAATTGTACGTCCGAAGGCGAAGGACGTGAATTATCGAACGAATATGAAAAGCTGAGGGTAGAGTCGTCAGCAAAACAGTTAAGTGGATTAGAAGTAACAGACAGAAGATCATTTATAAAAATGAGGAAAAGAGTCGGAGACAGAACAGAGCCCTGGGGCACACCAGCATTTATTTTATGGGAATCAGACTTGAATCCGTCCAATACAACTTGTATTGAACGGTCCAGAAGATAGCTTCTAATCCAACGAACAAGAGTATTATCGATCCCAAAAGCACGCATTTTCGATAAGAGAGCTTCATGCCAAACTCTATCAAATGCCTTGGAGATATCAAGAGCAATAATCTTACTTCCACCAAAGCGATGTAAAGATTTGTTCCACTGTTCGGTGAGATATGCCATCAGATCACCAGTGGAACGGTTGCTGCGGAAGCCATACTGATGGTCATGGAGAAGCTTACGATCTTCGAGATATTCCTTAAGCTGACGGTTAATCAGTGTTTCCATGACCTTAGAAAGAAGGGATGTCAGTGCTATGGGTCGGTAGGAGGAGGGGGAGGATGGGTCACCTTTCTTAGGGACAGGCTGGACAAATGCTGTTTTCCATCTTCTAGGAAAGATTCCAGAAGAGTAGGAGCGATGGAAAAGCTTACGCAGTGGCTTTGCCAGTGTGGAAGAACACCTCTTCAGAAGAATCGGGGGTATACCATCCGGGCCAGCGGATTTGTGTATATCGAGATCTTTGAGAACTCTTGCTACTGTACGAGTGCGGAAAAAAATGTGTCCCATGGAAAAATTTACATTCTCAAGTACAGGAGGGGCAACGTTGCTTTGAGGCAGCGTGGAGCTGGCAGCGAAATGGGCGGCGAGCAAGTTTGCCTTCTCTGAAGAGTAAACAATTGGTTTGTTATTGTCGATGAGCGTTGGAACCGAAGATGTCGAGGAGTTTTTTATATTTTTTACAAATGACCAAAAATTTTTACTGCCTTTGGGACACTGCAGAATTTTTTGCCGTAATTTTTGGTCATGCAAAAATTTGGTTCTTTCTATAACGGAGTTGCATGAGTTCCTTGCTTGTTTGTGCTTTTTCCGATTTTCCTCTGTAGGGTTGGCTTTGTAAGATCGGAAACTTACTTCTTTGAGCCTGATAGCTTCTTTACACTCAGAATTAAACCAAGACTTTTCTTTAGGTTTGATGCTTTTTACTCTGTTAGGAATAAAAGCACGCATCCCTAGAAGAATCACATTTGTGATCATTTCAGCACTGGCATCAATGTCACTATCGAGGAAGCATAGTGACCAGTTAAAGTTTCGGAAAAAGAAATTCAGGCCGTCCCAGTTGGCTTTCTCGTATTGCCAAACGGTCCTGGTGGGAAGTTTTTCTTTAACTGGATGGGTGGGGGATGAGAAATTAGCTGAAATGATACAATGGTGTGAAGTGCCAAATGGAGAAGTTACACTAATGGTATATTTATCAGGGTAAGAAGTAAGAAACAAGTCAAGAGTATGGGCGACTTGCCCAGCAACATCCGGTATACGCGTTGGCACATCGATCAGTTGGGTAAGGTGATGTAACCCGGCAAAGAGCTCGACATACCTTCCTTCGGGTGTTGTCTGACCAGAATAGCGGAGCCAGTTGGAATTGTGTACATTGAAATCGCCCGCAATAACGATTTCAGTGCGAGGACAAAGGGAAACAATTTTCGAGATGGAATCAGACAGTGCATCAAACTCGTTACAAGTCGAATTACTGTCAAGATTTGGACTCCTGTAAATAAAACAATAATGAATGACATGCTTGCGGACAGTGAATTTGAGCCATAAGAAGTTAAAGTCCGTGTTGGAACATTGCCCATATTGGGGAAGGCTCTGGCAAGCAATATCATTCCTAACATAGACCACGAGACCATGATGAGAAAAGAGTAATGGCACCAAGCTATACCCATGTAGAGCAAATTCTGATAAATCAGTATTTGCTCCAACCTGAGTTTCACTTAATGCCAAAACAGCTGGCCTGTGTTGAACAGTGTAGACGTACACGTGAAAGAATATCACTTTTTCCTGCTAATATTCATTGTTAGCAATGCGAAAAACATGGGTAGGGGATGAGCTCTGTGCAAGAAAGTCACATAGTTTTTTTTTACTTTAAGAACATTTATCATGAACGCCTGGAAAATATCGAATAAATTGGTAGCAAAGTTAAACAAAACATGCTAACTTCTGAAAGTCGTTTAAAAATTAGGTTTTTGCCATCTCAAGTCAAAAAAGAGCCTGTGTTGAAAGAATGGAAGACACACCCCTAAGGTATGCAATTCAATTTGCCACGACTAGTTGTTTTGACGGCAACTGATTGAAAGCGTAGCGTTTAGGAAAAAAAAGTGTAGTAAAAACGTGGTAAGAAAAAAATAATTTTACAATTTTTTAATCCTTTTATTTCTTTTTATTTATTATTTATCGATCACTTTGGAATTTATGGTTTTAGCCAGATTTACACCGGTTTGCACTACAATATATGACTGCGGTGACATTGCTGCATGCGATGAAAAGACGTGCCCAAATGAATCCGTTGCGTGTTTTTGACACAAAATGTAAAACGAACTAGCGATGGGTCGCTGGATGAGTTAAGAGTGTTAGTGTGATTTAGTAACTGGTTAAGAGGATACAAAATATTAAAGTTGTACTTGTTCAATAGCGGTATTAATGCATGAAGATTTTAGGAAATACATGAATGTGGATTTATATATTTATTCGTTTTCTAACGAATTGCAGAGAATATTTTTTCGTTATTTTGGTAATTTTGCAGTTTGATAGTAATTTTAATGTAGTAACTAAAAAAAAAGAAACAAAAATAGTACAATGGTTTCCGTTTATAACTGTGGGCAACGTTCTCAGAATAATTATTATTAAACAATTTGCTTCAATATTCATATTGAAACCATAGCGAATTTATTTTTACTTCTCGCTTGCTCTTCTTATCTGTTTTTTTACGAACAAAAATCAATCTCGTTCGTTTTAGCAAGACAAATTCGAAATCTGAAAATTAAAAACAAATCTAAGAAAATCTAGCATTTATTATTTTGTATCTCCTTCTTTTTCCTGTACTTGTTGTTACTTAGCGCAATTGTCGCTGCTACTTAATGTTATTTAAGTAACAACAAGCGCAAATTTTGCTGCTACTTAAATAACAATAAGTAGCAGCAAGCGTAATTTAAGCTGCTACTTAAATAACAATAAGTAGGAGCAAAAATTTGCGTTAAATAACAACCCATGACTAGAAAGCAATTGAAACTTCAACATGCAATGTCATCGGATTTGGCGGAGAGAAAAGTTAAGAGTTGGTCTACTTAATGACATGCATCATCATCAACTTGATTTTAAATAATAGAAAAGCCCTATATTATTTTTCTAGTTAAAAACTAAGAACTCTCTGGGAGGATGACAATTCTCACAAGACATGCGTTTGCAAACTTAACTCAACAATTTAATCGAGCTGTCAGTTCTATGCGGCAACGCAACGGACGAACGGCCCCTTATACCAGAAATTTAACGCTAACTTGGTTTCGATTTGGAAATCATATGTTTTGTTCGTTGTTATGGTCGTCAGCTGTTAATCAGTTTCAGTTGTTATTTAACACCGAACGTCCTCACACAGAAAGTATTGGTTAAGTTAAGATATAAAGGTACAAACACATTATTTATTTTTTAAGAATAAAAGTATTTCTGATGTCAAAAAAGTGTAGTGTTTGGAGGAGCGTGCGTTGTATGTGCTTTAAAAAAAAGTGTAGTAAAACACTTCTATTGTAGTAGGGGGGCAACGCTGGTTGAAAGTTTAAGTATTAAGTTACATAGTTTTAAGCTATAAGTAATTTTTTTTCATTGTTAAGAGTTGGTCCTGAGTGCTGACCATTGAACCTAAACCATTCAATAATTAAATTTGTAAACTTAAGTTGTGTCCACACCAAAGAAACATTTGTTTAAAAAATATTTCTGAAATGTTTCCCATTTGATTAAAAAACATTTCAGAATCACTTCAGAAATGTTTCTGAAATTTCTGAAACATTTCTTAAATGCTTATTTGTTTCCCATTTATGTATCCAGTTTTGTACTTCAAGATGGACTGTAAAAAAGTAATTAATTCGTCGCATTTTGTCATCATGAACAAAATACAAACAAATAAAAACAAAAAACCCGTCAACTAGACTCAAATGCTTGAAAAATAAAGAAAAATTTCCGTTCGGAAGGGGAAACAGATAGAAATTTCATAAACATTTGGAAAATGTTTCGCGAAGCGTTCAGACCTTAATAAACATTTCAGAAAGAATGAAAAATTTCTGAAATATCTTTTAAATGTTTCTGAAATGTATAAAAAAAAATATGTTTAGGATCAAGTTATTAATATATAGAGGCACATACGTGTGCAAAGTGGTGCAAGGTTCTATGGATTTTAAAGAACTTACTCGTATAAGTACCTACTTTTATTTTATGGTTTTTTTTATCAAAAATGTTAACTCGAAGTAGCCAGCTGCTTCCTCCCCTTAAAAGTTTTTCCCGCAATACTCGTCTCACAAGTAATGCTCATCAGTTTACCCTTAAGCCCAATTTCGGACGTACCGGCAAATATAGAGATTCTTTTTTTAGTCGAACAACACGAATTTGGAATAGTTTAGCCGACGATATTTTCCCTTGCCATTTTGATTTGCAAGCATTCAAGACCAATGTTAATCGACACCTTCTCTCCTGCCCCTCCCTATTATCCTAATGTTCGCGCAGTGTATTTACATACACTAAAAGGGAAACAAATAGTCCTTTGTGAAAAGGAAACAGAAAAAGTCATGTGATGTCGCAAAATCCTTTCTACCAATATTAAAATCCACTCTGTTGAAGTCATGACTATTATTTGTTTAATTTATTATACTATATAACTGTTTTATACTTAAAAGTGCTGAAACCGATGTCTGCTGTGTCTGTCTAGTCTACGTTGAATTGATACTTAACACAAACCATCATGGTCCAGTCCGATTTATATCCCAAATATATGTAAGAATCAGTTATGAGATTGAAATTATTTTTTTTTTAATTAATTTTTTGTCATTAGCTTCAATTATTTTTGTCTCCTTCTATAAACTTACTAATGAAAAGATTTTTTTTAATTTGTTAATGTTGATGCCTGAGTTTTCACCTACAGAATCAATACCCAAGGTACTTTCTTTTGGATCCATTTATTTTCTACCTGCAATGTTTTTCAAACAAAACATTTGGGAGAAAAATACAATACATACCAATTATAAACGAAAACAAAACCATAAGTTGTTGGTTGTTAGCAACAAGGAGATGTTTTCCTAAAAGCCTTTGTTCATATTGTAACAAAAAAAAATTGTCTAGACAGCTGGACAACTGTATAGCAATGCTAATAAATTGGAATAAAAGTACCTATTTAAAACATTTTGTACTCTCAAAGGATATACAGGGTGTCCCGAAACTCAACGTCAAGCGGTTACCAGGGGAAAGAGGCGGTTACATCCGTACTGGGAAAAATAAAAAAAAAATCCATCTTGCTTGGCTAAGATTTGAGGCCAATATTTAGGAAAACGGCCACTTTTTTAGGTAGGGTTGTCACAAATTTTCAAATATTGAGGTGTTTTATTTCTAAACGTAATTCATAATCATTTTGATTTTGGTCTGTGCAAGGTATAACCATCAAGTCTGATTGACTGGACCGATTTCGATGAACGTTGATAATATAGATGCTTAGCTGTTGTTTTAGTAGTAAGCGTGAATCACCGCTTGGCCTTCTCCATGTGGTGGTTGCTGGAGACAATTATAGTGAAGATAGCTTCTTAAGACTTGGCTTAGTTACCTTGGGTCAAAAGTACCAGCCGATAACACTATAGAGGAAGAGATCAGTGGGCGGCTGCTAAAATCCAACAGAACATACCATATTCTGTGGAGTTTCTTCAAATCCAGATATCTTATCACACAAAATTTAGCTGCTGCTGCTGAACATGAACGTCCTTAACAGTATTCATATACGGATCCGAGATTTGAGGTCTTACGGAGAGTTGTAGTTGGGCTCATGTGCGAAAGAGGACGAAATAAAATAAATGTAAATAAAAAAAAAAAAAATGGAGACTAGATCGCACTCACTTGTTTTTATATGTATGTATGTACATTATGTGAAGTCATAGCCTCTAATAATATTTTGAAAGTTTTTACCTTTGATTGTTCGAAAAAAGTTCGTAAAATAGTTTTCATCGGAATAATTTAAACGCCATTTTATTTTCTTAAAATATGTGAAAAAGTGTGATTTTTACTTGCGATTATAGGGACTACGTATAAGGCAAGTTTAGGATTCGTGAATATTAAAAAAATTGAGATAACAGTCAAACATGATATTACGATCATAGAGAAGTCTAAAAAAGTGATCGAGAAATAATTTCTGTCTGTCAGTATGTTTAAAGAGCTGCAGCCTAAACGGCTTAAGCGATTATCTTCAAACTTGGTGTGTGTGATTATTTTGGCATTCCCCAGAGGGAAAATTGAAATTTTATTTTTGGCCCTAAAAATAACAGTACCTGCCATATGGAATATCTTATTTTTCTTGAAAACGGCTCCAACGATTTTAATGAAAATGTTTGAGATTTTTTTTTGGTATTGGCTATTATTTGATTATACGGAAAAAGTCTATTAACGGGACCTTTCATATAACGGTTTTTTTAATTTTGGCTTTCTCGGTTACGGCTATTTGGATTTCTGTCAAATTTTATATTTAAGAAGATCTACATAGCCAAATTAATTATACATGTCAAAATTTTGAATAACTTTTTTTTCTAATTAAAATTAATTTTTGACATTTTTTTTTTGAAAAGAAAACTAATCAAAAAAATTTTTTTTTAATTTTATAATCACATGTATTTCAATAAATTCTAAGAAACTGCACACCAAAATTTAAAAAACAATTTTTTTGCAAAAAACTAAAACAAAAAAAACAGGATTTTATCAAAACCGGTTCTACAATTTTCGAAATACATATTTCATAAATTCCTTGTTATTTAAGACGTATGATGGCATACTTTATTTTTACTAAAAACCGTTAAGTATTGTGGCTTTTAATACTTTTTATAAGTTCAAATTGTGGCTCAAATGTTACTTGTTTCCGCCAAAGATCTTGCTTTCCAATGTAATTGTGCACATAAGAGCAAGTACGTGCGACCCAGTCGTGCCCATTTTTTTTCAAAACCGCAGGAACGGTTTTTAACAACTTTTTTCAAAAATAAAAATAAAATTCAAAAATGCAAACTTGAGCACAAAAGTAATCTACATTTAAAAACAAAATTAAAAAAAAAATCCCCCCACCCGTTTTCAAAATATTGACTTAATTAAAAATTAAAAAATATTAAACAAAAATCTACTTAAATCTTTGTGAATATCAATTTTGATTGTAATCGGTTAACCAGTTCTCGAGAAAGTCGAAGAAAAAAACGTTCCTATGGGAACTACCGTTTTTGGCCCACCATCTTGCATTTTTTTTTACCTAAGCATAACCTACACCTCCAATAGTTCACTGATTTATAAAAAAAAACTTGGAGGTGTTTCCGAGAAAAATAAGTTTTTACTTAACGGTTATATGGCAAAAAATGTTATGAAGCGTCTTACAGTTGTTTTTCTGTAAGCGTTCTTAAATCTTTTGAAACTATTATGAAAAATCATAATTATCATCTACACCGTCATTATAGACACATTTGTATCTAGCCGGGATGCAGAAAAAGCTAAAATCAAAAATTAACAATTCATAAGCTAGAACAGAAATAAATGGCATGGTCACAGTCTTCGGTAATTTATTCCACACACAAGTCCATGGATAGCATTTGAATATAATATAATATGTATAATTTATAAATTCTCTAGAAGTCTAGTGCCATAATTTCTATTTCCACATCCACCTCACCCAACGGCAACAGTCGACGTACTTTAACGTTTAGTGCTCCAGAAGAATCTGGCCCCTTTTAAAATTGCCCTCTCCTAAAAGGCGAAGCACGTTCATATAAAGCAAACACCTTGCCTCCAAGCTCATTGGATTCAGGAATTTAATTCCTAGACGGAAAAAAAGAATGCTTTACCGGCTGGAAGTGCATTGCATACCCAATTTTATCGGGCAAGCTTCTAATGCACTCGCCCCTTAGATTATTTATTGCCATGGACTAGTTTCTATATTCGGATAGTTTGTCGATCCCAATACACGAAAGAAGGCATTAAACTGTTATCGCGAAAACCTGGGAGTGGGAGTCGTCCACTGGGGGTGAATCCAACATATTAATGGATTTTAAATTTTCAAGCTATAGGAAGAATAACTGAGATACTGTATTTGGACTGAAAATTATATTGGAAAGATAAAGTCTAAACTTAATTTAAATGACTAACAGGGGGATGAAAACAGATTTGGCTTCAACATGCTGGTAATTCTTTATGGATGCGGTATCATGAGGCAGGTCGATTTAGGCTAATGATAATGCGCATTCAAAAATTAACCCCCATAAATCAAGTCTTTTAAATATATTTAAATCTTAAAATGTTTTTAAGATTTTGAATAAGACTTCAAAGTCATATGAGTTGGAAGGTTATTAGGTTATGTATGTAGATGTAGGGAAAATCTTCTTAGAAACAATCGTTGAATCCAAAGAAGAAGCTTCTTAATTAATTCATGGCTTCTATATGAAATGTTTAAGCCATACACCACATTAAAATGGAAGAGTGCCAACAACCTCCACTTAAAAGGGTCATGATGTACCTACATAAATATTTTCTTTGCTCTCTGCCAGATACAAATTGCTGGTATTTAATTGCATCGTAAGTAACATAAAATTCTTCTTTATAATGTACATCCAGGCACTTCTTGGAATAAGAATATATGTCAGAATGTAAAATACATTTACCAGGCATGATGGGTTCATGGCTTTTGAAAGTGGTTTCGGATTTTTAGGGCAACAAGGAAATTCCATATTTGTAGGTCTTATTGAGTTTGGGATGCGAATTTTGTCGTTATGGTATTTTGAATTGACATGGAAATCTTTGATTTTCTAGAAGGAATTTAATAAATATGTTCAATGTTGGATATAAAAGCTGTTTGTTGAATGAGATAAACAAGTTGGATGGAAAAACTTTCAATAGATTTTCAAAAATAGTTTTTTTTGAAAGTAAATATTTTCAGACCCTAATTTTTTCAAAGCTTTTTCAAAAGTCTAGTTCAGAATTCTGTTTTTTTTCTAATTCTCTTAGGGAAATGTCCTTCCACAATAGTAGTATGTAGCTACTGTGCAAGCTGTTTCATCTGTTATTATCCTCCGTTGTGGAATAATTGGAAGACAACTGGTTGAGGAGCCAAACTTCACTACTGTCATGATGTTGCTATATATATACCATCAACACTGAAATCGTTTAAACATAAAGGAGACTGGCGCTTGTGACGTCAGGTTGTTATACAAACGCAAGTAAGAGATGCGATGAGAAAAATATAGGGCTGAATAATCATGAATGACGAAAAATATGTTTTGGACTGGTTTAAAAGAAGATGCTGATGTATATTACATATTTTTAAATTTCTGAATACCATAATAGGATGGAAAGAGTTAGACCAAACATTTCACATTCGTGTGGTACGCCTGAAAAATTAATCTCTATACTCTTAACAGTACGATTCAAATAGGACTCTGGTAAATTAGTGGGCATTCCTGAAAGCGCGAGTATTTCGTTGGAATCGTTTATAGGAAGGATTGCAAAGTGTTTGAGTGCCGTGAAAGTTTCAATGATGCCATTATCACCAATCATTTTGAATGCCTTGCAAGGCTCAAGAGTGTTTAAGAAACAGCCGTTCAGATATGGACGATTAACTCAAGTCTTGACCGGATATAAGTTTTATAGATAGAAGCCAGATCAGAAGGAGAAAAGGATATCTTATATCGTCGGAGCAAGAAACCCTAACATCATGCGGCATTTTTGGCGACATCGCATATGTGGTCGTTGAAGAAAATGGTGTTGGTGATGCACATATCGAGAATTTTGAGATGATCGGTTTCCAGGATGCACGTGCCATTCATGGATGTTGGAAAAGGAGTAATATTTTGCTTTGGCGAAAAAAGACAGCATTGTGTTTTTGACTCTTTTAATTTAACACGATTTCCTATTCCCCATTTTATGATGCTGTCAAGATCAAAATTAAATGAGTTTAACAAATTTTGTTGATGAAGATCCACATTGAAAGAGTAAGGGTGTGAGTGCAGAGGTGTTTCAAGTAACGGGTGATTTTTTTGAGGTTAGGATTTTCATGCATTAGTATTTGACAGATCACGCGGGATTTCAGACATGGTGTCAAAAAGAAAGATGCTCAGTATGCTTTGACATTTCATCATGAATAGACTTACTAACGAGCAATGCTTGCTTGCATTGAATTTTATTACCAAAATCAGTGTTCGGTTCGAATTGTGACAAATTGACGAAAATGACAAATTTTGTTCAGCGATGAGGCTCATTTCTGGTTGAATGGCTACGTAAATAAGCAAAATTGCCGCATTTGGAGTGAAGAGCAACCAGAAGCCGTTCAAGAACTGCCCATGCATCCCGAAAAATGCACTGTTTGGTGTGGTTTGTACGCTGGTGGAATCATTGGACCGTATTTTTTCAAAGATGCTGTTGGACGCAACGTTACGGTGAATGGCGATCGCTATCGTTCGATGCTAACAAACTTTTTGTTGCCAAAAATGGAAGAACTGAACTTGGTTGACATGTGGTTTCAACAAGATGGCGCTACATGCCACACAGCTCGCGATTCTATGGCCATTTTGAGGGAAAACTTCGGAGAACAATTCATCTCATGAAATGGACCGGTAAGTTGGCCACCAAGATCATGCGATTTGACGCCTTTAGATTATTTTTTGTGGGGCTACGTCAAGTCTAAAGTCTACAGAAATAAGCCAGCAACTATTCCAGCTTTGGAAGACAACATTTCCGAAGAAATTCGGGCTATTCCGGCCGAAATGCTCGAAAAAGTTGCCCAAAATTGGACTTTCCGAATGGACCACCTAAGACGCAGCCGCGGTCAATATTTAAATGAAATTATCTTCAATTATCTTATGCGTTTTTTTTTTTTAAGTTCTCAAGCTCTTAAAAAATCACCCGTTCTTACAGGTATAGAACTTTAAGTTGGCAACACTATTTTAACTGGCGTTTTTTTTTGACAGCTATCATTTGATTTATGCTCAGTTTGGTTTGGTATTTGAACATAAATAGATTGACAACATTCACCGCGTTATTGCTGACATACGGCCCTAATTGCTTCAAAAAATAGTCGAAAATTTTATTTTGTGGCGCCAAAGTTTTCGCACTCATGCTTAGTAAAATATCAACATTTTGATTTTTTTAGTCAGAATTTTAAGTGATCGAAAACGGTTATAATATTGATAATATTTTTATTGAAGAACCACCAAGTAGGAAATGTTGTACCATTTTGAAATTTTCATAAAATGGGCCATTTTTGTTATAACTTTCCAAGGGTAGTGCGGTACAATTTTCTTTTAAATATGAAGTTTTAAAATTATCTTAAAGGACCAAAACTAGGTGAAAATTTTGTTTTCCTATGAAACTTACAATATTTATTTTTAGATTTTTGATTAACATTAATATTAATGATTATTATGGATTACATGATAATAAAAAAATGGGCACGACTGGGTCGCACGTACTTGCTCTTATGTGCCTAATTACATTGGAAAGCAAGATCTTTCACAGAAACAAGTAACATTTGCGTTGAAAATAACACAGTTTGAACTTATTAAAAGTATTAAAAACCACAATACTTAATGGTTTTTAGTAAAAATGAAGTATGCCATCACACGTCATAAATAACAAGAAATTTATGAAAAATGTATTTCGAAAATGTTAGGACCGGTTTTTATAAAATCCTGTTTTTTATTTTTAGTTTTTTGAAAAAAAAAAAATATTTTTTATATTTTAGTATGCAGTTTTTTAGAATTTATTAAAATACATTTGATTATAAAATTTAAAATATTTTTTTTTGGATTTTTCAAATACCAACAAAGAAATTCTCAAAAATTTTCATTAAAATCGTTTGAGCCGTTTTCGAGAAAAATAAGATTTTTCTAAATGGTCATATGGCAGGTACCGTTATTTTTAGGGCTAAAAATTCAAATCAATTCAATTTCCCCTCTGGGGAATGCCAAAAGAATCACAAACACCAAGTTTGAATATAATCGCTTAGCGTTTAGGCTGCAGCTCGTTATACATACAGACAGACAGACAGACATTTTTTGTTTTTTAGACTTCTCTATGATCGTAATGTCATGTTTCACTGTTATCTCATTTTTTTTTATATTCATGAATCCTAAACTTGCCATATAGTCCCTATAATCGCAAGAAAAATGAAAGGCACGACTGGGTCGCACGCACTTGCTCCTATGTGCTAATCCTTTTTAAGTGCAGGCATCTTTTTGACAAAGATTTAATTTTAATGTTTTTTTTTGACGTGCAACTTCTTTAGAATCGTTGTGGTTTGAAGCTCGAACGAACATGCGTCACGACAAAGGGATATAAATAATATAAATGACATAAATACATATATAGGATTGTAAGCTTTTGCAGTTTTTACGTGTATTATCTTTCCACTTGTTGTTTACTGTTTATGATATAATTTGCTAATAGAAAGATATAAAGGCCTTTTGTCAGTTCAATTTTCATTTTGTTATGGAAAAGATTTGATTATTTGATTAAAGATTCGTGGAAATCAGCAGTAGGGCAATAATGCTAAGTAACAATAATTTACTTTTTGAAATCAAATTAATTTAAATAGCTTAATTATGTTTGATGGATCGATAAACGTATGGTGTAGGTAGGCATTAATGGAATTTATTAAGGATATTAGGTATAATAAGGTTGGAGGGAAGGTAGGTACTAAAATTAAGATACACATTCTAACTACTGTTAAGCGAGTGGGTATAGACAAAATTAAAAGTTAACATCAAAAGTTTGTTTATTTATAGCCAGGTGTATGGTTTTGTTTTCTGGATTGAAATTTTTGCATTTTGTAGTAATCCAATAGTTTTTTATTTGTTAGTTGTTTTTGTATGTTTATCATAGGCTTCCTTATTTATTCTGTGTGCTTTTGTGATGATGAAATGCTTTAAAATACGTAGATATGTATGTAGGTTGTCACCTACTTTTATTTGACTAATGGCTGCTAGGGCTCAGCCGAGCAATATGAAATAAATTTTTGGGGAAAATATTAAACAAATAAAATTTTTATGAAATCAAAAAAACACCATTCATAAGGTTTTTTTGGAAAAAATGTTGTAAGCCATCTTATTTCTTTTGCTGTTTTCTATTTAATGAATTTTTCATTTCAAAATCGTTCGACCAGTTTTTTAAAAAATAAATGTTTTTTTTTTGAAAAAACTTTTCGAAAACATGTTTTAAAATTTGTTTGAGTATGTCAATTTAAAGAAATCTATAGTTTATACTAATAGAAAAATTTAACAAAAATCTATAGATTCGTTTTCAAAATATTCAAAAAACAAAATAATTAAAAAAAAAATATTAAAAATTAAACAAAAATGTTTTTGAAAATTTTAATAAACAATATTTTTTAAAACATTAAACACTATATATTTTGAAAATTTCATCAAAATCCGTCAATTTGTTAACGAGAAAGTCTGATTTAAAAAACCGGTCATATGGGAGGTACCGTTATAAAACTTTTTCCGTAAAATCTATTTAAACTAGAAGATAGATTTTGCATAGAAAATACCATTCAGAAATTTGTATCAAAATCGTGGGAGCCGTTTTCGAGAAAAATAAGTTTTTCATTAAAAGTTATATGGCAGGTACCGTTAGTTTAGGAGCTAGAATGCCAATTCGAAAAATAAACGGGTAGAATACTCTAAAAATACTATATACCAAGTTTGAATCAAATCAGCCTAACCGTTTAGACTGTTGGAATCGATACGGACAGACAGACAGACAGACAGACAGACAGACAGACAGACAGACGGACAGACATTTTTGTCGATCACTTTTTTAGACTTCTCTATGATCGTAATGTCATGTTTGATTATTTTTAATATTTATGAATCCTAAACTTGCCTTAAAGCCCCAATAATCGCAAGGAAAAACAGACAGCCGTACCTAAAAATATGTTCTAGGGAATCGATTTTTATCATTTTCCTAAATATTGCCCTGAAATCTTAACCAATGGATTTTTGTTCTTGTTTTTCCCAGCATGAATATTGTCTCCTCTTTTCCCCGACACCCGCTAGACGGTGATTTTCAGGACACCCTGTATACTTATAAAATTGACTGACAAAACGTCATTAATTATTAATTGAATGAACATTTTAACCCACAATCAATAAATGTTTTACAAAAAAAAATTATTTATTCATCGCTCCCCTGCACTCGTGCAATCATAACTCATAATAAAGTTCACTTAAAACTCACTTATTCCATAGTAATAAAGGAACATAGAATATCCTTGAATAACATTTCTGTCTAACACCATACAAAATGCCCCAAAGTACAGTGCGTGTATAGAAGCAATTAAAATGTTGCAATCTAGGGGCTAGAAAAATCCACCACTGCTAAGCGTTAATGTAAACGTGTTATCCGTTCAAGCCAGTTCTTTTGCCAATTTTACCTTCCAGACCCTGACCTCCAATTTATCCTTTTGCAAAAAAAAAACTTCCATGACATGCAATGGTAAGGTGGGATTTCTCTTGTTACTCCAACATATAAATTAATCTATGTAATCCTTTTTATAAAGATTCCATCTGTGTCCAATGGGTTGATTACAGCAAAGTAAGGAACCGCCTTCTTAACATTTTACACATGTGATTAGTTGTTATTATTCTTGTTGCTTTTTTTAAGCATGACAGTGTTCCCATTTATTGCCACAAATATAATCTAGCTTTATACTTCATGCAACTGTATATAAAAAAAACATTAAACACACAACTGAATGCAATAATCCAATTTGAAAAATTTAACACAAGGCTGACATTCGAATTAAGAAAAATAACTACTTTATTGCCAAAAAGGATGGTCACAATAGGCTTATAGTGAATCTTTTAATAGGGATTAAGTACTGACATTTTGACAGTCTGAATAAAGAAAAAGCTGTGATTAAACATTTAAATAAAAAACTGCTTCATATCAACTACATAGATTTTAAGAGATTTATTTATGTTCCACTCCTGAACGGTGATTAGAAGAATTTTCTTAATCAATATCAACACCAGTTCCAATGTTTCGAAATAAAAAAATAAAACTCCTGCAACATCGTATCCTCATTTTTTACTATCATTCAGAAGTAGTAGAAGAAGTACTCTTAATATTAACATCCTTTGAACTCCTGCTTTAATAAAAGTCTCTTGTGTTCCACTTGTTAAACGATTATGTTCAGCGCAGCAAAAACTTTAGTCATAAGAAGTGCAAGACGTCACTGACCTAGTTGCGAAACTTTTTTTTTTAAATAGAAAATGGAGGGACACTGTTCCGTTTTGTTCTTTGCCAAAAGTAGAACAATAGAATATAAGATGATTCATCAATTGCTTTTCTTTCGGAAAAGTGTTATCGCTTATAATAGTGACCCTTTGGAGTTTGAAAGTTCTTCTTTTTTTTTGAAACAAACTTTTCAAAAAGAAATAGCTTGCGCTTTTTTTTCAATTTATCTACGGAATTACCCGCTCTTGAGTTTTATGATGTTTTTGTTATTCACAACGAGGAAAGGAAGGAATCATTAAATACTTTCAATGAGCTGATGATCATTTGGAAAATAAGGAAGCATGAATTTCGAGCTTTGAATATAAGAACATACGTATGTAGATACGTAAGAGTAACCTTAAAGAACTATATAGGGGACAAGTTAATGCCCACCCTGAGTTTTCATTTGGACTTTTCATCAATGAACTCGTCATCATGAATTTTGGTTTGTTTTTTCGGTGAACTTCAAGGCAAAGCTTGCCAAAATAAGCCTTTTAATGCACGCATACCCCCACCGAGGAATAAGAAGATGAGACCAAAGATGTGTTTTTTGAGCTCCTTGTGCACACTCTGACATTAAGATTGTCCTAGGAGAGAGGTTATCTTTGGTGGAACATTCGGAAAACACAGTCTGCACACAACACCACCTCCGATAATGGATTCAGACTAATTGACTTTGCTGTGGAGCGAAATATTGTAATAGCTAGTAACCTTTCACCACACTCCAAAATTTGCAAAGGGACGTGGAGATCTTCTGATCAATCAACTGTCAACAAGATTCACCAAATTGCGATCCATGCACCGAACTCTCCGAGGGGCAAACATTGATTCGGACCACTACCTCGTTGTATCCAAGGTACGATGAGGATATCCCGACCAACGCAAAGCCAAAAAGAGGTAATACTGTAAGGAAGATTAACGTAGGACGGCTGCAATCGCAAGAAATCTCAAGTTCGTTTTCCGATCGAATCTCAAATAAGCTCCAAAGCAATCCTTTGCCGCCAGCATCAAGGCAACATTGAAAAAATGTCATCAGGGAAGCCGGCTTTGAAGTGCTGGGATACGGCCACTACAACAGAAACCCTGTTTTGAAGCATACAAGGTGGCGCTGCAAAGAAGGACCAGAAAACTGGCTTCTCAGAAAGAGAAAATGGGCACGACTGGGTCGCACGTACTTGCTTTTATGTGCCCTATCACATTTTTGGCAGAAACAATAAACATTTACGTTGAACATAACACAGTTTGAACTTATAAAAAGTTTCAAAACCACAATACTTAACGGTTTTTAAAATGAAGTACGCCATCAGAAATTTATGAAAAATGTATTTCGAAAATTGTAGGACCGGTTTTGATAAAATACTGTTTTTTATTTTTAGTTTTTTGAAACAAATGTTTTTTGGAAATTTTAGTATGCAGTTTTTTAGAGCTTTTTAATACATGTGACATGAAAAAATTTAAATATTTTTTTTGATTAGTTTTAAGAAAATTGATTTTTCAAAAAAAAAAAAAATATTTCAAAAAATAATCTTAATCAACAAAAAAGTTATAAGAAATATATGTAAATTTGCAGAATTGATTTGGTTACTTAGATCTTCTCGAATATTAAATTTGACAGAAATCCAAAGAGCCGTTACCGAGAAAAAAAAAACGTTACATGAAAGGTACCGTTAATAGACTTCCCGTAAATTTGGTTCTCATCAAATGATAGCCAATACCCACAAAAAAAATCTCAAAAAATGTCATCAAAATCTTTGGAGCCGTTTTTGAGAAAAAAAAGCTTTTCCTAAACGGTCATATGGCAGGTACCGTTATTTTAAGGCGTAAATATAAAATTTCAATTTCACCTCTGGGGAATGCCAAAAGAACACTCTTAATTTGAAGATAATCGCTTAAGCCGTTTAGGCTGCAGCTCGTTATACACACAGCCAGACAGACAGACATTTTTTGTCGATCACTTTTTTAGACTTCTCTATGATCGTAATGTCATGTTTCACTGTTATATCAATTTTTTTTATATTCACGAATACTAAACTTGCCATATAGTCCCTATAATCGCAAGTAAAAAAAGGATTATGAGAAGCGTGCAATCGAGGAAATGAAGAGCTGTTAGTCCAGGAATGAAGTTCGAAAGTTTTACTAAAAGTAAAAAGAAACTGTCAAGGCTACAGAGCTTAAACTGAATCTTGCAAAGATGATCATCGTAGAAGAATCGCAGTCGATGCTGAGCATATGGAAAAAAATATTTCTGCAGACTGTATAACGGCGATGAATACACGAATTCCGATGTTAGGCGGAATGGTTCATTTTATCTGGGTGAAGAAGACCAACAATTCCGCCCACCGCATCTGGATAAAGTAAAGCTAGCTATATCTAAGCCTAAGAACAACACAGCCGCCAGAGCTAATGGCCTGTCTACCGAGATCTTCAAAGCTGTTTACTTACTTCGCTGTAAGTATGCACCAATTCATAAGCAAGATGTGTTTAGAAAAAAGTATGCCCGATGAATGGAATCTCAGTATAATTTGTCCGATCCTTAAAAGAGAATACTTCCTGAACTGCACCAACTACTTGTGGGTATCAATCTCCTCAACATCGCCTACAAGATCTTTTTTTCTGTTGTATTGTGTAAACGCCTAGAGCCATTCATCAACAACCTGATAGTTCCATATCAGTACGGTTTGTGCGAATATTTCGACGAAATATTCACATTACGACAGATCGTGGAAAAAACCCAACAACTTAAAATCGATACCTACCACCTTTTAGTCGATTTCAAACAAGTACGACAGCATTTATAGAGACGAGTTATATAGAGCGATGTGCAGTTATAACATCCCTCCCAAACTCGTCTGCCTATGTAAAATGACGATGGAAAACGCACGCAGTTCCGTCAAGGTCGGTAAAGACCTCATGGACACCTTTGAAGACAAAAAGACCATCATCATCCCAATTCTGCTCTATGATGCAGACGCATGGACGTTGTCAAAGTAGATGAGTTCGCTTTGGGTTGATTCGAGAGAAAGATTCTTCGGGTGATTTTTGGTGGAGAATATACTACGAAGAGCTGTACCGGCTGTACACGAAAACAGTAAAAGTCCAACGTTCTAGATGGATGAGTTATATAGAGCGGATGGAAATTAATGCTCCATTCCGGAAAATCTTCGATTCCTTTCGGGAGGGACGGTTCAGTAGAGGAAAACCAAGACTCAGGTAGCGCACGCGGTTGGTAGATGGCCAAGATGGAGGCAGCTAGCTAGGGACCGATCTTGCTCGAGAAGCTCGTTAGTTGAGGCCCAGGTCCACCCTAGACCGTAGCACTACCTAAAATAATGTAGAAGGAATTACGTAAACAAAAGTGGACCGAATACAGAGCCTTGGGGTACCCAAGAATAGATAAAAATATGAATTCTATGTTTTACTGTGCATCCCTAATTGGGTTCAAGGGTAAACTGATGTGCTTTCCTTGCAATGCGAATGCTACCGTTGAATTATTTCATAAGGGATATGCAACTGGCTATTTCAATAAATCATCGTTTATTGAAAAAAACAAGATACTGTAAGGCAATAAACATTACGACGGTGCTCGAAGGATGTAATATTTCTGTTACTATGCGGTCGCTTTCATTTTTAAAAAATCTTTTTTAAAATCTGTTCAAAAACTCAATAAGATTATGGTTGTACCTGCGAAATTATAACTAAATTTATTCATACATACATACTTCAAAATCTATACAAATTAAACGATTCATCCTGATTGAAAAAATGTCCTTCAAACCCAGAAACTTCAATTATTTTCAAAGCTATTAAAATGTTTCAAAAATATTGAAATCCTAAACATTCAATCTTCCGAAAATGTTCATTTTTACAAAAGTACACATTTTAAGTATCTTATTGTATATATCCCCAACAAAAAGGTATCGATGGAACGTGATTGGAAAGTTAAAACTCATAGTATTTATTCAGCATTATAACTTAAAAGACGAGCGCAGGTTATATTTTCCAAAAGAAAAACGAATAAAGGTAACAGAGGCCGAAACAGGTAGGGTTCAGGGTTCAATGTATGCTGAAAGTAAAATTACGAGAATTCTTATGCAAAATTGTTTAAATTGAAATAGAATATCTTCCGAAAATTTGTGTGCTGTGTGGGAACACAGAAGTATCTTTTGGTATAGAATGTGTACGTTTCCTGAATTTATAACGTTTTGTAAATTTTGTAATGTGTGTTCAGGATTTTTGCCAGCAATATGTATGTCAATATTTATTTTTGTGAAAATAATATTGATCACATTTGAAAGAATTTATATTTAATGTTGTTAAGGGGGAATTTTTAATGAGAGTTAAGAAGAAATATTGATGTCAGCGGGAAAGGATTATCATACGTTTGGTAGTTTTGCACTGCAAAAATGGAATTTTAAGAGTTATTTTCTAAAACTCATATTTATGTTTCCATAACAGATCCACGGAATGCAAAAGAAAAGTATCAAATATCGTAAATAACATGAAATAAAAAAAATCAAGAAAAGAGAAAGGTTTTGGGTTTTAACAATGCTGCAATCTATTAATAATACCATCGGGTTTATTCCTTTAAGCTGAAGAAAAATTGAGTAATTCTTAATGAGAATACAAAAAACGAGGTACATCTCAAAGCTTGTGGAACACTTCGTTCATATTCCACATTCGTGTTGTACGGCTTTATAAAGAATTCATGTACCTAAACGTACGGCTGAAATCTGACACGAGATCAGACGGAGTTGAAAACTTTTTACGCAGCGTTTCCATGACGTTCAAGAGAAGGGACGGATGTGCTATTGGTCGATAGTTTGTGGTAGAGGAAGATTCGCTTTTTTAAAGATTGACTGAATAAATGCTGTTTTCCATGCATACACTCGGAATGATACCAGGAGAATAAAAAGATGAGAATGGTAAATACAGTTGTCTTAAGAACAGAACACAACTCTTCCGGGCAAGCGGTACTCTTTCGAAAGAGTATCGCAAAAGTACCGAGAAAGTTTTGATAAAATCATTTACGAAACGAATGCATTATTTCTGGAATACAAAAAGCAAACCAAGAACATGTATTCATAAAAGCATATTCCCAACATTGAAAAGTCTCTATTCCTAAATGAAAACATAAATACCCAATTTGATTCATCTTTCACATGAAAAAAATAATCTTCTAAGAATGCAAACCTCTATTTTTGTGTTTGAATTATTTTCCACTATACCTAGGCCAATTTGTAGAAAGTCTTAAATGTAAGATAAAAATTATGAATAAAAAATATAAAACTCAAACAAATAAAGGCTTTAATTGAGGTTGAAAATCAGTCAAGGAAGTTCTAGTTCAGTGTTTTGTGGATTTTTCACTTCACTCTTTTTGATTTCAATAGAATTCCCTTTTTGATCATCTAACCCTCATTGGTCCTGCGGTAGGAACTTAAATTCAAATTCACATTCTATTATTTCCTTCCTTTTCATTCTGATGAATGAGCCTTAATAATCTGTATGAAAAAGGCGCACAAAAGCAGTGCACTTTAAACGAAAGTTTACGAAAGTAGGTTTGTATAAAAGATAGTTTATTTCACGAATATAGACATTTTACATAAAAAAATGGTAAAGCGTTTAATGAAATAGATTAAGTTGGGGCTTACAATAGCAATGGATGAATGAAGAATTTTAAAACACAAAATTAGAGTACTAAGGAATCAAAATTCTGAAAATTCATGAAATTAAACAGCTTTTGGAAGTAAGCTTGTCAAAAACAATATAAAATCAATCCATGTTAAGTGCTCTGATGCTACCGAAGTATGCGATTATTATTTTATTGGTATAATAGAGGGTGATAATAAATGCAGTATCGGAACCATTTATATGCCACCTTGTAGTGGAGACAGCTTAAGCGTCTTCAAACGTCCTCAATAAAATTATTTTTTTTTATTATTAACAGAATACTGCAAGAGCCCGAAGGTCTCTTTTCAAAAGTCTTTGATCGCGCTGACTACAATCTTCTCTGTGATAAACTGACAACTTATTTTAATTTCTCTGACACAACTAAAAATCTTATGGCTGGAACCCATACATGCTTTGAAACTTACTTCCCGTTACGTACATATATAAAGCTTCAACGCGCTCTTCTGTCATTGTTAATTTTTAAATATTAAGTACTGAATATAAAACAATCATTTTTTTTTTACATTTAAACGTGAATAAAATGTCAAAAAGCGAGTAAAAGTTCAGTCGATTCGAACTTTTTGTATATCACTCGCTTTGTTACTTTATCCTTACGTACGTCAAACAAAGCGTTTATAGAGAAAGCCGCATTGTGATAATTTAAACATATTTCGTATTGTCGAACATTTCCTTCTTGTCAAAGTCGGTTGTAATGGCTAAAACACATACACGCTTTAGAACCGACTTCGTTCCGTTACGTATATAAAACTTTAGAGCGCTGTTCTGTCATCATGAATGTGAAAATATTGAGAACCTACTGTAAAAATTAAAAAAAAAATCCAATTTGAACGTATTCATTGAGTAAAATGTAAGAAAGCCAGCAAAAGTTCAGTCAATTCGAACTTTTTTGTATATCACTTACGTAAATCAAACAAAGCGTTTGAAGAAAAAGCAGTATTGTGATGAACTTTAAACATTTCCGTATATTTGAACTTTTTCAAATTGTTAATATCGGTTGTAAAACGTGATTGTGTTTCTACTTTAAGGCGTGTTTGTGTTTCTGCTTTTATTTATTCATATTTGACAAGTCACTCGCAAGCAGTGTCGTGCAATAATATAATGTCTTCGTGTCTTTCCGTTAACACTGGTGTTCCGCAAGGATCAAGACTGGGACCATTACTGTTTTCTTTAGTCATAAATGATTTTCCGTCTGTTTTGTCATATTGCCAGTATAATATCTATGCGGATGATGTTCAACAATACATTTCTTTTCCTATGGGAAAGATTGATGATGCGTTAGCTAAAATGAACCATTATTTGAAATCCATATATACAATTGGTCAACCAGCAATGGACTCACACTGAATCCTGTAAAAATGAAAGCCATATCCCAATTGCTAAAAGTAAACTTAATTTTAACTTAGATTTAACATTTCGATAAACCGACGTGGGATACTCATATTAATTTAGTAGATTTTAAAATGTATGGTTCACCTAGGCCCGTTTGCTAATCAGATACTTAAATATTTATGTTTAACTTAAGCGCTTATGTTCAACTTTTTCCTCTACATAAAGTGTCAAATAAGCGCTTAAGTTGAACATGTACATAAATATTTAAGTATCGTATCAGCAAACGGGCTTTAGAGATTTATCTGTTGCTAAATCTATTGTACCAACCGAGGTAAAATTAAAACTCGCAAAATTACTTATCTTACCCATAGTATCACACGGATGTGAATTGTTTTCAGATCCTGACTTTTAGTCACTTCAAAAGCTTACGGTTTTTTAATCTTCGCAGATACGATCATGTTTCGTCCTATACTCGTCAACTTTTAGGATGTAACTTGGAAGCTTTCTTCAGGTATCGATGTTGTTCTTCTCTCTTTAAATTAATTCATCTCGTCGTAACATTCTTCTACGCTCCTCGATGTTTACTACATTGACATCACGCAGGCAATTATTTGTGTATACTGTCAGTCTGTGGAATAATCTCTCTAGGCAGCTGAGGTCAAGAAACGAACAAAAAAAATTTCATTTCATTGAATTGAAAAATACTTAATTATTTACACTTTTTTTTTTTTTTAATTTTTATGTATTGTTTTGTATTGCGACTTTAAAGTTTTAATTTTAAAGTTTTTAATTTTTAAAGTTTTCAATTTTTAAGTAATTTTTAATTTTAATTCTTTTTTCAAATTTAATATGGTTTTGTTTGCTTTTTGGTTTTATTTGTTTAATGTATAATACCTATTTTTATTTGTACTCCCATGTGTATGCTAAAATTCAAACAGTTTGTAATTATGTATGTATCCTTACTATCCTATACTGCTTATAAGTTTAACTTAATCTAAAACTGAGTTTTATTCTTACTACTTAGGGGGGCGCTACAGTTCGGTCTTTGGCTAGCTGCCTCCAGTTTCGCACTCCAAGTTGGTTGAGGTCGTCCTCCACTTGAGCGCGCCACCTAAGGCGAGGTCTTCCTTGACTGCGTCTACCCTCTGGGATGGAATCGAAGATCCTGCGAGCCGGAGCATTGTTGTCCATTCGCTCTACATGACCTAGCCATCTTAAACGTGATATGCGTATTTTTTTGACCAGGTCAATGTCGCTGTACAGCTCGTATAGTTCTTGGTTGAACCTTCTCCTCCAAAGCCCGTTAACGCAGATAGGGCCAAAAATTTTCCGAAGAATATAACGCTCGAAACGACTAATGATATCTTCATCCGCTTTAGATAGAGTCTATGCCTCGGCGCTATAGAGCAGGACTGGAATGATTAGGGTCCTAACTACCTCAAAGTTGTACCTGTCTATTGTGATGTTTTGTCCAATCCGCCGGTGTTGTGTGTCCCTTTTTGTGTACAGCAGGTACTTCGTTTTGGCCTCATTGACTGCTAGTCCCATCTTAGCCGCTTCAGCTTCAATGATAGCAAATGTTACAGTGACAGCTCGCCGAGTTCTGCCCATGATGTCTATGTTGTCAGCGTATGCTAAAAATTGCACAGATATGGCTTTGTATAGCTCCTCTCTATAAATGCTATCGTACGCAGCCTTCAAATCGATAAAGAGGTAATGGGTATCGATTTGGAATTCTTGGGTAGTTTCCAGAATCTGCCGTAGCGTGAATATTTGATCGATTGTGGACTTTCCTCGTCTGAAACCACACGGATAGGGGCCAATCAGGTTGCTGACGAAAGGTTTCAGGCGTTCACATATTACGTTAGAGAGGATTTTGTAGGCGATATTCAGGAGACTTATTTCTCTATAATTGGCGCAGTTTAGAGGGTCTCCTTTGTTGTGGATCGGGAAAACGATGCTCTGAGGTTCTATTTATCAGGCAGACTTTCTTCTGACCAAATTTTAGAGATGAGTTGGCGTATGCACTTCACCAGGTCATCTCCGGCTGCTTTAAAAAATTCGGCGGGTAGTCAATCGGGTCCAGCAGCTTTGTTGTTTTTTTTTAGTTTAGATATTGCTATCCTCACTTCATTTTGGTCAGGTGGATGAAAGTTTTGTCTATCATCGTCCATGTTTAATGGTTTTTTATTTATTTTTTTTCAATATATCAAATATCAAATATCAGGCTTATTTGACGCGAACCCTGGGGTCAGAAATTTCAGAAATATATTGGAAGCTGGATACATCAAACCAGAGACATTCTTGTTTCTGGATGCAAAAGGCTATCTAACTGACTTAATGTACCGATAATATATCATGCTCCAAGAAGAGCAACAGACGATTGTTCGCTTTTTTCGGTTAATCGGCGGAATGTGGATGACCTGGTGGGGCCTGAATTTTAGTTCAAAGTAGGTTAAGGTAGTAAGTAAGTTTTAGTTTTAAATAAAAAAAAAAAAACAAAAAAAAATGCGACTGCCCTCATTTAGGTTTTTCTTCATATTTTCCTTATATGAAAAAAAAGCATAAATATTTAAATCTATTTACTTTAAAAAGAAAATATAAAAGAAAAGATCTGGAATAAAAATAGAAAATCATACGTAATGAGAACCACAAAGGTCGTTGACTTAAAAATTTATACGCATTTCTTTTTTGGAAGAGGATCTTCTTATTGTGGCTACTAAAACTGCGTCAATCTTGATCGAAAGAGTATCGTATATTACAAGCCTCAGATATGAAGTATCTGAAACCCTTAAAAAGTTGCGCTCTATTCAATTTTAAACTTAATTGAATAAACATCACACAAAATTATAGTATTTGCATGATTGCAATCAATAAGAAAAAAACGCAATTTTATTCCACATACGCCACAGTGTCCCACCACCGATTAGAATGAAATATTTTCAGAAAACAATATCATGCCCCATTGTTGTTGTCTGTGCGTATTTCAGAATTCATTTGTTTGACTTAAAATTGATGAGTTTCAAACAACAAAGCTTGTCTCAACGATAATTTTCATTAAATGTCCGTTTGACTGCAAACTAAATATTCATTTATGTTTGTATTAAAAAAATGCATACAATTAAATACCCTTCAACTGCATTTGCATATTTTAATTGAATATGATTGCATTTTTTAATATTATAGGACTCAACAAAAAAATCCTTAAACTTCTTGATTTTTTGAGTACTGAGGCATGTTGCATGTACAAATATACATGGTGTTATTGACAGCTGATTCATGATACGATGACATGCCGGCTTTTTATTAATTTATTTTGTATCGGATAAATTCTATCATTGCAAAGTATCAGTCATCATGTGTTGATGGTTATTTAATAAACGAGTATCGAGTTAAATAATTGAATATTTTATTCAATTTGCAGTTCAACTTGATATATTGATTTGATTTCAATACATTTTTGAAATTGTTTTTTTTTGTATCTTTTGTTTCATATACATTTTTTTTAGTTTAATTTCCATTTAAATTTTATTAAAATAAAACCAGAAACTGGATTAAACCGGACATATTTGTTTTTAATATCTTAAACAAGAGCTGTCTTGCTTTACTCAGAAATACCCTATTTTAGGTAGGATTCCTGAATGTAGTATATTGTTTTCGGTCTTTGTGAAAATCTAAAGTCGTCATACCATCAAGAATTGCTGTTCAGCAATAAGAAATCTTTCTTCAACAATAGGAAACAGGCATGTAAGCAATACTTTCTACTAGACCTTGGAAATAATTGGTAGTAAAGATATTGTCCTCTAAGTAGCACCTGCCTAAATAAGAGAATTATACACACGCCTTCGAAAAATGTACGCCTTATGTTGTAAGGAACCCACTATTAATTTTTGTTGGCCTTATCTTTTCGAATCTTGTCCCAGACTATAATAATAAATGTTCTTTCTGAAAAAAACGATTTTAAGAAAAAAGCTGCTCTCTTATTTAATTATCAGTCTCCCCAAACCATACATAAACTCTTGAAGTGTTCTTCAATCAAATTCATAAGCTCTTATCAAGCTTTTAATTGCATCTTCATCCGGAATTTCACAGTGCAGCATGAGGCATGCATCAATCAAATGCGAACAAGAAAATAAATTGAAGAAAAAAGACAGAAAATTAATTTCCCTGTAAGTTGCGTGCTGAATTTAGTTGCCTCTATTTTGACGCTTCTCTTTTCTCCTGTTCCATATTTTGTTATTTAATGGGCGCGTTCACATTTAAATTCTTTGCATTGGATTTATTACTGTTTTAATAAGCTGATGCACAGCTGATTGAAGGACATATGAAAACAGAGAGAAAATCCAAAAGTATCCTAAAATTTGTTGAATATTTATTAGTTTAAGAGCCCAATTGTTCTTCGATAAAAAATGGTGGTCATTTCTTTGATGTTATTTTTCATAATTAAAATTTGTATTATACAATAAAGTTAATATATTAAAACAAAACAATAAAAAATAATAATAAACAAAAAATTTATTAAATTTTTACGCCCAGGAATGACTTTTCAATTTTTGCACTCAGGCGTGACTTTTGGCCTACCTTGTATATTGCCTCTTTACGAGATCTCTTAAAACCTCTTTAAAGGAGTTTGTTTAAAGGAGCCCTAATACATATATGGATTTGCAAATCGACATATGCAAAAAAAAGTGATACAAAATATACAAATCACACTTTTTCGATATAGAGGGTAAACTAAAATTCAGAGTATTTCTGTGTACAATGTCAAATAAATTTTAAAGAGGTTTTGTAGAAGATTTTATTAAAACTTTTTAATGAATACTAAACATTTTATCTTAAAGAATCATACGAAGTGAGATAATCTCCAGAAATGTTTGCGATGTCGCCATTTTTTTTTTGCAATTAATAACTACTTATTTATATGTTTTGACCTCATAAAGTTTGTATGAATGGTTGTAAGCTCTTCTGAAAGTGACATTCAAGACATATCTAAAAGAGACAACTGATATGCTTGGGTTTTTCAACAACATTAAAAACCAAAGCCATTAAGCTCTTGGAATTCGATATAATCAATATTATTATGTTTTTGACATGAGATTTTGCATTTCATATAAGGGTTATTTAGGTTCCATTGAACGTAATATTGTCAAGATTGGAAATTAATGAGCTTACCTTACGGTGCTGTTGCAGTCTCACATACCAAGAAAAGGGCTTTAAGTTTTATAATGAATATGGAACTTTGAGGGTACAGTCGTTGTCTAGAAGTCCTAGAAAAAAAATTTGTGAGAAACGTAAGACTTGGTCTTATATCTATAGCAATACGGAAAAGTAATTTCTTCTGCATCGAACACTAAAATGTAAGCTTTGATTGCTCTGCTCGTTGAGATCTACTTGTGATTCGGGTATAAAATAAGCTAAAGGTTTGTGTGCGGCTAAAGCATCAAAAAGAGTAAGCTTGGTACATTTGTTTTATAGTATACTATACGCTGACCGTCTTTTGTAAAAGCTCTTTTTTCTCGAAAACTGCTCTAATAATTTTTTGAAAAAAAAATCAGTGTATTTTTGTGGACAAGGGTTATATTTAAGTGAAACAAAATTTAAATGGAGGGCTAAAAACCGCACCTTCCGTAGGACCTTTTTTATTCGACTTTCTCGCGAGCTGGTAAACCGATTACAACGATTGATATTCAGGAAGATGTAGGTAGCCTAAGTAATTTCAATCAGTGTACTACTTTTGTTAAACAATATATTTTGGTAAAAAAAAAAATTAATATGGTGGGTACCTCCCATAGGACCGGTTTTTACTTGCGATTATAAGGACTATAAGGCAAGTTTAGGATTCATGAATATAAAAAAAAATTGAGATAACAATCAAACATGACATTACGATCAAAGAGAAGCCCAAAAAAGTCATTGGCAAAAAATGAATGTCCGTCTGTCTGTCTGTCTGTCTGTCTGTCCGGGTGTATATCGAGCTGAAGCCTAAACGGGTTAAGCGATTGCCTTCAAATTTGGTAAGTTTTTATCTTTTGGCATTCCTCAGAGGGGAAATAGAAATTTTATTTTTAGGGCAAAAAGGGCCATACGACCGTTTAGGAAAAGCTTATTTTTCTCGAAAACAGCTCCCACGATTTTGATGAAAATTTTTGAGAATTTTTTTGTTGGTATTGGCTATCATTTAATTAGAACCACATATACGGGAAAAGTCTATTAACGGGACCTTTCATGTAACGAGAAAATCTAGATAGCCAAATTAATTCTTCATATCAAAGTTTTGAACATTTTTTTTTCTAATAAAAATTAATTTTTGAATTTTCTTTTTTAAAAAATCAATATTTTTAAGACTAATCAAAAAAAAATAATTTTTAATTTTATAATCACATGTATATAATAAACTCTAAGAAACTACATACCAAAATTAAAAAAAAAATCAAAAAACTAAAAATAAAAAAACATGATTTTATCAAAATCCGTCCTACAATTTTAGAAATACTTTTTTCATAAATTCTTTGTTATTTAAGATGTGTGATGGCATACTTCATTTTTACTAAAAACCGTTAAGTATTATGATTTTTAATACTTTTTATAAGTTCAAACTATGTTATTATCGCAGCAAATGTTACTTGTTTCTGCCAAAGATCTTGCTTTCCAATGTAATTAGCTACATAAGAGCAAGTACGTGCGACCCAGTCGTTCCCATTTTTTCATATTAATTTTATTCTACAATGTAACCGCACATATAAGCAAGTTCGTGCGATCCAGTGGTGCAATTTATTTAGTTTCGTCTTGGACAAGTGATGTTTTCCAATCACTCGGAAAGAGAACAGAATGAAGATTTGTCTCATAAGACCTTCTACACTGCCAAGTACAAGAAGAGCCATATAAATCCTTTTAAGCGTTGAATTAGCTATTACTTGTGACATAACGACATCTAAATAGTAGTGAACACCGGAAATAGGATAAATTAATGAAATGAAAATGCACATGCAACATTCTATTTCCAGCCATGACATTGCAATTGAACCAAAATCAAATTCAGCATTCAAATTGAATTAATTTTTCACAGATACTTGAAATTCATAAAGCTAAAAGAACATCCTTGCAGCTATTCTTGCTAAATGCCAAAGCACGTACACTCACGGCTGTCCTGCAGCACCAAAGGTGTATTCATTCAACACCTTCTGGTAGGATATATAACCATGTATGTAGTAAACAAACCTCCGGATGATTAAAGATACACACCTGCATCTCACTAGGAAGTAATAAGCCAAGCGCAACAACAAAAGTGTTTTGTTTCAATGGTAGTGCAAGAGTTAAAGGGCATTTTGGATTATTTGTAGAGCAGAGCAGTGTCGTATGGGAACATTTAGGGATAATGGGCATATGTTTCCCAATGTGAAGAAAAATGCATTAGATCAATTAGATTTTAAGCCATTGTTCTTACTCTTCTAAAATAAAAAAGAGAAAATTCGTTCATTTGACTATAACTCGTGCCCCTAACTTAGATTTTCTTGGTCCATTACGGCTAGGGATCTTGTAGAAGTCATTACTTACGTGATTTTTATTTTTTTAAACACGCAGCTAAAGTTTTAGAAGCTTAACTTTAAACCAAAGGTTATTCACGGAACATTCCCACAGCCATATCCGACACGGCCATGGTGGTGGAGAATGTGAAGTGACTGTTGAAAGTGGTTCTCCTATAATTTGTCTCAGAGACCATTATCTGATAAACAATGCGGGTGGTTAGTTCCTTTGTAAGCGGATCTAAATTACGAAGAATAAAGAACGAGAAGAGTGCTGTACAAGGAGACTTATTTTAAGAGTGTGGCTGAGGGTTGAGGAAAGGTATCAGTGCGCTAAGCTTTGTTTGCCTCGCCACTATTAAACCAACATGATATGTATGCGTGCATGCCAGCCAGGAGGAAACATTGTTGCACTAAGTTGAGAAAGTTTATGGTTTGACTTTCAGGAAAGAAATAAAGTAAAAAGAAGCTACACACTTCTAAAAAGTAAATGGGTAGTTTAAAATGGAGAATGTTTTGTAAGTGAAAGATATTTGATGAGTCTTATAAAAACTTAAATAAATAAACTTATAAAAAGTAAGGTCAAATCACTGTTGTAAAACAAACTGAATCTTTATTAAGACCATAATTGGTAGAAATCCATACGGCAAAAGACGTTTGTATACAGTATTGACTTTGCAGTTTTGATATTGAAGTATATAGCTCCTGGCAACTTCAAGTGAGCATTTTTTATAAGGAAACGATTAAATAAGAAAAAACGTGAAACCATGAGTCTGTTTTCGTGAAAGGCACGAGTGAGATGGTTGAATTGTTTATTAATTTGAAGTTTTTTTTTTTTTGGATTCTATCAATCAGGTAAAGCGATGCTTGAGGAGCATCTGTCCAGAGGTGGGATAGTTGAGAGTAAAGTTGTTGCAAGCGGAGATCCTCCTTAATATACACACCGAGTACTGAAAGCTTTTCGGTTTCTTCGATGCAAGTGCCATTCATGGACCATGATATGGGGTGTGTGTTTTACTTTGAAGACAGACGACATCATTGGCTTTGCAAAGCCTTAAACTCCACAAGATATCTATTACCACGCATTTGACATAGAAGTCAAAATCGGGGTTTAATGAGCTTAAAATATGCTACTGTTGCAGTTGCACGTCCGAAAACAAAGGACGTGATACACCGAACGAATATGAAAAGCTGAGGGTAGAGTCATCAACAAAACAGTCAAGTGAATTATAAGTAACACACAAAGATCATTCATAAATAAAAGGCACGACTGGGTCGCACGTACTTGCTCTTATGTGCTAATCCTTTTTAAGTGCAAGCGTCTTTTTGACAAAGATTTTATTTTAATATTTTTGTATGACGTGCAACTTCCTTAGAATCGTTTTGGGGTGAAGCTCGAACGAACATGCGTCACGACAAAGGGATAAGCACATAAATATATAGGATTGTTAGCTTTTGCAGTTTTTTAGTGTAGTATTATCTTTCCACTTGCTGCTTACTGTTTATAATATAATTTGCTAATAGAAAGATACAAAGGACTTTTTTCAGTTAAATTTTCATTTTGGTATGGAAAAATTTGAACAACTGGCATAAAGATTCGTCGGAATCAGCAGTATGGCAATAATGGTAGGTAAAGGGACCTTTATTCGTCCCAATATGGGACCAATGGAATTTATAAAGGATTTAGGTAGAGACAATATTAAAAGTTAATACAGTGGTTTTTTTTATTTATAGGAAGGTGTAAACTTTTGTTTTCTCGATTGAAATTTTTGCATTCAGTAGTAATCGAATAGTTTTTTTTATTTGTTAGTTGTTTTTGTGTGTTTATCAAAGGCTTCCTTATTTATTCTGTGCTTTTATGATGATGAAATATACTTTAAAATACGTAAGTATGTATGTAATGTAGGTTGTCACTTTCTTTTATTTGACTAATGGCTTGGCTAGGGCTTAGCCGAGCAATATGAAATAAAATGTTGGGGAAAAAAATTTATGAATTCAAAAAAACACTACTCATAACGTTTTTTGGAAAAAATGTTGTAAGCCATCTTATTTCTTTTGCTGTTTTCTGTTTTATGAATTTTTCATTTCAAAATCGTTCGACCAGTTTTTTCAAAAAAATGTTTTTTTTGAAAAACTTTTCGAAAACATATTTTAAAATTTTTTTTAGTATGTCAATTTTAAGAAATCTATAGTTTATACTAGGAGAAAAATTTAAAAAAAAATCTATAGATCCGTTTTCAAAATATTCAAAAAACAAAATATTTTTTTAAAAAAATTATTAAAATTAAAAAAAAAAATGTTTTTGAAAATTTTGATAAGCAATATTATTTAAATCATAAAACACTACATATTTTGAATATTTCATCAAAATCCGTCAATTAGTTAACGAGAAAGTCTGATTTTAAAAAACCGGTCATATGGGAGGTACCGTTATAAAACTTTTTCTGAAAAATTTATTAAAATTAAAAGATAGATTTTGCACAGAAAACATCATTCTGAAAGTTTAATCAAAATCGTAGGAGCCGTTTTCGAGAAAAATAAGTTTTTTAATAAAAGTTATATGGCAGGTACCGTTAGTTTTGGAGCTAGAATGCCAATTCCAAAAACTGTCGGGTAGAGCACTCTAAAAATACTATATACCAAGTTTGAATCAAATCGGCCCAACCGTTTAGGCTGTAGATATCGATACGGACAGACAGACAGACAGACAGACAGACAGACAGACAGACAGACAGACGGACGGAATTTCCGGATCCACTTTTTTTGACTTCTCTATCATCGTAATATCATTTTTGATTGTTAGAATTTTTTTTTTTTTTTTACGAATGCATAACTTGCCTTATAGTCCCTATAATCGCAAGTAAAATGAGCACAATTGGGTCGCACATACTTACTCTTATGTACCTTATATTGGGAGGGAAAAGATCTTTAATAGAAACAATTTACCTACAAAAATCACACGTTCCCAATCTATAAAAACTGTCAAACCACAACACATAACGGTTTTTTTTAATGAAGTATGCCATTACACGTACTAAATAATAAAGAATTTATGAAAACAGTATTTCGAAAATTGTTGAACGGATTTTGAAAAAATCCTTTTTTATTTTTAGTTTTTTGAAAAAAAAAAACATTTCTTAGATTTTGGTACTCCTAAAATGGTCATAATACCAAAATTAAGAACATTTTTTTATTAGTTTTAAAAAATATTGAATTTTCAAAAAAAAAAATTATATTTATTTAAAACGTATTTAAAGTTTTTTTTCCTAAACTTGCCTTATAGTATCTATAATCCTTAGTAAAAATGAGGAAACGAATCGAAACAGAACGGAGCCCTGGGGTACACCAGTATATATTTTGTGAGAATCATACTTGAAATCGTCCAATACAACTTGTATTGGACTGTCCAGAAGATAGCAATAACAATTTCAGTGCAAGTACAATGGGAACGAATTTTTAAATTGAGTTCGACAGCACATAAAACTCCTTAAAGGTCGATTAACATTCGAGATTTGGGATCGGAAACAAAACAATAATGAGTGATATGCTTGCTTGAATTTGAGCTACAATAAGTGAAATTCCGTGTTGGAACATTGCCCGTTTTGGGGAAGGATTATTTCTAACAAAATAATAAACGACGAGACCATGATGTATGAAATGCATTAATGTATACCATTATAGAGAAAATTTTGATAAATCAGTATTCGCTTCAGTATTTGTTTCACTTAGTACCAAAACACGTTTCTAATAATATACATAAATATGTATATTTTTAGTAAAGGCTTGGTGTAAAAATGTGTGTGCCGTAGATTTGAATCAGTCTTTTTACCAGATTGCCCTTAATTTAAATTGATGTATCTTTTAAGATGTATTATTTGTTTCAGACACAAGTATTACGACCTACTCCACTAAGGCACGAATCCTTCGTAAACATCAAAATGGCGTTTCAAATAAATAGTAGCAATCATATTTAAGCCAAAAGTCCTATGAATAATCTTTATATTTTGAAGAATATTTCACAATTGGGATTTTGCTTTTATTAATTTATTCGTAGTACGTTTTATTTAATGTGTTTTATGCAAAGTACCTTAACAAAAGGACAACAATTTCCAATCTCCTGAGTGTCTAGACATACATATATAACTTAGCAAAGATTAATTTTGTCTGGGATATTGGTTTTTGGGTTATAATAAAATATCATTGTAATATAAATAAATCGAAAAATTCGGTAAAGGACATATTTAGGTTATCGATTCGTTATCATAAATAAGAGTACATATATAGTAGCAATCGAAAATTATATAAGGATAAAAGAGAATCTATCGATATGTCGGAAAGTTCTTAATTTGTTGGCAGGAAAGCTCCTTAAGAAGCTAGGGCTTACTGACTTATACACTCAACTTTGTGTTAGCATTTGAATCTGAACAAAGGAAAGAAGAGGGGATTTAATATTACTGACGAATAGGTACAATTACTAAAATAGACTTATTGAAATTTAAAGATTGAACCCACAGTGTCTGGGTTGGCAAGCTAGCACTTTATCTATTAAAGGACTGTCACCCGCCAAGATCTTTGATAGAAACCATTAACATGTAGAAGAACGCACGATTTAATCTTATAAAAAAGTTTTCCTTATTTAACACTTCAGAAATAACAAATAATTTGTAAGGAAAATGGTTTCAAAAAAAAATTTGATAAAATTGTGTTTTTTTTATTTTGGAAATACAAATATTTTGAAGTTTTATTAAGCATTATTTATTTAAATATATTAATTAAAAAATTAAAGAAAATCCTATATATTTATTATAAAAAAAAATAAGTGATACATCCTAAACAAGACCATATAAAATTTGTAGAGAGACCACAACTAAAACACCACCAGGAGGGCGATTAGAAAGAACCAACACCAGACCAGCAGGGTTGTCAGGTTTAAAAAAGCAGAACCGCCAAACTTAAAATAAAAATCGCCAAATTTCAAAATTTGTGATTTTGCCAAATGCGTTCGATGTAAGTTCCGGGCGCGCACTGGGTGCCAGGGTTTTTCTTGGGGTAAGAAATCAGAGCTGTCAAAATTCAAATCAGCTGGTAGCAGAAGCTCAATTTCGGAGAAGGATGATATTTATTTTTCAAATTTGTTGGGCTATAGGTATCTACTAGGAAATATAAGATATTTCATAGAATACTTTGTTTTTGTTAAGTTATTTCTGTATGTTCTTATAGACGAAATTTTACTTTCATTTATTAATTTATTGACTTCTATTTATTTGTCACTGCTGTGAGGAAACAACGAACAAACCTAATTATTTTATTGTTTTGGCTTGACGCTTTGACGTATGTCTTTTATTTTAGGGAGGAGAAAAAAAAACGGACATTTTTAGTCAATTAACTTTAAGTCTAAGTAAATCCATAGAACGACAGACTGACACCAATACATTGTAAAGGAAAAACTCTTTAGATGAAAGTTAGTCGAAAAATCGTGACTAATTTTTTACTTAATGTCAACTAAAAGTCAACTAACTTTTAGAGCCCATTCACCAATCAGAGATGCGTTGTCTGACTTTTGGTGGACGCAATGAACGCCGAGATCGATTTTTAGTGTCTGCGTTCAGAATTACTTACTATTTCGATGACTTCATTCAGAATGCAGCAATTATCTTTTGCGTTGTCTGTTATTAGACGATGAATGTGGATACATACACCTTCTTTGAATTCTACTTTGTTGTTTCATTCTCTGTCGCAACTGCTTTTACATGATAAATTCAGTTTAATCAGTTCTCTTTCATTTTCATTTTCCATAATCATTTGCAATGAACCTGCCCTTTTAACCTAACCGATGTAATCGCTGTGTGTAATCACATACACATTTTTGCTGGACATAAGACATAAGAACTCCGAAGTAAGTTCTTTAGTCCATAAAAATTTACTTTTTGATTTATTTTCACTCATTTTGTATTGTTTACTCTGAGCACAACGAAACCAAGTGATAAAGAAAAAAAAAAAAACAAGCAAACAAGAGAAAAGAAAAACGTCAAACTGATTTTTCGAACATGCTACGTGTGCCTTTACACATTGGCTGTTCAGGCATGACTCACATAAGTGCACATACGTGCAAAAGAGAAAGCAAATTCGAAAAGTTGTGCAGAAAAATATTTTGCCTTGTGAGTCGAGGATAATTTGTCCATTGACGTTTTTCTTTTCTCTTCTTCTTTTTATTATTGTGTTGTGCTTATATTTTTCTTGCTTGTACAGTCGGTTTCGATGTGAGCAATTTCTCTCATATCTGTTTATGTTTTTCTTATATTTTTCCTAAGACAAAAATATTTGTTGAACAGAGAATACGACAAAACTGAGCACTTCGAACTATTATTTTATTATTATTAATCGCTTCGTGCCAAAAAAAATACCTATTATCAAGCAGAATAAAAGAGCAAGAGGAATGTCAAATTTCAGTCAAGCCAGTCAAGCGATAAAATCTAAAGTGTAAAAGCGCTTTTACACTTTAGATTTTTTCGCTCACAAAAGAAAATAAAAAGAGAACTTCGAAAAAATTCATTACTTGGGGCTACGTCTTTGTATATAGAACCTATAGTACTACCATCAGTGTTCGAAAACTAGCGCCATCTAGTGCGTCTACATCTCCCTAAAGTTTTTTCTCTGAGTGGAGACTGCAACGTAGACTTTTAGTCGGGGAAATGTACTCAACACATATGCAATGTTAGATAAAGACAGAACGACAAAAAGTAATAGCAGTCAGAAGGAAACAAACCATGAACACTTTTTCATGTTATTTCATTACCATTTTCTTAAAATAAGCGATAATGAGAGAATGAAAGATAGTTATTTAGACAGGTATGTGAGGAGTTTTCATTTCTGCCTTGAAAATACACTGTTTTTGGGTGTGTTTTTTATAAATACGGCAACAGGATGAAATCTACCTTTTAACGATTTGTGTTGAAATTTGGTTTGGTTTTTTTGTGTACAATTTTGAATGGTTACTATGTTTGATTATTAAATAAATTTTTTAAGTCTGCAAAAATTTAATTAAAGTTGAAGTACCTACCTAGTTACTTATTTTGCAAATAAAACACATTGTTTGCATATGTTTGTAACTATGTTATTGCTTTAGAGTATATTCACTTATCATGTCAAGAATACTAGTACTAAAAATACTACTAACTACCAAATATAGTACTAAATCTACTACTTACTACAAAATATAGTACTAAATGTATTACTAAGTACTAAATCTAGTACTAAATATACTACGATAGTACAAATTCTAGTACTAAGTACTAAAAATCTAGTACCAACATACTATTGTACCAACAACATAGTACCAACTGGCACCAGTTTTATATTTAACTAGCGTCCGAAATTGAACAATATATATTAAAACTTTAAAAAGTCGAATCCGAATATGGCAACATTGATTTTGGTATATGAAATACAAAAAATACAGAAATAACAAAATTTCTTGAAAAATGCAAATCCCAAAAAAATAATTAAAGACGCACAATATTGGTTTGTTTACGAAAAATCAAAGGGAAATCCACTAATTTTTGTTTCCCTTACTCTGCCATACCATATGGTCTAGTGTCACTTTTTGAACCTTTCACTCGTACTTATTATTCATTATTCCTGCAAACGCTTGTAATCATTCTAACTCATACGTTTCTGAAAACATAACATACAACCTACTCTTTCATCACTATATTTCTTTCTACTCTCCAAAACCCATACAAACGTATATCGTGTTATGCAAAAAGCTATTGCAGCGACGTGGTGGCTCTACCTCGCTTAACTAGAAGCTGCCTCATGATACTACTATAGGTTCTATATACAAAGGCTACGTGTAAAAGCACACTACCCGTACGATACAGGACACTCTCATCTTTTCGAATTTTTTCTTATTGCACTTACTAAGTTCGAAGAATTCAAATAAGGTACATGCATCCAGTTTCATCGTTTAATTTCTAATAGCAGACATTGCTGCATGCTGCAAATTAGAAGTGAAAACTACAAAAAAAAGTATGAGGATTTCGATCGAAGTTAGTTGCCAGGAGTGTAAAAATCAATAATACACATATATTTGAAATTAACAACGTGCCTTATTATTTGTGTAGTCTCAGGTCTATACAAAACCTTATGTATGTATATAATGTGCATAATTCGGTCGCTCGTACTTGGCTCTACTTGCGGCATTAGAGGTCACGTTTTAAAATGCGGCCTTGACACTATTTTGCAAATTAGAACAACATATGTATTTATAACCACTTTGAATAAAAGTGCTTTAAAAATACATTTCCGGAATATAGTTTCTTTTCGGTCCGAACATCATCTGGAGCCTCATTTATTCCACCATACCAGCTTCGAAGTAGATTTCATACAATTCCTGATTTTATCTTCGGAAACACCCTCCCTCGTAAAAGGGCCCAGTTTTTACGGTAAGACTTAGATAGTTAGTAGGTTCTGTTGGATTTTAGCAGCCGCTCATATATTTATTCCTCTATAGAATTTTTATTTGCGGTTGATCCTTTTTAATGTTGTTCATGGTCAGTCAATATACAGGGTGGGCCAAATACAAGATTCTTTTTTAAAAAAATTGATTTTTTTTGTATTGTTGATTGGCTTTGTATGAAACCACCTTGATAGTTGCTGATTTTGGTTATCTCGTAAGGGACTATCTGTTCTTTTAGGAAAGATGTGAATATCTTATAGGATATGCTATACCCCTATAATTGCTGCGATATCTCCCTTCACCCTTCTTACGCTTGTCTTTTTGTTTCTACAGGTGAACTTTAATTTCAAGAGTTGCTTGATGTAATGGTGGCCTCCATTTTTCATCAGTTTGGTAGGTATGCCAGGGGCTTGAAAAGCTTTGTAGTTTTAAGCCGGTTTATGCCCTGCTTTTGTATATTCCCAATGCTTTATGGGTAGACTTTTGAGGAAAACAAATTTTTCCTCAACTGTTGTCTGCTGTGTACAGTTACTCCTGGGGCTTAAAATGCATTTCCCTTATTTTCCAATCGATCTTACCATTAAATGTATATTGAATAGCAAACAATTCAACAGTCAATTGACTCTTCTACGCTGGAAGTCTTTAAAGCCATCCATTCATAGTGTTTTTTTATTGCTTAGACTAAGAACTTGACATAGATAATCCTTGAGTAATATAACAAGGTTTGTTAAATCAAATGATCAGGTCGAATGAATGCTCATCATGATTCATGAGACCACTCAGTTGCCGCTTAGCCAAAAATGGCCTTCGTTCAGGAAAATGATTTTGTGACCAAAATCTAGACCCACGATCACTTTACTTCGCACACCAGTGTCTATCTGATTGGTGGCTTCAAAAACCAAAAGAGTGAATCAATGGATCAAACTTCTCCATAAATTCATAACCCATGATGATGACTGACTATCTTAACACCGCAGTTGACAGCCGGAATTAGGATACATTCCACACGTTCGGCAAGCGTGAAACGATGTATGATGAAATGGCAAATTATACTGGAAAATGACTTTATCCGTAATTCAACTTTCCAACTTCTACGCTATGACTTATTTTCTCCAACTGGACTTATAAAATGCAATGAGTCAGATTTTCTTTTAAGCTCCCATGGTGTACTACAAGGTTCCAAATGGGTTCTCTTTTTATCGTTTTAGGTTAATTTACTTAATCTTAATGCGCAAAAGCTTTTTTCTTCAAAAAAATTTCCTACAAACGTTTCAAATTCGAACAGAAAATATTCAACCTTTATGTTTTGTTTCTTAAAAGTAACTTTTAATCCACAAAGTTAGTTTTTCAATACTTAAGGCTTACTTTTCATTCGTGGAATCAATCATCCAGCTATTTTCTGGTCATGTTTTGCCCAATAAACTTGGTTGTACTAGGAATGAAATTAAAATTTCAAGAATAGTGTTTTAATGACAATCGTAATAGAGATATTGAGTTTTTCTCATATTTTTTTTAATTGAATTTCTTAGAAAAGTAAATGAAATTTGTGATTCTTCTACGTCTGAAAGAAATTAATTCTTTTATATAAAAGAGCAACCATGTATAAGATTAGTATTGGAGTGAGTTTTTAATTAAATTTCAACTCCAAAACACAACCAACGAGTTCACAGCACAACCTGAAGTAATTACTATTCTACTGAAAAAAAAATGCAAAGAATTTTCCAATATGTGTTTTGGAATGTATAGAAGGTGTGGAAGTTTAAGCTTCACATGAAAAAGGAATATGTCTGACAGCACGTTTTAACTCTGACAAGATATGGTGTTATTTTTCGTTTTAATATTATAAAATACCTTCTTGTAGTATTTTTAACAATAAGAATAATTAAACCAATTAAATCTTTACAGAACAGTCATTCGCTTTTTAATGATGTGACTTATTCATGCTTCCTTCATGCTTTCTCCTCCATATAATATCTACACGTATATGTTGTAAAAGAGTTACATACTAACCCTTGAATCCCATAGTAAATTCAATGTTATGGCCAAGGTAAAACTCTAGAAACTCCAGAATTCTTTGTGGCTATAAAAGCTCTTTGTATTCAGTTACATTATAGTTCAAAATAATATATCAATTTTCACTATTTTCAGGAAAAAACATTTTCTATCGTCAACCAATTCTCTTTCATTTTTGGTTAATGAACCTGCACATAAAAATCAATCTTCATTAAATCAAATCAACAAAGTTTACTCAATGTTGGCTTTCACACTCTTAACAATACTTAAAACTTGCCAAACCGTACATGGAGAACTTGTAATCAGCCTTTATCAATTTAAAGAATGGTTTCTAATAATGTCTGCCCATAAATATTCAATGAAAAGTCTAGAAAAGAAATCTTTACTAATAAAGTGATTAATAGGATATTTTTAAGCACTGAGGTAGAAAAAGGATACAAACACTTTGGAAACAATTTTAATGGCAGTTTAAATTAACCAAATGTTCTTAACCTTTATCCATTCTTATAGAAAGGGGTAAGATGAGCATGAAAAAACTTAAGTAGATTGATAGCTCGGAATGTTGTCACTGAACCTATAAAAGTCAGAAAATCAATCTGATATTTCAATAAGCCATGAGGATTCTTAAAAGATGAGGGCTACTTATGGGATTTAAGAAAAAAAAATAAAAAATATGAAATTAAAACATTACATATAAAAAAGAAGTAATGAATTAAAATGTTTTAACCTTAACTTTTATCTTCTAATCAGCTGTATAATAATTTTCTAGCTTGTCTAACAATATGTGCAAAATGACGCTGTTCAGCCAAGGTCAGAAAGATCTCACCTACACCTTTGAAGTCAAAAAATAATTGAGACAAAACTTATTTACAAAAATTAAACATATGTATATACATACATTACATTACATTAGATAAATCTACGAAGCAGAAACACTTATGAGCACTGGCTGCTGAGGCCATCGGCTCAGACAATTACAAAGACAACACACAAGACGACATTGATACAGGACAGAACAGAAGATAGAGGGAGGACGGAAAAACAGAAAACACATAACACATGTCAACAGCACGCAGTTGGTTTCGAGACGGTCCTCCATCTTTCCACTAACCACGCGCAACGATGCTTGATTTCGCTGATCTCACGGGAAGCGATGCTTTATCGGAACCAAGGCCGTTGACTATGTATATACTTCTCATAAAAATAAATTTAAATTTCAAATTATGTTGCTGTAACGACTTTATACAGTAAAATTTTCCGCTATTTTGGGCATTCTAATCCATTTGTGCCATAAAAAAATTGTCGAAATCTCCATCTTTGTATAACAAAGAACTTCGATCTTTTCGTAACCTAAGAAATAAATTGTGACAAAAATATTTAAAATACATATCCCCTTACGACCACCAAGATTTTGTCAAATGCTTCAACAGAATGCTTCATTCTTTTGGAACGACTCTCCAAAGATTACATTACTCGTATGCAATCCTTAAATCGAAAATCAAATGTTTCTTTGATTCCATTAGTATTAAAAGAAAATTAAAAGAATTTTTCTTCTCATCTTCTTTTATTGTCGTATACATTACCAATATATATATAATATACCAATAGACGAAATCTAAGGTGGTCACATCTCCTTTTTCGCATTCCTTTTCCTTTTGCCACATGAACACAACACTGCTGAAAATAACCAAACTTTTATTCAACATTGTTCGATAGCAACTAAACTACTGATCAAATACTAAGATATTAAAACGGTAGAGGCTGGACTCTACATTACAGTTAAGACATTACTAAATGGTTTATCTAGAAAAATGAAATGAATGCCAAAAGCAGAAGAGAGAAAAATGTGAGTTGCGGTTACGGCCCTGCACACACGAGATTAATTCATCCGGGGGAAAACCGGTTTTCTTGGCAAGGGAAAAAAAACGTGCTGTGTACATTGGACTTAAATCTTCAACCAACTTTTGAGTGGATGATCGAAGAGGAAAACTAATACACACACAATTTAGTATGATTTTGGGTCTACAAAAGGCAAAAGAAATACTAAGCCATAAGAAAGAAGTTCATGTATACATTTCTTTCCACCAGAGTAATTCATCCCGTATGTGCTTGAATAAGGTTTGAAACCGGTTTTCCACCAGGAGAGAAAAATGTGAGTTGCTTGTTTTTTGTTTGTTCGCATAGAAAAAAGAAACAAGAACGACAACTGAGAGGATAATAATTATCTCTTCACCAACAAACTGAAAAATGCCCCATTCAGCGATATATGTGTACCGGTCCCTGTACATTTCTAATGGGACTACTAATACGTTTTCATTTATGTGGGCACAAAACGAATGGCTGTTTGGCTGCTTCTCACACGAATCTCACACGTATTCACATACACAAAATAAAATTTCAGGGTTTGCAGGGCATGGTCGGCATGGTTCGCAGTTTTTTTTTCTTTTGTCTATGGTTTTTTTGTTCGTATAGTATTGTCCCCATCACCCCATTCCCATTTTCATTAAAGTGAGTGAAAAGCAACTGAAAACTTGATAGCGTTCTTTATAAATTATTGGCGTTAGTAGTTGAGAAGAATACGTTATATAAGAGATAGCATAAAGAGCGCAGTTAGCAATGTATGTTCAATGATTGATATATATTTTTCGTATTATTATTTTATTTTATTGGTGCGACATCTCCTTAAGTAGCCAATGCCTATTGACTTATACTTTCAACCATTCCTGTGTGTTTGTTGTTAATCTGCTAGAATGGAAGGGACCTACAGTTTACCGCCGAGTTCGAACGGCTACAGGAGATGCACTTTTTCAAGACAAATTTTACTCTTGAAAGTTTTGTCAGTTCCTCGCAAGAGGCAGTACCCCGGAAAAGAAGGTGGCTACGAGCGGTTCGATCTTAGTGCTCCATATTTGTCTGAAACAAATATTAAAGGAATATTAAATTCACCTTAATGAAGACTAGATGTGACGAAGAACAGTCTCTTTTTGAATTTGTGTGCAGAAGCGTCCTTATTGCTGTCCATAACAAGTTCGATATGTCCCTTCGGACATGCTCATTTTGCAATATATATAGAACACTCTACAATGACTTTGCTTCCATTTACAAACAAATTTAATAACGGATCTTAAATAGTTTTATAAGTTTATTAACTATACAAGAAGAACGATGGTTTCCCTCAATCAACAACAACTAATCATCCAATGATCCATCTACTTTAGATCCTGACAAATCTTTTTTTCCTACCTTTTTCTTATGTGCCTATTACATTGGAAATCAAGATCTTTTGAACTTATTACAAACCACAATACTTAGCGATTTTATAGTAAAAATGAAGTACGGCATCACACGTCTCAAATAACCAAGAATTTACGAAAATTGTAGAACCGGTTTTAAGAAAATTCTGTTTTTTATTTTTAATTTTTTTTGAAATTTTTTTTTTTTGAAATTTTGGTGTGCAGTTTTTTGTTATTTATACATGTGATTATACAATTTTAAATATATTTTTTGATTAGTTTTAAAAATATTATTTTTTCAAAAAAAAAAATATCAATAATTAATTTTAATTAGAAAAAAAGTTATTCAAAATTTTGATATGCAGAATTAGTTTGGATCTTCTCAAGTAAAAGATTTGAATAAAATCCAAAAAGCCATTACTGAGAAAGCTAAAAATTAAAAAAAAAAAAATAAGAAAAATATCGCGAAAAATAAGTTTTTCCTAAACAATCATATGGCAGGTATACCGTTATTCTAAGGCCTAAAAATAAAATTTCAATTTCCCCTCTCAATTTGAAGATTATCACTTTATCTGTTTAGGCTGCAGCTCGTTATACATAGACAGACAGACATACATACAGACAGACAGACATTTTTTGTCGATCACTTTTTTAGACTTCTCTTTGATCGTAATGTCATGTTTCATTGTTATCTCAATTTTTTTATATTCACGAATCCTAAACCGGCCTAATAGTCCCTGTAATTGCAGGTAAAAAAATAACTATTTTCGTTTTTGGAATATTTTGAAAATGAATCGATAGATTTTTTTTTAAATCTTTTTTCTATTATAAACTATAGATTTGCTTAAATTGACATACTCAAATAAATTTTAAAATATGTTTTCGAAAAAAAAACATTTTTTTTTAATCTGGTCGAACGATTCTGAAATGAAAACAGCAAAATAAATCAGATGGCTTACAACATTTTTTCCAAAAAACCTTATAAATAGTGGTATTTTGATATTATATACATTTATTTGTTTAATGTTTTCCCCCAAATTTTGTTTTATGTTGCTCGGTTGAGGCGTAGTCACTACACTAGTCAAATAAAAACAAACTTCGTCGTGCACCTAATTGATGAATATAATCGAATAAAAACTTTGAATTTGTCTTAACATTTTTTAAATTGTATTCGTCACTGTGTCCGCATATAAGAGGTACGTGCGATCCAGTCGTGCGTTTTATTACCTTCCTCTCCATCGTACTTCTTATGGTCTTAATGAACCTTTAACCCGCATGTTGAGTAAAATTAATTCGATCTCTCCTATTTTCGATTTGAACCTTCCAAGTCCTTGTCTTAGAGCCCACCTCTTACATTACAATCATCTCTCCTCCCTATAACTTAAGTTAGTTTAATTAGAAGTTTAGTCAATATTTGTCTATATTAGTTTTTTTTCGGATTTCTCACAATATTTCTGTGAGACCATACTGTACCCTTAATTGTTCGAGATACCTGACTTGAAATCTGAATTTCAGTGACCTTTACTTCTACAGTAAATACGTGTTTTATCAGTTTCCGGAGAATTTCCTCGAGGATATAAACAGTTTCAAAATAATTCCTTAAAGTTTCTGGCAAGGGTACGATTAGTTACAGTGATGATGATTACTATAATTTTTCAGATCACATTTTTCATGTTCTAGGGTAATTTTTCACCTGCACAAAAAAAAGAGTCAAACTTTGTACTCTAACTGACGTTTTTTGATATTTTATTTAAAATCAATTTAAATAAGTTGTTTAGTCATACCAAAAAAAAAAAAAAAAATGACAAAATTGCCTCTAAATTGCGGCAAAAAAACACATATATTCCTAAATTTTATCAATCCCAAGTATGTTTTCAAACCAAATGTTTGTCATAAAAAAACAACAACAAAATAGCAAAATAGCGTCAGCGAAATTGTAAATTTTGCTGTAACCGAAAGCAATTTGCGAGATACATTTAGCATATATGTTACATGACAGTCGTTAGCTTTTAGTCATGGCATTTCACATTTAACTCCCGGCATATCCTACTCGCACAATATTGCTGCTCCATGTCATTTAGGCTCATTACACTATGTGGTTGTATTTGTACAGAGTTCAAAGGAGTACACCGAAGGATACTTTGCATAAATAGGTATTTGACATTTTGATGAGACATCTTGTCGTTGTCTTTCGGTGACAAATGGATTTTTGTTCGCTGTTCGTTATTTGGCAAAAGATACATTTGTCTAGGTGAAAGTTTACAAGAGGCAGCAAATTACTGCGAAGATTTTTACTCGTAGATATTTTAAATTAAGAAAATATCCTTCAGGCAGAGCATGTCGGACTAAATGCTCCAGATAAGGATGTTTTACTGCCATTAGACAGTAGACGTTTTATGGCATCCTTTAAGATGCTGGTTGCTGATGATAAACATTTTAAGAGCGAAGGAATAAACGTTTCTATTTAAAATAATTAAACGCAATCACAGACAAATTTGAGTCGAATTAGTTTTAGGGATTCGGTGGGTATTAAATTAAAGGCGTTGTTTATGTTAGTTTAATTTAGATTTTGGCGCTACTCAGTATGGTTCAAATCAGGTAACCTGTTTTTGAAAAAAAACTAAAATGAAATAAACATAAGGAATGCAGTAAGACTATTAAGATGAGGGTTGATAAAGGTGTCGATTCTTTGAACCCAAGGGTCACTTTCACTCTTCCTAAAAAAAAATCTATTTAATATATGATCATGTAGAAGGGATAATGAGCTAAAAAATGATTTTCATAAATTTATAAATAAAAGGGTACTGTTGAAATAGCAAGCAGGAATAAAATGTGTTTAAATATCACACAAATATGGTAGTTTACCCTTAACCTGTAGACATACAACCAAAATTAATTAAATCAATTAAAATGTTTATTTTTTGTACATTTATTCATCAGATTAATAGTAGCAAGGACGTTTTTTTATAAAAAAAATTAAAACAACCTTCATCATCAAAACGCGTTGGAGTTTTAAATTTCCATTGGCGAGGCTTATGAAATTTTGTTTGTTGAGTAATCAAAATATAAGCTTTTTTCTCATTTTAATGATAAAATCCAATTAACGCTTTAAACATTTTTTTTTATTCAATCAGATTATAACTTCAATTGAGCTGCCGTTTTGGTCACGTATGAAACGCAGACATAAAATAATTTTTTTTGTACACAAACTCGGTCAACTGAAAGGCAAACCATCAAAATTTATTCATACTCAATGCGAAGGTACATAAGTCCTTAATGTGACCGATTGAATTTCATAAATTTCTGATATTCTTCATTTCAATTTGGTTTGCAAAATCTCGAATATACGAATAATACGACTATATTTTAAATGATTCCACTTAAGAATTTTTTGGGTATATACAGGTTATCCTTTAAAAGCTTTGTGTAACTTGGGTAATTGTAAATCAATAATTCGCTGGAAAAAGGATGTAACAAGAATAGAAGAAATATATACAAAAAGCCAATTTTGTTGGTCACGGACTAGTATTTTCATATAAAGAGTTGAACTATTTCAGACATTTAATTGAAAATTCTTTTGTTTCCATGCGATTGAAGGAACTGAACTTTTATGTTTCCAATTAATGTTGTTTTTGATTATAATTTTTTTTTTTACAAAAAGAGGTGTTATGAGCCAAGGGCAAATCATTCATGTTAGTATAGAAATGTCCTAACGTCTTTTTGTAGGGAGAGTTAACTCAGTCAAATCAATATTAAAATTTCGACCGGAAGAGAAACCAAATTACGAAAAAAAACGTTAGATGCTATCTTCTGGACCATTCAATACAAGTTGTATTAGGCGCTATCAAGTCTAAATCCCTCTAAATAAATGTTGATGTGCCCCAAGGTCCCATCGTGTCTCCGACTCTTTTCCTTATTTTTATAAATGATCTTCTGTCTGTTACTTCTAATTCACTATACTCTTTTGCTGACGACTCTACTCTCAGATTTTCATATTCGTTCGAGAATTAACGTCCTTCGCCTTCGGATGGACAATCGCAATGGTATCGTATGTTAAGCTCATTTAATTTTGATTAACACAGCATTGTTACATGTTAGGAATCGTGAAGAATTTACTGCTTCGAAAATTCAATGCTGCCTTCTCTTGTTAAAGGTAAACCTCCATGAATGCACCTGCATCGGGAAGACCGAAAAGCTTTCAGTACCCAGTGTGTGTCTTATCAACGATGACCTCCGTTCGTAACTATCAATTTAGCTTGTATAAGGCCCATTTTTTGAAACAATAGCTTACATAGAGATTGTATAAGGCAAACTTTTGAAAGCCACACATTTCAAACTTTGATAATTAAAAAAAAAGCTGTTATAAGGCCTTAAAAAGTGAGTTTGGCGAGCTCTATTCTAGTCTTGTAGATAAAGGTTGGTTAAAAATTGCCTTTATAAGGCCTTCCAAAGATGTTAACTTACAAATAAAAATTCAACACTAAACAAAAATAATGTTATTTTTTTTTCTTGGAAATTCTAAATCTGCTTCTTTGTACTAAAAATAAACTGATTTCTCTTACAAATTAAATATTGTAGGCCAACAAGTAATTTTTGTTCGTGGTAATACAAAATAGCCTTAATATAAACATAAAGGCATGCCTTATAATAATAGCGCAATTTGTCATTAAAAAGCTTGGATAAGGCCTTTTTATATGATCCAAGGTAAGTTATTAGCTTTTAGTTCTCACAAAATGGCTTACTCAGACAATCTATTAACATTTCATGAAAAGCTATTTGCTGCTATAACACCTTTCACCAAAAGTCTAACAAAAGAATAGCTTGCGCAAATAACTTACACAAGACCTTTTTATATTAAAATAGCCATCTGAAATAAAGCTTGTTTAGAAACTTATACGAGTTAAATTGTTAATTATGGGTAGAACGATCATTTACTTGAGATCGCCAAAAATGCTACAAGAAGTTTTTTTTCCCTATTGATCTGGTTAGAATTTATAAAGCGTTTATAAGACCAAAACTCTATTATAACTAGCACAGCTGGGAAGAAGCTTTTTAACCATCCCTACCCCTGTGCGATGGAATACACAACAGAGAGCATTAAAATTGATAAGAAACAGAACTACTAGTATCTCCAATACATTTTCCCCTCTCAAACCCCGACGCAATGCTTCATGAATATCCTTATTTTATCGATTCTTTCGCATTTCTTCCCTTAAGAAACTCACCCGTTTTTCAAGTTCCTCTGGAATACTCATCAATTGTCGCTTTGGATTAATGTTGAACGTATCGTGAAATACAGACATTTTTTTAGTCGAACAACACGAATTTGGAATAGACAATTCGAGCTTGCCACGCAAGTGGAACTAACTAATTCTGCACGCAAGCCAATGACTAATCAATAATTTCCTTAAAACTATTTGAAAATTGGTATTTAAAGAGATTATTGGCTATACTTAATTTTAATATATCTGTTTTATTACAATTTAATGCCTTGTGGTTTCCTATAAAATCATCCCCAAAAGCGATTAATTAAATCGTCCCTTTTAACTTATTTAAGCAGCAACTTGTTAATAAAGAAATAATTTCTCATTCTAAAGACGATTTGCTCATTTCCCAACAAAATCGCTCACAGCCTCAAAACTTTTACTTACAATTTGGGAAATAAGTTGCAACAACGATTTGCCCCTTGAAGTCAAAACAGTTAAAACCAAATAGACTCTTTGGCTTACCTAGAGCTCTAAGGTAAACCAAGTTGAAAACCAATCTGCAGCAGCGACAAAACGTCAGGATAACGACAGATGTCCTATAATGATTTAAAATGATTTTTGCATAAAACGTCTCGAAAAGTATTTTCTGACCTACTATTTACTTTCTAAACTCTGCTGCAAGTCATTTGAAAAGTTCGCATTGAAAAGAAGAGAACCCAAAAGTTCTCAGTCATTTATGAACAATTACAATACGCAGGGTAAAAATAATTTGAAAGGACTACGTTCTCTTTCTTACAGTTAGCAGATGGATGTTTGCTTTAAGTTTTGTAATAAAGTGTTTAGTAACTAGGTCGTTATTTTCTCTGCGACAAGTTCCTTCGACTTGTCTACTCTGTATACCGAAGTCGTCTAGGAAAAGAGGGTAAATATACGACTTATTTGTTGGTGTAAATTGGAGCACATATAAGGATTTGCAGATGTCCTTAACTAAGTGAGGAAAGTGTAATTACATTTATGACCGAACAATCGATCTTATGCTCGCCAAGGCCGGACGTATGAGGTGCCCACAAATAAACAAAAATAAAAGAGTCAAAAAAAAAATTAATTGCGCATTATTGTCGCGAGTGTTAAAAAAATACACACTTTTTGAAAAAATGGAAAATACTCCTCGCGTGAGTTAAGTTTTTATATCGTTTTTTTTGATTAAATATGAAACACCTTCAATTATTAAGCGTCAAATCGCAACTCAACTTTTATTCAATAATTTAATTTAAACAAAATTAATTATGCTGACTCAGAAGAGTAGCTGAAATTCTCACAAAAAAGCATTTAACGCTTTTTTTTTTATAATTAACGCGCGCTCAAGGGACTATTTGTTTCCCTTTTAATGTAACACACTGCGCGGGCATTAGGAAGATAGGGAGGGGAGAGATAGGAGGTGTCGATTAACATTGGTTTTGAATGCTTGCAAATTGAAATGGCAAGGGAAAATATCGCCGGGTAAACCATTCCAAAGTCGTGTTGTACGGCTAAAAAAGAATCCCTATATTTCACGGTACGTCCGAAATTGGGCTCAAGGGTGAACTGATGGGCATTCCTAGCAAGACGAGTATTACGGGCGAAACTTTTAAGGGGAGGAATGCAGCTGGCTACCTCGAGTGAACATTTTTTATAAAAGAAACGATAAAATAAGGAAGGACATGAAACATTGCGTCGGTGTTCGAGAGGGGCAATTGTTTCAGCGGCAGTTCTATTTCCTATCAATCTTAACGCTCGATTTTGTATTCTATCAAGCAGGTGAAACGATGTTTGTGAAGCACCTGCCCACAGGTGGGAGTTATACTCGAGTTTAGGGCGTATAAACGCTTTATAAATTGTAGCCAGATCAGATGGGGAAAAATACTTCTTACACCGATACAGAAAACCTAAGCACTTAGCAGCATTCTTAGCGATTTCAAATATATGGTCGTTCCAACGGAGGTCGTCGTTGACATACATACCGAGTACTGAGAGCTTTTCGGTTTCTTCGATGTAAGTGCCATTCATGGACAATGGCATTAAATTTCATTTGACAATGCTGTATAAATCGGAGTTTAATGAGCTTGACATACGGCACCGTTGCAATTGTACGTCCGAAGGCGAAGGACGTGAATTATCGAACGAATATGAAAAGCTGAGGGTAGAGTCGTCAGCAAAACAGTTAAGTGGATTAGAAGTAACAGACAGAAGATCATTTATAAAAATGAGGAAAAGAGTCGGAGATAGAACAGAGCCCCGGGGCTCTGACTGCAGAGTCAGCAGCGGAAATATGAAATAATTTCAATAAATTTTATTAAATGAAAAACAAGTAGCTCGAATTACCATGGGAGTATTTTGAAATTACTTGTTTTTTGGCGACTGATAATTCAAGGTTGGAAGGTCAATGTTCGTAACTCGTGTGTTGTAAAAAAATAAAATAATACCCACTCGCGTCATTGGAAGATAGATAAATATACCCCCTTGCACTGTATTTACACTCGCGTAGTAAATACATCCTATTATCTGTCCCATGACCTCTGTGCTTAACTGCCTCTTTCTTATCTGCTACAGGCATTATATGACCATATTTGTCCTATTGTGCTGAATGTTTAAATTGATTTTTTGTATGCAAGCTGTCTCTTTTTGCGATTTGAATGTACACAATTCTAATTGGCTCCGCTATTCTGGTCAGACAACACCCGAAGAAAGGTATGTGGAGCTCTTTGCCGGGTTACATCACCTTACCCAACTGATCGATGTGCCAAAGGGTATACCGGATGTTGCTGGGTAAGCCGCCCATACTCTTGACTTGTTTTTTACTGTTCCATTTCGCATTTCGGACCATTGTGTCATTTCAGCTAATTTCTCGTCCTCCACCCCTCCATTTAAAAAAAAAACATTGCCACCAGGACCGTTTGGCAACACGAGAAAGCCAACTGGGACGGCCTGAATATTTTTTCCGAAACTTCAATTGGTCACTATGTTTCCTCGATAGTGACATTGATGCCAGTGCTGAAATTATCACAAATGTGATTCTTCTAGGGATACAAAAATAAAATAAAAAAAATTATTGGTGCGACAGCTCCTTAAGGAGTCAAGGCTTAGTAACATAATACTCTCAACATTCCTGTGTGTGTGTTGATAATCTGGAATGGAAGAATGGAAGGGACCTACAGTTTACCGCCGAGTCCGAATGGCTATATGAGACGCACTTTTTCGAGACAAATTTTACTCTTGGAGGTTTTGTCAATTCCTCGCATGAGGCAGTACCTCGGAAAAGAAGGTCGCTATGAGCTGAATTCGAACCCAGGCTCATTCTATTACCAGTCCGACACACTAACCACTAAGCCACGGGGCACTTCTTCTAGGGATGGGTGCTTTTATTCTGAGTGTAAGAAAGCTATGCAGGCTCAAAGAAGTAAGTTTCCGATCTTACAAAACCAAGCCTACAGAGGAAAATCGGAAAAAGCACAAACAAGCAAGGAACTCATGCAACTCCGTTATTGAAAGAACCAAATTTTTGCATGACCAAAAATTACGGCAAAAAATTCTGCAATGTCCCAAAGGCAGTAAACATTTTTGGTCATTTGTAAAACAATATTAAAAACTCCTCAACATCTTCGGTTCCACCACTCATCGACAATAACAAACCAATTGTTTGCTTATCAGAGAAGGCAAACTTGCTCGCCGCCCTTTTCGCTGCCAGCTCCACGCTGCCTCACAGCAACGTTGCCCCTCCTGTACCTGAAAATGTAAATTTTTCCATAGGACAGATTTTTTTCCGCACTCGTACAATAGAGAGAGTTCTCAAAGATCTCGATACACACAAATCCGCTGGCCCGAATGGTATACCCCCGATTCTTCAGAAGAGGCAAAGCCACTGCGTAAGCTTTTCCATCGCTCCTACTTTTCTGGAATCTTCCCTAGAAGATGGAAAACTGCATTTTTGCGCCCAGAAAACCTTTTCTGGGTATTGACAGGACGTGATATTTGAAGTCTGGCGTTCTAAATGGGACAAAAAAATTATATTCCCGATTCATTTTCACGATTTCAGGGAAAAATTGGCTATACAGTTTTTTGAAAAGACGAAAAAGTGATCTGGACTTTCGTGGACCAACGGGTACTTCAATCGACGGAGCTTAGGGTTTTAGTCATGAAAACATAAACAAATTTTTGAATATTTTGAAAAAAATTATAACTTTCCAGTATCCGGAATATGGAAACTGAATGAAAATGGCCTCATAATAGCACAAGGCAAGCAGGGACAGATTTAAGCCAAAAAAAAAAGAAGAAAAACGACAAATAGGACGTCAAAGTCGTAACGTGGTTCTCCTGGTAGCTGTGATGAATTGCATGAACAGAATTGGAAATTTTATTCGACAACATTTTGTATTTCCAAGAAAAACACAAAACCCATTCTATATGGACAATGCTCCTTCTGAGTTCAGACTCTAAGGCAAGTTTCCAAATATCCGAATAGATTCAGCTGCCATTTTTACCGAATGGTTCAGTCATTTCCTAGATTTTTCCAAGCTTTCAGAAGAACAGTCAGTTCGTTTGATTTTGTATGGTCACTGTAGCCATACTAAAAACCTGAAAATAATTGGCTTGGCTCCTGAAAAATTTGTTGTAATTGTTTCCCTGCCCCCAAATTAAACCCATTTATTTTCATGGGACCTTTTAAAAAATATTGCAATAAATAAATCAGAAGATTCATGGGAGAGGCAGGGCGAAAAGTGGATTTGGGTGATATAGCGCACTTATTTGAAAAGGCTTAATCTTAAAGGACAAAGTTGACAAGACGCAGTCAGCTGTTTTAAATGCACCAGAATTTCTTCTTTCAATAGAGGCTGATTTTATAGCGTGTGAGTATGAGCTCGAACCTGATCTGCTACCAGAAAATAACAATTATTTGTAGCAACATCCAAGCTTGGAATAAAACTTGAATAATCGATCAAATGTATGTACTTAAAAAACGGTATATTGTGGCAGAAGTAAATATAAAAAGGATAACGATTTCATTTTCGAGCCATGTTGAGTCCCATTTTAATCCTTGGGAAATTTCTCATCCTTCTGAATTAAAGAGGATGGTCACCACATACAGAAAAAAAGTCCAAAGCCGCAATCTTAACTAACAGAATTCAGTTGGAAGAAAGTATTAGTACATATTAAAAGTCTTGTAAACCGCTACTATAATGAATTTTAATAAGCTATCTCCCTTTCAAAGTTCTCATATGGTTGCCGTGGTTAGCATTATAAAATATATGCTCACTAGAAGCTAAGAAAGCTTCAGTTCTGAAAGTTCCATAGCAAAAACCAAAGAAAAATGTATTACAATATTTTCGTCAACGACCAATGGTAACCCTGAATAAGTGTTTTTACTTGCGATTTATAAGGACTATAAGGTAAGTTATGCATTCGTAAAAAAAATATTCTAACAATCAGATATGACATAATGATGATAGAGAAACATATTTGAGTTACTGGCAAAATTCTGTCTGTCTGTCCGTCTGTACGGATGTCTATTGAACTTCAGCCTAGACTGTTTGGCCAATTGTCTTCAAATATGGAACATTAGGTTATTTTGACATTCTACAGAGGACTTTTTTAATTTTTTAGCTCAAATATGAACGGTACCTGTCATATAAGCATTAAGTAAAAGCTTATTTTTCTCGTAAACGGTGTGGGTTATGTATTGGTGAAAAAAAATATTTAGGATAAAAGGCTAAAAACGGTACCTTCCATATAACAGTTTTTTTGTTCGACTTCTCGAAAACGGGTCATCCGATTTCAATCAAAATTGATATCCAGGAAGATGTCGGTAGCTTTAGTATTTTTATTTAAAAATATTTTCGAAAACTTTTTTTTTGTATATTTTATAATTTTGTTAATTTTTTTTTCAAAAAACAATATTTTGAAAACGGGTTAATGGATTATTTTTTATTGTGGTTTTAAATGTGAGTAATTTTTAAGTTTGAATTTTTGAATAATTTTTTTTAATTAAAAAAAAATTGTTAAATTAAAACCGTTTTTTTTTTTTAAACCGTTCATACTAATACATTTAAAAAAACAATACTTCACACTTTTTAAGATTTTCTAAGGAAATAAAATGGCGTTTAAATTTTGTTCGCTGAAAGCTATTTTACCTACTTTTTCAAACAATCAAAAGTCAGAAAAATCGAATAAAAACTTTGAAGTTCCTTTAATATTTTTCAAATTTAATTAGAAACTTAGGCCGCTCCCTCACTTGTCGGTGCGGTATCGTATCTCTCGGTTTTCTCGGTACACATTCGGTACCGATATTTCACTGAATACATACATTTCAATGAACATCTACTGATTTGTGCTGTATATAGAAAAATATTTGTTGATACAAAATAATAATTTTTGACAGAAAATGAGATCCGAGACTGCTTAGAATTTAAAGTTTTGAATAATTCTGTGCTGAAAGCGGTTAATACCGATTACCGATACCGCATCGACAAATGAGGGAGCGGCCTTAGACCGCAAATAAGAGCAAGTACGTGCGATCCAGTCGTGCAATTTGTTTTTTTAATAAACACAATTGGTGATCAGTGTCCTCACAGCCGGGGAGCAGGGTATTTGTGGAATGTACGTGAGCTTATGAACTATGATATGTTTTTAGTCCTAATTAGTAGAGGGGGTCCTCAATAAGGGTGGATAGATGTTGAAAATGTCAATCGTGGCGCACGCTGTGTGGCACATAGCGCCATCCTGCCGGAATGACATATATTGTTTAATTTGGTTCAATTTGGCTAATGATAATTTTTTCGGACAAAATTGAGGTCCTCTTTCCAATGTTCTGAAGCCCAGTTAATGAACCAACACTATTGTCTTAAACTTAAGAGGCATCGACTGTGAAGAATTCTATTAGTAACGCACTCAGAATGAGTGGTATAATCTTGTTGACAGAGAAAATTTAGTTATAATTTTCCTGCATCAATCTACAAAATTGGTCTTTTTAGTGTTCTTTCCTCTTTTTCTATTCGTGAAGCTTGCGGGCTTGCGTATAATTCCAAATTCAATTGTTATTTCCAATAATGATGTTTCAAGTTTGTATGTCCTTTCTTTTGAGTCAAAATAACTCCATTTTAATATAAAGTTCTAGTTGAAGGTCGCTGCACATAAACCTCCAAAAAAAAAAAAAACATTTTGCTATATTAAGTAAAATATGAAAAGCAATTATTACGTTATATTAACCCCATCAATCTTTTCTCATAACTTGAAACTTCGTTCTGAAGTCTTTTTAAAAATACTACATCATCACAAGATTCTTAAAATCTCGTTAGCTTATCTTTTCACCTATAAAATCAACTTTCAAAGCTTTGTTTTCTGTAATTAAAACACAAAACTATCGCCTCAGTCCCTCATTTTCATGGAAACCCATCAAATTAGCAAGTAACTATGTCATATTCATACGATGTTGCAGAGTAGGAATAATTCTCCTCAAAGTCAATTAGAACACAAACATAAACTTTCTATTACGCAAACGGCATAAGACACCATTACACGAAACTGCCTTCTAAACTTTACTCCATTCCTGGGACAACATAAGCTCACTTAAGGCTAGAGATTAAATAACGGGAGAAAAACATCCACTGTTGCATGAGAGCGTACAATATGCACAAACAAAAGCCTTTTGGGTGAATTTTGTAGAGCACACACATGACACGAGTGCATCTGAAGTGCAGTTCGATGTTCTAGGCCCTTAGAGCTAGAAATGAAGGATTTTGTCAATGTCATGGAGGAATCTTGGCTTTTATCAATTTTAGAAATTCATGTACGGGCATAAGGAAGGTACAAATTAAATAACAACAGATTGTTGGCATCTAATTGTTGTTTCGTATGTCTCTGCAACGTTAGAGTTTTAGTTTCCAGGTTAACGAACAATTTCGGTTGAGGCTTCTTAGGAACACAGATTCATTGGTTCAGGGGAGGAAGGAAATACTTTTGAAATAAAATGAGTTTCTATGCAAGAAATCTACTTGAATTGCTCTATATATTTACAAACTTATTCGTTAAAAACTTCGTCACAATACTTTGACAAATAAAAAATTAAAAAAAAAAAAATACGTATACACCCTAGTGAACGAAAGCAATTTTTTATTTTACTTTATAAAAATTAGTTTAAAGAAACGATTACAAAATTTAATTTTAATAAATCGAATGGACATTTTCTTATTTTTCATTATTTATAGATCTAAGATCTATGAAGTCCTAGACTATGTATGTAAAAACTTAAGGCAAAAAACAAAATCCGGTCATTTTGAGAACCATACTCCTGTCTAGCTGTTATAATATTCCAATTTTAATTAAATAAACATTTTTTTATTTGTATTCATCCAAAACACAGATATTGTAAAATGTTTCCCCAACGCAAATATGTTTGGTTTCGGTGCTCCTCATGCATTTCACATGAGAATATTCATTAAACAATTCAAGAAATATATTAATTATTTACATATATGCAAATGTGATAGCAGAGAGAAGGTAGACCCTTGACGTAAGCCAGAACACATGAGAATGGCAGTGTAAACAGGGACGCAAAGACAAAATGTACATTTATATAGTTGCAATAACAACGAAGACGCGACAGCATGGCGACGACAATCAAGGATATGATGACATGATGACTTCATGTAAATGGAAGAGTTTGTATTTTTTTTCTTATGCCCGAGAGGCCAGCATAAAAAAATGTACATTCGATATTTTTTGAGCATTCAAAAATTGTTTCCTATTGAAAAAAAAACAATTTTCTTAAACGTGTTTTTAAGTTTAATTACGTTTGGCGATAAAAAAAAACTATATCCAGATTGTTTTCTTTTCGTTTAAGGTCAAAAATCTTCAAAGCCCTCTTGCATGCAAGCGGCGGGTTTTCGAACTTCATATGATGAGGTCAGTCGAAAAGTTTCTCATCGTGGTCTCGTCGTTTATGTTAGAAATGATAGTCTTTGCCAGAGCCTTACACAATACTGGCAATGTTCCAACACGGACTTAAGCTTCTTGTTGCTTAAATTAACTATCCGCAAGCATATCAGAAGCTTGTGTAACTTGTGTGAAATCACTTTAGGTAGTTACTTAATAGTTTCTTGTAACTGTAAAAAGTTATTATAAGGTTTCTTTTGGCTGAGGAGTAACTCATAAAAGAGTTATAGTCACGTTGATGTTGTCTCTTTTATTTAGAAGCGAATACCTTTAAGATACTATTCCAATTTTAAAATATTTGTATGTAAATAAAACAAGAAACCCAAATGTTCCAAAGCAATAAAACTTTAAGTAAGAAAATAAATAAATAAATAAATAAAAATAAAAAATAAATACAAAAAAAAAAAAAAAAAAATAAATAAAAACATGTACGAACATATGCATATATATATATATATATATATATATGTTTGGTACTCTTGCTATGAATAAATTATTAATCTGATTATCTGATTTTCGGCTTTATTTTAGCTCAATTTTAACAACGCTTTAAGTTGTTCCATGAAATATAACATTACGCGTTTTTAAAAAAAATACTTTATTGAAAAGTTTTGAAATTGAAAAAATTGAATTAAGAAACTCATCCTGTTTTGAGAAGCCACAACTCAGAAATGTTTTCACTGCATTGCATATGTATTTTTAAATGGTAAGTGATTTTCGTGTCGTATATTCTAATGTTCGCGGCCTAAGAAAGGATTTCTTTCACGTGTACGTCTACACTGTTCAATATAGGCCAGCTGTTTTGGCATTAAGTGAAACCCAGGTTGGAGTAAATACTGATTTATCAGAATTTGCTCTACATGGGTATAGCTTGGTGCAATTACTCTTTGGTCTCGTGGTCTATGTTAGGAATGATATGTTCAATGTTCCAAAACGGACTTTAACTTCTTGTGGCTCAAATTCACTGTCCGCAAGCATGTCATTCATTATTGTTTTATTTACAGGAGTCCAAATATCGACAGCAATTCCACTTGTAACGAGTTTGATGCACTGTCTGATTCCATCTCGAAAATTGTTTCCCTTTGTGCTCACACTGAAATCGTTATTGCGGGCGATTTCAATGTACACAATTCCAATTGGCTCCGCTATTCTGGTTAGACAACACCCGAAGGAAGGTATGTCGAGCTCTTTGCCGGGTTACATCACCTTACCCAACTGATCGATGTGCCAACGCGTATACCGGATGTCGCTGGGCAAGCCACTCATACTCTTGACTTGTTTCTTACTTCTCACCCTGATAAATATACCATTAGTGTAACATCTCCATTTGGCACTTCAGACCATTGTATCATTTCAGCTAATTTCTCATCCTCCACCCACCCAGTTAAAGAAAAACTTCCCACCAGGACCGTTTGGCAATACGAGAAAGCCAACTGGGACGGCCTGAATATTTTTTTCCGAAACTTTAACTGGTCACTATGCTTCCTCGATAGTGACATTGATGCCAGTGCTGAAATGATCACAAATGTGATTCTTCTAGAAATGAGTGCTTTTATTCCTAACAGGGTAAAAAGCATCAACCATAAAGAAAAGCCCTGGTTTAATTCTGAGTGTAAAGAAGAAGAAAGGTGGTTGGGTGCTGTATGAATAGGGTAGGCACTAATAGGCATCAAACTGGTGATGCACAGTCACTGCAACTATATCGTACACATCAATTGTGCTTATTTTACCTCCCCGCTCATATCCCCGAAGTGGGTTACTGACTCCGGATTCTCCGGTTCCTTTTGTCCAAGGAATCCAACAAAGGACCTGGCTCTCCAGGTTGGGGGTTGTGCGTGGGGTTAACAACCCTGCCACGGAAAAAAGAAAAAATTGCGAAGCGACCAATTGCCTTTGAAAAGGACGGATTTACTGTTGACGACCCGGAAAAACGAATCAAGGACAACGACCTTCGGATCTGCACGTGCAATGTTAGAACTCTTACAGATAACGTGCATCCAAACAACTAGCGGAGGCCCTAGACTGCTACAGAGCAGGAATTACTGCCATCCAGGAAGTGCGATGGAATGGGCCGGGCAAAAGGAGGATTAAAAACTGTGACGTGTACTACGTTGAAGACCACAGCGTTTATTTGGGTGCGGATTCGTCATAAGCGGTAGACTTAGGCAAGAAGTCTTGGGCTTTCGAAACGTAAGTAAGCGACTTGTGACAATCCGTATTAAGGCTAAATTCGCCAACATTAGCCTAATATGCGCTCATGCCCCCACAGAGGACAAAGATGACGCCACCAAGGATTAATTCTATCAGCTCCTCGACAAAACCTATGAGCAATGCCCTAAATACGACGTTAAGATCGTACTAGGCGATTTTAATGCCAAAATAGGTAAAGAGGAAACCTTTGGTAGGACTGTCGGAAAATATAGTCTACACGACACAACGTCTGAAAACGGACTTAGGCTAATTGACTTCGCAGCGGCACATAACGTCACCATTGCAAGCACACGGTTTCCTCATCTCGATATACACAAAGAGACTTGGCGACACCCAGATCAAAAAACCTTCAATCAGATTGATCACGTAGCGATCGATGCAAGAGACGCCTCCAGTATCTTGGATCTTCGCACCTTCCGAGCAGCTAACATCGACTCGGATCACTACCTTGTTGCAGCAAAGGTAAGAATGCGAATAACTCGAACATCAACAACGGAGTAATACTGTGAGGAAGTATGACGTCGGAAAACTGCAATCGCTAGAAACCGCCAGAACCTATGCCGATCGAATATCCCGTAACCTCTCAAGAAATCCAGTACCGCCAGCATCAAGTGCCGAAGATCAGTTGCAACACTGCCAACAAGCCATCAGAGATGCCGCAACTGATGTGGTAGGTTTCACCAGACCACCACCACGAAACCTCTGGTTTGATGACGAATGCAGGCAGGCCGATGCAGCCAAACAAGAGGCATATAAAGCGGCGCTGCAAAGAAAGACGAGAGCTGCTCGCGAGCTTTACGAGCAGAAAAGACGGGAAGAACACCGGCTTCTCCAAAAGAAATAGAGAGAGCATGAGAAGCGCGCGATCGAAGATATTGAGAGATGCTACTCCAGGAACAACGTGCGGAAGTTTTACCAATAGGTAAAAAGAACATGCCAAGGAAAAACATCCCGCACAGAAGCCTGTAGAGATAGGAATGGAAACCTCGTAGTAGAGCCACAGTCGGTCCTGAGTACATGGAAGGACCATTTCTGCAAGAATTCCAAATCGCTACCCACCACCTCTTTATCGATTTTAAGGCCGCGTACGATAGCATTTATAGCTTAAAGCTGATTTTCGATTGTCCATGATTGGCACTTGAATCAAAGAAACCGAAAAGCTTTCAGCACTCGGTATGTATGTATGTCGGGAGCGGGTCAAAATTCTGCTTAAAAAACGAAAATTCTGTTTTTCAAAATTCTGCTTTTTACAATTTTTTTTTGCTTTTCGGTTTTTCAAAATTCTGTCTGTTAAAAAAGAAAAAAAAATTTTGCTTATTTTTAAAAAATGTTTGATTTAACACTTTTATGTAAATAATACTAACTGAATAATAAATAATTGTGTTAAGAAGTAGCGCGAATTTTAGACCAGAATTATGAAAAGCAGAATTTCAAAAGCAGAATTTCGACCCCTGCAGAATTTTGACCCCAACCCATGTATGTCACTCCGCTTCTTTGGAAAGACATAATATTTGATTCCGCCAAAAATATATTGCGAAGTGCTTAGGTATTCTGTATCAATGCCAGACATTTTTTTTCCCTTCTGATCTGGCTACAATTATTTATAAAGCATTTATACACCCATAACTTGAGTATATCTCCCAACTTTGGAAGGTACTTCTCAAGCATCACTACACCTGCTAGAATATAAAACAGACCGTTTAGAAATAGAACTTTCTCTGAAGCATTTGCCCTAATTTAATACCGAAGCAATGCCCCGTGTGTCTTCCTTATTTTACCGTTTTTCCGCTCCCTCGATGTAGCCAACTGAATTCCTTCCCTTAAAAATATCATCCGTAATACTCCTCTTGTAAAGAGAGTCAGATTTTGGATTGAATTGGATTTTTCAGCCGAACGACACGAATTTACTATAGTTTACCCATCAAAGTTTTCTTTTGCCATTTCAATAAGACAGTATTCAAAACCAATGTTATTTGACACCTTCTGTCCCTCCCGCCCTAAACCACCTGCTTACGCAGTGCGTTTCACATTATAAGGGCCACACAAGTCCCTTGTTTCGTGCACTTAGTTTATAAAAAAATCCTGCCAAAGTTAATTCATATCCATATATTGATTGTATTAAGTCACTGCAATCGAAAAGAGGAAATAGACAAGTAGCGCTAAATTGGAATTAGAGGCAACGAGTATCCAGAAACCAATTTCCGAAGCCCACTCGATTGCGTGAAACCATAAACGCTGTGCTGAGTTTCTATGGTTCATCCTGGTATAATACTTCTAAGGATACATTTTCATCCTTGCGTCATATATCAACCATCCAGCTCGATTGTGTCTATCTTGTCCTTTTATGATCAAGTATGCCATTGAGTGTGCCGGGATGTGTGCTGTGCTTATGTACATATGTCTTTTTCTTCTTATTTCCGTTTGGGACAAGCAAAATGCGATCATAATAATGTAGAATTCCCTCCTTAAACCCAGAAATTAGGTTTATAATATGTTATTTGAAGGGATTCGAACAGAAGAAACTTGAGTGAGATTTTAAGTGCTTCTTGTGTAGTTTTCTTATTTGTTTTAGATAATATATCCTGACATCGAGATAGCACAAGGGGACTTGCCGCAGTTTTTGATAATTGTGTGTCTTCTGTATTGGGATGAAAACTAGTTAGGTTACCTCCTAAACAACAATAATACACGTTATTATGATCCTATTAAGACCTCCCGAAGCTTAGCTTATGACTTAATAGCATGTCATTTAATATTTTCACCAAATTTTGAATATACTATGAATCAAGCAGTGCAATTTTAGAGTAAAAGCATTCTAGGCCATGTTTAGGTTGATTGATAAATTAATAATAATCATCGTCCAATACGATGATTTAAACCACATATAAAAAAAATTTTAAGATGGATTGATTTTTTTTTAATATCTCATTAAATATTTAAAACATCTGTCATTTTAGAAAATTAAATAAATTTTAATTCTATTTTGAATGCCATAAATAACCATGCGAAGTCCAAGTTCAAAACTATTTTGTCTCATCATTTTTCATTAGACCACTCTTAACCTTTTACCAAAAGTTTTGACATTTATAGAATAAATTCGAATGAGTGGCCAGAAATCCAGCCTTAATTTTTGGATAATGAAATCGTTTTCAGTACATCCACTTAACTTTTTGTGGAAATTGCATTTAACATGAGCTTTTCCTTCAAACCAACCACATTACAGTTTCTAAGGACGAAAGACTACTCACTAAAATATCGTTACATGATAAGCTCCTTAAAAATTCACATCAATGAGTTGGGAAAAACCTTGCCTTGAGTTGAAGTAAATTTTACATTTTATACAGAAATGTGTTTTCCAGTGTTGCTATCATATTGCAATTTTCACTCTGTTCAACCGAAAAACCTCAAGCAGATAGCTTGCAACATCTTGCTTCATCCGTTATCCATTAGAATTTGCAATGACGGACCGTCCATCTTCGTTGAAGAGGATGTATCCCAGATTTATATCGTATATTGCATTCTCCATTTTGAATGTTCCAAAAGAATTGTGTGGCCGTAAGGTGAGAAGTGGAAACGGATTTGTTAAATGGAATTGATATCAACCGAAAGACTAACTGAATTTCACTTTGCATTCTGGCAAATGTGGGAGTATAATTTTCCACTAGAATTGATCAAATTATGCAGGCAGAAAGTGTGTTTTGGTTTGTTGATGCAGCAGGAATAAATATCTCTTCCGGGTGGGTAACTTGAAATTCGGTATTAGTTGAGTTGGTGCGGGTGTACTTGTTTTAAGCAGAAGGCAGGATTCAAAAAGGGGTATTCATTTGGTACAAATTTTATGAATTGAAGTTTTGAAAGCTCATTTGAAAAGGTGAACACTATAAAAGATTGTTTAATGGCTTGCAAGATAATAATAATACTTATTATAGTCCAATAATTTGATGTTCAAAAATAGTTTTCCGGGAGTTTTGAAAATTGGTGGACTTATAGATTTCGACATTCTCTTTTCGAATTTCAACTTTGCCAACTCGTATCAGTTCCGCTCGCGCCTCCATATTGGTAAAGACGGTTGTTTAACAAAATATCTATTTTCCTTGTCATCTTACGATGAAAAAGTTACAAAAATAGTTTTATCGTATTGAGTGCTTCAAAGTTGACTTAACACGCTTTTTGATCAAAAACCTCATTTCTACAACATGAAAGAGAGTTATGGGCGATTTTTTTTAGATCTGCTTTCGCCGGTAGACCTTAAACTATAACAATATTTAGAGCATTACACTTCCCCTTCGTTTAACTAGTCTTGATACACCAGGGCTCTATTTCATAAACATTGACAAGTGCGACAGCTGACCGGTGACAATTTGACTACTCGACAATTGTCAAATTCTTGTCTCATAAAGAATTAGACAACTTTGTAGAATTGTCGAACAACTTGAGATAATTGTTAAGATTATGGATCATACAAAAATTGTCATGACAATGAATTATCAGGAATTTTCCGTGAATTGTCATGAGTTTTTTTTGGACAAATAAGTACTTACATTTTTTTTATTTGACAGAAAAAAATGTACAATTTTCAATTTTGTCAGTATGTAATTGGCAATAGATTTTCAAATTGAAGTGACAGGTACGTTATAAAATGATAAATGTGAAAATTCAAGACTGTTAGAAATTTCTGAATAAATCGTTTTTTTTCTATTATGTTTCCTACTCCAATTTAAATAAATAAACAGTTTTGATAAAAGGAATTACAAATTAATTTCTAAAAAACTACAACAAAGCGTTTTTGAAATGTTTGTAGGTACTCATTTGGATAAGGTTCTCCAGAATTAATTGGTTAAAATCGATTTAAACGTTCACGAGAAATCTTTATAAAAATGGCTCCTTTTTTCCCAATAATATCTTTGGAGTCGTGAAAACTGAAATAAAATAAATTGCACGACTGGATCGCACGTACTTGTTACTGTGTGGTGTGGTCAGTAGAATTAAATTTAAGAAAATTAGAGTGAACATCAAAGCATATATTCGATTTTTGTGACTTTTGATTGTTCGAATAAAGTTCATTAAATTGTATTGAGTGAAATAATTTAAACGCCATTTATTCTTCAAGAAATCTTAAAAAGTGTAATTTTTTTTAAATCGTAGGAGCGGTTTAAAAAAAAAACGGTTTTTTTAACAATTTTTTTAAAAAATTAAAAAAAAATAATTCAAGAATACAAACTTAAGCACAAAAACAACATACATTTAAAAACAAAATTTAAAAGAAAAAAATATTAAAAATACAAAAAAAAAGTTTTCGTTTTAGGCTACCTACATCTTCTCGAATATCAATTATGATAGCAATCGGATCACTAGTTTTCGAAAAAGTCTAAGAAAAAAAAACCGCTCCTATGGGAGGTACCGTTTTTAGCCTACCATATTATATTATATTAATTTTTTTTCACCAAAATATAATGCTTACCTACAGCAGTACACTGATTTTTTTCATAAAAATTCTTGGAGCCGTTTTCAAGAAATAAAAGCTCTTAAATAACGGTTATATGATAGGTACCGTTAATTTTTGAGCAAAAAAAAAATGAAAAACTCCTCTGTAGGATGTCAAAATGACATTAAGTTCAAAATTTGAAAACGATTGGCCCAACCGTTTAGGCAGGCTAAAGTGCAAAATACATCCAGACAGAATGTTGCCAGTAACTCAAATGTGTTTCTCTATCATCGTAACGTCATGTTTGATTGTTATCTCAATTTTTTTTTCTGTACGAATAACTTGTATTATAGTACTTATAATCGCAAGTAAAAATGGGCACTTTTGGGGCGGACGTATTTGCTCTTATGTGCCTAATCACATTGGAGGGCTATGAAATTTACGTAGAAAAAAAAAACGTGTAAAAACCACAACACTCAACGCTTTTTAGTAAGATTAATTATGCCATCACATGTCTTAAATAACAAAGAATGTAATTTATGTAAAGGTATTATTTTATTTATTTTTATTTTATTTATTGATATACAGCTGATCATTTAATTAAAAAAAATATTTTTGATTTGTTCTAAAAATATTAAATTTTCAAAAAAAATCTAAAATTGTAGACAGTAAAAATATTCTAAATTTTCTTATGCAGAATTAATTTGGTTACATAGATCTTTTTGAATATTTAGTCTTATAGAAACCCAACTTAACGTTACCGAGGATGTGGAAATTTAGTCCTAAAAATAAAATTTTAATTTTCCCTCTGCAGAATGCTTAAAGATTCATACATTTCAAATTTGAAGGCAATCAATCAGCTAGCCCGTTTATACTGCAGCTCATTATACACCCAGACAGAAAGATAGGCAGCCATTTCTTGTCACTAACTTTTTTAGACTTCACTATGATTGTAATGTTATGTTTGATTGTTTTCTCAATTTTTTTTTAATTCAACAATCCTAAACTTGCTTTATAGTAACTACCTATAATCGCAAGTAAAAATGAGCATTTTTATAATTGTCACGACAAATTTGTCGTTGTATTTTACTGACAATTTTATCACCTGTCTATGTGTATGTTTTGAAATGGAAACTTGTCAGACAAGTGCAACAAATTTGTAGAATTGTCACCTGTCAATGTTTATGAAACGTCACTGAATTTTTTTTCTTACATATCATACGAGATGGGATAAGCAGCTTCGTCGCAATTCTCTTGTTTCTCACAAGTAAAGTTAAAGTATTCAGTTTGCTATCCAGACAAATCAAGATCTTTAATTGATTCCGACAAGTTCGTGATCTAGCTAGCAATCTCTTCAACCCATCTTTGGAGAAATCAATCCGTGAATTTGGCAAGCGAAAAAGAAGTTCTGTCGTCACCAATTCCATCCAGATATTGGCTTTCAGATTACGGCAACATATCGATAGGAGTCAACAATATTGTTGAGTTGTACAAGACTCCAGATCGAAAAGTGGTATGGTCCAAAATCAGGGTTATGGAGTATGAATTCAAAGTAGTGTAATCCTTTGAATAACTTGAACTTAAAGAAGCAGCCGATAACAATATTTAGAAATAGAAAGAAATAAGCGGTTGGCTGCTAAAATCCAAGAGAAACCTACTATAGTCTGTTAGGGTTCTTCTTCAAATCCAGAAATATCGACATGAAAACTTAACTGCCGCTGAACGAGAGTGCTTTCTTATTATACTCACTCACATACGGATCCGAGACTGATCTCTTAACGCGTTCAAAAGAAGTCTTACGGAGAATTGCTGGCCCCATTGTGAGGGAGGAAGATTCCGGATGTGATGCAATCATTAATTGTATTAAATCTAACTTGAAGCAGATGTGGTAGAAAAAAAATTAATTCGGGTGACTGCGGTCGGAAGGAATGTTTTTTGCAGTTATTTTCATGGTGGCAAAAAAAACAAAACTTGGTAATGGTAATAAAACATACAAAATTATTTAAAGAATACTTCCTTCTTCTCAACCAGAAAAAGACGACAGTAATACAGAAAAGCTTATTTTTATCTTGATACAGGACATTCAGGACAAAGAAAATGCAGAGGCACAACCAAAAAACGAAATTCTGACTTTTATAATTAAAAACATTTTTCTATTCTTATCTTTATTTTCTTTGTTGTTTTATCTGTGACACAAGTCTGAAAACAAAAATATTATGTTTGTATCCTTTTGTGGTGAACGGAAGGTAATTATTGTTCAACAAATGCCTTGAAGGTGTTTATTTCCTGTCAGCTTCAGAGAATTGTTTTTTGCTTTTTCTAAAGTTGAAGAGACTTTGGAGCTTGGAAGCTGGAATATGAAGCTCTGTTACCATAGTCACTTTTAAATAGGTTATCCATTTGTTTTGTCCTGTTAACATTAATTAAATTGAGTGAAATTTTAAATTTAATAAGATTTTCGAAAAGTTTAGAGAACTGAAATTGAATGAAATATTCATAAGGCCACTCTTCAAAGTCTCTTCTTTATCATTCCTAATCAGTTTGATAAGATTGTTGATAAGGATCTTACAATAAAATTCTTTCAAAAACACTGCTTATTTATTTATAATGTAATGTTGTAATGTTCCAGAAATAAACATTACTGAGAATAATACATCATTTTTGAACTCAGACTCTTGAATTCAATTCTTAGAAATACTATTTCCCAAAGTCAAACATTTCAAAAGACATTAACTTAGTTTTCAAAAATAAAAAAATCGATTTCAAAATATACAGACAAACAGAGTTATGTAATCTTATGAATTCAGCATTCCATAGTCAATTGGTATTGCAAGCACAACTGAGCAAATAGGCATCTTCCATTCTTGCAAAAGAATTTTCCTTCCGTCATTTTCGTTACATTGTTTTGTAACTACAGTCCTAGCTGGTTGGAAGTTCTCTTTTCTTCCTTTTTGAGATATTTTATTGAGGTGAATATTTGTTTAAGATTTCCCAATCACGTTCCGGTGACGTAACGAAAAATCTTTTGAAAACAATACGATTATGAAATAATCTTCTTTCAACCAAATAGGATATTTTGATCAGTCGAATGGTTATATCTACCTTTTGATGGGGCGACGATAAATCATTAGTATATGTACTATATTCCAACATTACAAACGTAATAGAGGAGCTCAGAGCAAATATTGAAGGAGAGATTGCGGCAATTTTAGTGTGACAGAGTTATCGCAAATTGCATTTTTCAATTTGACCAAAAGGGACAAAACCTTATCATTTGTATTACAACTTGTTCCAAAAATAAATTGCACGACTGGATCGCACGTACTTATTATAAAGATAAGGGTTTGCATTATGGTCTAAAAATTATTTCGGAGAAGTGGCCGCCGTGGCTGGCTCGAGTAAATTCCACCCAAGGCCCAATTTTCCCAATTTTGTGAAAATCGGGATCGGTGGCCATTTCGTTTTGGGCCCATTCACCGAACGTCTGACGCGCTTAATGAGCGTTCGGCTTCAATTTTTGAACGAGTTGGATTTTGTAAGCATGCAAACCAAGATCCTTCCGCGAGCGATGGCGGATGGACTCATTTGGGTCTTCTTTGATACTCTGCTCCACCGAAACGAACCATTATTTTGGTAATAAATTTGCACAATTTGCAAACTTTATTCAGGAGTAAGTCTATTCACTATGAAATCGCTAACCAAACTGAGCATAAATCAAGAGACAGCTGTCAAAAAGACCAACTTCGAAAAAAGTATTGCCAGATTGAAAACCACACGTCTATTAAAATAAAAAAAAATATTTTTTTTTAGAAAATTCTTTATTATTTTAATTAGTTTCAAAGTTTTCTTGGAAAAAACTAAGTAGAAATAATATTTGAAAACTAAATGTCTATAAAAAAAAATATTTGAAAATCGTTCGAGCAGTTTTTTTAAAAAGTCGTTTTTTTGAAAAAAAACTTTTCTAAAAAAAAATTTAAATTTTTTTCTAGTATGTCATTATAAGGCAATCTGTAATTTTCATCTGGGAAAATTATTTAAAAAAATTCAGTCCACCCATTTTCAAAATATTTCGAAAAGCAAATTTTTTTTTAAATAATTTAAGAAATCGAAAATTTTGAAATGCGATATTAATTGAATTATAAATGACTTCCTGTGTGCAAAATTTTATTGAAACCAGGATAATAGTTTACGATAAAACCCAAAAACCGGTTATATGAGAGGTACCGTTATAGAACAAATTTTGAAAAAAAATATTCTAACTGAAAAAATGTACTATTGTAAAAAATTAGCACCCTGAAAGTTTTATCAAAATCGTTATAGCCGTTTTCGAGAAAATCTAACTTTTTGTTTAAAATTGTATGGCAGGTACCGTTATATTTCGACCTAGAGCAAAAATGAAAAACACCCCCCGAGATACTACCTAATAAATACTAAATACCAAGTTTGAAGCCAATCGGCCCCTACGTTTAGGCTGTAGCGGCGCGAGCGGACAGACAGACAGACAGAAAGACAGTCACACAGACGGGCGGAATTTCCGGACCCACTTTTTTCGACTTCTCTATTATCGTAATGTCATGTTTGAATGTTAGATTTTTTTTTGCACGAATCCATAACTCGCATTTTAGTACCTAAATCGCAAGTAAAAAATGGGCACGACTGGGTCGCACGTACTTGCTCTTATTATACATAATTACATTGGAAAGTAGGATCTTTGACAGAAACAAGTAACATTTGCGTTGAAATTAACACATTATTAAAAACCACAACACTTAACGGTTTTTAGTAAAAATGAAGTATGCCATCACCCGTCTTAAATAACAAAGAATTTATGAAAAATGTATTCCGAAATTTGTAGGACCGGTTTTGATAAAATCCGGTTTTTTTTATTTTTAGTTTTTTGAAAAAAAAAAATTTTTTTTAAATTTTGATATGCAGTTTTTTAGAATTTAATAAAATACATGTGATTATAAAATTTAAATAATTTTTTTGATTAGTTTTCAAAATATTGATTTTTCAACAAAAAAAAATTCAAAAACTAATTTTAATTAGAAAAAAAAGTTGTTCAAAACTTTGATATGCAGACTTAATTTGGCTACCTAGATCTTCTTAAATATAAAAGTTGATAGAAATCCAAAGAGCGTTAACCGAGAAAGCCAAAAATTAAAAAAAAAATCGTTATATGACAGGTCCCGTTAATAGACTTTTTCCGTATATATGGTTCTAATCAAATGATAGCCAATACCAACAAAAAAAATTCTCAAAAAAAATCATTAAGATCGTTGGAGGCGTTTTCGAGATAAATAAGATTTTCCTAAACGGTCATATGGCAGGTACCGTTATTTTTAGGGCTAAAAATAAATTTTAAATGTTCCCTCTGGGGAATGCCAAAATAATCACACACACCAAGCTTGAAGATAATCGCTTAAGCCGCTTAGGCTGCAGCTCGTTATACATACTGACAGACAGACATTTTTTTCTCGATCACATTTTTAGACTTCTCTGTGATCGTAATGTCATGTTTGATTGTTATCTCAATTTTTTTTAATATTCACGAATCCTAAACTTGCCTTATAGTCCCTATAATCGCAAGTAAAAAGGGGCACATTTTTATCACCCCAAATTGCATTAAAATGCATTTTTTTAGGTCACGGAATAGTTGACTTATTAACAGTTGAAGTTATTCATCATCTTTGTCCCATGGTTTAGTAATTATTGTGTTTGACTGTTCGGTCTTACCAGGAAATGACAAAACCTCCAAGAGTAAGGCTTATCTTGAAAAAGATCATCTCATGTAGTCGTTCGGACGCAGGGGTTGGTCCCTTCTGTTCTACAAATTCAAAGGCAAATACCCACATGAGTGGTCGGTACAAGTCACTAGGCCTTGGCTTCTTAAGGAGTTTAATGAGCTTAATTTTTGGTACTGTTGCCATTTACCAAAGAATATGATAAACTGAAGATAGAGTAATCAGCAAGTTAAGCGGCTTTAGAGTAACAGACCAAAGATCATTTATTAAAATGAGGAAGAGTTTGAGACATAATGGAGTCCTGGGGCAATCAGACTTGAAATCGTACAATAAGAGACAAGAATATTATCGAACCCAGAAGAATTTTCAATAAGAGAGAGCCAAACTCTATCAAGTGCCTTGGAAATATCAAGCGTAATAATCTTATTGTATATAAACATTATATGCCAACATTGTATGCCAATATTGTATGCAAACATTGTATGCCAACATTGTATGCCAACATTGTATGCAAACATTGTATGTAAACATTGCATGCAAACATTGTATGCAAACATTGAATGCAAACATTGTATGCCAACATTGTGTGCAAACATTGTATGCAAACATTGTATTCAAACATTGTATGCCAACATTGTAAGCAAACATTGTAAACATTGTAAACATTGCATGCAAACATTGTATGCAAACATAGTATGCCAACATTGAATGCCAACATTGTATGCAAATATTGTATGCAAACATTGTATGCAAACACCATATGCCAACATTGTATGCACCTTTTATAGAATTTGTCAGCAATACAACATATGGCAGCAACAACAATGCGGTAATTTTTGACGGATACGAGAACAGCAACTCTGAAAATCTTTAAGCAAAAGTGAAAGTCCGTATGAAAAAAGTGGGTGTTGAAAATTGGTTGAGTAGAAGAAAATAGGATCTATAAAAAAATATATACCAACTTGAAATCAAAGCTTACATACAAAGCTTGAATAAATGATTTTAAGTAAATCATCAAAGGTCAAGTTTCATTTCATCCCCCAAATAATACACAAAAATCCTTAATATTGTCTGTATAGATTTTTGAGATTAAAATTATATCCACACAATCTAGAAGGGCGTGTGGGCTTTTAATAACATTTATAAAGGACTTTTTTGTGGACACCACAGAAGTAGGATGAATGTTGTTGATGTTGATAAAAATATTTTCGGAAAATATTCTTAGAACTTATTATTAAAACTGAACCTTTATGTGGTGTTCCGGGATATCCATTAAAAGTTATTTTGTTCGTGCGGCTTTTTGGTCCTTGTGATGTTGATGATATAGGAAGTAGATTTTTTTTGCAATCATACTTCTTATCCTCTTTATTGAACTCACAATTTGATGAAAACAAGAGATAGCATTAAAGGGGTCTTAATAACATTTGATGATTTTGATTTTTTTTTGTTGAGTTTTGAATTCTTATTGCAAGATATAAGCAGAGGCACATTTTTATCAGTACAGAAGCACAATTTTGAGGTTTGTATATGAGTATTGTTTTTGTATTTATTTCTGAAAAGATTATTAAAAATTCATTAATGCTTAAGTGATTAAGAAATATAACCTACATTTATGGTGATAAGAGTTAAGAATTTTTTCAAAAAGACAATAAGATATCCTTTGGTTTTGATACATATTAATTCATTCGGGATGAAATTTGTCCTTCCTAGATCAATAATATTTGTTACCATTCCTGCGCTGGAATCTTTATCATATACAAAGAAGTTAATGGTGCTGACAAATTTTTTGAGAACGAAACTAGTTATCCACATAAATCATTATGTTGCATGACAATTTTTTTTTCAACAACATCGGCAATACTTTAGAAAAGCTACATGGAGCCACCATCATCATAAGCTGTTGTCAACTTTTGCTGCAAGAAATCGCACAACCTGGGGCATCTCCAAGAATTATAGAAAGCGTAAATGTCACACAGGATTCGATTTATTATGATATCGTTCTTTCGAAAATAGCATGAATTGAATTCAAGGAAATCGATATTGATTCATTCGACAGCAGAACTGATGAACGTTCGGAATTATCGATGGCGTGCCATGTTGCAAATGCATTAATTTATGGTGTAAATTAGCTGCAATTAAAATTTAATTGCGAATGCAGTTTATTTTGAGTCCGTGTATGAACACAGTATTGAATGGTGTTGGTGTTCGTTATCCTTTGGAATTAATTATCAATAAATGCAGGCTATTGGGGGTTACGTGTGAGTTATTGCACTTTCCTTGAAGAGTTAATTATTTAAGGTTCTTTTATACACCTAGCATTTACTTTATTCGAAATATGCTTAAATCTAAGCCAAGCTAAGTAAAGATCTCAGCTAATAGAGAATCTTAGACCAATTCAAAAGTTTAGTCACGTGCGAAAGACCAATCTACATTAAGGAAAGAAATTTATTGTCTCAAGAAAGCAATTTGTCCTTTCCATCCCTCAACAAATTAACATTGAAAAATTAGATAATTATCATCAAAATACACAAAATAAAATATTTAAAAAAAATAACAAATAAACAAATAATGAGAATGAAAATCTGTGAAGGAAATTGCGTTTTCATGGAATTCCTTTCAAGCAGGGTTCCATTTGTGATTTGTTATTATTTTAGGATGTTTTCCAATATCCCAATTGATATCGATCTCACTTATCAGCCGAAAGTCACTTGGAATAATTCTTCCATTCCCTGCCAAATCAAACCAAAAAAAAAATCTCAACCTGGAGGCTATTCATTTCACCCCATTGTCATCATTTTTGTATTTCAAACATTGAAAATCCAATACGCTGATGGGCCACCGGAAGGAAGCTGATAGGCTAGCTTCATCGCCATCGACAACGTGCTTCGTTTTGCATACAATGTTGATTAGATTAAATAATGGTTTGTAATTTTTTTAACGATACTAATCCAAGGCTATTGGTTTGAATTTAACATCCTTTGGCAGCATGAAAAGCACACGGAGGAAAAATGTCCTTTTTCTTATTACAAGGTTGATTGTGTACAAACAAAAATTCCTTGGGGTGCAAAATGGAATTATTAACACAGGTCACGAGTTTATCTGAGAAGGTTGAAAATGTGTTTAGAAATGATTTACAAAAGTGAAGGTATTCTTACAACTTAAGTTTGATGTTTTCGAGAATAAGCGTTAAAGTGTTAGTTTTGCAGGAAAAGAAATGACTTCCGTTGCTGAAAATTGAAAGCTACTTATTAATCATTTTAAAAGTGAGAAATGAAAAGTAACATGACATTTTAAGGTTCTAACGAATTATATTTTTTTTTTGGTACACAAATTTTTATTTTATTAGTTTTAAACACCTTGAAAGTTTTATTTTCCCAAATTTTTAAAAATATGTAGAAAAAATTCAGCAGTAGGTGTCATATTGTCCTAAATCCCGTAACTCTTCCATCAGCCAAAATACACAACTTCATGCGACGTTCGCCGTCATCGATTCCAATGTTCGTCTTCAACGTACAGTTGTACTCCTGCTAGCAATTCTCAAGAAAAAGCAGAATTTCTGGCATCCCAATTCACCAAAGTCAAAGTCATACTCAAAATTCAAAGTCAAAATCAAAGTCCAAAATTAAAACTGAAATAAAAGTCAAAATCAAAATTAAAGTCAAAGTCGAATTCAAAGTTAAAGTCAAATTCAAAGTCAAGGTCAAAGTCAAAGTCAAAGTCAAAGTCAAAGTCAAAGTCAAAGTCAAAGTCAAAGTCAAACTCAAAGTCAAACTCATAGTCAAAGTCAAGATCAAAGTCAAGTTCAAAATAAAAGTCAAAGTGAAAATCAAAGTTCAAATTAAAACCGAAATCAAAGTCCAAATCAAAATCAAAGTCATAATTTTCAAAACAGAAAGTTGTTGCCGGAAAAATTCTGTTTATAGGGTATAATCAATAAACCTATTGCTGATCTAACGTAAATGTTAATCTTGGTCCAATAGTATTTACAACTTGTTTAGTTACATACATACATTTATTGGCGCGACAGCTCCTTAAGGAGCCAAGGCCTAGTGACTTATACTCTCAACCATTGCTGTGTGTGGGTTGTTATTCTGCAAGAATGTTTAGTTACCAAGTGAATTAGACCTCAACTAGATTTGAATTGGTCGGGTGCTGTATGAATAGGCACTGAAAGGCGTCAAACAGGTGATGCACAGTGCTGCAGCTATCTCGTTCGCATCGATTGTGCTTAAATTACCTCCCCGCGGTAACCACCGGGTACTGGTCTGTGCATCCGGACATTCCTGCTAAACTTATAAGCGCGAGTGTTGAACACAGAAAAAATAGCAACATAATGCTCTGTTTTAATGACTGTTCTGATCGATTCGCATAAGCCTTGCACGATCCCCTCGGAAAGAGGACGTACGACTGATGAGCCCAACCAATTGGGCCAACAAATGGTAGCGTCAACAGTCAACGAAGCAGATGTCCTAATGAGCTACTTCGACGTACTTGGAAATAAGGTCATGGGGACAGTTAAATGCAAGTCAGGGCATTAAAGTAGAGACGGTGGCGGATGAACCCTTATTGGGCCAACGGCAGCGCTCATATCCCCGAAGCGGGTTACTGACTCCGGATTCTTCGGTTCCTTTTGTCCAAGGAAACCAACAAAGGACCTCCAGTTAGGGGTTGTGTATGGGGTTAACAACCCTGCCATAGAAAAAAGAAAAAGTTGCGAAGCGACCAATAGCCTCGAAAAAAGACGAATTAACTGTTGACGACCCGGAAAAAACGAATTAAGGACAACGACCTTCGGATCTGCACGTGAAATGTTAGAACTCTTAACAGATCACGTGCAGCCAAACAACTAGCGCAAGCCCTAGACTGCTACAGAGCAGGAATAACTGCCATCCAGGAAGTGCAATGGGATAGGCCGGGCAAAAGGAGGATGAAAAACTGTAACGTGTACTACGGTGATTGTGCAAGAAGACCACAGTGTTTGTTTGGGTGCGGATTTGTCATAAGCGGTAGACTTAGGCAAAAAGTCTTGGGCTTTCGACACCTAAGTGAGCGACTTGTGACAATCCGTATTAAGGCTAAATTCGCCAACATTAGCCTAATATGGGCTCATGCCCCACAGAGGACAAAGATGAAGCCACCAAGGATGACTTCTATGAGCTCCTCGACAAAACATATGAGCAATGCCCAGATCAAAGAACCGTCAATCAGATTGATCACGTTGCGATCGATGCAAGACATCTTAGTGTCTTAGATGTTCGCACCTTCCGAGGAGCTAACATCGACTCGGATCACTACCTTGTTGCAGCAAAGGTAAGAATGCGAATAACCCGAACACCACAACAACGGAGTAATACTGTGAGGAAGTATGACGTCAGAAAACTGCAATCGCTAGAATCCGCCAGAACCTATGCCGATCGAATATCCCGTATCCTCTTAAGAAATCCAGTACCGCCAGCATCAAGTGCCGAAGACCAGTGACAACACTGCCAACAAGACATCAGAGATGCCGCAACTGATGTTGTAGGTTTCACCAGACCACCACCACGAAACCTCTGGTTCGATGACGAATCCTGTTAGGCCCATGCAGCCAAACAAGAGGCATATAAAACGACGCTGCAAAGAAAGACGAGAGCTGCTCGCGAGGTTAATGAGAAGAAAAGACGGGAAAATACCGGCTTCTCCAAAAGAAAAAGAGAGAACATGAGGCGACCGGAGATGACGTGGTGGAGTGCATACACCAACTCATCTCTAAAGTTTGGTCAGAAGAAAGTATGCCTGATGAATGGAACCTCAGCATCGTTTGCCCAATCCACAAGAAAGGAGACCCTCTAAACTGCGCCAACTATAGAGGAATAAGTCTCCTGAATATCGCCTACAAGATCCTCTCTGCCTTACTATGTGAATGCCTGAAACCTGTCGTCAGCAACCTGATTGGCCCTTATCAGTTTGGTTTCAGACCAGGAAAGGATCGATTGTGGGATCAAATGTTCACGCTACGGCAGATCCTGGAAACTACCCAAGAATTTCAAATCGATACCCACCACCTCTTGATCGATTTTAAGACCGCGTACGATAGCATTTATAGAGACGAGCTTCACAGAGCCATGTCAGGTTTTGGCATTCCCACAAAACTCGTCCGACTGTGCAGGATGACGATGGAGAACTCTCGCTGCTCCGTCAAGGTTAGTACTGACATCACAGAAGCCCTCTCTCGAAAGACAAAGGAGACTCCTAATCATCCCAATCCTGCTGTATGGCGCCGAGGCATGGAATCTATCAAAAGCGGATGAAGATATCCTTAGTCGTTTCGAGCGGAAGATTCTTCGGAGGATTTTTGGCCCTATCTGTTTTAACGGGCTTAGGAGGAGAAGGTTCAACCAAGAACTATACGAGCTGTACAGCGACATTGACCTGGTCAAAATAGTACGCATATCAGGTTTAAGATGGCTAGGTCATGCTCCGGCTCGCAGGATCTTCGATTCCATCCCAGAGGGTAGACGCAGTCGAGGAAGACCTCGCCTTAGGTGGCGCACTCAAGTGGAGGAAGACCTCAACCAACTTGGAGTGCGAAACTAGAAGCAGATAGCCAAAGACCGAGCTGGCTGGAGAGGCATGTTGGTTGAAGCCCATCAAGTTCGTCCCGAACTGTAGCGCACCCTAAGTAAGTAATGTTCTCTAATTTTTCTTACAAAAGCAAGTCAAATCCTACCTATTTGAGCATAACCAATCAATGAAAAAAATCACTACATCGACAACTCTAAAACCTCCTCTTAACATCCAATTCATTAATGAAGCATTAAAGTTGATGCTCTTAAATGTTTTAAAGCTCATTTAGCCTAAAAAAGATTACTTTCCCATCCCCACCAAAAATGACAGGCACGAAAAGCTCACAACGCACATCACAAAACAAAAAGATCATTTTGATTAAAATTAAGCCCACTGCGTTCGAACAGTCTAATATTAATTGAACTGAGTTTGGTAATTAATTTCACTTATTCAATCGTTATTGAAATAAGCTCCGAATAACAATTAAATTGTTTAGCGAGCCAGCTAAACCAAAAAATCCGAAGCACTGTTAGGTGCCAAGGCTCATTACTAAATTAATTTTGAGTGTTTTTTTAGGCTTTGAGTGATTATTTTTTTGGATTGCAGTTGTAGGAAAGTATCGGTATTGTTCAATCAGTTTTCACGATTGAATGGAAAACAGGAAACTACAACTGCGGATGGTTTTGATATTTTAATCCACTGTAAGTTGTTGCTTTCGGTTTGTATGAACATTAATAAGTGGAAGAGTAATTTTAATCATTTATTGGGAAAATAATCACAGGAATTATGTTTGATTCGCCGCAATCATTATTTCTATTTAGAAAGATTAAATTTACCTAAATCGGCTTACAGTATAGCAATTTAATTTGTTTTGTAGAGAGCATAGAGCAATTATCGGTTAATTTAATAAGTTTTCGAAATGGAAAATTTAAAATTAAGGAAGTTTAAAGCATAATCCTATGAAAGAATCAATAATAATCAATAGTATGCATCAGCTATACACTATGATCAGCTGTTATAGTGTTATAGCTGCCAAAAGTGATTGAGGACCCTTTGTGTTGCTTTGAGAGAACGATGCTCCTGTTGCTTTCGGAGAAAAAGATACAACAAAGAACTATACCGGCTATACAGCGACACACGCCTAGCCAAATAGTAAAAGTCCCACGTCTCAAATGGCTGGGTCATATAGAGCGGATGAACGTCAATGCTCCGGCTCGGAAAATTTTCGATTTGAAAATATATGGTATATCAAACCTACACTTATTCAATGGCACCCAAATCTTATCTTCTTTATTTATCAATAACACTCCAAATCAAAAAGTTTTCCAAAGCTATTAAGATTTATTTGAAGAGATTATTTCGGTGGATATTTCTTAGCTTGTTGTTTGAGACAATTTTAACGGTTAAAAGTCAATAATTCAATATACAAAGCTAATGGTCCCTTGCATTATACATGATTCATTACAAATAAAATCGTTTTCAAAGTCGTTCAACTTACTGGAACTTACTTACTTTCAACTTACTGAAACCACGCAACTTGGTAAAAACAGCGTTTTTGTGTATTTTGAGACTAAACCACGGAATTTATTAGGCCAATTCAAAGTATATGCTTCTTTTAAGTTAAGATACACAATACGTCTTGGGCAAACGATTAAGACAACTTTAACTTTGGGTAAGTTAAGCTAGGCTATTGTGATGCTATGCAAATCACAGGGAAAATTCTCTACAACACAAATAATCCTCAGCTTTTTTAGAAGTTTGAAAGACTTTTTATGATAATGTGCAATAGATCATTGGCATCCTTGAAGAAGTATTCTCTTCAAGCCTCTAGAGTCTAGACCAATTCAAATCTAGTTGAGCTCTAATTTACTTGGTAGCTAAACAAGATGTAAATACTATTGGACCAACAAATTTTTTTAGCATCTGGAATTAGCATTTGTGATAGATCAACAATGAGTTCTTACGGTTATGGTGAGCTTATCAATTTTACAATTACCTGAAATGTTCTTTACTCATGTTTTTTAAGGGACAGGCAAGAAGAAGAAGAAGAAAAAGCAGAAGAAGAAGAAGAAGAAGAAGAAGAAGAAGAAGAAGAAGAAGAAGAAGAAGAAGAAAAAGAAGAAGAAGAAGAAGAAGAAGAAGAAGAAGAAGAAGAAGAAGAAGAAGAAGAAGAAGAAGAAGAAGAAGAAGAAGAAGTAGAAGAAGAAGAAGAAGAAGAAGAAGAAGAAGCAGAAGAAGAAGAAGAAGAAGAAGAAGAAGAAGAAGAAGAAGAAGAAGAAGAAGAAGAAGAAGACGAAGAAGAAGAATAAGAAGAAGAAGAAGAAGAAAAAGATGCGGATATGCGTATTTCATAGATTAAATTATTCTGTGTACATTCCTCCACCGATCCCTTTTTTCTATAACCATATGAAGATGATGAAGTTGGATTGACTTGGAAATGATCTCAACGATAGAGTGGTTCACGGAGTTTGCACCGATTTGTTAAATAGGGGTCCAGTTACAGAATTTTGTATATCCTTCTCAATAGGACCAGTTGAGTACCAGACATATGAGGCACGCCACAATGTTCATTCCTATCCCAATTTCTATAGAAGGTATGGTCGTAAACTTCTTTTTAACTTTTTATTTTTTTTTGTATTGTTTTCATGATGATAAAACACGACGCTGTGAGTGCTATTTCTATACAATAAACACACTACCCCAGATCTTTGATCAAAAAACCAAGAAGATTCAAGTCGATTCCAACCACACTTTTTTATCATGTTAAAAAACTGGATACATAAAATGCGAAACAAATAAACATTTCAGAAATGTTTCTGAAATTGGGATAAGAATAAACATTGTGGCGTGCCTCTTATGTCTGGCACTCATATCTGTACGAGTTGTACTAACTTCATGTCCTGTTTTTCAGCAATTTTAGATAAATCAGTTCACCAAGTCAGCTATCTATGTTGAGCTTCTCCTAACCCATCGGTAGATTTCTCTCCCATTTGCATGAACTAAGGATAAATCGACCAAACATAGCTAAAAAATGGACACGACTGGTTCGCACGAACTTTTTTTTTTTTGACAAAACCAGTAATAAGTACAACAAAAATCACACGATATGAACCTATAAAAAGTATCAAAATCACAACTCTTAACGGTTTTTTTTTTTATATATTTTGTTATGCAGTTTTTTAGAGTTTATTTTTTATACAGCATTAGCTAAATAAATAAAATTTAAAATAATTTTTTTTAATACATTTTTAAAATATTGAATTCAAAAATAAATTATAAATAGAAAAAAAAATATTTGGCTACTTTTAGATCTTTTCAAATATAAAATTTGACAGAAATCCAATGAGCAGGTACAGAGAAAGTCAAAAAATTAAAAAAAAAACGTTATATTAAGGTACCGTTACTAGAATTTTCCTGGAAATTTTAATGTAATAGAATGATAGCCATTACCTAAAAAAAAAATCGCAAAAAAATTCGACAAAATCGTTCGAGCCATTTTCGAGAAAAAGAAGCTTTTTCGTAACAGTTATATGGCACGTACCGTTACTTTTAATCCTAAAAATAACATTAGGAAAATCCCTGCGAGGAATGCAATAAGATATACAGACGAAGTTTGAGGACAATCGCTTAGTGCCCAAATTTGGCCATTTTGGGCTACTTCATAGCTCATATAATAAAAATCATTTAAAAGTATGACTCTGACACACAGGTAATAACATCCGCCATTAATCTAAAGATTATATTTTACAGACTCAGTATCTTGCAATACCGTGTTATTTGCAGCTATTGTCTGTTGCTGTAAGAAAAGTGTCAAGCAAAGAATTATCACACAAAGCTTAAAAGGAGGACAGCGTAATCATGGAAGCACAGAATTGTAAGCTCTAAATAAAATGTAAAAATCTTTGAAACGCATTCAGGGCATATTTGGTCTTTCTCTTAATAAATGGAACATGGCGTTGTAAATAACGGTGTATACGATCTGGGAAAAGCAGGAAAAGCTTTATTGTTGTTTTTTCAGATTATCTTTACCATATCCTCTTCAGATCTTTGAGGTAATTAATTTGTGAAAAAAAAAATTGTTTTTACCAGTCAAAATTTATACAGCTACAAACTCAAGTCTTTTAAATATTTACAAGAAGTAAGCTTTACCTTTTTTTTTTAAATATTTTTTTTTACTTTTTTCTCTACTACACTTGCTCGATATCAGAATTCTTACTTGCATTAAGTCCTTAAAGCCTTCAAAATCGGAACTAACCCTTCTTTAAACATAATAAGCCACAGTGTTGTGGATACAAAATAGATAAACGTCCTTTATCTCTGTCGTTTTCCGACACAAATAGAGTTACTGACTGTCACTAATATTCCATTTGATACCCTCTGCCCGACCCTCCACAAAAAGGATGCCAAAATAGCAGGAAAACAAAAAAAAAGCCCTTAAGCTGATAATGTTCACATTTTAATCGTTGTCCTTCTTGTGCTTTTCCTGTGATTACACTCTAAGTATCAAGATGTGTCTCATTTCAAATGGACAAGAAAACAATTGTGCAACAAAATGTTCGGAAAACATTAGAAGCATGCGAATGAGATGTTTTTCCTTTTAGCTACTCTCTCTCCGAAACAACATTGACAATGACGCCAGCTACAATATAGCTAGCTGGTTGGAACCTTTTTCCGAACCAGGAAAAAGGTCCTTGAGTTAAGGCAATGTAATTATTTGAGTTGGTTTATTTTTAAAAGTCACTGTGGTAAAATTGGAGCACGTCTCCCCTATCCTTTTCTTATGTGTTTGGTTTGGTCAATGAATATGTTTTTTTTTATTGACAATTGTAACAACTTTGTTGGCAAGAGAAGTCCTTGCACAAGAAGGTTTTTTTTTTTTTTTTTTTTGACAGGCTTGGCTGACATGTTGGGTATTTTTTTTTTAATGATGATAACACTATAGTTTAAGCTTCGCGTGGTTTCGTATGAGTTTAAAGGACACTTTGGAGATGTAGTATCTACTATTTTAACTAGTTTAATGACGAGGAAAAGTCTATTCTATTGTTTGCAGCACATTCGATGTTGTAAAAATGTTTTTTCTTGAAGTAAATTGTTCCATATTACTTATACAAACATAATTTTAGTGGAGTGTGAGCCAAAAGTTAGAAGTTTTTTGTAAAGTAAATAAAATGTATATTTTAAAAAGAATTTATAGTGAATTTTTAATGAATAATGCACGAAAATTATCATATTAAAATAACAGAGTCTTGCAAAGGTTCTGATACTTTTTTCTCGGGGTTATCACTGATTTCCTAAGACATTTCTGGAGTTTCTTCAACTTTCGCAGAAATATTTTTAATCAAATCCAGTAACAAAACTCCAAAGCAGAATAAAAATATTAAGTGATTTATAAATCATCAAAACAACTGCTTTTTCTAATTTTATCTGTCAAGGATGAAGGAAATTTCTGCAAACGATTCTGTTCAACAAGGACATTATTTGCCAGAGAATCTCATTTTGGCAATAAAATTATGCCGGAAGTTTGAGTTTGTGTTAACTTTTTTCATAAGGATCACCATATACTGTACACATCCTTAAGGTCGTTTTATTATAGTTGAATGGAGTAGAAAAGACTTGGATTTTCCAAGATTAGCCTTGTGGTGTGGTGTGTAATGGTTATACACTACACAGTCGTGTCAGAATGGAAGCAGGACTTAAGTGTCAAATAAATTAATCTCATCTTAAAATGCATAAGAAGTCGAGTGCTAACTAATAGCAGATGTGATTCAATGGATATTTCGGAGCACAGATGGGAATCTTGTCTAAAGGATTATGTGAATTACTTAACCAAAACCATAGAAACAGTATGTTTGTAAGTGTGAGATTTTGTCGACAAATTGGAGCATTTAAAAAAAGTTCTCTAATAAAATATTTTGGATAACAGGATTTTGAAAATTTAGGAGGCAGGATACGCCTTAGAAAACCTTACAATTTCTATTTAGGGTTTTTCAATTTGTGTGTATAGATGTTTTAATAGAATAAAACAACCCATGTATAGCATTTTGTATAGAATATGACGTCATTCAAATGCCGCCCTCGACATCCTGCTTTCACACGGATCCGAGTAGTGTAATTTTTAAAAACTCTTCCGCATATATCCGGCTGAAAGGATCCTGCTTTCACACGGATCCGAGTAGTGTAATTTTTAAAAACTCTTCCGCATATATCCGGCTGAAAGGTGGCCAATGTTATGTTCACTTTAGGGGAGAGTCGATTTTCTAGGTCAAATATCATGATCGTGGTGGCCCTGCGAGAAACAAGCTTTCCTTCAAATCGTTCAAATCAGGGCGTCCGCTATGTGGCACGAAGCGTTTTTAGGTTTGTACTATTCAAATTTGTTTTCATCGTTGTGTAGCGCTCAGCATTGACTTGACCATCTCACCAGCTTTGTTTTTGAAAAAGTACACAACAGTGACACAATAAACTATAATTTCTTGAGATACATTTTTACCTGGTCACAGGGTTCTTCTCTCTCAATAACCGGCAATTCCGCTTCCAATTCCATTTATCCAAAACTACACCTAGACGCTATAGAAGATTTGTCGGCTAAAATTGTTTTCCAAACGTTTCGAAGCTCAGTCACCGAAGAAACGGCATTGTCTATGTTCATGTACCTCCTGGGTCAGTTTAGTTATGTACGGATGAAGGCAAATCTTATGTTCCTTTGATGTATGAGTAATGGCTGATTGATTACCGAACCGGTTGTCTCGTATTTGGTCGCTGAATGTTGAACAAATGGACTGTAAAGGGCCACCACGTCTACCGTAAAATGGTGGTGTATGCACAACATACCTTTATATTTCCCGCAAGAAAATTCATTGAACACCAAACCATCTTAAAAAAAATTGAAAAAAAAGAAGAAAATTCCCACCAAAGCTGTTTATAAATTCATAATGAAAATTAAGTTCAACAGCTATTCAAGAAAGTTCTACTTCAACATTTCACGGCCTTTTCACTTATTTTGTTTTTGAATTCACTGCTGCAACCTCATAAGTTCTCAACCCTCTGAAAAAATAAAAACACATTTTGGAATGGGTATTTTAAGTTCACATTTCTTTTATGTTGTTCTTTTCAATTCAGCGAATGAGCATATTCATAAATAACCTTTAGGGTTTACATTGAAAAGCTAATAAAAAGCCCACCTCCGCTCCGTCGTCGTCTCCTTGACAGAAAGCAACGAATTCTTGAAGCTTGAGTGAACATTAAAAAAAGAAAATCAACACCAGAAACGCTTTTCACCTATTGAAAGGCAAAAAAAAATGAAAAACTTACCTGAAAAGTTTGCCCTTGACGGATGAATCACGGACTCTGATGTTATGTAGACATATGTACCAACATCGTGGTGGGCAATGGGAATTCATATTTTTGTAAGGCATTTTAATTTTCTAGCTTTGTCTGCTGGTTTATGTAGGTTTTGGAGTGTAATGCTGGAAAAGAAAGACATTAAGCAATTTTTTTCGTAAATTGAGTATAAATAATATTTTTCTTTAAAGATTATTAAGATAAATTGCTGTATTTTGTCGCTCATTCTAGTTCTTCAAAACAAGTTACTTCTAGAAATATTGACTCTAATAAAAAAGAAAAATAATTTTCCTATCTGGTAAATACTGGTTAATGGTAAAAGTTGATCTTCTGAAATGATTTTTTGGAGCTTCCTTACCCCCCTTCAAATACCTATAGAAAATTCTTATAGATCACAATTGACCAAATTAAAAGCTTTTACTTGATTTACAGAAACAGTTACTCTCTATTGATAGACAACGCTGACGAATACATCTAGAGTATTACCATCAATTTGTCTTTAATTAGTAAAATATTTGTTTTGGTCAAATTTTTTTCGTGATATTCATGATGTTCCTCAGGGTACGATTCTCGGCCTTATATTCTTTTATCTTTTCATCAAAAATGATTCATCACAAGATTTGGTTGATGTACACATATTCAAATGAAGCAAATGCTTTTCCAAGAAATGTATCCTTCCTTCATCCCATAGGTAGTGCTACATTCCTGGGCTGACCTGGGCCTCAACCAACAAATTCTCCAACCAGCTCGGTTTTTAGATAGCTGAATGCAGTTTAGCCGATAAAGTTGGTCAAGATCTTCTTTTAATTGCCTTATCCACCTTAGTATTGCTCACAGCCGGGTGTTCCTGTGCCATTGAAAAAGTACTTGATTGAAATGCTAAGAATATTGTTGCTGTTCAAGTATCCATTGCATCTGAATCTAAGCAGTAAATAGCGTTCCAAAGAATTTAGCATCGCTTAAATCACGATATCAAGATCACACTTATTAGATGACGATATCTCAAAAAAATTATTGATTTATTCTTATCAAATGACCAACAATATATGCTTTTTCCTTGCGATTAAAGGGACTATAAGGCAAGTTTAGGATTCGTGAATATTAAAATAAAAGGCACGACTGGGTCGCACGTACTTGCGCCTATGTGCGAATCCTTTTATTTGACTAATGCTCTAGTCATTAGCCGAGCAATATGAAATAAAATTTTGGGGAAAATATTATACAAATAAAATTTGTATGAAATCAAAAAAAGACAATTCATAACGTTTTTTTTTGCAAAAAAATGAATGTTGTAAGCCATCTTATTTCTTTTGCTGTTTGCTATTTTATGAATTTTTTTTTTTCAAAAAAAAATGTTTTTTTTAAAAAACTTTTCGAAAACATATTTTAAAATTATTTTGAGTATTTCAATTCAAAGAAATATATAGTTTTTACTAGGAGAAATATTAAAAAAAATCTATAAATCCGTTTTCAAAATATTCAAAAAACAAAATATTTTTTTTTAAATTATTAAAAATAAAAAAAAATGTTATTGAAAATTTTAATAAACATATTTTTTAAATCATAAAACACTATATATTTTGAAAATTTCATCAAAACCTGTCAATTAGTTAACGAGAAAATATGATTTAAAAGAACCGGTCATATGGGAGGTACCGTCTGAAAAAATCTATTTAAACTAAAAGATAGATTTTGCATAGAAAACAAAAGTCAGAAAGTTTTATTAAAATCGTAGGAGCCGTATTCGACAAAAATAAGTTTTGCATTAAAAGTTATATGGCAGGTACCGTCTAGCTTTGGAGCTAGAATGCCAATTCGAAAAACTGTGGGGTAGAGTACTCTAAAAATACTATAAACCGGCCCAACCGTTAAGGCTGTAGGAATCGATACGGACAGACAGACAGACAGACAAACAGACGGAATTTCCGGACCCACTTGTTTTGACTTCTCTATCATCGTTATGTCATGTTTGATTGTTAGAATTTTTTTTACGATTCATAACTTGCCCTATAAATCGCAAGTAAAAATTGAGATAACAATCAAACATGACATTACTATCATAGAGAAGTCTAAAAAAGTGATCGAGAAAAAATTCTGTCTGTCTGTCTGTCTGTCTGTCAGTATGTATATCGAGCTGCAGCCTAAACTACTTTGAACAATTATCTTCAAATTTTGTGTAGGTGATTATTTTGGCATTCCCTAGAGGGAAATTGAAATTTTATTTTTAGGCCTAAGACAACGGTACCTGCCATATGACCGATTAGGAAAATCTTATTTTTTTCGGAAACGGCTCCAACGATTTTGATGAACATTTATGAGAATTTTTTTGTTGGTATTGGCTATCATTTGATTAAAACCGAATTTACGGAAAAAGTCTATTAACGGTACCTTTCATATAACGGTTGTTTTTAATTTTTGGGTTTCTCCGAAACGGCTCTTTTTTTTTTTTTTTTTTTTTTTTATAATTAACGCGCGCACAAGGGACTATTTGTTTCCCTTTTAATGTAACACACTGCGCGGGCATTAGGAAGATAGGGAGGGGAGAGATAGGAGGTGTCGATTAACATTGGTTTTGAATGTTTGCTTCCAAAGTCGTGTTGTACGGCTAAAAAAAGAATCTCTATATTTCACGGTACGTCCGAAATTGGGCTCAAGGGTGAACTGATGGGCATTCCTAGCAAGACGAGTATTACGGGCGAAACTTTTAAGGGGAGGAATGCAGCTGGCTACCTCGAGTGAACATTTTTTATAAAAGAACCGATAAAATAAGGAAAGACATGAAACATTGCGTCGGTGTTCGAGAGGGGCAATTGTTTCAGCGGCAGTTCTATTTCCTATCAATCTTAACGCTCGATTTTGTATTCTATCAAGCAGGTGAAGCGATGATTGTGAAGCACCTGCCCACAGGTGGGAGTTATACTCGAGTTTAGGGCGTATAAACGCTTTATAAATTGTAGCCAGATCAGATGGGGAAAAATACTTCTTACACCGATACAGAAAACCTAAGCACTTTGCAGCATTCTTAGCGATCTCAAATATATGGTCGTTCCAACGGAGGTCGTCGTTGACACACATACCGAGTACTGAGAGCTTTTCGGTTTCTTCGATGTAAGTGCCATTCATGGACAATGGCATTGGGGGAATGTTTAGCTTTAACGACAGAAGACAGCATTGAGTTTTCGAAGCATTAAACTCCACACGATTTCTATTACCCCATTTGACAATGCTGTATAAATCGGAGTTTAATGAGCTTGACATACGGCACCGTTGCAATTGTACGTCCGAAGGCGAAGGACGTGAATTATCGAACGAATATGAAAAGCTGAGGGTAGAGTCGTCAGCAAAACAGTTAAGTGGATTAGAAGTAACAGACAGAAGATCATTTATAAAAATGAGGAAAAGAGTCGGAGACAGAACAGAGCCCTGGGGCACACCTGCATTTATTTTATGGGAATCAGACTTGAATCCGTCCAATACAACTTGTATTGAACGGTCCAGGAGATAGCTTCTAATCCAACGAACAAGAGTATTATCGATCCCAAAAGCACGCATTTTCGATAAGAGAGCTTCATGCCAAACTCTATCAAATGCCTTGGAGATATCAAGAGCAATAATCTTACTTTCACCAAAGCGATGTAAAGATTTGTTCCACTGTTCGGTGAGATATGCCATCAGATCACCAGTGGAACGGTTGCTGCGGAAGCCATACTGACGGTCATGGAGAAGCTTACGATCTTCGAGATATTCCTTAAGCTGACGGTTAATCAGTGTTTCCATGACCTTAGAAAGAAGGGATGTCAGTGCTATGGGTCGGTAGGAGGAGGGGGAGGATGGGTCACCTTTCTTAGGGACAGGCTGGACAAATGCTGTTTTCCATCTTCTAGGAAAGATTCCAGAAGAGTAGGAGCGATGGAAAAGCTTACGCAGTGGCTTTGCCAGTGTGGAAGAACACCTCTTCAGAATAATCGGGGGTATACCATCCGGGCCAGCGGATTTGTGTATATCGAGATCTTTGAGAACTCTTGCTACTGTACGAGTGCGGAAAAAAATCTGTCCCATGGAAAAATTTACATTCTCAAGTACAGGAGGGGCAACGTTGCTATGCGGCAGCGTGGAGCTGGCAGCGAAATGGGCGGCGAGCAAGTTTGCCTTCTCTGAAGAGTAAACAATTGGTGTGTTATTGTCGATGAGCGTTGGAACCGAAGATGTTGAGGAGTTTTTAATATTTTTTACAAATGACCAAAAATTTTTACTGCCTTTGGGACACTGCAGAATTTTTTGCCGTAATTTTTGGTCATGCAAAAATTTGGTTCTTTCAATAACGGAGTTGCATGAGTTTCTTGCTTGTTTGTGCTTTTTCCGATTTTCCTCTGTAGGGTTGGCTTTGTAAGATTTCTGTCAAATTTTATATTTGAGAAGATCTAGGTACCCAAACTATTTCTGCATATAAAAATGTTGAATAACTTTTTTTTCTAATTAAAATAATTTTTTTTTTTAATTCAATATTTTTACTAAAAACCGTTTAGTATTGTGGTTTTGATACTTTTTGTAATTTCAAACTGTGTAATTTTATACACAAATGTTACTTGTTCTGTCAAAGATCTTGCTTTCCAATGTAAATAGGCAGATAAGGGTAAGAACGTGTGACCCAGTCGTGCCCATTTTTTTACTGTGTGTCTGTAAAAGACATTGCCTTTTAAAATGCAACTAGATGCTGCATGACACTAGTAAGGAGGATTGGTAATATAGGAAAGATTTTTTTCGGCGCAGTAAATAGAGAATAAGGTGACTATTTTCTCACTTAAAAATCAACGGAGGGCGTCTAGCTTGCACCCAACTGAAATTTTAACTCATGATCTCTGGGTTTACAAGCAAACATCTTACCTAATGCACCACTTCCGCATGGATTTGGCTACTAAATGGTTTGAAGATGACCAATTATTTTATCGCAAAATCTTTTCCAATGATATTATTCTTTTTGACTTGATAACATCTTATAAATCGATGAGAGGCTACACGTACGAAATAACATGACTCATGCTGACAAGACTCGCGACTCATGCTAACCGTGATACTGTGGTTTTCAACCAAAATCGATCGCAAGCACCAGACGAATATGAAAAAGAACAGGCACAAATTCCCAAAATAATTCCACTCAAATTCATAAAGAACAAGAAAAAAAGAAATGCAAAATAGGCGGAGTTTTGTGCAAGTACAAAGTAGATGTAGATATTGGGGTGTGTGTGTGTGGATTTAATGAGAGGGTTTGTGGGTGTGAGTCAACGGGATGTATGTTGGTGTTGCTGCCATCAATGTTTTCTTATGACGTTATCACCTAAAATTATCGTCCGTAAGCCGACTTTACAGACAACTCCTTTTTTTCTATTTTTTCTTGTTCTTGTTCTTGTTGTTGTTATTCTTTTTCTTTAACTTTAGGTCTTCTTTTTCTCATTTTTTTCTTCTTTTATTATTTCGTCTGCTTTTTCTTTACCTTCTTCTTGTTCGTCATATTCTTCTTCATTCATTATCATTATCATTATCATTATCATTATCATTATCATTATCATTATCATTATCATTATCATTATCATTATCATTATCATTATCATTATCATTATCATTATCATTATCATTATCATTATCATTATCATTATCATTATCATTATCATTATCATTATCATTATCATTATCATTATCATTATCATTATCATTATCATTATCATTATCATTATCATTATCATTATCATTATCATTATCATTATCATTATCATTATCATTATCATTATCATTATCATTATCATTATCATTATCATTATCATTATCATTATCATTATCATTATCATTATCATTATCATTATCATTATCATTATCATTATCATTATCATTATCATTATCATTATCATTATCATTATCATTATCATTATCATTATCATTATCATTATCATTATCATCATCATCATCATCATCATCATCATCATCATCATCATCATCATCATCATCATCATCATCATCATCATCATCATCATCATCATCATCATCATCATCATCATCATCATCATCATCATCATCATCATCATCATCATCATCATCATCATCATCATCATCATCATCATCATCATCATCATCATCATCATCATCATCATCATCATCATCATCATCATCATCATCATCATCATCATCATCATCATCATCATCATCATCATCATCATCATCATCATCATCATCATCATCATCATCATCATCATCATCATCATCATCATCATCATCATCATCATCATCATCATCATCATCATCATCATCATCATCATCATCATCATCATCATCATCATCATCATCATCATCATCATCATCATCATCATCATCATCATCATCATCATCATCATCATCATCATCATCATCATCATCATCATCATCATCATCATCATCATCATCATCATCATCATCATCATCATCATCATCATCATCATCATCATCATCATCATCATCATCATCATCATCATCATCATCATCATCATCATCATCATCATCATCATCATCATCATCATCATCATCATCATCATCATCATCATCATCATCATCATCATCATCATCATCATCATCATCATCATCATCATCATCATCATCATCATCATCATCATCATCATCATCATCATCATCATCATCATCATCATCATCATCATCATCATCATCATCATCATCATCATCATCATCATCATCATCATCATCATCATCATCATCATCATCATCATCATCATCATCATCATCATCATCATCATCATCATCATCATCATCATCATCATCATCATCATCATCATCATCATCATCATCATCATCATCATCATCATCATCATCATCATCATCATCATCATCATCATCATCATCATCATCATCATCATCATCATCATCATCATCATCATCATCATCATCATCATCATCATCATCATCATCATCATCATCATCATCATCATCATCATCATCATCATCATCATCATCATCATCATCATCATCATCATCATCATCATCATCATCATCATCATCATCATCATCATCATCATCATCATCATCATCATCATCATCATCATCATCATCATCATCATCATCATCATCATCATCATCATCATCATCATCATCATCATCATCATCATCATCATCATCATCATCATCATCATCATCATCATCATCATCATCATCATCATCATCATCATCATCATCATCATCATCATCATCATCATCATCATCATCATCATCATCATCATCATCATCATCATCATCATCATCATCATCATCATCATCATCATCATCATCATCATCATCATCATCATCATCATCATCATCATCATCATCATCATCATCATCATCATCATCATCATCATCATCATCATCATCATCATCATCATCATCATCATCATCATCATCATCATCATCATCATCATCATCATCATCATCATCATCATCATCATCATCATCATCATCATCATCATCATCATCATCATCATCATCATCATCATCATCATCATCATCATCATCATCATCATCATCATCATCATCATCATCATCATCATCATCATCATCATCATCATCATCATCATCATCATCATCATCATCATCATCATCATCATCATCATCATCATCATCGTCATCATCATCATCATCATCATCGTCATCATCATCATCATCATCATCATCATCATCATTCATTGAGTCGTTTTTTGTTCTTGAAGGTGACCGCCATGTTGCCACCAATGATTGTATCTACAGAGATAGTTTGGAACTTTATTTCTTTGACGAATTGCATGCAACAGCCATACATAGGTGATATAGTGAAATGTGTGCCACAAGATACACAAGGGATGAAATCGACTTTCTGAAAATTCAGTTAGATGAAAGTATTGTATAGAAAAAATGGTCCTGTCGATTGGCAACCTTGGTCAAGTGATATAAAACTTCTAGACTTTTTATATAGTGCTATGCTAAATTATAAGTCTAAGACAAGAACATGAGAAGACTGCCGTTTCCGTTTAAAAATGCGGCCTTGTTATCAGAAATTTGCTTTAATAAATCCTATTTGGAAACATACAACTGTGAAAACTTGCTTATACTTAACCTGAGGCAATACATATTTCTGATGTAATGTCAACTAAAGCCATTTATAAATCTTCAATTATCTTCTTCCTTGGTTATACAAGATTCATAGACATTTATTATGTTTGCAAAAGTCAATCAGACTTCAAAGAAAAGTTTGAAAGAAGGTACACAAAAATAACTCAAAAGTCTAACAAATTATTAATTTGTCTTGAGTGACACAATTTTACGGTTCGAAAAATTGCAGTTTAGGAATGAAAACGACATAAGAAAAAGGAAGCCACGGGGCGCTAATGGAAACACAAGTATTTATATTATACGTTAACTGAAATAAAAATATATTATATTGGAAGAACGATAATAAACTTTTAATCAACTATAATTTCGGCTAAACTGAGCTTTCAATCTGAAGAATTCTCAAAATTTTATATAAAAATAATTTTTTTTTTTTAATTGCCTTAAAGCAGAAGATAAGAAGTGCCATAATTTCTTGAACGCATCGTTGTTTTTATGCATCAACATAAAATTAATAATGTTGACAGGATAGAACTTTCAAAACCGATATCCCTCACCTTAAAGTCAAATATGCGTTGAAAAGGAACAATTTTAAACAATTTTGGTGAGCCAAACTATCCGGCGGTCAAGAGGGAGCACAATGATAACAACAGAACTCCGTCCTTTCAACCAAACGAATAAATTTTTTTTTTCATTAAGCATTTCCACCGGGAGCAGCAGTTGTTCTTGGCTGTCAAGTGCAGCACATGTAAAATAAATTCCAAATTCGGGAAGTGCAACACATGAGGTAAATTATGGCCAAATAACATTTTGACATTCTATGTCGGGATAAAATAAAATGCGAGCATTTTTTAGTTTTTTGAAACTTAACCGATAAAGCGGTGTTTTCCCACGGGAAAGTTCATAAATCATCTCACTGGATGGTTCAAAGTTTTTCGTTGCTATACCTTTATTCTGGAAATTTGTGAATAAAATAAAATAAAATAAAACCAATGAAATATGTATTTTGGACAAACAGAATTGCAGGGGGGGGGGGAAGAAATAGTTAAATATTCACAAGAGTTAAAAATTTGTACAAGTTTTAAGTATCTTATATAATATCATAGTTACAGATATATATAAGATCTGTGTGGTACATAGCACCGTCCTGTTAAAACTGCATCCCGTTTTTGTCTATATAATTCAATTCAGGTCAAAAGAAGTTGGTAATAATCGACCTATAGTGCTCACCATTCATCACCAAATATTAACTATTTCGGGATCCATTGGACGCGCTTGGATCTAATGTTGATTAGTTTTGTCTCAAATTTGATAATTTTGTTTGTTGACATACCCACTCATCGATAAATGAATCGCTGAATATGATTTTTCAATGAAAATTAAAATGGCAGTTTCCAATTGCTTCAGATTTCGTTGTCTTTGATCGTTTACTTTTAGCTCCTGGGTCAGTTGAAGTTTGTACGGGGGCACGCCCAAGTCGCGACGCAAAATTCGCCTAGTTGTGGTCTGCCAGTTTTAGTGCGCGAAGCGATATCGACTGCCTCGGATTCTCCTGCATACTTAAACGGAAAGCGGTGATGTTTTCGGGAGATATTGCGTTTTGTCGCTAGATTAGATTATTTTTATTACCTCGTTAAAATTTATGTACAATTGTCCTTAAACTAACTTATAACTAAAATAAATTATGTCGACTCAACAACATGGACCCGACGTCAGATGACTCTATACAATATTTTTATTTATTTTTGTTTGCATAATCTTTTGATTGAAATTCTTATTTATAGTTACTGTCTTCTTTGGTTTTGAAAATTAGGGTTACGATGCGGTATTGTTTATCCTTTGATGTGTCCGTTGCTGGTTCTCTCGTAGAACGGGGCTTCTTCATTGCTCATTATGTCATTGAATCGGTCATCTGTGATGGCTCGAATGTTGAGGTAGCGATGGTTGGGCACTAGTTGTTGCTGGAGTAGTTGCTGGATTTCCAAGTTGGGGTGGTCCTCTAAGTTCCTCAAAATATTTTTGGAGAGCTGTGACATGAACTGATTTATTGGGATCTTCATATAGCTTCTTGTTTGGGGAACATATTTCCTTGTAATAGGGTTTCGGTGTATACCTGTACAGCTACGGAGTATCTTCCTTTCAAATATTCGATCTTCTTCATATATGTTGGTGATATGGTAAAGCAAATAAGACAAGCGTACGCCAGAATTGGACGGATTAGCTGTTTATAGATGAGGAGCTTGGTATTAGTGCTTAGTCCGTTTCTCTCCTATGAAGCGTTGTTGCTGAATTTGAAGCGTTTAGTTAAATTCACTCCAAGGTATTTTGCTGTTGTCTTTGTCCTTATCACCGTGCTGTCTGGTAGCTTGATACTGATATTATCTCTATTTTTTACTGAAGCAGTGGACTCAAATTTAACCACCACACTGAGAATAGTCCTCTCCGTAGGACAATTGTGGCGACCGTAAAGTGGCGATGATTGTAGAACTATGCCCGAATAAAACAACCATTTTGTTAAAGAATTTAATTATTTTCACCTGTTGCTGACCGCTATATCCGTTTATTGTGATTTGCAAAATCGACTGGATAGCCAATTTTTTTAGATGTGGCTTTAACAATAAGGCCGCTATCAACTATCGAATTTCGGAAGTCCTTATTGGAAAACCTTTGCATACATACAGGCTGGGACTCATAATTCTTTCACCAAAATATAATTTTGCAACAAATAAAAATATTAAACCAATTGCACATTTTATAATTATTAAAAAAAAAAATTTTAAAAACAATTTTTTCCGGATTTTGTTCAAACCAATTATATTTGTACATATAAATTGATTGTTTTTATTATATTGAGTTGGCAAACACGAAAATTTGTTCAGTAATTCTTCTTGAATGAACAGAAGATAATAACTAACTGTTAAAGCCTAAGTAATTGGCTTAAACGGGATTAATTAATTTTAATTAGTTTATAATTAATTCATAATTATAGTTTTTAAGATATTAACATAAATTATGTGCATTAATTAATTGTTTTTAATAAATGGCATATTTTGATGTTATTATGCTAATTTTTTCTTTTACTAAATACATATTACATTAATTGGTTTCAAATTTATTGTTCTACTGTAAGTGATAGAAAATAATATTTTAATTAATTTTCAAACTAATAAAAAAATACTTCGGTTTATGGGAAGCACATAATTGTTTTGAAAAATGCTTCTTATGAATGGTGTGGGCAAAATCGCATAGTCACCTCCACGTGGTGCCCGCTGGAGCTGGTAAAATAAACAACGATCGTTAGATTCATATCGGATCCATTGGTTGTAGATACTTGAGTTAGATTCTCAGGAACTAGGAGCGGAAGAAAATATACGCTCTGAAGATTCAACTCTACTACGTCTATATACTCATGCACATGCCTCACAAGAAATAAAGTATTGTGATGGAAAACGACTATTATGACTCATATGAATAAACCAATAAATTTAAACTTTCGCGAATTTAGCGAGATATTTATGACGACCCGTATTAAGGCCCAATTCTATCATTTAAGCCTTACTAGCACACATACCTCTGCAGAAGAAAAAGACGATGCTGCCAAAAAAAATTGTAGCAGTGAAAATCTATTGGCTGATTTTAATGCAAAAATTGGGCGGGAACATTTTTGGCAATACAATTTAAAAGCAGATAATACGCGAAACTACCTCCAGTATCGGACTACAGCTAATCGGCAACATGGTGTTAAGCAGGACGCCATTTCACGCAAACCGATATCGATGGTCAAAAACGACAAAAAAGAAATTCAATTTTCGACAAATTCAATCGGAAATGCCGATCACGTATCCCTTGATGTAACGAAACATCCCCCGACTGAAAATATGAAACCCGAAATCCAATGGGAATTATACCATACCAACAAGCCATAAGAAATGCAGCGTCTATGAAATGTTGGGTGGTGCCGTAAAATAACGCCCGACGAAATAAGGCCAAATTTTAAAATTCCGTGAATGACAAAGTGAAATAATGCCGAATATTGCTAGTAAAATAAAGCCAAATTTAGACAGAAGGGAAAAAAAATTGCAAAGCCACAATTGTTCATTTAGTTAACGGCGTTTACGCAGCTTCCTGCCACCTAGCACACCTACTACTTTTTCCAACATTTGTGGCCGGCAAAAACGCAATGAATATTGTCCTCCAAGTGGTCTATCGTTTCGGGCTTATCGGCGTTGACAACCGATTTCACATTTCCCTACAGAAAATAGCCAATCGGCCTTAAATAGCACGATCTTGGTTACTAATTCACGGGTCCATAACGTGAAACTATGCGGTTACCAAACTTGTCCTTCAATAAATCAATTGTGGCACGAGCTGTTTGAAATTTCGCGCATGGTAGTTCAATTGATAAACAAAAATCTGAAATCATGGCTCTATAGCGGTCACTATTGAGTGTAACGTTCTGGCCAGCATCGTTTTTTAAAGAAGTACGGACCAATGATTCAACCAACCAATAAAGCAAATCAAACAGTCGGTTTTTGGATGTTACGGTATCTCAACATATACTTGAGGATTATCATCATTCCAAATCCAAATACGGCAGTTTTGCTTATTGACGTATCCATTCTATCAAGAGTGAGCTTCATTGCTAAACGAAATTCGCTTATGAAAATTAGGATTAACGGCCCATTCACCGAGTCTAAGGAAGCGTTGTTCAGGCGTCAATCTATTAATTTATTTATTTGTTGAAATGCCAAACCAAACTAAAAATAAATCATTTAACAGCTGACAAAATGGCCGCCGTTTAAAATGGTGTTGCCAACTTAAAGTTCTATACCCCTAAAAAAACACCCTTATATTATTTATATATGCGGGCGGCATTGGTGCAGAAGATAAGATGTTTGCTTCTGACCCGGAGGTCGTCAGTTCAAAACTCAGGTTGAGAAGAAATTTTCTAACTCCTAGTGCAAACTAGAGCCGCCCGTGAGTTTTAAGTGAGAAAATAGTCACCTAATTCTCGATCTACTGCGCCGACAAAAATTCTTTCCGGTCTTTCTAATTCTTCTAACTAATGTCGTGCAACGTCATGTTGCATTCTAAAAGGCAATATTCCTTACAGACACTTAGTTAAAATATTAAAAAAAAAAGAAAAAATTATATATAGAATTCGTTTAAACTCATTATTAAATAATTTAATCAACACTTAGTTGGACTTTTTTTGTATTTTAAATAGATGGTTACATAAATAAATAAATTTATTGGCGCGACAGCTCCTTAAGGAGCCAAGGCCTAGTGACTTATACTCTCAACCATTCCTGTGTGTGTCTTGTTACTCTGCAAGAATGGAAGGGACCTACAGTTTACCGCCGAGTCCGAACGGCTACATGAGATGCACTTTTTCGAGACAAATTTTACTCTTGGAGGTTTTGTCAGTTCCTCACAAGAGGCAGTACCCCAGAAAAAAGGTGGCCATGAGCTGGATTTGAACCCAGGTTCTTTCGCTTAGCAGTCCGACACACTAACCACTAAGCCACGGGGCACTACTATGGTTACATATAAAACGTTAATATGTTGCGGAGTATACTATTCTCATTGACGCTGAAATCCTGCGTGGTAAAAGCATCAGTTTCATTAACTCCAGTTAAACGAAATAAATGAAGGTGTAGGCTCTCTATATTTGTATTTCTGTTTATCCTATTCATTAATAGCCCGTCCTGTAAAAGTCACCTTTTCAATGACCCTTCTCAAACGTACATATCATAAACATAACTGACTTTTGTTTTAACTGATTCTGGTTTCTCTTTCTGGTACCATCAACTTTATAAGAAATAAGAACGAACATATTTCAATTTGACAAAAGATTCTCCTTAAGAGAGCACTTCCAGGCTTTCTAATATTCCCATCCGAACCAAAATAACGGTACGGTAGCAACAAACATTCCAAGGATTCCAATTCCATTCCAAATTCCAAGCTGCCAGCCACTTCATCCTCTTTCCATTATGCATTTCCATTCGGCTGAACAATACTTCCCATAGTGTAAACGTCAGTTTATTGGTAAACGCCGGCAGTTCGTGTTAGTGTCAATGGAATAACAATAACAGTCTTATGCACTATTCGGAAAGGACTACTGATTTCGGGATGGAAACCGGCAAATTGGGAGTATGTTGATTGCAAAAAAAATTAAACAACAGTGAAGATTTTGCTGTACATTTTTCAAGTAACATTAAATATCATTCATCGATTTGTCCAGTTTGATGCTTTAATTCAGGAATTGTGTCATTTGTTTTTTTTTTTGTTAGCTTTTAATAAACTAAATTCAATACACATCCTGTTACGCGTAAAGGATCATCCACAAAGTCTTTAAGACAAGTCTGCAGTGAAATTAGTGCAAACATAAAGCTTAAAATTTATGCAAAATTCAAGGTCATTTTAAAAGGATTTTTTCAATGATATAAATGGATTCCCTAAAAATATGGAAACGGGTATGCTTGGAGCTTTGACTAAAGTTGAGTTTTTTTTTGTTATTTTTAGGGGATTCTCTCTAAACGGGTTCAAAGTTCAAACAACAAAAAAGGTGTATTAATTTGTTGCATTAAAACATTCATTTTAATTTGATTTCGGAACAAAATTAAACTAAATTTAAGTCCAGCTGTGTTGATATACAAAAATAAAATAAATAAATAATTGATAAATTTGTCGATTACTAAGAAATAGGTTTCTTTGTGAAAATATTAAATTTGTAAATATCAAATATTAAAAATCAAAGCCTTTAACAAAATGGATAGATTTTAATGGAATTTTTATTTTAAATATTTCCCATCACAATAAATGGACGTATTTAAATTGTTATTTAATTCCGATTGCATTGCCCTCGTTAAATAATCGAAATGCAGTTTGTTTGATTTCGTTATTTATTTTATATATATTATTACATCCAATCCAATAAACATTTTACTTGAAATGTTATGTAGACACGCCACAGGAATATCTATGGTTTTTTGTAGTTTTCCAGAGGGTTTTATGATGCACAGGGTGTTGCAAAAGTCATGGTATGATTTATTTGATAAATAATGATTAATAATTATTTTTGGCTTTATTTAACTTAGACATTCATAGAATTAAAGATTATGGCTTGGAAATAATATGTTTACATAATGTTTTGAGTATTTTTCTTAGAATTTCAGGTTTCAGCCCTGATTTTCTTTAAAGCACTCAAACCATTTTGTTGAAATTTTATATTTGAACTATTTGGAGCATCTTCTAAGAAGGGCTTATTATAAGCACTTTAACTTCCGATATTGGTACTATAAGGACAAATTAGGGATAAGAGTACAGATAACAATCAACCATGACATAAGGATCACACAAAAGCTTAAAAAAGTGTGTGACAGAAAATGTCTGTCTGTCCGCCTGTATATATAACGATCTGCAGCCTTAACGGGTAAATGAATTAACTTAAAATTTTAACATTGGAAAGCAAGATCCTTGACAGAAACAAGTAACATTTTTGAAAATAACACAGTTTGAATTTATAAAAAGTATCAAAACTACAATACCTAACAGATTTTAGTAAAAATGACAAAGAATTTATTGAAAAAAGTATTTCGAAATTCAAAGGACCGGTTTCGATAACATTCTGTTTTTTATACAGTTTTTTTTTTAAATTAATAACTTATATCTTCTTTTAAAATTTAAAATATTTTTATTTGATGTTTTAAAAAAAATTAATTTTCAAAAAAAAATTCAAAAATAATTATAAATAGAAAAAAAACAATTTTGCAGAATGTATGCACAATTATTAAGGCTACCTAGGTCTTTTTAAATATAAAAAAATTATTGAAATCCATTGAGCCATTACCGAGAAAGTCGAAAATTAAAAAAAAAACTGTTATATGAAAAGTACCGTTAATAGACTTTTGCGGTAAATTTTGGTTCTTATTCGATTTAAACAACAAAAAATTCTAAACAAAATTCAACAAAATCGTTGGATCCGTTTTCGAGAAAAATAAGCTTTTCCTTAACGGTTATATGGCAGGTACGGTTATTTTTAGCCTGACAAAATTAAATTTCAATTTCCCCTCTGAGGAATGCCAAAAGATAAATACATACCAAATTCGAAGGCAATCGTTTAATCCGTTTAGGCTGCTGCTCTTTAGACAGACAGACGGACATTTTTTGTCAATGACTTTTTTGATTATTTTCTCAATTTTTTGTATATTCACGAATTCTAAACTTGCCTTATAGTACCTATAATCGCAAGGAAAAATTACAATGAAAATCTATTAACGGTAATTATGATACAAAAGTTTTTTGAATTATTGACTTCCTCGGCCTGTTTCAATATTATGCCCCCGTCCAGTTGGCTCCAGTTTTGTTTTGGAACGCTCCAAGCCTTCGGAGGTCTACCTCTCTCCGCTCGATCGGAGATGAGGTCTACCCTTACTTCTGACTCCTTGAACTACGCCGTCGAAGACCTTCCGCGGGTTGATGTTCATCCGCTCTACATGGCCGAGCTATCTTTGCCGCTAGATAGAGATAGGTTTATGTCACTGTACAGCACGTACAACTCGTTGTTGTATCTTCTTCGCCCTCCTTTATAACTTGATGGTAAAGAGAACCATAAATCGGTCGTAGTACTTTTCATTCCAATAAAGCTCCCTTAGCTTTCATCCGAATGGGAAAATCCTGAGTGTTGAAAGATAAACAATTGAATAGCATTAATTGCATATTCGTACATTTCCATTGCCCTGATAAGAAAAAGTCCCTATGAGGGATATTGTGAGTTGTGGCTTTATTTCAACTGATAGGTATGATTTCTTGAGAACCAGTAACCCCAAGGCGAAAGAAAGTCTTTCAATAATTCATGATACTAATACACTTATCTATCAGAAAAAATCAATGTGTTGGTCTCAGTCTTATATCCTAGGGATTGATTGTGACAATAATGTCATTTTCAGCTTCACAATAAGAGCTTCACCCCCTTTAAAGTTTCACAAAAAAAAAGTATTTTATTAAAAAAAAAAGGTTTCACAAAGGATATGGCGATATGTCATTCATCCATCAACCTTCTCAAGAATTATTTCAATTCAAAACGACATCATTTGTAAGCTTTTGTCTTTAAAATACTTCTTATGTCACATTTCATTAATAATCTCTTTATAATATAAAAAAAAAAATGCTGAAAACATCAAATTGTATTTTTGTGTTCGTGTGCGACTCGACGTTAAGTTTTACAAGTTTTACAAACGATACAAAAATGTGAAAAGAGATTTTTTTTAGCAAAATAACTATTATTTGATTATAAGGTTTAATATTTTTCTTAAATGCAGTTTATTATACGGAATTTACATTTGTTCAGTTTGTTTGTCATAAAGTTATGTGTTTTCTGAAAATCTGTGAAATATTTTTCATAAGTAACCAGACGCTAACGAGCATAATATTTTTCAACCGACATTTTTATTTCTTCTAACTTTCATAAGGCAATTTATCAAGCCATGCTATTTTTTTTTTATTATTATTTTGAAAACCTTTTTACCGTTGATTTAATATAATGAAGAAATATTTCGTTTAGGCAATTAATTATCGCTATTAATTTATATTGTTGAAGTCTTAACTCTTTGACGTCGTTGGTTGTGAGTAAAGTAAGGTCCTTAGGGTTTTTTTTAACTAAACGGCTTTTGACAGCCAGTTTGGTGAACCCGGGAAACCTAGTTTAACTGCTGTGATTATTTACGATAATGTTTTTAAGCTGTAATACTCAGTTTCTAAAGAATTTGTGTTCTCGTTATATTTGCGTGTTTTGGAACAACTTTTTTATTTGTTTTTTTTTTTTTTTTTTTTTTTCTTATTCGGACTTGGTGGGGCTTCTTTTTAAGTAAGCTTTCTTTGACTTGACATGGAAGAAGTTTTGTTGGGAATTCGAAATAATTCCAAACAATAAAACTTCTCAGAAGGAATCTTTAAATATTTTGCATAGTTTTCTTTTTATTTGAATTTGGTTAAACTAATTGATGAGAACAAAAAATCAATCTTTTTCAATGTTTAGAAAACACAGTTTGCTAGGTTGAAATAGAGTTTTAATGTAAGTATTGGTACATCAAATCAACACGATTACATGAAAACACAGAACTTGAGGAACTAGCCCGAAAGCCGAAAAGTCTTTTGCAAATCTTTTAATGGTAGAAGGCAACGGGGCAAACATTGATTACATTAAAAGGATGGCGTAAACGCCGCAAGCTTTGGGGTGCGAAACTGGATGGCGTCAGCCTGCAATCTAGAAGTATGTAAGAATTTGTTGATTTAGGACCAGATACCAATTGTTATACCGATGATGATGATGATGAAAGAACTAAAGTTACTAAAGTTAAAGGAAAGATCTAAGTTACCTTATCAAGTAGTTTAACCTTTATACATATATTAATCACCTTTGGCAGGGAGATCTCCATCGAGGAGATCTGGAGTACCGCATTATCACACGGTATAATATTTGTCTTTTCAAGGTCCGTCTCAATGTTTCTATTACAATAGCTTTGTAAATTTGTTTTTAACTTTATGCAACACTTTTCAATTTCTTCGATAATTGTTTCCAAACACAGGTCTATGTGAAAAACGCTGTTTTGTATGTACCATGGAGCATAAGCAATTATTGCTCTAAAAGCTTTGTTTTAAAATGTTTGCAGTGTTTGTATGTGGCTTTGTTTGGCACAACGAAACAACCCGTATTCTGTAAGTCTACACAGGTTTTAGCACTTGCTTGAAGATAAGCAGTGTGTTATAAGTACTTATATTGGAGTATATTACATATGGCAGTTTAGTTTTCGTGGTTTAATTTCGATTGTTAATATTCTTATGATTAAGGTTAACATGTGTTGATTTGAGCTCATTTAGAACTATGCCCAATTTCTTCATCCAGTTTGTTATTTTATTAAAAGTTTTCTATAGGTTTTCGGTTAATCTTTCGATTGAGCTGGATGATGCAAGCATGGCCGTATCATCTTCATCAGCAATCAACATCATGAAGTGTCCTTCTTGAGGTATATCTCTAGTATAAAGAACGAATAACACTGGGCCAAGAACGCTTCCTTGTGGAGCCCCAACATTTATTTTGTTAAATCCTGAATAATATGTACCTTGTTTTACTCGGAAAACTCTATTTTCAAGGAAAATAATATATTTCTTTCGGCAAAACCTGTCTCAATTTAAACCGTGGCAGATCTTATCAAAAGCTTGGGAACCATCAAGAAACGCTTTTGAACACATCTTTTTCCACTCTAGGGATTTTTCAATTTAATTGTTTTTCTGTATACTTGATCAATTGTTAAGTTGTTGTTTCTAAATCCAAAATGATGTTCAGGAATAAGCCGTTTCTCTTCTACAATTTTAAGAAGGCGCTTAAGTAATAATTTCTCGAAGATCTTAGAAATTATTGGTAATAACGATATTGGTCTGTAAGACTTCTTTTCATTAAAAGTTTTCCCTGGTTTTGGGAACATAATAGCTTCGGCCACTTTCCATTGACGTGGAATGTATGCAAGCCTAAACTTAGCATTAATCAGATTTTGGATTTTTTTTGGATTCTCGGCAACTCTTTAAAAATGCGTGAATTTATCAAGTCATATTCTGGAGATTTGTTGTATTTTTTTTGCTTTCTTTTAGCGTCGGAAAGTTCTGAAAATGTGACATTTCGAACTCGTAAGTTTTCGAAAGCCCAATGAGTATTAGAGGATTCATTCAACCACTTCTCACCGTCAAAGTGTTTGGAAGTTTCCTCGAGGTAGTTTGTTCTAATTGGTGCTGATTGTAACTTGGGTTTTTTAACACCTTTAATAGAGAGTAATTCGTACCTTTTTCTGCGGATAGACCTTCAATATACGTAGAAATGTCACGGTTTTATTGAATTTCTGATTGCATTTTTCAATTTACAAGAGTGGTAATTCGAAATAGTTTTGTGTTGAGGAGTGCATTTCTTTTCTCGAGTAGAATTTCTTTAATTTCAAATGAAACATTTTGCTCGTCAGGAATTGAATTTCTGCTATTTTGCGGAGTGTTTTTTTAGGTAGTGTCTTGAACGGCTTTAATACATCTGTCCACTTCCACCAGTAGGCGTTAATTATAAAAAAAAAAAAAAAAAAACCTAGGAGGAGAATATATTGATGAAATGCTATATGTCGAACGTTGACTACACAAACTTGCATTTTCTCAAGATCAATTGACTTTAGAGAATGGTCAATATTTTCTCTTCTAAATAGAGAGCATCCAACTCTTGGGTGATACGCGCATGATTGGTGTGAATTGAAAAAAAAAACATATATCACCAATAGAGTTACCTCTGCCCATTGAAAACAATATTATATAGCCTTTTCATTGGTTTTTATCATAGTGCTTTCGGTTTTGAAGCTTTTGAGGACAAAATAAGTAGTGTGAGGGCCTGGACCTGGGTCCTATTCAACTTATTTTGTATAATAAGCATATCTGCAATTTAGTTTTTTAGTATGAAAAAGGTAAAAGCACTGTTTTTTTAAACTTTTTTCATTTTATATTAACATTTTTGTAGGTCCCCTGGCTCCAGAATTTTCATGCACTCATATTAAACTTCTAAATAAAAACTAATTTAATTAAAAATTTTAAATTATGTAGAGAGCACACATAAAATCCATAGCTTTTCAAGGACTTCAATGAAAGTGTATTAGTGTTTGTAAGCATATAAGAATATAAAAAACTGTTTATTTAAGGTAGAAGCCATGGTTGAGCAATAAAAAATAATTAAAAAAAATAATAAGTTTCCATGAATCTTACAACTTCACAGATGGATCCTTCATTTCGTAGTTACCATAAATCGTTACATCCTTATTCTTGTTCATCCACAAGGAGGTTTTAAGATTGACTTGTACTTTTTTTTTGTTTAATTTTTTTATCCGTTTTGTTAAAATAAAAAATTCATTCATTTAAGGAGATTCATGTTTGTATTCCATTTTTGTCCTTTTTTTGTCCTTTGGTAAGCAACAATGCATGCTGTTGCCACACTGACTAATAAAAGTTTCCTTTTATTGTTTAAATTTTTTCCGTCACTTGGTCGGATGGAATTTGCGTTTTTGTACTGGAATATGCAATTAAATTGTCAGGAAGACAACGGTGGTAGTGAAAGCAACGTCAAGATGCATAGAAAAATAGATTCTTCAAAAACAAAAACTAAATTAAAAAAATTAATCTAATAGATGAAAAGATGGAATTTCTAAATCCTTTTTATTTTATTAAAAAAAACTTCATTCTCACGAAAAAAAGCATCATGGTTCACTCCCATGTGGTGATGACGGGTGAAAAAACTCCACAATTTTTCAGATGTAAAAAGTAAACTTCAGCTCTGAGTTTTTCAGTCTGAAGGATAGAAGTGGTCTGGCCCTCCTCTTACATGATTTATGAAATTCACTGTTGATGCGCTGTAAATAAGAGGGTTAACTGCACTGATGAGCGCAGGTATAGTTTACACGGAACAAGATACCGCAGTGTTGGAAGTTGGAACTCAGAAGAAGAATTATCTGGCTTAATTAATAATGGCTTTTTATACAAGGTTTCCATCTTTGTTTTAACACTTTCCGGTGGTGTTTGTGCGTGGCTTGAAGAGCCCTCAGGGAAATTAAATTAGCTTGATGAGCAAGCTACTTGTAAAACCTACTTAATGCTTACATAAGTAACATACCTACATATGTATATTTTTTGTCAGTCTTGAAAAAGTAATATCGTCTCTCTCTTTTTTAATGATAGTTAAACTAAACCAACAAAATAAACAGTTCTCCTTATAATTTTTTTATGGATTTAAAGAAGTTTTTGTATGAAACATTTCTTTGTTTAAATATTTAATTTTTTACGCGAAAGCGTTCCACATTCGTGTGGTGTGCTTAAAAAAAATATGTCTGTACTTAACAGTATGTCCGAAGTTTAGCTCTAGGGTAATGGGATATGGGCATGCCCTATAGTTAGAGTATTACCGTTGAACTTTTAAGGGGGAGGAATGTATCTGGCCATTTCACTGGAGCACTGTTTATAAAAATGGCAATAAAATAATGAAAAAAAGTATTCCAGTGCTCTTATGTTTTATTATTTGGTGCTCTGGGAAAAAGTTCTCTCGTATTTTTTATCTCAGAAACAAAGTTGTGGTAGTAACATAAAAAAACGTATGGCACGCTGTGTAAAAAATTGTTTCCTTTTTTCAAAATTTGTAAGTTGATTCCACAAACTACAAGAATCACAAATCCTGCATATATGTAAATAAAAAAAGTAGTTTTTATTCAGATGATGAAATTTTGGAAAAGACACCCATAACTATATTAAACTTTTGTTGTTTCCTAAACAAAGATCTTAAGAGAAGTATACAAATTTTATTTATACCAGAAATTGCTTAAAGTTATAACGTTTTTGTTCCATTCTATTCTATTTTAATTTAACAGTTTAACACAGGATATTCTATAACAACAAGTCCCCTTCTGAGCTGCTTTGAAATTAATAGCAATTAATTTCTTGTGTCCAACGTACATTAAAGCCTTTAATTATTAAAGTCACTTTGTTAAGCTGACATACACCAAATATGTTCGACATGTGTTCATAGAATTTTGCCAGAACTTATTTTGGACATATTGATCAATATGCCAGTAAGTATAGGTACATTTAAGCAGCATACTCAAAGGACATGAAATTCTACCTTCACATGCACATGAAAATTATGCTCGTTCCGGTAAAGGACCAACATAATTAATGGACGTAAAAGTAAAACCGAAAATGAAATCGATATTTGTAATTCTTCCTGCCTACGCTAATCCTGTATGTTATTCTAAAGAACTGATTATTTCAACCCCTTTATACATTTTCCACACGGATCCTGGTCCATTTATACTGGAATTCGGTTGAAAGTCATTAATTTATGAGGGCATTCCTTTTAAAGTTTTGGAATGACCTTTCGTTGCTCTTTAAACATGTCTTACCTTAAAGGGTTAGACAGCACCAAAGGGTTAGTTTAATTTTCAGGCTGAATCTAGTAGATGTTTAGATGATATATTATTGAAATTTTTGTTTGGTTTTATAGCTTTTAGATGATTTATTAAGTGGGCGAGGTGTGGTCATAGAAAACCATGAATAAAGCGAAACTTTTTTGGATTTAAAATTATATCATTGAATTAATGCCTAGAGCTTTTATAATGAATTAAGCTTGCCAACTTTACTTAGATAATTTATGAGAATACATATTTAAACAAAAGAAAAATATTTTTGATTTACGAATTGAAATCAATGGGATTGTGTCTGACCTCTCTCGTGATTCATTGCTGTTTTTATAAAAGGTATACTTTATACAAAATTAATTAAGAAAAATCGATTTGAAGGATAGCATTGATGATTTAATACAAAAATTGCTTTAATACAAAAATTGTGAAAAACGCACGTTTTTTTTCAAAAATATAATTTTTAATTGATCCAATTGACCGATACCGAAAAATCTGAAAATGTTAAAAACCTTTTATTAACTTTGAATGCTTTAAAATTGCCGGGTAGAATATTTTAAATTCGTGTTGTTCGGCAAAAAAGAGAATCTCTGCATTTTTTGGTTTGTCCGATATTGCGCCCAAGCACGAACTTATGAACATTCTGAGCGGGACGAGTATTACGGGTGAAATTATTAAGAAGAAGAATGCTGCTGGCTACACTGAGTGAGCATTTTTTTATAAAAAAATGGAAAGACATGAAACATTACGTCGTTGTTTAATAGGGGCAATTGTTTCAGAGATATTTCCTATCAACTTTATCGGCTCTGTTCGATGCAACTACTATAAATGGAAAATGATATGGTGTTGTATGTTTAGCTTTGTCATGGAAGACAGGATTAAGTTTTCGGAGCTTTAATCTCCACACAATTTCAATTACCCCATTTGACAAAGCTGTATAAATCGGAGTTTAATGAGCTTAACATACGGTGCCGTTGCGATTGTATGCCCGAAGGCAAAGTACGTCAATCACCGAACGAATATGAGAGGAAGAGTCGTCAGCAAAACAGTTTAGTGGATTAGAAGTAGCAAACAAAAGATCTTTGATAAAAAATGTAGAAAAAGGCGGAGACAAAATGGTGCCCTGGGGCACACCAATATTTATTTTGTACAGTGTAGACGTAAACTTGAAAGAAAAAATTCTTCAAGGACAAGTATCATACTTAATATTGCACTTTTAGGCCGTACTGTTTTTTTTTTAATATATACAAAATTGTATAGGGTTTTTCGGGCGAGTGTAGATGTCAAGTATGGCCTGCGCTGTGTGGCACGTAGCCTCTTCCTGCTGGAACCATTCACCACAAAATGTTGACTCATTTAAACCAAAATTTACACGAATCTCTTAATTATATTGTGTCAAATAAATGAACATCTAAAGTCTTTAAACATTCATGAATATTAAACCTAAATAGACATTGCTATTGCAGAAAATAAGGTAGCCAATATAACCAAAGACAAACTTTTTCTTCAATTTCCAAATTATTTTATCAGTCTTTGAGGAGAGTTGTTAAAGTTTGCGGTAGAAGAGGAAAAACTTTTATTCGTGTACTTTCCACTTTGTCTTTAGATGACCATCACACCAAAAACCAATCTGTAACTTCCTTACAGACCAGAGATTTTTTTTCTTTCAAGATTTTTGAATTGTTTCCGAAAGATTTAATACCTTCCGTCTAGATGCTTAAATCATGTCATTTTAAATAGCATTCAATAGAATTATTGACCAAATAAAAAAAGGATTGGAAAGTTTTTGTTTCGAACGCCAAGTAATCAAAAATCCATAAGATTAGATTTAGATTAGATTAGATTTATTCATTATATATAAATTTTCTTATTTTACCATTTAAATTTATGAATAGGTTAGGACATTACAAAATTATGTCATCTGCTCGAATGGCATTAAATTCTACTTTGCTTATTATATTAGTTTTTTTTTTTAATCATAATAGAGAAAAGATTTTGTTATATAAAAATAAAAATCCAAAAACAAATTTAAAATGTTAAAAAAAGCGAACTGGTAGGTGGTTGCGTGCTGTATGAATAGGGTAGGCACTGAAAGGCATCAAACTGGTGATGCACATTGCTGCAACTATCTCGTTCACATCAATTGTGCTTATTTTACCTCCCCGCGGTAACCACCGGGTACTGGTCTGTCCATCCGGACATTTCTGCTAAACTTATAAGCGCGAGTGTTGAACACAGAAAAATAGCAACACTATAATGCTCTGATTTAATGACTGTTCTGATCGATTCGCAGAAGTCTTCCACGAGCCCCTCAGAAAGAGGACGTACGGCGGATGAGCCCAACCAATTGGACCAACGGTAGGGTCAATAGTCAACGAAGCAGACGCCCTAATGAGCTCCTTCGACGTATTTGGAGATAAGGTCATTGGGACAATTCAATGCAAGTCAGGGAATTAATAGAGAGATGGTGGCGGATGAACCCGTAATGGGCCAACGGCAGCGCTCACATCCCCGAAGTTTTGAGCCCCTCGACAAAACCTATGAGCAATGCCCTAAATATGACGTTAAGATCGTACTAGGCGATTTTAATGCCAAAATAGGTAAAGAGGAAATCTGTCGTAGGATTGTCGGAAAACATAGCCTATACGACACAACGTCTGAAAACGGACTTAGGCTAGTTGACTTCGCAGCGGCACACAGTTTCCTCATCTCGATATACACAATGGGACTTGGCGACACCCAGATCAAAGAACCATCAATCAGATTGATCACGTTGCGATCGATGCAAGACACGCCTCCAGTATCTTGGATGTTCGCACCTTCCAAGCAGCTAACATCGACTCAACCAACTTGGAGTGCGAAACTGGAGGCAGCTAGCCAAAGACCGAGCATGTTGGTTGAGGCCCAGGTTCGTCCAGAACTGTAGCGCCCCCTAATTAAGTAAGTAAGTAAGTAAACAAAGCGAAGTTAACTTTTAGTTTAGTTAAAACAAAAACAAATGTGTGAAACGTTTAATTAACTCTTGGTTTTTTAACTTTTAAGTTTAGTAAAAAACAAAAACAAACACATATTCTTAGAAGTTTTCGCTTATTATTCTGCTTCTGTATGATATCGCTTCTTTACAATACGCCACAAGCTGCATCCAGTTTTCAACGTTAAGAATTCTTAATACTTCATTTTCTGGCAAGGTATTTCTACCAAATACACCTCTTCTTATTTCCCTCAAAACTGGACACACACCCAGGAAATGCCCCGTATCTTCCTTTTTTTTCATATTGCACAAACTACAAATTATTTCCAGATCACTGCAATTTGGAACAAAGTTCAGTCGCAGCATCTCTCCTCTGACCTTGAAAATAGTGCTGATGCTTTTCGCTGAGAAATTGGGGGTGAAAGAGTTCAGCTCATTTAGGTTGTAAGAGAGTTTTGAGTAAAATGACCTTTCTGTTGATGCACGCGCTCTTTCCTTAAAACAAAACCTTTCATTCGCATCAGTTAGTTTCATAACTTCGTAAAGCAAATTCTTCAATCCTGATTGACTTATTCCAACGTTGTTGAAGGGGATACCACAGTCCGCAGCCAGTTTTTTCCAATCTTCTTACCAGCTACAGGTTTACAGGGAGATTAAAATTTGTTAAGACAATCATTTTGGTTTGAATAGTCTAAAGTTAATGGTTCTTAATTCATTTCAAAGCAATAGAAAACGTCCGTTTTTTTAATTTTATAATTAAAGAATAAAACTTTGAATTTCCTATTAATCATTTAAACTGAAGGTTTCCATACGAGCACACCTCATGCCTTAACTCTGATGATAAATTGTACCTATAATTCGACACGAATGATATCTCTGAAGAGATAAATTCTCCATGGATGCAATGAATAATAAATATGCATACATTGCCCTATGACTTTTCAAAAAGAAGCTATAAGTATATAATTCCATCACTAAGCAACAAAAATAGATAAAATCCTGACTTATTAGCTTTGCTAATGAAGTAAAAGTTTCTGATGTAACAGAAATGTAGCGAAACATTTTGACCTTTGGATTGTGGGAATCTCAATTGGATCATTACTCATCCGAAGTTCTTCAGAAAATGAATCTAAATTTATGTAACTTTTTGGATTGCCTGTCGAGAACTTATTCGGATTCTTATTTTACTAATTTTTATATGGATTCACTTCATACAGAATAAATTTGCATTAGCAGTGATGTGGTTATAAAGATAATAATTAAACTATTGAATTTATTTTGGTTTGTAATAAGCCGGTTATGTAAAAATAATTGAACGTTTTATATAACTGTTGACCTTAAAACTCAGATATCATCCAGATATCATGAGTTCGATAGTTTTGTACGTAACATCTACATCAATGAGCTGGCGTTTGAAGAGGAGTTCAGAGTTAGTATTATAATGTGGGCGGTGTCAACCAAAATTAAGATTGATATATCGATCATTCCAGACCTGCTCCTGCTGTGCTTAAAAACCTGATAGAGATTCCTTAAAATTTTATACGCATTTATTCATTTAGATTTTCATAGATTTTTTTTGTGTTATATTTATTTGTTTTTTTTTCTTTCTCGCATAAAAAAATCAGTCGGCTATTGAAGGTAACTAAAAGCACCTCCCACAGGTCCTTTTTTAATTTTATCCGGAAATAGTTAATCGATTTCAAATAAAATTGATTTTCAAAAAGATTTAGGGAGCTTGAGTTGTTTTGGTTTCAAATATTTTCGATTAAAGATTTTATTATATTTTTCTATTTTTTACTTTCGATTATAGGTACTATAAGGCAAGTTTAGGATTCGTGAATATAATAAAAAATCGAAATAACAATCAAACTAAATAAACAAACAATAAACAAAACATTAGGGAAGCCAAAAAAATGACTGTCTGTCTGTCTGTCTATCTGTCAGTCTCTCAGTCTATCCGTTTCTATGCAACCTAAACGGCTTAAACGACTACCTTCAAATATGTAATGTGGATTATTTTGGCCTTTCTCAGAGGGTTTTTTTAAATTTATTTTTTTCGGTCTAAACATATTTTTCTTGAAAATGGCTCCAAAGATTTTGATGAACATTATTGAGTGTATTTTGGTGGCTTTTGGCTATTATTTTATCAAAATCAAATATACCGAAAAAGTCTATTAAGGGTTACCTTTCATATAACATTTTTTTCTATCCCACAGTTTTCGAAATTATGTTCTTTTTTTATAAATTCGTTATTATACAAGACGTGTGATAGCGTACTCCGTTTTTACTAAAAACCGTTAAATGTTGTGCTTTTGGCACTTTTTATGAGTGTTATTTTTCAACGTTAAAGTTACTTATTTCTTTCAAAGATCTAGCCTTCCAATGTTAATGTCATTAGTTGTGCAAACACAAAAGAGCAAGTACGTGCTCATTTTGTACTTGCAATTCTAGCGACTATAAGGCAAGGTTATGCAATCGTAAAAAATAAATATTTTGCACGACTGGATCGGGCGTACTTGCTCATATGTGCGGTCACATTATAGAATAACTTTTAAGAAAATTAAAGTTAACATCAAAGCATTTATTCGCTTTTTGTGACTTGTAATTGTTCGAATAAAGTACGTTAAATTGTATTGCGTGAAATAATTTAAATGCCGGTACCTGTCAAATAACCGTTAAGTAAAAGCTTATTTTTCACGGAAACGGCTGCAAGAATTTTTATGAACAAAAATCGGTGCACTATAATTGTAGGTGTAGGTTATGTTTTAGTGAAAAATAAAGTGCACGATTGGTCGCACGAACTTGCTTGAGATTTTTGATTTTTTTTTCAGGTAAAAAATCGTTTATAATTTTGTTACCAGTTAAAACATTTTTTTTTTTGGAAAAATTAAATTAGCCATTTAATTTTTTTTACAGTTTTGAACTTTAAGGAAACATTTTTTCAAAATGGTTTTAAAAAAAAAACGTTTTTTTAAGTTTTTTTTCGAAAACATAATCCAATTTTTTTTTAGTATGCCAACAGCAGCTGGTATTTATTATCAGAAAACAAAAAAAAAATTAACAAACGTTTTAAAAAAAACCAAAATATCAAAGAAAACTCAAACAAAATTCTTTCATTTTTTTAATTAGTTTAAAAGTTTTCTCGAAAAAAACTAAGTTTGGAATACAATTTGAAAACTAAATTATTGAGAAAAAAATATTTTAAGTCGTTTTTTTTAAACTGTTCGTAAAAATATTATAATTTTTTTAGTATGTCATTATAAGGAAATCTGTAGTTTTTATCTAGGAAAATTATTTAATTCATTAAATTCAATCAACCCGTTTTCAAAATATTTTGAAAAACAATTTTTTTAGAAAATTTAAAAAAATCAAAAAAAATATGTTTTTGAACATTTTTAAACGCAATTTAAATTGAATTATAAATGATTTCATGTGTGCAAAATTTTATTGTAATCGGGATAATGGTTTACGATAAAACTGCATTTGAAAAAAAAAACGGTTCTATGAGAGGTACCGTTATAGAACAAATTTCGAAAAAATTATTTCAACTGGAAAATGTATTGTTGTAAAAAAATAGCACCCTGAAAGTTTTATCAAAATCTTTAGAGCCTTTTTCGAGAAAATCAAACTTTTTGTTAAAGACTGTATTGCAGGTACCGTTGTTTTTCAACCTAGAGCACAAATTAAAAACACCCCACGACATACTACCAAATTAATACTAAATACCAAGTTTGAAGCAAATCGGCCCATCCGTTTAGGCTGTAGAGGTGTGAACAGACAGACAGACAGACAGATGGGCGGAATTTCTGGACCCACTTTTTTGTCTTCTCTATTATCGTATTGTCATGTTTGATTAAAGATTTTTTTTGCATGGATCCATAACTTGCCTTATAGTACCTTTAAACGCAAGCAATAAATGTGAAATTCCCTCTTGAAATTATATTGTACGATTTGACTTATTAATTTGTTTCATTTAATATATGTTTTTTAACGTTTCACAAATAATTGCTAACTAAAATTTTGTTTAATTTTTACATGCAGATATCAATTATGAGGTTCTAAACTCGATAAACATAATAATTCAATTAAACCGGATGAGGTCAGCAGCCCTACTAACATCAAAACTAATATATACTAACTTGGGTGTGATACTAGTCTCGAGCAAACAAAAAGTTATGAAATATAGATTTTTTTTTTCATTTTTTGATATAATGTTCATTAAACATTTTAATTGTAATATATTTCAATAAATATTTAAGATATTAAAAAATAAAATACTGGTTTTTACATTGAATTTCTCGAGAAGGGAAAGTTTGTGATCTTGGGAAAGACAGTATACAGTATCTTTAAAATTTATTAAATTTTGATATTTAAAGACATTTTTTTGTTGGCCTAGTTAAGGTTAAGTAATAAATAATAAATGGCTAGATAAAATTTACTACTACTACTCCCTCTCTCTACTGTACTACTTTACCCGAAAAAAATAGTCATCTTCAAGTCCATTTTCTTTATTTTCTTTCTTATTGGCAATTGTCATTAAAAAACGCTTAGTACTGCAAATTTTCTTTTTGCCTCATTTAGTTTTCCAGATGCCTCAACTACAGCCTCTTATCGGAATTGTCACCAAGCTATAAGGGACACTTCAACAAATATCAATTTAATCCTTCAATGAATCCATTATTCAAAATCTTAATCCATTACATTATGATGTTGAGTGCTTTTGGTTTCTTTTATTTTTATTAAAGCTCACGAACTTATGATATTGAAAAATTTAACGAAACAAAAGCCCTAGACATATCTACTACATTCAAACTATATACAAATATATTTACTACCAAAAATACTTAAGCGAAAATCTTTGGCATAAAAAAGAAACCTTTTCTATTTGAACAAGGGTTCGGTCAGTGTTTCAGAATGTTTCTGTGTGTCCAAAATGTCATTCATAAATCCATAAAAATCACTCAGTATCCGTTTTGAAAGGAGGTGACTTCTCAGTCGTTCGTTTTCAGAAAGAATAATGGAGGTCGTCATATTTGTTGATTGACAACACTAGTCAAAGTGACAGGTTTTTTTTTAAAGGAAGATGGTTACTTATGTACTGCTGATAAAAGCCATTAGAGATATTCAGCAGGTGAGTGTCATGATGAACAGACGTACGGAACATAATGAACCCATTTCTCCGTCACATTGCATAATAAATTTGGGGGATTAACCTAGACCAGAAAATTCCAAAAAAGCTGTCTTCCCTACGATAAGATAATATATAAAGGAAATACACAAGCGGAATCAAATGCTTTCCCATTAAGTTTAAATATTAAATTATATATGTATAATATTAAATTATTTAGCAGCAAAAAATCTCATCAAACTTATTGACAATTATTCCAAATCTGACAGTCGTACTGTCAAATGCAACCTTCTCCCAAATAATTTCTTTTTTCCGCTCGAATCTATCACTTTCAGATATTCTTCCCCTTTGTGGTTCGAAGACTCATTCTGAATTTATCGTCTCGTTTGTCGCAAAATTAAAACGTAAGCCATCCATAAAATTCCCAATTTACAAAGAGGACAAAGGAGGAAAAAACATCATCGTCCTTGGTTGTTGTTGTCGCTATCGCAGACAGTTGTATGTCACATCACATTAGGGATGACGAATGTCTGGAATTCACTCATCAAATCTCAAGAAATTGATATCACTTTTTTCAAATGCTTGCAAGTATTGGTTTTTCGAGTTCCTTATACTGCAATTATATGGCAGTTTCATCGTTATTCTTGTTGTATAGCCAAGGGCTCTGGGCTAGTTCTTAAGATTAAACTCAAGACAGCTACATAAATGTCATATAAGTTAAAGATTGTGATTTGCGGTCCAATTAAGAATGAAGAATTTTTTTAGAAGTTTTAACAAGTTAAATGTGGTTACTTTGAATTAATCAATCTTACCTTTCCTCTAAGGTTTGTCAATTCAAACATTTTCTTTCTGCCTAAATTTGTTGATACTTTAAATGTGGCTCCATTGAACAAAATTTAAGGATGGTGTTATATTCGGAATCTTATTTATTTCCATGTTATAACTACCCAACCGTAAGAAAAGGCAATAAAACGTTAGACGTCTATTTGGGGTGAAATGTTTACTGTTCTTATGATTGTAGAGCAACGTGTTTTTTACGGGACTTTGTGGGTCCTCTTTCATTAAAACAAACTTTTTGCAAAGAAGTCATAACAAAAACCACAACTCGAGTAATTTAATGGTGACAACCTACCTACCAAGCTGATGCAGTTGAACGACAATGGGACTTAAACATGATATTTCCCCTAATAATATTAGGGGATTTTCCTTGTTTCGTGCTAATTATAAAAAAAAAAAAAAAAAAAAAAATGTAAGCATAATGAACATATTGGCAGAATACTAGAGCGCCATAAGTAAATTTTATGAAATGGATCAATTTAATTCTGAAAACAATCATATTTGACAAACTATCAGGCATTTTAGCATCAACAGTCGAAACATTTTTATAAAATAAATATAAATAAAATAAACGACTGGATCGCACGTTGCTTATACATATGTGCGGTCACATTGTAAAGGGTCCGCCAAATAACTTTTTTTTTGGAAAATGCTTCATCAACATCGAGTGTAGCTTCGGCTGTGTGGCATGTAGCGCCGTCCTGTTGAAACCAAATGTTGTCAATATCCTCTTCTTCAATTTTTGTGAACAAAAATTCGTTCAACATGGCCCGGTAACGATCGCCATTGACTGTAACGGACACTCCTTGCTCATTTTCGAAAAAAAATCCAATAAAATTTAAGAAACTTATTTATATATTCGATTATATTATTCGATTTTTGTGACTTTTGATTGTTCGAATAAAGTACGTTAAATTGTATTGAGTGAAGTAATTTAAACGCCATTTTATTTCTTTAGGAAATGTAAAAAAGTGTGATTTTTTTTTTCAAAATCGTAGGAGCGGTTTTTAAATAAAACGGTTTTTAACTAGTTTTTTTTTTAAATTAAAAAAAATATTTCAAGAATACAAATTTAAGCACAAAAATAACGTACATTTAGAACAAAATTAAAAAAAAATTATTAAAAACACAAAAAAAATAATTAATGCGAAATGCTTAAGGCTACCTACATATTGTCGAATATCAATTTGGATAGTAAACGGATATCCAGTTTTCGAGAAAGTCGAAGAAAAAGAAACGTTTCTATCGGTGGTACCGTTTTTAGCTCAACATATTAAATTTTTTTTACACCAAAATATAATGCTTACCTACCTACAGTAGTTACACAGATTTTTTTTCATAAAAATTCTTGGAGCCGTGTTCAAGAAAAATAAGCTCTAATGTTAATTTTTGAGCTAAGAAAATTGAAAAACTCCTCTGTAGGATGTCAAAATGACCTTAAGTTCAAAATTTGAAAACGATTGGCCCAACCGTTTAGGCTACAGTCCAAAATATATCCGAACAGACAAACAGACAGACAGACAACGAGTCGAAATTATTAAAATTTACTGCCGAAATTCGGAGTCAGTGGCCTCAACGTTAAGAGCACTACGTCCAATTTATGGTCGTCATAATCGTCCTAGCAGATCAACAATTGAGCGTCTAGTGGAAAAATTTGAATCCACAGGCACAGTACAAAATGTTCCCGTGCCAGTGTGACAAAGAAGTCCCCGTAGTGTTGAGAATATTGTTGCCGCTGAGGCTTCAGTTGCAGAAAGCCCAAATGTGTCTCTCACACGTCGTTCTCAAGCGTTGGGCATTTCTGTGACGTCGTTGTGGCGAATTTTGCGAAAAGATCTTGGCCTACATCCTTACAAGATTAAATTGACGCAAGAACTGAAGCCGCTTGACCACCAGAAGCGTCGTATGTTCGTGAATTGGGCTGAGCAACAACTTGAAAATGATTCGGATTTTCATCGAAAAATCATCTTCAGCGATGGGGCTCATTTCTGGCTGAATGTCTTCTTCAATAAACAAAATGTGCGGTATTGGTCAGACAGCAATCTACACGTACTCCATGAGTTATCATTGCATCCCGAAAAAATTACGTTTTGGTGTGGTTTATGGTCCGGCGGCGTCATTGGGCCTTACTTCTTCCGTGATGATCAAGAGCGGTACGTTACTGTGAATGGGGATCGCTACCGTTCAATGATAACCGAATATTTTTGGCCCCAATTGGATAATGTGTACTTGGAGGACATGTGGTTCCAACAGGACGGCGCCACAAGCCACAATCAATTTATTGGAAACCAAGTTTGGAGAACGTGTTATCTCACGAAATGGTCCAGTCGCTTGGCCGCCTCGGTCGTGCGATTTGACGCCGTTAGACTATTTCCTGTGGGGCTACGTCAAGTCTATGGTCTATGCCAACAAGCCAGCGACGATTGATGAACTTCGTACGAATATCGAACGTGAAATTGCAGCAGTATCGGCCGATTTATGCTTGAAAACCGTCGAAAATTGGGTTCAGCGTCTGGACTTCTGCAAGCGTGCCCAAGGTGGCCATGCAAAAGAAATCGAGTTCCATACATAATGGCATCGAACGTTATTTCACAGGAATAAAGAATTTCATTGATATCCAAAACCGTTTTTGTTTTATTTGTAGCGCTCTTATTGAAAAAAACCTTTATACCTATAAGTGTATACCCAGCGCAGTAAAATAAATGTCGATAGTTAGGTTAATGAAATTAGTGAATATATATATACTTGAAGGTTGGTTAGATTTTATTATTTAAGGATATATTCGTTGTGTATCATGATACAAGTGTTAGTTGACTTAAAATGTATATTGAATCATTTAAATTAGACATTAGACAAAACCTGCATCAATTGAAACTTAAAAAACTGTAGTTTTTTTTTCTAAAACCGAATTTAATTCTGTCATCAAGGGTCACTGATGACGTCATGGTTGGTATTCTATCCGGATGTCTCTGTCCAAGAACTGAGTTGAATTTGGAACACACCCTTCTAAATTTATTCAACAGGACGTCAGTTGTCACTTCGGGGGTTAAATTAAAAGTGAATTGTGGAGTGAATATAGCGTTTTATTGGGACTTCCAATACTCCGCTAGCTATAGATTACCAATAAAACACGGCTATAGAAAGGTTGATTTATCAGAATTTGGCTATTATTTGGCTGATATTGCAGTTCTAGGGCCACAAAAAAGCTTGTTAAATTTTGTTTTTTGATAAAAACATTCTTTAAAAATAATGTTAAATGGAAATAACCATTTTTTTCAATGTTTCAAAGAAAAACATTAAATTTTGATAATCAAAACAAGCAAGCAAAGAATTAAATTCAATTATCGGTGGATGTGTTTCCTCTTTAGACCATTTTCAGTTAAAATAGCTCTTAGTACAGAAACATCGTAGGCATACACCATTCATAAAATTCTAAAAATCTCTTTTTTCAATAAACACAGAAATACCATCACACAAACAGCATCAGCAGATTGCTCTTGTTTTCACTTCAAAATACCCAAACAGAATTTCAAAATTAAATTCTTTGATTGATATCGCGGTTGGTTTTTGACATGGCTTGTCAAAAAAAGAAAACAGAATTAAGTGCTTTCCCATCACTCAGCGCCACCACTTGCCGCCTTTAAGTGATGGTTAAGTCCTTGCGTTTAATTATGGTGTCCGTTTCCAACAGAAAAAAAGGTGTTTTCTGCTTTAGCAAAAAAGAATTAATTATTTTTATGTTCCAATGCTACCATTCATCATTTTTAGGGATTTGTTAATTTCACCCTTCTAAGTTGAACAACAAAAAAGTTTTTTTTTAGGAATAAATAATTTTCACTCACACCGTTAGGGGGAAATTTACCTGTACTGGGCATAAATTTGAATTAGGTTGAGTGAAAAAGTAACCCCTTGTAAAGGTTGTTTAACGATAACACTCTTGACCTTTTTCCTTACCAAGAGCATAACAGCGAAACGTTAATTTATTTAAATAAGAATAGAAAAATGATAAGTTGATAAAAGGCGGAAGAATCTTGAGTTTACAGTCCAACGCTTTCGAAAAGGAAATCTAGCTTTTGTGATGGCATATTAAAATAAAATGGATGAGGATGAAGGAATCGTTCTTTTGTTGGTGAAATCCTTACACAAAACATAAATATTTGTTGTTCTTTTATTCCTCAAAGAATCTTATAATAATGGTGAAGGAACATATTTTAGCTTTGGAGCGTAATTCTAATGAAATGAGTTTTTTTTACCTCTTCATTCATCCCCAGCTTAACCGATGATTAATGATATTATAATAAAACCTTCACTTTAAACATTGGGGTCATTACATACATATGTAGGGGTAAGGTTGAGTTTCACTCAAGCTCCTGACCAGTAAGGTGAGCCTACTTAAATTAGATCTCTGGAATGATCAGAAATATTGGGACATTAAGATTGATACATATTTATGGAATAAATTCTTTATCTTCTGTCAATGCGTTCCAGATGTTTTTAAACTGAATTGTCTGGCACTCCAGTTCTCATTGTCAGCATAAATATTCTCACCTCTTAAAGTTTCAACGGCAGTAGCATAAAAAAGATCACAGAAGCCGCCCAGTAAAACTTGGTCTTTCTGCTAACCTTTGGTCCATTTGCATGGATGATGATAAAGTCAAAGCCACCATTTTGAAAACCAAACAGCTCCGGAAAAAAACAGCAAAGCGATAGGTATTGCAATTCCTCACCCTTGTCCGCAGAGATAGTCTGAAAGTCTGACAGTCTGTCAGTCTGTAAATACGTGTGTATTTTGGACCACAGCCTTTATTATTTTAATATTAAACTAAAATATTTTCTAAAAACTTTTTTTTAGAAAAATCAATATTTTGAAAACGGGTAGGTGATTTTCTAAATGTAGGTTATTTGTGTGCTTGCTTGCATTCATGCGTCTCTTTTGTTTAAAAATCTAAGGTAAGTTTTTCTGACTGAACCGCTGATTTTTTTTGAGCTTTTGACAATGACCACTGACTGAAGAAATTTCTATATTTTTTTTATTTTTTTTATAATTAGCGCGCGCACAAGGGATTATTTGTTTCCCTTTTTCCCTACAGGAGGTGTCGATTAACATTGGTTTTGAATGCTTGCAGATCAAAAAGACAAGGGAAAATCTCGCCGGGTAAACTATTCCAAATTAGTTTTTTTCGGAAGCGATGTTTACGAAGAACCTACCCAGAGGTGTGAGTTATACTCGAGTTTTGAGCGTATAAACGCTTTGTAAATTGTAGCCAGATCAGAAGGGTTAAAAAACTTCACTAATCAGCATTTTTGTCTCAAATATATTATCATTCCAACGGAGGTCGTCGTTGAGACACATACCGACTGCTTTACGGTTTCTTTGATGAAAGTGATGATAATGATATTTGACGCAGTCGATCAGTAAGTTCAAACCAAAAAAATGTGGGTTTTTGACGTAAGTTTTCATTAAAATTTTAGAAAATTTTTGGATAATACTTTAATACTTAGTGCCCCGTGGCTTAGTGGTTAGCAGAGCTGTAAAAGAATGCAGTCATTTGGGACTACAATCACTGAATTCATCAAAAAAAAAAAATGCATAAGAAAAGATTTAAGTCATTGACTTCAGGTTTTGATTGTGATTTAAAAAATGAATTCAGCATTCATGTTGAAGTCATTGAATGGAACAGTCATTTTACCCCATTCAAATGATTGAAGTCAATGCAAAAAATCAAACTGAATTATGATAATGACTGCAGTCAATTGAAGTAATTTGAATTCTTTTTGAAGTCATTTTGAAGTCATCCAACATAAATTTCAAACTTAAACACATTCGTGGTAGAAAATAGAGATTTTTAAAGAATAATACAGAGTAGCTGTATGTTGAGTATGTTCAAATCATTTGATGTGTAATTATTATTTTGAACATCAAACAATAAATATATTTGACATGAATAATATTAAACAAAAATTAAAAAAATACAAAAAAATCACAGTTTAAATAGTGTACATCTGTAGCGATGGCAGAAAATTATAGTCAAAAATTAAATAAACGGTAGTCTAGAAAGGAAAAAATATGCCATATCTTATGATCCATTCAAGTATTAGGTAGTTGCTTTCTGTTGAAAGGATACATAAACATAGGTTAAGGTTTACTATAGAAATATACAGAAATGCGTTTTGTACAGTAATTACCAATTCTTAAAGGAATGTTCAGCATTGGTCATATTTAAAGTTATTTACTTTAGTGCCCCGTGGCTTAGTGGTTAGTGTGTCGGACTGCTAAGCGAAAGAACCTGGGTTCAAATCCAGCTCATAGCCACCTTTTTTTCTGGGGTACTGCCTCTTGCGAGGAACTGACAAAACCTCCAAGAGTAAAATTTGTCTCGAAAAAGTGCATCTCATGTAGCCGTTCGGACTCGGCGGTAAACTGTAGGTCTCTTCCATTCTTGCAGAGTAACAACACACACACAGGAATGGTTGAGAGTATAAGTCACTAGGCCTTGGCTCCTTAAGGAGCTGTCGCGCCAATAAATTTATTTATTTATTTACTTTAGATTATCTTCACTATTTTCATTAGCAGTGTTTAATGCCTCATCATCTGGAATAATACATACATGTAAGAAAATTATTTTACGGGCGAACCAATGCGAAACTAAGGTGTTACAAAAAGCTAAAGCATGTATGTTGGGTCGAGGCAAGTAATAACTAAACCTACCTCTTCACAAAAACCCATACGATTTTTTTCTTGTCTCGACCCAACATACATGCTTTAGCTTTTTTTAACACTTTATACCAATCACCCTGTATAAGGGTCCCATTCTTACCGTCATTTCCAAAATAAAAATGCGACGAGCCAACAGATTCCATATGGTCATTTACTGTGTTCTGTGAACTTGAACCTGCACGAATAGAATTTTTAACCAAAGCACTTATCTCATTAATTTTGTCGTCTTTGAATGATGGATTCAGTGCCGATATCCATTTGAGCTTAATTGACGGGCAAAGTACGGATGCTACAATTGCATCATTTGCGTCCTGTGTCAAATTTAAATAACAATGGAATCTTTCGACAACCGCATGTTCTAATTTCGTAGCTATATCCAGATCTATTGTTTTAAAAGGGCTGGTTCTTTGCATCTTTCTAAACTTCGATCTTATGGTTGCCAATGTTGGAAAAAGGCAACCGTAGACCATTTCTTTTTCTTTTTGTAAGAAATCTATTGCTTCGGCAATAATCTTCGAGATATTCAAAATCGTTTCGCAAAAACTTCGGCACATCAAACTTATCAAGACCTCGACATATCGACTTACTCAATGCACTGAGCAATTTGTTGTTCGAGCTAAAGAGAAGTTTGAGTTACATACAAGTTCGAGATATCTATGTAAACATTTAAGGAAATTTCAGCTCTTAAGGCTGCTGCCAGCTGCCACACAATTTGATTCGAGTTATACACAATTCGAGGTATGAAAATTCGAGTTATCGGGGTTTGACTGTTAATACTAAATTTTGTCGCCCGCTCTAAGCAGGCCAGGCAAGATTATTTTTTAAATTTGAATTGCCAATTTCAAAAAGCATTTTTTCACAAATCCATTTTTTCATGTAAATGAAGGCTATATGCTTCCCTGCACCTATTATAAATAAGCACGGTACATTTCTAGTATTTAATGTAATGTTGTTGTCATAACTTGTACAATAATAATTTGTTTGATGTTCAAAATAATAATTACACATCAAATGATTTGAACATACTCAACATACAGCTACTCTGTATTATTCTTTAAAAATCTCTATTTTCTACCAAGAATGTGTTTAAGTTTGAAAATTTATGTTGGATGACTTCAAAATGACTTCAAAAAGAATTCAAATGACTTCAAGAACTCGATGACTTCAAAAAGAATTCAAATTACTTCAATTGACTGCAGTCATTATCATAATTCAATTTGATTTTTTGCATTGACTTCAATCATTTGAATGGGGTAAAATGACTGTTCCATTCAATGACTTCAACATGAATGCTGAATTCATTTTTGAAATCACAATCAAAACCTGAAGTCAATGATTGCAATGATTTTCACGGGAAAATCAAATGACTTCAGGTGGCAAATGATTGAATTCTTTTACAGCTCTGGTGGTTAGTGTGTCGGACTGCTAAGCGAATAAGGCTGGGTTCAAATCCAGCTCATAGCCACCTTTTTTCTGGGGTACTGCCTCTTGCGAGGAACTGACAAAACCTCCAAGAGTAAAATTTGTCTCGAAAAAGTGCATTTCATCTAGCGTTTCGGACTCGGCGGTAAATTGTGCTGCCCTTCCATTCTTGCAGGTTAACAACACACACACAGGAATGGTTGTGAGTAAAAGTCACTAGGCCTTGGCTCCTTAAGGAGCTGTCGCGGCCAGTAAATTTATTTATTTAATTATTTTACTTTAACATTTTAGTAAATGGAAATCTTTTTTGTTATGTCCATAGCATATTATGGCTTTCTTATAGATTATCTTGCTCCAGGGCTTTCATTTCTTCTAAGAGTTACATGGATCTTTATCCTTATCTTCTTTTCCTTGCAAACGGAAGAACTGTCGGTAAGTATAATGGTAAAAGATAAATTAGTATGACATTCTCTACCACCACTTTGACAAAATTTTCCTGTGATTGACATAACTCTGTCTTTGCCTTCTTGCCTTCATCATATGCTTTATGCACCGTTTATCAAAGCCTCAAGTTTTAATGTTCTTCATTTTTTTGGTTTAAAATTTTATAAATTTTCTCATTTCATGTTATTTTGTATGGTTGATATGCAGTTACCTGCTATACATATATATAAAAAGAAAAACTTGTTGGCAGTTAACAGAAATTAAGAGCAAAAACCACAACACACGCAAACACAGATGAAACAAGGAAAGGAAAGGATAGGGAAACATTGTTACATATATAGCAACAGCAAACAGAAGATGTAGCACACCATTTTTTATGGGTTTTCCACCTACTTTTCTGTGGTGGAAAGTTCAAAAGCACTTACTACAAAAAAGGTTGCAACTTGGAGTATAGCAATAATGTATAGTTTAATGTGATGAAATTAAAGTAGGTAATATGATAGTAGTAGCAGTAGAGAAGAGAGCTGAAAAATTAAGTAATGAAGTACCCGGAAGTGCGAATAAAAGTGAATTGGTTGGAGGAAATAATAGCAGGAGCATTTATTGAAAATAATGTAATGTATGTTTAAATTGAAAATTCTTTATTATTTTAGCTTTCAGAAGTTGTAATTCAAACAATGCCTGTCTCACAATTTAAGACTCAATATTGGAAACAGAAATTCAACCTACATCCGTGTGGTGCGGCTAAAAAACAGCATGCTTGTACAACATTATATTAGTGTACTGAGAAAAGAGGTACTTTTATATTTGACGTCGTACTGTTGAAACATTTGATTCTAAGGATATTTTTCAATTGATGATTTATCAGTGTTTCTATTACATTAAAAAGAAGAGACTTTAGTGTTAAAAACCGATAGTTTGAGGGTTTGGTTGGAAATGTATCCCGAAAAATGAGATATGCTAATAAGCTTGTGCAGTGGCTTTACCAAAAGGTAAAGGGTTTCTATTACATTAAAAAGAAGAGACTTTAGTGTTAAAAACCGATAGTTTGAGGGTTTGGTTGGAAATGTATCCCGAAAAATGAGATATGCTAATAAGCTTGTGCAGTGGCTTTACCAAAGGGAAAAATGTTCAGAAATGTTCAGAAAAATAGTGATATATCATCAGGGCCAGACGATTTTTGTACATCAAGATCGTTTTAAGCATTTCTGTGATGTACTTAAGGCATCACAGGCAATATGTAATAATCTCTAACAAAAGATAACATTTTTATTTGAACAGCTAAAATTATTCATTGATTTTTCGAGAGAAAGTTTTATATTTTAATAACTCCTTTAAGGAATTACATTTGAAATGGATTTCTTTTTGTCAAACTCTCCTTACATGTCAAAAACAGCTTAATCGAGCAAATAACACTGATGAAACCAAAATTTAACAAAAAAGTTTATCAACATTTTTGATAAAAGAATTAAATCCTCAAGAACTATCAGAGGCGATATTCTTTGTCATTATTATCCAGAATCGATGTGCTTTGATTTTCATATGGTTAAAATCAAGATTTCCAAGAACTTTTCATCGTCATTTCTTCGTGTTTCTATATGTGTAATATGATTTCATGAATTGCTTGATGTAGTATTAGCCCTCCATGTTGTATCAGCTCGGCAGGTATGCCAATCGCCTCATTATTTTTGAGCCGTTTAATCGACTTTTGTCGATTTTCTTGGTGGCTGAAGCTTAGGTTTTCCTTTTGAAATGTTGGAGTCTCCATTTCTTCCGTAAACTGACTGACGGACACTCCCATTGCTTCAGAATGCCTTCAAGATCGCTGATCAGATTTCTCGATCTGTTGTTACAGCATGTGCAGCGTGGTGTATATTGCATTTTATTAAAGATTATTTAAATATCTTTAACGAAGTGGATTTTATAAGTGGATACGTTTTATATATATAAAACATATAGTAATTAAAGCTTTAAGAACAAAACGTTTGGTTCTAAAATTGTATAGTCTATAGTAAACTATTTAAGTGAAAATCTTTCTTTGTACCTTAATCTACAATTAAACAAATGAATAAAGTATTGAAAACTTCATTAGACCATTGTTAAAAAAATAAACTTTAAGGTGTAGCCAATATAAATAAACATTTTCATTTATTCTCTTATTTTTTTAGAAAAATAATATTCACGTTTCTTGCTATTTTTATTGAAAAAAAACGAACTCATTTTTAAAGAATCCAAAAGAATCCAAATTTTCAAAGAATCTTAAAATCCCAAGTCACACAGCTAGTATAGGTTATTGTTGAATATGAAAACATAAAGGATTTTGTAATATCTACCTAAGCGAAATTAATATAAGATCAGAAACCCTTGGTTCACAGAATGAACCATTCAACATGGACGATGACAGACAAAACTTCCGTCCACCTAACCAAAATGAAGTGAGGATAGCAATATCTTAACTAAAAAAACAACAAAGTGGCTGGACCCGACGGACTACCCGCCGAACTTTTTTGAAGCGGCCGGAGATGACCTAGTGGAGTGCATACACCAACTCATCTCTAAAGTTTGGTCAGAAGAAAGTATGCCTGATGAATGGAACCTCAGCATCGTTTGCCCGATCCACAAGAAAGGAGACCCTCTAAACTGCGCCAACTATAGAGGAATTAGTCTCCTGAATATCGCCTACAAGATCCCCTCTGCCGTACTATGTGAACGCCTGAAACCTTTCGTCAGCAACCTGATTGGCCCTTATCAGTGTGGTCTCAGACCAGGAAAGTCCACAATCGATCAAATTTTCACGCTACGGCAGATCCTAGAAACTACCCAAGAATTCCTAATCGATACCCACCACCTCTTGATCGATTTTAAGGCCGCGTACGATAGCATTTATAGAGAGAAGCTATACAGAGCCATGTGAGGTTTTGGCATCCCCACAAAACTCGTCCGACTGTGCAGGATGAGGATGGAGAACTCTCGCTGCTCCTTCAAGGTTGGTAATGACCTCACAGAAGCTTTTGACGTCAAAAAGGGATTTCGACAAGGTGATGCGCTATCGTGCGATTTTTTCAACTTAATACTTGATAAAATTATAAGAAACTCGCAAGTCAATTGAAGTGGGACAGTTTTTTTCAAGTCTGTGCAATTGCTAGCATACGCTGACGACATAGACATCATTGGCAGAACTCGGCGAGCTGTCACTGGAACGTTTGCTAGCATTGAAGCTGAAGCGGCTAAGATGGGACTAGCAGTCAATGAGGCCAAAACGAAGTACCTGCTGTCCATAAAAAGGGACACACAACACCGGCGGATTGGACAAAACATCACAACTTTGAGGTAGTTAGGGATTTTGTGTACCTCGGATCCGCTATAATATCTGACAACAACATCTCGTCAAAAATAAAGCGAAGAATTAATTTTGCCAATCGCTGTTTCTATGGCCTAGGAAGTCTATTGGGTAGCAAAGCCCTCTCTCGAAAGACAAAGGAGACCCTGTATAAAACCCTAATCATCCCAGTCCTGCTCTATGGCGCCGAGGCATGGACTCTATCTAAAGCGGATGAAGATATCCCTAGTCGTTTCGAGCGTAAGATTCTTCGGAGGATTTTTGGCCCTATCTGCGTTAACGGGCTTTTGGAGGAGAAGGTTCAACCAAAAACTATACGAGCTGTACAACGACATTGATCTAGTCAAAAAAATACGTATATCGCGTTTAAGATGGCTAGGTCATGTAGAGCGAATGGACAACAATGCTCCGGCTCGCAGGATCTACGATTCCATCCCAGAGGGTAGACGCAGTCGATGAAGACCTCGCCTTAGGTGGCGCGCTCAAGTGGAAGACGACCTCAACCAACTTGGAATGCAAAACTGGAGGCAGCTAGCCAAACCCCGAACTGGCTGAAGAGGCATGTTGATTGAGGCCCAGGTTCGTCCCGAACTGTAGCGCCCCCTAAGTAAGTAAGTAAGCATTTATCTACATTAAATAAATAAATTTATTGGCGCGACAGCTCCTTAAGGAGCCAAGGCCTAGTGACTTATACTCTCAACCATTGCTGTGTGTGTGTTGTTACTCTGCAAGAATGGAAGAGACCGAACGGCTACATGAGATGTACTTTTTCGAGACAAATTTTACTCTTGGAAGTTTTGTCAGTTCCTCGCAAGAGGCAGTACCCCAGAAAAAAGGTGGCTATGAGCTGGATTTGAACCCAGGTTCTTTCGCTTAGCAGTCCGACACACTAACCACTAAGCCACGGGGCACTACATTAGTATAACAAATTTGATTCATAATTTTTTTTAGCTCTTCTTTACGTGATTTTTTATCGTCATTCCATCTTAAAAATCACTGAAATCCTTCTTTCCAATTTTTCCACAAAAAAATATCTTTTTTTAAATACCTGCCCTACAAAAATGTCTTCACAGAAAAAACAAACGTTTTCGTAATTTTTCGCTAATTTAACAAAATCTTAAATGTTTCTTTTTCTCGTTTTTTTTTGTTCATTTATTACTTAACATCAAAGCTTATTACTGCTTATGTAAGCATCTTCCCTAATGAACATCCCTAGTACATGTTGCTCGCACCTAATTCCTTTTAGTGTGTATCCTGGAGGGCGTTTAAATTGCTTGTTAAATATTTGCTTTTTTCAACCTTTAACTCAAGGTAGGGCATACAGATTTAAGTGCGAGAAGATATTTTTTTTTTTAATCTATGCTGGCTTTTATTTCAGGAGAAATATTTTTCGTAATTTTTTTCCATGTTAGTTGTACATGGGTTTTTAAATATTCTTCTTTTCAATAAAAGCAAAGGTCATGGAATTTTATTGTTGAAATCCAACCAACAGGTTGATAGTTGAATTTTGCTTTAGATAAATAAACTTAGGTCAATCTGATAAGAAATCAATAATGTGCATTTAAACATCAAAGATACTTTCACTCTATATTCGCCAGAAAATTAACATCAAATTCTTCTGGCTGATTTCACAAATGATTAAAGTCCGGGAGCCGCGACAGTTTTTAATGTCTTCTTTGTTCGATAAAAACATTCTGTGGGCTTCAATTTAAAAGTGATCATCACAAAAAGGCACCACTTAAGCTTAGATCACATGATTTGTGTAAATACATACATTTCATTTGTGAATTGGCATAAACAAATTCTACACAAATTCATATACAAATCCATACACAAATGTGATTTGTGTAAGCCATTAATATTTTTGGTTCACACGATTTGTGTATTTTGACAGAACAACACAAATTTTGTTTGTGTATCGGCACACACAAACAAATTTGTGTACACAGGTTTGTGGTTCAGACGATTTGTGTGTTTCTACACAAATAGAATGTGTGTATAAATTTGTGTTTTTGTCTTTCGTAAATTCGAAAATATTTGAAGAAAACGATTTTCCAATTTTGTTCAATGAGTTTCTAGTAAATTTTATAAAAGATACTTGTCTAGCTTCTAGTTCTACAGGAACAGGCAGTTTTTTTTTCAAAAAAGGACACTGTGGCGTATGTGTAACATTTAAGGTTGGACATGGAAATTTTTGATATGAGTTTGATGCCTTCCCCTATTAATATTGTGATGGCTTGTATGTTTGGATGGTTCGATGTTTGCTCCGCAAGCACTCCTCAAGAGCTTAACGGATAAAATTCCGTAGGTAGTTGGATGAGGTCATGAATTTAAAAATAGGCAACTATTTATTACAAAAAAAAATGCATTATTCCTGTGGAAGAGGCTTAAATGTTAAATGATGTATGGCTATAGTTTGTTTGTTACACGAATAGTTTGGAAGGTGGATGAGTAACATCATTCATTATACTATTACATAAGCTATTCCAATAAAAATGGACCGCTCCTGTCGGAGAAATTTCAATAATTTTTCAAACGAATGAATTGGTGGGTAAGCTTGTAATATCATCAAGTTTAATAAAAAATGGTAGGTTAAGAAAAATAAATTGCACGATTGGATCGCACGTACCTGCTCATTAAATTAAATTTAAAAAAATATTAAAGGAAAATCAAAGTTTTTATTCCAGTTTTATGACTTTATTGCTACGTAAAATTGTATTGAGCGAATCATTAAAACACCATTTTATTTCTTTAAAAAATGTGAAAAAGTGTGATTTTTTCAAAATCGTAGGAACGGTTTTTAAATGCAATGATTCCTCTTAACAACTTTTTTCAAAAAAATTAAAAAAAAAACAAAAATAACTTACATTAAAAAAATCACATACTCTTTTCAATTCAAATTCAACTTGGAATTAATTAAGCTATCAATATCTTCCTGAATGTCAACTTTGATTGTAATTGGATAAACAGTTTTCGAGAAAGTCGAAGAAAAAAACCGGGGTTGCACCGTTTTTAGCCGACAATCTTAATTTTTTTTTCACTAAAATATGATCCACACCGACAATAGTACACTGATTTTTGTTAATAAAAATTCTTGGAGCCGTTTCCGAGAAAAATAAGCTTAACGGTTATATAGCAGATACTAACAAAAAAAAAAAAAATAGAAAATCCCTGTATAGTATCTCAAAATAATTTCTTGTTTTCTTTGTACTTGCGATTTATAAGGATTATAAGGCAAGTTATGCATTCGTAAAAAAAACATTCTAATTTTTCGAATTCTTACGGTACCTGTCATATAACTTTTAGGGGAAAACTTATATTTCTCGAAAATGGCTACGATTTTGATAAAACTTTCTGAATGGTGTTTTCTAGTTTTAATGGATTCTTAGGAAAAAGTTTTATAACGGTACCTCCCATATGAGCGTTTTTTTAAAATCAGACTTTCTCGTTAACTAATTGATGGATTTTGATGAAAAATATGTACCTAGTGTTTTATGATTTAAATAACATTGCTTATTAAAATTTTCAAAAAATTTTTTTTTTTAAATTTATAATATTGTTTTTTTTTAAACTTGTTTTGAATATTTTAAAAACGAATCTATAGATTTTTTTTTTAATTTTGCTAATAGTAAAAACTATAGATCTCTTTGAATTGAAAAAAAAAATTAAATATGTTTTCAAAAAGTTTTTCAATAAAACATTTTTTTGAAAAAAACTGGTCGAACGATTTTGAAATGAAAAAATCATAAAATAGAAAACAGCAAAAGAAATAAGGTGGCTTACAACATTTTTTTCCAAAAAACGTTGTGAATAGTGTTTTTTTGATTTCATAAAAATTTAATTTGTTTAATATTTTCCCCAAAATGTTGTTTTATATTGCTCGGTTGAGCCACTAGTCGAATGAAAGCAAACTTCGTTATTTGTATTATTATTTATTTATCGTTATTTATTTTAAAGCATTTCATGATCATAACAGCATACAGCATACAGAATAAATATAATAAGGACGCCCATGATAAACATGCAAAAACAACTAACAAATAAAAAAAAATACTCGATTACTTACTGAATGCAAAATTTTCAATCAAGAAAACAAAATTGTACACCTGCATACAAACAACCACTGTGTTTAATTTTAATATTTAATATTGTCTATACCCCCTCGCTTCACAGTGGTTAGAATATGTATCTTAATTTTAGTACCTAAAGGGTCCGCTATTTAAAGTTTTTTTTTCAGCTAGTGCTTATTTCGTGAATGTTAACATTTAGCTCATATCTGATTTGACAGATAATTAGTTTTGTTCTTCCGCTACACGAATATGGTTGTGTTTACACTGGGAAATATTGCGACATAACTGCTTGCGATCAACTTAGAGAAGATGCCGATTATTTTCAGAAGAAGCTCATTTTGATCTTGGCGGGTATGTAAACAAGCAAAATGTTCGCATTTGGGGCACAAAAACCCGCACGCATACATTGAAAAGCCGATATATCCAAAACAAGTCACTATTTGGTGCAGATTTTGGTCCAGAGGCATAATTTGGCCATTTTTTCGAAAATGAGCAAGGAGTGGCCGTTACAGTCAATGGCGATCGTTATCGGGCCATATTGAACAAATTGTTCACAAAAATTAAAGAGGAGGATATTGGCAACTTTGGTTTCGACAGGACGGCGCTACGTGCCACACAGCCGAAGCTACACTCGATGTTGATGAATCATTTTCAAAAAAAAAAAAGTTATTTGGCGGACCCGTTACTTTCCTTCCACCCTTATTATAGGTAGGTACATACAAAATATCCTAAACAAATTCCATGAATACCCCCAACATGAGTATATCGATCCACTAAACATAATTGCTACCTTTTTTAATTAATTTTATTTCAAAAAAGTAAATTATTGTTAAAATGTACCTTATAAGCTTATATCTATAAGTATAAGTACGTTACGATCCAGTTGTACAATTTATTTTCAAGATGACTGACCCAGCGGCTCAGGCTATAGTTTACGAACGTACAGACAGGCAGACAGAATTTTGCCACCATTCCAAATAGTTTTTTCTATCATCGTTATGTCATGTAAAGGGCAAGAATAACGAAGTTGCAGATGGGTTACGCATTTTCGATGCCAATCTCCATCAAATCCTTTAAAGATATCAAGTCCAATAATTTTACCTTCACCAACACAATGGAGTTGTTTCCAATATTTTTACTTGTTTGTGTTAGTTAAAAAATCCCCCATTTTTTTTAAATTTTTTCCAATTTTTCATTGCTTTACATTTTCCATACGAACATTAAAAAAAAATTTGCCAAATCTTGCCTTGAAATGTGTGTATGCATCAATTTTTAGAATACACAATTGATGTGACATACACATTTGTTTGTGTACACTATAAGACGATGTGTGTATGTCCACAAATTCGATTTGTGTATACAATACACAAACGATACACAAATTGTTTGTGTATGCGATGCCATATGACGAATTTGTGGTTGAGACGGTTTGTGTATTTTTTTTTTTTGACAGGAATACACAAATTTATACACAAATGTCGTCATAAATAAGCTTTAGGCGGGGTTCAAATGGGACAATGTATTGTCCCATTGTCTTGTCTGCGTGTGAACGCTGCTTTACAACCAAATAGAAGGACAACGCTTTCGGGGAACGTTTCAAACATGCAAAAAAAAGACCAAAGAAAAATTATTTGTTCTTCGTTGATTTATCTTTGGAAGGGTACTTAATTAATATCAGAAATGTTAAAAAAGTACCGCTATACAACCGTTAAGCGGGAATAAATACCCTTACAAGCTCTCAAAGGTGCAAAAATATGACCAATAAAAGGTCGGGTAGTTATGAATTATTGATATAAAGTTTGGGATACCCGGTAGACACAAAAACCAAATTTTCAAAACCACTTTCCCTCCGCCCCTTCACAATGTGGTAAAATAACTGAAAATCGGTACTTTTTCAATCTTTGGGCTATTATTTTTTCTGGTGCATTTAAAGCCAAAATGACTTTATGTTGCCAACGGGAGCGTATCGGAATCTCGCTTTTCAAAAATTCCGAAAAAAAAATTTTAAAATCCCGTCTGCTAAAATACTGTTTTTTTTTTAAATCCCGCCTTTTAAAATCCCGCTTGTTCGAAATCCCGATCTATTATAATCTCGCTTTTTAAAATCCCCAAAAAATCCCGACAATCCCGCTCTTTGGCAAAACATTCTTATTAAACTAAATAACAATTGATGTAAGTTATATGCGCTTTTTACTTTTTTTATAAATTTTAAAATGTTAAAAAATACTCCACTAAAGAGAAAATTCGTCAGAATGTTTATAATCTTTACCGTGCGCACTCATTTGTTTTTACTAACATAATCTACGATATTGTATTTACTGGCGGAATGACATAAGGTCCAGGGACATAATGTCCATGGACATTATGACCAATTGGTCATAAGGTCCATGAACGAAATAGACATAATGTCCATGAACCTTTTGTCGAAATCAAAAATTGGGTGTGGGTAACGTTTCTTTTTGATTTAAAGAACTTTTGCATAAACCCGATCTCGCACCTACTCCAAATCCTATAGTGAGCCCAAGCAGGGAGACATTGTTCCTTTTTGAAGCAGACAAATATTTGACCTTTCTTATGTTTTTTATCAATAACTATTTTCCCTTACCTTTTACGCCAAAGTCGTTCAAGCATTTTTTGTAGAACATTATATTTTCAACAATTTCTGTAGACTATTCAAACATGTTTGTTTGTATATCGATTCATTACTAAAATGAAATAAATAAAAAATAATTATAATCGAAATACAAGAATATAAAATAAAATCATAAAAAAAACTAAAATTAATTTATAAAATTCGAATTTAAGGCCCGAAATGTGAAAGTACGGTTGATCCGGTTACGGTGATGCAATTTATTTGATTGGCTTTACCAGAAGTGATATTATCATTGCTGGGAATAGTTTTCTAAACCAAAAAAAAAAATATAGTGTTTGTGAATTAAGGGTCATTTTTTTACATTAGCAAAACAAATTCCATCTATTGCACTAATTATCAATCGAAAAATCGTTAATGATATCAAACAAAATTTTAATTTTGTTCAGAAAATACCCTTGTGTTCCGTTTGCTGATTTTATTTTAAACTAATTTTGTCAGATACAATCACAGTATCAAATCAATTGAACATGGAACTTTTTGTGAATAATAAATAAGATTAGCTATATAATTAGCTTTTCATTGAAACACGTTTAATGAGATAAAGCTCCAAAGAAAAATTACTTAATAACATTAAAGGTAATATAATAATAAAATGGTAATTTGTGTACCAATTTGTTACTCAAGGGTTCTTTTGAAGCATAAATTGTCTTAGACAACCTCATTATGCAGATGCAGACTAATTAAACGCCGCCATGAACTCGAATTTTAATATGAGTGCGTACCTATGTAGTACATGCATAGGTATAAACGGCATACAAAATTTGATTTTAATATTATATTTCACAAATTTTCTTTGAGATCTATGTACTTTAATTTTGTAAAAAATTATTTTATCATCCCGTTGATATGACGGAATAAATAGATACAAACAAATTAAGCAAAAAAAGATAGATTAAGGAATTTGAGAAAAATATATAAAGAGTGTTTATTTAGAAGTCTGGTTTTTAATCTGCAATACTTTTTTTGGAGTTGGTCTTTTTGACAGCTGTCACTTGATTTATGCTAAGTTTGGTTTGCCATTTTATAATGAATATACTTACTCCTAAACAACGTTTGCAAATCGTGCAAATTTTTTACCAAAATAACGGTTCGGTTCGGTGGAGCAGAGTATCGCACGTAACAATTGGAGGTGTGCCTATCTACTTTATGGAAGATTTTGCAGAAGGATCTTGGTTTTCGGGCTTACGAAAACCAACTCGTGTAAGAATTAAAGTCGTTCGGTGAATAGGCTCAAAACGAGATGACCACCTATTCCTAATTTCAGAAAATTGGGAAAATTGGGTCTCTCGGCTGGAATTTATTCGAGCCAACCACGGCAGCCATTTGCCCGAAATCATTTTTAAAACATAATGCCAAGCCCTTTTCTTTATAATAAATCTTAATTCTTGGCCATAACATTAAATAATATAATTTTATTTCTTCTTGCAAAACCACACGTCTAAAATAACACCCCTTAGTTTGTAGTGTTTGTCTCTTTAAAACAAAGCAATGCACAAATGTCCAGATAAGACAATGCAACATCATATAAAGATATGGTGTACTATATATACGTTATGTTTGTTTGTTAAACATCAGTTTATGGATGCTACTAAATATATGACAAAAACTGAATTTATTCCCAATTCAAAGATCCCAAAGATGTATGCTTGCTGTAATGAATCGAATCAAACTCAGCGGAAATGAGTTAGTCACAGACATTTTATATACCAAAAGCTTTAGAAAGCTTCATTCATGATCTGATTTTATTTAAATAAATTAAGATCAGAGAAATTGTATAAAAACTTTAGTCTGTTCAATAAAAAATGTGTCAGAAAAATGTCTCACAGGGCTTATGAGCGAGTTTTTTTTTTTTAAGTGTCATCGGTGTATATTATCACAACACTGAATTGAGAAAACTTCTACTGAAAAAGATACAAAGTCACTGACTAATGTACATGAATTGAGTTTCCTTTGCAATTGAAAACAATACTATCTACCTTTTTCATTGGTTTTTCACATAGTGCTTTCGGTTTTAAAGCTTTTTTTGGCTTTTGGTATTTTAGTAGAACTAGAAAGAAGTTATTTTCTCGAAGTTTGTGCACGTGTACGTGAACTTATTAATTCGGAAAAAAGTGTTTCTACCTGATTTTGTGATTAACAAACAAAAGTACATAATTATAGTATTTAAAAATAACCGAAATTGGTTTAAATTGTGTTTTAAGTGTAAAAGCAAATTTTTTTAATAAATAGTGAATTTATATTTTTTTAATTAATAGTTTTGTATTGTATTGTTATTAGCAAGAAGTGGTAACCCTACACACATTTCTCTCCGAATTGTGAGGATTTAATAAAGATGAGTGGGGAAACCCTGTTGTGCAACCGGACTAAGAGGCAAACGTATGTTCCCGGTGTTTGTACTTATAAGAAGATTAATTATTGGAAAGGAATTTTCCCAAAGCTATAAAATTTTATAACGAAGTCCAAAAGAAACGCTAAAGTTTAATTTTTCACGATGGACAGTAGAAAGGGAGTAACGGAAAATAGATATTTTATCGAAAATCCAAATGTAATTTATTCGTTTCAGAGAAGAAGATGTAGTCGAGGCTAGTTTTGTCCATTAAGTCAGTCGAAGCTGTAATCGATGGCATATATCCTAATTTTTTTATAATAAGATTGTAGTCTAAATGTGAAATTGTTATGTATAAATTACAAATACAAAATAGGTGGGTCTTCTAATAGGATCTTTTGAATTCTGACAGTTGGACGGATATAGCTTTTAAAAACACGTGCAAATCGATCTAACGAGAGGACCATACGTAGTGTGGTGGACAAAAAAAAATCAATTCAGACAATTTGTTTGGGACCTTATTTCACAGAGCTCACATTTACAAATTTGAGTCTTATTATTTAAACAAAAAATATTTGGGTCTTATGATCCATTTGGGTGGGTCATAACGCCCAAAATTCATTTGGTTCTTATGAACCGCTTAAGTGGGTCATAATGCCCAAGCAAAAGTTGGGCGTTATGACCCTGGGCGTTATGTCCCTGTGCCACCAATTCACACGAGATCCAAGAGCGTCCAATGCATTCCGATAAAGTTACTGTTTGTGTGGATTTTGTCTGGGAGGGTCATCGGTCCATATTTCTTTGAGAACGATGTTTGCCAAGTCATCATCGTCAACGGCGAGCGCTATAGATTGATGATTACCAACTTCTTATGGCCTGTATTGGATAATATGCACACCAACGACATTTGATTTCAAAAAGACGGCATCACGTACCACAAGGCTCATACCACATTGGACATTCTGCACGAGCGATTTGAGGGCATGGTCATCTCACATGAAGGTGATGTGAACTGGCCACCTAGATCGTGTGATTCAACACCATTAGACTTTTTCTTGTTGGGTTTTCTTAAGTTACAGGTCTACGCGAATAGGTCACAAACCACTGCTGCCCTCAAAGCCAACATAACCAATGACATCGGTCAAATTCATCGTGATTTATGCACTTGAGTCATGGAAAATTGGACACTTTGGATGCGCGCCACTAAGAAAAGCCAAAGCTTCGAAAGACATTCCAAACGAATAAAAAAATTCGATGATATCTCACACACTGCTTTATTTAAATTTAAAGTTAGGAAGCTCTTAATGAACGACCTTTTATAGCAGAGGAGGAGAAGAGACTCTGAAAAATCTATCAAAAAGGCAATATCATACAACATTCCAAGACATTCGCGAAAGATGAAATATGGCAGGCAGACCTGAGCACTCCTGGTAAAAACAAATGCAAAGACACCATCTTTTGATCGGTCTCAAACATGAAAAAAATCAAAACCGGGAAGATTGCCTAAGTTTTCTGAGGTCATACTAGCGAAACCCACAGGTGGAACAATAGTTCTTAAGCAGCAAAGTGGGAGAATTATTGATCCCCGTCGATATCAGAAAGTTAGCGGGAATAAAAAGGAAAGAAGAAGATGAAGGTAGTATTAAAATTGATCACTCAAGCGGATCAGTCAGTAATAAATTATTAAATAATATCTTGCTTTAAATTGCGGTAAAAGGTCCCATTGTTTCTGTTTATTTATTTAAAGGAACTGCTTCATTTTTGATTTTGAATGCCAATATCCCAACGACCGCAATTCCGTTCCAATATTTTAATAGAACACAAATAATTTAAACAACATCAATGTGGGTTATTGAGTAGACTTTTCTTTGTAAATTTATTTTTCTATTAATTTTGGTATAAATATTTTTTTTTAACCCATCTCAACTGGCAAAATGTCTGCCCTCGACATATTGATACTGTGTCTGCTACACCTCTCACTGAAAGTCCTCAAAAAATTCTTCCATAGTAATCGACCACAGATTTCAACCTTTTTTCTACACATCTAGCTTTGGTTGTGGAACCCGAAATGTCTTTTCATTCAATTTGGCAAATTGAAAACAATATCACCCAACGAAATGGAAGGATATACTAAGTATGCATTTCGATATGGTTGGTATCACCTCGGGAGAGGCTATTGGATTCCTATTCTTACTTTTGCTGTTTTTAATCCAGACGCTGGATATATGAAAACAAGGGGAGGAATTGTGTATTGTAGTTTAAAGAACGTATAAACCTTCAAACAATATTCACACTTTTTTTTAAAGCAAAAAACCTTAAGGACATTCTTTTTATGTATTAATTTCAGTAGTTTTCCACATGCGCATTTGTGAAAATCGTTCTGACTAACCAATTCCTGGAATTCTGAAAGTAACAATGTCCTTTGAAGTATTACTGGGGACTGATGTCTTATTTTCCAAAAAAAAATCTTTTATTATTTCCTCCATTAGGCATCCATACTGAAAAAGAAAGGCAAAATAATGAAGTTAACAATGTATTAAAAATCTACAAAATCACATCATTTTAAACAAGGTCATTGCCTTCGTAAATATTCTTTGACATAATGTACGTCGTACTTACCTCGAAAGTACTTTCCGTTTCTACGAAAGAGGCAAACTCTTTAAATGAAGCACTTCATGACTCTTGAGAGGCATTACAAATTCTTTTTATATCTCAAACTCAGAACCGCTTTTATTATTAGGCCATCCTTAGATACTTCTAATTCGCCTACCACTCATGGTTAAAAATTTCTTTGATAATTCGTGCTTATGATGGCTTTACCGAAACTCTTACGTACATTTTCTTCTATAAAATGTTCACTTTTTGCAAAACGAAATAGTTGTCCTTTTTACTTCAATTTAAATTACTCTAATAGCTCTGTGTTAGGAAAAATATGAAAAAAGTTCTTAAATAATCACCATAAGTCAGTCCTTTTCATATTAAAAGGGATCAATAGAAAATTAGGAACTCGATGAGATTTTTTCTCTCTTGAAGTGCATACATTGGTCCTTATTTCTCCTGCTGATGATATTCCTTGTTAAGGACTTTGGTGTTATGGTTGTGTCATCACTTCGTGTCACACATCTAAGTGGCAGCCATTATTTCAAGAGTATCTTCGTTGTGTATGACTTCGTTTTGATATGATGTGTCACTGGAGAGTGTCACGTGAAGGAAGAAGGTCCTTTTGATTTTGCAAGGAACACATATTCTCGCAAGATTGTTATTTTGGTGTTGATATTGTTTCAGCTGTCTCCGGTTCCGCAACGTGATATTTCAAAGGACACTCTGTAAGGCTTGAGGGTGATTTTTATTTCCTATCATTCCATTTCATAGGGAGGGATAGCTTTATAGAAATGTGGAGGCCACAGTTCACCCATCATGCAATAATTTCATTTTTTGTTTCCTGCCACATTGTTGTCTTAGATAATTTAAGGGTTCTATGGTTAGGTTGTTATTTTCAGGTCTTATATCTAGACACGTGTGCTCCATTTTGGGTCAAAGATCTCTGGCGAGAATAATAAATGTTATTCTATGGGGTCTCTTAAAGGGGATAACTATTACTTCCGATGGTTCAGTAGTTGGTTAGTTGGATTTTGGTGGAGTGAATTTGAATGGGGTTAATTGGGTAACCTTTGTAATGCCACGTGGTAAATCTTATTAGGGGTTAGGGGTTTGATACTATTATTGTTTTTTCGAGTATAACGAGATATAATAGGAGTGGTGGTTCCTGCGAATGTAAGGTTACTTAAGCTGAGTTAATACTAGCTTTCTCGTTTAGCATTTAAAATTAAAGAAAATGTTTACGTTAAACTGCCTATAGTATCTCTCATGAAGCAACATATTTTAATTTTTGTACGATCCGCAATGGGTGGCGCTGAAATCCCCAATTGGCGAGAATATAGAATAGAAATAAAGCACAAAAAGTGTATTACATGTATGTAAATGTTCTCGTCTCCACTATCAAGAGTTAGTTACTGAATTGCCGTGAAGATAGCCAAACAAGCCAAATGACACCCATATGCAATTTCTAGCTAAAAAAACAGAACAACTATTGTTTGAATCAAGTCTCCCGTAAACTGCAAATGCAATCTGGAATTTAAAAATTGTAAGGCTTACTTACTTAAGAACTTATACTCGTATTTGATGACTATGCCAGCGCTGTACATTATAGTTGTTGTTATGCTAGGTGTATACCCCATCATGCTATCATTTTTTTGTGATCGGGTATCGATGTTTGAATTCTAAATTTCATGACGTTTCGCACCTCTGTTCACCTGTTGTCACTGAAGTATAGGATTTTCCAATAAGAGGTTTCATTTGAATAGCCCGCTATTTGGGCAGCTGTCACTTTTGAAGCTGTCATCTTTTAACATTTGACAAGTAAAAACTACGCTATTATTAAAAATGGAATCATACATGCTTTAAGAACGTATTGAAATTGTTAAAATTCTCTACAAAAATGGTGAACATTTTGCAGTCACCAGTTTGCAATACAAGAGCACTTTTGGGTCGTCTTGAACCACCTTCTCGGCCGGCAATAGTGAAACTGGTAGAAAAAATTTGAGCTGTTGGGAAAAGTTAGTGATATGAAGAACCGAAACCGTGTGCATCGTATAAGAACAAATGAGAATATTACTGCTGTAGGCCGTAGTGTTGAGCAAAACCCAGGATTGTCGATTCCTCGTCGATCTTTGGAATCAGGCATTCCACAGACGCTTTTAAAGTTCAGTTGTCTCAAGACCTAAGACGGTACAACACCAACAACGTCGTATCTTCGTTGATTGGGTACTTTAAATGTATCAAAATGTTTCGGATTTTCATCAAAAAATCATCTTCAGTGATGAGGCGCATTTTCACCCTGGATACTAAGTTAATAAGCACAATTGTCACATTTGGGATTTGAAAATCCAAGAATGATTGGTGAAAAGCCTCTCCATTCTGAAAGTGTCCCTGTTTTGTACGGTTTTTGGGCTGGCGGCGTGTGATTGAACCTTACTTATTCGAAAATAAGGCTGGAGCAACTGTTACGTTCAATGGATTGCACTACCGAGCTATGATAAATGATTTTGTATCGCCGGAACTTGAAGATATTCATGTGGGCAACGTTAATTTTCAACAAGACGTCGCGACGTGCCCCACAAGCACGATTACTTGCGATAATAGGTACTTTCATGCAAATTATGCATTCGTGCAGATTAAAAGTTTTGAGATAACAATCAAACATGACATTACGATCATAGAGAAACATATTTGAGTTACTGGCAAAATTCTGTCAGTCTGTGTGTCTGTCTTTCTGTCTGCCTGTCTGTACGGATGTATTTTGAACTGTAGCCTAAACGGTTGGGCCAATTGTCTTCAAATTTAGAACTTAAAGTTATTCAGACATTCTACAGAGGAGTTTTTTCAATTGTTTTTTGTTCAAAAATTAACGGTACCTGTCATATAACCATTATGTAAAAGCTTATTTTTCTCGAAAACGACTCCAAGAATTTTTATGAAAAAAATTTAGTGTACGTGTAGGTAAGCAGTATATTTTAGTGAAAAAAAAAATGTAAAACGGTACCTCCCATAGGACCGGTTTTTTTCTTCGACTTTCTCGAAAACTGATGACCGATTACTATACAAATTAATTTTCAAGAAAATGTAGATAGCCTAAGTAATATCGCATCAATTTTTTTTCGAAAACTTTTTTTTTTGTATTTTTAATATTTAATTTTTTTTTTTTTTTTTTTTTTTTTTGAAAAATCAATATTTTGAAAACGGGTGGGTAAGTGATTTCTTTTTAAATTGTGTTTTTAAATGTATGTTATTTTTGTGCTTAAGTTTGTATTCCTGAACTATTTTTTTTAATTAAAAAAAAAAAAAGCTGTTAAAAAACCGTTTTATTTAAAAACCACTCCTATTTGAATTACCCAAAGGGGGCGCTGGATTAACTTATTTTTCGAAAGTTATTATTTTAGAAGAATAATAATATTAAACTAACATGGGAAGGTGTTTCTCTATGACGGAGGAATACAAAATTATTAACTTTTTGTAAACTGCGAATTGGATAAACAGTTTTTGATAAATTTCAGGCGGAGGAAGTCGCGTGTAACAGCTAGTACATAAACAAAAATGGAGTGTCTGTTTTTAATATCAAAATAAGAGTTTTTTGTCAGATGCATATGAAAGTATATACAGTACTCATAACAAAAACACAATTTTTAAAATTTGTGTATGTTTGTCTGTCTTTCTGTCTGTTTGTTCCGGGTAATCTCGGGATAGGCTGCACCGATTTTAATGGAACTTTTACTGTCAAATTGGTGATTTTCTAAGGAGTAACTAAGGCTATTAAAATTACTCACTAGGTGGCCTTGAATTTTTTTTTTGAAAATTCTTATTTATGGACCGACTTTGACGGAATTTTTACAGGCTATTTTCAATAACCATTTGGTTTCGCTGTAGGCGTTTTTTTGATAACTCTTATTTATTCCCGATTTTGACTGGACTTTTACAGGTAGATAGCTGTTGTGTTAAGGTGTAACTAAGGCTATTTTAATCACCCATTGCGGCTGGGGTCGTTTCACGAGAGCAGATAACTAATTTTGTAAGAAATAAATTTAGGGTATATCCGAACAACACTGGGTGGGTAAGCTAGATTTAAATTAAATTGCATTTACCAAGTAGCTCATCTAAAAAAAAACATAATGTTCGATGATGCCAAAACTTTTCATCTTTACTTTGCTACTACGACATAAAAATGAGCACTCGTAAAAATGAGCCCATATAGATATGTAATGTACGTACAATAATACTGAAACGTTTGTTACTTTATAAAGAAAAAATATCAAAAGTTTTGCAAGCACAAGACTCTCACCTTGTATAAAAAAAAGAAAAAAACAAAAACCAGAAAGGATTCAAGGACAAAAATACTATATGCTTTGTTATAACGATGCTATATATCCATTTTGTCGGATATTCCACAGAAATAAAATCAGATCTTTTTTGTGTTTATGAAACACATTTTTTTTATGTTTTGCTTAACTTTTACTGAATTTTCTTCTTTCTATTTTATACCTTTAAGGATTTTGATCCTTAGCTATTATCATGGCTTTTCTCTAATATAAATTCCACCTCTCAGTAATTCATGAATATTGTGCGAGATGATTTATACTCCACGTGGTTAATCGCAAAAACCATTTTAGCATAAATTGGCTTTGCCTAGCAAGGCATATTGTGTTTAGGGAAAGGACATTTAAAGCAGGAGCAAAGTTAGTAATATCTTTACCAGAATTTACTGATACTCCCAAAACTATTCTGGATACTATGAGTATATAACCTGGAATCAAAATTACGTTTATGGTTAAATCTTTGTGCTTTTTACTTGCAATTATAAGGACTACAAGGCGAGTTTAGGATTCGTGAATACGTAGTCCAGCCATAAGTTTTGTTTCTCACACAAACACGTCTTATTCAAATAATAAACAAGTTATCAAAATTCTTATTACGATATTTATATTGTATTAAAATGACTTTAAAAATTTGTAGGAAATTATTAAAAGTGGCCACCCTTAGCCTTGACACACTTTCTTAAACGATCCGGCCATTCGTCTATCGCCGCACGCACGACTTGTTAGTTAAGGGCTTCACAACATTCTCTAAAACATCACTTTGATAGTTGGAAGCACGTGTTTTCACTCCCTGCTCACAAAAATGCAAATTTGTAAAACCGTCATACGACTATCCCCACCAAACCATCACTGAAGCCGGATGATGGCCTCTTTGGACTTTTCCAACCTTTTTAGCAGCTTCCTTGGAGCTATGGGCGTAAATTCTGTCGTTTTGGCGATTAAATTTCTGTTCCACGGTGAAAATGTTCTCATCTGTGAAAAGAATATTTTTGTGTCCTCCGTTTGCGTGTCTTTAAAGCAACATCTTTGATCTTGTCGCTCTTATTTTGCGCAGAGCCTCAGTCAGGCGTTGTCCAGTACTTCTACGGTAACCGTCAAGCCTTAGGTCTTGTTTTATGAGGCGTGACATCGTTCTTGTGGGTATTTCCATATCTCGAGCCATAATTTTCTGTTTGCGGATGGGATTTCTTCGGATTCTTGGGATTCTTTCCGCAACTGCTTTGATCACTGCTGGCGTCCTACTTTGGCGAGGTCGGCCACTTTTTGCTCTATCATCAACAGAGTTGATCTCGTTGCACCGTTTTATAGCGCGATGGATGAATTTTTTCGATATTTTGAGTGGTTTCAGCAATTCGAAAATCTCTGTGGAAGTTTTACTGCATTTGTGCAGTGCAATAATAGCGACGCGGTTTTCTTTTTTGCCGCACTCCATGTTTATCGTTTCGCGTATTAAATTCAACTGACTCATAACTGTTACTTAAGGTATCCATTTGTCCGTTATATATTTTGAGAACAACAACAGATCAATATAAATTTTTTTTTGGCGTCTTATGAGGTAGGGACAGAACTTATGGCAGGACTACGTATACAAATAAAAGGCACGACTATGTCTCACGTACTTGCTCCTGTGTGCTAATCCTTTTTAGGTACAGGCGTCTTTTTGACAAAGATTTAATTTTAATGTTTTTTTTGACGTGCAACTTCTTTAGAATCGTTGTGGTTTGAAGCTCGAACGAACATGCGTCACGATAAAGGCATAAACACATAAATATATAGGATTGTTAGCTTTTGCAGTTTTTTAGTGTATTATCTTTCCACTTGCTGCTTACTGTTTATAATATAATTTGCTAATAGAAAGATATAAAGGACTTTTTTCAGTTAAATTTTCATTTTGGTATGGAAAAGTTTGAACAACTGGCATAAAGATTCGTCGGAATCAGCAGTATGGCAATAATGCTAGGTAAAGGGACCTTTATACGTCCCAATATAGGACCAATGGAATTTATAAAGGATTTAGGTACCTTTAATAAGGTTGGAAGGAAGGTAGGTACTAAAATTAAGATACGCGTTCCAACGACTGTTAAGCGAGTAGGTATAGAGACAATATTAAAAGTTACACAGTGGTTTTGTTTGTTTATAGGAAGGTGTAAACTTTTGTTTTCTCGATTGAAATTTTTGCATTCAGTAGTAATCGAATAGTTTTTTTTTTTATTTGTTAGTTGTTTTTGTGTGTTTATCAAAGGCTTCCTTATTTATTCTGTGCTTTTATGATGATGAAAAATACTTTAAAATACGTAAGTATGTATGTAGGTTGTCACTTTCTTTTATTTGACTAATGGCTAGGGCTTATCCGAGCAATATGAAATAAAATGTTGGGGAAAAATTTTTATGAAATCAAAAAACACTATTCATAAAGTTTTTTGGAAAAAATGTTGTGAGCCATCTTATTTCTTTTGCTGTTTTCTATTTTATGAATTTTTTTTCAAAATCGTTCGACCAGTTTTTTCAAAAAAAAGTTTTTTTTGAAAAACTTTTTGAAAACATATTTTAAAATTTTTTAAGTATGTCAATTTTAAGAAATCGATAGTTTATACTGGGAGAAAAATTTTAAAAAAAATCTATAGATCCGTTTTCAAAATATTCAAAAAACAAAATATTTTTTTAAAAAAAATATTAAAATTTAAAAAAAAATGTTTTTGAAAATTTTGATAAACAATATTATTTAAATCATAAAACACTACATATTTTGAAAATTTCATCAAAGTCCGTCAATTAGTTAACGAGAAAGTCTGATTTTAAAAAACCGGTCATATGGGAGGTACCGTTATAAAACTTTTTCTGAAAAATCCATTAAAACTAGAAGATAGATTTTGCACAGAAAATATCATTCTGAAAGTTTTATCAAAATCGTAGGAGCCGTTTTCGAGATAAATAACTTTTTCAATAAAAGTTATATGGCAGGTACAGTTAGTTTTGGAGCTAGAATGCCAATTCCAAAAACTGTCGGGTAGAGCACTCTACAAATACTATATACCAAATTTGAATCACGTCGGCCCAACCGTTTAGGCTAATTCTAACAATCAAACATGATATTACGATGATAGAGAAGTCAAAAAAAGTGGGTCCGGAAATTCCGTCCGTCTGTCTGTATGCCTGTCTGTCTGTCTGTCTGTATGTCTGTCTGTCCGTATCGATATCTACAGCCTAAACGGTTGGGCCGATTTGATTCAAACTTGGTATATAGTATTTTTAGAGTGCTCTACCCGACAGTTTTTGGAATTGGCATTCTAGCTCCAAAACTAACGGTACCTGCCATATAACTTTTATTAAAAAACTTATTTTTCTCGAAAACGGCTCCTACGATTTTGATTAAACTTTCAGAATGATGTTTTCTGTGCAAAATCTATCTTTTAATTTTAATGGATTTTTCAGAAAAAGTTTTATAACGGTACCTCCCATATGACCGGTTTTTTAAAATCAGACTTTCTCGTTAACTAATTGACGGATTTTGATGAAATTTTCAAAATATGTAGTGTTTTATTATTTAAATAATATTGTTTATCAAAATTTTCAAAAACATTTTTTTTAAAATTTTAATAATTTTTTTAAAAAAATATTTTGTTTTTTGAATACTTTGAAAACGGATCTATAGATTTTTTTTAAATTTTTCTCCTATTATAAACTATAGATTTCTTTAAATTGACATACTAAAAAAAATTTTAAAATATGTTTTCGAAAAGTTTTTCAAAAAAAACATTTTTTTGAAAAAACTGGTCGAACGATTTTGAAATGAAAAATTCATAAAATAGAAAACAGCAAAAGAAATAAGATGGTTTACAACATTTTTTCCAAAAAACGTTATGAGTAGTGTTTTTTTGAATTCATAAATTTTGTTCCCCAACATTTTATTTCATATTGCTCGGCTAAGCCCTAGCCAAGCCATTAGTCAAATAAAAGAAAGTGACAACCTACATTACATACATACTTACGTATTTTAAAGTATTTTTCATCATCATAAAAGCACAGAATAAATAAGGAAGTCTTTGATAAACACACAAAAACAACTAACAAATAAAAAAAACTATTCGATTACTACTGAATGCAAACATTTCAATCGAGAAAACAAAAGTTTACACCTTAATATAAATAAACAAAACCACTGTGTTAACTTTTAATATTGTCTCTATACCTACTGGCTTAACAGTAGTTGGAACACGTATCTTAATTTTAGTACCTACCTTCCTTCCAACCTTATTATAGGTACCTTAATCCTTTATAAATTCCATTGGTCCCATATTGGGACGTATAAAGGTCCCTTTACCTAGCATTATTGCCATACTGCTGATTCCGACGAATCTTTATGCCAGTTGTTCAAATTTTTCCATACCAAAATGAAAATTTAACTGAAAAAAGTCCTTTGTATCTTTCTATTAGCAAATTATATTATAAACAGTAAGCAGCAAGTGGAAAGATAATACTACACTAAAAAACTGCAAAAGCTAACAATCCTATATATTTATGTGTTAATCCCTTTGTCGTGACGCATGTTCGTTCGAGCTTCACCCCAAAACGATTCTAAGGAAGTTGCACGTCATACAAAAAATATTAAAATAAAATCTTTGTCAAAAAGACGCCTGCACTTAAAAAGGATTAGCACATAAGAGCAAGTACGTGCGACCCAGTTGTGCCTTTTATTAAAATAACTATAACATCTTTAAAGCATTATATAAATTTATTTCACAAATTGTAAGGAGAAACAAGGTAATTTCTAACAAGCCTTGTATAACTCTCGTACGGATTTAATAAAAAGACGAATCATAATTTATTAATCTGAAAATTCAAAATAAAAAAAAAATATTATTTACATTATTCATTTATGTATTTTAATTCAGTTCTCTCAATTTAGTTAGGGTTTCCAAAATATTTTCCGCAAGCCTTGAGCATTCCATCTTAAGAAAACTATTATTTCGTGGTAAACTATTGTTTAGTTTTTTTTTTTTTAAGTATTATGCAAGTTATTGCTTTCATATAGACTGTGAGAAAAAAGTCATATGGAAATTTAAGGAAAGCAATTTGTTCTCAAGAAACTAAAAACTTTTCATAGAAATATATTGTTTTTTTTTTTCAATTTTAAGTTGCTCAATGGGTTATATATATATATATTAAATGCGAATTTATTGCTTAATAATAATATTAATATTTAACTATTTGTCTGTAAGGCACATTGCCTTTTTAAATTCAATTGGATGCTGCACGAAACTGGTTAGAAGGATTAGAAATAAAGGAAAGATTTTTTTCGGTGCAGTAGATAGAGAATAACACCTAAAACCCACGGACGGCGGCGGTGTCTAGCTTGCGCTAGGAGTTTGAAAAATTGCAACTCAACTGAGATTCGAACTCAAGATCTCTGGGTTCACAAGCTACAGCACCACTGCTGCCCGAAGGTTTTTATAGAGCCTGTGAAGAAAAGTCTTACAGAAATCAAAATGCTTGATTTAAGTTCGCTAAATAGTTTTTCATAAGATTTTTTATGGAAAAAAGAAAATAGCTTCTTTTGACCATTATGAAAGCTAATTTGTTATTGTTACTTAGGAAGAGGGAGGGGTCTTTTCACTACTGCTTTGGTTAAAGGTCTTCAAAATGATATTAGTGAAACTGTGTATATAATCGGATATATAGGGGAATTAGAACTCATTGAATATAATCGTTTACAACGGGCGACCTTGCCGTTGATGGAAAAATAATTCAATTTCATTAGAAGATTTCAGATTTCACAGGGGCTTACCTATTTCGGATACATCAAAGTTTAACGTTTATTAATTAAGGTGTTATACATATTGTTATCTCCTGTAAGATGACAATTTTCATCTATATTCGATAATAATTAAATGAAGATAGATAAGTAATTATAAAGTTCATTAGGATGAATCTGTTAATTTTCAATTTGATATCAATGAGCTTTCGTACGCGATGTATGTACTTGCTGGAGGTATAGATTTAGTCAAAGGGTTTCTGTAAAAGGTGTAACTCTAAGTAATAGAGCAAACAGCTGCTTCTAAATTAAGAATGTAAGTCATTAACATAGACATGGTAAATTAATACTTAAAGGATTTTGAAGGTGAGACGTGCAAACGAGGTTTCTGGAAACTGACAAGTAGTGACAATAAGACTAATGACATGTTAAAGTCAAATGAGTTTCGGTCTGTATCCCTGAATTTGTCAGTTGAAGTTACAAACAAGAAAGGGGCAAATCAATTGAAACGTGTCTGTATTCAGTTTTGCTTACATTAGGGTAACAGAGTAAATTTGGGAAGAAATCTAAATTTGTGGTTTTGATATCAAAGACTTCCATGTTTCTCTGAAGTGGGTGTGAGTGTTGTCTAAAAGAACTAACAGCGATCGGGTGGAAAGAGAAGAAATTGACGTATAAAGCATGTTATTTTAAATAACAGTAAACAATAATAAATTTGACAGGAAGATGTCCTGAAGGCAAATCAGTGCTGAATGAACAATAAGACATCATAAAATGTCTATACACATAAATAATAAAAGGCACTACTGGGTCGCACGTACTTGCTCCTGTGTGCTAATCCTGTTTAGGTACAGGCGTCTTTTTGACAAAGATTTAATTTTAATGTTTTTTTTGCCGTGCAACTTCTTTAGAATCGTTGTGGATTGAAGCTCGAATGAACATGCGTCACGATAAAGGGATAAACACATAAATATATAGGATTGTTAGATTTTGCAGTTTCTTAGTGTATTATTTTTGCTGTTTTTATTTTTATTTTTGCTGTTTTCTATTTTCTATTTCAAAATCGTTCGACCAGTTTTTTCAAAAAAAAAAATGTTTTTTTTTAACTTTTCGAAAACATATTTTAAAATTTTTTTGAGAATGTCAATTTAAAGAAATCTATAGATTATACTAGGAGAAAAATTAAAAAAAAAATCTATACATCCGTTTTCAAAATATTCAAAAAACTAAATATTTTTTTTTTAAATACTAAAAATTAAAAAAAAAAGGTTTTTGAAAATTTTAATAAACAATGTTTTTTATATCATAAAACACTATATATTTTGAAGATTTCATCAAAATCTGTCAATTAGTTAACGAGAAAGTCTGATTTTAAAAAAACCGGTCATATGGTATGTACCGTTATAAAACTTTTTCTGAAAAATCCATTAAAACTAAAAGATAGATTTTGCATATAAAACACCATTCAGAAAGTTTTATCAAAATCGTAAGAGCCGTTTCCGAGAAAAAAAAAGTTTTTCATTAAAAGTTACATGGCAGGTACCGTTAGTTTTGGAGCTAGAATGCCAATTCGAAAAACTGTCGGATAGAGTACTCTAAAAATACTATATACCAAGTTTAAATCAAAACGGCGCAACCGTTTAGGCTGTAGGATTCAATACGGAAAGCCAGACAGACGGACGGAATTTCTGAACCCACTTTTTTCGACTTCTCTATCATCGTAATGTCATGTTTGATTGTTATATATTTTTTACGAATGCATAACTTGCCTTATAGTCCCTATAAATCGCAAGTAAAAATGAAGTGTTTGTTCTTAATATCAAAATAACAGCTTTTTACTAATGCATAAGAAAATATGTACAGTACACTTATGTATAACAAAAGCACATTTTAAAAAAAAATTCTGTCTATTTGTTCCGTACAATCTCGGTAACGGCTGCACCGATTTTGACAGGACTTTCACTGGCAGATTGCTGATGTTCTAGGGAGTAACTTAGGCTATGTAAATTACGGACTAGGTGAATCTGGGGTGTTTTTTCTTTGAAAATTCCTATTTATTGACCGATTTTGACAGGATTTTCAGAGGTAGAAAGCTGATATTGTAAGAATTAAGTGAGACTATTTTAAACTACTCCTTAGTGGGGCTGGAGGCGTTTTTTTTAATTCTTATTTATCCCCCGATTTTGACGAGGTAGATAGTTGATGTGCTAAGGTGTAACTAAAGCTATTTTAATCACACATTCGCGCCGCTGGGGTTGATTCACAAGGAGATATCTTGCTTTGTAAGAAGTAATTGAAACTATTTTGATTACTAGGTGACGCTACTCCAGGTTGTTTTTTTTTGAAAAATGTATAATAAACCCGAGCAACGCCGGGTGGGTGATATTGTGATATGAAACAAGTCGCAATACTTATTAAAAGCTCTCGAACACTGATTAAAAGATTCATGAGATGCATAATTATTTTTTTTTTATTTTCTTTCATTTAAAAATTTGGTGTGTCCAGGGTCGGTTATGGCAAAAGACGAACTTTGAAGTCTCTCAAAATCTGAATTTTTCATTAAAGGCAGATGAAGAAGTCAGTCTGACTCAATTTGAATTTATTTATAATATTTAATTGTGACATAGTCTCCATGTTACGTGATATTCAACGATAATTGAAAAAATTGTGAAATAAATAAATACTAATAAATTTATTTATCGATGTTTTTTATTTATTTTTAAAAATTATAATAATTTTATTAATAGAAAACATAAATTTAAAATTTTAGTTTTTGCGACGCGTTTAGAAATTATTAATCCATCATCGGGAGGGCTATTCTGTTGAAGAACTCGCAAAAATTAAAATTTACAATTAATGTTGTGTATTAATTAAATTATTATTAATTTTTATAAATAAATAAAAATATCGTAAGATTGACATTATTTTAGAGGAAACACAGCTATCTAATTCAGTAGTGCATTTTTTACAGACATCGTTGGTTGTAAGAATGTAAAATCTTCACTTATGTTGGCTCATTCGTCAGCAAAAAAATTATTAATTCAGTTCGAGATCCACAACCTTACCATATATACGTAGCAATAGAGTGCAATTAAAAGCAAGGAAATCGAAACGCTTCCCTGGTGCACACCAACTTTTAGTAAGAAATTTCAAGTGACTCCTGCGGAGTATCGCACATTTGTTTTGACTTACTGGCTTATATGTCCATGATCATCCGCACGTATTGAGAAACTCCGCGCCCCCTAAGGGCAACCCATACCTGATTTCGTGGATTTCTATGGAAATCTTTTGATCACCGCTGATAGTTTTGGAGATGGGAATCTATATCTAGATCTAGATTCAATGTCAATGGCATATTGATCAAGCTTTGGGTAAGGTTTTTGGGCGCAGGGACATAAGTCCCGGGGACATAATTCCCAGTTTTACGTGGGAGTCCCAACTTTTGTTTGGTGACATAAGTCCCAAATTTTGTAAGAGATAGTTTTTAATAAGGAACTAAAGTTATAACTTAAATGTGCGCTCTGTGAAATAAAGTCCCAAACAAATTGTCTGAATTGAATTTTTTTTCATTTTCAGTATGAGGTAGGTATGGGGGGGCATGCTCACTATATAATTTGGAGTAGGAGCGAGATTGGGTTAATACAATGGTTCTTTAAATAAAAAAGATACATTGCACATACCATTGCACCTTCTCAAAATCCTATAGTGAGCCCAAGCAGAGGGGTTGCAGGGGGCAGCCCCCCATACCTACCTCATACTGAAAATGAAAAAAAAAATTCAATTCAGACATTAGGTCAATGGACATTATGTCTATTTTGTTCATGGACCTTATGACCTTAATACTTTGATAGGGCGCATTGTACTTTCAAAAATGTTTAGTGGGACATAAGTCATAAGACATGATTCTCAAAACGTAAAACTGGGACTTATGTCCCTGCGCCAAGTTTTTGAACGATGGCTACATTTCACATACTACCCACAAACACTAGCATAATCCAGTAACAACAAAATTTTCTAAAGTTCTCAAACTTTCAAATCTGATTTTAACTAGTGAATGTCCTCTAATGTTTATTACTGAGGAAAACTTAGTGCAGCACAAAACCTTTTAAGTAGTGTGAAGATAATAGATTAATAATAGGTTGCCATTTATTTTATTTATATTTTAAAAAAATTCAATCAAGGTCGTATTGGTATTCCAAACAAATTAATTTACAAAATTACATTTACTTTTTCAAAAGATGACATCAATATACAAAAAACAATTTTGGGCGATATCAGCAACCATTTCTTTAAACAATTCGTACTACCGGAAGAAGCCATTGTTATAAATATTTTACAGATTTTATTTTTGTTCACATTTATACTTGCGATTATAGGCAAGTTATAAATTCGTGCAGGTTAAAAATTTTGATAAAACAATAAAACATGACATTAAGATGATAGAGAAACATATTTGAGTTACTGAAAAAATTCTGTCCATCTGTCTCTGTCTGTACGGATTTATTTTGAGCTACAGCTTAAACGGTTGGGCCAATCATTTTAAAATTTTGAATATAGGATTATTTTGACATTCTGCAGCTTTTTTTTTTCTTAGATCATATATATACGGTACCTGTCATAATATAACCGTTAAGTAAAAGCTTATTTTCCACGAAAACAGCTTCAAGAATTTTCAGGGAAAAAAATCAGTTTACTACTGTAGGGGTGTAAGATGATGGGCTAAAAACCAAAGTAATTTCACTTCAAAATATTTTCAAAAATCAATATATTCAAAACGAGTAATTGTTTTTTTTTTATTTTGTTTTTAAATGTAGATAGTTCTGTTGATTAAGTTTGTATTTTTTATTTTTTTATTTTATTTTTTAAAAGTTAAAAAAACGTTTAATTTAATAACTGTTCCTACGATTTTAAAAACAAAATTCAAACTTTTTTTTTATATTCTTTAAAGAAATAAAATAGAGTTTTAATTATTCCGTTTAAAACTAGTATTTAACTTACTTTTTTTCAAACAATCAAAAGTCAGAACAATCGAGTAAGAACTTTGAAGTTCCCTTAATATTTTTCAAATTTTGTTCAACGCTTTGACCAAACCTAAGAACAAGTACGTAGAATCCAGTCGTGGAATTTTTTTTTGTAAAGGAAAGAACGCAAAAAAGATACACTTGTTTTTGTCCTTTTGGTTGATAATACCGTATTTTATTCGAGATTTTTCTTCCGGTAAATTGCAGTTGAATAAATAATAGTTGAGTATGCGGTTTTTTTATATAAATTCAAACTTTTTTTTTATATTCTTTAAAGAAATAAAATAGAGTTTTAATTATTCCGTTTAAAACTAGTATTTAACTTACTTTTTTTCAAACAATCAAAAGTCAGAACAATCGAGTAAGAACTTTGAAGTTCCCTTAATATTTTTCAAATTTTGTTCAACGCTTTGACCAAACCTAAGAACAAGTACGTAGAATCCAGTCGTGGAATTTTTTTTTGTAAAGGAAAGAACGCAAAAAAGATACACTTGTTTTTGTCCTTTTGGTTGATAATACCGTATTTTATTCGAGATTTTTCTTCCGGTAAATTGCAGTTGAATAAATAATAGTCGAGTATGCGGTTTTTTTATATAAATTCTATGTTTATTAAAACAAACTCTTATTATGTAGTTCATTACGTCAAAGCCACAGGGTTTTGTCTACCTTATCCTAAAGGAAAATTTGTATAATACTTCTACGAAATTAGATAAAGAATCTATTATATCCCTAAACAAAAAGTTAGAAAGTAATTTCGACTACATTAATATAACATCACATTATTCCTGAAAAAGACCAAAGACCATTATAATAATCAATAATCATGTAATCATATCACAAAACATCAACTACAACGCCCCTAATTTGAATGTACTCCAAAATCTAGTCCCTAATAATAGTCTGCGTCCGAAAGCCCTAACAATCAATATTTATTTTGTTTTTTTTAGCCTCAACCATGATATTTCAACCATTAGTTCCCGGAATATTAAACGTGCCTCTGGCCTCTCTCTGGTAATCTCGAAAATATGAAATTAGGATAAAAAGTTTTATAATTTTATTCGATTTGTATCTTTTACAACAATATTTGAAAATACTTTATACAGATGTCATCGTAATAGATACAACCCCCAAAAGTAACAAACTAAGAACATCTATTGCGATTAAAATTTCATTATTGGAATAACAAAGGGAGTTGAAAGGATACAACCGGGAATAAAGAGACATAAACATTTATTTTTATTGCGATGTTTATCAGCAGCTTGTGTAAGCAGAGTCAATTAGCTGCGGTAGCTACCTCTTTGAAAGGTTGTACAATTGTTGTGATGAAATATGCTATTATTATCTAGAGAGGTGCTAAATATAAGCGAAGACTTGGAGTTGTAATTAGTAGAATTAAAACACTTAATTTATGAAAAAAAAACTTTGAAACCATAACACCCTCGAAAATAAGTTGATCAGATCCACTATATTTAACGATTTAATAATTAGGAAAAAGTTGAAGTTTTTGTACTTCCCAAGAATTTTTCTTTGGTATTTTTAGTTCGGAAAACTTTTGACATGAGTCGAATTAGCAGTCCAATATGAGCAGACATGAGACTTAAGCTAAAATATAGAGAAAATTATCAATTTATACAAACTGAGCTCAGCAGCTATTTCAATTAATCAAAATGTAGGCCGATTTTACCAATTTTCTACATTAAATTTATTTATCAAGTTTTTTAAAAAATTGTTTGAAGAAAAAAACAAAAGTTTTATTTCTTTCTTAGTATAGATAATTGTAATGGAGAATTTCTGATTGAATGTGATCTGTCTCTGTGACTTCTTGTAGGCCGTTTGGTCAATGGGAAATTTAATAAGAAGTGAATGGGGATACCATCGTAGATTTCAAATCAAATGGTCGGACAAACCAAATCCTATCCCTAACCTTGTCCGACGAAATAAAAAATAAATTGCACGACTGGATCGCACGTACTTTCTCATATGTGCGGTCACAAAAATAAATAAAATTAAAGGAAATTAAAATGAATATCAAAGCAGTTATTCGATTTTTGTGACTTTTGATTGTTCGAATAAAGTACGTTAAATTGCATTCTAAAAGGCAATGTGCTTTACAGACACTTAGTTAAAAATATTATTATTATATTATTATTATTAAATTGTATTGGGTGAATTAAATTAAACCCCATGTTATTTCTTAAGGAAATGTAAATAGTGTGATTTTTTTTCAAAATCGTAGCAGCCGTTTTTAAATAAAACGTTTTTTTAACAACTTTTTTAAAAAAATTAAAAAAAAACTTACAAACTTAAGCACATAAATACCGTTTACTTAAAAACAAAATTTAAAAATAATTCACTTACCCATTTGTCAAAATATTGATTTTTCAAAAAAAAAAAATTAAAAAAATTATTAAAAAAACAAAAAAAAATTATAAAATAAGAAAAATAAGCTTTAACATAATGGTTATATGACAGGTACCGTTAATTTTGAGCTAAACAAAATTGAAAAAATTCCTGTGTAGAATGTCAAAATAACTTTAGGTTTACAATTTGAAGACGATCGGCCCAACCGTTTAGGCTGCAGTCCAAAATACATGCGTACAGACACACAGACAGACAGGCAGACAGACAGACAGACGGACAGAATTTTGCCAGTAACTCAAATATGTTTCTCTACCATTGTAATGTCATGTTTAATTGTTATTTCAACATTTTTAATCTGCACGAATGCATAACTTGCATTATAGTACCTATAATCGCAAGTAAAAAACTGGTACCTATTTTTAGTGTTGGCCTACCTCATCGGGTCAATGGACAAATTGTGTATCAATTGAAAGCTTAGACTGTCTACATTAAGGATCTGCTGGTCGGATAAACTTAACATGGACCATACATGTTATTAACCGCTTTAAAAAAAAAGAAAAAAGAAAAAGGAAGTGACGAGTTTAACGCCATACTTCCCAGAAAATGTCTGCCCGACTAGCGGTTTAGTAATTTTTCTTTAATTTGCCATTTATTTACGGCTAAATTATCTATTGACTCCTTGAATAGTAATTCAATATTTTTACAAACATTGTTTGTTACAGTTTAACTAAAAATTATAACTTTTTTTCTTTAAAGTATTCGGTCGTAGGGTTATTCGCTAAAAATCTTTGTTCAACCAGTAGATTTATAAAGAGGACAATTTATTGTACCTTTTATTTTATACCTAGCTATTGCATTTACTGCGATCATAGGATAGGTTTGACGCGAAATTCACAATTTTTGAAATGTTCGGATAAACCTTTATTCCGTGTTTTGCTTGTCTAAGCAATTCTTTTAGAATCTACATTAAAAGCCCTTGCTTCTACTATTAAAAATTTTCGATGCCCCGTTTGGATAGGTAAGTCTCAAAAAATCATACCGGAAGTAGCCCTGTCAGGTCAAAAGTTACCTGAAAAAGTTTGTCCGACCAGCAGATTCGAAATTAGTGGCCTATAATCTACCGATCCTATGTAGAGTTATCTTCTGTTTCCGGATTGGATATGTAATCTTGCCGTCGCCTCCATTACTATTTGGTCAGTTGTAAAAAAAGATCAATTTACAAGGTTTTTAAAAGTGTTAACTTGGCACGTTTTAGATGAAATTTATAATTTTTTTTAATATTTCTATTAACCTTGAAAGAATTATTAGTAAGGTCTAATTTGACGGTATTTTGCAAAACTTTTTTCAAGATATCATATCCATTATCCACCGTTGATGATTGTGTTCAAAAAGTTATTAGATGAATATTTTCCTATTTTTCCGCATATTTTGAAACAAATCAAAAATAGAAAAACCTAAAGAAGAAAGTGGCAAAGACACCGTCAACCTATTTATCGGAATAATGTTAAAATAGTCTTATCTGAAATGAATTGATAAAAAAAGAAAAACGAAAAACCGTTCTGAAATGTTTTTGAAATCGTAAATAACAAAAATAAACAACAAAGCCATTTTTTATACTGATTTGGAAAAAGATAATTCACTTGCTCTTAGATTTTCTCAAAAAACACTTAACGACGAAACGTAAGTGAATTGACAAAAACAAATTTTTAAAGCGGAGAGGTCCACTGAACTGAAAGTTATAGACCAATCAGTCTCCTCAGTAGTATTTATAAGTAAAAAAAAAAAATCAGATTCATATCAGTCAACAGTTTATATCTGGATGAACAATTTGGTTTAGAAGACATAATAGTACTTCTCAATTCTCATAAAGTGTTTCGAATATACAACTTTGTCGAAGGTAACTTGATTAAATTTGTAACTACTGGAAAAAAGAGCTCGATTTTTTGGCACAACAGTATGATTTATAGTTTTTGATGTCTCTAAATTATCCTTATTATTGGTACAAAATTGTTCAAAGCTTTTTTCCAAATAGATGTTTTGAATTTAATTTTTTTGTTTTCATGTTGTTATTAATGAATTTAAAAATTAAATAAAATTAAAACAAATATTTAATTTTTAAATTTAATAGTTTTAATTGATTTTAGAGATTTTTTCTTTTTATTTTTCAGTAATTGTATAACATTAATTACATATGTTTTTTATATTGCGTAGTGCCCCGTGTCTTAGTGGTTAGTGTGTCGGACTGCTAAGCGAATGAGCCTGGGTTCGAATCCAGCTCATAGCCATCTTCTTTTCCGGGGTACTGCCTCTTGCGAAGAACTGACAAAACCTCCAAGAGTAAAATTTGTCTCGAAAAAGTGCATCTCATGTAGCCGTTCGGACTCGGCGGTAAACTGTAGGTCCCTTCCATTCTTGCAGATTAACAACACACACACAGGAATAGTTGAGGGTATAAATTCCTAGGCCTTAGCCTATAAATTTATTTTTTTTTTTTTTTTTTTTATATTACGACGCGAGTTTCGGACATTGTTTCCATTATCGGGCTGACTTAAATAGAGTATAAATAAAGTATTCAAGTTAGTTTGTAAGCTCCACTTCTTATTTTAGTTTAATTAACTAAATTATTGTTTGTTTTTAAACATGCGTAATATTTGACGTTTACGTTTTGAGAATTATTGATCAACTGCGTAGCAACAAATTTAGATGTTACCATCTATGGTGTCATTTATCGCTTTATCTGATTATCATCGCGTGATTTTATCGTCTTCTTCCTACGCAGTTTCCCCTATTATATTATTTCCATAAGAGAAAAGAAAGGTTATTCTCTTTAATAGAAAATAATTTTATTTGACAAGGAGCTAGAATATTAGAAAGTCTGCAAACAGTTTATTTCTTATTTAAAAAAAACCGTAAATACCTACTTAATTCATTTTTTTAATCAAAAAATAAATTCAAGCAATAGAATCGAAAATTATTCTCAAATTATCGGATGTATAATATAATAGGGCTTCGTTTTTATTTCTCGTTTTATTTTGGACATCAAATTAGTTTCTAATTAAAAAAAAACAATCTGAAATGAATGATTTTGATTAAAATAAAATCTTTAATAAAACTAGCTTTTACAGAGCTCCAATTAAAAAGTCATGTAAATATAACTGATTTTTATTGATTTTTTTAAATGTATTTGTTCTAAAACTATGGTATACCATTTAGAGTATGAAAATATATGTATTAGGATTTGTTTAAAAATATTGAAATATCATAGGAGGTTTTCGAAAAATTATGTGTTCTAAGATTTTTCAATCAGAATTTTTAGAGTACCTTGGTCTCTAAGTTTTGGATTTAAGATAAATGGAATTAAGGTTAAAAATTGTTTGGTAAAAATATTTCTGATCAAATGATGGACCGTACCTACTGTTTAATCTCTAAATCTCTGTTTTTATATTATATCAAAATCATTGTAGTCGTTTTTGGCAGGTAATCTTATTATAAGCCCTTTATTTAAAATTCCCCATTTCCCTGAAATGGTCACATAACTTACTATGCATATCAGGATAGAATCGGAGCCGGATATTTTGATCGTGAAGTGGTAGTGGTAAATCAATGAACATTTTGATTTACAGGTGAGGGGAATGATGATAAGTGAAATTTTGCTCATAATTTTAAATAATCATTAAAAAATACAAACATATTCTTGTCTTTGGCGCCACAACTATTTCTTACTTACTTTCTAAAACAAAAGATTGATTTCCTTCAACAAACCAGGAATTACGTTAACATATTTTTTGTTTTCATCACTTTTCATTGTGATTAATCTTACATAAAATGAACAAAACGCTCATTCACTTTATGTTTTGTTGGAAAAACTTTATCCTTGCAGTCGTAAAATAGTAATGAAACCTTTTTCTCAAAAGAATGTAGTTATTTAAAAAGAAAAAAACAACCTTTAACAACACAAATTGATACGTTCTTTTATACTCGCAGTACACATTATTCAAAATGAAAACTTTTCTCGGAATCCTTTACTTAATCAAAAACTCATTTCGTTATCTGGATGAATGAGAGGATAAACTTTTAAAAAACGTTGATCTAATACAAAATATTTGTATGTTTGTGCTATAAGGACTTTATGTCTACATGAAGATCCTAAAACAAAATTATTTACGCCCTCTGCCCTCTAAATCCGATTTTCCTGTGAAAGATGTGCAAATAATTATTTAAAGTTTCGGAAGGGGGTGAAACAATGTGTTAGTTGACATTTGCTTTTTTGAAAATAAATGTACATTTTGATTTGGTTCGTTTAAGATTTATTAAAAAAAAAAAAAAAAAAAAAACGTAGAAGAAAAGTTTAAAGAAACAATCGATTAATTTAAGTTACATATAGAAAATACATAATTAAATAAATTACAGGACTGTATTACACGTACTTGCTCAATGCTCATATGTGCGATCACATCGTCGAATAAAATTTAAAAAATAATTAACATTAACGTAGAAAAATAAAACTCCCTGAACTTAAAATAAATTGCACGAATGGATAACCGCACGTACTTGCTCGCATCGAAAAAAATTTGATAAATATAAGAAGAACTTCAAAGTTTTATTCGATTTTTGTGACTTTTTAATGTTTGAAAAAAGTACGTAAAAAAGTTTTCAGTGTAAGAAATAAACGCCATTATACTTCTATAAAAAAATGTGAAACAGTGTAATTTTTTTCAAAATATTAGGAACAGTTTTTATTTAACATTCATTGTTAAAAAATATAAAAAAATAAATAAAAAATGCAAACTTTATCCCAAAAATAACATTTATTCAAAAAATAATTAAAATAAATTGCACGACTTGAACTTATGTGCGGTCACAGCGTCGAATAAAATTTGATATATATACGTTTTTATTCAATTTTTGTGGGTTTTCATTCTTCGAAAAAAGTACGTAAGAGAGTTTTCAGCGGAAAAATTTAAACGCCATTTTATTTCTATAATAAAAGGCACGACTGGGTCGCGCGTACTTGCTCCTACGTGCAGGCGTCTTTTTGACAAAGATTTAATTTTAATGTTTTTTTGACGTGCAACTTCTTTAGAACCGTTGGGGTTTGAAGCTCGAACGAACATGCGTCACGACAAAGGGATAAACACATAAATATGTAGGATTGTGAGCTTTTGCAGTTTTTTAGTGTATTATCTTTCCACTTGTTGTTTACTGTTTATAATATAATTTGCTAATAGAAAGACTTTTTTTAGTTTAATTTTCATTTTGGTATGGAAAAATTTGAACAACTGGCATAAATATTCGTGGGAATCAGCAGTAGGGCAATAATGCTAGATACCTATATAGGTAAGAATAATTTTGAAATCAAATTAATTAAAATAGCTTAATTATGTTTGATGGATCGATAAACGTATGGTGTTAACCGAGTGCGTATAGAGATAATATTAAAAGTTAGCACAGTGGTTTTGTTTATTTATAGGTAGGTGTAAACTTTTGTTTTCTCGATTGAAATTTTTTGCATTCAGTAGTAATCGAATAGTTTTTTTATTTGTTAGTTGTTTTTGTGTGTTTATCATGGGCTCATTATTTATTCTGTGTGCTTTTATTATGATGAAATGCTTTAAAATACGTAGGTATGTATGTAGGTTGTCACCTTCTTTTATTTGACTAATGGCTAGGGCTTAGCCGAGCAATATGAAATAAAATTTGGGGGAACAAATTTTATGAAATCAAAAAAAACACTATTCATAACGTTTTTTGGAAAAAATGTTGTAAGCCATCTTATGTCTTTTGCTGTTTTATATTTTATGAATTTTTCATTTCAAAAACGTTCGTTTTTGTTCAAAAAAATGTTTTTTGTGAAAAAATTTTCGAAAACATATTTTTAATTTTTTTTCAGTATGTCAATTCAAAGAAATCTAAAGCTTATACTAGGAGAAAAATTTAAAAAAAAAATCTATTAAACCATTTTCAAAATATTCAAAAAACAAAATATTTTTTTAAAAAAATTATTAAAAATTAAAAAAAAATGTTTTTGAAAATTTTAAAATGCAATATTCTTTAAATCATAAAGTTGTACATAATTTGAAAATTTCATTAAAATCCGTTAATTAATTAACGAGATAGTCTGATTTAAAAAACCGGTCATATGGGAGGTACCGTTATAAAACTTTTTCTGAAAAATCCATTAAAATTGAAAGATAGATTTTGCACAGAAAACATCATTCTGCAAGTTTTATCAAAATCGTAGGAGCCGTTTTCGAGAAAAATAAGTTTTTCATTAAAAGTTATATGGCAGGTACCGTTAGTTTTGGAGCTAGAATGCCAATTCCAAAAACTGTCGGGTAGAGCACTCTAAAAATACTATATACCAAGTTTGAATAAAATCGGCCCAACCGTTTGGGCTGACAGACAGACAGACAGACAGACAGACGGACAGAATTTCCGGACCCACTTTTTTTGACTTCTCTATCATCGTAATGGCATGTTTGATTGTTAGATTTTTTTTTTTTTTTTACGCTTTGACGGAGCAGCGAGAGTTCCCCATCGACATCCTGCACAGTCGGACGAGTTTTGTAGGGATGCCAAAATCTGGTACGCGGCCTTAAAATCAATAAAGAGGTCATGGGTATCGATTTGGAATTCTTGGGTGGTATCCAGGATCTGCCGTAGAGTGAACATTTGATCGATTGTGGACTTTCCTGGTCTGAAACCACACTGATAGGGGCCAATCAGGTTGCTGACGAAAGGTTTAAGGCGTTCACATAGTACAGCAGAGAGGATCTTGTAGGCGATATTCAGGAGACTTATTCCTCTATAGTTGGCGCAGTTTAGAGGGTCTCCTTTCCTGTAGATCGGGCAAACGATGCTAAGGTTCCATTCATCAGGCATACTTTCTTCTGACCAAACTTTAGAGATGAGTTGGTGTATGCACTCCACCAGGTCATCTCCGGCCGCTTTCAAAAGTTCGGCGGGTAGTCCGTCGGGTCCAGCAGCTTTGATGTTTTTGAGTTTAGATATTGCTATCCTTACTTCATTTTAGACAGGTGGACGGAAGTTTTGTCTGTCATCATCCATGTTGAATGGTTCATTCTGCCTGACAGCGGGATTTTGGCCTTCATCGCCGTTTAACGGTCTGCAGAAATGGTTCTTCCATGTACTCAGCACCGACTGTGACTCTATTATGAGGTTTCCATTCCTATCTCTACAGGCTTATGTGCGGATTTTTTTTTCCTTGGCTCGTTCTTTTTATTTGTTGGTAAAACTTCCGCACGTTGATCCTGGAGTATCATCTCTCAATATCTTCGATCGCGCGCTTCTCATGCTCTCTCTTTTTCTTTTGGAGAAGCCGGTGTTCGATCGGCATAGGTTCTGGCGGTTTCTTGCGATTGCAACTTTCCGACGTCATACTTCTTCACAGTATTACTCCGTTGTTGTGGAGTTCGGGTTATTCGCATTCTTTCCTTTGCTGCAACAAGGTAGTGATCCGAGTCGATGTTAGCTGCATTAGAGGCGTGTTTTGCATCGATCGCAACGATGATTGGCGGTTCTTTGATCTGGGTGTCGCCAAGTCCCTTTGAGTATATCGATATGAGGAAACCGTGTGCTTGCAATGGTGGCGTTACAAGTGCCGCTGCGAAGTCAATTAGCCTAAGTCCGTTTTCAGACGTTGTGTGGTGTGGGCTATGTTTTCCGACGGTCCTACCAAAGATTTCCTCTTTACCTATTTTGGCATTAAAATCGCCTAGTACGATCTTAACGTCGTATTTAGGGCATTGCTCATAGGTTTTGTGGAGGAGCTCGTAGAAGTCATCCTTGGTGGCGTCATCTTTGTCCTCTGTGGAGGCATTAGCGCATATTAGGCTAATGTTGGCGAATTTAGCCTTGATACGGATTGTCACAAGTCGCTCACTTACGTGTCAAAAGCGCAAGACTTTTTGCCTAAGTCTACAGCGCTTATGACGAATCCGCACCCAAATAAACGCTGTGGTCTTCTTGCACAATCACCGTAGTACACGTCACAGTTTTTCATCCTCCTTTTGCCCGCCCCATCCGATCGCACTTCCTGGATGGCAGTAATTCCTGTCCTGCAGTTTAAATTTTTTATATAATAAAAATTAATTTGGCTACTCTCAAATATAAAAATTGACAGAAATGCAAAGAGCCGTTACAGAGAAAACCAAAATTTAAAAAAGCCGTTTCTTTTCCCGTAAATTTTGGCTTTGATGAAATTATTTAAGTTATTTGTAGGCCTTAAAATAAAATTTCACACACACCAAATTTGAAAATAATCGCTTAGGCTACATCTCGTTATACATACTGACAGACATACATTTTTAACCACTAACTTTTTTAGGCTTCTTTATGTTCGTAATGTCATGTTTGATTGTTATCTCAAGTTTTTTTTATATTCACGAACCCTAAAATTACCCTTCCTATAATCGCAAATTATTTAATTTAATTTTGTTGCCTATTAAATGCTTTAATTTATGCTTTGCTAGAAGTAAATAAAAGCTTCTTTATTATCCTTCCATTTAAATTACTTTAACTCTTTCTCACAGCTCTGAAAGCTTTTTTTTAATAAAAATTAGTTCCAGTATTAAATCAATTATCAGTTTGTTTCTTGTTCTGCTTCTGCTCTGGTCTTTATGCGACAGTGATAAATAAATGTTGTTTTTTTTTTTCAAAATACGAACGACTTGGTCGCACGTACTTGTTTTTTTTGAAAGCCAAAATAATAAAATAAGACAATCTGAGCGTATAAAAAGCGTCAAAACCATAACACATCCTATGGTCATCCTTAGTATCATCCTAATCTAATTTACCACTATTGAGAATTAAGTTATTATTGTTGCCGAGGGCCCCGTGGCTTAGTGGTTAGTGTGTCGGACTGCTAAGCGAAAGAACCTGGGTTCAAATCCAGCTCATAGCCACCTTTTTTTCTGGGGTACTGCCTCTTGCGAGGAATTGACAAAACCTCCAAGAGTAAAATTTGTCTCGAAAAAGTGCATCTCATGTAGCCGTTCGGACTCGGCGGTAAATTGTAGGTCCCTTCCATTCTTGCAGAGTAACAACACACACACAGGAATGGTTGAGAGTATAAGTCACTAGGCCTTGGCTCCTTAAGGAGCTGTCGCGCCAATAAATTTATTTATTTATTTATTTATGTTGCGAGGGAACGAGTTATTTGATAACTTATTTTATAAGATAACAGCAGTTCAAGGTCGTCAAATTGTCCTTTTTTATTAATTCATTTCCTTATAGTCACTTGAACCCTTTTCAATTACAAATTTTCTCACCTTATTATCAGTATTCCAACAGTACAGTAACCGTAAAGTAATTTACATATTTCAATAATCCAAATTCAAAAGAGAAAGAGGAGAATGGAGAAAAAAATAACAAGAAGACCTTTGGTCAATGGTCGTCGTGCTCCATTCAAAAGCATCCAACCAAGTAACTAACCAACAAACTGCCATGTCATAGAAGAGTAAATTAATGCAAATTCTGTTGTGGTGCATTGTTCTTGCTGTATGAGCTGCTCTTGACTTTTGAAATAAAATATTCCACTCTTGTACTCTGAAAACCTTTTGTTTTTTGAAAATATTCAATTAAAAGTCAAAACCAGGAACAACGAAACCACCAAGCATCAAACCACAACAAAAAAAGACCCTATCTTTTGATTCTTGTGGACTGGTTACAGATACTTTTTATGTTAATTAAAAGTTGTAACATGTAAATCCTCTCAAATAACCAAAATAACCATGAATGGTAGGAGAATTGGATTCGATCAAATGACAGATGAAGGAACCTACAAAATCAGCATAAACATAATAGAAGGTTAAGATATCTTCCAACGAGAACAACTATTAAATGTATATTATTTTACTATGTCTAGGTGTAATATTTTTTTTCAGGGTGAGTTCTCAGGACGTCTGAGTTCAAATGTTTTTGTTTGATGATGTTCTCAGTGTGAAGAAAATTCGGAAACTGGTCGAAGCTTTGAAGAATCATCTGTTGATCAGCCATACATCATGCTATACTTCAGTACAAAAGAAGAATACGAACGACTTTTAATCAATTGAGTGCAATAAGACTATTCAAACAAACAGTGATTTGGTAAGCAGATTTGTTAGATCACACCGTGTAATGGAAATATTCTTAACTATTCTTGGCATTTGACTCCTTCGTTTAAAAAAAACATGCTGAATTCAACAGCAACTTTGACCAATGAATACACTGACATTGACAAAGTGATAACTGATTCACGCCCCAGAGATGCGTGTCCATGGCACGAAGGTGCAAGCATTCCATCAATAGACCGTATAATCATTAAGTGATGCGTGGAACCCATGACACTGCTGACCATCAGTGGTGCAAAAAAGAAGTTCCTAACAAAAGACTTACAATGTTCTAACAAACTGTATCGTATCGTAGGCTTGCATGCATAGGAGTTCATGAAAGCTTTAAAAAGCTCTATACTCTATCAGGTGGTAGTTTGCAGTACACGTCTTAAGCTTTTTTAAAATCAATAGCGTGCCACACTTTTGCACCATACTAAATTCAATGAAACCCCCCATTAAAATTGTTTGCCCGCCAGTGAATTTCCAATTCCATCTGACGCAAACCAAAGCGTCCTATTCAGAGCACATCTGACTACTGAGACTGACTACGCACTGATTGGCCGTGGCTGTTGCTATTCAAAATTCAACCCCTATTAACTTATCTTTATTTAGAGTTACCTACTGCGTTGCGTTGAGTTGCTTACTGCGGAAACCCTACAAGAGCTTTTGTACGAAAAGCCCTTACGGCAAACAAAAGAGTGCGAATGAGAGACAAACATCCCTATCTTCCCTGTACTGCAAACGACCATCGGATAGAGTATAAGAGTTCTTATAATGAACTATGTATTAAGGCCGCTAGTCTTCTATACTCTGTTCAATTTATATTTTTAGTAAAGGGAAGATAGGATATTTGCCCTTCACTCTTACTGTTATGGATTTCAATAAGCTATCTCCATTTTAAAACTCTTAAATGGTTGCCATATTGAGCTTTATAAATTTGTATAATTCTCACTTAAATTTTGTGAAAACAGAAACATGTAGACCGTACACTAAATTAAAAAAAAATTAAATTAAATCTATCTTTTTCCACACCAACAAGAGGTAAGGCGCGTTTTTTTTAAGAGTTCCCCAGAAGGCCTAATCTCTTTTAACGTAAATATGAATTACAGAAAAAAACTATATAAACTAGAAATATAACGGTTTTTTAACAACAATATTCGAAAATATTTTAAGTTAAAATAACTTATGATACCTACATCTTCCTGAATAACAATTTTGACTGTAATAGGATAGCCAGTTTCCGAGGTACCGTTTTTAGCCACTGACTAGCGTACATGAATTTTGGGTTTCTCTTAAAAAAAAAAAACTCGTTCACCGATCTCCATCAACGTTGTTGGAATTTCATTTCTTTTTCATTTGCTTTTGCGAACAAATTTTGTAGTGTGAAAGGGTAGGTGTTGTAGTATTTGTGTTTTGGTAAGTACTATTAGTTGGAAAAATTCTTAGAATGCTGTTACATTTTTTGGCTTTTGTTGGGTATTTTAGTAGAACAAAGTAATTTTCTCGAAGTTTGCAAGTGCATACCGTGATTATAACTATAACTTGATTTCTGTTATGTTTTTGTTGAGGTTTTAGAAACCCACCTCCACCGTATCGAGCGGGATATGTTCGAAATGTATTCCTTAAGGCTTATATTAATTCGGAAAAATAATATAATATGACGCAATATTGTGTTTTAAATTTGATAAGAGTAACGTGGTATTGTGATTAATAATAATTAATAACTAATATTATTAATAAATATACCAAACTAAAATTTCTTTGAATTGTGTTTCAACTGTGAAGTGCTAATATTTTTTTAATAAAATGTGAGTTTATATTTTTTTAGATTAAAAATATTTTATAATATTGTTGTCAATATTTGGTAACCATACGTACATTGCTTTCCGATTTGACTCGATATATAATGATACGCACGAAAAAAACAATGCAACCAGACTTAGAGGCAAACGTCCTATCTTTTTTGTACTGACAATTTTCATTGAACAGAATATAACTAGAAATAAAATTATTAAAAATATATGTAGGCAATTATAAACAAAATAGTTTATATCTACTCTGCATTATACTAACTTAATGAGGGTGTCTAAACCCTGTCTTTTATCAATCTTAATACTTTAATTTGTCCTATTTGATCACTTAGGGCATAAATGATTCATGTATATGTATGTGTAATTGAATAAGCCCTAAAAGCATTGCATCTTGTCAAATTCACACAAATACAATAACTCACACATAAAGCATACCCCTTATGATATGCAATCGATACGGTTGGATTAAACAGCATTGTTCTGGACACTTTGCTTCCTTTCAACTGGAACTAAATCTGTTGAAATGATAATTGACATAATATTATTGTGAAACCCTACTGCACTCATTCTAGCAACAAGCATTCTTAAATGACATCCATTGAGACTGCTTTCAACATAATCTCTTCAAGCTACAGCTTCTGGTGGACACTTGTTTAGACAAATGTATAGGTTTATCTTAAATCAAAGTGTTCGAAGAATTTGGAAATGCATTTAAATAAGCCAGAATTCAATTGAGATAAATACCTTCCCAACATATCAATGTGCATTAGACATAGGAATCACCTTAATTATTTCACTCCCATATTCGACCGCATAGAATTTAATACAACTTGATGTCCCCGAAGGTGAAGATGATATCGGTTGCGTTATGTCATCACAAGGCATGCTTAACCACACTTTACATAATGTCTGTCTTAACTGACTGTCAGCCTTGATCATTATGTAGTTTATGTGACCTTAAGTGATGTGTTACTGAACGTGGATAAAGGAATATTGGACTGACCGTAGTTTTTGTTCTTTTTATTGTGAATTCTGGTGAATTGATTGCTATAATTCCGATGGAATAAATGTGTAAATATTCATTGATTTGTATCATTTAATAACCAAAATGAATATAAATTTCAATTAAAATGGACATGGATTATTGAATTCCATGAAATGAGAATAGATTGTCCAGAGTATCAAAGTTTCCTATAACAGAATACCTATGAACCAATTGAACTGGTTTTCTGTAGTCTAAAAATTACAATCAATTACACTAACAATGAAGGAAATAAACTGATTGATCAGTCTATGATATCAATTGTATTGTGGTGAAAAATAGAATAATTCTATATTCAATATTTTTTTGCCGAAATTTTATCGAAACCACATTGAATATTCATATTGATATATGTATTTTAATAACATTTTCTATCGAAAACAATTTGTACCTATAACTTGATTTCTGTTATGTTTTTGTTGAGGTTTTAGAAACCCACCTCCACCATATCGAGCGGGATATGTTCGAAATGTATTCCTTAAGGCTTAAGGTGATTTTCTTAGACCTTCTTGTGTACATGATTCCTTTTTTGAAGAAACGACCGAAAAAAAGAATCATATACACAAGGTCTATTCGTACGAAATGCAAATATATATTCTGACCGAATGCTTGTTTAAATTCATTCTTAAAACAATCAATACAGATAAAATGGTTGAAACTCTTAAATAGTGTTTAACCAGTTTTAAACGTTTATATAGATTTTATATAAAGTTTTCAAGCACATAATCTGTAAAAGGTAGGGAAAAAAATAATAAAGTATAACAACTTGCATTCGAGTAACTTGCTAGTGTCTCCTCATGATACAAGAAAACAAGATAGCGACTTTCGTATTTTTACGTCATCAGTGACCCTTGTTGAAAAAATTTATTTCCGTTTTAGAAAAAAAAAAACGGAAAAGTAAGTTTTAATTGATGCAGGTTTGGTGTAATGTCTTATCTTATTGATTTAATATACATTTTAAGTCCACTAACACTTCGGATTCTTTCCAAAAATGGTAATTTAATATAGTCAGTTTGAGTTACTGATGACGTCAAATTTCGGGATGGCGCTTTTTATTATCAAGTATCTTCCAACACGCCCAGTTTCGTTGTGAAAAAGAAAAGAAAACTGAAAAAAAGGTCAATTATTTGACAACTACACTCTCAATTGGCGTCAATTATTTGACAGTTCCGCACCAATATTTATTTGACCAGCTTGTAGGCATTGTCAAAAGAAGGCAGTAGATTTCCCTCTTTATAGTCGTTCGGCTTCAATTTTTGCACGAGTTGGATTTTGTAAGCCTGCAAACCAAGATCCTTCCGCAAAATCTTCCATAAATTGGATGGGCACATCTCCAGTTGTTGCGCGCGATGGCGGATGGACTCATCCGGGTCTTTTTCGATGCTCTGCTCCACCGAAACCGAAACGAAACCGAAACCATTATTTTGGTAATAAATTTGCACAATTTGCAAACTTGTTCGGGAGTAAGTCTATTCATTATGAAATAGCAAACCAAACTGAGTATAAATAGGTTGACAGCTGTCAAAAAGACCAACTCCGAAAGAAGTATTGCCAGATTTAAAACCACACGTCTATTAAAATAAAAAAAAAATTTTTTTTAGAAATTTTGAAAAACTTTTTGAAAAAATATTATAAGGAAATCTGTAGTTTTCATCTAGGAAAAAAAAAATTCAATGAACCCATTTTCAAAATATTTCGAAAATCAAACTTTTTGTTAAAAATTGTGTGACAGGTACCGTTATTTTTCGACCTAAAGCAAAAATGAACAAAATTCCCCGAGATACTACTTAATAAATACTAAATACCAAGTTTGAAGCAAATCGGCCCATCCGTTTAGGCTGTAGAGGCGCGAACAGACAGACAGACAGACAGACAGATGAACGGAATTTCCGGACCCACTTTTTTCAACTTTTCTATTATCGTAATGTCATGTTTGATTGTTAGATTTTTTTTTGCACGAAGCATTTTAGTACCTAAATCGCAAGTAAAAAAACATTTTGGTATGGAATAGGTACAGGTCATATAGTCATAAACTTTTAAATACTTTGTTAATCAAACTACAGAGTCATAAGTGAAAGTGGAAAGTGATTTTTTGAGAAACTGACAGAAATGGCAAGCAGACAAAGAGAGGCTTGTGAGTGAATCAAGTTGTACAAACTGTACAAAGAAAAGGATGAAGAATCACTATTATTGCATTTTGTTTGCGCGTAGCTTCAAAAGATATGAGACTCTCGAGAACCACCTTGTTTACCGAGAGCTAAACTACTGCTATAATTTATAGCTAGGACTAGGATATTAGATACTAAAGAAATGAAAGACATCGGTTCTAGATGGCGCAAACGATTTTAATTTTCATTAATGATCAGACAACTCTTCACGGGAAGGATATTTGCCTTCATTTTAAATCTGGCTTTCTGATAACCAATGCGTTTTTTTTGTATAAGACAACAACTATAGATGCAATCCAGAGTATAAAAATCAGAAAGAAGGAAGTATTGGTATTCCTCAAAAAAGAATTAGAAAGACTACCAAAGGTTCTGATAAGAGTTAACCTTAGGCAATGCGTAGTTTGCGGTCCCATTCAAAACAACGGTAAAATGCTCCGCACAAGTCACCCAAGTATTGCCAATTAAAGTTGGTTTGCATCAGGGAAGCGTCTTTAGACCTTTACTTTTTATAAGACTGCTTGGATCAAGTCTGCTAGAAGGTAATGTGGTAGAACGGAAAGTGAATAATTTTTTTTGATGACAATGGAGCTATCACAAATGAAGACGCTACTTTCTTGCAAAGAGTATTTCAAAGAAAAAATTCTGTCCATCTTAAAATTCAAACGTGCCTATTTCGGTATTTTTTTTTTAATGTAACCATTCTTCTCATGTTTGAAATATTTAAGTATTTTGGATCAAGGATCATCAGCATGTGATGATTCTGCATCACGCATGATGAAGCATCGCGTAAGTGTAGGATTGATGAAGAGTGACAGTAAATATCATGAAAACTAAATTCAAAAGGCAATGGCTATTTACGTTCCAACACTAACGCGGGAGAAAGGCAGTCACAAATACTTCAGGTTCAAACGAATGCAACGACACCCGAACTAAATTGTCTTCAGATATAGAAGGTGGAAGTGGAAGGTTAATGCTTGAAGTTTTTCGTATTTAATCTGGCGAAACCCATAAGTCGAATTAAGGAAAGGTCAAAGTTGTGGTCCTATTTGAAGTCATTTAGATCGTCGAATCAAAAAGTAAGAAGTAGAAATAGACTTTGATTACCTAGGCTCTAATTCCTAACACATAGAACAACGCCAGGGCTGAGATTAAATGAAGAAACACTTGTCTAACATAAATGTGTTGACGATTGGGCTCAATTTCGAATTTGTTTTATCAAAATCCTTTTAGTTTTTTCCACGACAGCAAGAATTGAGGCGTAAAATAGATTTTTCCAAACACGCCACTAAGCTGCAAGTAGGTACTTAAATTTGGTATTTCCTTTTGACATTCATCCTAATGACATGTTTGACTCTAGAGCTAGTATGAGACGGTCCTTGTAATGTGTCATTGCCGTGACACTATGACGTCACTATGACTTAGTTGTCTGTCTTAAAAGCGTCACATCGTGTGATCGTCATTGTTTTTCCGTGACATAAACAATGACAGGCACTATGACACGTCACTTATAGGTCACTGTATTGACAAATTGCCGTGACCGTGTGATAGCCCTGTCACTGCAAGGATAGCAGGAAGTTCTGCTGTGTCAATATTTGCCACGGTTGGGGGGTATGGTGTTGAACCTTTTTACTTGCGATTATAGGGACTATAAAGCAAAAGGGTTCGTGAATATAAAAAATGAGATAACAAGCATAAAAAAGTCATTGACAAAAAATGTGCATCTGTCTGTCTGTCTGTCCGGGTGTATATTGATCTGCAGCCTAATCGTGTTAAGCAATTGCGTTCAAATTTAGTGTGTGTATATATGTTGGCATTCCTCAGAGCGAAGATTGTGGTTTTAATACTTTTTATAAGTTCAAACTGTGTTATTTTCAACGTAAATGTTAATTGTTTCTTTCAAAGGTCTAATTGGGCACATAAGAGCAAGTAGGTGCGACCCAGTCGTGGCATTTTATTTCAAAGAAATCTGCAAAACTTTAACAAAAATCAAGAAAAAAATATGTATACGTTGCCTCTAAAAAAAACAGGTTTGTGAAATGTTTTCAATTAAAAAAAAATATTTTAAGCTTGTTCCTAGAATTTTTATTCTCATCAATCAACGTCAAACGGCGTCAAAACGCGGCGTTGAAACTAATTATTTTGTTGACGCCGCGTTAGAAAAGATTGTTTTTTTAATTTATTATTAAAGGCTTCATCAAACAGAGCGTGTTTCTTACGCGGCGTTGAAATATTTTAACGCGGATTATTTTACGTGGCGTTTAAACGCAAATTATTACCTATTGAGTTATACGTTCAAAAAAACGAACAATACATTTTTCAGCTATTGAATCACAACTTTCTACGATAAAAAATAAATTAAAAGAGCTGTACCAACCAAACATGTAAGTTTATCCCAAGAGTTTTGAATATTATTTTTTTAGGGAAAGTAATGAACGTAAAGCTCACCTGTTGGCAGCAGGTTATGGACGAGCTAGGGATCCCCGAAGTGGATATCAACGAGACGCGCAATAAATGGAATATAATCCGCAGTCTGTTCAAGTCGAACTTGGACAAATTACGTTCGAGGAATTCTGGTTAGGCTACATCTGAAATTGCAAAAGTGACTTCGGCGCATTTCTCGGAAATGATGTTTTAGAGTCAGCAGAAGTTACGCAGTCGTCATCTTCTACTTCTACAATGGAGTTGGTAGGTTCTTGTGATTATACAATTTTCATTTCGTTTACTGATTTCGATCGTTTCAGGAAGATGCGTTAACGTTAACTGATGCCTCCGTGTTCACGAACTTGAATTTGAGCCAACAGTCCACTTCGGTAATTTCCTTATCGGTGGTAGAGTCCACTGCTTCACGAAAGAAAAAAAAACGACAACAAAAACAACAACATCATCAACATCAACATCAACACCAACATCATCGCCAATGTCATCCCACAGTGGAAGCATTAAAAATTTGGCAGCGCAAGTACTGTGCAATCTAAGGGCAAGGGCATCGGACAGATTTCAAGCTGTTGGGGATTTGGTGGCGGGGCATCTTCGCTCACTCCCAGCCAATAAATCATTACTGCTCAAGAGCACTGTAATGAACTGTATTTATGACTTTTTATGCTCTCGAGCCAGTTATGATTCATTGGCCTATGAAATGAGCGAAGTAGATATGTATAAGAAATATGTTTCTTTGGAAAAGGATTTAGGTACCTATAATAAGGTTGGAAGGAAGGTAGGTACTAAAATTAAGATACGTGTTCCAACTACTGTTAAGCCAGTAGGTATAGAGACAATATTAAAAGCTAACACAGTGGTTTTGTTTATTTATAGGAAGGTGTAAACTTTGGTTTTCTTGATTGAAATTTTTGCATTCAGTAGTAATCGAATAGTTTTTTTATTTGTTAGTTGTTTTTGTGTGTTAAAAATAGGCTTCCTTATTTATTCTGTGTGCTTTTGTGATGATGAAATGCTTTAAAATACGTAAGTATGTATGTAGGTTGTCACCTTCTTTTATTTGACTAATGGCTAGGTCTTAGCCATCAATATGAAATAAAATTTTGGGGAAGAAATTTTATGAAATCAAAAACACACTATTCATAACGTTTTTTTGGAAAAAATGTTGTAAGCCATCTTATTTCTGTTTTCTATTTTATGAATTTTTCATTTCAAAATCGTTCGACCAGTTTTTTCAAAAAAATGTTTTTTATATATTTTAAATTTTTTTTGAGTATGTCAATTTTAAGAAATCTATAGTTTATAATAGGAGACAAATTAAAAAAAAAATGTATATATCTTTTTTCAAAATAAAACTAAATATTTTTTTAAATAATATTAAAAATTAAAAAAAAGAGTTTTTGAAAATTTTAATAAGCAATATTATTTAAATCATAAAATACTACATATTTTGAAAATTTCATCAAAATCCGTCAATTAGTTAACGAGAAAGTGTGATTTAAAAAAACCGGTCATATGGGAAGTACCGTTATAAAACTTTTTCTGAAAAATCAATTAAAACTAAAAGATAGATTTAAAATAGAAAACATTATTCTGAAAGTTTTATCAAAATCGTAGGAGCCGTTTTCAAGAAAAATATTTTTTTCATTAAAAGTTATATGGCAGGTACTCTAACAATACTATATACCAAGTTTGAATCAAATCGGCCCAACCGTTTAGGCTGTAGATATCGATACGGACAGACAGACAGACAGACAGACGCAATTTCCGGACCCACTTTTTTTGACTTCTCTATCATCGTAATGTCATGTGTGATTGTTAGAATTTTTTTATTTTACGAATGCATAACTGGCCTTATAGTCCCTATAAATCGAAAGTAAAACATGAGATAGAGCTCTGGTTCCCCACCTCTTAATTCTCGTATTAGAGAAACCTTCATTCTCACATTGCAACAACAATTTTTTGGACCACAATGAACGAATTCTTTGTGGTGGCCTTTGGTTGTTGTCGGAGTCATCGTCACTGTTGGTTTCCAGTATGTAAGTCGTAGAATGTAGAATCTCCACCTCTACTATATTGCACGTGGACATATTACTGTGACTTTTCACTTTTGCAACCACTGTAATAAATTAGAAATGTATTATTTATTTATTTTTTTATTAAATTAATTTAGGTAATTGAAACACTTTAGAAACTCACGTCTATATTTAACCAAAACAACCAAGACACAATGACTCAATTGATCGATGCCATGTGATCGTCACTGTTAAAAATGGTAAATGTCATTGCAGTTTAGGCTCACCGCCAACAATCCCCTGTTTAAGAGTTGTCACGTTGCGTCGTGTGTTCGTCATTGTTTTGCATGTCATTGCCGTGAAACCGAGATACAAGGACCACCTTGACATACTTCGACGTTCATTGCATTTTGGGACAACAATGACAGATATGTGTCATTCGTGTGATAGTATCACTGTAGTTAACCATGACAAGATTACTTTGTCACGGCAATGACGGTGGTAGGACCTATTTCGTTGTGACGTCACAGTGTCTCGGTAATTACACATTACATGGACTGTCTAATACTAGCTAAAGTCTGTATCCTCTCGCTTTTCGACAAATTTTTGTTTGATGTTTGTTGATGTTTAGTGGCTAAAATGAGTGAATGTCTGCACAAAGCAAAATATGAATTAAGGCAAAGGCTCAACCGAGCACACCATTTTCAACCATTTATTCAATGCAAAACCCTTAAAGGCATGCCTTTGTCAGGCTTTGCCAAAATACGCACCATACCGTGCAGCAGCAAGAGACTGTAAAATTTGCTCTAATTAACCCTAATTTTTGGGGGTAATGCAGTAATTCCGGCATCCCTGTCGTACGTGCCAGCGCCAGCGTTAAATTTTGCTTGCTCCACTGTGTTGTTACACCAATGGTGATGGCGGCAGCGGCTTGCTTTCTATATACTATTTGGTGCAAATTCCAAGTCAAAGGCAGCCATCGTGCAACAAAGTTGAGTGAAACTTGTGGGAACGCGCGCGTTGCTGTCGCGACTCTTAAGTGTGTTGAAGTGTAATTTGCTGCCAGAATGCGTTTTGAATTAAAATTACATAGAAATGACGGAGAGAGTGCCTTTTGTGGGCTTACCATGTTGCTGCGAACACAAAGTGTGTTGGGGAAATTCAATTTAAACTTTAAAAGGGATTTCAAGCGTAATGGAAGATACTAAATGAGTTGACCGCAACTTGGTTGTTGTTGTTTTTTTTTTTTTTTGCAATTTATAAAAAACGCAACATGAAAAGTTTTAGGGAACATAGTTTTTTAATAAAATTTCTTTTAAAAGCTGCTGGTGGAGGAGATTTTTTTTAGTCTGTGGAGTTTTGGGTAAGTTTTTTTTTCGTTGTAAATAAACTATATCTTGAGCAGTGGGTTTTTCTTTGCAGGTCTTAAAAAACATGCGTTTGGGGTGGGGTGCAATACTTTTAAAGGTTTTTAGTAACTTAAAAGAAAGTTTGCTATCACGGTAGGTTTTGTTGTGGAATTAGCCTTAGTTGAATAATATTTTTTTTTTTGACATAATGAACTCAATATAGAAATGCAATTTTGGACATTTGGGTAATCAATATCGTTTTTAGCACATCTCCGATTGTAGTTTGATCAATGCCAATAACTATATTTTCAAAAAATTCCTTGTTTGGATAAGTAAGTACTTATTTCATAGAAATAGGTATTGGAACTGTGCATATATAAGGTGCATCTTCTATACTTGGTTATTTATACATATCTATCTATAAAGGATGTACAATTTTGAAACACAATTATTATTCGCCAGAACTCTGACGTCACCACATATAAACCAGGAACAACAGTAATTTCACTATGCTCAATCAATACCGATAACCTCATCACATGCGTCTTTCGTCCTTCATCTACATCAACTCAAGAGAAACTTCTGATGCTTCCGTCAGTCACAGAATGTGTCCATAAAGGGCTTTAGAAAAGCGTAACGTATAACTAACCATCTAATACTAAAAGGACATTTTAAAGGAAGTATGAATATCTCGATGACGCCAGACAACCAAACTGAAAGCACTCTACTGATGTTAGTATATGTATCATCAAATATTTTCCTAACTATGTACTACCACTAACTCCTTTCTGCATCCTTTCATGGTGTCCTGGCAACATGATGTGTGCGAATATGCAGGGTACCTAAATAAATAGTTAACGATGACTTTGTGGGCAGAAGTTTCTAGGCAAATACTCTTCAAATCCTCACACACATCAATTCTATTAATTATTTTTTGTAAATCTTGTTCAAAGGCACAAATCTAAAGAATCTGAGAACGGCCCTGGGTATAGAATTCAAAATGTTAGTTGGTATGTCGGATTGTTGGGATGGTTAACAAGCCCAATTTATATTAAAGAGGAATCGGAATAATAAAAATTAGAATGACATTTAAGATTTGCATATTTCTTGATAAATTAATAGATTTTTGTAAATCCAATTGAGCGTTGAAAATTGTCCTGTGTAGGTAGTATCTTGTCATTGTAATTTTTTCAAAAAAAAAAAAAATATTTTGTAGTCCTCGTAGTCATATCTTTTCTTAACTTTTTTTTTTAGAAAGCCTGTGAAAGCCATTTTGCAATAGGATTAAGATGATGAGTTACATCAACAATTTTTATTTAATTATATTCATATGAGGAATAAGACCGATAAGTCAGTTACATACCCTACAGACAGAAGACATGACGAACGAAAGACGGTGTACGTAACTATACCTATGCATATATACGTGACTAAACAAACGAATGACACAACGCATACAACGAATTACACAAAAAACGATCAGATATTTCATATTCTCATACAAACGAATGAAGCAGAAAAAAGGAAAAAAACAGTATTAAACAGAATGTGTGCTTAATAAAGAGTTTAGTTGCAATGCCAAACAATCATCTCACTTATATGTAATTCATTGGCAGAAGTTATATTAAAGAAAAAAACTTGATTTAAGTACAAAATAAATTAACATCCACGAGTTTAATTTGTTTTTCGCATAACTAATTTGTTTTAAATGTCAAATATATTAATGTGACATTCGAGACTGCAGACTTACATTTTCATATAAATTTAGGGAACGAGTACGATAACTTTGGTGCCAAGAATTGATAACGGTTTTTTATAGAGGGGTTAAATACAACCATTTTTACTATGGGAGGGGGGGTCCATCTCACCCTGTTTAGGAGGTAGGGGCGATTTTCGAAAACAATTTCTTTAATGGAAAAATAAATATGAAAAACCAACGGCAACACTTTAAAACCATTATTATAATGGTTTTACAGCCAGAAATTTGCTCTTTAATCCTACATTTAAATGAAATTATTTGCGTCTATAGTATATTCGCATTCAAACTCGAAATTTTGATAAAAAAAACGTAAAAAAATATCTTTAAACCAATTTTGTTCAAAATTGTGAAATGGAAAATAAAATTTTCTTTGTGTGTTTTCTGTGGGCAATGCTCATATCAATTTTAAATGAAACGCAAAATACCGAAAGCTTTTATGTCTACTAATGAGAAAATTGAAAATAACTGAAAGTACTTTTTCAGATTTTTTTTATTTGCGCATTACGGCGGCGTTTAAAAAGCGAGATATGTAAGGGGGTATGCTGCCCCCAGCAACCCCCATGCTTGGGCTCACTATAGAATAAGGGGTATGTGATAGTTTGGGTGTGTGCTAAATTTCTTTTGCATTTGGGATCTAGATTCAAATAAACTTTTTATTGGATGTCAACAGCTGTTTTCTAGCCCAAAACGGTAAATTTAACAATTAAATGCATTTAAAATGTAATGCATTATACAAATATCTAATAAAGGACCTAAGTTCTACTGTACGACTGCAACAAATAAATGTATGTTTTACTTCATTATATTTATGTTTATATGTTTATACATATCTAAATACATTCGTACATGATGTACATATTTCAAATGTTCAAAGTATGCATCCCTACTTAGATCAAGCAACGAAATTCTACCTCCTTGTAGTGCATTCTTGGTAACGCTAAATGCATTGCTGTACTTTACTTTCAAAGGTAAACCTTTCATAAGCATTAGTCCTCTAATGAAATCACAATAAATGCCAAAAATCAAATATTTCATAAAAAAGTAGTTTCAGTAATTTTCAATTTTCCCAAGAACCAGAAGACATAAAAGCTTTCGGTTTTTTGCGTTTCATTTAGAATTGATATGAGCATTGATCACAGAAAGAGAATTTTAATTTCCATTTCACAATTTTGAACAAAATTGGTTCAAAGATATTTTTTTACGTTTTTTTTTATAAACATTTCGAGTTTGAATGCGAATATTTAGAAAACTATTGAAAGTAATAATTTAATTTAAATATACATAGGATTAAAGAACAGATTTCTCGGTTTGAAACCGTTATAGTAAGGTATTTTAGGTATTGCTGTTGTTTTTTAATATATATTTTTCCATTAAAGACATTTTTTCGAAAATCGCCCCTACCTCCTACACGGGGGAGATAGACCCCCCTCCCATAGTTAAAATGGTTGTATTTAACATCTCTATAAAAAACCGTTATCAATTCTTGGCCCCAAAGTTATCGTACTCTCTCGTTATTGAAAAACACTATCTGGGGCCTTTACCACAATACAACAATTTAACAATTTTACAAGTAAATGTATGGTCATCTAACAATTAATTATTATTTTTATACCACAAAAGAAAACTGCCAAATTGTAAAAATTGCAAATTTTCCTTTTTTGTACAAATTAATTGTACAAGTTATTTCGACACGTCTGGTCAGTGTGAATTTTTTGGTGACATTAAATTTTACTTTTAAAGTCTTTCAATAAGATAAATTACACATGGTTTGCAACTCAAAATTTCTCAACAAATACTTTTTCATTCATTTAAAAAATTATTGCGTGGCGTGCATGCTCTAAATATGCGTTCTTCATCTTTTGTATTGTAAATTTCCAAATTGTAATGTTTGTTGTACAATTGTTAAGGTCTACGTTTACATACTTGTAGCTTGTGGTACATAAACCTTTGTAATTTGTTAAAATATGTCTTTTTTACAATACTTAAAGTTTATTAGTATAGGGCCCTGGTATATAATATTACAAATAGGATAAACAAAGTTAACGGTGCATTTGAAATGAATTTTGTGTGAAACTTTGATTTTACTGTGCAGTAAAATTCGAACTGCTTTACACCTTTGATACCTTGAAATGCTCCTTCGAGATCTCTAACAGAATTCATAGAATTCGACGTAAGGCATTTGGGAGGCCAAGATTAACATGGTTGTCAACTGTATTTAGCGAAGCCTAGTCCCTTCACATGAACTTACACGTGAGCTCGGAATAGATGGAGGAAATCAATTTATCCCTTAGGGAAAAAACATTTTAAGCGGAATAAATAATTTATTAGTTTACCCTAATAACTTCAGTGGTTGTCTGAAAAGTGCGCAAATGTTCTTGTCACAGAAAAACACTTCCAGTCTCACTTCTGATTGACACGCCGTCGGCGTCGCCGCGATATCCTTGCATTATTGTGACATCTACAAGGACCGGTATCTTATATTTATTCTTACTTAAAACTTAATTTTAACCAAGTGACAGCAGGTAAAGCGTTTTTTTCAAGTTGTCCCCTCATCTTAAAATTCTTGTCATTGCGTCAAATAAGGTGGTGAGACTTACACGTGCGACGTTGTGACATTTTATTTGTTGACAAAATTAAGTAAATTGTTGACAGGGGTATAGTAGCAAAACTTGACAGTTGAGAAAATACTAGCTTATAGTATCTTATACTATGACATTGTAACATGTCATTTTAAAATATAAAATGCTTTCAAAATCCAGAAACTTTTTACCTATCGGTTTTTATAAACTAACCTCAATGGGCTTTTACTTCCTTAAGGGTTTAAGGATGCATAAGGAACGTCTGAAAAAATAGTTTTTTTATGGTTAAAATATTTTTTTTGTAGATTGATTTTTTCCAAGCAACATTGTTTGTAATTGCAGCTTATAGGAGAAAGCCAGGATTACAAAACCGCTACTTGTGTTTGATCATGGACTAAAGAAGGACTTTTAAAGAGGGGTAAAATATTCATCAAGTATTACAGAATTCTGCCCTCCATCAACGAACTTAAATCCCCTTTAAAGTTCAATCTTTTATTGATTTCCAAATGATAACCTTTCCGCCTGTTATCACTTCATAAAAATAGAATATAAAATCAATATAAACATATATGCCAAAACAAGATCCAACTATGAATAAAACCAAGAAAATAGCATCTTTCCTTTCAAACAACATTTTAAGCCAAAACACTCTGCCGTACATAGAAAACATAAAGTTAGCATTCCACCCCTGCAGCTATATACTTAGTTTAAATGGTTTTTTTATGAAATTTCACTCAATACTTGTCTTTCGTATCTTAGTATGCCTCGATGAGGATAGGTTGTAAATATGGATTTTACTTCGTAAAGACTATAGCACTATAGACCACCTTTCACCATCAGATACCATTTTACGATGCGATGGCAGGATTCTCTGTAGAAGGACGAACAAACCGAAAATAAACATTACGGATACAAGACAAAATATTTTTACCTTTGACGCACGACACAAATTCGACAAATAAGTCGATAACTATGTAGATAGTCATAAAAATGCGAAATGGCAAAAGGACTCAGCAAATTGAGGAAAGATAAAGCAGAAGGTTGACTGTCAATTTGGAAAAGGATTCAATGAAATGAACATTAACTTGACGTCAAACTTAGTCCAAGGTTATATGTATATATACTGGCATCAGAAATAAGTTTTACTTGTTTGTCTTTTATCTTTAGGCTTTTAAACTTAATTAAAGGTAGTGGAAACTAACTATTCAACATATAGTTATTGCCAGGTTAAGAAAAAAACTGTCTTGAAAATGAGTTAAATTATTTATCGGAAAAAAGTATTTGAAATACATATCTACGAAAATATTTTGTTTCAGGACTAAAATATTATTCTGCGTGAGTAAAAAATATTTAAAATTCCGAAAAAGAAGATTTCCCCTGCTTTTGTCAGGGATTTTTATTTATTTATTTATTTGTTTGACTATAACTACAGATACATAATTGATCACAGTTATTTGGATTTTAAAAATAATATTACATTTACATAATTAGTGACGATTTAAATTGAATAAAAGTATAATTTGTTTAAATTTCAATGAAGTATGATTAAAATCTTAGAAGGAATTATAATTATTGAACTGTTTACATAAAAGAGAGAACGGTTCATTATTTAAGTAGTTAGTTTAAAGAAGATTCACGTGTTCGCAAAATTTTATAATTTCGACTTGGACGGAATGACATATTTATTTTTATTAAGGAAACCAATCAGTAAAAGTCGTGAAGATGACGAAGAGCAAATAATAGAAACTGTTTCTGAATGGATTCAATGCGGGCAATGTGGCAGGAGTAATATGGGCACCAAACTTGGCAACCATAATCCAAGATCGAACGAACCAGTCCAACAAACAGGCTCTTTGTCACATAAGGGTCGTTGAATTCTTTTGACCATCGTTTAATCATTCCTAGACGAACAGAAGCTTTTGCAGTTATAGAATAGATGTGCATTCTGAAGTCTAATTTTGAATCAAATATTACTCCCTCTATATCATTTCTTAGAGTTCAGTGTGAGACATTCTTATTACAGCATTCCTGCAAATGATCAATATCAGATTGCAGTTGAAGGTAATCAGCATTATTTTTATATGAATATGAAATTTTCGCATCGTCAGCATAGAGATGTATATCACAGTATTTTATCACAGAGGGTAAATCATTTATAAAAATTACGAATAACAGTGGTCCCAGGTGGCTTCCTTGAGGCACGCCAGACTTGACATCTATTGCGTTGGATATATGAGACTTGAACTTAACATATTGAGTACGAGATGATAAATAACTTGCAATCCATTGCACAAGTTTTGGGGACTAGCCGAAAAGTGAAAGTTTTCTAACAAGCAGCTGGTGATTAAGTTGATCGAAGGCTTTGGAGAAGTCAGTGTATACCACATCCGTTTGATGACCATTCATGAATCCTTTTGTCATGCATGATGTAATTTCCAACAGATTTGTAATGGTAGATTTGCCCTTGACGAATCCATGCTGTATGTCCAATAGATGCGATTTTACACCATGTATCAACTCATGGACTATTATAGATTCCATCATCTTGGGAATAACGGTGAGTTTTGCTATACCTCGGTAGTCACGCATGTTGCAACGGCTTCCTGATTTAAAAAGTGGAATTATAAATGATGACTTCCAAGCATGCGGGAAAACGGAAGACGACAAAGATAGGTTAAACAAATAACATAAAGCACTAGCCAAGGAATGATAGCAGTTTATTAAAACACAGGAAGGAACATTATCAGGTCCAGTAGAAAATGAATATGTTAGCTTCTTTATTGCACTTATCACATCGTTTTCTCGAATAAATGGCAAGTCATTTGTAATGCTCATGTTAGAGGTAATTTGATGCAGCCCAGTTAACCCATTATTACATTTGTAGATGCCTTTAAACATTTCTGCAAACATATCACAGATTATTACCCCATCATTTGAAGATATTTGATCTAAATTCATATAGGACGGGAATTCAGCTATTTTTCTCTTATTTTTAACAAATTTCCAAAAAGATGAAGGATTCCGTAATAGGTTAGCTTTCATAGATATTATGTAGTTTTTATATGCAGCCCTTGATTTGACTTGGAATTCTCTTCTTATTCTGCTGAATTCTTGAGCAGTGGAAACTGTAAACTTGAATTTAAGCTGGTTGTGGAGTTTGTTTTTTTTTTAAGCCTTTTAAGGAAAGGTATGAGCCAAGGAACACAATTATCAACAATTTTGATGCGGCGAACAGGTATTGTTTTCAAATCAGATTTATAACACATTGATCGTAAAGTTCACAATGCATTTTTGGTGGAATGTAGACACAGACTATAAAAAGTTGGAAAGTTTTGAGGAGAGTTGCAACACATACCATTTCTACACTTATTGAGGGCATAGATACAATTTTACAGTTGTAGCAATTTCTAATGGCAATAAGAACTCCACCACCAGACTTTTTACTGCTAGTTAAGAGAGATTGATCTGACCGAAATATTTGGTACGAATGACATAGTATTTCATTGTCCAAAATAGACTTATCTAACCATGTTTCAGTAAAAAGTATTGCAACATAGTTAAACCCAAGATTTGAAGCAAACATTGATTTTAGTTTTGTCTTCAATCCTCCAATATTTTGGTAGAACATGGAGAAATAACTCATTGAGTATTTCGTACATTTGACCTCTTTTTGGCTACAGTAGGTCGCTTCCGAAAAGGGTGAACTATTGAGTTTACCGGCCAGAATTTCTCATCATTTTAATAATTTAAAAATATCATTATTACGCTTTACATCAATAATGAAGGAGGAGTAGTTCCGATCCGCATTCAGCTTAATTTTGCGAATGTTAAGACAAGATGAGTCTAAATTTGGTGATTTTTTTAGCAAATAAGACCATATCATTGACTCACTAGTTGTTTGTGGAAAATTTGAAATAAAAATTGGCAAAGGTCTTTCCAATACAACGAGATCAAATTCCTCTGCGGTTCTTTCTCCCCCCACTGCGAAAGTTGAGGGCAACAGTTCAATACAACCCGATAAGGATCCTGCCGGGTAAGAAATCCTCTCATCTAATGGAAGCTATTGAGGAAACCGGTGGGCCGCCAGTAAACTCATCCTTGGATTGAACTGTTGGTTGCTTCTGAGGTTTTTTTTATACGGCTACCAATTTATCGTTCTCAGCTTGGGGTTTTGGACCTGAACGGAGAGTTCTAGGTTGCAACAAAGATGGTGACGACGAAGATTTCTCCAACACTTGAGGTTCCAGGTGATTATTTTGTGGCTGAAGAATTTTTTCCCTTGGGTTCTGACATCGATCCGATCGACTTTCATTTGAAAGCGGTGAAGGCGTCAGCAAAATCAATAGTACTTGAACTTCAGGATTTATTTCAATGGCCTTAAAACCTTCACTCATTTTTTCTGACGATAAAACATCGAAATCGAATAACTTTTGAATATCCGAAAATATTGTGGAGACATTGTTGAATATTTTTTTGGAGTTTAAGGACTTTCCAATGTAATACCGTAAGCCAGCTACAGAAGTGAATTTATCAGCATCCTTACCTTTAATACCTTTGCATTTAGCATGAACTATTTGCAAACATACGGCACGAGAAACTGTTTTTTTACAGACTAGACAGCTTAAGGAATCCATATTCAAAATACGAAGGGCGTTTTACGTGAGCTACACAAAAAAATATAATAATAACAACAAAAAAAAAGTTGGCAATCCTTTAAATTGGTATTGCACGGGTCGAATTAAATGGATTTTTCACAAAAATTACTATAACTTAGGAAATACGCTAAGCACAGAAATCGTGCTTATCGGATTATCTCACCCTAAGGAAAATATTGGCTATATTAACACGCCTGGAAAGTGCCATCGTATGATTTTTTATATTATGGTGAAGTTCTTTCTCAGTTAAAGCTGGGATTTTTTCTCAATCAAAATGTAAATAAGATTCGCTCTAAAAGTGTAATAAATTCACATGTGACAGTAATGAATCCCTGCACAGTATTTTTCCTATATACTCCAAAGCGGTATCACCGATTTTGCTGACTTTTTCAGTTACTCGCCGAACACAATGGTGAAGCTGAAGCTGGAGTACGAGAAAGAAACTTGAACTATATATATATTATTTATAGAGCTGGTTAAAAATGAGAATATTTTATTTTGAGGTGCTTCAAACAAACAGCCCGAACGGTAAGGCCAATCGTCTTCAAATTAGGAAAATAAGGTTGTTTTTACATTCCACAGAGGGCTTCTTTTTTTTTTTTAATTTACTCAAAGTATCTGTCATAAACCGTTATTTAAAAGCTTATTTTTCTCGACTTGTTTTCCAAAAATGTTTTTTTTTTTTTCGATTTTGTCTTGAACTGGTTAACCGATTACAACCAAAATTGATATTCAGGTAATTTCAATTTAATTTTTTTTTTAATTTTGTTTTTAAATGATGGTTATTTTGGTGCTAAAGTTTGCATTCTTTAATTATTTTTTTTTATTTTTAATAAAAGTTGTTAAATAGGTAAAGGCCGTTTTATTTAAAACCCTTTGCTACGATTATTAAAATAAAAAATCACACTGTTACACATTTTTTATAAAAATAAAATGGCGTTTAAATTTGTCCGCTTAAAACTCTTACCTACTTTTTTCAAACAATTAAAAGTTACAAAAATCGAATAAAAACTTTGAAGTTCTTTTAATTATTTATCAAATTGTATTCGACGCTGTTGACGCACATAAGAGGAAGTAGGTGCGATCCAGTCATCGTGCAAATTTATTTTCTTGGCGGTAACGCTGCCCCTGGTATATGGCTTATATGCGTATGATGTTCACTCCATGAAGTTAACCAATGGAAGTTTAGAAAAGGAACAACAACATCACAAGATAAAAACAACATGAGACAAGAAAAACGTCAAAATGAGATTAAGAAACATTTCCCGCTACTCACCGCCACCGGAAAGTTTTTTTTTTGTTGCATCTCCTCCTTTCTCTTTCGGACTTATGTGAGACAAAGCTTACGAGTAATCGTATATTTACAGACTAACTTGCATTCGAAAAATTCAGTTTTAATTGTGATACACACATTCTACTTTTAACTCTTAAGCAGGCCGGTTGTTCTCGTGCTAAGTTGTTCGTTTATTCTTCAAAATAAAGTGCTTTTTAAATTATACCCTTATAGTTATACTGATTACTGAGCATACAAATACTTAACCATCCCATTCCATTTTGAGAATTCGTCGGAATATAGAGTATATCATGGCAAAAGTTGAAACCGTTAAGTGGCACTGAAATTGATATACTAAAATGTTATTCTTTCTGTATGCTGTATGCATGAGTTGGGTATCAATTATTGAAAAAAAATATTTGTATGTTTTGTTAGTAATTGTTGGCTTCGATAGATGGTCCTACTGAGCATATTTCGGCCGAAATATGGGCAGTCCAGAAAAATGTCTAAGAAACTAGAGCAACCTCTTTTTGAGTGTCATTGTAAAAATATTAGAATTATTATTAGAACAGAAATGATTGAGAATATAAGCAATACGGATGGGCCGATTTGCTTCAAACTTGGTATTTAGTATTTAATTGATATTATCTCGGGTTTCGTGAATGACCAAAGAAGGAGATTATCTGGAATTCGAGGGAGCATCATAAAACCTTTTTACAAAATGAAAGACATCCAAAAATTTTGATAGCAAAAATTACAAATGAAACTAGTATTCTGAAAATGAAAGGCCAACATTTCAAAAACAATAAGAGTTCAATTTTAAATGTTTTATAAGCAATTTCGAAAAAAATGTCATCATTAGAAAATAAATGCTAATCCCTATGTTAGAACGCTGCATTTATTAAGCAAGCTTAGTAGTGATCTTTTAAAAATCCAGTAGTTCCTACCGATTAAGCTAAAAGTATAGTATAAGTAGTATAAGTATAAAAGTCATAGGCGTGTGTAGGTAAGTTATGCCTTTTAGCATGATTAGTGTTGAGGGATTATCACTCATATTCAGTGTAATGGACAATTGGACAACCACTTATTTATTTGGATGAAAACTTGCTGAAAGAAATCATATGTTTCCTTAAAATTTGGTTAAAGTTCCAGACGACATAACAAGAACATGGTTAAAGTATAGATTAACGGAGATGTATAAAGGGATACATTAATGAATGAAGTCAGTTGCAGAAAGTTTTTCAATATGCTTATTATAAGTGGTATTATGACGTCGGTCAATTCAAATGCTCTCCTCGGCTTCTTACGGTGTCACTAATCTGAGTGGTTCAATTTTCTCTTCCGCATTGATTCAACTGAATTTAATCATTGCCCTATGTAATCTTCACCTTAAAGCATTGAATTTACGAAAACCCACAAGAAAAAGTCTAGCGGCGTCAAATTACATGACCTTGATGGCCAACTCACGTTACACAAGGGATAAGCTTACCATAAAATATCGTTTATACAGAATGTCAATTGTGGCATCTGCCGGGTGGCACGTGGCTTTTTCCTGCTGAGGCTGCATCGTCTAAGTCGATATGGGCCGTAATAAAATGGTTATCATCGCTCAACAGCGTTCGCCATTGATGGTGACCGCCTCACCAACGCAAAGTCGCGTCGTTTTCGACAAAAGTATGGAAAAATGACGTCGCTTTACCAAAATTCACACCAAATGGCAACTTTTGAAAATGCATTGCCTACTGGTGACCCTCGTTTGGGTTGATGTCATGCAGTTTTGCTTGTTAACAAAGCCTGTGCTGAGATAGCTACCTCGTTTTTACTTGTGATTATAGGGAAAATAAGGCAAGTTTAAGATTCGTGAATATAAAAAAAAAATTGAGATAACAATCAAACATGACATTACGATCATAGAGAAGTCTAAATAAGTGATCGACAAAAAATGTTTGTCTGTCTGTCAGTATGTATAACGAGGTGCAGCCTAAACAGCTTAAGCGATTATCTTCAAATTTGGTGTGTGTTATTCTTTTCGCATTCCCCAGAGGATAAACTGAAATTTTATTTTTAGAACTTAAAATAACGGTACCTGCCATATGACCTTTAAGGAAAAACTAACTTTTCTCGAAAATGCCTTCAACGATTTTGATGAACATTTTTGAGAATTTGTTTTGTAGGCATTAGCTACCATCTTATGGAAACCAAATTTACCGGAAAAAATTTAACGGTCCCTTTCATATAACGGTTTTTTTTATTTTCCAAAAAAACAAAAATAAAAAACACGATTTTATTAAAACCGGTCCTACAATTTTCGAAATACTTTTTAATAAATTCTCTGTTATTTAGGACGTGTGATTTTTTTTAAAAACCGTTAAGTTTTGTAGTTTTTATATTGTGTATAAGTTTAAACTTTGTTACTTTCAACGTAAATATTATTGGTTTTGTGAAAGATCTTGCCTTCCAATGTAATTAGACACATTATAGCAAGTACGTTCGACTCGGTCGTGCTCATTTTCTTGTTTGAAAATATTGTGATATTTTGGCCTGAGGTTCGACAAATAAAACTCAATCGAAATTCCAAAATAATACTACAAATCTCTTTATTCTATGAAACAAAACGTCTTTCAGTTTAAATAACACCAAATATAACTTCTTCTACTTATTCACAATTCAACTACGTTTTTATAATTCAACACTTTTTATTTAATCTCAATTCAATCACTTTTTACTAACGCTTCCAGTAGTTAACAATTCGACTTTCGAAAATAAACTGAACTTTCAATGCAATCTACTCTTATATTTATACAAGTTTACAAGCTTCTGGAAACTTCTGTCTGGTTCTGGCACAATCTAAGCTTTCGGTACTAATTCGAGTCTCGAATTAGTACCTCAAGTTCGATTTAGTACTCAGTTAAAACAAATTGCAAATGAGTAGCATACTTTTAGGGGCATGGTTGTTGCACTCACTAAATGTTGGTTGTTGTACACAATGAATCCAACAGATGTCGTTAATTTACAAAGACGTGTCCTCAGAATATCTAATAATTTTGTTGCCACATCACAATATTAATGTGAATAAAAATTTGAAGCTTAAAATAAAATAAAAAGTTATTTTTACAACCGAAAGGGCTATGTGACTTACAACATTTCATTTTCTTAATTTATATTCCCCACATCTTTATGATACTACTCTTATTAATTTTTAAATTAATTGCAAAATTAATTATTCATAAGAGCATATTTTATAGTCAAAACAGAAAATCATGCACTTTGTCAGCAATATCAAAATTATTTGGTCAAATCGCTTACAATCAATGTCGCCTCTATTAAATGGGCAGCATATGGTTGGTCATTAAACACCCAAAATGCAATTAAATCCTTTGAATGTGTTTATAGCATGATGTTTATTAAAACATCACAGCGATCCTTCCACATGACACCACATGCAACACATTGGCAATATATTTGACTATATAAGTCATGCGAAATGGACATATTAGCCAATTTTGTTCACGTGCATAAGGAAGTTCATTTCGATGGCCATTAGAAATTTGTGTCAGGCTGTTTAATAGCCCCTACCCGGATAGGTTGGAATTGATTTTGGTGGCCACAATTTTTCCTAGCAGCATTAAATTGTGCTTGACAGGGTTTTAAACATTAATTTTTATTTATTATTTTTTTTATTTATTAAGTTTTTTTTATTTTTATTATTTTATATGACTTATTTTAAGATGTTTGGAAAAATAAATTTGCGAGGAAACTTTATTTTCTATTTATTTTTTCAATTTTTAAAATGCTGGTTTTCACTAGATTAATTTTAGCTATGAACTGTACGATTAGCTTATTTTGACATTTCTGTTTGTTTCAGTGAAGCCCAGTTGGACTGGATGATCCTCTTGCATTTTCCAAATTCAAAAGTGACTCCAAGAGACGGGTTGTAGAGGGAAGCAAGCTTTCGCATATATACCAAAAATTTGTTTTTGGGTATACTGAATTAAAAAAAAACTTTGCATATACTGCAACCAGGGGGTTGCAGGGGTGCAGCATGCTCCCCCTACCTATCTAAATGTTTGTTTGTAAGTATTCTGAATTAATAAATAAATTGCGTATACTCCTAACCTCGTACCTATTTCGAATCCAATAATGCCACGAAGGGGGGGGGTTGGCCCCTTGCTGACGTAATTGTTAATCTAATCCGAAATTGAAATTAAAAAAAATGTAAACAAAAAAAATAATTTAAAAAAATTCATAAGAAGAAAAAAAAACATAGGTAGGTGTGACACCTACCCCTTTAAAAAAATCATTAAAAGAAAATTTTCTTTTCCTCGCAAATTTTTTTTTATATTTATGTTTTTAAGGCTATTTGAAGCACAAAAAAAAATGCGCATAACGGAAACTCGCGGTTGATTATTAAAGAATAAATCAAGGTGTCCAGTTCCTAAATTTTTAATTGGAAATCCCATGTATGTATGCCATTATTTATGGAAAATGACATCTTTCCAATGCCCGCACGGATCCGAAAGGTAAAATTTTCAATGACTATTTTGTTGATTTGAGCCGGAAGAGCTGCACCTTCAACAAACCCGAAAAGAAAAATTCTATCGGGGTAAAATGGCAATAGCTTGGTGTCTATGCGATCTTTAACTTTGAGCCCTTATGTTAGTTGGATCTTATATGGGTATAGCAACGAGTACGCCAAGTTTATTCTTAGTAAGACCGAGTTCTTTTGCACGGCTGGGAAACGACTACCTCGGGTTCTGTTGTATAATTTCACAAACAAAAATTTGAGGTCGATAAATAGGAAGTGAATGGAAACCTCAGTAGGATTCCTTGCTTATCCTACCATCATTTATTTATTTACTAATGCAAGACCTATGGAAGCCCTGAAATCCAGATCCAAACATTTGTGTAAGAGTAAGATTTGCCGAAAATTCCTTGTGTGAGACATCAGATAAATGTTTCTCGAATAGGTTATCCTAAACGGAGAAAGAACAAAGACGACACCTTCTGTTGTCAGCCATATATTTTGTCAGTACTTTAGGGATATTGTCTGATGGCTTAGATCTTTGATGTAACAGCATTTCAAAGACACAACATGAGTCGATAGAAGTGCTTTTTGACAATTGATACATTACGCTGTTGTACAACATTCACGACGTATTCCTTAATTCTCTTACCAAACCACGTATTCAGGAATAAAGCTGTTTTTATGCAATTGGCGCCTCGACTTCTTATGGTGTCATGGATCCGAGTCATCTTAATTCCAGTGATGGTATCAGTCTGTCGTTTATTCACATAGACCGGTGACTTCAGGAAACCCTACAAGAAAAAGTCCAGCAGGGTTAAATTGCATGAACTTGTTGGCCAATTTACATCACCTCTGGGAGCGATACCTTTGCCATCAAACCGTCATTCGTGAAATTCGTTGTATGGCACGTAGCAGGGCTTCATCTTGTATAGTATAGGTTGTTATGGTTCAATGTCATCCCCTAAACAAATAAGCTATACTCCATTGGCTATATAGTTAGTGTGTCGGACTGCTAAACGAATGAGCCAGGGTTCGAGTCCCGCTCATAGCCACCTTCTTTTCCAGGGTACTGTTTTCTTGCGGAGGAACTGACAAAATCTCCAAGAGTAAAAATTTGTCTCGAAAAAGTGCATCTCATGTAGCCGCTCGGACTCGACAGTAAATTGTAGGTCCCTTCCATTCTTGCAGATTAACAACACACACACAGGACTGGTTAAGTCACTAGGCCTTGGCTTCTTAAGGAGCGCTTGCCACTGACAACGTCACCAATGTCGTTTTCGAAAGAGTAGGGACCAATTCGCGAGCCCAAAATACATATGAAAGGTAGCTTTTTATGGATGCATTGTCCCCTGGGTAAGCCTCCTGAGGGTTGGTATCGTCCGATAATACGTCGATTTTGCTCTTGACACGTTGATCCAAAAACGTTTTTATCAATAAAATAAACATAAGCAACTGCTTCTACCCTCCTTCGTTCGAATATGGTTCCCAATCTCATTGCAGCATACGGAAGTAGTTAAAACAACCATTAAACCAACAATGGATGACATCATTTTGGGGTAGTTTTTCAAGTTTTTTCCATTTCAATCCTAACACATATATGTATAGGTACATTTCCTTAAACAATTCTGTCTCGCATAAGTTTTTATGCTTCCTTCCATTCCAAATGCCCTCGTACTGTTTAATGCAGAGATTTCATCAATTTATTCAAAATATATGCACTCTGTCGAAACATTTAGTTATCCTCGGGCGTAAAACGGATAAAGGAACATGACTTTGCATACACAACTTCAATTCAACTTGCCAAAACACAGAATGACATGGCATGCATCCATTGTGCTCCTTTAAATGCATTCTCCTCTTGTTTAGCTCTGGATAATTCTGTATCCATTCCTTCAGTCGCCGGTTGAGAACAAATTGAAATCCTTTTTCGGGAATGTCACCGCCACCTCCGTCCGTCGGTCTGAAGTTATGTGAATCCAAGAGTGGGGTGTGTTCGATTAAGACAAAGAGTTTAGGAACCGTATCCTTGAAATTGACCCGTAAAGCATTGAAGACAAAAAGTCCATTTAGCTGTACACAAATTATGAAACATCAAGCGACATCTGTTGGATAAATAACCCAATATGATTGTAGTAAGTATATACTGGTCGGTATCACCTTCCAATAGCGTTGTAGGCATCTGTTGCTAGATGCTTAGTCTCTTATTTAAGGGCTTTAAAGTATGCCCCTAAAATAAGTTAAAAAGATGACAGTTTGTATTGCCATCGAAAAGTGGTGCGCACTTGGAATTCTAATTTAGGCATTAAAATAATGTTTGTTTATTCGTTTTTGAATGTAAATTTATGAAAATGTCTTTTTAAGTAGATGGAAATCCTTTCAACGTTTGGGGTAAATATGTTCTTCTCATTAAAATATTGTGTTCATCGTATTGATAATGGTCGAGCTCAAAACATTTTCAAAGCAAGTCCTTACTTACCCATAACAGTTAATATTCTTTCTTTGCTCATCTAGACTTGAAACGATTATTATAGCTTTTTATTCCTGCATGAAGTTCCTATTTCCATATAAAACTTTAACTTTAGCATTATTTTGTAACTAAAGATAAATTATCATTTTTGATTTTTTTTAAATCCTGGTTTAAGAATATCAAGAATGTAGTGGTAGTAGTTGAGTGAAGTTTTATATTCTTAAAAATGTTAGAAAAGTGATGAACCATCCCGCCAAACTGTTCAAATATTCGACATGACTTCTTTGTCTCAGGGTACCTATGAGATTCATGTTTTCCTCGGTTTCACGCGATAGAACACCCAAAAAAATTCCTCAAAAGCCATTAATTAAAAAAATACTTTGTCATTTTTATTTATATCCTCTTTGATTCAAACGTTTCCTTTCGAAAAGCTTTGTTAACTCAAAAGAGCTCTCTTCCCAATCCTGAAATGAGCAACTAGGTAGGGATCTGGAGAGGATAGAATAGGTTGTAGGAGAGGTATTGGTTTGGACTGGATAAAGGAGTAGTGGAGGAGGTAGAGTGTAGTAGGGGGAACATATAGTATGGAAGGGTATCAAGAGTGAACAGGGAATTAGACGGAATGCAAAAGGTAATATAGTAGAAGAGATGGCGAGGGGGGAGGAAAAACATTAGGAACGGAGAGAGTAGATTCGTTGGAGCTGGGATGTCGATACGTAGGACGGTCATGGTACTGGACTTGGGAAAAAAAGGCGAAGGTTAGTGTTATGGGAAGGACCGGAAGCGGAGAGGGGGTAGAGGTGGGGGAAGAATTTCTGCTGAGGAGGCGATGGCATACTGGCCGAGCTAAGCTCGCCGAATTCGGGGGGGACCTTGCCCCTACAGACAGACCTCGCTTATTCCAAAATACATAAATCATGCCATTCTTTGTTCCACCAATTGTAAGACCACATCCGGGACGCCCTGCTGGTGTTGATGCAGGGGGGACCTTTTCCCACCCTCATGGAATTCATCGGTCCGATTGGTTTCGAATTCCCCAAATTGTTGATTCCTACCGCTGTCAAATAATACCTTACCTTTCTACCATGCTTACCTTACCGTCCCCCCTTATGATTTAATATCAGGTCTCCATGAAGAATCTTACTAACGTACCATCACATAAAAAAAATACAACCAGCGATTTCCTTTAATCCTTGCGAGATCTCACATGCCTTGTCTTTATTCAACGCAGTTGCTTACATATGTATGTACATTGGAAGAAAGATACAAAATCTACACGAAGAGCCAGTAGGCGCCGCAAATAATTACATACATACATTTACAAGAAAAAAAACTAAAATCTTTAAATAGTCAAACAACGAGTAGGTAGGTAAGCCTAGATATACGATTGCATGGCCAACGCATGAATAAAGACCGAAACACAAAAAAAAACTTAAAATAAAAACCAGTCCATCTCCATTAAGAGAGATAAATCAATTCATCTAAGAACCTCCCCCAAATACCCGCATCGAACAATTAATGGGACGGGAACCTTTCTTCCGCCCTAATACCTTTCCACCCCGTGTTTCCTACCGCCTATGTTGGTGTACCAAGGGGTAGGGGCAAAATTTCGTCAACCGGCAGCGAGTCGCTTGGGGAGCCTTAGTTAACTGATCCAGTTACTTAATCAATCGTAGCTCCGATCTTTACCCAGCCTAAGGAAACCAATTTTCGTTAACAATTACATAGATACACAGATATTCTTACACAAAAATCTCGCCAGCACAAAAGAAAAGATAAATAAGAATTCCCAAATAAGTATAAAGTAAAATTGACTAATAAAAAAAAAACAATAATGATTATAAAAAAATGATAAAAATCAAATTAAAATTGAATAAAAAAAAATTATTTTTGTCGCTGGCAATGCTCCTAGTCATGATTGAGGAACATATTCCTCCGCCTTCCAAGGTCGGCTCCTATAGCCTGTCAAGTTAAATTTTCTCTTCGGCTATCCGGATCTCATAGGTTAGTTACTTTTATACTTATGAAATGGACGTGTTTATACATAAATTCTAGGGGTGAATTCCACCTTTTGCAGATTCAGATATAATTGCTCAAATTAGATTTAACTCATGCAACCTAATTGTATTCCCTCCCGTTACTTGTGAACCCGGGTTAGTCACGCGTTTTTGCCCTTGTCTGAAGGGCTTTCTCGCTTTTACCGCCGTCGGCCTCAATATGATTTAAAATTTTCTCTGGCTGCAGGAAGTGCTCTTGTGGAATCCACCTATTAATTTAGACCTATAACTATCGCCTAATCTGCCAAAGATTTTTTTTCACTTACCCCCTTTTTTGTTATAAAAAAACAGAAAATTATTTCACTTGCTCGACAAATTTCTATAGCGTTTTACTTATCCTTAGTCCATAAAAAAGGAATATCAAAATTAACTTTATGTTATAACTATATTTACTTGCACCTTTTTTTTAAAAAGGAAAAAAAACGTACCTATAATTATCTTCAATATAATCAAAATTATCAAAACTGCACTAAAATCGCGCTAATGCAACTCTTGCGGTTGAAGTTTTAAAAATCACTTTCCAACAAGCAAATCGTTGTGGACCACCAAAAATTTGATTTTCCGTTTTTCCTTTAATGCCGCTTTTTTCTTATTTACCTGTGGCCTACAATCCTTAGGTTCAACGTCCTGACCTCGACGGCCTGTTCAAAACATTGATTTGTTCCCTTTCCGAAAATCTAAATTCCGGCCTGTTAACAATTTTTTCGGAAAAGAGACTACTTAGCCAATACAATGTGCCAAACGTCAAACTGCAAAAAAATTGGCTTCTTATTTAATATTCTAATTACTAAAACAAATATTTTTTCTCGCGTTTTATTATAAATTTCTCGAAAATTGTTCGGGTCCGCGAATAACGCTAAGTCCGCCGAGGTCGTCACGTATGCCCAGCTATCCGCTCCTAGCTTTAATTGATCGCCAATACGTAAAGAGGCGCAAACTTAATCTTCCCCTTATTCGGACGCGTTTGTGTTTTGATTTAGTTATTCAACAACATTTTTTTTTTTTATTTTTGGTGTTTATTTGTGTTCATATCAGTCTATCTTTGTGCCCCTTGCCCTTCTTTTTCATTGCCTAGAACGTCCTAGGCTACTCGCACTGGATTTGTCCTATGACGCTAGTCGGAGCCGCATGTATCGCGTGCCCGACTGGCTTAATTAAATGAAAGGTATCATATTTATTCCTGTTGGCAATGGGCCGCAACAAACCTTCACCTTCAAGTTCTTCGTTAAGAAGACACAACATCCTCATCCAAAAACAAAACAAACACCTGCAGAAAAGTCAACCAAAGAAAGTTCAATTATTATCTCGACTTTATGCTGCAAATCCCGTTATTGCTGCCAATGCTGCTGCAAAACAGTACCAAGCCAATAAAAAAAAATTAATTCGTTAAAACAAAACAAAAACAATGCAAACACATACCTACAAATATTTATGCAGGATTCGTAGTAACCTTTAGCGTTCTGCATGCATGAGTGGAGTAAATAGTTAGACAAACTATAAAACAACACCTGGCCTGGCTTGTTCCCTTAATCCAAATTTATTAACACTTAGCTGTATCCGGAAGAAATTTTTTTCCACCAATTTCACCCCTCCGATTTCAGATTTAGAACTCCATGTTTGTGTTTTGGTGTATTAAAAATAATGTTGTACTAAGTTTTTTTCGAGGTCGACGATAAAGGATATTTTTAGGATTATTTGTGTGGCTTGCAAGTGAAATAAATTGCACAGATAGTTGGATAGCTTGTTTTACGAGGTTGGCGTGTTGCACGTATAACAAATGCATTATGTAAAATTGGAAAGTGAAACAATTTTAAAGGATATATTATGTGTGGTTGGAAATATACAATACATATAAATGGCTATTGGATTAAAAATAAATGGATCTATTCAAAAACGGTTATATAAAAAAGTTAGCAAAAATCAAACAACATTGATTACCTATAATTGACAATCCTTCATAATAGGTATGAGGTTATTTCTTCTACAAGTAAGGGCATTTGCAATGAACTTATTTTTATGTAAAATACAATTAAAAAAATCAAAATGTTCTTAGTGGTATTTGTGGTGCTTTAAGCTTTCATTAGATTTTTATAGAGGCATTTCCAACTCTTGTTTTCGGCAAAAATATTTTGACTAAGAATTAAGGAATCCTAACAATAGATGAAAATGTTATAATTTTTTTTTATCAAATTTATAAGTTGGAAATGAAAATATGTTTCTTATGAGCATGGTTATGTCGACAAAAGTCGAAATTTCAAATAATTGTTGCATAAAAAACTCCGTAAGAAAAAATAAACTCTTTTTAAAATGTTCATAAAAATGTTAGAGCTAGACGAATGACAGACAGCGGCCCCATTACGAATTACAAAATGAGCGACCACAATTTGACAAATACATGTACACAATTTTATTGAGGATAATAACAATAAAGTTAGTATTAGTGTTATTGCCGTGACACTGTGATGATACAACAAATTAAGTCCTACCACCGTCATTGCCGTGACGAAGGTAATCGTGTCTAGGCTAGCTACAGTGATATTAACATGAATGACACATGTCTGTCATTGTTGTCCCAAAATACAATGAATGCCAAAGTGTGTAACGGTGATTTTTGAGTCTAGGTGTCATGGCAACGACATGCAAAACAATGACGATCACACAATATGACAACTCTCAAACAGCACACGATGTGCGGTGAACCTAAACTGTAATCACATATATCATTTTTGGCCGTGAAGATCACACGGCGTCAATCAATTGAGTTATTGTGTCTTGGTTGTTTTTTGTTAAATATTGACGTGAGTTTCTTAAACCTAAAATAATTTAATTAAAATAAAGAATAAATAATACATTTTGGTTTTGTTAAAATTTCCCAAATTTGTTTGAAATAAAATGTTTTTTTCATCATTTCGCCATCAACTCATATTTTGGGTATACGAAATCGCAAATCCGGTAGCATCACCAAAGCAATTAAATAAAAGGGTGTTCAACTCCGAACGCCCAACCGTGACAAAGTCCTGGCAGCGACAGGCTACGTGTCACGGTATCCCATCAACAGTGACAAGGCTATCAAACGGTCTCGGTGCATGTCATTGTTTTTTGTCACGGCAATGACATGCAAAACAATGACGATTATACGACGTGACATTTTTAGGATAGACAAATACGTCATAGTGACGTCAGAGTGTCACAGAAATGACACATTACAAGGACCGTCTAATACTAGCTTAACCAATATCGAGACACTAATTACTAAATCATTAACGGGCGTTGCCGTTTGTACGTAATTATCAAATTTATAATTTCAGCGATAATATAAATTAGGATACAAAGAACTAACGTCACCTGTGCTTCTTTTAGTATAATTTTTGACTACATGATTGACTCTATTATATGTAGTGGACAGAAACTTTTACGGAAACTTTCATGGAATGAACACATATATGACATCGCCATGTTTAGATTTTCTTAGACGATGCAAGAAATATTTCTCTCCGTTAGATCGGGCTACTGTTTATGAGGCGTACATTCGCCCGAAGCTTGAGTACAATTCTCATTTTTGGGCAGGTGCCCTGTTACTCACTTGCGTTTCCTGGATAGATAGATAGAAGAAGAAAAATGCATTGCAAATGATAGGGAATAAGGATATAACAGAAACATTTGATTCACTAGAACATTGTCGAAATGTTTCCTGTCTCTCCTCATTCTATCGCTTCTTCTATAAACAATGCTCCATCGAAATAGCCAGTTGCATTCCTCCCCTTAAAAGTTTCCCCGTAATACTCGTACCGCTAGGAATGCTCATATATTTACCCTTGAATAACGCATTGACACCCCCCCGTTTAGCACAACCGAACTTTTCAATACAAATAAATCGTTTTATTAGATACTTTGGTGACGAGTGCGTACCTTTTGCATACAATAACATTGCTCGTGATGTTCTACAAACTTAAAAAAAAAATTATAAAACTTACAATAACAAGTTATGTTTCTTTCTGACATTATTACTTCTATATCGCAATTACAAAACAAAAAAATAAAAAGTAAAACAAAAATTAAAAATGTTGCTACCGAAACGAAATTTAAAAATAAAGAAAAGGCAGCTTTATCTACATTGTATATATACTGCTTTTTTTCTGTCCCGCTGAACTGCCAAATTTAACTTCAATTACATTGAACCTACATCGCTTCATCCTATGTTGCCAATATTATCTATAAATCTGACTTCTTCGTTTTTACCATCACTATCGCTCCCAGCTACTCACTGTATAAACCCTACAAACTATTCGATAACCGCGAATGATAATAATAACAACAACTACTACGTGTCTCCTATCGAGGATGGACTAAATATAGTAGAAGGGCAAAAAACAATATTTATTTCTAAACTTGTATCTCAAACGAATGCCCTAGGCATTAAAAACTATATATAAAAAATAAACTTGGTAAAACTCAATATTTATTTGTCAAAAAAAAAAATAATTAACCGTAATTACTCTAAATACGCTTCGTTTTTAATAAAAGCATCTTTTAAATTCAACGTCTTTTTGGCCTGCAGCTACAATAAATATTAATATAGATATGTATTACCAGAATGTCAATGGACTAAGGACTAAAACCAAAAAGGTTTATAAAATTATAAATAATATTTCCATGATGTTATTGTATTGACGGGAACATGGTTGAATTCATCTTTTTTTGATTCTGAGTAATTTTAAAAAAACCTTCCAAATTTTTCGACTTGGTCGACAGTTTCTTACTTGACGCAGCTACTGTATGAGTAAGAACCTCTCTTATTTATGCACTTGCTGATGATTTCTTACAAACTGCACCTGAAGTATTGTGTGTAAAAATAGAAATGTCATCTTATTATGTTTATATGGTTGCTATAACTTTGAAATTTACAAAAATGTTTGCAATACTTTGGAAACGTTGTTTGATAAGATTGATCCGAAAGACGAAGTAATTGTAATTGGCAAGTTCAATCTTGCCAATTAGGAATGGGTCAAATCTTTTAATACTGATAGATATCCTTTTGGCTGTCAAAACAATGAAGTTAAACGAATTTTCTATACTTGATGAAATGGCTTCTTTTGGCTTAAATCAGCTGAATAGTGTCAAAAAACCAAAATGAAAGAGCATTGGATGGTATTCCTTTCTGATATAATAAATACTGATGCTGCTGTCATCTCATGCGATTCAAAACTTGTCTCGAAGAAGATCGCCATCATCCTGCCTTAACTATTTCAATGAATTTATGTGTTTCCAATGTTTTAAATGAACCTACAAATCAACTTTTATTTAATTTTAAAAAAATGTAATTTCTAACAGTAGTTGTTTAATTTACTTAGGGTTGAAGTTTAAATTATCTGAGACTGAAGAGACACTTAGAGTTTATCAAAAAATGCAAGTTGACCTTATCAACTATAAGAGAGCTTAAATTGAACCCGAAAAAAATCGGACATACGTTAATGAAAAACGATTCTGAAAGTCAGTTTCCAGAGACAATATTTTTGCGGATTATTTTATGTTATTTTAAAAGAAGACTTTCTCTCGCAAAGCATTTCTTCTCCTACTTCTGTTAATGCTCAACAATACACACAACTTAATTTTATAAACTTTCCAATCTCCGAAGTTTCCATACACGATAATATTTTAAAAGCATTTCTAACGCCATTTTATAAAAAACGTCTTGAAATTGTAATTATAAACTATCGTCCTATTTCGAAATTATCCGCTATTCGTAAGTTGTTTGAATCGTTAGTCTGTGATGTCCTTTCTTTTAATTGTTCTTCTTAAATCCATAGTCACTAATTAAGTGCAATATTCCACATTTTGTATTGATGCTTTTGAAAAACACTTTCAAGTATTTGCATCTTTACAGACTTCAGTTAAGCTTTTGACAAACCTGAGTAATGAATTACTTTTAAACAAATTAAAAAATGGACTTAACAACGATTTTGTTTTGTGGATTGCTTCATACCGCAAGGATAGGTACTATAGCGTTGTATTTAAGAATAACCGCTCACATCAATTTAAAGTTAATTCTGGTGTCCCTCAGCTGAGTCATCTTGGTCCTCTGTTATTTGTTTTGTTTACTAACGATTATTTAGTATGCTGATGATGAAAAAATATTTCGTACAATTGACAACAGTGCAGATTGTAAACAAGTGCAACTGAATATTGACAAGTGCAAGACAATGTGTTTCACACGCAAAAGTAATTCACTTAATGACTGTATCGGCAGCTCAGCGGTTCGCTAGAAGGAAAAAACTACTTTCTGTTTGAATAAAAAGACATTGATTTATAGTGGAAAAATATATAAAAACCACTTTATCTTTCTTTATTGATCTCTTTCTCAAGGACCCTCTTGGGTCGGATTCTTTCGTGCTACTGACTTAAATATGCGTTTCTACTACATATTCAAGCCAAGCTTTCGTTAAGTTTTCTTATGTAAACTAATACATCGAACGCAGATTCTAAATACTCATGCAGTTCGATACAATGACTATCTGTTGAGTTCATCAAATTTGTATAGATTATTTAATTTCTTCGACCATGGAATTCAAAAATATGTTTCATTGATTACTATAATTACATCATAAAAAAACACACTTGGTTTCATCAAACAAAATTCTCGTGATTTTGTCATGTTTTTAAAACTTTCTATATTGCATTTGTAAGGCCAATCTTTGAATATGGTTGGGTTGCATGGGTGCCATACTACTCTATTCCAAGAATGATAGAATACAAAATTACGCTTTCCGAAAATCCGCCATTGCGTTCATTTTGTTTTCGAGAATTATGACGTAGGCAGACCCCTTGTGAAGTAAACAAATGTTTTTAGTGGCTATGTTTATTTGTGTATTTGCACAATTTATTTCAGTGTTTATCTGAATGTTGTTTAGAAAAATTAAGGAAATAAAAGAAAATATGGCATACATTCATATTACTTTGAGTTTTTTTTTATTATAGAACTTTGGTTTATTCTGTGAGTTTCATTTTCATTTTCAATAAACTTATTGGTAAATATGTATATAAAAAGATTACGATATTCCCACTGCTCATTAAGGACGGTCTTTAAGATAGAATAATAATAGAAATTCCAATTAACACCACACGACACACAACCAAAATTTTGTTGAGAACTCACTAAGTTGGAATCAAATTCCAAAAATTGTCTCACGAAATTGTTATGCGTATTTGCATTTACTATGTAAATATATTGGATTATTATTATGTAGAGGAAGGCTCTTCTCGATTGACAATTCCCAGTCATATCTATCTCCTCTGCCAATTCCTATCCTAATCTTTTTATTCGCTCCACTCCTACTTCTTAACCTATCCTATCCCAATCCCATCTCTCATGTTATATATACTATCCTAATCCCTTTCAAGCTTTAATTTCCCAAATTCACTATCCTAATCCACCACCTAATGCCTCCCTTTAAATGGTAGAATTAAGTGACAAAATGGTTAGGATCACAGAAAATTTGACAATTAATACAAAAGCACATATCTCCGTTTAATAAAACAGTAACCTTTCTTTAAATATTGACACTAGAACCAAAATAAAAAACATTTTAAAGCACAACCGAGAACTAAAATCAAAACAAACAAAAGGCACTGCCTTCGTCACAGAGAAAAAAATCCTAACTTTCATTTGACATTACGGCGTAATCTTATTTATATCATTTTTAATTCTATTCACATTATTATTTGGAATAGAAAGTATCAAACGATTTTTTTTTAAGATTTTGTCTTCGCTTCTTCCTTGGCCAGAAAGATTAATATTACCTGCGTATATCCAAAAAATTGAAACTGATAAACCTCCCATCTCTTGCAGTTCATAGAGAATATTTGCAATTCTGCTTCATAACTAAAATAATTAATGGATCTATTTTATCTTCATCACCTCTTAGTTAAATAAATTTCAATTTGAGTCCGACTTCGGACAAGCTTAAGAAGAAATTTGCCTCCTAACACAATATTTGGCAGATCAAATTATGGCGAGTACAGTCCTCTTAATCAATTAACTAAAACTTCCAATAAAAAAAATGCGAAGGCCTTAAAAATAATATCTTTTTTCAAAGGCAATGAATTAGTTGTATACAAAATAAACTTAGAATTAAGATATTTAAATATTATCTAAGCATATAAGAACACAAAAATATTGTAGTGTTAACGTTAACATTTAACGTATTAATAAATAATAAAGAGTAATAGCAAATAAAGAAAATAAAAGAAACGAGAATGCTTTCAAGCAAAATGTTGCCAAATACGATTGAAAAAATATTTTTATTGTGAGAGCAAGACAAGCTTCGATTTTCCTTTTCGGGAAATTTTCGGCTTACCGACAGACTTTCTTCCTTCCGTTCTCTTTGGCTTTTCTGAACCAACAAAAAAATTCCAAAACGTCAACTGAATAATTGATAGGAATTCAATGAGCATTAAAGCAGAAAGTCTAAAAAAAAATCAATTTTATATGTATAACCGTTAATAGAATCTTCCGATAAATTTGTTTTTGGTAAAATGAAAACCAATACCTAATAATCCTAAAAATGTTTATTGAAATCGTTGGAGCCGAGAAAAATAAACTTTTCCTTAACTGTTATATGACAGGTACTGTTGTTTGTAGGCCTACAAATTAAAATTCAGAAACTCCTCTGATGATAATCACTTTTCTCGTTTCAGCTGCAGATCGATATAAATACAGACGGCCAGACAAACAACCAGACGTTTATTGTCAAAAACTTTTTTTAGTTTCTGTATGATCGTTATGTCATATTTGATTGTTATCTATATAAAATATCGCAACTTAAAGTTAAATTAAATGAACATTTTCTATCCCTAATTAAACCCCTGAATTAAGAACTTACTTTGTTATAATTTATATAAAAAAATATTAAAATATTCATTAAAGCATCATAAACTTTGTCGTCTTAAACAAAATTGTTCTCCTTAAATCCAATTTTCTCTGGTGACAAAAACATGAGACAATTTAGAAGTTAATTGTTTTCCAACCAAAACTCTGGCAAACCATATAACCTTAAATCATTTTCATAGATATTTGTTTTTTTAATATGAACTTGTTGCACGAATAATACACAACGATTTCTCTGCAGAATTTATAACATTTTCATTTGCATTTCAAAATTGATTTCGTCCAAGGACAAGCTGAAAATGTAGGTGAAGTGTACCATTATAGAGTCAAGTAGGGTAAATTGTATACTTCTAGGTTAACAATAGATAAAATCAATTTTGTGCATCTTTTCGAAAATTGATTTTACCAATATCTGGAATAATAATACTGAGTCCATTCAATTCGCTGGTTGTTCTGGGATAATGTCTTTTGAACCCCAGATGCAGTCAAAAGGTCATGGAACTGGAAAATTGAAAAGCTAGATGTTTGGTTAAGAGATGGATGGACAAGATTATTATTTTGTTCTTAAAAAAATTAAAAGAAACTTTGTCGTTTGGAAGAACGACTGTCTTTCTTAAAGATTCGTAGGAAGATACAGTGCGGAAAATGTCTCATCTAGGGAGTTCACAGGGATAAAGACAAAGAGCAGAGATACGTATTGAGTTTAGATACTGTTATTTTGGATTTGAAAGAGCTTCACATGATTCTTAACCTTCATAGACGAAGAGGCTTTAAGCAATTTATTGTGGTTCTAATATGCCTACATTATCAGAAGCAAAAAAAAATATTGGTCTAGACAGCATAATTTGATAATAAAATTGTTTCGCACCCAATTTTCATTATAATCATTTACGTAAATAAGAGTTGCAAGAAATTAATTTACATACAAGTGACGCCAGAGGGTAAAAGTAATTTCAAAGATGAAAGATAAGAGTGATATATTGGTGTAGTCGCTGATTTTGATGATATCAAGAGGAATGAAATACATGTCTTTTTGCAAAACATATTTTTTTTGCTCTAATTAAACAAAAATATTAAGTGAAAATCGTTTTCCATTTAAGTGGCACTAAAATAAAACGTATTGTCTTTTGTATTGGACTTGACATTCAACTTATACTAACTATTTCACAGGAACAATTTAAGATATACCAATCACTGTGAATACAAAAAACAAAATACTTATATCAAGTAATTGCACAAGAATTCTGTCTAATTTTTTATTATTATTATTATTATTATTTTATTAATCTTACATAAATGTTAAGAGTAATATACAAGAAATACAGCGGTAGCAACTAGGCTTTCTGCTGTGTATTACAATTATTTTTAATTTGACATTTTTGATTATATACTTAAATATTTGGGACAGTCAGACAAATCCATATGATAGGCTGTAGCCTAGGACATAGACTCGCCTGACCGCCCCAAAATGATAAAAACTATTATGAATTTAAATTTCGTTTTCTAGTTCCAGGTTTTGTAATAGCTTAAATATATTTTTAATATTCTGTTCTGAAGGAACTTTAAGAATACTTACAAAGTCTTCTTTAAACTGTTTTATACAAATGTTTTTAATTTTATTGCAGTCAGAAGTTAGATGTTTAATTGTTAATCTACTGTTAATAGGGCAAAAATGACATTGTGTGGGTGGGTCACCGCTGAAGAGATGTTTGTGAGTCAAACGTGTATGGCCTAGACGTAAGCGGATGAAGGATTTTAACATTATTGTTGTTGGATTAGTTGGATATAGTTGAGGAATTGCATTGGGATTAATTGCGGAGTAATGATGTTGATATACTTTCCATAATTCAAGTTTTTTATGGTTCCAATGTGAATTTATTAACTTATGTAAATCTTTTTTGCTGGGTTGGTATGGAGCTATGGCGACATTGGAGTCTGTTGAAACGGTTTTCGCTGCAAGGTCTGCTGATTCATTTCCAACGATGCCTATATGTGCTGGGATCCACACGATTCTAAGATTTTGACTGTGGGATATTAATATGTCTCGGATTTGAGTTATGATATATAAACTAGTGTTGATGTTTTTTACAGCACGAACAACAGAGAGGCTGTCAGTATAAATAACAGTTTTTTTCTTATTTTTCACGGCAATATTCATTGCGTTCAAAACTGCTAAAGCTTCAACCGTAAAGATGGAAAAGAAGGTTGGGAGCTTTTCTGCAAGTAATGTTGAGCCGTTTTCTTTGACGATAGCCATGCCAGTATTCTGGTCGTTTTTGGAGCCATCTGTATATAAAGTGTTCCAGGTGGTAGGAGGAAAAGAGTTTTTTACTTCTTGAAAGAGTTGAATATACGATTCTTTTGGTGTTGAATTTTTGTTGTGCTTAGACAAGCTAATGTTTATAGTTTCCTTTGGCAGTAACCAAGGTGGACTTTTTGGGACTGGTGTATTCTTTACGTTAAAAACAATTTCAAGTTCACGAGCTATCGTAAGAGCTCTATATAACGTTGATGAGACCCTTGGAATCTTTTTACGTTTTAAGATTTTTGACGCATCTGTTACAATAGGAGAGCAATAAGAATAGTATATTTTGGGGATGAGACGAGAGGTTAAGACGTTGATTCGATCTTCGATACTCATAAAGCCACCTCCTGCCAGTAAGTTTTTTATTGGAGTGGTCCTGAGTGCCTTAAGAGATGTCCTTATAGCTGCATGGTAAGACGGGGTGAGTTGTTTTAGATTAGATCGTGAAGTTTTGCCATATATAACCAGCCCATAATCGATTTTAGATACAACTATTGCTTTCGTTACATGGATTAATGTATTAATGTGAACGTAACTATTTTTTGAGGATAAATATTTTATTACATTGAGTCTGGATACTAGATTTTTTTTTAATTCTAAACAATGTTTATTGAAATTAAATTTATTATCAAAAAATACTCCTAATATACATAAGCTGTTTACGTTTGGTATAGTTACATTGTTTATACTAATATCAGATCTGGAGCAACTAAGTTTTCGGCATATGTGTAGATGTTTACTTTTGTTTAAAGAGATTATTGCTCCTGATCTGTCACACCAATCTCTAATATTATTAAGTAATTGGTTAAGTACATTGACATATTGATTGTTGTAATTGCATTTAGTTATAATATACAAATCGTCTGCATAAAGAGTATGTTCTATGTTTTTAAATTTACAAATTATTTCGCTTAATTCATGGAATGCTATAATAAAAAGGATTACAGAAAGTGGCGATCCCTGAGGGATTCCGTTCTTTAGATTATGTGTTACTGAGAGATAATTATTAACTTTAGATTTAAATTTTCTATTTGTTAAGAAAGCTTTGATGTAATTATACAGTTTAGGACCAATTTTCCATTTATATAAAGTATTTAATATAATGTGAATGCCAACACGGTCGAATGCTTTCTCAAAATCAATCGAAATTAAAGATACGTGATTTTTTGATGAGAGTGCAGATGAAATGAATTCATCAATGTGAAGAAGAGAATCAACGGTGCCTCGTCCTTGTCTAAAAGCAACTTGATTTGAGTTCATAAGCTTATGCTTTTCTGCGAACCATAGCAATCTCTTGGATACAATTTTTTCCAAAATTTTGCTAATGCATGGTAAAAGTGAAATTGGCCTGTATCCGTCTGTTTCGGTCACTTTTTTATTTGGTTTTGAAATTGGAATTGTTATAGCCAGTTTCCATGTTTGAGGGATGATTCCTTTATCGAGGACTGAGTTAAAAAGCTGAATAATTCGGTTTCTTACTTCGATTGGGGCATTCTTTATCATGGGATACGAAATCCTGTCGTAACCTGGCGTTTTTCCTTTAACAGAATTTAAGCAACTTTCGAATTCTAAGCTATTTATAGGCAACTCCATTAACTTCGCGGATGAAGAGAGTTCGTAATCTAAGTAGTCTCTAGAAAGAGCTATGGACTTGGATTCAGTGAAAGAATGAGAGAAATTAGTATCTTTGGAATAGTTTGACCAGGTATTTGCGAAAAGTTCAGCAATTTCGAATGAATCGGATATCGTTTTTGCATTGGAAATTATTACATTTATGGAGGAGGGTACATAGTTTCCAGTTAATGTTTTTATATCTGCCCATATTTTTTTAACTGAAGTGTTTGGGTTCAGATTGGATGTGAATCTTTGAAAACTTTCCTTTTTAGATTCCTTGGCTTTTCTATGAAAAAGAGCGTTAGCCCTACGGTATTTAATCAAATTTAAGTGGTTAGGGTGTTTACAAAAAAATCTCCATAATGTTTGCTTGTTTTTGCGTAAGCTGGCAATTTCGGCGTTCCACCATCGGACTACCGCTTTGGTAGGTTTTAGTTTTGTTTGGGGAATGGCAATGTTGGCTGCATATCGCAAACCTTTAGAGATTGTGGCTGCTTCTTTGTTGATATTAGAGTAAGGAGGATGATTGTGTAAAAAATCTAGAACATTTTTTTGGAAAACAATCCAATTTGCGCGGTCTAATTGAAATTTTGGGGAAGGAGTTTGGTAGGTTTTTTGGGGACCGAGAAGAACACTGGTGATAATTGGAAAATGGTCACTACCGTGTAACAAGTCTATCCGTTCCCAACTTGATTTTGGCAGTAAGAGAGGGGAAATAAGAGTAATATCAACGTGCGTAAAGGTGCCGTGTGTTGAAAAGTGGGTTGGGCTACCGTCGTTTAAAACGGCTAAGCCTGAGTTTGTTAAGAAAGTTTCAACTTCTTTACCTCTTGTGTTCACCTTAGGGGAGCCCCAAAGGGGGCTCCATGAGTTAAAGTCACCTGCCAGAATAATTGGACTTGAGATTGTATTTATTACGTTTTCTAAGTCAGTCGCTGTAAAGTGACGATTTGGGTGAATATATAATGATAATAATGTGAGTTTAAATGTAAGTTGGATTTCAACGGCTATCACAGAGAAATTGGAGTTTATATGTACAAGTTTATGGGGGATGGATTTACGGATAAGAAGACCTGTGCCTAGTGTGGAAGTATTATTAGATGGGAGGTTATGAAAATAGGGATGGTACTGTATTGGAGCTTTAACAGAAATATTTACAGGTATGTGGGTCTCTTGAAGGCAAATTATGTCTGGATTGTATTCTTTGATAAGAATTTCAAGTTCATTGTAGTTATTATAATATCCATTCAGGTTCCATTGGAGAATCTTCAGGAGTGAATTTGTATGTTTGGGAGACTTTTGTACAGTATTGGAACGACAATACTGTGAAAAATCCGAGGGTGGTAATGTTGTAGGTTGTTTTAAAAGTGACTGCCCTCAAAGGAACAACTTGGAGCTTGGAGTATATGTCAAAATCATTCGAGCTGTAACGAGACTATCAGGATCAAGGTGGCATTTTTCTGTTGCTTCAAGGTCAACTGTGCTGTTGAAAACCGGGAAAAGTTCAAACAAGCCAGGGAGGCCTGTAACGCCGATATTGGACGCCATACCAAATTTTATGACAACAAAACTAAGACAACAAAATATTACAATGTTTTAAGAATTGTTGGTCATTTGTAAAAAAAAAAAAAAAAAATTGCACGACTGGATCGCACGTATTTGCTTATGTGCGGTTACATTGTAGAATAAAATTTAAGAAAATTAAAGTGAACATCAAAGCATTTATTCGATTTTTGTGACTTTTGATTGTTCGAATAAAGTACGTTAAATTGTATTGGGTGAAATAATTTAAACGCAATTTTATTTCTTTAGGAAATGTAAAAAAGTGTGATTTTTTTTTCAAAATCGTAGGAGCTGTTTTTAAATAAAACGGTTTTTTTAACAACTTTTTTGTAAAAATTAAAAAAAAAATAATTCAAGAATACAAACTTAAGCACAAAAATATCGTACATTTTAAAACAAAATTAAAAAAAAATCACTTACCTGTTTTCAAAATATTGATTTTTCTAAAAAAAATAAAAAAAAATTATTGGAAATACAAAAAAAAAAGTTTTCGAAAAAAAATAATGCAAAATTACTTGGGCTACCTACATCTTCTTGAATATCAATTTTGATTGTAATCGGATTACCAGCTTTCGAGAAAGTCGAAGAAAAAAAAACGGTCCTATGGGAGGTACTGTTTAACATATCCATTAAACTATCACTCCCAAATCAGTATACCTTGTGTGTTTCTACATTCTTCCTGGCCAACCCGTTGAATCTTACAAGCTTGCTGTTTATGCCATTGATGAAGTGCTAGCTATTTCTGAAGTACAAGACGAAGTTCTAATCTTTGGAGTCTTCAATCTTCCCCAACTTCAGTGGAACATTTCTGATGATGTACCATCCTTCGCTGCCAATCCCGTTTCATCCAAGGAATCTGTTTTTGTTAACGGTCTTTCTGATTCCGCCCTTTACCAAGTGAGTGGAATTCAGAATTACATGGGCCGGCAACTCGATCTTATCTTCACCTCTAACCCGATTAACTCATCTGTTTCAGAAAGCACCATCCCATTATTTGTAGTTGATCGATTTCACCCCCCTCTCCTTCTTTCTTTTTTCATTTCCTCTCCATCTACTCTCCCTAATATTTCTAACTGTTCATTCAATTTTCATAAGGCTAATTACAAAAAAATAAATGACTACCTCATCCATACCTCATTCGATTTTACAAATCTGTCACTTAATGAAGCCACTAATCTTTTTTATGAAAAAGTGCAGTTTTGCATAAATCTTTATGTTCCCTTTTCGCGTAACAGGTATTTTTCAACTTCTCCTCCGTGGTACAGTCATAAACTACGCGAGCTACGAAACAGGAGAAATAATCTTAGGGTTAAATATCTTCGCTCTCGTTCAATTCTCGATTACTCTGACTACTTGGGAGTATTTTATAAATTTTGGAATCTATATGAAACGCTCTACAATGACTTTGCTTCCAACACCCAAGCAAATTTAATAACGGATCCTAAATCGTTTTATAAGTTTATTAACTTTAAAAAGAAAAATGATGGTTTCCCTCCCACACTTCTCTACAACAACCAATCATCCAATGATCTATCTACCATCGCCAATTTCTTCGCCAGTTACTTCTAACAGTCTTTTGCACCAAAAACCTTAGATCCTGACAAATCTTATTTTTCCTACCTTCCTCATTTTAATACCGGCCCTTTAAATACGAATTATATGGATACTTCATTAGTTCTAAATGGCATCCTTGAACTTAAAGACGAGTATACTCCTGGTCCCGATGGTATACCTGCAATTTTACTTAAAAAATGTTGCTCGAGTTTGGTCCTTCCTATTACTAACTTGTTCCAACTGTCCCTTTCCACCTCATCTTTCCTAGATTTATGGAAAATATCCACTATCACACCAATTCATAAAAAGGTCCCAAAAACGAAGTTTGTAATTATCGGCCCATCGCCAAACTTTCTCATATCCCCAAACTCTTCGAAAGCATTCTGTATGACTCACTCTCTTTTCAATGCAAATCTCTAATATCCTCAACTCAACATGGTTTTTGAAGGGAAGATCTACCACAACTAATCTTGTTGAATTCGTTACATTTTCACTCTCTGCCATGGAAAAGGGCTACGAAGTAGACGTCATCACTACAGATTTCAGCAAGGCTTTCGACAAAATCTCTCACAGTTTAATTCTTTTTAAACTTTCCTTTCTTGGATTCAGTCCTAACCTTCTTAAATGGATATCCTCGTATCTTGACAACCGCCAATACAGAGTTCGTTTTCGTTCTGTTCTTGCAGTTCCTTTTGTGGCCACCTCTGGGGTACCCCAAGGTAGCCATCTTGGACCTCTTTTATTTATCCCTGCCATTAATGATGTTGAAAAGATAATCCAATCATCTTCTATCTCCCTTTATGCTGATGATGCTAAAATTTTCAAAGTAATCTTCTCTGGTCGTGATTCTCTCCTGCTTTAAAATGACCTCAATTTATTTGTCAATTGGTGCAGTAAGAATTTTCTCGAACTCAACATTGCCAAATGTGAGCTAATTACGTTCTCTCGAAAAAGTAAAAGGCCTTCCCTTAGATCTTATTATCTTCAAACCCTTTCCATTAACCGCGTACAGGTTATCCGCGATTTAGGCGTCCTCTGTGATTGCGAATTAAATTTTCGCTCTCATATCGATAATGCTATATCAAGAGCTAACTCCGCCCTTGGTTTTATCAAAAAGTGGTCCAAAGAATTTCGGAACCCATTTCTAACCAAATCCCTCTATATTTCCTATGTTCGTCGTCTCCTGGAGTATGAATCGCAAGTATGGGCCCCCTATCACGCGGTTCATATATCCAGAATTGAGAGCGTTCTCCGAAGTCTTTATGACCCTAATAACTTCTCATCTCTGCCACCCTACCTTGACCGACTCAAAATTATAAATCTACACTCCCTTGAAGTCCGTAGGAATGTGTTTGATATCATTTTCATTCATCGGATTCTTACAGGTGTCACTGACTGTTCCTCACTTTTTGATCTCATCTTGTTTAACACTAACCCACGCAACTTAAGATCATCACGTCTTTTTTACCTTCCTCCCCATCGTACTTCCTATGGTCTCAATGACCCTTTAACCCGCATGTTGAGTAAAATCAATTCGATCTCTCCTCTTTTCGATTTCAACCTTGTCTGAAAGCCCAGCTCTTACATCGTCTTTCTTCCTTATAAGTTAATTTAGTTTAATTAGTTTTTAGGTTTAGTTAAGTTTAAGTTAAGCTTGTATTAAGCTAATAAATGGGGCGTTAGCCCCACGAAAATCAAAATTAGCACACTATATTAATTTTTTTTCACCAAAGCATTTTGTGTGCTGTTTGTATTTTAGTAGAAAGAAGTTATTTTCTCACAGTTCGCAAGTGCAATACGCGATCATATTAATTCGGAAAAGTATTTTGACGTGATATTGTGTTTTATTAAGAGTGATGTAAACATAAATAAATTTATTGGCGCGACAGCTCCTTAAGGAGCCAAGGCCTAGTGACTTATACCCTCAACCATTCCTGTGTGTGTGTTGTTAATCTGTAAGAATGGAAGGGACCAACAGTTTACCGCCGAGTCCGAACGGCTACATGAGATGCACTTTTTTCAAGACAAATTTTACTCTTGGAGGTTTTGTCAGTTCCCCGCAAGGGGCAGTACCCCAGAAAAAAAGATGGCTATGAGCTGGATTCGAACCCAGGCTCATTCGCTTAGCAGTCCGACACACTAACCACTAAGCCACGGGGCACTACATAAGAGTGAAGTGGTATTGCGAAAAATAAAAATAATTATATACATATATAGTATTATTATATATAGTATTATTAAATGCAATGAACTAATGTTTTTTAATAAAAAGTTTTTTTTTTTTATTTAAGTTAAGAGTAATGTGTTGTATTGTAATCAGCAAGTGGTAAGCACATTGCTCTCCCATTTGCCATGATTTATAAATGATAAGTACTGAAACCCTGTTAGATCTTTTACTTGAATCAGAAATATGCAAGCCAATACAATCAGCCTAAAAGGCAAACGTCCTAACTTCTCTGTACCGAATTTTTTTTGTTAATCAGACTAAAGGTATTTATTGGCTATCATTCTATCAAAAACAAATTTACTAGAAAAGGTGTTTAAAAAGTCTTGTCAAAAACTAGCTTAAATATAACTATATTATTTTCAGCCATTAAATAAAAAAAAAACTTTTTCCGGCCTTTTGTTTCAAAACTAAATTGCAATTGGTGGTGTTGGCTTGCAGGCTATGCATTCCGAATGTACCAAAAAAGCAGTGGCGAATATGCAAACATATGAACACAAACGACCTATCTATATTTTAAAAAAACTACCTAAACTACCTGTTTTTAAAATATAGATTTAAAAAAAAAAAAAAAAAAAATTATGTGTGTTAAAATTTCAAAAAAAAACCTAATTCGAAAATGTTTTAACATGAAATTACTTCGGATAACTGAATTTTTTTTGAATATCAAATTTGATTATAATCGATTAACCAGTTCTCGAGAAAGTCGAGGAAAAAAATGGTCTCATGGTTATTTTTTAATTAATTTTTGTTCACTAAGACGTAACCCACAGCTTCAATATAACACCTAGTTTTTTTCAGAAATATTCTTTGAGCCGTTTCCGAGAAAAAAACTTCTTAATTAACTGTACTATGGCAGGTCCGTTAAAAGTTGAGCTTAAGAAATTGAAAAAAAAAATCATTTGTAGAATGCCAAAATAACAGTTTATTATACGTTATAGTTCCTATAATCGGAAATTAACATTTTAATATGTTGTGCTAAAAACGGTACATCCCATAGGACGGTTTTTTCCGTCTACTGTCTTGAAAACTGGTTAACCGTTAACAATCAAAATTGATATTCAAGAACATATAGGTGAACAAACTAATTTCGCATTGAATTATTTCCGATTTTTTATTTTTTTTTATTAAAACAAGGTTTTTTTTAAATCAATATTTGAAAATGGCTACATATTTTTTTATTTTTGTTTTTTAAATATTTTTTTTAATGTTTAATAAATATTTTTTTAATTAATAACTCTCATTAATGTGCTTGAGCTTGAATCCTTGAATTTGTTTGTAATCTTTTAAAAAGATTTTTTTACGAATTAAAAAAAGTCTTTTAAGAAATAAACTGTCATTTAATAGTCCTCCCGGTAGGACGATTATGGCGACCATTCAATGGTCGAAGCACGTGGAACGTTACCTAATTGGTGAGGACCCTCTCCACCCCTGTGGATCCACCACTGCACCAAATGCAACTCCTGTTCATCACTTTTTACAGTTCCTTTATATACTCTACTTCCAGCAATCCTGCTCGGTCGAAGATCATAATTTTGGCGGGGAAGTTTCATTTACATTAGCAACAGCAACGTCTCCGCTTATACTCAACTTAATCAAAATTGTCACCAAAATATTTTTTTGTGTATTTTTTGCAACTTGTTAGTTTTCGTGGCGATATAAATTTCAAATCAAGACATAGCAGCGAGTGTTATTTATGTACTTATTAAATTTCATTTTAAAATATTTCGTCAGGAAGCCCACAAACCACGACTTCTTTAAATTTTTAAACATGCTGCATACTGAAGTATGCCTGCCTATTTCTATGATTTATGTACTTACGTCCAAATCGAATGCAACAACTCACACGTATTTAAAGCAGTCCACAGTTATTGAAAATTAATGGAAAAGATACAAAACGAAGCCAAAGGTCCTATAATACATTTTGCATTCGCAATTTAATTTTAATTGCAGCCAATTTACACTGTAAAATTTATGCATTTGCAACGTGGCGTATATTATCGATAAATTATTCTCAACGTCGCATTGGCAGTCCTGACTGACTGACCAATATAGATTAATAGGGAGTCGTTCGTATAAAATTTATTAAAAACAATTATTGAAAGGAGGGAATCATAATATTATATTGTCTCCAGTGCCAGTGTCTTATGTCATTGTTCTTATTCGGTATTATTTTTGAAATACATTACCTTGTTCAATTTCTAGAAGCTAGCAGCGGTGACAATAAATTATGGTGTTGGCCCGTATACCTATCAGGGAAATCCATTAAACATTTAAATCTGGAACACATCAAGAGTAATTGCTTAGGTAGATGTCACGCAATATGGCAATAAATGACACACAAATTAGCAGCCATATCTCTTTTAATACTTCACCTTTTGAGCTTTTTAATGCACCTAAGTAAATGTTTTCAGGGTTTTAGCATAGCATTGATTATATTGGGCAAAACAAAATTCACGATTTCTGGTGTCTATATGCGTCCTACAACGGTCAATTCTGAACAGGTTTTTGTTGATATTTTGAACTTGTTCAGTACTTTTAGTTTTAGCCTCTTTTAAAATGAAGAGTTTCTGAACATACATACGTCATCTGTTGAGGAGTAGTAGTACGCATATACAATGTATGGCGTGCATGTCAAAGTTCTTACAATAAAAAATTCCTAGGAGCAGTAAGATCCAGGAAGTACGCCATTTCGTTTTTAAATGTGTACTTCTTCGTTTAGAGTTTAACCAATATACACTGGGTCTTACAATAAAGAATTACGAACTTTGACATTTAATAGCGGCCATCTTGTTGAAGTTAAGTCTGTAAAATTGGCTGTTATTTATTTAGGTAGTCTGTTTTACCAAATCATCATGGCATCATCCACAACACGTAGAAATGATAAAACTGTTTTATCAAAATGGGTGTTCTGTTCGGGCGACGTTCCGAGCGCTTCGCCCATTGTATGGTCGCCATAATCGTCCTACCGAGAAGACTATTCGCAGTGTGGCGTATAGATTTGAGTTCACTGGCGTCCCATGCATCCCGATAAAGTAACTGTTTGATGTTGATTTTCGGCTGGCCGATTTTCACCGTCCAACTTCTTTTGTCCTGAATTGGATGATATGGATACCAACGACATCTAGTCTCAACAGGACGGCGCGGCGCCACCAGCGCTGTGTGGCATATTGGGCATTCTGCAACCTCGAATCGAGGGCATGGTCATATCACGTGGATGTGGTGTAAACGGGACACCGAGATCGTGCGATTTGACCCCATTAAAGACTTTTCTTGTCTGGTTTTCTTAAGTCGCAGGTCTATGCAAATAGGCAATAAACCACAGCGGCCCTCAAAGCCAACATAACCAATGCCATTGCTCAAATTCATTCTGATTTATGCGCTAGAGTCATGAAATATTGGATACTTCGAAAACGCGCCACCAAGAGAGATATTTCTGACATTATGGCATCAAAAGGCATTTCAATCGAATATACAATTTCGATTATATCTCACAGACACTTTGTTTTATTTAAATTTTAAATTAGGAAGCTCTTAATGAAAGACCCTTAATATGCTTACAACCAAAAGAAATGCGTTCGTAAAACAGCTTTATTCCAAACTAAGTGTCAAATCGCGCTTTTTTCACAAAATTTTAATTATAATAAAAAAAAAATAAAAGTAGAAAAAATCTTTAAAGTAATTTGTTGTTAATGTTCATTTAGACAATTTCATCACTTACTCTAATGAAAGTAAAAAACATACACATGCATACATGTACATTTGTCACACCCAGACATTACGATTTTTCCTACACAAAAGAAAACACCTATTTTTATACAATTCTTTTCTTTGCCTTGTCAAGTTTCTTTAGGAGTATATATGCACATCTACAGGCCAAAAGTCAAGGACTAACGACCATTCTTAACGATAGTCGTATTTCGTGTTGCGAGTCAAGAAAATTGCACTTTTTTAACGCAAAATTTTCTATTTCACTGAAAATGAAAAAAATTCCTTTGGTATTGGAAAATTCCTTACGAAATAAAGTTGAAAATAAAATTAAAAGTGAAATAGACTGTCTAGTCTACTGTATTCGTTAATGGATCAAAAGATTTTTACTTGCGATTATTGGGACTATAAGACAAGTTTAGGATTCGTAAATATAAAAAAAAATTGAGATAACTATAAAACATGACATTACGATCATAAAGAAGTCTAAAAAAGTGATCGCCAAAAAATGTCTGTCAGTATATTGAGCTGCAATCTAAACGGCTTAAGCGATTATCTTCAAATTTAATGTGTGTGATTCTTTTGGGATTCCTCAGAGGGGAAATTGAAATTCATTGCCTAATAAAAAGTAATACATATTTCAATATGAAGAATACCAGTAATAGACGCTCATTCGATGAGAAAACGTATTGCAGGTAACACTTAATCAGTGCAAATTACAATTGTGCATTAAGAAAATTATATTTAAAAAGTGATAAAAGTAGAAGCAAAAGTAATAAAAATTGTAAGTAACATAATTAAAAAAAAAAAAAAACAAAAAAAATTACTGGTAAGAAAGTTTTTATATCAACTAAATTATATTTTACCCTTCCTTAAAATAACATAAATTCTATGCTGGCTTAACTTGCCAACACCGCTAAGGCTGAAGATTCACTGGATGGTTCAAAACTTCAAGAAAACGCGTTTTCTTTCGACACACACCAGCCGCAATATAAAGAAATAAACAAAATCATTTCGGTTTTTTGTTTCGTTTTGTGTGTTTTGAGAAAATAACTTTCTGTATTTTTAGATTGCACAACTTACAGAAAAATAGAATTTCCTGCCTTACTAATGCCTAAACGTTTAACATTTATACAATAATATTATCATATGGAAACGCTACATGCAAAATCTTAATAGTTTTGTTTCCATGATTTTATATCTGTACAAAATCTTTAAATTGTATTAAACTGTATAAGGCAGATTGCATATAGCTTTTTATTCCATAAAAATATGTTATCGGAAATTTTGGTATGCAGTTTTTTGAAATTTAATAAAATACATGTGATTATAAAATTAAAAATAGTTTTGTTGATTAGTTTTCAAAATATTTATTTTTCAAAACAAAAAAATCAAAAATTAATTTTAATTAGAAAAATAGTTTTTAATTTTTTTGATATGCAGAATTAATAAAACAAAAAAGAACAAAAAAATCTTAAAAATTTTATTCAAAATCACTAGAGCGGTTTTCGAGAAAAATAAGCTTTTACTATACGGTTTTAGGTCTAAAATAAAATTTCAATTTCCCCTCTGAAGAATGCCAACAAAATCACACACACCAAATATGAAGATAATCGCTAAAGCCGTTAAGGATGCACAGTTATACAGATGTATAACTGTGGTAATAAGTTAAAAGAGCTTAAGTCGAAATAAGCGAAAATCATTCTTTTAAGTTCACAGGCTTTCCAGTTAGTTTATCTTTATTTGAGTCTAGATCCCATTGCTCTGAGGAAAAAAATAGCCGTTAAATCTAAAAAAATCAAAAGAGCTTATGTCCACGTGGACAATAAATGCATTTGCACAACGGCTTATCTATATCTCTTGAACCCAAATCAAATAAAACAGAAAAATAATATTTTTTTTTTGTAATGGCTTAAGTCGTGATATAAGCTCTTATTCCTTGTAGAAATCAGATTAAATGATCGCTAACTTTAACTTAAGTTATTTCAAATCTACGCAATATCGAATTTTTAGCCGTTTAAAAAAAAAAAATTATTTTCAACCAAAGTCAGTTTGAGATTTTAGGTTTTTATTTTCGCGGACGATATTCATATTAGATAAAGTTTTTTATTTTCGGAACTTACCGCGTTATAAGAAATATTTTCTTATTTATTTCTACCCGACGTTTCGAAGAAGTTTCATACTTCGTGGTCACGGGATGAGACTCATCCCGTGATATAATAAAAATAAAAAACTTTATCTAATACAAAGTCAGTTTTTTGAAACAGCTTAAGTTCACACAAGCTATTTTACTGCTTTCAAAGGGTACAAAACTGTAGTCTTAAGACGACCTAAGCTATTTATATGAAAGTCACGGAGGTCTTTAGTGGAAATAAAGTGAATTTGAGAATAGAATCAGTTGTAAGAAGTTTGTTGTTGAAAGAATTGGCAATTTTTTACTGAGTGAATTTGAAAATAAAATTAGTTATAAGAAAAGTAGGTGAATGTGTAACAAACCAAGCCTACTGTTATATATGTGGGATGAATTCGTTGCAATTTGCAAACAGTAGAGGTAATGAAATGAATGAAATGATGTTCAAAGGGTAGATATGTGTGTGGGTACAAGCAACCACAAATCACCCCTGTGTATCAACTCCTACTCTCAACCACCACGTGGTGAACATCGGGTGCCTAGTACTTTAACTGCTTGTAGTTGGAAGCAGGCTCCGGCAAATGGTTTTGAGCTACAAATGTGTGAACGAGCGCCTCATGACAATCATCAAAGCTTAATATTAGCCTTATATGCGCGCATGCCCCCAAAGAAATAATTTTGAGCTCCTGGACAAAACATATGAGCAGTGCCCTAACTATGACATTAAAATTGTCCTAGGCGACTTTAACGCCAAGCTAGGGAAAGAAGATGCCTTCGGTGGTACAATCGGAAAACACAGCTCGCACGACACCAACTCCGATAACGGATTCAGGCTAATTGACTTTTTTCAAGTTCCCACACCTCAACATTCACAAAGGGACATGGAGATCCTCTGATCAATCCACTGTCAACCAGATTGACCACATTGCGATCGATTCAAGGCATTACTGCAGTTTGATAGATGTCCGAACTTTCTGAGAGGCAAACTTTGACTGGGACCACTATCTCGTTGTAGCCAAGGTACGACTGAGGATATCCCGACCAACGCCAAGAAGAGGTAACACTGCGAGGAAGTTTAACGTCGGACGGCTGCAAGAAATGTCCAGGTCCTTTTCCGATCGAGGGTCATATAACCTCCAACGGAGTCCTTTACCGCCAGCATCAAGTATTGAGAACCAGTGGCAACATTGCCAAAATGCCATCAGGGTTATACTCGGCCACCACAACGAAACCCCTGGTTTGATGATGAGTGTCGGCAAGCAAACGCAGCTAAAAAAGAAGCGTACAAAGCGGCGCTGCAAAGAAGGACCGTAAATACTCGTGTCGCCTTTATTTGTTTATAATTTTCCGACTTTGTTTTTATCGATGTTGTATTTTAAAACACAAGTTTAAAACCAGCATCTTACTATTACTTTTGCTCCTTAAAACTAATTGTGAATGACTAAAACATTACATATTTTGATTTCTTTTGTTTTTTAAGATGAAAATAATTAAAAAATAATATTTGTACATAAAATTATCCAATAAAAATAAAATTCGACCTCAAAAGTCTTCCCGTTCATTCTGTATTCATTTAAATAATTTGAACATTTTAAGCTTATATAGTTACGTGAAGTATTTTAATTTTTTAAAAAGGCTTATGTGGAAATAAGAGTCATAAAATAGAAATAATATGTTTTCTTAAACATCTTATGTCACATAAGCTGAAGCTTTAACCCCAGAGCATTTTTTGAAAAAGCTTAAGTTCAAAAAATACCTTTTTCATTAATTATGTACTTATTTTTTAACAAAAATGCATTTTAACAGTATTACAAGCACGTGTTCTTAAAAAAAATTTTCACTGGTCCAGCAGCAAAACTTTCTTAGTAATCACCAAAGAAGTTTTAAGAACCAGTTCGCAAATCTTAATTTGATCATACTGAAAAATGATAAAAAATTACTTAAGCTCTTTTAACATATTGGCACAGACAGACAGACAGACAGACATTTTTTGTCGATCACTTTTTTTAGAATTCTCTATGATCCTAATGTCATGTTTAATTGTTATCTCAATTTTTTTTCATATTCACGAATCCTAAACTTGCCTTATAGTCCCTATAATCGCAAGTAAAATAAATTGCACGACTGGAACATCAAAGCAGATTTTTTTTTTGACTTTTGATTGTTTGGCTAAAGTACGTTAATTTGTATTGAGTGAAATAATTTAAATGCGATTTTATTTCCTTAAGAAATACTAAAAAGTGTGATTTTTTTTAATCGGTATATTTTTAACAATTTTTTTTTTAACAATTAAAAATAAATAATTTAAGAATACAAACTTAAGCACAAAAATAACATACATTTAAAAACAAAATTTAAAAAAAAAATCACCTACCAGTTTTCAAAATATTGATTTTTCAAAAAATTATTTAAAAAAAAAAATGTTAAAAATACAAAAAAAAAAACAGTTTTCGAAAAAAGTTAATGCGAAATTACTTAGGCTATCTACAGCTTCTTGAATATTAATTTGGAAGTCGAAAAAAAACGTTCCTATTGGAGGTAGCCCACCACATTACAGTTTTTTCAACCAAAATATAATGCTTACCTAGATAGGGCACTGATTTTGTTTCATAAAATTTCTTGTAGCGGTTTTCGAGAAAAATAAGCTTTTATATAACGGTTATTTGACAGGTACCGTTAATTTTTGAGCTAGGAAAAAAATTGAAAAACACCTCTGTAGAATGTCAAAATAACCTTAAGTCCTAAATTTTAGGACGATTGACCCAATCGCATAAATTCATGGGTGATTGTTATCTCAAAATTTTTAATCTGCACGAATGCATAACCTGCATTGTAGAACCTATAATCGCAAGTAAAAATGATTGAATGTAGAAAATTTGTACGTGAAAAAAGTTCGTTAACTCAACGAATAATTTGTTTTTTAACTAATTAGTTTAACGTTATTCAATGACGAAATTTCATCAATACAACGAACAAATAGTTGAGTAACGAAAATGGTTTGTTGATTCAATTTAACGATATTAATGAAGTAAATCGTTATATCGATGAAAATTTGTTTAATAAAATAATTTTTTTTAAATAAATTTATTGGCGCGACAGCTCCTTAAGGAGCCAAGGCCTAGTGACTTATACCCTCAACCATTCCTGTGTGTGTGTTGTTAATCTGTATGAATAGAAGGTACCTACAGGGACCGCCGAGTCCGAACGGCTACATAAGATGCACTTTTTTCAAGACAAATTTTACTCTTGGAGGTTTTGTCAGTTCCCCGCAAGGAACAGTACCCCAGAAAAGAAGATGGCTATGAGCTGGATTCGAACCCAGGCTCAATCGCTTAGCATTCCGACACACGAACCACTAAGCCACGGGGCACTATATTTAATTAACGGATACGTTATTGCACGAAATGGTTTTAATTGAGCCAATAAAGCAAATAATTGGCTGAATTTTAATGAATAAATCGTATTAATGAAATTTTCCGTTGTATTTACGTACGAATTTAGTTCAGTGTATGATTTGACCCCGCTAGACTTTTTCTTGCGGGGTTTCCTCAATTCGCAGGTTTTAGTAAATAAACACAAGCCATCGCAGCAAAAAGTCAACAAAAATTAAACAACTCAGATCCATGCCACCGTAAGAAACTTTTTGATTCCTCACACTGACTTTGTTTTATTACCTTTCCACATCTACCGGCCCTTATTGAAGAAGTCTTTTTGAAAACGCCGTGTTTAAGTAGATACAAGTTTTAAATGCAGACAAATCAGAACTAAGATGGCCTCTTGAAACTAAATCGTCAATGAAATATCATACGTTGGAAGGTTAATAACAAAAAAAAGTTTTTAATGCTGTAACTAAGACCTTTAAAAACTATGTATAAGTTTAAATCAAATGGTTTTCTTATCCATTTTTATAAAACCGTTCTTTAAAAAGTTTAAGCACGTCGAAAACGCATATATTTCCTATTTCGTCCCCCCTTGCGAGTATTCTATCTCATCTTCAGCTGATAAAAATCAAAATTTAAAACAAATCTAAAAATAAATAAATAAATGAGATTCAAATTCCGAAGAAAAGGAAATTGTTTTCGTCCTTAGAATCCTAATCCAAGCGCAAATTTGTTATTTGTTATTATTTCAGGATGTTACTCAATTGATATCGATCTTTAATCTTCGTTGCCAGTTTGTTTGAAGAACTTTTTTTCTATGACAACCTGAAGGAAGGATATCCTAAGGACTTTTCTATTCTATTCAAGCACAAACATCTGATGGGAGAGAGATATAAGAATTCGACTTTGAAGACTCCCATTCCGTCGCACATTGTCATCATTTGTATTCCAAAGATTGGAAGTCCAATACAATGGCAATCATTATGAGATGAGAGGTTTTGATTCTTTTTCATAGACATTGTGATTCGTTTGGCATGCAATGTTGATTAGACTAAATAATGGCTTGTAATTTCTTAACGATACCAATTCAAGGATATTGGTTTGAATTTTAAATTCTACAGCAGGACAAAGAATAAAAATAAATGAATGAAGGTCTGGGGAATCTCCTTTTCATAAGGCACTTGGCTTAGAAAAAAATCCAGTGGAAGTAGATTATCCAGTAAGGTCAAGAGTTTTTGTGAAGGCTGAAAATATCCTTGAATACGGATAACGGAAAAGGTATATGAGCATTAACTTGAGAATTAATTAGGATCGTGATATTCTGAGAGTTGTTGAGATATGTTACGGCATTTAGCCGTCTGCTGAATTAAGGATATTTGTATGTAGCATAGAAGAGTATAAACGTGCCGGAACTATACCGATTGAAGGATGATGGTGCCTTTGATAAAATTGTAGGCAGTAGTAGTGGTAATCGAAGCGATTGTTTTGATGATGAATGCACTAACTAGCTACTGAACGTATAAAAATGCTACAGAACATTGCAGCAGCTTTGATGTTTATAAAAAGATTAGAAGAACAGAGAAGTAAATTCTGAGACAAAAAAAGGCAAACTGAGAGAACATAATTGTCTGGAAAAGGAAATAGCGGGGCATGAACTAGGTGTGGAAGACTTTTTGGATCAATGGAAGGTGTAGTGAACTGTAAACGATAGAAATGGTTTTTAAGAAAAACACCACATGCTGCATTCTTCAAGTTTGGGGGAGGTACAAAAGGTAACAAATCATTAAATCATAGAGGGCTATGAAAAAGTGAAGAAATGCCAAAAGATTGGAGAAAAGGTATCATGTATCCCGTACATAAGAAGAGAGATATCATAATATGCAGCAAGATTTTCTCCTACATCGTTAAGGACGGAGTAGCTCCATACGCGAAAACCATAATCGGCAACAACTATCAATGTGGTTTCATAGCAAGTAAATCATCAAGTAATCAGATAGATCTTTAACTTAATACAGGGGCTGAAAAACAATCATCATCTTATAAACTTGAAAGCCATCTATGATAGCATGCCATTTGAAGAACTTTATAATGTCTTGAAAAAATTCGGCATACCAAATAAACTGATACGAATATGTACCCAACTTTAAAGAGCCCGATTGCTGTCCAAACAAATCAAAATCATTAATAAACTCCCACATGGGAGCCTCTTCAACCTGGCATTGGCGATATTTTTCCGTGATTTTGGGAAGTCAACAAGAGAGACTATCGTAACCAAGTCTAGCCAAATACGGACTTATACACGAGTACAAGATTCTTTCGAACATGGTACAAAAACTAGGGCTGCACCAGAGAAGGGAAACCTTAACTCAACAATCAGGGCATTGAAAATGAATTTTTTAGTAGTGCTATGTCAAAATTATAGCAACCAATATTAATATGGAGACATAAATAAAGAGACTGCTGTTTCTAACAAAAATTTTCTTAAATCCAGATATAAACCAAACCATGGTCTTGTCACGACTCACATATGCGGATCCGTTATGGAGCTAAGGCCTAATGACTTATACTCTCATCCATTTCTCTGTGTATTGTTAAGCTGCAAGAATGGAAGGGATCTACAGTTTACCACCGAGTGCGAACTGCTACATAAGATGCACTTTTTCGAGACAAGTTTTACTCTTTGGAGGCAGGATCCCGGAAAAGAAGGTAGCTATGAGCGGGATCCCAGACTTAAATGCTTCTGCAAAGGTACTCTGATCTCTCTTAATCGCGTTGGAGAAGGAAGTTTAACATAGAATTGTTGGTCCCGTGTGCGACTGAGTACCTAGGACTTATCTAAATGAGAGCGAAAGATCGCTTTGAAGGACTTGCTGACAAATTTAATTTGCTTCAATGGTTTCACACAAAACGCAGTTGATTAAAATAAGAGTAAAAGGGACAAAAGGTCCTCAAGGAGGTCCGTGAGGAAGCCCTACGCGTGGAACATGGCTTCAACTATGCCTACCCGCCGTCATGTGCGATTCCCATAAATGTGTTTCAATTACCTCAACACTTGCCTAGATGTGCTGATTCCTCCTCGAATGTTCTACGCCATTTGCTTCTTCCTTCTTGCGGAATTTGATTCCAATTTATTCCTTAATTTGCAATACAGTCGATGCCTTTTCGAAGCATATGTCCAATACACTGCTACTTTCGCTGTCGTATAATAGAGTCGATGGGTTCGTGACTCTTGTGGATATCTTCGTTGGATATTCGGATGGATCTCTCGCTTAAGTAGCAAACATTTTCTCTACTGCACCACTGCCGGCTGTTATCCCTTCGTGTAGAATGTGGCATTGGGATCCTTCATGTGTTGATACTCCTCCTGCATAAGTAAACCAAATAAATTCCCTGTTGACGCAGTCAAAAGCCCTCCCGAAATCGGTAATCAAAGCACTGCGGAAGCTACCCATAATTTATTGCTGAATTCCAACGGCCTAATGAGATGCTCTTTTTCGGGAGAAAATTAATTTCCTCCCAACAAACATTTCCCAAGGTGACCCTGACAAGGAATTCAACTGAAAATAGTCCAAGGCTAACTCTTCGGCCTCTAATGCACAGAGTTTCTTCTATTTCACCAAAACTCTCGAGTCTAGACCTCATTGTGAAATTGCAATCCCTCAATGTTCACTAAAACAAAGTATGTAACTAACTCTTGGAAATATAAAATATCCGGAAACTCAGTGCATGAAACCTACACTAAAACAGTTTTCGAATTAAAATTCACAGAAATACCATTTCTTGGAAAAGCTTAATGAATTCAAACCCCAATTTGCAGTGCAAGTTGGTTTCTATCGTTCTTGTTATGAAGTGACTATTTCGGAATCAAATGGTGGTCGGGTGGTGTAATTGGGCATAGGGAATGAATTGCAGTTTGTTCAATGCGTTCCTGATGAATTCATGGAACCTGTACACAGAAAATAACTTTGCGTAGAACAGAAGCATAATTTTGGATACAAATTTTAAAGGCGAAGTCAATGCATTTTCTAAGAGTTATGTAGTCACTCTTGTGGTATTTTAAAATTGATATTTGTGTTAAGGTTAATGATTATTTCAGCCATTTTTCGATAATAGTCGATAACGTAAGAATGCTTACCCATTTTTTGATATAAACATAAACAGCCTTCAGATTATGCAGTATTTTAAAGCTAGACGGCATGTGTTTTCTCATACTTGCGCGGTTACAGAATAGTTACGTGTTACAGAAATTATAGGTTCGGAAAGTTGGAGGTAAACGTTTTTGGGAGTCAGACATAGATTGGCATTTTTTTAATATTAAGTTGCAGAAACTTTTTATTGGTAAAAAGGTATTAAGGACTTGGAGAAGGGTGGAGTCATAAGAAGAAGAGATCATTTTTATTGTGTGAATACCATCATTCATCAAAGTCAATCAGAAAATTAAGTGACACTACCCTTCATCTATGGTGAAAACAAATAGGAGTGGACCAAGGGCGTTGCCTTGAGGAATCCCTGTAGTGGTGAAGATCGGTTCAGAAACCAAATTTCTAAAGATAACTCTGTGTGTACGGTTCTTGAGGTATGATTTCATCCATTCGTAAACAAATTATTGAAAATCGAAGGTTTTGAATTTTAGATGTATAATTTTGGTAATTGATCTTATTAAATGCCTTACTGAAGTCAGTGGTTATAACATCAATATCAGTTTGTTTTTTTTTAAAGCCAACAGTGTTCTTAAAACGAATTGGGCAAAATTGGTCGTATTGCAGAGTAAAAACAATAGATTTACAATGAAAATAAAATGAATCATTGACTATCGAGATCGAGAAACAGGAGGAGGCTTGTTGGATATAGAAAAAATGGGCACGACTGGGTCGCACGTACTTGCTCTTATTTGCCTAACTACATTGGACAGAAACAAGTAACAATTACGTTGGAAATAACACAGTTTGAACTTATGAAAAGTATCAAAACCACAATACGTAACAGTTTTTAGTAAGAATGAAGTACGCCTTTGTAAGTCTTATATTACAAAAAATTTATGAAAAATGTATTTCGAAAATTGTAGGACCTGTTTTTTTATTTTTATTTATTGAAAAAAAAAATTTTTGTTGGAAATTTTAGTATGCAGTTTATTAATATACATGTGATTATAAAATAAAAAATATTTTTTTTAATAGTTTTGAAATTTTTGAAAAAAAAAATCAAAGATTTATTTTAATTAAAAAAAAAGTTATTCGAAATTTTGATATGCAGAATTAATTTGGCTACCTAGATCTTCTCAAATATTAAATTTGACAAAAATCTAAAGAGCCGACAGACAGACAGACAAACATTTTTATCGATCATTTTTAAAGACTTCTCTATGATCGTAATGTCATTTTTCATTGTTATCTCATATTTTTCATAATCACGAATGGTAAACTTGCCTTATAGTCCCTTAAATTGGAAGTAAAAAATTAAGGAAGTCTTGAATTGTAGCTATGTTTTTCATAACTTTATGTTTTGTAATATCAATAGCTAAATTGAAGGTCTTTTTAAAAAGAATGTCTGGAATCTCTATTCAGCTGGTGTAAAAAAGAATGGCACGCTACTGAATATGAAGAATTGTACAAGGTGGGCAGAAAGAAATCAACCTATTGGAAGATGCTCTCATTTTTGCAAATGACCTCCAATGTAAAATCTGTTTTGACATTTGTGGACAAGACAGGTGCAGAATACAAGTAAACAAGCCATGGATTGATACATGAACCGACATGAACCGATATTCTGAAGGCGGCTTTCCCGGGTCGCCTCATCTCACGTTTTGGCGATTTGCGTTGGCCTGCAAGATGGCTGTTCTTCTCTGTTTGACCAATACAATTCTTAAGGTTCAAATAAACATAATCAAAAAACAGAAAAAAAGAGAACCAAACAAAATCGGATTGATGACTTCTTTTGGCCCATCATGTAAAACTAGATGCAATTAAACAATTTCCACATATCTTAATGTGTAACCATTGTATCAAATCTAAATCTTAACCTGTATTTTATTTACACCTCAGATTTTTTCTACGTCAACTACCTCATTGTGGTAAGCTATACGCATACGATACATGCATTTTGATTCTGTTATTAAAACCCATCTACATTCAAGAATTAATATTATTTTACTTTATTTAAACGAATGAAAAACAAACGTAAATGCTACGAAAATGCAAGTTATCACAACAAAAAATAAATTTAATATCTAAAAGATATCAATAGATACGGATATTTGTTGTACAAGGATCCAAAAACGATTAATCTTGTTTTAAAAGTTATCTTTTCATTCAAATGAAATCATTGAATATCGATAAAAAATTCCGATTTCTTGAACCGACATTTAAAAAAAAAATTATTCCTAGAGGATTGGATCAAAATCTAGGCCCATGTTCCTCACTTCTGGAAGAAAAAATTCTATTAATTTCCTCTTTTTGTGAAAATATCTCCGTAAAGTTCACAATAACACAGAAAATCTATTTAAAGGACAATGTAAGTGAACAATGGAAATAATTTTCTGTACTTCCAAAAAAATGATTTCTTTCTTTTTTTTTCTTTTAAAAAGCAAATATATACAACATTTTGATTTCGAAATAAAACAGATTCAAGTGAGCTACATAAATATATATATATAAACAATTTTTTTAAGTAAGTTTGCATTTACCGAGTAAAAAAGAAATTTGCACTATTTTTTATGGTTTTTTTAATTGAAGACTATCAACTTGGGTTATTATTATTGTTATTAAATATTGATATTTAAACATATTTGTTTCAACATTCCCTAAAAAAATAATATTTTCACATTCCTTTTTATTTGAATATTATTTCATAAACCTGTAAAAAACACTCTTTGTTATCTATTAACTCGCCATAAAGAAACATATATCGAAAAATCTATAAAAGTTAATGGTAATGGGACAGGAAATACATACACACTACACACCGACTCTTTGTATCTTAAGATGTATATTCTACTATTCTCTAATTTCAAATTTTCGTTGCCTTTTGATGTATTTCAGCATTTCAATAGTTAAGAAACTGTTTCATTCAAACAAACAATGAAAACCTTATTATTTGAATTTCAGTTATTATTTGGAATATTCTCTCATTATCAATTAGTTAATTCTAATAATATGAAAATAAATGAAAATAAATGAAATAGTATGAAAATGTTCTAATCATCAATTTGTGTTTGTCTTTCTTAATTTGTTGTATTGGCACACTGTGGCGTATGAGTGATTTTTTGTGGTATAAACTAAACAACGTTAAACAACTGAAGCTGATGAGGGCGATGGGGATGATTTGTATAGTAGGTTCTTTTATTCATTATAATTAAATTATGTGAGCTTCACTGTTGCTTAAAAATGATCAACGTATGATAGTGGTTGCTGGGTTGGTTTGTTAGCTTCTTCAAGACTTGATTTGAATTTAAAAAAATACCCTTTACTTCAATCTTACAAAATCATAATGCTTTGCCTTTTCTTTAAATATTGGGCAATTTAGTTAAGAGAGTTCTTGTAGAATAGGAAAATCATTTCTCTTTTTTTTTAAATCCCTCTATTTATGTGTAGACTTTAATAATAAAAACTTTGGAAAGAGCTTTCTACAAAGCATTTGCTATCCGTGTTTTTGAATTTGGTGCTTTTTGTATTTGAATTTTGTAACGGATTTCTAGGAAGAAATAAGAATATCGTTTTAAAAAAAACATGTCCACATACAAATTATGTTTCTCTACTTGTTCAAATAACTCTAAGTGAACTTTCAAATTTGAAAGAGGGGGGTGAATTATCTCTCATAAAAAGTAATGAAACTCTTTTATATAGTAAAATTTGGTTAATATTCAATGCATTATGTACCTTTGAGTTACTCTGAACTTTGACGGCCATAATGATAAGGCTGCATCTGTAAAAATGGCTGTCATTTATTCAGTCTGTTTTACCAAATTACCATGGACCGATTTAGCCTTCAACAATACATGCAAATGATAAAATTGTTTTATCAAAATGGGTGTTCTGTTCGGGTTACGTTCCCCTCTCTTCGTCCCTTGTGCGGTCACCATAATCATACTAATACCAAGAGGACGAATGTGTATGTGAACAAACAACATTGTCGAATTTGGGACGATACCAATTCACATGAGATCCAAGAGTGTCCAAGGTATACCGATAAAGTCACTGTTTGGTGTGAATTTTGGGCGTCATCGGTCCATATTTCCTTGAGAACGATGTTCGCCAGGTCATCACCAGCAAGCGCTATAGTTCGATGGCTACCAACTTCTTTTGCACTGAATTGGATGAAATGGTTACCAACGGTATCTGGTTTCAACAGGACGGTGCCAAGTACCAAAGTATAACAAAGCACTTGACATCGAATTATATACGAAACATGTACTAAACGATGAAGATGAATATAACTGCATTACTACCAACATTCCATATTTATATACGTGTATTGTTCGTGTTTTTTCTACAAATCTCGGTGGAATATTGTACATCTCATAAACATATAATATTTATTTATCTTACGACTTCAATTCTTAGATCTGAAGGTATTTAATGAACGGTTAATATAAACATCAAAGATTCCAGGTATTAGATAAAAGTAATAGCGATTTATTGCTACGAACTCCGCAAAGAGATTGGCCGAGCGTTTAGCGGTCCGGATTATTGATGCGAACAGACGCGGGTTCGATTCGGACAGGAGGTAAGTAACTTTTATTTATTATAAATATATATAAGTAATAAATAATCATCAAAAATAATAAACCACAAATCAATTGAAGAATGCAAAAAACACAAGAAAAAAAAATACAAACTTTTGTTTCAAATATGTACGTCTTACAGACGTATATGGCCACGTCGTTTTTATGTTTAATATAGGACCTACGTCAATGTTCTATCTAGATAGACAGAAGGAAGCGCTAACTGATAGACCCTTTTTGGCTGCTTTAGGTATTTTGAAATATTAAATTTGATAGAAATCTTATTAGTCCTGAAAATTAAAAAAAAACCGTTTCATGAAAGTTATACTGTTATTACATTTTTCCGGTAATTTGGGTTTTGATAAAATCATAGCCAATACCTACAAAATTTCTTCAAATCCTTGTAGTCCTTATTTTAGAACAAAATTATGCTTTTCATTAATGGTTAAATTGCAGGAGCCGTTATTTTAAGGCCTATAAATAAAATTTCAAAAAGCCCTCGTAAATATGAATAATATATGATAATATTATATATATAATAATATTACATATAACTGTTCATACTTAGAGAAAGTACGTGCGATTTTCGGACAAATCCCGTACCCTTGAACATAACTTTGATCGTACTATCAAGTACAGGTATTTGTTCATTAGCCGTACTACACGAATGAAGAATGCTCTACTAGTTCTGCCTCTCCCACTTACAATGATATTAAAAAAAATCTAAACCAACCTACATCGATAATTCCTTTATCCTTTAACCCTCCCCCCTCCGTCGTTGTGTCATTGGGCTTATTAAGATATTGAACTCCCTGAGTGAGCGTTAATTATCTAAAAAAAATGGGCACGACTGGGTCGCACGTACCTGCTCGTATATGCCTTATTACATTGGAAAGGAAAATCTATGACAGAAACAAGTAACATTATGTTGAAAATAACACAGTTTGAACTTATAGTATCAAAACCACAATACTTAACGATTTTTAGTAAAAATAAAGTACGCCATCACAGGTCTTAAATAACAAAGAATTTATGAAAAACTATTTCGAAAATTGTAGGACCGGTTTTGATAAAATCCTGTTTTTTATTTTTAGCTTTTTGAAAAAAAAATTTGTTTGAAATTTATGTATGCAGTTTTTTAGACTTTATTAATATACATGTGACTATAAAATTTAAAATAATTTTTTTTGATTTTTAATATCTATAATCGCAAGTAAAAATGACTCAAACCTAATCAGTTCAGAAGTGATTAGTTTTCTATTAGGAACTTCTTTCATTTGATTCATAGGTCAAATGTTAACGGTATTGAGTGAATACTTAATTTATAATTATTTTTGTACGTGTGCTCCTATTGGCATATAGAATACGCGTGATGTTTTTTATATAATAAATGGGACCACAACATAGAGTGAGCGTAAGGTTTATAAAATGGGAAAAAGACCCGACTTGAAGTTGCACATTGACGGCTAAAAACAAAATAACTCTATTTGACAGTATGTCCGAAGTTGGGCTTAAGGGTAAACTGATGGACATTCCTTTATTGAAATTAATCAAACACTCGATTGGCTCTTAAGAGCATGTGTCCCAATATGAGTTTCAAGTACAAAGAACACTGTTTTTGAATCTTGAAACGAATATGATAACTTAAGAGTACTGTAATCGTTATTGATAAATATCCGAAATAGAATCGGTGACAAAGTGGAATCCTGAGGTACACCATCTTTAATTTTATGAACACTGGGTGAAGCTTCCGATTGTCAACTATTTCTAAAACTGGAAGTTTATCAGCATTTCCATGACTCTAGAAAAAGAAGAGATTTTAGTGATGAAAAAGGTGATTCTTCCTCACTCTTAAACTATCGACCAACTATAGTTTAAGAGTGAGGAAGAATCACCTTTTTTGAGAGCGACTTATTATAAAATATTTGGTAAGTAACTCCCTTTACAAAAGTCCTTCTTCAAAGCCAAAAAATTCAACTTAATCATAAAAGGTTAAAAAAAAACAAACAATTAACTCGGCATTCAAATTGAAAAGTTTTTTTTAATTTTCATTAATCAGTCTTATTTTAAATTTAAACTTCAAATAACTTAAAACGAAATACCTTCGTGTTTCGAATGCCTATAACTAAACTACCGCCATTAAATTCCTATCCAACAGATTGCTAGCTGTCAACACAATTATAATTCTACTACGCTAGTCATTAATTCTCTCACCAAACCCCTCTCGATCCAGATCACTGACAGTTGTTTGTGAATGTTGATTCTGTGTTCAGCCTAAACAATAGGCATTGTGCGGCGTATTGAAGACGTTACCAGGTATCTGTTGTGACGACTGTTTGCATATAAATTGTTAATTGAGGTATAATTTAACGGTTTGTACAGTGTTGCCGAGACATTTCCATTACAAACGTGACCATCAAAATGGGGTTGAAATGGTTTGGTCCCATGGATACTAATGATAAATTTGGTTGGGTTTTGTTGGAGGTGAATACTGTTGAAGGACTATGAAGGGTGGTTTTAAAAAATATGCTTATTGACTAATTAAAATATAAACAAATTAATGAACTAATAATTCTAAATAATAATAATTTATTGTGAGAATGCAAAATTATTCTTCCAGGACGAACTACTGGTTTTCGAATTAAATATTTTCAAGGAGTTCTATAAAGAAAACTAATTATTTCGTAAAAGATACAATTCGAAGGGAAGATGATGCAATAGCATGTTAACATAACTTAGTAATTTCTCCTTGATTGTCTCCCGTTCGTGGATCGGGAAAAGAATGATGAGATTGAAGTTTGAGATATAGGAACTGCGAACTGGAAGACTTTGCCACGCGGCAAAGTCAATTAGCCTGAATCTGTTATCGGAGTTTGGTATCGTGTATCGTTACTGATTATGTTCGTCATCCCTTGCCAATTAAAAATGAGTAAGTACCACCAAATGTTTAATTTTTAAAATTAGAACCACAAAGGGAAATTACCACAGTGTGTTTCATTTTTTTACATGAATTGGAAATTCAAAGTGAAATTTTGTACAACGCTTACGTATGTAAAAAAGGTGGCAAGTTGGGGATGGCCATTTCGATTTGAATTGCAAAAAAAACTGTCCACCAAATAATCTGTCTTTTTACTGAGTTTTATATAAAAACAGACCACACGTTGGCCGTCTCTTTAAGGCCTGTGTACTAAATGTGTTGTGCACACTCTCTCCTCGCCTCAAAATGTGTCCATTGCACAAGTTATATACACTGAAGCACTTTAAAGTTTTGTATATGTGGTCTGTCTCACTATGTAAACCAATTTGGTTAGTGCGGTTTCGTTGTATGTTAATATGAAATTCCTGATATATTTCGTGTTAGATGTTTTTAGGAATAAAGTATAGAATGCTTACAAAGTTTTATAGGACTGCAGCGTCATAAATAATAATAATCATGTTGCATTGGTTTATTGTCAGTTTTAAATGTGTAACATGAGGCTTAACATTTATAATAAGACGAATTTTTGCAGAATTTTTATATATTTTACTGAATTAAATAAGGGTCAATACCCTTATGGAAATATATGGAAATCAAATTTCAGTAGAGTAGTTGATTTTATAAGAATTACAATCTTGTAACAAGAAATTCAAAATTTTAACTTATCACAAAATTTTACTCTCACAAATTTCTCTTGATTGTTTTTAGTTTTCTCGAAAGCCAACGTATATAGGTTTTTTTTAAATATTGGGTCCTGTGTGCTCACCCAAACAAACGATACCTTAACAAATCACTTGCAGCATTTATTTCCTTGAATACTGTTTTTAAATGGCAAAAAAAATTATCGAATCTATTGTATTTGATATACGAAATGTACAAATCTTTCATAGTGTTGTTATGGGTCTTACTGTCTTCCAGCACGACGTTCCAAAATCTGTAATAGTTAAAATATAAAGTGACGATCTTGTTTGAAAACGGCAAATCTTTACGGCGCGGTATGAAATTGAGTTTTTGGGCCCCGTGGCTTAGTGGTTAGTGTGTTGGACTGCTAAGCGAATGAGCCTGGGTTCGAATCCTGCTCTAGCCATCTTCTTCAGCTTACTCTACAACATTATATAAAATGGTTCTTCGGCTTAAGCTGCTAACACTAATGTAAATTGATCATTTTTGACAGAAATCAGTTGATAAAAATAAAAATAATGACAATAAATTTTCTTTATTATCTTCTTCAGCTAATTTTGTACACTCCATAAGCCAACCGGATATCTTTAGAAAAATGTGGTATATAGTATAGTATTATTCAAAAAAAAAAAAAAAAAAAAAACTAAACCATCTTAGAAAATATCCTAAAATCTCAATTCATTCGAACAGCAATCAAAGTTTTTTATAGTAAGCTTTATTGTTGAATTCATTGGTGAAAAAAGATGCTTTCTCATTTTACAAGAGAGAGAAAAAAATAATTTCTCTTTACATTTCCCCAAACAAAGCTCATAAAAGCTTCTTATTGTGAACTTTCAGAGAAAAAGCTATAAACGACCAACTTTAATGTAAGAATTTAAATTGTTGATAGAAAAACGAGAACAATCATAGGAAATAATGTAAATTTATGTATGACAATCTTAAGAAATTCTTTATTACAAGGATTAATTATAAATACAAATAAAAAAAGGAAAATCAACCAATTTTATAACATTTGCAATGAGACTACAGGACGGAATAATACTAAGTCATTCTAAGGTAAATAACATTGTATGTAAGCAGCATAACAAAACATAAATTAATCAGTGTCAGAATTACGTTTAATTTGTAATATTGTCGAGTTTAAGATGTGCCAATATAATTACCTACATTGTTGAAGTCACTTTTTTGTACGACTTATGGTTTCCCCCAATAAGGGTTAACAAAATCACACTGATATCTCTAGAAAGATAGGAGATATTTCCTTGATAGATCCGAGAAAGAAAGTTCTTCAATCTCAAAAGATAATAAAAATTATTGAGGTTCTTAAAAGTTATTTGTTCGAATAAAACACTCTTTTTACCGACCTGCCGACCTTTCTACGGCAAGTCAACATTTTTGTCCGGTATATGAGATTGTTTAGTATTTGCATGTCCAAATGAGAAAAATATATAAAAAATTACTATAAAAAATAGTATTTGTCATTGGTGCAAACGGCATAGGCTTAACATATGACAATGCATCTTCAGAAAGGTGTGGATTTTAAGCTGTCGAACTTTTTTCAAAAAGAACGTTCGTTAGGCGGTCATTGTCAATGGCGGGTGCTACAGACCTATGATAATCAATTTAAAAAAAACATATAGATTAAGACTACACGCCACTAATCACATTCTGCATGAACACTTTGATTGCAAGACTATTTCTCGCAGATTTGTAAAGTCACTTGTCTACACCAATAAAACGGAGACAATTAATGGCTTAAAAACAAAATTCGCAGCGTGATTGCCTTAATACGACCCCATTTAATGCAAGGAGTCCTCGAAAACTGTTCTTCAAGGTTGGACTAGATCCGAAGAACTATTTTTTCAAATAAACTCAATTTTATAACCATTAAGTTAGTTTATCTCTTTTTTTCAATTTTATATTTGTATACCTGCGAAATAAATACGCTTTAGAAATTTACAAAATAAAGAATATCTCAATACCATACGTGGCTCGCAGCAGAAGGAAATAGATACAAATCTAGGAATGCATATTGTCTCTAAGAATTGCATCTCGTGTAGTAAATATTGATTGTAGTAGCGATAGTACTAATCACTAGTCCTTGACTTCATAAGGAGCTGACGTGCCAATTCGACCATTTTTTACGTAGTTCTGTTTATCCGAAATTAAAGTCCGAAGCACTGCTCCGGTGAGGATTAGAATACTTTTAGACCTGATGTACTTCTAAAGAGTCAAACTGGCTCTTAAAAAGCCTGCTAGGCTCTATTCATCATCGCCTTCTTAAGTCGTGCTTAGTCCTCAGGACCACTTAACTTAAAAATATTTTCTAATAAAACTTGTTTAATATAAAGCTTAAAATTCCTATAATATAATGTTCCTAATTCCACATCTCCGTTCAAGAGATTTGTTTTCCCACATTTCTCATAAACAACTCCTCCAAACAAATAGCATTCAAGCAGGTTAGAGCAGAAGGTATATTGTGCAAAATCCTCGAAACATACCTATTTAAATGAAACTTCAACTGCTATTGTAATATTTTTCAAAACACTCTTCAAAAAATATTCTTTTCCACTCCATGGGTATAAGCCAATTCATTGTTCCTCCCGCTAATACCACATACACTTGACACAACTTCTCTCGCTGCCAAACAATGAATTCAATAAACTTATAGCTCCCCAGTGCACGCAGAAGGATAAAGGAATCCTTCTTAAACAATATATACCTCCAACACAATGCCTGTTGCACATTAATATATTCAAGTCGAGACTTTCTTAAGAGTCCCCAGGTACTTGACCTATAACGAACAAAATGAAGAAAAAAATTTAGTGGAAGACGAGGATTCAAAAAATAGTCCTTCTCCGCAAAGTCTCTAACAAAGGCAATCCTTTTTCAAGTAAAGTTAAAAAAAGTAGGTATCTTTATTTATATCCCTGAGCCAAACTTTTGTGTAATTATACAAAGTGGTTTTCAGTGTTAAACTAAAAGTTTTTCGCATTCCTATGCAAATACTTGGTCGAAAAAGTAAAAAATGAATCTTCAACAGGGCATCCAAAGTCCAGACGAGAAACCCCTTGTTCCAAATTTTTTGTTCGAGGGTAGTAAGCCTAACCGTGGAAAAAAGATAGTAGCAATGTCCGTAGGTATCATTATTTTTATTTATATAAACAGCTTCAGCTCCTGTGCATTCTTAAATAATTTATTTTATATATTTTTTTTTTAAGTAATTTTATCTTCTAAAACGAACAAACAAAAACATTGAGTGCATTCTCGCATTTTTGAATAGAAGATTCCTTTTTTTAGTAAATATCTATTTATTTTAGTTGTGAATAAGAAATTTGCTCCGGTTGCATGAAGATTATAATGAGGACGTATTGCGACCTGTGATTAAGAATGGAAACAGTCCAGAGCATTGCTTGGATTTTCTATTTAATGGAATGCGTTCGGGATGTGAAGAATGATGTCAAACATTAAAATAATGAGTAAGAGTTTTTTTTGAGTTATGCAAATATTGTGCAGTTAGGAATAATTAAAAACAAACCAATGGCACTGGTTTGAAAATAAGTCCGATATTAATGTGTTGTTATTCAGGAGATGATGTTTCTAGTTGGAATATATTTTTCAAGAATCTTTGCGGATTATTTAAAAATTTTCTACGAATACATTTCTTCAAAAAGCATTTCTTCTTTTATCACTTCTAATGCTCAACAATTGTGACATCATAACTTTACTGTATATAATTAAATTGGACAGTTTCGGGTTGGAATGGAGGACAGTGAACTCAAACGAATTCACTGCCTGATGGAAATGTGAGAACTTAAGACTGTTAACAAATTGGCAGATAACTTTTTTATGTTAAAAGGTATTTTAAAGAAATAAATTTCAGTATTTAGTTCTTTATAAAAATTTCTTATTTTTTCAAAATTGTAAAAAGTTATAAATTTATCGCTTTTTTCTCTAATCTTAAATCTTGGGTTTTTTTCTTAGTAATTTAAATTTTTCTTATTTTTTTTTTTGTTTTAGAATCAAATTGAGTCAATACCGGGAGTAAAACTACTTTTTAAAAAAAAATTTACTTATATTCTTATGAAACAAAATTCATCTAATTAGACGCACGTAGCGCCATCTTGTTGAAACCAAATGTTGCCAATATCCTCCTCTTTAATTTTTGTGAACAAAAATTCGTTCAATATGGCCCGATAACGATCGTCATTGACTGTAACGGCCACTCCTTGCTCATTATCGAAAAATGGCCCAATTATGCATCTGGACCAAAATCCGCACCAAACAGTGACTCGTTTTGGGTGTATCGGCTTTTCAATGTATGCGTGCGGGTTTTCTGTGCCCAAATGCGACAATTTTGCTTGTTTACATACCCGCCAAGATCAAAATGAGCTTCATCTGAAAAGATGATTTTTTTGGCAAAATCGGCATCTTCTCTAAATCGATAGCAGGCAGTAATGTCGCAATATTTCCCAGCATAAACACAACCATATACGTTTAGCGGAAGAATAGAACTAATTATCTGTCGAACCAGACATGAGCTAGGTGTTACCATTCACGAAATAAGCTTTAGTTGAAAAAAAAACGTTAGATGGAGCCGTTTTCGAGAAAAATAACCTTTTCCTTAACGGTTAGCATTATTTTTAGCCCTAAAATAAAATTTCAATTTCCCTCTGAGGAATACCAAAACAATCACATATACCAAATTTGAAGGTAATCACTTAAACAGTTTAGGTTGCAGCTCATTATACATACATACAGACAGACTCACAAACAAACAGAATTTTTTAATCGATCACTTGTTTAGGTTTCTCTATGATCGTAAAAACATGTTAGATTGTTAGAATTTTGTTATACGAATACATAACTTGCTTTACACTCATAATTAAAGCAGGTAAAACAAGTAACAAATTAATGCTGAGTATTCTACTTAGTTGTTTCAAATTTATATATTTTGTATATTAAAATCTTCAACGTCAGTGTGGAAAATGTCCTTGCTCTTCTCATTTAAATACTTTTTTTTAAAGGTTCTTATATCCGTTCCAATAGCACTGTTTCTTCCAGGTGTTAATTATTTTCTTGCTGTATGCATATCGTTTCTTGACTTCACAAATATGATTTTCAATTAAAAAAAAATATACAACACATAAGAAGTTTTCTTAAAGTTTAAAAGTTTGCTTTTTAAGAACCAACTTTTCTAAGACTAAATAAAAGTTCAAACCAATCAAAGGGTTGGCTTAATCTAAGATAATCTTTACCTATCCCATAACCACCTACAGAAATACCTCCATTTACCTGGCTCTTTCTATGCTAAGGCACGTGTTTGTATTTTTGCGAACTCTTCGTCCATCTGTTCCTTTTTGCTGAATCAATTTTATTCCTTACAGTTTTCAATTCTCCCTCATTGCTCCCCTCAAAAGTGCCAATCCGTAGATGTTTACCACTCTATCTAATGATTTCTACAAGAATTGGTATCCTTGCATCGCGTCATTAGATAGTTGGAGATCTCCTTCTTATGTCTATCTACGATGATGTTATTGTTAAATGAAGTTGAAAATTTACTTAGGTACTCGTGGGAGAGAAAAAGTCGATTTAATTTTCACATCCTGTGCAAACACTTCATGAGGAAGGTAAACACTTGCCAGTCTTTGGTTTGTTAAAGGATTTGTCTTCCTTGAGTATTTTATCTGCAGAAAGTGACTAAGGGTTCTGAATAAATGGTATTGAATCATGAAAGTTAGTGTATTTTTTAGTGTAACTTAGCTTTCCTTTAATTTTTTTTTATTTTTATAAACGATTTACATTTTGTTTAATATGGAAATTTGTTTAAAAAAAATATAAGACATTTTAAAGACAATTCTCTTGAACTTCCAATGGTAATAACCTTATGTTAATATCTGCCAAAGAAATTTTTTTTTGTAATTTATTGGCGCGACAGCTCCTTAAGGAGCCAAGGCCTAGTGACTTAACCAGTCCTGTGTGTGTGTTATTAATCTGCAAGAATGGAAGGGACCTACAGTTTACCGCCGAGTCCGAACAACTATATGAGATGCACTTTTTCGAGACAAATTTTACTCTTGGAGGTTTTGTCAGTTCCTCGCAAGAGGCAGTACCCCGGAAAAGAAGATGGCTATAGCTGGATTCGAACCCAGGCTCATTCGCTTAGCAGTCCGACACACTAACCACTAAGCCACGGGGCACTACATCTGCCAAAGAACGTTTCCTAAATATATATTTAGTATTAAATATGTTTTGCTTTTATCCTGGAAAAATATTTATTAACCTATCATAGTTCCTATATGAGACTAATATTTGCCCTTTAATCCATGATTTCCAATTGATTTTTTGTCAATCCTTCGTTCAACGAAATTCATTTTGAACAGTGAAGCCCAATTGTCTAATCCTCTTTGATAATTTGACAACCTTTCGATATGTTTGGCCTCTTTAAGTCAGAACCAACTTAACATCATTTCAATGCAATAAACTGAATTGATGTCCTCTGGTCAATAAAACACTTACACTAACAATATCATCAGCAGGCACCAACATCCCCTCCTCGTAATCCCAATCAACACAGTTGTCATCATCACCATCGTCATCATCGTCGTCGTCGTCGTCGTCGTCGTCGTCTACCTCATTTACGATGCAAATGTCCTGGTACCACACGGCACCTCCAATCAATTCAATTCAATTCAATCACCATGGCAATATGGAAGTGTACAATGTACGGAGCATGTGTACACATGTGTTTTTACAATTACCTATTGACCTACTGTCGATGCATATGAAAGCAAACGCAACTCGGGAATTACACGATTTCGCCGATAACGGTTAAATTTCTAATACCCAATACCTGCTTCGTAACTTCCACCGTGCTAGGAGCACAATTTAGCATCCTGACAGATAGAAGCATTTGGAAAATGTCAATATTGGAAAATGTTTGCACTAATTCGATTTGTGGCAATCAGGTTTTATTGGGACACCAATGGCAGGGACACAAGGAAGATGTATGTACATATGCAGCTAGGAGCTAGTTTTTTTTTGGGGGGGGGGGGGGGGGGGGTAATTTCATCAGTGGTTCTGGATGGACGTGTTCGTGGATGGTTTTCTGATGAAATATTTATGCGAACTATCTGATTATAAGATAATTATTCAGTTTTCATTCAGTTTTTGGTTGCTAAAGTAACAGATAAAGTTCATCTTCCGTTCATGCACTTAGTTGCTCTGTTGGGGCTGACTAATGAGTAACTATTGATAAATTGAAGGAAAAAAGTTTATTTTTTTTTGAGAATTTACTGCCTAAAACGTGGATAATTAAAGTAATGTGTTTAACTTCATCTAATGATTACAAAAATAATGATTACAGCTCTTAAGGTGCAAAAATAATATAGTTGAAGCTAGAAGCCGTCCAGTGCGGTCAATTTATTAATTGGTAAGGAAAAGGTTTGTTTGTGATATTAACTTTCCGTGCCACTGCAAAGTTACTTTAAGTTCGTTTTAATACGATTGCCTTATAGGATAACAACCTCATCGCGCCTTGAGTTTAGTTGCCTGTCGGGTCATGCTATCCCTGCCGGACTATTGCATTTTTTCTGGAACTGCTATTTTTTTAATATTTGTAGTCATTGCATTTATTGGTCGGTCATCTACAAGCTTGATACTTCGAAAAAGAGCGAAAAGAATTTCCGATGTTATATTGTTCAACTTCATTTAGTACAGTAGCCCCTACTCATTGCTCGAGGTTATTTAGTAGTATCTGCCTGCTGAATTGTGGCTTATTTCCTTACCGAGATGGCTTAATAGGCGCTGCTAAGTAGAAAAGCATTCATCATCATCAGCGCAACAACCGAGATCGGCTACGGGCCTTTTTCAACAAGTTCTTCCATACATCCCCATTGCTGGCCGACACCATCCAATTACTCACCCCAACGCTTCGGGTGTCCTGGTCTACGCCATCCTTCCAACGCAAGCAAGGTTTGCTTTCTACCATAAAAAGAACTACAAAAGACTTTCCTAGCTGGTTCCTTTTCGCTCAACATCTGCTTCAAAGTAGATTTCATACAATTCATGATTGTATCTCCTCCGGAATCGTCCTCCCTCGCACACCAGTCAACAATTCACCGTAAGAATTTCTTCTCAAACAACGGATAAGAAATCAGAGCGTCAATTTGGTTTTTATGGTAAGGTTTCTGGATTTAAAGAGCTAAGAGCCTCGACAGACTTTAGTAGGTTTCTTTGGATTTAAACAGCCGCCCACATATTTCGTCTTCCATATTATTATCGGCAGCTACCTTTGACCCAAAGTAGTTAAAGGAATGCATTACTTCAAATTCATGCTCCACTACCCTGGTAGTTAGAGCAACACTTCTCGCCAACGTAGCCGCCAAGTATACTTCCCTTCATTAATGTGCAGATTCAGGTTTTGTGCCGCTTGCTTGATCTGGGTAAAGGAGTTTTGTACAGCTTGTTGGCTTCTGACGATGATGTTGATGTCGTTTAATTTAGCCAGTATCTGGCCGGACTTGATGACGATAGTCCCTCTTGTTTCCAGGTTGAAAAGGATGCAATGATTAAAGATGTTGATTGGTCTGGACAGCAAACCGGCTATTTTTACTTAGCTTGTAATGTTAGTCATAATCGCGTCAACTTATTTGGGATGACGAACTCTCATGACCTTATAAAGTTCTACCCTGGGAATACTACCGTAAAAGGCCTTAAAGTCTATAAAAAGATGGTATGTTGGAATGCAAAATTCCAGAATTTTTATCCATCACCTGGCTAATTGATCAATTGTTGATTTTCCTGGTATGACACATTGATATTTGCCGATTATAGTTTTAGCTTATGGTGCTGTCCGTTCTCGCAGAATAGAGGAGAATATCTTATAGGATGTACTCAACAATGTTATACCCCTATAATTGCTTTCGCATGAGGTAGACTCCCAATGAGATCGCTGGTGCAATTACTAAACAAAATCAGCGAGTTCATCGCTTTCTACCATTAAACATGTCGTAAAGCATATATAACAGACTTTCTGACCATATGGTGTCAAAAGCCTTCTTCAAATCAACCAGACAGGCACTCGTGCATTGATACTTAGGGTTGTTCCATTTGACAACAGATACTAGCTTGGGCGCGGTATGATTTGTGTCATGTCTCTCCTTAAAGTCAAACTGGGTGTCTGGAATTATATTTTTGTCGTCGGCCCACTTGGACAGAGCTCTATTCAGAACTGTTTCGAATATGTTGCTGATACTCGGAAGAAGACTTATTGACCGAAGATTTGCCGGACTGGAATTATCATTTTTCCCATTTTCGGGAGAGGGTGTTCAAGTATTAATGACACACGTACTCAGCGACACATCCATAGACGACATTCACAGTCAACACAAGTAAATGCTTTTCTTTGTTTCCCACCATAATCGCCTGAGCGTCCAGTTAGTTTCTACCTACGTGATACAGCTACCCTACAGTCAGTCAGTCAGTATCAATCAACCATAAAGATCTCAAACAAATAGGTTGTAATTCACCATTAAAGTGCTCAAACCATATAGTACTTTGTTCATTTGTTAAACGAAAACGCATACTGTACATGTTTCTTCGAAAATAAAGATAAATAAATAATGAAGTTTATAATAAATAATAAGTGTGTTTTAATTATAAGAAAAGACCCATAAACTAAAATTGAAGACTCGTCTGGGATAAGTATTAGCTACATTTAAACTAAACAAATGTTTAATTTAACATTCTTTCAAATTTTTAAATATTTAAAAAAAATGCACCAATTGTATTGAAAAATTCTAATTACTTGCTTATATTTCTTAGAAAATTAATGTTGTTTTTTTTTTTTTTGCTGAAACCATACACATAAAAAAATAATGAAATAAATTACATTTCTTTTATAAACGCTTACGGTGATGACAAAAAATATTTTCATTGAATACGACCATAGCTGTGTGCTTGAAATAATAAGTTTTGTTAATTTATACCCCTGTAGCTGTAAACATGACGCTTTTCTATCAAAATTAGAATTTTAGAAATTTGTAATCCATAATAAATCGAACTACAAAGGGGTGGGTCCCTAAGCAAGAACATGCTCATAAATTTTGTAATTTGAATTTGATTTAATTTAATGAGTTGTTTTGTTATTAAGTATACAATATACGTAGATATTGTACCTACAATTAAATTTCAATAAAGTATCGATAATAATGTCAGATGTTTATACATTTTTAAATAAGGTATATTAAAATCTATTGATTTGAATAATATTCATATAAATTAAATGTATGTTTATGTTTAGTTTATTGTAGCAAACAAAGGTACAGTTCTTTAATGATTACTAGATAAATAATAAAATGATAAATTAAATAATTACAAGGAAAAATAAATAATCATATATTAAATAGTAAATACAAAATACATACATTACCACCATTAACATAATTTAAAATAAGTAATATTTTTAAATGAAAATCTACTTAGACCAAATCAATCACATCGCTTACTGTATTAGTTACTCTTAAAGCACCCATGCAATGATTCGTTGGCAGCATAATTTGTTCTATGATATGGAACTCTAAAAAATGATTGGTTTCTAAGCAAGATCGGAAAAGTCGATATGGTTTGCGAATTCATCACGACTGAACACAACTGCAGAGAATTTTCTTCAAGGGACTATTTGTTTCCCTTTTAATGTAGAACACACTGCATGCGCATTTGGAAGATAGGGAAGGGAGAGATAGGAGGTGTCGATTAACATTGGTTTTGAATGTTTGCAGATCAAAATTGTAAGGGAAAATCTCGCCGGGTAAATTATTCCAATTTCGTGTTGTTCGGTACAAAAAAGAAACCCTATATTTCTTGGTACGTCTGCAATTGGGCTCAAGGGTGAACTGATGAGCATTCCTTGCAAGATGAGTATTACGGGAGAAACTTTTAAGGGGACGAACGTAGCTGGCTACTTGGAGTGAACATTTTTTTATAAGAGAACCGATAAAATAAGGAAAGACATGAAACATTGCGTCGGCGTTCGAGAGGGGCAATTGTTTCAACGGCAGTTCTATTTCCTATCAATCTTAACGCTCGATTTTGTATTCTATCGAGCAGGTGAAGCGATGATTGCGAAGCACTTGCCCAGAAGTGAGAGTTATACTCGAGTTTTGGGCATATAAACGCTTTGTAAATTGCAGCCAGATCAGAAGGGGAAAAAACTTCCTGCATCAATACAGAAAACCTAAGCACTTAGCTGCTATTTTGACGGTCTCAAATATATGGTCATTTCAACGGAGGTCGTCGTTGACGCACATACCGAGTACTGAGAGCTTTTCGGTTTCTTCGATTCATGGACAGTGGCATGAGGGGAATGTTTAGCTTTAACGACAGGAGACAGCATTGAGTTTTCGAAGCATTAAACTCCACATGATTTCTATTACCCCATTCGTCAATGCTGTGTGAATCGGAGCTTAATGAGCTTAACGTACTGTACCGGTGCTATTGTAGGTCCGAAGGTGAAGGATGTCAGTCACAAATTGTATAAGAAAAGCTGAGGGTAGAGTCGTCATCAAAACAGATAAGTGGATTAGATTACACACAATAAAGCAACGCAAGCAGCAAGCAACTCGAATCTCACTGAACTGATCTGTTGTCACAGGTACTTTGCTCTAATCTTTGGTGAGCAAAATATATACTGACTCAGACATTGCTTTACAGATCATTCTGTGGTAGCATACAGCACAGAATATGGGAATCTGTGCTGATATACAGTTTGGAAATACGCAACCAGGACTTTTCTTTAGGCTTGATGCTTTTTACTCTGTTAGTAATAAAAGCACGCATCCCTAGAAGAATCACATTTGTGATCATTTCAGAACTGGCATCAATGTCACTATCGAGGAAGCATAGTGACCAGTTAAAGTCACGGAAAAAAATATTCACGCCGTCCCAGTTGGCTTTCTCGTATTGCCAAACGGTGCTGGTGGGAAGTTTTTCTTTAACTGGATCAGAAGAGGCCGAGGAATTTGCTGGAATGACACAAAACGCCAAATAAAGAAATTACACTTCTTTTCTTTTACTTTCACAATCATGATTGTATATTACATTAAAAGGAACAAGTATTTCCTCATATAGATTGAATATCCATTTAAATGCAAAATTCATAGATTTTTGAAATACTTTAGCTTTAACGTCATTTTAAATGGAATGCTCTTAACCTTTTAGAAACCTTCAAACTATCAATTTAAATACAAAGAAAATAAACAACTAGTTTCAGAACGCTTTTCATACTTTTGTCCTGCTTTTCCGCCTTTGCTGCTTTTGAATGAAAAGATACATTAAACGGTATTTTTCTCCATCAACTTTTAATTTGCATGCGCTAATTACAAGCTTTGAATCGACAACGATAAAAACAAAGAAAAAGAAAGCTCTAAACAAAAAATTCAGAAAAAAAAACATTAAACCAAAAGAAAAGAACTAAATCATAAAACAGAGGACCAAAGCAAAGAAAAAGAACAACGAAGACGGTTTGTATTAAGGGTGTAAAAATGAAAGAAAAACCTTGTAATGAATGCTTGGTAATTAATCATTGCTCAAGGAAGAAAATAGGAAGAGGATACACGCTGTATTTCATCCTGGATGTTTGATTTTTTTTTTACTTTTTTTTTCAAGTTACGAGCGTATAATTGTTATCTTTTTAGGAGTATATCCGAATTCCCAGTTTGTCTTAATTTATTAGTTTAGCAAACGCTTTGTATAAGATAAAGTTGTTGTGAAGAGGAAATTACGGTCGTTTTTGGAGTTATGTATCTTTTATGATTTCCGGATACAAAATATTTGGGTTAGTTAGGGCATAAGAAAAATGTGATGCTGTGAGAAACTTTACAGTATATACAGTTTATGAGCAGATCTGCATTTATTTATAACTCAAATTATTTTTTTGTACAATTAATTTATTTATGTATAAACCATCCTATGAGATATTGATTTTTACTTGCGTATTTTTCTTGCCATTTATATTTATTTATTTATTTCCATCAAGCAGAGTATAAACTCTTATAGACTAATTACAATTAACTTAACATAATTATTTTTATAATAAAACAAGTATGAATGACAATCTACTATTACAAATAAACTCATTAATCATTAATCATTTATTTGCAAAACAAACATCAATTTTTTTTTTAAAGTTGAGCCTAGATATATATTATCAAAAATGTCTATATCATCAATTACAGAATTTGTTTCTCTTAAACAACGTGCAAATGGTTCCTTTCGTAAATAATTTCTTCTATACAAATTCTCGCGGAAATGGAAATTATCTCGAAGATTTCTTAAGGGAGCAAAAAAATTAATACGCTCTAATAGTTGAGGACAATTAACATGGTTACTAACAAGGTCTTTAATAAACATTACACTGAAATATTTGCGTCTCGAATCTAGCGTTTGAAAGTTGAAAAGCAGACATTTTGTTGAGTAAGAGGAAACTTCAATATTCCATTCTAGTTTGAAAAATAGCAACTTAGTAATTCGTTTTTGAACTCTTTCAATTCTCATAGCATGAGTTACATAATATGCAAGGATCTGTAAAATCCCTTGTTTTTCTACATATAAACCCCAGTATCTATTAGATTTGTTTACGATGTAATCAATATGATTTGAAAACGGAAATTGAATGTCTAAAATTACACCGAGGTCTTGTTTAACGGAGACCCTTTCTAAAATGATGTTGTTAATTTAATAGTCAAAAATAATTGCGTTAAAGTTTCTGTGGCATGTAAGACTTTGACATTTTTTTACATTTAGAAAAAGTTGATTTTCGTTACAACATTTGGTTTATACATCAAGGTCATCTTAAAGAAATAGACAATCATTTGGGGTTTCAATAGATTTAAAAATTTTAAAGTCATCAGCGTACATAAGATGCCAAGAAAATCTCAAGCTAGATGGGATATCATTAATAAATGGGATGAACAACAGTGGACCTATGTGACTACCATGGGGAACCCCAGAAGTTATATTACTTTAAATGTTTTAGACCCTATTTTTACGAATTGAATTCGATCCTTTAAATAAGAAGATAACCATTCAACAAAAGTCGAATGAAAACCTAAACTGTATAGCTTAAAAATAAGAATATCATGGTTTACCCTATCAAAAGCCTAGACAAAATCGGTGAAAATAATGTCTGTTTGTAATGATTTACTAAAACCATTTATAACAGCGTCAGACAACAATGTAAGATTTGTAAGTGTGACAAATCCATGTTGTGAGTCAGAAATTATATTTTTTATTATGAAATTAATTTTTTTGCTGACAAGCATTTCGAAAAGTTTTGGAATTGTAGAAAGCTTGGAAATTAGTCTATAATTAATCACACTTTGCTTTGATCAAGATTTATCTATGGAAGTTTCCAACACTCTAAAAATTGCCCAACACTTAACGATTGATTCAATATCAAACAAAGTGGAAGTGCTAAGGAGCCTTGTACAATATTTTAATACGAATACGTCGATCCTAAGCTCTCGGAGGACGGACGTCGAGGTGCGCGCACAAATAATTAAACAAAAGTAAAAAAAAATAATTATTGCGCGTTGTTATCGCGAGTGCTTTAAAAAAAAATAATAATACACACTCGTTAGAGAAATAGGAAATAAAAACCCTCGCGTGTGCTGTAAAAATAAATAATAATATTCACTCGCGTCGTAGGATGAATGATAAAGATGCCCACTCGCGCTGAGGAAGAATAATAAAATAAATAATAACAAATTATCCTCTAATCTGTCCCAAGACCTTTGTGCTTAACTGTCTCTTTCTTATCTACTGTAGGCATTGTATGCTTGCGGTAAATGGATCAGGGCATCTGAGTTTGTCCTATTGTGCTGAATGTTTAGATTGATTTTTTGTAAACAGACTGTCTTATGGGCATAACACCTAAGACAGTTTGATTATTACAGAGATCAATTTGGATTTTCACTGCGCAGTTCGACTTAGTCAGAATTGTGTTTTGTGTGTAAGTATTTTTAAATGGTAAGTGATTTTTTTGTGTCGTGTATTCAAATGTTCGTGGTTTAAGAAAGAATTTCTTTCAAGTGTACGTCTACACTGTTCAACACAGGCCAGCTCTTTTGGTATTAAGTGAAACTCAGGTTGGAGTAAATACTGATTTATCAGAATTTGCTCTACATGGGTATAGCTTGGTGCCATTACTCTTATCCCATCATGGTCTCGTGGTCTATGTTAGGAATGATATTGCTTGCCAGAGCCTTCCCCAATATGGGCAATGTTCCAACACGGACTTTAACTTCTGATGGCTCAAATTCACTGTCCGCAAGCATGCCATTCATTATTGTTTTATTTACAGGAGTCCAAATCTTGACAGTAATTCGACTTGTAACGAGTTTGATGCACTGTCTGATTCCATCTCGAAAATTGTTTCCCTTTGTCCTCGCACTGAAATCGTTATTGCGGGCGATTTCAATGTACACAATTCCAACTGGCTCCGCTATTCTGGTCAGACAACACCTGAAGGAAGGTATGTCGAGGTCTTTGCCGGGTTACATCACCTTACCCAACTGATCGATGTGCCAACGCGTATACCGGATGTTGCTGGGCAAGCCGCCCAAACTATTGACTTGTTTCTTACTTCTCACCCTGATAAATATACCATTAGTGTAACTTCTCCATTTGGCACTTCAGACCATTGTATCATTTCAGCTAATTTCTCATCCCCCACCTATCCAGTTAAAGAAAAACTTCCCACCAGGACCGTTTGGCAATACGAGAAAGCCAACTGGGACGGCCTGAATATTTTTTTCCAAAACTTTAACTGGTCACTATGCTTCCTCGATAGTGACATTGATGCTAGTGCTGAAATGATAACAAATGTGATTCTTCTAGGGATGCGTGCTTTTAGTCCTAACAGAGTTAAAAGTATCAAGCCTAAAGAAAAGTCCTGGTTTAATTATGAGTGTAAAGAAGCTATCAGGCTCAAATAAGTTTCCGATCTTACAGAGCCAACCCTACAGAGGAACATCGGAAAAAGCACAAACAAGCAAGGAACTCATGCAATTCCGTTATTGAAAGAACCAAATTTTTGCATGACCAAAAATTACGGCAAAAAAATCTGCAGTGTCCCAAAGGCAGTAAAAATTGTTGGTCATTTGTAAAAAATATAAAAAACTCCTCAACATCTTCGGTTCCAACGCTCATCGACAATAGCAAACCAACTGTTTACTCTTCAGAGAAGGCAAACTTGCTCGCCGCCCATTTCGCTGCCAGCTCCACGCTGCCGCATAGCAATGTTGCCCCTCCTGTACTTGAGAATGTAAATTTTTCCATGGGACAGATTTTTTTCCGCACTCGTAAAGTAGCAAGAGTTTTCAAAGATCTCGATATACACAAATCCGCTGGCCCGGATGGTATACCCCCGATTCTTCTGAAGAGGTGTTCTTCCACACTGGCAAAGCCACTGCGTAAGCTTTTCCATCGCTCCTACTCTTCTGGAATCTTTCCTAGAAGATGGAAAACAGCATTTGTCCAGCCTGTCCCTAAGAAAGGTGACCCATCCTCCCCCTCCTCCTACCGATCCATAACACTGACATCCCTTCTTTCTAAGGTCATTGAAACACTGATTAACCGTCAGCTTAAGGAATATCTCGAAGATCGTAAGCTTCTCCATGACCGTCAGTACGGCTTCCGCAGCAACCGTTACACTGGTGATCTGATGGCATATCTCACCGAACAGTGGAACAAATCCTTACATCGCTTTGGTGAAAGTAAGATTGTTGCTCTTGATATCTCCAAGACATTTGACAGAGTTTGGCATGAAGCTCTTTTATCGAAAATGCGTGCTTTTGGGATCGATGATACACTTGTTCGTTGATTAGAAGCTATCGTCTGGACCGTTCAATACAAGTTGTATTGGACGGATTCAAGTCTGATTCGCACAAAATAAATGCTGGTGTGCCCCAGGGCTCAGTTCTGTCTCCGACTACTTTCTTGATTTATATAAACGATCTTCTGTCTGTGACTTCTAATCCACTTAACTGTTTTGCTGACGACTCTACCCTCAGCTTTTCATATTCGTTCGATAATTCACGTCCTTCGCCTTCGGACGTACAATTGCAACGGTACCATTATGTCAAGCTCATTAAACTCCGATTTATACAGCATTGTCAAATGGGGTAATAGGAATCGTGTGGAGTTTAATGCTTCGAAAACTAAATGCTGTCTTCTGTCGTTAAAGCTAAACATACCCCCAATGCCATTGTCCATGAATGGCACTTACATCGAAGAAACCGAAAAGCTCTCAGTACTCGGTATGTGTGTCAACGACGACCTCCGTTGGAACGACCATATATTTGAGATCGCTAAGAATGCTGCTAAGTGCTTAGGTTTTCTGTATCGGTGTAAGAAGTATTTTTTCCCCATCTGATCTGGCTACAATTTATAAAGCGTTTATACGCCCTAAACTCGAGTATAACTCCCACCTCTGGGCAGGTGCTTCGCAAACATCGCTTCACCTGCTTGATACAATACAAGATCGAGCGTTAAGATTGATAGGAAATAGAACTGCCGCTGAAACAATTGCCCCACTCGAACACCGACGCAATGTTTCATGTCTTTCCTTATTTTATCGTTTCTTTTACAAAAAATGTTCACTCGAAGTAGCCAGTTGCATTCCTTCCCCTAAAAGTTTCTCCCGTAATACTCGTCTCGCAAGGAATGCTCATCAGTTCACCCTGGAGCCCAATTTCGGATACCGTGAAATATAGGGATTCTTTTCTTAGCCGAACAACACGAATTTGGAATAGTTTATCCGGCGGGATTTTCCCTTGCCATTTTGATCTGCTAACATTCAAAACCAATGTTAATCGGCACCTCCTATCTCTCCCCTCTCTATCTTCGTAATGCCCGCGCAGTGTGTTTACATTAAAAGGGAAACACATAATCCCTTGTGCGCGCGTTAATTATAAAAAAAAAAAAAAAAAAAAAATACGAAAGGCGATATGGCATCTGAGCCGGCATTTTTATTAATGTTAATTTCACTTAAAGCATCTTAAACTTCTGATGTGTTCAAGTTCATATTAATTGAATTAACAATTTCAAAAACTGAGGTAATTCACAACTCGAATGTGATGAATAAACCGAACTAAAGTAATCAGCAAAGAAAAGAAATCACAAATGATATCAATTTCACTAGATGTCTTGCCAGAATATTGCATGCTATTTGGAAAACCTAGAGATTTTCTTTTTAGTCAATGAATTTCCAGAATACTTTTTATAAGATTTATTCTTATTGTTTTTCAAATTTATTAGACTCTTAGTAAACCAGGGAGGCTTAGAAAATGATTTAATCATTTATTAGGTATGAACTCATTGCTTGAACTTTTCAATAAATTAAAAAAATAGTTCGAAGGCTTGATTCAAGTTCAAACTTTCCAGCATATTGTTCCATGGTATTGAAAACAAGAAATTATTCAAGCCCACAAAATCTGCACGCTTATAATCAAACTGAACTACATGTGAAACATTTGAATTCTGAATAAATGATAAAAATCTACAATTGATGACGAGACATATATGATGAATTTATTGAATTTTATACCACTGGAAATTCAATGTTGTCAACATAAGCTTCATATTCTTTATCAATAAAAATCAAGTCTTAAAATCTATTAAGACTATTTTGAAAATAATTAATTTGAACAAGATCCAATTGACTTAAAAAAAAGTCTATAACTGACATCTGTTTCATTGTTTACATTAAAAGGTACTAAATGCAGAGCTACGCTTCCAGCTTATGTGTGCAAGATTGAAATCTCCGTTGATAAGGACATGTTCAGATGATTTAATTTTTTTTTTTAAAGAACAATTATTTTAATTATTTAAGCTCACACTTACGTATAAATTAAAATTTAAATTGAAAGATATTTCTATAATCAATTGATCAATATCTTAATTTGAAGGGTTGTTTTTATTAGAAATTAGTTCTATTTGATTGCAAACATAATTTTTTCTTATGGCAACTATAACGCCACCACCTCTATTTAAATTAGTATTTATAGGACATCGATATTTTCTAAAAACAACAAATTGACTGCTATCAAAAATTTCTCAGAAAAGATGGCTCTCATTAAGCTATGTTTCAGTGAGTACAATTAAGGCAAAATACAAAAAAAGTTTATTTAATTTTGTTTTTATTCCACCAACATTTTGGTAGTAAACATTAAATTTTAAATGAGAATTTAAATGTGAATTTAAATTTAAATTTGAATTTGAAATAACCTCTACATCCAGGGCTACATTAACGTTCGATAAAGCATCAAATTGTATTGTGTTGATTCGTCGGCATGCAGAAGATATTGTTGAGTGCACTTCATACGTTTTCTGCTTCATGGACCACAGTATGTAAAGGCCAAAGGGAAGAGTTGCATAAAGAGTTGAACAACTCGAAGTCTCTTCCAACTTTAACTTCGAAAGAAGCATAGTTCTTTTCAAGATTCGAGTTAAATTTCCTTATTTATGTAGATTTGCAGTATTAATGAACGGCAGTTTTTTCAAACGTTGTCTTGCTGGAAGTTCCATTCTGAGGCATATTTTCTTAAACAAACAACGGAAGCTATTCATCCATAATGATGACACATGACTCTTTTGATAAAATACCTTTAATCCGGAAAATTGGGTAAACAGCCCATAAAAGAGACAACCACACAACATGATCCTGCCACCACCATGTTTTATTGTGAGATTTCTGTAGCGTGGAATAAAAGCTTTACCCTTTGCAACAAAGCCTTTTCCGTCCCATTTAAGCATATTTGTCTTCTTGTTTATGCTCCAAGTCTCGAAGGTGGATCAGCATTCTGTAGTTAACGACGTCGGATGGTCCGACATCTAAAACTGATCCATATGTTCTGCTGCAAATCTTTGGATGATAAAAATGGATATGGATTTAGGCTTCCTTATCAAAGGTAATTTATTCTGGTGATTTTTGATGGCAGTTATCTTTTTTTAGATTTATTAATCTGTCTGTCTCTGTTTATAGATCTGCAGCCTCATCGGCTTAAGTGATTACCTTCAAATTTAGTGTGTGATACTTTTGGCATTCCTAAGGGGCTTCTGAATTGATATTTTTATATAACTGTTAAGGAAAAATATCATTAATGTTGTTGAACATTTTTGAGAGTATTGAGCGAGTAAAAGGAGCAGGAGGAAAAGAGTAGGAGATACAATGGAGCCCTGGGGTACACCAGCATCTGTTTTTTTATATCACATTTGAAACTGTCCATAACTTGTATTGGACGATTCGAAAGTTAATTACTTATCCAAGTAATCAGAGATTCATCGGTATAGTTAGTTAGTTAGAACACTCGCTGGCAGAGTTCAGGTAGCCGGAATCAAATCGGCTTTTTCTTTGAGCTGACAGGAGGAGTATCTTTGAAGAAGGCGATGGGAACCGACAGTATTAAATTTGACTAAGGACCAGTCGCAAAACCCCTGACAAAATATTCGAGTGGCAATCGTGTGATTTGATGATCACTGCGGCTAGTTGAAGAATACTTGCTGTCAGAAACAGTGGATAAATTTCTTCTTTATAACATCGAGCTTTGCGCTTTCTAGTTGAAACCACAGCTTAGATATCATATTACATATTGATCTACTCCATAGATAAATCTATGAAGTAGAGACATTTATGAGCACTGGCTTTTGAGACCATCGGCTCAGACAGTACAAGACACACAAGACGATATTAATTTAAATTAATCAATTAATTAGGACAGAACAGAAGAAAGAGAGAGAACTGAAAACAGAATACATATAACACATGTCAACAGCACTCATTTGGTTTTCGGACAATCCCCCATTAGACTACTAACCACGCGCAAAGATTCTAGACTTCGCTGATCTTACGGGAAGCGATGCTATATAAGAGCCAAAGCCGTTGACAGATTAGATACTTTTGAGCTCTAGCTATACAAAATCGGTTTACATCAATCTATAAACCACCTCGTTGTTTCCTTATTTTTAAAGAAGTAAGTTCCAATGATACCGACATGACATAAACCGCACTTATACACAGAGCAATAATAATGTCACTGCAATACATTTTAACATATAAATTCAAAAGAAATCCTTAAATACAAATAAATATCCTTAAAACTCTTAACTTTCCTAAAAATATTTAATTAAAATAGGAAATGTTGAAATGTTTATTTGCAAAAGTTTGTCTCTTAAAAGCTTAAATGGTTCATAAAAGTTTTGCACAAAACCATACCAACTAACTAACCGTTGCGTTGTTGAAACTAAAAATAAAGAGAACGAATGCAGAGAAATTGGAGAACTTAAAGTGCAATATTCCATAATCCATACTGTTAAGAACACAGGACTATAAATTAATGTATCTAAGTTGCGAAGAAAATTAAGCTTTCTTGTGGCACACTGACCTTGACTGACTGAAATAATATGCATGCCAACCAGACATTCATAATATAGTACTTATTGAGCCATTCTTATGTGATGATATACAAAAAATAAGCTTTTACGGAAAATTGTTTAAATCTACTTATTTATAAATGTCAATGTTTGTATGTTTTGATGTTTGGAAGTTTGGATGCTTGGATATTTTTTCCCTATTAACGCCTCAACGGCTTAACGGATTTGGTATGTGGATGGATAATGTGCTGGATTGAAACATGGGCTATTTTATTCAGGAAAAATGCACGGTTCCTCTGGGAGAGGCTTAAATGTGAAATATTGAATTTCTGGAGATTTATTTAATAAACTTCTGTGCCTTAACAACAGCATTTGTGAAGTCTGGTAGACAGAAGAGATACAAGATTCACTATACTATTAAGAGATATAAAGATAAAGGGAAAAAGAATTGTATAGATAGAGATATAGAAATACAGAGGCACAGATATAGAGATATAAAGATATAGAGACATAGAAATATAAATACATAGAGATATAGAGACATACATATATAGATATAGAGACAAACAGACATATAGATATAGGTATAGACATAAATACAGAGATATATAAGGATATTGAGATATAGAGATGTTGATATATAGAGATATAAAAATATAGAAATACAAAAATATAGAAATATAATAGAGACACAGAGATAGAAATATAGAAATAAACAGTTATAGAGGAATATCACTTCGATTAGAAAAACCGTATTCGTTATCTTATTTGTTTTTATTAAGATAGTAAATACCGTTTTTCTTTTATTACTATAATTTGAGGAAAACCTAATTTAACCAAAATGCTTAATTTTAAGCCCAGGCAGACGAAGTCTCTGGTAGAAGTTAGTTATTCATAAAAGTGTTTTGGTATAAGAGCATTCATTCAGATTCCGCTGTCTGTTTTTTTTAAATCAAAATAACAGCGTTTTACTTGATGTATACGAAAGGATAAACATACTTATAACAAAAACACCATTTAATTTTTTTTTGTCGGTGCTTCTGTCTGTTTGTCTATCTGTCTTTCTGTCTGTTTGTTCCGGGTAATCTCGGGAATGGCTGCACGAATTTTGACGGGTTTTTAATTACTCACTAGGTGGCGCTGGTGTCGTTTTTTTTCGAAAATTCTTATTTATGGACCGATTTTGACGGGACTTTCACAGGCAGGGAGCTCATTTTGAAAGGAATAACTAAAGCTATTTGAATTATCCGTAGGTGGCGCTGGGTTTGCATATTTTTCAAAAATTATTATGTTAGTACGATTTTTTCAGGCGGATAACAGCTAGTTATAAATACGGAAAAGAATATAAAAGTTATTGATGAAATCTGACTTTTAGCGGGTGTACTTAAAGCTTTTATATGTAAATATAAACCTATAAATCACATTATTGGTGGCAACTGTGCTAAAGTCACTTGCAAAATACAATCTGACGAATAAGTTAAAAAATTCAATTAAACAATTAAGAATTATACACTGAGTATAAAAGTGACGCAGTCAGAGTTTTTGATGTGTTGGTATCATTTTGATAATATGCCGCTATGTTTGTGTAGAGCTTTATTTTTTTTCAGTTTAACGGAATATTTGTGTGCTTTTTTGCATGATCTCTTTTTATTTTCCTCGTGATAAATTAGTTTTTTAGTAATTTTTGTGAAAAAAATATGCAAATAAAGGCAGAAGAAGTCGTCAGGGTGCTGGCTTTGTTTGAGGATGGACGAAGTTTACGGTATTCCGCTATTATGATTAGAAAACCGCTAAGAAGAGCTATTAAAAGGTACAGGGACACCAATTCTTACACCCGACGTCAAGGCTTAGGTCGCCCGTCGATGCAACATCTGCAAAGGATGACCGATTTTTGGTGCTTCAAAGCCTTCGAGATCGTTACCAAACCGCGGTTGAGCTGTCTCACAGACTTCGATCAGTGAGGGGGACAGCTTTAAATGCACAAACGGTGAGGCGGCGATTAGTAGAGAGTGGCCCGAAAGCAAGAAGATCCGCTCGCGTGCCGAGACTCACGGTGCAGCATAAGCAACGTCGAATGGAATTTGCTCGCCTTCACCAAGATTGGACCGAGGCCGACTGGGGTAGAGTTCTTTTCACTGATGGGTCAAGGTTTTGTCTGCGCTCACCAGATGGACGTAGCAGAGTGTGGAGACGAACAGGTGAAAGATTCTCTTCGGCAACAGTTGCTCAGTGGGAAAGGGAGGTTCAATCATGGTGTGGGCAGGAATTTCCATGCGCGGGAAAACCGAACTATGCATCGTTGAAGGATCCAAGTTATTACCCGAACAACACTCTGGAATATGTGGTTCCATTTGCACCATTAATTGGCAATAACTTTTTGCTGATGCATGACAATGCTAGACCACACGTTGCTAGGTGCGTTACCGAATACGTGCAAGAAGCGAAAATTAAGGTGATGGCTTGGCATGCGATGAGCCCGGACATCAGTCCCATCGAACACGTCGATAAGGAGGCGACCTGCCCTCCCAGAGACACTCAGTGGGCTGATATCTGCTCTGATCGAGGAATGACACAATTTGGACGACACCATTGTAGCAAACCTTATCCAAGGTATGCCCAGACGAATTAAAGCTTTGCTAGATGTTCGGAGAGGTAATACTCAATATTAAAAGAACGAGAACTCGTTGAAAAAAATGAAATAAAAATAAAAGTGTTTAATTTAATTTATGAAGTTTTGTACATTTTCTTTGATTTCTTTTATTTCTAAATTCTTGCATTTTTTTTTTAGATGAATTACTTTTATTTTATGTTTATAACCATAACTGTGTTAAGAAAACGTTTTTTTAATCACTTCAAAATATTGCAAAATTTTAAGGTGCGCCACTTTTTTTGTAACTGAGTGTATTTAGCGATATATGTGGATCAAAACCAAAGAGCTTTGGACGGATATCTTGCGGTTCTTCTTCTAGTTTATTGGACGGTAGTTCTTAGCAGAACAGGAGAAAAGCTGGCAATGCAGACTCTTGGGAAGAAAGCTTCTGAAGAACTAGCTACCGAAGTTTGTCCTTTAGTTTCAACGTCGCCAATTAGTTTTTTTAAGGCAACCAAAAAGAGATATCCAATATAATAGAAGTTTCACTATGACAGATTCGGTCGTGATAAATTCCAAAGAGCATACTTCTGGTCAATGAGTGAAACGATCCAAGACAGTTAAGCAATATAGACAGGAGATCGCTGGGCTTAAAATCAATTGAATATTCGTAACATTAGAAGGTTTATCGTTTTTCCGAAATTGGTTCTAAGTTAAGAGATGTATAGTGTCGCTCTGGAGAACATTTTGAAGTTCTTTATCTTTTTAACTATTTCCTGTGAATTGGTGAGAGCTTGATAATCGACAATAGAAGATACAGCTTCAATGCAAGAAATAGAGTCGGCAAACAATGTTTTTAGCTCCACTGATATTTTGAATGTTGGTAGAAAACTTATGAATCAATGAAACGTAATTGAGTTGCACAGGTGATACATCTGCTCGTTTTTGTTGGAATTCGTATATAAAATGTTATGGTCAGTATAGATTGTGAAACGTTGAATTTCCAATAAATGACCAAAAAGTTCCTAAGTTGGCCAAGCACTCTCTCTCTCTCTCCGAAAAGAAAAACAATGTTTAAAAACTTCCATTTATCATCTGCATTAAATAAGCCAAATTTGAGTAGTTTGATGCATACCTAAAAGGACTATAGTCTGCTGGTTAGCTAGGATGGACAAGAAAATTTGCAGATGATAAGACGTCTGTACAACTACTGAAAGCTTCTTCCAAATCTTTTTCTAAACTTCTTCTATGGTACAATTTGTGATCCTTCAAATTGTGAATTACTAATGGCATTGTGGACTGGTGCTTGAAATTCGGCTAACACAAGGTTGCAAAGTAGAATGTTAGTGAGCAAGGAAATTTGATCCAATGAGTGGAACGCTTACGACGGTGACGATGAAAATCTCCAAACGATACTAGTGGCAGGGACGTCATTTCATTGTAGTAAAAGACTAGCTGCGAAACAATAGAGGTCAAATCCGGTATCGATGAGAAAGTGATTGTTTGTTGTCAGCGACAAAATGATGGCGCGGCGTCCAGCTGCTGTTTGCGTTTCCTATTGAGTAAAACCAGCACAATCCTTTTCTCCTTGCTGTTTTGGAAATGTTTTTATTCCTCGGTTTGGGGAATGATCAAATTTATATGCATTGAAAGTTTAACAACTGGTCTGGTGAAAAGATATGGTGTACTAGAATTTGGATCATTCTTTAATGTTACATTATTAATCGGCGTTCGGATGTAAGAGAAGAATAACATGGTTGAATCAAAATTCTTGTTCTCAGCGAGGATGCCGTCCTTAACAAATCCCTGACATACTGGGGTTGATTGTTCAAGAGAATGCTGGTGAGCATACATAAGGTACGATATTTAAGGAAATTGTCGAAGCTCATATTAAGAAGACAGTTAGTAGTAGTAATGCTATCATATCTGCATACTCCTAAGATGTAACGGATAAGACTACATTATATTTTAATTACATTTTACATTAAGTTTTTTTTTGCTTCTGGAATCACAGTGCAAAAAGATTTCACAATCATAAATAAGAGTTGGTACTACTAGTGTTTTTGGAAGAAAAATGCGCACATTTAAGGGGGTGAAGAACTGTGTTGTCCATAAGGTACGTAGAATGCCATATGTTTTACCAACTACATAGCCTATATGGTTCTTCCATGTTTAAGTCCGGTTGAAGACCACACCGAGATTTTTAGCGGTTTTGACATAGGAGACTGCATTGCCTTGCAAGATCACAAGAGGGAAGTACGATATATGTACTGTTTTCTTAGATATTATAACAGAAACGTATTTTGTGGGGTTCAACACAAGACTGTTTCTTTTAGACCAATATGAAATGTTAAAAATTATAAGAATTTGTTGCAACACGAGTAATAGTTGGTTGTGATTTGCGACACAGGTCCTGTATTTTGTTGCGTACATTTTACGTCAATTAGCTGCTGGCTTTGTCCAAATGAGGTCGAGAATATTATTCTATTAGATCAGCGAGTTCAGCTTGAAAACTTCCTCTGACCCGTTCAATTTTGGTTTTTGAGTTCTTCAAGCTTAAGAATATTATGAAGTTGTAATGTATTTCTTTAAACACTTTTTTCAAATATTAACAGCAATTTTTCATATAGACTATTTAATTAATTTGTACATGTTTAATTTATAATGTTTAATTCCAAAATGTAAAACGTGCTGATAAGTCGAATTACACATTATTTGTTTAAATACACGACCGTTGACCTTTTTCATCCCTTAAAACGCCAATTTTCAGTTTACAAAAAAAATAAAAAAAAAAACAATTAACTAGTTCATTATGTAAAAGTATTTTTTTCTTTCGTTCCGTCTATTTCCCACTTTTATTCCTCATAGATCATGATTGCAGCATTGAAATATATCATCCGAAACTGACTCCTCATCATTGATAGCTAATCTTCATTATCTTCATTATTGAAACAATCTTTGCCGCTAAGGATTTCAAATTTATACTAAATTTATTGGCCAACAAAGTTTATATGCATTTTCGCTATTTCGGTGAAAAGTCCCGTAGGCGACGCGACGACAACGATTCAAGGAGTGTTCGGGTAATTGTGATAAATCGTTAGCAAGGATATTATCAAACTTTATCGATTGCAATAAAATTTACATTTTGGAAAATGGTTTGAGGAATGATGACTGCGAAAGAGGATAAGACAACATGGCGGGTATCAAAGAGGAAGGACATTTTCTGGTTTAAGAATTAATCCTCATTCAGTTGTTCTCTCTTGTTCTTCAATAACTTCTTCGGAATTAAATAGGCGAAGAAAATTCGATTTAGATAAAGGAAAGATCATAAAGTTTGGGCAAAGTGTATACTTTGTGGGAATAATATTTACTGAAATACCAGACGAATTTCCAGGAATCTTCCAGGATAATACAATATAAACAAATCTTTTGATTGCTATATTAACAACCTTGTCCAAAACACAAACACTCCTCATAGAAATTATAATTTCATAGAAAAACATCAAAGAGAAATAGTTTTCATTTAATAAATGCAATGCATATTTGCCAACTTTCTTATCCAAAGTTTTCCATCAAAGAAGCCACAATCAGTCTTTTATTGACTACAAAGACTTTTACAAAAAAATAACAAGAAGAGGGAAGACCATTCTTAATTTCTTCTTAGCTCATAATTTTAGCTACATTCCCGTGAAGTTCCTTTCTAACTTGCAATTTCCCAGTAAGTTTTGTGATTTCGATTCTAAATCAATTAATTTGAGATTCATGAAGGAAAATTAATATCTGCTGGAGATTTTCCCATCGCAGTTTCGCAAGAATTAAAACTTTTTCTCATCACCTCTCCTAATGGAACCAACGTGAATAAGATACAGCACAGCCAACCCCCCGCGCACACACAAGTTGGCAAAACCAATTCGTAATGAATTTCTTTGACCTCCTTACAGATTTAATCGAGCCCTGGGAGTTTTAGTTTTTTTTTCTCTTCGCCATCGACAGGACAACTTGTGAGAGATGGAGCTCATTTATTAGCTTTTCGCTTTATTATTTTCCTATCGCCTCCCTTATTATCTGATTCGAATACCAATTTGACCACCCTAATCAATGTGCAGGCAAAGTTTTGATATTTTTTTTTCATTGTCTGTACTTTGTTATTACTACTTCTTCCTGTTTCTTGCTTATGTTGATTCATGAGGCCAGGATCGGGAATGGGAGCGTCTTGCCTTGATTACAGGTTATTGATTAATAAAAAAGAACTTTGAGCCCCTAAATCTAGTACAAAAAGTAATACAAACTATGTCAATTGAGAAAGAGGAAGGTATTTTTGTTGAAGCATACAAACCAGCAGAGAAAGGACGATAGAACTTAACCTGAATGGAGGGCAATCTACTGCTCCAGTGGCGAAAGCAAAGAAGGTGAAAATATTTGCCTTGTTTCCGTAGTTCAGTTAATGTTTTAAAATAATCCGAAGTCAGCTTAAATATTGGACTTATGGGAATTTGTTGGGTCCTGTTAAATATCTTTATTCTTTTCCTGGAATGCGAGTAAAGTGGAAGATATATTCAGAAGGAATTATCTTAATTTGCAGAAATATATTGAAAGGTACTCCGGTGATGAATTCCATCTTGAGGTATGTTGGGTTGTTATCCTTTAAGGCATACTTTTGATTCTTAACAGGGTGGTCCAAGTGAGAGCACAGGTAAGTAACTGATTCATCAAAGTGGAAGAAGCTTAAGGGTGAAATGAATTATGGCTGGAGGTTTCTTTGTTATGCTTTTATGTTTCAGCTACTGCATGAATTTGTAAAGTTTAATAGATGGATGAGTTATTGAACTGACTATAGTACTACAGAGGCTACTTCAATTACGAAAGAATGCACTGTTCCAGGGGGAGAAATATGGATGTTAAGAATTTGGGTGTCTACTTTAGCTCCAACTCAAGTGTAGGCATTCTCATGTAACATCTCTGGTCACTTCTTGTTATCTTATATATAAATATATATTTGAATACTTAACTAAATACTTACCTAATACTTATGTTATCTTAAGAACTGTAAAACAAGACCATCAGCTATGTAATATTATATTATGTAAATGAGTAACAGCTAAACAGCTATCGAATGACAAAATTCATGTACATTTTTTCAAATTAAGCTAATCTGTAATTCATTCACTGTACATTCGTCAAGATAAGACCTCTCAATAAAGAAATTAGTTGTAGTCGCATTGTGTTTTAATTCGTCACCTTATATGTCGTAACTGTCTTTACAAATCAGAAGTGTGGTCAAGAACAAATTTATATTGAAAAGTGTCAATCATAAATTAGAGTAGATAATATAATTATAGAGTCTTATGGACATTAATTTGTGTTAAAAAAATGGAAAGTGCCATCAGAAGACGTGCAAATTTTTTTTTGGATAAATTCACTGTTCACCAGCTTAAGGAAAAGCTGGGTGTCTTAAATTTAGTGACAACATGCACGAAACAAACGCTTTTGTTGCGCCTCCAAGAGGCATGGGAGGATTTTTCGAACGACGAGCTTGAACAACATGTGCCCGAATCACCAGCAGACGACGAATCATCTTCTTCACCAGGAGTTGAAAGGAATGATGCTCACGAAACACGTGATCTCGATCTGGAAATTGAAAATCTTCAACAGCAGCTTCTCAAAAAACAAGAAATTGCACGGCTAAAAAAACAGCTTGCTGACCTTACTGCTACTGAAGAAGCAACAAAAAATAAATTTCATATCTTCCAATTTAAAGATATTGAGAAATCTATTCACCAATTCAGCGGCGACAACAACTTTTCCATTGAAAAATGGCTGAATTAATTCGAAGAAACCGCCGAAGTCATGGAGTGGGATTCTCGAACGTGTTTCATTTACGCTAAACGTCTTCTGGACGGCACAGCTAAGCTTTTTCTCAGAACAATATCAATAAGAAATTGGGAGGAACTTAAATGTGTTTTAATGAAGGAATTTTCAAAAAAGTGACACGTGCTGATATACATGACCAACTGCGCAGTCGAAAAAAAAACGTGACGAGTCTTATCAGCAGTATATATTTTGTATGCAAGAAATTTCGTCACTGGCGGAGATTGAAGAGCATGATTTGATCCAGTACATCATTGATGGTATTCCTGACTCACAAACCAATAAAATGATTTTATACGGAGGTAACGATATGGGAGATCTAAGGTTCCTTATGAAAAAATATGAAAAAATGAGATCACAAATGCCATCAGTTGGTAGTCTTTCATATCAAACTCAAACCCGACGAACGGCAACGGAACATAAACCAGTCTTATCAAACATCAATATCAGGTGCTTTAATTGTAGTGCTACTGGTCATTCCAACACCAACTGCCCGAAACCGTTTGAATCAAGATCAAAATCCGACATCAAACTATTCTACTTCTTTATTGACACTTTTGGATTCTGGAAGCCCGATCAGTTTTATACAGCAGTGCCACGTACCAACATTCTTATTTAAACCAGTAGAAGCATCCTCTCACAAATTTACTGGCATCAACAACAGCCCGCTTAAGGTTATAGGTATCGTAAGTTCACAAATATATTTTTTCAAAACAAGTCAGTTAACTGAAATTTAGTTGTTGTAATAAATAAAAGTATGAAATATCCTGTCGTTTTAGGCCGTGATTTTTTGAAGATAAATAATATGGAGTAGACGAAATCTGTAAATAATATTGATGATGTAAATTTAGTTTACAACCAGGTTCAAACAGGTAACGAAATACTTAAAGATTTTAATGACAATTTTGAAAATCAAATTTTAAATATCGATATCTCAAACGAAGATACTTTTGAAAATTTTACTTATAACCCTTACATAAACGAAAACCTACCGTTCGACATAAAAAGTACAATAAATTAAATGGTTTCAGAAGCTAGTTTAAAAAAGCCAAATAAAACGCCGCGAGATCTTTCAAACGAAATAAAAATGGAAATTAAATTAAGTAAAGAGGAACCTTTCTTTAGCTCACCAGGAGACTACCATATGCTCACAAGATCGAATTAAAAAAAATTCTTGACGACCTGATTGAGTAAAATATTATTCGGGAAATTTGTTCACCTTATTCGTCTCCAATTGTTCTCGTCCGAAAGAAAAATAACGAGTTTCGTCTTTGCATAGACTATCGAGTTTTAAATAAGCATACCCTTAAAAATAATTATCCCTTAAACTTAATTGAAGACCTTAAGAACAAAAAATATTTTACTATTTTAGACCTGAGAAGTGGATTTTACCATGTGGGTGTAGCTGATAACAGCATTAAATTCACTTCTTTCGTAACACCTCTAGGTCAATATGAATTTTTAAAAATGCCATTTGGCCTCAAGAACGCGCCAGCGGTTTTTCAAAAATTTATAAATAGTACTTTCAAAAAAATGATTGACGAAGGAATAGTTCTTATCTACATGGATGATTTGCTTATTGCAGGTAATACAATAGAGCAACATTTAAAACACCTTGAAATGGTTCTTCAGTTGATTAGCCAATACGAGCTAGAGATTGGATAAATGTAAATTTGCTTTTGAAGAAATAACTTTTTTAGGATACACGGTGAATTCTAGTGGTATCCGTCCTAATTCTGAAAACTTGCAAGCCGTCAGTGAATTCCCTGTACCTAAGAGTGTAAAAAATGTTCAAAGTTTCGTTGGTCTTTGCTCACACTTTAGGAAATTAATTTTTTCAAAATTAAATGTTTTGAAATTTAAAGTCAAAATTATTAGAAGCTCCCATATTATTCATATATAACCCGCACGCAGACACAGAGCTGCATTGTGACGCGAGTACTATAGGATTTGGTTCAATTCTTCTCCAACGCCAAAAAGATGACAAATTCCACCCATGTTCATATTTTTCAAAAAGAGCAACTCATGCAGAATCAAGGTATCATAGCTTTGAGCTTGAGACACTTTCAATTATTTATTCACTGCGTAGGTTCCGTATCTATTTGTCGGGTATTCATTTCAAGATTGTGACTGACTGTCAGTCTTTGGCTCTTTTTCTTTGTTTGTTTAAACAGTTTTTGAATCCGAGAATTTCTCGTTGGGCGTTGGAGCTGCAAGACTATGACTACTTAATTCAGCAAAGGTCTTCAGAGCGTATGTCAAATGTGGTTGCTTTGAGTAGATGCACAAATATATTGGTAGTTTAAGATGATACTTTTGAGTTTGAGCTAGCTGCTGCTCAAAAACAAGATTCTAACATTTCTAAAATTTTGTCAGACCTGGAACTAAAGGAAAATAATTTTAACGATTTAGTGAACGGTCTGATTTACAGAAAAGTAAATGGAGGCATTAGGTTTTATGTTCCCAGTCAAATGGAGCAGCAGGTCATTCAAAAACATCATGACTCATTATGTCACCTTAACCAGATATACTGGTTTCCGGGAATAAAAAAAAAAGATCAAAACTTACATTGCAAATTGCTTAAATTATATACATTTTTCCCCTAAATCCGGCAAAGTAGAAGGAGTATTGCACAATATCCCCAAAGGGAATATTCCCTTTGAAATTTTACACATCGATCATTATGGTCCTCTATCTTCAGCTCGAAATGGAAAGAAGCATTTATTTGTAGTAATAGATGGTTTCACGAAATTTGTCAAGTTATTTGCCGTCAATAGCACAAAAACTAGCGAGGCTATCACATGCTTAAAATTCTACTTTTCCACCTATAGTAGACCAAGTACAATAGTGTCCGATCGTGGAACTTGCCTTACATCACAGGAATTCACTAACTTTTTGTTAAACAATAATATTCAACATATCAAAGTTGCAACACTGTCCCCACAATCAAATGGACAAGTTGAGAGAATTAATCGAATTCTCACACCTATGTTGTCTAAGGAATGCAAAGAAAATTCAACCAGTAACTGGGCAGAAAACTTACCAAAAGTCGAGTTTGCCTTAAACAACACAGCAAACAGAATCACAGGATATTCACCCAGTGTATTACTTTTCGGTGTCAGTCAAAAGGGTTAATTTTGTGATAAGATACTTGAATATTTGCATGAATCCATAATTGGTGTTGATTTGGTCAAGGCTAGACGGCAAGCTTCTGAATTAATACAAACACATCAAAATTACAATAAACAATATTACGATAAGAAACATAAGAAATGGGTGATTTCGTTATGTTAAAAAATGTTGACACTACCCCTGGTGTTAATAAAAAATTAGTATAAATAAATAAAATGTAAATAAATGTATCAAGAACGAAATTATGAGTGTTTTCTATAACGGCTGCATGATTCATCTCGATAGGGCATTTTTCATCAATTGCTTAGTCAGCACAAACAAACAAACAACACAAGTGACTCCACTTTGATTTTTGCGATGATGTTGTTTCTTGTATTTACAGCAGTGTCCAGGTGGATAAATTCACTGAAACCTCGAAGTTACAATTATGTCCCTGGGACTTATGTCCCTGCGCCACAATCACCATAATTGTCAGGTTCTGATCAAGCAGTGGTAGAACTGGACTTATTGATGAAACTATTTGCCTAAATTTGTTAAAGATAGTTCCTGATGTACTGAAGTGGGTGTTGCATTCCTCCCATTCCTGCAGGCTAACAATTCAAACACCTGTATGATTGAGAGAGTAAGTAACTAGATATTCGCTCATCATGAAGCCTTTGTGTGGGACTTATAAATAAGTCATCTGCTATTGACACAAAGAAACGTATTACAGACAATCGACTTAACGAAACTTGGTTTACCTCTTTACACCAGCGACCGCACTCTTTTGTAAACAAAAGTTGACTAAGTCAATTGCTCTTCTCTTTACATACAAACCACACGATCGCTGTCCACTTTCTCTTTCCTTATATAAAGAGGGTAGTTTACTCATTGTTTTGTTCCTTAGTCGATTGAGGAAAGAGGTACGAATAGGCAATATTATTTAAAAAAAAATAATTTTTTAACATTTTTCCTTTTTGAATCATTTGTGATTCGTTTGTGAACTTTTGTGACACAAACGATTTTTTGTGAATAATTAGTTAGGAATCCACAAACGATTTCCTATCGAGTGAGTACCCAGCAGCCTATTTCGTGATTAATTAAAAAATAATTTGCACGACTGGATCGCACGTACTTGCTCATATGTGCGGTCACATCGTCGAATAAATTTAAAAAAATGCACGACTGGGTCGCACGAACTTGTTCTTATGTTAAATAATTGCTTAGTGGCTGCATATGTATGTTTATAAAGGGGTTTTTTTTAGACGTGTGGTATTCAAGAAGAAATAAAACGCAAATAGTTTAATGTTGTAGCCAAGAATTTAGCTTGATTATAAAGATAAGGGTTTGCATTATGTTGTAAAAACGATTTCGGGGAAGTGGCCGCCGCGGCAGGCTCGAATAAATTTCATCCGAGTCCCAATTTTGTGAAAATCGGGATCGGTGGCCATCTCGTTTTGGGCATATTCACCGAACGTGTGATGGTTCGGCTTCAATTATTGTGAAAGCTGTCAAAAAACCAACTAGGAAATAAGTATTGCCAGATTGAAAACCACACGTCTATTAAAATAAAAAAAAATAATTTTTTTTTAGAAAATTCTTAAAAGATTTCTCGGAAAAATTAAGTATGCAATAAAATTTTAAAACTAAAAGTCTATCGAGGACAAAAAAAAATTGAAAATCGTTTGACTAGTTTTTTTTTAAACTCGTTTTTTTTGAAAAACTTTTCGAAAAAATATTTTAATTTTTTTCTAGTATGTCATCATAAGGACATCTGTAGTTTTCGATAAAACCGTATCTAAAAAAACGGTTATATGAGAGGTACCGTCATAGAACAAATTTCCAAAAAAAAAAATTCCAACTGAAATATGTATTGTTGTAAAAAAGAGCTCTCTGAAAGTTGTATCAAAATCGTTAGAGCCGTTTTCGAGCAAATCTAACATTTTGTTCAAAATGTAAGCTCTTAATTAAAAAAATAATTAATCATTAACTAATTAGTCACAAAAAATCCTTTACGTCACAAAAGTTCACAAACAAATCACAAACGATTCAATATGGCAAAAAAAGTAAAAAAATTATTTTTTTGAAAATAATGTTGGCTAATCGTAACAAGTGGATCATTTTTATTCCTCGTACAATGTTGCCCAACACAAGTCATTAAATCTCTCTTAAAACTATGGCAATAATTTTCATTTCAGATTTAAAGAGATCTCCACAAAATCATTTCACCATTTGTTGCATTTTTGTTAACATTTCAAAAAGTAATTTGCCACTTTGAAGTTGATAATTTTCTATGATTTTATCATGCCGCTTGCGTCCTCCTAGAGAACCGAAAGAAAAAAAATGTTCTTTAAGTGCTTCAACTTTTGGAAGAAATTCTCTTCAGTACTTTTTTACTGAATTAACCACTCACGTTCTGGTCAAAGGACATTTTCATTAGCACCTCACATACCCAAGCAGTGCCAGCACCATCCAGCGCCAGCGGTGTGTTTGCTGTTCCGTGAATGACACTGCAATTAGAGCTGCCAGATGTCAAATTCTCTGGTAGCCAAGTACTGCACTACTCAAGCACCTCTGCCATTTTATTGGCTAGTGTTGATTTTGATTATTTTTTGTTGTTGTACTAAATCACATTGCTCTGGTTCCCGTGAAAGAGTTTGCTTTCCGGACCTGCACCTCATTCGAAGCTGACTCAATTGGTGTGTGGATATTGTGGGGCTGTGGAAACGTTTTATTAACTTGTACAACCGTATAATGTTCGCCTTATGGTCCAGCTAATACCAACTACTGCATTTCCATCAGGATTGTGTTTAACGGTATTTAAGGTTTGTCATATGCCTATATAAAACTTGCCGCCTCTCTAGGTCACCCAAGAGGAAAGCCAAACAAGATCTTGAGTGTTAAATTAAAAACGGAACAAGTGCAGCATAAGGTCAAGTGATTGAATAGACTTCTTTGGTTCTCTGGTTTTGATTTTGAAATGAAAATGGAAATATTGACTTCATTGCATGTTGGTAATTTTCAACAAAATGCTCAGTTCTGAAAGTGTGTGAATATTAAAACAGGAGAATAAGTTGGCAAGTAATAGCTTGTAAGGGGCTTGTATAAGGTAAACCTGTCACAATGCAAACAACATATGAATTAAATAATAGCTTTTATAAGGCCTTAAAAAGTAAGTTTAAAAAGTTCTATACCAGGTTTTCATTTAAATGTTTCAATTTCAATTCCATTTAAATTTTCAATTCAATTTATTAATAAAAATAGAGTAATATTTATAACATATAATATTTAATTCAAATAAAAATTTAAGCATGGCATATAAGCCGTCTGTCGTAAATGATATGGATTAAGTTTTATTTTTTAAGAGATTGAATAAAGTTAAACAGTTTATACAATTAAAATCTGATGGTACAAATATATACTAACAAAAATAAATTAACAGAAATAAATTAACGGAAATAGATTAACAGAAATAAGAACCTTTATAAAACACAATTTTTATATTTATATTTAAGCAAAAACAATGATTATTTTATATAGGAGTTTCGAATTATTTAATATTTACACAAGATATTACGGATTACATTCAAAAAGTCAAAGAACTCCAATAAGACGAGAAAAAAAAAGAAAACGTAAATGAAAAGTTAGAGATGGCATACTTGGGCTTCTAGTTTAGCTAAAAAAAATGGTCTTTTTATATAATATAAATAACTAAGAATAGTCAAGTCAAAACAAATTCAAATATGAATTCCTGTAAATGTTTGCGTGTGAAACAAATCGCGCAAGTAGTTTCCAACCTCCCTCACCATTTAAAATACTGATAAGCTCATCGAAAGACAAGAAGCTTTTGCTAAAATAAAGCCTGCGTATTTCTTGAAGAATAGGACATATTGCAATGAAGTGGCGTACGTCTTCAATTTGGTTAAGGTTGCATAGAGAACATATATCGTCTAAATCTGTTCTGTGTGGACTATAATTAAGTTCAAGGGTTTCAGTAAGGATTAAACTCATATCTGAGGTTGAAAGTTCCTCCCTAAAATAATTATTATCACGCAAGCTCAAATTCAAACGTCTATACGTAACCCTAAAGGTGGAATTTGTTACCCTTTCTAATTGTTGTTGATAGATTTTATCATTTACCACCGATATTAAATCATAAAAGATGTTTGTCCACTCTTCTCTGTTGCTTACATTCAGATCTAAAGAGACGCTGTGAGACGATGCGAGCGCGTGCCAATTTCTAAAAGGTGAATAACCACAGCGGAGTGATACCAGTAGAATTCTTTTATGTAAATTGCTATCAAATCTATGCATTACTTTCGTGGGATAGTCTGCATTGGCTTTCAAACTCCTCACATAACCCTTGTGGGGGTATTAAAAGGCAACCGGAAAATTCGTTTGAAAAAGTATCTTTGAATGCTTTCAATTTCCTCAAAAAATTGGTACCCATAAACTTCGGTTCCATAACAAAGACATCTATTAACCGTTGCATTAAAAACTTTAAACTTTGACGTAGAGTCAACAAATTTATTAGTAAAAAAAATTGACCACAAGGTATTAATTGCTTATTTTGCTACGGAAAGTTTTTCTTTAATATGGGCTTTCATACTTAGATTGTGAGTTATAATTAGGCCTAGATACTTAAACTCACTAACTACCTCAATATTTTGACCATCTAAATTCCAGTTCCTTGTAAGGTTATCAGATCGGTTTTGAGTTCTGAAGATCATTATTTTAGATTTATTAATATTAATTTTATGATCCCATGTATCACAAAACAGTTTCAGCTTATTAATTTGGAGTTGAAGCGTCATAGGATTGTCTGAAAAGATCACCAGGTCATCCGCGTAGAGCAGGAGCTTTATTGACAAATCGCCAAAGGTTACACCTCTGGTAAGTAATTTTCAATATCATTTATATATAAGGCGAACATCAACGGACTCAAAACGCAACCCTGTGGAACACCTGTTTCTGATCGAAAAGCTTTAGGCTGGTGTTCACCATTGCATACAGTCGCAGACGTGTTCAAAAGAAGCTGTTCATAGACTTTAATGAACTTTGTTGATACACCAATTGTTGAAAGCTTATATAATAGTGAATGCCTATTGATAGTATCAAAAGCAGCTTTGAAATCTACACAAAAAGTGTACAATGGTTTCTTTTTATCGATAAAACGTCTTGCGATGCTTGTAAGAGCAAATATTTGATCCATTGTTGAGAGATTAGCCCGAAAACCAGCTTGGAAACAGCTTATAATATTATTGCTGTCAACCCATCTTATAAGTCTACAGTATAAGATCTGAGCAAAAAGTTTTCTTAATGAACACAAAAAAGATATACCTCTGTAATTTTTAGGAAGATTTGGATTACCTTTTTTAAATATAGCACATATTTTCGTAAAGCTTTTTGGTTTGGTTTGAGTCTGAGAGCAAGAGGTTTTCAAAATAGTTTGCTAGTTGATCTACACTTACGCTCAAAGACGATGACTTTAAATGTTTCAAATGGCCTGTTTAAGGTAACCTGAAATTGTTTTAATGTAAATAAAAAAATTAAAGCTGTTATAAGGATCTCTACGACAAGCCCATGAAAACAACTTGTATAAGGCTTGCCAAGGCCTTGCCTGACATAAAAAAAATAATATTCACTTTTCCACAAAAATTTAGTATATTTTTTTTGTCTTAAAATGGGATAGTAACGCGGCTTACCGAAAAAAGGTAACGTGAAGAATATGGTATCAACTATTAAGTAATTGGCCTTTTATGTTAATTTTTTTCAATATTGAAATGTTGTGGTGTTAGAAGGCTGGACTGTTATGGGGAAGGACTCAGTTAATTACAGAATGCAGTGGAAATGGTTTCGGGAGCTGACTTAAAAAAACCATACAAATATTGCAAATAAAATTCAACGGTATAGCAAAAAAAAAATTAATTTTGTTTCACATCTAAATCGGTATTATTTTGTGCGAAAAACACACTTTTTTTTCTTCAAAATATCAATAGCAGAAGCCATCAAAATAACAATTTTACTTGTATAAGGGTCACATTTTCGATTTTGACAAGCTTAAACTGTTATAGTGCTGATATATAGCTTATTTAAAGTGGTTTAGGTAAAGGGTCCGCCATCTAACGTTTTTTTTTTAACTAGTGCTTATTTCGTGAATGGTAACACTTGGCTCATTTCTGATTTAACAAATAATTAGTTTTTTTTCCTTCCGCTAAACGAATATGGTTGTGTATATGCTGGAAAATATTGCGACATTACTGCCTGCGATCGACTTAGAGAAGATGCCGATTTTGCCAAAAAAATCATCTTTTCAGATGAAGCTCATTTTGATCTTGGCGGGTATGTAAACAAGCAAAATTGTAGCATTTGGGGCACAGAAAAACCGCACGTATACATTGAAAAGCAGATACACCCAAAACGAGTCACTGTTTGGTGCGGATTTTGATCCACAGGCATAATTGGGCCATTTTTCGAAAATGAGCAAGGAGTGGCCGTTACAGTCAATGGCGATCGTTATCGGGCCATGTTGAACGAATTTTTGTTCACAAAAATTGAAGAGGAGGATATTGGCAACATTTAGTTTCAACAGGACGACAACAAACTTTTGAAGGAATTTAAGGCGGGTTTTAGAACAGCTTGTTTCATGATTGGCTATTTATCTTTGTCCTTAAAATAAACGCGGAGTCATTTCTACATAAAAGGAAGAATTTGAATAGATACGTTTTTTTTTGATTTAGCGTTCGATATTGACATAGATGAGCACAAATTTAGAACATCTACTTTATCGATATGTCATGGAAATTTGGAAGAGTTATTAAAACTGTGCGAATGAAAAAAGTTGTCGTGTAATCAAAATACAAAATACAAAATACAGAATACAAAATACAAAATCGAGCGTTAAGATTGATAGGAAATAGAACTGCCGCTGAAACAATTGCCCCTCTCGAACACCGACGCAATGTTTCATGACTTTCCTTATTTTATCGTTTCTTTTATAAAAAATGTTCACTCGAGGTAGCCAGCTGCATTCCTCCCCTTAAAAGTTTCGCCCGTAATACTCGTCTTGCTAGGAATGCCCACCATTTCACCCTTGAGCCCAATTTCGGACGTACCGTGAAATATAGGGATTCTTTTTTTAGCCGTACAACACGACTTTGGAATGGTTTACCCGGCGAGATTTTCCCTTGCCATTTCAATTTGCAAACATTCAAAACCAATGTTAATCGACACCTCCTATCTCTCCCCTCCCTATCTTCCTAATACCCGCGCAGTGTGTTACATTAAAAGGGAAACAAATAGTCCCTTGTGCGTGCGTTAATTATAAAAAAAAAAAAAAAAAAAATCTAAGCAAGAATGATAGAATACAAGATTACGCGATGCTCTCAAATGAAAAATGAGACTTTTTTTCTGTGACGGAGGCGGTGACTGTTGCCATTTTGGTTGAGCCTTAAAATGTTTGTTTCCCGTGGCTTAGTAGTTAGTGTGTTGCACTGCTAAGCGAGTCTAGGTTCGAATCCCGCTCATAGCCACCTTCTTTTTCGGGGTACTGACCCTTGCGAGTAAGTGACAAAAACTCCAACAGTAAAATTTGTCCTGAAAAAGTGCATCTCATGTAGAGGTTCGGACTCGGCGGTAAACTGTAGGTCCCTTTCATTCTTGCACATTTACGACACACACACAGGAATGGTTCAGAGTATAAGTCACTAGGGTTTGGCTGCTTTGAGTTTAGAGAGCTGTCGCAAAAATACATTTATTTATTTTTTTATTTTTTTAAAATGTTTTAATTTTAGTTTTTGCCAATATAATAACGAAAATGTATTATTTAGTTAAACGGGGATATGTACTTTCATAATAATCTTCAAAGTTTCTGTGTTTTTGATCATTTTGCATTTAATTTGTGGGTAGGGCACGATTTGCTACAATGTACAAATAAAAAAAAATGTTCTTGCAAACAATGTGTTGGTTGTTGCAGCCTACGAATTATGAAAAAGTGATTAACCAGCGAGCCACATTGAGGTGAGAGAAGAGAGAGCTTTTAAATGCTCATAAAATGTTAGAAAATGAAGATGATCATTAATTTAATTACTGCTTCTGGATACTGAAATTTACTATGGTATTTGGTGGAAGACAAGATTCGTAGAGGACTTAGGTTGTTCACCCACTCTTTGAGTGATGGCTGATGAACAGCTCATAGAAGTGTTAAGAAGATCCTTTCAAGACCGTCTTTAATAAACCAACGATTCAAGGATTTTTTTTGTTTTTTTTTTTTTTGATTATTTTACTATTTGTACGAAGATAGCGCAATTTTTCCTGAGCACTCATCTGCACCATCAATTCTGTTGTCGGTTTTGGGAGTCCTTGAATAAACAATATACTTCAAAATGTGATTCTTATTCGAATCTCAAAGGATTCATTTAGATTGTCACTGTGAGAAACTTCTTTTTCAACTTGATAATCGAGTATACAAGTCTTACAAGCAAGGCAACCAATTTAATGAAATTGTCCGCAGGCGCAGACTTTAGTGTACATTTGTGACCGAATAATGAAACTTGTATTAGATGGCTACATATACATGGACGGATAGTTATAAACTGACTGTATGAAAAAGTTACCCCTGTGGGTTCGGGGATGAAAGAATAGGCCCACGGTATGGATGTGCCTGCAGTAAGAGTCTGATAAAACATCCTCCTCTATAGGTCCGGGGGCAGAATTGGCCTAAGGCCGGGTTGCCGGAAGTACGAACCTTCCAATACCAAGGCTAGTTAAGCAACTACCACATTATCCGTAAGGAAACGTGGTAGTAACCTTGCTTCTAGACGGGCATTCAGGGAGTGTCCGAGTCTTCACCTTGGTTGGCAGGATTACTGAACTGTTGTCTTACTGGATGGTGGGCTAGCGACTTCATGGAGTCGAACCACAAGTGCGTCTCATGAGAGACGGGCGAGGCCTCACCTAGGGTCTAAAAGTAGGTACCATGGGTTAACAGGAGCCCCGGCTGATTACACGAGCTTGTCTCGGTAGCAGTTGCCTGTTAAAATTGAGGTAGGCCCCCTTGTGGGAGCTTCATGGGGGCTGTGGTTACTCCAAATGTGGAATCGAAAAGGTATCTTTGGTTTCTGGCAGGATGGCACGGTTTCGTAAGAAACGTGTGTTCATTGTCTTATTTTACCTTGATACTAGGGGTACTTGATAGGCCCTGCTTCGTAGCAAGGAGGATGAATTTACCATATGAAATTCATCATTTGCTACTAGAGTGGTTTAGCAGACCACTCTAGTTGATAGTGTGGTCTGGTAAACCAATTTAGGGGTCTTGTCCGCCCCAAGGGAACACCATAAATGGGAAGGCCCACCGTGGAATTGAGCCTTAATAGGCAGGTGTCCACTTAAAACCTCTTCACGATCTGTATGAAATAATAATTGACCTGGAAGTCACATTTACGTAAGTTGAATCTTATAAAATGTTTGAAAATCTAGCTGATCTTCTATTTATTTACAGGTTCTGAATACTGACAGGAACACTGAAAAAACTCTGGCACTTGGGAGAAGTACACGATTCAAAATGTACTAAGGTCTTACACCCATTCTTTGAATGATGAACAGCAGGAAAATATTTTAAGTACATCTTTCAAGACCGTTCTTAATGAGGAGTATGAGCCAACGATTCAAGTTACCATCTTTCGTTGTTTTTTTTAATGTATTTAACAATTATACATACAGAAAAGCGCGTTTCATGCAAATCAAAATCAAACTTAGTGAATGAAAAAAGTGAAACAATAACAATATTAGAAGTGAAATGGATTTTCACTTATTTATTTATTTTTTTAAATTTGTTTCAGATAAACACACAAATAAATAGTACAAATTAAAAAATAAATGCAGAAAATTTAATTTCTACTGGCGCAACGAAATATTTGTTTACTAGACGAAGTCTGCCTACGTCAAAGCTGTCAAAAAAAATCCCAATAGCGGATTCTCAGACGGCGTAATCTTGTTTGTATTCTATCATTTTTGGAATTTAAGAACTTAGGAGGCTACTTCAAGCGAAACTTTAGTATATGGAAAAACATTTAAACGATAAACTCCAAAAGGCTAAAGACGCAATCAACGCAACTTGGAATAAATGTTTCCATAACAAAAGTATCGCCCATAGTAGTAAGGCGATAGCAGAATGAATCAGTTTTATTCTACGCAGTACAAACTTGGGGTGCGAAAGTAGTATGAATCCGTGCAAAACCTTCTTCTATCTATAAAATTTCCCAATTGTCGAGCATTACACTATTACACATAACTACTTATATTATGTATTATTTATTTATTTTTATTTTATTTTCTTCTAAGAGAATCAGCTAATATGTATTATTAATTATATTATTATATTAAATATTACACTAACCTATGTAATAAAATTTCAACTTTGTATAATTTTTCGAGCTCGGCAGTCACTTTTTTGTCATCTTATTTAAATTGCAGATCACAAGCTATTTCCGTAGGTACAAAAACGTCCTACTTTTTAACAAATTGTAGAGGTGTGCCACAGGGCTCTATTCTTGGACCGCTCTTGTTCTCCCTATATGTGAATGAGATTCCCTCAAAAGTTTCTTCTTCAATTCACATGTACGCCGATGATGTCCAAGTATATAGGAGCTGCCATCTTGGCATGATAGAAGACTGTGCAAATGCTATAAACACCGATTTAGATAGGATCTGCACCTGGTCTGATGAAAATGGGCTATTTCTGAATCCCTTAAAGACAAAATGTTTAGTTATAGGCAAGAAACAATTTGACCTATCATATTTTTCTGATATTTTGCTTCGTGGCTCCAAAATCGAATATATCGACATGACAAAAAATTTAGGTATGGTTTTCAACAGGACGCTTATTTGGAATAATCATATCAACACAGCTGTTGGAAAAGTTTATGGAACACTACGCCAGCTCTGGCTGTCCCACCATTTCACTCCTTTCAAGACACGCATGTTGCTAGCAAAAACGCTTATCGTTCCTAATTTAATTTATGGCTGTGAGGTCTTCTGCAACTGTGATGCTTCTAGCAGGCGAAAGCTTAACGTGGCTTTTAACAGTATTGCGCGTTATGTTTTTAATGTAAGACGTTTTGACAGGATTTCCCATTTTTCTAAATTATTGTATAACATGTCATTTGATCATCTTATTCGTTATAGATCTCATATCTTGCTTTCCAATGTGATCCAAACGAATCAGCCTAGTTTTCTATTTAATAAAATACGTTTTAGTACATCAATTAGATCTCGTCAAATTATTTACCCTCGTTTCTCCTGCTAAACATCAGAACGGCAGTATTTCGTTAACTGTGTCCGTTTGTGGAATTCTCTACCAAGGCATGTCCGCGAGACTGGTGGCACTGACGGTTTTCGTAACGAATTGAAATCTTTCTTCATTCAAACCTCTGGCTAGTTAAGATTTATTTTCTCTTCCTTCCTTGCTTAATGGCGGCGTATGTTTAATGTTTAATGTTTAATGTTTAATGTTTAATGTTTAAAGTTTAAATTTTAATAGAATGTTATTGTTAATTTTAAATTTTATTAATAAACACGTTTTTTTTTTATTGTAAACTTTATTTAGATTTCTGATTAATTAACCCTAATTAATTCTGTTAACTTCAATTTAAAGCATCACTACTAATAAGAGTATATATTTCTTAATGTGTATGTTACCAAATAAATAAATGAAAATGAAATGAAATGAAATGATCCCACACGGAGAGAATTCTAGGATCAAATCAAGAAAAATGAGATGTAAATTACAACTTTTTTATCTGGGTTTACACCCTAGCTCAGATATTTGTAATTCAAGACTATTTTTCAATTTACGAAAATAGCCGAAATGAAGAAATTGACACTCGAAAATTGTAAATCAACACTTTTAGTATCAATAATTCAACCGAGAGAAATAAAACATTGCCATAAGCATACCGCAAATTGATCCCAATTTGTATCAATTCTGTATTTTCTTAGATTGTAAATTACAAAAGTTTGTTGTAGATTACCATCTTTTAGTTGTGAATTAAGAGTCTTTATTTTATAAAACAGCAGTTTTTTTTCCACAAACAAATAATATTGGTTTACGAAATAAGAGCCATGGTTTAGCATTTTCAATCGTAAATTGCAACTTTTGAAGATCAGTTTACTGTCTTTCTTGAAGCATTTCCATCTTGATTAAAAAACATTCTATCGTAAAATAAGAACCTTTATTGTAATTCACAAATATAATTTTGAAATCACTGGCGTGGTTTAATTTCTATATAGAAACTGTAAGAAGACGTAGTTGGCAATACAGCAATACATGAATGCTTTGTGATTCTGAAGGAACGCTGTAAAATATTTGGAAATGCATGAAAAAAAATTAAGACGCTTGTTGCATTATAAATTTCAAACATACCTTTTATTAAGTTTCCAATGTTTGCCTTTGTTATATTAGCTAAGTGAATCAAAAAAATTAAAGAAATGTTATAAATTATGTTTAAAAGCAATTAGAATTGTTTTCATTGTTTTTAACTTACATTCCTACATATTACTTATTACAGTTTATTACACATGCTTTTAGAATGTATCGCCACACCGCGACGCGCCGCACCGGTAGCCAAATAACTTAATAAAATATTTTTTCTAAAACGAACTTAACCGCTTGTCAAACAATGACAAACTGAACATTGAAAAATTAAAACCAACAGAAACTTTACCAAAAAAAGCACACGTCCTACAAGGCAGGCGACGTTAGGTTAATGGTTAGACCTGACATAAACGTACGTATGTATACACATGTTTTGAAGTGATTTGAATTCGTTAAAAGGATTTCAAACTAAAAATTAAACAAAAACGTTTATATTTTATTCTATTTTATGCTTGATTCTGCAATTCAGTGATTGTAAATCAGCAAAATATTTTAGTGAGTTACGATAATGAAATGATGTTAGTTTTAAATCTCAGATCATTAGTAAATTTAATTGATTTTAACTTTCAGTGGTTATAAATCACGAAATATTTTTCTCAATTCAAGACTCATAAGTTGTAGAAGTAGTATTAATCCTTTGAAGTAGTAAATTACGCCGGAAAAGTTGTGTTTTACAATTTAATCTGCAAGCTTGAATTGTGACTTTTAATAATAACTTGCAATTTAAAAAAATGTTGCAATTTGAGTTGATTTGAAAGCTAAATTACCAATTTTTGGATCAATTTTAAATGCAAAACTGGTGATTTACGAAAAAAGCATGTTTTGTAAATTACAACTGAACATTTCGCAATTACTGATATTTCTATTCTCTCCGTGCATCTCTCCCGTTTTGAGCAGGAGACTCCTTTTTTCTGAACCGAAAACCTGTGACCTGTTTTTGCTCACAAAAAGACTGTTTTTGACCAACGGTATTTTTAACAAAATTTAAAAATTTACACGTGTTTCTACATTCAAATCACAAAAGTTGTCGTGTAAGTTTTTTCTGCAGCATTTACCATTGCTCTTTTAAGCCTTATGCATTAAGTTTCTGACTAATTACTAGTTACTTAGAAAAAGGTCTTATGATGATTAAATGAAAGCAATTCTTTCAAAGAAACAAAAGCTCTTGGTAGAATGCAATTGTTTTCTTTATTAAGTTGCCTTATATATATATTCATTGAGAACTTATTGCTTGTATACAGCCTGTCTGAAAAAATATTAAAGAAATAAAATAACTTCTCTAAAGTGCTCTAAATAATTCTCTATAAGATTTCTGAGAGGTGTTATGGAAAAAAGAAAATAACTCCTTTTAACCCGTTGCATATGGAACATTGCTCTTATAGGGGGGTTATATAAACTTTTATAGCAAGTTATTAAGAAACTGTCTGCTTGTGATAGGCCTTTCTATAATATACAAAGAAAGTTTTAAGCTATAGCTGTCATTAAACGTCTTTGGTAAGGTATTTTTATAACATCCAAAACAAACTTTTAGGAAGAGTTGTCATTAAAGAAGCTTGTTGAAAAATTTATAACATCCAAAGCAAAGAATTGGCATTTACATTTCATAGTAGGATTTGCTGAGCTGGTATAAATACGTCGGATAGAAGGTAAAAAATAGTTCGAATAAAATACTCAAAAATTACTTGTAAAGTGCCTTTAACTGTTTCTTTAGCAATCTTAAAATACCTTGTTAAGAACCCTATACAAGTAAAATTGTTATAGTCTGCTCAGTAAAAATTGTCAGTACAGTGTTTATGGGAGAGCTTTTTTCAAAACAGTGGTGCCAATTTATATTATCACGACACTTAAAACTTCTACTAAAAAGGATACAAAAGCACTGACAAACGTACCGATCAGAAATCAACGTTGATGGAATAATGAATAATGATCGTTTACTCACTTCTACCACCTACCCTTTCTGTCTAAATTGAAAACGGTATTGCACCAACAAAGTTACCTTTGCCAATTAAAAACACTACTATAAAGCTTTTTCATTGGTTTTTATCTGTTTGGACTTTTGGTTTTGGAGCTTTTGAGAACAAATTTAGTAGTATGAGAGGAAAGGTGTTGTCGCATTTGTGTATTAATAGCACTAATAGGAAAATTGTTAAAATTCAGTTCAATATTGTGTGCTTTTGGTATTTTATAAAAAGACGTTATTTTCTCACAATTTTTTTAATAAAAAGTAAATTCATATTTTTACTTGCGATTAATAGGGACTATAACACAAGTTATGCATTCGTAAAAAAAATTCTAACAATCAAACATGACATTACGTTGATAGAGAAGTCAAAAAGAGTGGGCCTGGAAATTCCGTCCGTCTGTCTGTCTGTCTGTCTGTCTGTCTGTCTGTCTGTGAGTATCGATATCTACATCTTAAACAGATCTGATTCAAACTTGGTATATAGTATTTTTAGAGTGCTCTACCCCAAATTTGTCCATACCAAAATGAAAATTAAACTGAAAAAAGTCTTTCTATTAGCAAATTATATTATAAACAGTAAACAACAAGTGGAAAGATGATACACTAAAAAACTGCAAAAGCTAACAATCCTACATATATATGTGTTTATCCCTTTGTCGTGACGCATGTTCGTTCGAGCTTCAAACCACAACGATTCTAAAGAAAATGCAACTCAAAAAAAAACATTAAAATAAAATCTTTGTCAAAAAGACGCCTGCACTTAAAAAGGATTAGCACATAGGAACAAGTACGTGCGACCCAGTCTTGCCTTTTATTTAAATTTATTGTTATGCATTGTATTGTAATCAGCAAGTGGTAACCCTACGCACATTGCTCGCACATTTACGACGATTTATAATGATAAGTACGGAAACCCTATGGCTTATGGCTTTTACTTGAAATAGAAATATTTATGCAAGCCAATGCAACAAGACTGAGAGGCAAACGTCCTATCTTGATCTTCGCTGTACTGACAATTTTTGTTAAAAAGACCATAGTTTCGTAGACTTAAATAAAGACTTTTGAATTTTAAGTGGCACATCAGAAAGTTCTTGAAACAAGGACTCAAGTCGAAGGGAATGTTGATAGAGCAGAACCTATTCACTGAAAGCAGGTCAACAGGTAACAATAACATTAAAACAGCTCGAATTTTGCAATAACTGTATATTTCTTCATCCAAGAGAAATTTTTTTAGTTCATTGTTTTCGTTACGATGAACAGATATTAAAAGTATTCGAGTTAAAAAAATATATGTAGATCCAAATTAAGAATACCAGCTTTCAGCATCTACCAAAAAAAATAACCGCATTGCATCCTCGTTCATTATTCGGTTTGTGAATCCATATTTTTTTGTTTCTATATTTTGTAGGTATTTGTAGTTAGCGCGGGTGTTTTTAATTTATAGAAAATAATTTAACCACCAGCTTACCGATTATTTGAATTGAAACCCCAGATGCAATTTACCAAAATCCCAATTCCATACAGCCATTCAACATGGAGTACATTCCGTTTTCATTAACAACTGAGCCAAAAGATACATTGTTTGCATACATATGTATTACAGAAAATTCAGTAAAAATACAATAAAAAGTAAACAAACAATGATCTAAAAAAAATAACAGTAAACGTGCAAAAACAACGAACTTATGTATTGCATGTTGAATGTGTCTATAAAAAAGAACAAAACACTTACATCCATATCCGTTGCTCTCTGTAGTTTCAGTTTGATTTTGTTGTTTTTGTTTTTCATTACTTTTTAACTATAAGCAGCCTGTTGGATAAAAAACAGGAAAATATTATTTTTTTTGCTATTACCTACTTAACATATTTTTTCTTCTCCATTTTTTTTTTTGTATTTATTAAATTACTTTGCTGTGGTTTTTCATCAACCTACACGCATTTTAGCAATAAACGAGGGAAATGTTTTACCAAAATTGGTTTCAGTATGGACGTAATTTTAATATTTATTCGTTTCAAGGGATATGTTAAGGCTCGTTATTGTTGGGCAGATAAAAATTTTAATTTTTGAAAACAATATAAAAGTTTTTCTTCGTAAACTCCACATTGAAAATACGGTAAAAATTTAATGCGTTGAAAGTATCCTTTCATGTTATGTCATTTTAGGATCATGATGCAATTTATGTTGAAACTTGAAATATAATATTAAACTGGCGAATTAATTACGAACAAAATGGTTGCGAGCAATTTAAATAAACATTGTGGTAAATAAAACTTTTTGTATTTATAAATATTTAATATATGTACATAAACTTACGTCTAACGTGCCACGGGTACACACATAATATACGTTGGAACTTGGAAGCCCTCAAAGGGCCTCTACCCCTGTTACTATCGCTGATCTTATTACTTTTAAGAGTTATTTCTCTACATTTTGGAACCCAGGAGGCAGCCATTCATTGGCTTCCAAAATGGCGTTTTGATATCCTGTACGATTATGTTTTCTTACAGTGCAAGTGTCGGTGAACAGTCGTCATGAATTTTTAATATCAAAATTAGAGGGGTAGAGTATTCAACATTCATGCAGAACGGCGAAGAACTTGACAGCGTAACCGAAACCGGGTTCAAAATAAACTGATGATCATAACTAGAATTGCGAGTATTACGGTTAAGTTGCTTAAGGGGAGAAATGCAGCTGGCTACTGAGGATCCAGGAGTTTTTGATCATGTCTTTCTCATACGAAAGTCTTCGCAAAACGATGTTTGCAAAGTCAATCTAGATGACAACCAAGAATTACAACCGCCCAACCAAAATGAGATCAAAGAATTGCCAGGCTAAAAATTAAAAAAGCAGCGGATCTCTTAGACACGTTGCAGATGACCTGATCAAATGCATACACCAACTGATCTGCAAAATACGCTCGGTGGAAAGTATGCCAGATGGTTTGAATCCTTGTATCATCTTTCCGGTACACAATATAAGGGATCGACTACTCTGCATTAAATATAGAAGAATTAGCCTTTAAAAGATCACCTATAAAGATCAAGCGTTTTATGTGAATCTTTTAAGCAGTTTGTTGAGTGTATAGTATATCCTTACCAAGACGGTTTTTGGACCGGAAAAAACTACGAAAAAACCAACTCATTACGCCATATCCTCGAGAAAAATCAAGAATTTAATATCGATATCTACCACTTGTTCGTTGATGTTAAGGCAGCCAAGTATGAATATCACCGGTGTATGTCCAGCGGTTCTTTTTTTCAGGATGTCGCTTGAGAATGTTCGCTGATCCGTCAAAATTGGTAGGGATACTATTGAGACCTCTGGTACCACCACAGGCTTATGACAACGTGACCCACAGTGTATATAAATAAATTAAAAAAAAAACAAAGTGGCAAGTTGTAGATGGCAGAGAGGGACATATTTAGCTAGGCCCAGTAGCACCTCGTGAAATCTGTTCTTAGGAATTTCGTAGGGGATCTTTCTTTTGATCGCCTTTCATGCATTTTACTCAACAAAATCTGTCACCAATCCCCGAAAAAGACTACGAGGTTTATCCGCCAATAAGTACCAAGTATTCAATTACATCTCATTACACGATTTAATCAAAATAAATCTTTTAAATGTTTTTCTCCTAATAATCACTCGAAATGAATAAAATCAGTTTTCATTTTGTTCGGATTTTTTTAATTACATCCAGTCACCAGGCATATTAAAGCCTACTTGTAGCTTCACCTGGAAAATAGGTTGTTAATCGTTAAATGTAAATACAAACTAAATCCCCTCCCCCACACCTTCAATTACACTCACGACCGACGCAACGCCAACAAAATAATCTATTTAAATGAGAATTCCAATTTGCAAGCCTCCAATAATTGAAGTCGGCACTGCGTAATTATTTCAACTCATCAAGAAGTAAAGGAGTAAAATGTTAATGATAGTTTAATTAAAAGTACATAACACGCTCCATAAGGTATATTATTTACTCTTCCATTTCCAAGGAATTGTTTCAATTAAAGTGGTTTTTTTGTAACGCTCTTTAGCGAATATCACTCTCACTCTTTTCAAAAAAAAAAAAAAAAAAACAAAAAATAAATATTAATGAAATGCAAAGGAGAGGGGGTGCTGCTGCCAGTGTCAGTTCCAGCGTGCGAGGTCCTTGCAAATGATGTTGCAATAGTAAAGGAACGTGCGGCTTTGGCAAAGTGTCGCTCCAAGCATAATAAAACTGAAACCGGAAATAAAAAAAGATATTGCTTTAATAAATCCACAAGTTGGAGAGCAATAAAGATGCACTTACACAGAAAGATTAAAACTCCTTCGTCTTCTCTTGAGTTTATGTGGGGTAGGTTTTGGCCGTATAGGGCGAGCGAATGGGTTTGAATAATGTCGGCGGGTAATGGGGTGGCACTAACATTTCGAATGCCACAAAACGAGGCTGATTCGGCAAAACTTAATTTATTGCAAGGATAAAATGTTGAGTTGAATAAAACTTACGAGTTCCAACCGCAGACGAATTTGTGTCGGAGTTATAGTCATGTAAGCCTTCAATAAGCGGGCAATAGGTAGTGAGATTATTATTTATTTGAGATGTAAAATGGAAGTGGTATTTTGTAACTGATACCTTTAGTAATTTGGTTCTTTTTTTATAATTTAATAACTTCCAACGAGTGGCAGGTTGATACCCAAAACTTTTTTCAAGACGTTTTAGCTTTTTTATGCTTGTTGTACGCACCATAACACAATGCTTAGTTGAAACGCAATTGACTTGAAGTGCGATGACTTAAGTCTAACCTATTCACAACTCCGTCCTTCCATTCCCACCGGTTGATTTTATTTACCAAGACTATTTTATGACATGCAAAGGTTCTTTAATAATTGATATGAATGCTCTGCGAGTATTTGTTAATCTGACTGAAAATTTCAAAAGAAATAAATAAAATTTCTTCTTTGACAAAATTATGAAAAGTTTTTCCTCGGCGTATGACGGTAAACATTCCAACGTGCGCCTTAGCAAGTGTTCAATAAAAGAAGACAAAGTGCTGCAAATTTTTTGAAATATATACAAACTTGTATCCGTCAAGTCAAAAGCTACAACACAATTAAGGCTTCATCGTCTTACCAAAAACACACGCATACCCACCAAAGACGTTACCCACGCAAAAGTGATGCGTGCTGTCTCGTCTCAGGTGTATCATGCGTTTAGCTTCATATCCCTAATCGTTTTACTTAATATCTTTAAAATCCCAACGACACAACCGGAAAAATGTTCTCCGAAGTGACGTTCCAACCACTGAATATCACACAAAAAAAAAAAACAATGAATAAAAGATCCCCAAAAACAAGACACAAAAACGTTAACCTAAATGTTGCGTAGCATGAAGCCATCAATCGAAGGCTTCAGCCCATATATTTTTGTTGGCCATGTTCAGGTTATAACGGAGGCTCTTCTCTCAAGAAGTGTATTATTCCATTACATATGACAACGGTATTAGATTAGAAAGTTAATAGGAAGAACCCCATCCCATTCCAGGTTTGGGTCCACCTTTACTTTTAGGAGCCTTTGTGTGTCTTTTTTTTGCCTTAGGAAGCATTGTTCGTTTTTTCATTCCTTGCTTGTGAGATGCAAAGCTTTAAAAATTGATTTTTTCAAATAGCTTCAGGTGTTGGGAATATTCGAATCTCTTGGGGGCACTTAAGTGCTTTAATTTTTGCTGAAAAAAAATGAACGGGGGTTCGAGGATGAAAGAAAATAGATTGGATCTGGTGTGTTGGGGCCTTGAAAAAAGGAAAACCTATTATACTTAACATAGGTAGGCTTAGGGATGTTAATTTTTTTTTGTGAATGGAAAAATGTACTTTGCATGATGAGTTCATGTCTTAACAAAATATAAAAGAACTAGGTAATGTTTTTTTTGGAAAATAAACAAAGCTTTTAATGGTTATTTCGTGGGTAGGGTTTTTTTTTAATATCCAATCGGTGATACAGGTAAATGATGGCCAAAACAATGTTCAGCGAGTTTCAAGAATTCACCTTTGGCATCATTTACAAATTGGTCTTCCCTTCACCACATCTTCGGGATCATTTTCTAAAGTATTTCAAAGGTCATAGTATGGATAGTGTATGAATTGTGTATGTAAATATTTCTGTCGACATACAGTCCCTGACATTTGAATAGCCTAACTATTTTTTGTTCCTTTTCGATCTTAACATATGGAACTTTATACTGAGTTAGGACTGAGATCTGCAAGAGAAACTTCAAAAAATTTCGAAGAGCTAACCGAATTTTCTGAAACTATTTTGTTTGGATTCGCTAAAATATAGAATAGAATCACTATGTTTATTTTAGTTAAAATGAAAACCATATATTTTTATTTAAGAAAAGTATTTTTAGTTGTTTACTATAGCTTACAAAATTATTTGAGCAATTTGTAGAACTACCCTTATTTTGAATTACATCAAAAATTCGTTATTTTATTGAATCCAACAATAGGAAATATTTGCCGGGCCAATTTGGCGTACTGCTTTTTTTTTTTATTAATTTTGTATTATTCATTTACTTATAACTAACTTAATGCTAAACAAAAAATCTTAAAAAATTAGCTGACATATTAACTTATAGCGAGTTTCATTCAAGAAAAGATTTGCTCTTTCTGTCAAAAGATCTTGTCTTTTTCAATTTCGAGAGTTTCATTGCAAGAAAAAGAGCAAATCTAGATCAAATCTCAACACGAAAGATTTGATCTCTGATGGGTTGGCAGATTTGATCTGAATGCACACATACATGTAAATAGTCTTTCGGTCAAACGTCAAATGGAAAGTATGTTGTTATATTTGTTGTTTGTTGTGAACTTGTGCCAGCCCGTGCTTAGCCAAAAAATTAACAAATATTCATTAAATATACAAAATAACAAATAAAGGTGTTTTTGAAGTCAGAAAATACAAATATGGCGTTTTGAATATATGAACTGTACATGCCTGGTATTTTTGTGTGCGATATCAAATACTGTGTATGCTCGTCATTGAATGACCAATACTAGGATTAAATGATGAAACAAGTTTCATTGAAAAGAGCAAATCTTGATTTTCAGATCAAATCTTTGAAATTTGAATAAAACTCGCTATTAATTAACTTACTTCCATGCAAGCACTCAAAATTACTCGCTATTTTAATTAATTACCTTTCGGCCTAAGAATAACTTATATCAATATTAATACTAAAATACTGATGGGTTTTATTTTTCCATAGAAAAAATTAAAACTAGGCATCTGATCAATTTTTGTTTTCCTTAAAAAGTATCTTAATCTACTTATAATAAACTTAATCTAAATTAAAAATAAACTAAAGCTACTTAAACCTAAAACAGCCACAGCAGCAGTTTTTTAATTCAATTTTTTTTTTATTTTGTGTTTTTTTGCATGTTTTGTATTTTGGTGCCGCCGTAACTGCGTTTCCCTAGTAACCTAGTTAAGTCTACCCTACAACTATGTAAGCCGGCCATTATAGACAATTAAAGTCGACTGCAATTATCGGTTATTAAGCCACAAAACTGGTGCACCTGATAAAATATTCCCTTCGGTCCCTATCGGACACAGCCCTACTGAACCGAAGGCGCTCTGACTCGCTCCCTGCGACAATGTCTTGGTCGTAAAGGAGCCGCTTATCCATAGTCTTACGGCCGATCAGCGGAATCGCCGAACCATGCTGTATTAGCCCTCGACTATCTAAATAAATGAAGGCCTCGGGTGGGATAAAACCACTCGAACTCGAAATATTCATCTCTGGGGTAGTAAACCCTGAAGATTTGTCCATTAGTCGAGATCATTCAACCTGTGTGAATCGGCGCATTTCTCTATTAGAAAATAATCGGCACCGGTCCAAAAATATCCTGGAAGATAAAGCCGTTAGCATGACAGTTTTGTATTTCTATTATTCACAAAAACTAAATCGAAACGTAAATTCCGTCCGTCTGTCTGTTTGTTCGCACGTCTACAGCCTAAACGGATGGGCCGATTTGCTTCAAACTTGGTATTTAGTATTTATTTGGTAGTTTTTTGGGGAGTGATTTTCATTTTTGCTCTAGGTCGAAAAATAACGGTATCTGCCATACAATCTTTTATAAAAAAATTGATTTTCTCGAAAACGGCTCTAACGAATTTGATAAAACTTTCAGAGTGCAATTTTTTTACAACAATACATCTTTCAGTTAGAATGAATTTTTCGAAATTTGTTCTCCTCTATGGGACCGTTTTTTTCGACTTACAATCAAATTTGAAAAGAAAAATGTAGATAGCCAAATCAATTCGGCATAAAAGTATTTTAGAATGACTTTTATTTTGTATATTTAATAATTTTTTTAAATATATTTTTTTTTTGAAAAATTGATATTTTAAAAACGGGTTTCTAAATTTTTTTTCTCAGTTTTGATTTTAAATTTACGTAATTTTTGTGTTTAAGTCTGCATTTTTGAATTAGTTTTTTTTTGTTTTTCAATTTCAATTTTTAAAAAAAGTTGTTGAATAAAAATCGTTCCTACGATTAAAAAAAAATACACTTTTTCACAGTTTCTAAAGAAATAAAATGGCCTTTAAATTTTTCCGTTGAAAATTATTTTACGTACTTTTTTTAAAGAATCAAAAGTCAGAAAAATAGAATAAAAACTTTCAAATTCCTATATTTATACGCATATAAGAGCAAGTACGTGCGATCCAGCCGTGCAATATATTTTTTTAGTTTTACGCACTTTTTTACTGGCACTCTTAATTACTCTTATTATGGTCGTTCAGTTCACTTCTAGGTTCTAGCCCTGCTTCGAGAGAGAGCTATACAAAAATTACTACCGTTGCCACCTCGTAGGTTAAGTCTGACAATAACAAATTTAAAAAATCATAAATTTAATTTATCTTTTTGCACACCACCATGAGGTTAGAAAATAAGAGAGTTTGTTAAAGGGTATCTACAGTAAGCCTTATCTATTTTAAATCAAAAGAACAACAACAATAAAATATCACTACATTTATTTATGAATAATTCAATTTACAATATAATAGCGAAACATGTATATAACGGGTGATTTTTTTGAGGTTAGGATTTTTATGCATTAGTATTTGACAGATCACGCGGGATTTCAGACATGGTGTCAAAGAGAAAGATGCTCAGTATGCTTTGACATTTCATCATGAATAGACTTACTAACAAGCAACGCTTGCAAATCATTGAATTTTATTACCAAAATCAGTGCTCTAGAAAAGTTGGCAGAAAATCCGCTTTTTTATCGACAAATTTTGTTCAGCGATGAGGCTCATTGCTGGTTGAATGGCTACGTAAATAAGCAAAATTGCCGCATTTGGAGTGAAGAGCAACCAGAAGCCGTTCAAGAACTGCCCATGCATCCCTAAAAATGCACTGTTTGGTGTGGTTTGTACGCTGGTTTAATCATTGGACCGTATTTTTTCAAAGATGCTGTTGGACGCAACGTTACGGTGAATGAACCGAACACTGATTTTGGTAATAAAATTCAATGATTTGCAAGCGTTGCTCGTTAGTAAGTCTATTCATGATGAAATGTCAAAGCATACTGAGCATCTTTCTCTTTGACACCATGTCTGAAATCCCGCGTGATCTGTCAAATACTAATGCATGAAAATCCTAACCTCAAAAAAATCACCCGTTACAAAGCTTTAATATACATTGAAACCATACAAAAAGTAGTAGGTATCTGTGTAAAAATTAGATATGGTAACTCCGATCGTATGTAAGTAGTTTTACTAATAACAAGGGTGGAATCTGGAACAGCTATTGTGAATTATTATGATTCAGTTTACCTTACCTTCGACTTCGACGGTTGCAGGTAGAATGGATGTGCGCCGCTTAAACAAAAAATAAAAAAAACAATGCTGTGGTAAGTCACTGGTTTTATTGTAGATTTCAGAGGAATTGTTTTTTTAACCAGATTGGCGGGCGCCACTGTGTTTGAAAAAAATCTCCCATAACTGACAATCTTTGTTGGACAGAGTATAGTTGAGGCTATTCAAATGTTACAACAAATAATGCATATTTCAATGCATACAAAGCTAGCTCAAAAAGTCCCGTTAAACAAAAAAAATATTAAAAGCTCTCTTAATCTCAGGAAGTGTCGATCTTATCTTGTCACCCAATTCATATTTATTTGAGTATATATATAATAGGTAGTATATATCAAAGAGCTCTCAAAACAGCTAGTTTAAAACGGAGATCATCGATCCTGAAGAAACTCTAGAATGGATTGAAGGTACATTAATACATTTTTGAACGGCACAATACGAAAGAAATGTAGACTCCTTCATCTTGCAAGATTTTCTCCTCTATCTGAAAAGAAGGGATAGTCCATACACGAAAAGCACAATAGGCAATTATAAATACGGTTTCATAACAGGAAAATCAACTATCGATCAGATCTCTATCCTAATGCAGTTGATAGAATTTAACATATTTATAAATACTTTAACTGCACCTACAATAGCATATCTAGGGTAGAATTTTATAAGATCCATGACCATGAGGGAATTCGAGATCCCAAATAAATTGACAGGACTTAGTAAGCTAATGACCCTGACGCAAGAACACAAGCCAAGTAAAAGTAGCCGTTTTTCTGTCCAGACTAATAATCATCTTAAATGGACTCCCACAAGGGGATGATCTGGCTTTCTTCCCTTCAATCTGGCGTACGACAATCAATGAATCAGTGGAGAGCAACTCGTGAATCTGGTACGTCAACAGGAAGGACTATTATCACCAAGTTCAGTCAGAATATTGGCTTTCGCAGAAGACATCGACGTTATCGGCAGATGTCAACAAGCTGTATAAGACTACTTCCACCAGATTGAGCAGTAGCCACATATACTGTGCAGCATATTAATGAACGAAAACTCAAGTACATGGGGACTGCGTCTGTGAGAAGTGTTGGTCCAACATAATCAGAAAGCGGAATGCAATGATTTAACTACCTTGGGTCAATGGTATCAGCCAATAATATTATCAAGCATTGGTTGGATTCTCTTCAAATTCCTTGCCTGCAATGCCCTGCTGACCTAGTACCCATCAGCAATTGTATCTTGCTAGGGTTTGCAAGGCATCGTAGCAGTCTTTCACCGACCACAAATCCATTTGAAGACAGTTTAACTGTTATAGTTGATTTAGATGAAGGCACCTTAAATGCTTTTGGTGGTATCCGCAAAGATTTTAATGGCATGGAGTTCAGCTTAAAAAAACCTAAAACTAGTTCCTATTGGTACTGATATTTTGCTTATGTGTCCATAGACACCTACTTCCTTTGCCATATTGGACACATCAGTATACGATACAGATACAAGGTGGCCCCAAAATAATATTTCGTACCCATATCATCTGTTATGGCACATAATCTGTTATACTACGGCACGCAATACTTTGAAGCCCCTGCAGCTTCACTTTCGTTGTTCATTCAATTGTTTTACGCCACCATAATATGGCTGTATATATGAAAATTCTAGATATCTAGATATCGCAGTTATTTAAACCATTTGACTTCCCGACATGGCCCTGATCCAGTTGTAAGTTGTGTCTTCAATACCTCTTTTATAACGGCCTAGTTATAGAGTTATAGCCTGTATTTCGAAGGCACCTAAGGCAACATTTTTCAACAGCAGAACTCCCTCTACATTCCTTACTAGTGGTGCGCGCAATCATTAGAATTACTTTTCCTGTGCGTAAACTGACTTGGATGCAGAGCGTTAGATAGTTCTATCCTATCTAACCCTTGCTGAATGAAGTTGGCTTAATTACCTGCCCTTTTAAACTAATTGTGTGCACCACAAAGGAAAACCTATTAACATGTAACTCTGGCCTTACATGAACAATTTTCAGCAAAATTATGTATCATATTATGAACGTTTCTAAAACCACCGATATTTTTAATAGAATTTTCCGTCGACTCGATTTTTTTTCTAAACTCCATGGAACAATTTTTCATTTTTATTTTCCTTAGAATTCCCAAATAATTAAACGTTACACCTAATTTTACCTTTTTCAAACCTATTGGCAACAACAGTTCAAAAAACAACAAAATGTAATAGCTAATGTATTTCTTATCGGATAATGTCTATTATACAAAACATCTGCCAATCTATCTTTTCAAAGGAAAATTATTCAAACGACATTCGAGGAACTTGCTTAGACGAAAAAAAAAATCAATTCACGTTATTATAAAAGGGTAGGTAATCGAGGAACTTGCTTAGACGAAAAAAAAAATCAATTCACGTTATTATAAAAGGGTAGGTAATCATCATTGAGTGAAGATGATGGACTCTTTAAACAACGAATAATAGAAGTACAAAGAGGGAGAAAAAGGCTATAGAGTAAGTCAATTTATTCCACCTGGGCACATCAGTCTGTTGGGGCTTGGGAGCTCGAGAAAGAGGTTAACATTTTTTTCTTGGTTACAAAACCAAACAAATGAACTTGAATGAATATTTAGATCAAGAAGAGTCCTTGATATTAAATCTTTCGTATATCTTGTATCCTTTGGTAGGCTACCACTTGCCTAATGTATACATAAATGGAGGTAGTGGTATGAATAATAAATTCAAAGTATTTTTTTGTAGGATTGGGTAGAGGCGTATGATTAAAACAGAATTATAAAAAGTCTTGAAGCTCGTTGAGATAAGGCCTATAAATTATGTTGTTTTGATTTTTAATGAATATTAAATAAGATTCATTAACTTACTTACTTACTTAGGTGGCGCTACAGTTCGGGACGAACCTGGGCCTCAACCAACATGCCTCTCCAGCCAACTCGGTCTTTGGCTAGCTGCCTCCAGTTTTGCACTCCAAGTTGGTTGAGGTCGTCCTCCACTTGAGCGCGCCACCTAAGGCGAGGTCTTCCTTGACTGCGTCTACCCTCTGGGATGGGATCGAAGATCCTGCGAGCCGGAGCATTGTTGTCCATTCGCTCTACATGACCTAGCCACCTTAAACGTGATATGCGTATTTTTTTGACCAGGTCAATGTCGCTGTACAGCTCGTATAGTTCTTGGTTGAACCTTCTCCTCCAAAGCCCGTTAACGCAGATAGGGCCAAAAATCTTCCAAAGAATCTTACGCTCGAAACGACTAAGGATATCTTCATCCGCTTTAGATAGAGTCCATGCCTCGGCGCCATAGAGCAGGACTGGGATGATTAGGGTCTTATAAAGAGAGAGAGGGCTTTGCTACTCAATTGCCTTCCTAGCCCATAGAAACAGCGATTGGCAAGAGTAATTCTTCGCTTTATTTCTGACGAGATGTTGTTGTCAGATGTTATAGCGGATCCGAGGTACACAAAGTCCCTAACTACCTCAAAGTTGTACCTGTCTATTGTGATGTTTTGTCCAATCCGCCGGTGTTGTGTGTCCCTTTTTGTGGACAGCAAGTACTTCGTTTTGGCCTCATTGACTGCTAGTCCCATCTTAGCCGCTTCAGCTTCAATGCTAGCAAACGTTCCAGTGACAGCTCGCCGAGTTCTGCCAATGATGTCTATGTCGTCAGCGGATGCTAGCAATTGCACAGACTTGAAAAAAATTGTCCCACTACAATTGACTTGCGAGTTTCTTATAATTTTTTCAAGTATTAAGTTGAAGAAATCGCACGATAGCGCATCACCTTGTCGGAATCCTTTTTTGACGTCAAAAGCTTCTGTGAGGTCGGAACCAACCCTGACGGAGCAGCGAGAGTTCTCCATCGTCATCCTGCACAGTCGGACGAGTTTTGTGGGAATGCCAAAACCTGACATGGCTCTGTATAGCTCGTCTCTATAAATGCTATCGTACGCGGCCTTAAAATCGATAAAGAGGTGGTGGGTATCGATTTGGAATTCTTGGGTGGTTTCCAGGATCTGCCGTAGCGTGAACATTTGATCGATTGTGGACTTTCCTGGTCTGAAACCACACTGATAGGGGCCAATCAGGTTGCTGACGAAAGGTTTCAGGCGTTCACATAGTACGGCAGAGAGGATCTTGTAGGCGATATTCAGGAGACTTATTCCTCTATAGTTGGCGCAGTTTAGAGGGTCTCCTTTCTTGTGAATCGGGCAAACGATGCTGAGGTTCCATTCATCAGGCATACTTTCTTCTGACCAAACTTTAGAGATGAGTTGGTGTATGCACTCCACCAGGTCATCTCCGGCCGCTTTAAAAAGTTCGGCGGGTAATCCGTCGGGTCCAGCAGCTTTGTTGTTTTTTAGTTTAGATATTGCTATCCTTACTTCATTTTGGTCAGGTGGACGGAAGTTTTGTCTGTCATCATCCATGTTGAATGGTTCATTCTGCCTGACAGCGGGATTTTGGCCTTCATCGCCGTTTAACAGTCTGCAGAAATGGTCCTTCCATGTACTCAGCACCGACTGTGACTCTACTACGAGGTTTCCATTCCTATCTCTACAGGCTTCTGTGCGGGATTTTTTTCCTTGGCATGTTCTTTTTACCTGTTGGTAAAACTTCCGCACGTTGTTCCTGGAGTAGCATCTCTCAATATCTTCGATCGCGCGCTTCTCATGCTCTCGTTTTTTCTTTTGGAGAAGCCGGTGTTCTTCCCGTCTTTTCTGCTCGTAAAGCTCGCGAGCAGCTCTCGTCTTTCTTTGCAGCGTCGCTTTATATGCCTCTTGTTTGGCTGCATGGGCCTGCCTGCATTCGTCATCAAACCAGAGGTTTCGTGGTGGTGGTCTGGTGAAACCTAGCACATCAGTTGCGGCATCTCTGATGGCTTGTTGGCAGTGTTGCCACTGATCTTCGGCACTTGATGCTGGCGGTACTGGATTTCTTGAGAGGTTACGGGATATTCGATCGGCATAGGTTCTGGCGGTTTCTTGCGATTGCAGCTTTCCGACGTCATACTTCCTCACAGTATTACTCCGTTGTTGTGGAGTTCGGGTTATTCGCATTCTTACCTTTGCTGCAACAAGGTAGTGATCCGAGTCGATGTTAGCTGCTCGGAAGGTGCGAACATCCAAGATACTGGAGGCGTGTCTTGCATCGATCGCAACGTGATCAATCTGATTGACGGTTCTTTGATCTGGGTGTCGCCAAGTCCCTTTGTGTATATCGAGATGAGGACACCGTGTGCTTGCAATGGTGACGTTATGTGCCGCTGCGAAGTCAATTAGCCTAAGTCCGTTTTCAGACGTTGTGTCGTGTAGGCTATGTTTTCCGACAGTCCTACCAAAGATTTCCTCTTTACCTATTTTGGCATTAAAATCACCTAGTACGATCTTAACGTCGTATTTAGGGCATTGCTCATAGGTTTTTTCGAGGAGCTCATAGAAGTCATCCTTGGTGGCGTCATCTTTGTCCTCTGTGGGGGCATGAGCGCATATTAGGCTAATGTTGGCGAATTTAGCCTTGATACGGATTGTCACAAGTCGCTCACTTACGTGTCGAAAGCCCAAGACTTCTTGCCTAAGTCTACCGCTTATGACGAATCCGCACCCAAATAAACGCTGTGGTCTTCTTGCGCAATCACCGTAGTACACGTCACAGTTTTTCATCCTCCTTTTGCCCGGCCCATTCCATCGCACTTCCTGGATGGCAATAATTCCTGCTCTGTAGCAGTCTAGGGCCTCCGCTAGTTGTTTGGATGCACGTGGTCTGTTAAGAGTTCTAACATTCCACGTGCAGATCCGAAGGTCGTTGTCCTTGATTCGTTTTTCCGGGTCGTCAACAGTAAATCCGTCCTTTTCCGAGGCTATTGGTCGCTTCGCAACTTTTTCTTTTTTCCGTGGCAGGGTTGTTAACCCCACGCACAACCCCCAACCTGGAGGGCCAGGTCCTTTGTTGGATTCCTTGGACAAAAGGAACCGGAGAATCCGGAGTCAGTAACCCACTTCGGGGATATGAGCGCTGCCGTTGGCCCATTAAGGGTTCATCCGCCACCATCTCTATTTCAATGCCCTGACTTGCATTGAATTGTCCTAATGACCTTATCTCCAAATACGTCGAAGTAGCTCATTAGGGCGTCTGCTTCGTTGACTGTTGACGCCACCGTTGGTCCAATTGGTTGGGCTCATCCGCCGTACGTCCTCTTTCTGAGGGGCTCGTGCAAGACTTCTGCGAATCGATCAGAACAGTCATTAAAGCAGAGCATTATAGTGTTGCTATTTTTTCTGTGTTCAACACTCGCGCTTATAAGTTTAGCAGGAATGTCCGGATGGACAGACCAGTACCCGGTGGTTACCGCGGGGAGGTAAAATAAGCACAATTGATGTGTACGATATAGTTGCAGCGACTGTGCATCACCAGTTTGATGCCTTTCAGTGCCTACCCTATTCATACAGCACCCAACCACCATTAACAGAATTAAGTATATTTCAAAGTTTTAGTTGCTATAGAATTTTCGAAATTTGAATTCGATTCTTTGTGGTTTATTTTAAAAATAAGAAAATGAGTAAAAAAAATATATTTAAAAATATTATAAGCCAAACATAAATAATACTAGCTGTCCCACCCGGCGCTTGCCACGAGTTATCAGGAAAACAATTATAATGGATAATGTACTATGTTTTCATATGAGTTGAAACAAAATTGCTAATACAAATTGATGGCAAATCCCCCCAAAAAATGTTGTTACTTACAACTCGAGACATTCTTAAAGCTTGAACCTCTTTCATTTTTGTAAAATGTAAATGTTTTTCCAAAATCATCCAAAATCCAAAAACAGTAAGATGTGTTGCCGCCTTGCAACCCATCTGCTTGAAGTCACTATAGGATTTGAAGTGAGTGCGAGAAAAAAAAATAGGGAGGTGCAAGCGAGTCTTAAAAATTACAAAGACATGGTCAGAATTACTTCAAAAACGTCAAGGTCATTCTCCTCTCGAGTTGCAAGCTAAAAGACGTAATTTCTGGAATATTTGCTAAATGTAATTTTATATGTTCCTTATTGAATTTCATTTTTCGTGCCAGGTGATTGTCATTTGGAAAATAATGGAACAAACCATTCCAATATATTTGCGTGCCATTTTTTAGTTTTCCAATAGCATCAAGAAAAAAAATTCTGATGAAACTTTGCAACCCGAAAAAATAAAAGTGGTTGTTGGTGGAGTTTTTTGTGAAGCCAACTGACGTACTGATTGCTACGCTTATAAGGAAAAAATCCTTTTTCCATTCATGATCGCTATAACTGGCTTCTTTTTTGGGTATACCATATATTTTCTGAATTTCGACAGCAGCGCCAACTGTAACCACCAGCCTAATCGTGCTTAGTACACATGCCATGGCAACAAGAACCTCCAAAATGAGCATATACCGCCTCCAATATATATTGAGAACCAATGGCAACAATCCTAAAATGCCAAGAGGCGTGGATCGCCTCTCAAGACTGGATCTTACATCGCGACCACAACGAAACCCGTGCTTTGACCGTGAGTGTCACCGATTAACTTTCGAGCCGAACAGATCGTCATCAGTTGTCATTTATTCGTTTTCAAATTTTTCTATTCAAACTTTCAACTTTTTATTTCATAATTTCAATTTGCTCAGATTGCAATAACCCAGTTATAAACATTGACACTATAAGTGCTTAAATTAAAAACTTATTTTCCAAATTAAATGAACTCAAAAAATTATTTTCGTAATCAATTATACCACCATCACTGTTAACTAATACCCGTACCCGTACTCGTGCTGCTGCTAAAATACCGTCTACCATGCTTCAAATTCTCCTATTATCGTTGTTGACGACATGCCCATCACCACTTCGGATGCTTCTATGGAACTAACAACCAGTAACGTCTCGACACCTAGATAGGGTTACCTCTGAATTTTTTTTAAAGAATTAAAAAAAAGAATCTTCGCTGAAGAAAAGAGTCCCATATAAACTATAAGAAAAACGTACATAATTATATTTATATTATATATTTAATCATCCATAAACGTGTATGGCAAAGCCTCGAGTCTACGAACAAATCCTGTTGTCTTAAAATTCAGATAGAACATTGACGTCGTACATATATTAAAAATAAAAAAGACGTCGCCATATACGTCAGTAAGACGTGTATAGGTAAGAAAATTAATTTTTTTTTTGATTTATTATTTTTGTTGATTATTTATTATTTATATTTATGTAGGTGCAAAGTTTAGCTGACAAGTGAAGTTCTTTTTTCATGTCCGTTAGTCCGAAGTCAGATTATCTTTTTTTTAGTTGTTTTCAGTTGCCAATCCAACTCCACAGCCCACAGCTTTCTGAAAATAACACGGCTATTCTCAAAAGTGGATGAGGACGCTTAAAATTTCTTCGAGAGAAAAATTCTAAGGTTTAGTTTATATTTGGTCCCGTATGCATAAATGTCGAGTGGCGAAGGCGATACAACGTACATCGATACAGATCATGCCACAAAATTTAAAGATGAATGGATATTAATGCTCCGGAACTTCACAGTCAGTCACCTTAGTAAAAAAACACAGTTTTTCGCCCTCCTTTTAGAACACAAAGTAATCCCAATTGGTCGGTGTTAAACGTACGTACAAATGCTCTTTGCTTTAAACATTTTGGTTTAGCAAATTAAGACCAGAAGTATTTCTTAACTATCAGTTAAGTCAATTACAAAAACCCCTTCAGTACCCGTTTTTGTTTAACTATTTCAAAAACACACACACATTTCCACAATATCAAAACTTTCTCAACCCAAGGGTAAAGTTGTGTTTTCTTTTCAAGGACCTTAAACAAAGTCTTACGCAAACTATTAATTCATTTGTTTTTGTCCAAACTAATTCCTACGATGTTAACTTCTTGCAACCAAAAACATGCTTTCAAGTTTTAAATATTTTGACACCAAACAACTGTGTGTTATAGTGAAGCATTTTATGTTCCAAAAACATTTTTCGAAATTATCATTTAAGCATTCCAGAAACTTAGAACGGACAATATTTTTTTTATTCGGTTTTAGCACAACTTGTGTGAAATATCTTCATCTTTCAACATCATTTTCTTAAAAAAATGTGTGTGTCCACCATAGAAAGTTTCTGAATACATTTCTTACTAAGGACCACAATTTCCTGAAACCCTGGTGAAGCAATAAGTTGAAACAAGTCTATGATCCAAAGATTATTTTGTTTTGTTCGTTCTTCCCTTTTTCAAAAACCCAAAACTAGGTTCAAACAAAAAAAAAATCCCTAAAAGTCTAAAGTACACCAACGAAAATCGCAAGGGATAACTTCACCGAAACCACAAATTGGGTGGATGCAAAGTGGCAGAAAGTAAAGCCAAATTGCTCCCAAATTGCTGGAAAAGCTTTTGGCACAAAAGTGCGAACAGTTTCCTTTGGCATCGTTTAATGTTCATCCCTGATTGACATTTTCCATTTTTTTGTTGTTGTTTGCTTTGTTCACTGTTCATCTATTCAAGGTTAGAAGAACACAATTTGTTTAGTTTAAGCGCGCAGTCCCTTCACACCTTCACCATCTTATTACATCCTTGATAAGGAGTTAAAGGGTAAAATCATATACCATATTATATTCGTTAGTCCTTTTACTGCGTTAGCTCGGAACTTTTACTCTTTATGTTAATTTCTTTGGGGGAAGGGTGTATATTGAGCATGGAAGAGAGTTAATTTACACCTTTTGTTGGAGCAAAAAAGATTGAAAGGATGCCACGTTTTTGGTTTAGTATTTATGGCCGGAAGGTAAACGTTAAATGGAAAACATTTGAGATGAGAAAAAAAGGATTTACTACTAAGCGGAAAGCAATATATTGTCGAACATAACAGGCAAGGTTAGGAGGCGTGTGGTATATGTAATAATTATTTAACGAAGAGATTTAGTGCAGGACATCAAAAAAAAAGTTTATTGAAGGTTTTTAGTAGGGTCGGTTACAAAAATAAGCAACGCTGATATATTTTTCTTTATAATACCACTTTAGGGAATTTTTTTTTACCTTAATTGAAGCCCATGAAACTTATTGTTTTTGAGCTTTTATTTTTTTTTTGTTAGTTGGAGTAAAATTAAAATAATCTTCATTGGCCTTCATAACAGTGACAATAATGACTAACTAATATTGTTTTAAGAATATTACATTAATATTACCTGTGAATTGTGAAAGTCAAAGATTTTAGAATATATAATGCAACGAACATTTATTAAGTTTTTAAGTTTAAGTTTTATTCATTTCTTATAAATTTTCCTAACACACACAGACACACACACACCGGCTGCACCTTATTATTTATGAACCGAATTTGACGGGACTTTCAAAGGTATGTGGCTCATTTTAAAATGAATTACCCGTAGGTGGCGCTGGGTTTGCGAAGTTGGAATAGATTTAACTAAGGGTTGCTTCACACATAGGCAGCTATACGTGGCATGTTCACGAACGAGGGATGCCACTAGCGCTTTTGTTTTAGCCCCAAAAAAATTGTACACCGAACATTGTATATAAAGAAATTTTCCAGTGAAATAAAAAATAAATAAAAAAATTACAAAAAAATTAAAAAAATAAAACCAAAATTGCAATAAAAAATGTGTTTTTTTTTTAAACAGACGAATAAAATTAAACTAACGTGGGTAGGTATTTCTCTGGTGGAATACAGAATTATTAGTTTTTTGTAAACTTTTCGAAAATGTGTAAATAGTCTTTGATAAAATTCAGCGGACGAATTCGCGGGTAGAGTAGCTGGTTCAATATAAAATACAACTTCAAGTAGAAAAATATAAGGAAGGTTTGAGACATTCATTAATTGTATTGTGATTAAAAAAATAGAGTTGAATGCCACTTTAAATGGCTTTAAGTAAACAAAATTAAATTAAACTAGAGCCGATGGCCTCAATAGCCAGTGCTCATAAGTGTCTCTACTTCGTAGATTTATCTACGGAGCAGATCAATATGTAATGTAATGTAATGTAAATTAAACTGTTGGGTGCGGTGACTGTTGCTCCGCACAATATATTTATCTTGGTTGTTTCATGCCAAACAACACAAAATATCACCCTATGTTTTATTTAGTTTCCTTGTATAGCACCGGAATAGCAAGTTCGAAGTCAATGTACCACCAAATATAAACCAAGGTCAGCCAATGCACCTTACACATCGGTCGCTCGAAATAGCGGTGGTTGGGAGCGAAATCTACGAAACTTGCACCTGCACTCAGAAGCATAAATTCCACCCCTGAATTTTTTGATTGTGACAATCACTTATCATATACCACCTTAGCCGATTCCATCCCCATAAAACAGTTAAAAACAAAATAATAAAAAAATATTAAAGCGAATAGCAAAATAAGCAACAGGAAAAAATCAAAAATGTAAACAAATATTAAACCAAAATTAAAAATACAAGATTCAAGTGACACATAATTTAGAGACAGTATACACTTTTTACTTGCGATTTACAGCAAGCAAGTTATGCATTCGTAAAAACAAAATCTAACCATCAAACATGACATTACGATGATAGAGAATTCAAAAAAAGTGGGTCCGAAAATTCTGTCCGTCTGTCTGTCTCTCTGTCTGTCCGTATCGATTCCTACAGCCTAAACGGTTGGGCCGATTTGATTCAAACTTGGTATATAATATTGTTAGAGTACTCTACCCGACAGTTTTTCGAATTGGCATTCTAGCTCCAAAACTAACGGTACCTGCGATATAAGTTTTAATGAAAGACTTATTTTTCTCGAAAACGGCTCCTACAATTTTCATAAAACTTTCTAAATGGTGTTTTCTATGCAAAATCTATCTTCGAGTTTTAATGGATTTTTCAGAAAAAGTTTTATATCGGTACCTCCCATATGACCGGTTTCTTAAAATCAGACTTTCTCGTTAACTAATTGACGGATTTTGATGAAATTTTCAAAATATGTAGTGTTTTATGATTTAAATAATATTTTTTATTAAAATTTTCAAAAACATTTTTTTTTTAAGTTTTTAATAATTTAAAAAAAAAACTTATTTTGTTTTTTGAATTTTTTGAAAGCGAATCTACAGATTTTTTTTTAATTTTTCTTCTAGTATAAACTATAAATTTCTAAAAATTTACATACTCAAAAAAAAACTAAAATGTGTTTTCGAAAAGTTATTCAAAAAAAAACATTTTTTTGAAAAAAACTAGTTGAACAATTTTGAAATGAAAAAATTATAAAATAGAAAACGGCAAAAGAAATAAGATGGCTTACAACATTTTTTCCAAAAAACGTTATGAATAGCGTTTCTTTTTTGATTTTATAAAAATTTTATTTGTTTATTTTCCCAAAAAAATTATTTTATATTACTCGGCTGAGCCCTAGCCATTAGTCAAATAAAAGTAGGTGACAACCTACATACATAACTACGTGTTTTAAAGCATTTCATCATCATAAAAGCACACAGAATAAATAAGGAAGCCTTTATATAATAAACACACAAAAACTACTAACAAATAAAAAACTATTCGGTTACTACTGAATCCAAAAATTTCATCAAGAAAATAAAAGTTTACACCTGCCTATAAATAAACAAAACCACTGTGTTAACTTTTAATGTTGTCTATACTCACTCGCTTAACAGTAGTTGTAATGTGTATCCTAATTTTAGTACCTACCTTCCTTCCAACCTTATTAAAGGTACATAATATCCTTAATAAATTTCATTAATACCTACCCACAACATACGTTTATCGATCCATCAAACATAATTAAGCTATTTTAATCAATTTAATTTCAAAAAGTAAATTATTTTTATTGGGACCTATAGGGGTCCTTATACTTAGTATTATTGCCCTACTGCTGATTCCCACGAATCTTTATGCCACTTGTTCAAATTTTTCCATACTAAAATGAAAATTAAACTGAAAAAAGTCCTTTATATCTTTCTATTAGCAAATTATGTTATAAACAGTAAACAACAAGGGGAAAGATAATACACTAAAAAACTGCAAAAGCTTACAATCCTATTATATACATATTTATGTGTTTATCCCTTTGTAGTGACGTTTGTTCGTTCTAAAGAAGGTGCACGCCAAAAAAAAAACATTAAAATTAAATCTTTGTCAAAAAGTCGCCTGCACTTAAAAAGGATTAGCCCATATGAGCAAGTACGTGCAACCCAGTCGTGCCTTTTATTAAGAACGTTCTAGGTGCGGTTATTTTCCTAATTGGTTGAGGGGTAGCATACTAAACAGCCGATAAGACATACATCATAGAAAAAAAATTACATTGCGCAGTGGTACGGAAAAAAGGTACAGACAATATGTTAGAAAGGTTTTCACGAAGGTTGTAACTCGAAATTTAACGAAAATTAAGATTGTCAGACTTCAAAAACGAAGCTTATAGCACCTTGAAGCAGTAAACATGACGAATAGGGAGAGTTTTTAATTCACAAAACAAATAATGTAACTTACAAATAATGTAACTTAGATTCAAAGATATTGATAAATTATCTTTAAAAGCTTAGTTGAGCATACGTTACGTAAAAAGTAAAAATAGCACATGTCAAGCCACATTAAAAAAAAGGAGAGGAGAATCCAGACAAACATTAGCATGTGAAAGGTTTGTATCTACTACACTCAGGTCTCACGTGCGTGGAAATTAGAGCTGTGTCAATTGTTCATTTTCAAAGATACAATCAGTCATGATTCGTTCATTTCAAAGATTCGGTCTTTTGAATCAATAATTTTTCTATTCAATCCCATATCTACTCTCTTTCACTCTTTCAATTTCTACCCATACCGATCATTCCGGTTGTAATTGTGAACATTGTATATATATAAACTGCATAGGAATTTATATACAAAGGTTCTTTTGAAAAGTATTGAAATTGTGAACGACCGACTCATGAAAGTGTGATTGGGATCATCAATACTTTTCCGTGAACGGGTCATAAAGACACAGTTCTAGTTGAAATAAACGCTTGCATCTAAATAGCTATTCTCTGTTCAACTTATATTTTCAGTACAGGCCTTATGGAAAAGAGCTTTCAAACACACTGGTACCTGCTGGTCTTTGCATTGCACTCAACATAAGAAATTGCCACTGGTATAAAAAAAGGAACCCCTGAGTTAAATTGAAATTGTTATTGTAAAATTCCATTAACCCACGTAGATTCCACCATTAACATTATGCACCCTGGTAATGAGATGGAGACTGATTGACAATTTGCCTCTAAGCTTATTGTGTTTATTAAAAAAAAAATACTTATACCATTCGTCGTTGATGAAAATTATAATACTTTTTTTTTTGGTTTTTGTTATGGAGCTTTCAGAATTGAAGCTTTCTCAGAGCTTATAGAAGCATTTTTTAAGTTTAAGGAAGAAGGTGTTGTTGCTGCATGTTTTTTTGCTTCTCATTTTTTTGTTTTTTTAAACGGTTAAAATTTTGGCTATTTATTTTTAAGAAAGAATTACTATTTTAGTAAGTTTTTGATTTAATTAATTGCGAGTTTTTGCTTTCGTGTTTAAACAAAAATCCAGTGGAAAAACCAATTAAATATATTTAAATTTGAGATGATATAATTTTTGTGGTTTATTGATTCACATTTAAAAATGGCTTCAATTTCTTCAAAAGACACAAGTGTACAGAAGAAGCAGGTAATCGTTGACTAATTTTTTGTGATTTATTTTTACGTCAAAAGAGATTAGGCTTTCTGGGGAACCTACTGTCTTATCTGTGTTTAAAAAAAAACTATTGTTGCAATAAATCTAGGTTCCAATTAATATAAGACATTAGGTCTAAAAGACTATTTATGCCATAGGAGAAACCAATGTCATCAGCAAAGGCAGTTAGTAAGCCCTTGAAAATAAGAACAAAGAGGGAATTGATATGAACTAAAAACAAAATAGGATCCAAGACATGTCCTTGTGGAACACCCAGATTTACCCGTTGATTTCCTTTTTAAGAAACCAAATTGAGCTGGATTAAAAAAACCTTTTCATAAGTCTTTCAAAAATTTTGCTAAAAACAGATAGAAAGGATATGGGTCTATAATTACTGATTTCCGTAGTGGAACCTTTTTTTAATAAAGGATTGATCTCTGCTAAATGTTTAGGTTATCTGTAGAAGTTTTTTTCTCTTTCTTGCGCCCAACTGCCACATCTGTGCAGATGGTTCAGCATCGCTTAGACGAATTTAATCTTGAATAGTTCTCACACTTTTCAAAATGATCAGTAAGTACATTTCGAAAGTGCGAATTTTCTACAGACACAAGTGCCTCATTATGCCCGTCGCTCCGAAGGCATATAACAAAATCGTTAAACCCTTCTTTAAATATTCTATCGCTATTTCTGTTCTTATCCATCGCAGAGACAAAATTTTTTTTTCAATAGAACTCACACTAAAAGCCTTGAGTTTAAATTTGACACATAAACTCCAGCAAAACGCACCCCTTTCCGCATAAATCTTGTCATCTTTTAAATTCAATGTAAGAATCCTCCTTTTAAAAAGAACACTCTTCCCCAGCACACCAGTTATAGAAAAGATAAAATGATGTCAAACTTATAGCGAAATTCTTTAAGAACTCAGCCTCACCTCTTCTCATCACCCCCAGTGTGTCCCCACACACTTTGCTGAGCATTTAGAATTTATCTCATATGAATATTCGAGTGTCAACTTTTTGAGCCGAGATGGAGGAGGAGCAAACACAAAAAGTTCGCCTTTTGTATCCAAAACCATGCCCTAAGTCGTTCGTGTGCAGCCCGATTACATCAACTGAAGTAACTTTATCTATGTTTGCGTCGTCCTTAGCCAGGAACACAGTAGGCCGAGGCACCTACTTTGCCCCTTAGTCAACACTGAAATGGCATCCTCATACTGCTTGCTGTACGACTACACTCATCTGCCAGCTACTCAGCAAAGCGTATAAGACTGACAAAAATGTGACAAATAACTGAAAATTGTTTTCATTAATTTTTACTCCCCAATCCCCATTTACAGAGACATATCCTTGTATATGTATCCACTGTGTGCGGTAGTTTGGCAAAGCAATTTAATTGAAATTAAGTACCGACATGCCAGCCATGTTGTTTAGGATTTCAACACACCAATAGACGGGCATACCCACACTAAACCATTGCCAAGTCAGTCAGATTGTGTGAGAACTTTGGTTAAGGCACATCAAAGGTTGAAGACTTAAGCTAAACGGCTTTCCAAATTGAGCCCACATAAGCCGAATAGCACATTTGGATTTTATTTAATTAAGAAACCTGAATAATTCCAATCGCAATTCGCAAGTCTTTAATATCAAAACCAACACAGACACATAGCACACCGGAAACGAAGAAACAAGCTCAAGGCCAAACTAAAGGTGCGTCTTTTATAGTAGGATCCGCTTTAAAAAGTCAATGTTGCTTTGCCGAACATAAATCCTTGAACGTGAAAGGAAAGCAATTAAATTCGCCGAAAGGGAGGTGAAATTCGTTTCATGTTCCTGCATCTGCAACAAACTAAGGGTGTTGTAGGGGGTGGGCGAGTCAAATTAAATTTACGCCATAAAAAATACTTTGGCAGGATATTGTTGTAGAATGATCCTTTGGCAGTAAGGGTGGAGAAAGTCGAAAATATTATTATGGTCATCCGTTTTGTTGGGGCATCGCAACACATACATAAACACAAATTGCCGGCAGATATTGGAATAAATTTTAACATTGCCGGCGTTGGGTTGTCTTCCTAGAGGGCAGCACTGTTGTGAAGCAAATTAATTTAACTGTGCGAGGGGTTTTGATTTCAGAAGAAAATGCGATTTATATTTTTGGATAACAACCAGGATTATTTTTGTATTTATGTACATAAATGCGTTTCAGAGCAACCTTTTTAACCACTCGAGAGAGGATTTTTACTTGCGGAAACATGGTTTTACAATAGTGAACATGTTTTTTAATAATGTACACCATTGAAAAAATCAATTGAAACTGTACATTCACTTCATGATTTATAAAAAAATTTACATTGTTTTTTATTTACTTTTTCCATGGTGTTGTAATGTATTTTTTATTTATTTCGTTAATCGCCTCTAAATTAAAATTAAATAATAAACATTAAGACCACAGTTATATGTGGGTAAATGTAATAAATTAATTAATGATGTGATCGTGTGGATGAGAGGAAAACATATTTGTTAGCTTACAACAATAGTTAAGTCACCAGCTGGGACACAAGAGAAGCAGTTTTAGAATGTTTGAATGTTTGTGTTGACATCTGCAGGATACATTATGTACAACAACGATTTTTAAGACAACACCAACATTATTGTGTACAACAACTATGCTTCTAAAAGTATGCTACATATTTGCAATATGTTTTGACTGAGTACTAATTCGAGCTCGAAAGCTTAGATTGTGCCAGAACCAGACGGAAGCTTTCAGAAATTTGAAAATTTGTATAAATACACGAGTAGATGGCATTGAGATTTTAGTTTATTGTGATGTGGCAACAAGTTTAGATATTCGGAGGATACATTTTGTAAATTAACGCCATCTGTTGGATTCATTGTGTACAACAACCAACATTCATTGTGTACAACGACCATGCGCCTAAAAGTATGCTACATATTTGCAATATGTTTTAACTGAGTACTAAATCGAACTTGAAGTACTAATTCGAGACTCGAATTAGTACCGAAAGCTTAGATTGTGCCAGAACCAGACGGAAGCTTTCAGAAGTTTGTAAATTTGTATAAATACACGAGTAGATGGCATTCAGATTTTAGTTTATTTTCAAAAGTGGAATTGTTAACAACTGGAAGCGTTAGTAAAAAATGATTGAATTGAGATTAAATAAAAAGTGTTGAAGTATAAAAACGTATTTGAATTGTGAATGAGTGGAATAAGTTAAACATGCTGTATTTAAACTGAATATGTTTCATAAAATAAAGAGATTTGTTGTATTATTTTGGAATTTTGATTGAGTTTTATTTGTCGAACCCCAGGCCAAAACTGCACAGTATTACAGTATTTTATAAAACAGAAAATAAGCCCTACCAATGTTTAACACGTATATAACACTTGAAATAATAAGTTATTTTATTTTTTTTTTTTTAGTTAAATGCTTCGAAAACTCAATACTGTCTTCATAATGTGTTTTTTATTATGAAGTCAAGCCGAAGAAAAAATTCTTAACAATGATTTCACTTAAAAAATATTTTACGGAAATAGTAGACAAAAATTTTCAATGGCTGTTTTTAGTGTATTTTCCTTACAACACACTTGATGTTTCTGGTTGCACATCCGTATTTTGGTGTGATAAACGAGGTGGCCAAAAATTTCACGCAGCAAGTCCATAATGGTTTAGCTGACAGTGTGGACAATCGCTTCATTTTGATGGGACTACAATTAAGTATGCTGCTCCGCTATTGGCAGCAAGAAGTTGTCGATAATTGATCTGTAAGAAGCTCTAGAAATTGTTTTTCGCGTTTCATCCTCATAAGGAATATACCTACTGCACCAAACGATTCATCTAAATGGGTATAGCTGATGATCTGGAGTTTCGAATGTTGATACAAACATTTAAATGGAAATGCGCTTCATCCAATTTTAAAATTCTTAGTCCAGAACAATTGGACATGCCCAATTGGCCCAGCCGACGACCGACGTGTTGAGACAGACGGATCAGTTGCAACATTCTTCCGCACAGCTTCTACGTTTCTTCATTGCACCGCTTGGCCACTGAACTCCGTTGCGCGGAAAGGTCGACCGAACTCCTTATCATCAAAGCTGTACCTACGATGAAGAGCGATTTATAATTAAAATATTGGCGATATTTTCGCTGCATCATAACAACTGATCGTTGACAAGAATAGACAAAATCTATAATTCTTAACGCGTTGTTGCATTGTATGTACCCGCTATTAGAACTCAATTATAACCTGCCAACATAAAAAGAAAACAATTATATTGGAAAATAAAAAAAAGTTATTCGTTTTTTAATGTTGGTTAGTTTTATTCAACAGAAAAAACAGAGTCTGGCAAAGTTTTCTGCATTCGTATGGTGCGACTAAAGAAAGAATCTCTATACTTAATAGTACTTAGGAAAATGGGCTCAAGGACATTCCTAGATCAGTGCGAGTGAATAACACCTTTGTTGAACTAAAGCGAGGATACTCTATGGACAAGACGATTTGCGTGTATTAAGATTTTTCAAGAATCTTGCATCTGAACGAGTGCAAAAGAATATTGGTTCCAGAAGAGTGTTAACACCTGCTGTGCTGGCAGCGCTTAAAATAACTCAGCAAGGAAATAAGTTCATGTAAACTTACAGCAGATTTTTCGTTGCGCAAAAATGCTATATGTGCTGCTTTTTGCACCAAAAACATTCTATATATACTGTAAAGCGAACTTAGGTTTAATCTCCTGGAGCTATATGGAACACTGCTTGAACGCCTATATACCTCGAGTAAATGAGTTGGTTTTTTAATTAAGTTTTTAAATTTGCTCAAAATTAATCCTTAATAATAATATTTATTTAAATTAAACTAAAGGAAACACTCCAATTATTTATTTGTACTATTTTTACTTGCGATTTATAGGGACTATAAGGCAAGTTATGCATTCGTCAAAAAAAAAATTCTAACAATCAAACATGACATTACGATGATAATGTCAAAAAAAAAGGGTCTGGAAATTCCGTCCGACTGTCTGTCTGTCTGTCTGTCTGTCCGTATCGATTCCTACAGCCTAAACGGTTGGGCCGATTTGATTAAAACTTGGTATATAGTATTTTTAGAGTACTCTACCCGACTGTTTTTCGAACTTGCATTCTAGCTGCAAAACTAACGGTACATGCCCTATAACTTTTAATGAAAAAACTTATTTTTCTCGAAAACGGCTCCTACGATTTTGATAAAACTTTCTGAGTGGTGTTTTCTATGCAAAATCTATTTCCTAGTTTTAATGGATTTTTCAGAAAAAGTTTTATAACGGTACCTCTCATATGACCGTTTTTTTTAAATCAGATTTTCCCGTTAACAAATTGACGGATTTTGATGAAATTTTCAAAATATATAGTGTTTTATGATTTAAAAAATATTGTTTATTAAAATTTGCAAAAACATTTTTTTTTATTTTTAATAATATTTTTAAAACATTTTTTTGTTTTTTTGAATATTTTGAAAACGGATTTATAGTTTTTTTTTTAATTTTTTCCCCTAGTATAAACTATAAATTTCTTTAAATTGACATATACTCAAAAAAATTAAATTATGTTTTCGAAAAGTTTTTTTCAAAAAATAAACATTTTTTTGAAAAAAAAACTTGTCGAACGATTTTGAAATGAAAAATTCATAGAATAGAAAACGGCAAAAGAAATAAGATGGCTTACAACATTTTTTCCAAAATACGATACGTGAAACTTCCTTTTTTATTTTAAGTCATATCATTCTACACACCGTATGCAAACTAATGACAATGTAAATTAATAAAACAGATCTGCGTTTACTCAATCGCCTGCTCCCTACTCTCGCTATATGGCTATGTGCTTCATGCTACCTTCGCCCGTCCTCACTCTCTCTCAATCGGTTCAAATGACGAATTGTAAATTAAAATGTCACGTGTTTTTTGTAAATACTAAAATTTCCTAACCTTCAAACGAATTAACATAAGAAATTGTATATGAACGAAAAGATAACAATTATATTACTTACTCCGGATAACTGCTTAGTATAGGACGATTTACAAATTAATCACAAATTATTTATTTATAAATTTAACTCACTCTACACACTGTATACTAATAATAATGCAGATAAATAAAACAGATCTGCGTTTACTCACTCGCTTGATCCATGGCTATGTGCTTCATGCTGCGTTCGCTTTTTCTCACTCTCCCTCAATCGGTCTCAATCGCTCTCTACCTATTCTTAGACAAAAACGTTGCACATTTCCGTGTCACTACTTCCGTTCCATCCGTAAGAAATTTACCCTCATGCCCCTGAAGAAGTTTCACTTCAAAACTATTCGATTAATACTGAAAACAAAAGTTTACACCTGCCTATAAATAAACAAAACCACTGTGTTAACTTTTAATATTGTCTCTGTACCCACTCGCTTAATAGTAGTTAGAATGTCTTCATTTTAGTACCTACCTTCCTTCCAACCTTATAATTAGGCACCTAACATCCTTAATAAATTCCATTAATACCTACCCACACCATACGTTTATCGAGCCATCAATTTGATTTCAAAAAGTAAATTAAAAATTAAACTGAAAAAAGTCTCTTATATCTTACTATTAACAAATTATATTATAAACAGTAAACAAAAAGTGGAAAGATAATAGGGTACACTAAAAAACTGCAAAAGCTAACAATCCTATATATTTATGTGTTTATCCCTTTGTCGTGACGCTTGTTCGTTCGACACACCCACAACGATTCTGAGAAAGTTGCATGTCAAAAAAAAAAACCTTAAAATTAAATCTTTGTCAAAAAGACGCCTGCACTTAAAAGGATTAGCACTTAGGAGCAAGTACGTGCGACCCAGTCGTGCCTTTTATTTTTGTTTTAATTATTCAGTGCTTTCATCCGTGCTATAGTAGATACATTTTTCAAGGACTTTCATTAATTTTTTTTTAAATTAAAAATTAAATGTACCACAGTTGAATTTCCTTTTGTAGATTATAATTCGTCCAAGCAAAAAACATAAAGTTAGCAAAAAACTTAAGGAACCTTACATCAAGGCATTAAAACATGTTCAAGTATCGAATCATTGTTCCTTCCTTCCGGTTCGGGAATTCAGGCACAAGCAAGACTTTCTTTAATTCAAGATTTCTTGTCATTGCTCTTTTTTGTCCTGAAATTCTTTGAGCTGGACGACGAAAAGATGACACATTGCGGAAAAATACGTCAACTTTTATTTATGTGATAGGACGTCTTTAAAAAGAGGATAATGGAATCATTATTATTTTTTTATATGTTTTTCATATTGTTTTTGTCCTCTTTGGACTTTTATGTGAAGATTTTTTTTATTATTTTTTTTTTAAGACTGAATGGACATTCTATTGTTATGCTGTCAGTTTAGTATAAGATTTTTCCTTTGTGTCATTGAATTTTAGAGGAATCCCAAAGATATTTTCCAGGGCTCAGGCACGTGGTATATAAAATTTATTTTTAAAAGGCTCTTTAAAATAAAATTTTGTTTGAAGTCTCGTTTCAGCCTTTTTAGTCGTTATTTTAAAATTCTTTTTATTTTTTCATGATCTATGATTTTGCAAATAAAATTTAAACTTTGTGCTTTGTATAGAAGTGTCGAGTGGTCATGTTTTAAGCAAATAAATAAAAAAAATGTCTTCTACTTTTTTCAGGAAATGGACTTTTCATTCATTCAGTTGGATTTTAAATTGAATGAACTCGATTAATTGTGATGTTTTTTATATTTTTTTATTTTTATTTTAATGTAATGGCGCAAAATTATAGACGCTTTAATACAAAACTAAAGGAAATAAAATTTGGCACTAACATTAAAAGTGTAGTTCTTCAACTATAGACGACTCAAAAATTGATTTTTTCTTAGTGTGAAACTAACAACTCTCAGAGAGAATTTCGGCTCGCTCTTACAAAGCGCCATTTTGGAAATAAAAATACACACAAACCCAGCCTAAATCCAATAACAACAAAATTCCCTAAAGTTCTCAAACCTCCAAATTTGATTTTAACTAGTGAAGAGGTTATTTTGTTTATAACTGAGAAAAACTTAGTACAGAACTAAACATTTTAAGTAGTGTGAAGTTAACGTATTAAAAATAGGTTGTCTATAATTTTGCTCCAATGTATTTTAATGTTCTAAAGAGACGTTAGTAGTAGTAGTGCCCCGTGGCTTAGTGGTTAGTGTGTCGGACTGCTAAGCGAAAGAACCTGGGTTCAAATCCAGCTCATAGCCACCTTTTTTTCTGGGGTACTGCCTCTTGCGAGGAACTGACAAAACCTCCAAGAGTAAAATTTGTCTCGAAAAAGTGCATCTCATGTGCCGTTCGGACTCGGCGGTAAACTGTAGGTCCCTTCCATTCTTGCAGAGTAACAACACACACACAGGAATGGTTGAGAGTATAAGTCACTAGGCCTTGGCTCCTTAAGGAGCTGTCGCGCCAATAAATTTATTTATTTAAAGAGACGTTAATTTATTTTTAGATGTTTATTTTTAAGCTAAATTAGCATTTTTTCGTTGGTTAACGTTTGCTACAGAGAAATGTTCTAACGCATCGTTGTTTCTTTGATCAATTGTATGGACTAAAAATAAAAGATATATTTTATGGAGTTTCAACAAAAGGGCGATTTTAAAAATGGAATTATTTAAAAATAAATTCGATAAAGGCGCTTTATCGAAAAAATGCTCATATTGATTGGCCACCTAGTTGATATAATGTATCATCTATGTATATCCTATATTTAATTTTATTTAAATCATCTTTTTATAGACTTTAAAGACTCCTACGAAATACACAAACGCCTAATAAAAGTAGCCAGTTTGCTGTCCAGATCAATCAAAATTTTTAATGGGCTCTGACGAGGGAATGATATCTGTGATTTTTAGAATTTATATTCCCAGTCCCTAGAATCACTAATTAAATCCAGGTCACTGTCCCCAATCAGTATTTTATTCACGAAGATCCTATTGTCTAGACGAAAGGTACACTAATTTGAACAACTGAATTTTTTGTTTAATCTAATTGGGATTAATAGCCAAGGATAAAGTGGCATCCATCCGAGCTCAATTATACATCTTTCCGGTCTCTAATTGATTCCCAATTATCCAGATACGCCATAAAGTAGATATCCCTATTCTCTATACATCATCATCCTGGTCCTCATTACCATCCCCCCAAGTCCACTTCAAATTGACATCAGCCATCGATTTATTTCAAATTAAGTTATCATCAAGAATGGCTGCCCTAAAACCAAATCCAAATGGGAAATCAATATAACGGACCATAGAGTGTGGCAGATAATGGGGACAGGAGTGAAATCTACTTAGAAAATTAAAGGAGTCACATCCTGCGCGTTTCGTTTTCTCTGGATATCCATTATTGCTATGCCACATATGCGGACACTTTACGAGGAGCGCGGAGCATAAAAAAAAACATATCCTTGTTGATATTTTTTTTGTGTATTTCGTCCACTAAACCAACACATGCAATAATCTCTGGAAAAGACTTCAAGATAAATGCTTTTGTGAGACATATTTTCCTCGGACCACTAAGGGAAGTTTTAGGGTTTCCGGTTGTCTCTTTGCCGCTCTTATCTTATATATTTATATGGAAGGACATAAAACTTTCGCAATGATTTTTATGAAATGGCTAATCTAAACGAAGGTTGTGGCTTGTGTCGTGGGTTTTTGTGGAAAAGTTTGTCCTGAAGTGGGGTCAGTGATGGACAAGGAAAAAGAACCGAAACTTTGTTCACTAAGAGAGGCAGCAGATGGATGGACAAGAAGTCGAATTTGATATTAGTTTTTTGAAGACCTTGAATTTTTGAGTGATTTCAATTTTTGTTTAAAATTTTTGCCAACCGGTGCGTCGTATCGTAGTGGTGATGTAACATAAGTATCGTTATGGTTAACTATTTAGGAAAATTTTGTCTTTCGCAACATGAAAGTTTTTTTCTTAAATTTTTGTTATTTAAAAAGTTACTGCACTAATTAGAGTTTTTAAATTATCTACATATATTTCAACAAGAAATAAATTGCAAGGATTTCACGTGTTTTGCCTTATGAGCCCGTGTTGCAAACAAATTTTTTGAAAATTTGTTAATTCAAACCTCAAGGCATTTGGATTCGATTACTTTTTTATTTATTTTTTTATTTTATTATATTTCTTAACTTCTGTAAGAATGCATTAAGGATCACCAAGGTTAAGAATTTCATGCAGACGCCATTCAGAGCCTACATTCCAGTTTCTCCAATAATTCTAGAGACAGGCCAGGTATATAAATATTCCATACTGGTTAATCACTTATTACAGAGAGTCCATTTCTATGGAGCAAAAATCGTTTTCTCATCTTCCAAAAAGAACTAGCGTTGCCACCTTGTAGGTTCATTCTGACAATAACAATACAAAAATAAATTGCATGACTGGATCACACGTACTATTTCATATGTGCGGTCACATTGTAGAATAAAATTAAAAAAAATTAAAGTTAAAATCAAAGCATTTATTCGATTTTTATGACTTTTAATTTTTCGTATATAGTACGTTAAATTGTATTGGGTGAAATAATTTAAACGCCATTTTATTTCTTTAGGAAATGTAAAAAAGTGTGATTTTTTTCAAAATCGTAGGAACGGTTTTTTAATAAAACATTTTTTTTGAAAAAAAAACATTAAAAAAATAATTCAGGAATACAAACCTAAGCACAAAAAAAACATAAATTTAAAAATAAAATTAAAAAAAATTCATTTACCAGTTTTCAAAATATTCAAAATATATCAAAAGTTTTTGAAAAAAGATAATGCGAAATTACTAAGGCTACCTACATCTTCTTGAATATAAATTTTGATTGTAATCTGATTACCAGTTTTCGAGAAAGTCGAAGAAAAAAAAACCGGTCCTATGGGAGGTACCGTTTTTAGCCCACCATATTAAATTCTTTTTTCACCAAAATATAATGCATGTCTACAGTAGTACACTAGTTTTTTTTATTCTCGGAGCCGTTTTCGCAAAAGATGAGCTTTAATATAACGTTTATATGACAGGTACCGTTAATTATTGAGCTAAAAAAATAAATTGCACGACTGGGTCGCACGTACTTGCTCCTATGTGCCTTTAAGTGCAGGCGTCTTTTTGAAAAAAAAAGATTTAATTTTAATGTTTTTTGACGTGCAACTTCTTTAGAATCGTTGTGATTTGAAGCTCGATGAAACGAAAATGCGTCAAGGCTTTTTCAAATCAAATAAATTAAAATAGCTTAATTATGTTTGATGGATCGATAAACGTATGGTGTGGGTAGGTATTAATGGAATATATTAAGGATATTAGGTACCTATAATAAGGTTGCAAGGAAGGTAGGTACTAAATTAAGATACATACATTCCAACTACTGCTAAGCAGTGGTTTTGTTTATTTATAGGCAGGTGTAAACTTTGGGTTTCTTGATTGATGATATTTTTGCATTCAGTAGTAATCGAATAGTTTTTTATTTGTTAGTGTTTTTTGTGTGTTTATCATAGGCTTCCTTATTTATTCTGTGTGCTTTTATGATGATGAAATGCTTTAAAATACGTAGGCATGTATGTAATTTTTCACCTTCTTTTAAAAATTTTGGGGAAAATAATAAGTGTTTCAAAATCAGGAAACTCGTCAGCTGGAATATCAGCAAAATTCGGATAGGATTCACTGATGACGAACCTTGCAAACGAAATAAGGACAACTAGCTAAACCTATTATCTTAATTAACTTACTGGCCCTTTGCGGGCGCTCTTTAATAAATAACATTTTTCAAAATATTCCAAAAACAAAAAAAGTTTTTTTAAAAGTTTTATTAAAAATTAAAAAAAAAATATTTTTGAAAATTTTAATAAACAATATAATTTAAATCATAAAACACTACATATTTTGAAAATTTCATCAAAATCCGTCAATTAGTTAACGAGAAAGTTTGATTTTAAAAAACAGGTAATATGGGAGGTACCGTTATAAAACTTTTTCTGAAAAATCCATTAGAACTTAAAGATAGATTTGACATAGAAAATACCATTCAGAAAGTTTTATCAAAATTGTAGTAGCCGTTTTCGAGAAAAATAAGTTTTCCATTAAAAGTTATATGGCATGTACCGTTAGTTTTGCAGCTAGAATGCAAGTTCGAAAAACAGTTGGGTAGAGTACTCTAAAAATACTATATACCAAGTTTGAATCAAATCTGCCCAACCGTTTAGGCTGTAGGAATCGATACGGACAGACAGACAGGCAGACAGTCGGACGGAATTTCCAGACCCATTTTTTTTACTTCTCTATCATCGTAATGTCATGTTTGATTGTTAATTTTTTTTTTACGAATGCATAACTTGCCTTATAGTCGCTATAAATCGAAAGTAAAAATGAAAAAAACTCCTCTGTAGAATGTCAAAATAACCTTAAGTTCAAAATTTAAAGACGATTGGCCCAACCGTTTAGGCTACAACAGTCCAAAATACATCCGCATAGAGAGACAGTCGGACAGAATTTTGCCAGTAACTCAAATATGATTCTCTATCATCGTAATGTCATGTTTGATTGTTGTCTCAAAATTTTAAATCTGCACGAATGCATAACTTGTATTACAGTGCTTATTTGCTTAATTACTTTTTATGCAAATAAAATGGATTTCTGACTTCTTCAGAAGAGTTTAATTAATAAAATGTATTTTTTATTTATTTATACATAACTAATTTAACTATATAAAACTAAAATACATTTAAAAAGTACATATCAAGTAAATATCAATATTAAACAAACTTTACCTTACGCTGTGGCTCCACAGTCAATATTTGAGGCAATGACAAGAGCAATAAGGAGGGCAATTTTCAACTAGGTAGGCTTTTCATTGCCCGCTATTTCAATAATTCGCGCTGGTTTTCGTCAGGCATTTTGAAAAAGAGAAATTTGAGAAAATATTGCCTGTGTTAATGACAAAGCAATAATTGCCTTCCATCTACTGGGCATTATTGCTATTGCTATTGCTGTTTTTAAATTAAGCAATTTATTGCCTGGTATACTGCCTTTAGAGACCCTGGGTTAGTCAGAATCTGACTTGTAGTTGCCACTATGTATATACACTATTACACAATAAACACTTGATCTTTTTTCGATCCTTACATAAAAAGCTTACATTTTGAAAGCTCTGCAGAAAACTATACATAAAGTAGTAGGTATCTGGGTAAAATTAGCTAAGGTTACTCCGATCCCGATCGTATGTAAGTAGTTTTCATAATCACAAGGGGATGGTTATTGTGAAATTTGTGAATTGTGATTTTTTATCAGTTTTCCTTCGACTTTGATGGCAACAGGACTTGTGGATGCGGATGTGCAAAGCAACAAATTACAAAAAAATGTTCTCGTCAGTCTGTGCTTTTATTATGGATTTTAGGAGAATTGTTTTGATAGACAAATTGGCAGCGCCACTGCGGTAGAAAAAGCTCTCCCGTGCGTAAGGCCTGAACTACGTAGTTCTGGATTAGCCATATAGGCAACATAGTCAGCTGCGTAGAGCGGCAGATTTTTAGGGGCGACAAATTTTCAACCCACACACTAGAATTTTCCAAAATCTTGTTTGCAAGAGTTATTGATTTTTCTTTTCTAGATATTCAAATGATAGAACAACTATTTCACTGCGAGGGGTATCATAGGTGTTGACTTAAATATACCTGTTGCTGTGCGAATACATTGATTTATTTCAGTATTAGAAATTCCAATATCGTTGTAATTAGTCCACTTAAAAGTCGCCAAGTGAAATCTTATGTAGGGATACTCGTATGAATGATATTCAAAGTGTTTTTCTTTTCTAATGTTTATTAGTTAGAAGGTATTTTTTTTGTTGCATTATCTTAGAGAGTACGGTTAAGATAGAATTTTGTTGGTTAGCAACAACAACAAAATAGCGATGGGCGTTAGAGTGTTTGAGACTAGGGGATTTAAAAATAGCACATTAAAGTTTTTATGGTTCATTGTGGAGATATTGGCTATTGAAGAGCATAAATGGATAATTTGACAATGATTTTGAGGTTCTAATTGATTTCATTCTGTTTCACAATTTTCTAACAATGCTCTTCCTGATTGTTCTTATTCTTAGAAATTTAGCGCAGGTATATATATAGAAAACAATTCTTTGTGATGAGGTTTTGTTTCCTAAGCGAAGCTTGGTTATTTATGGTGAAGTGAAGAAGAGTTGATGAATTTAAGGATTGTTGTTAAATGAGTATTAAATTAGTCTTGGCAGAATTTTCTATTATGAAATAAACAAGCTGCCAATATATCGTTCATCCAGATAGAGCAGGCGACTCATTAGAACTGGGTCGCATTTTAATAAATGTAAAATTATGTGGCTTTATCTGCAAAAAGTCTGTCACGTTATCAGAGTAAAGAAGCATGTATTTGAAAATGCACTAAGAGAAGAGACACGCAGATGGCTGCTAAAATCGAAAATATCCTAATATTGTCTCCTGAGGCTCATCAAAACCTGGTATCTTATCATATTAAAAAATAAGCTAGCTCATATCGGGGAAGAGAAACTAGCCATTGCTTACGGTGGAAGGATGGCTTAGACTAGGACGCCTAAAGCTTTTGGGTGCACAACTGGACTGCCGGCGTTCACTAGCAATCAGAAAGTATATAAGAAATTGTTATTGAGGCCCAAACCGGAACCCGGCCGATGGTGATATAATACGACAAAAAGCGTCATTAGAAAAATTAGGTCGACGCAGTATTACAATGTTTGTCGTTTTAGCGTTACCACTGAGAACTCATGAGGCATTAACTGAGTTTTCATATAACGGGTGATTTTTTTGAGGTTAGGATTTTCATGCATTAGTATTTGACAGATCACGCGGGATTTCAGACATGGTGTCAAAGAAAAAGATGCTCAGTATGCTTTGACATTTCATCATGAATAGACTTACTAACGAGCAACGCTTGCAAATCATTGAATTTTATTACCAAAATCAGTGTTCGGTTCGAAATGTGTTTCGCGCTTTACGTCCGATTTATGGTCTACATAATCGACCAAGTGAGCAAACAATTAATGCGATTACAACAACATTGCATTTTTCGGGATGCATGGGCAGTTCTTGAACGGTTTCTGGTTGCTCTTCACTCCAAATGCGGCAATTTTGCTTATTTACGTAGCCATTCAACCAGAAATGAGCTTCATCGCTGAACAAAATTTGTCGATAAAAAAGCGGATTTTCTGCCAACCGAACCGAACACTGATTTTGGTAATAAAATTCAATGATTTGCAAGCGTTGCTCGTTAGTAAGTCTATTCATGATGAAATGTCAAAGCATACTGAGCATCTTTCTCTTTGACACCATGTCTGAAATTCCGCGTGATCTGTCAAATACTAATGCATGAAAATCCTAACCTCAAAAAAATCACCCGTTAGAAGTCGAACGATTTTCGACACTTATATTTAAGGATTTACAAAAAGGCTTTGATATTTAAACTATGAATGGATTTTCTCGAAAGGAATCTCAATTATTGATTTAATTCACAAAATAAAAGTTAAAATTGTACGAAGCATCAGCATCAAATGTATTAAAAATGCTTTAAAAATAAACAAATTCTTCCATTTCACTATGTTCTGCATTCCTATAAAGAGACTACTAACCAGTCCACACTTAATTTTTTTATTCTTGTCCATATTATATCCTTCTTTCACAACAGCAGTATGCAAATTCAAATAATTTTACCTACAAGGTTTTTAGTTTCCATAATTATTTATCTATTATTAAGAAAACCTGCTTCTAAGAACAAAATCCTTCCTGGAAGTCAGTGGTTTCAAGATTATCAACAAAAAAAAATTAAAATAAAAGTAACTACCCTAGTTACATTTCCCGGAACGATTTCTTGCAAACAATCTTATAGGAATGTGCTTGCATTATTAATCGACTTGAAATACTCCATCCTTGCTTCACCGAATATTGCACTCCAGAAATGAAAATTTCTTAAACGCTGAATTACTTTTCCACAATCTGTTTATAATGCTGCTTTGGTTGTGTATAATGTATCCTGCAGCTAGGATCACTATTCTCATCCATCACATTCCGGGCACGTCGTGCATGATGTTAACATCAGCATGAGTAAGTGCAGGATATTCCTTATAACTCGTACTACACAGCCATAAGGATTTATAGTTTCACTGCTGTTTTGGTTGGTACTAAGATAGTCTCATGGGACATGTATGTTCAACGCTTAAATTATTTTAACTCAGACATATTACTTGACATAAATAAAAACATAAAAAAAAACAAATATATTAAATAATATTTATGTGCCTTGAAATCTGTATAGTTCTGAAAAAGGGAACAAGTAAAAGGGTAAAACGTGGAGGGAATCGGAATGAAAATCTTAAAGGATTTTTAAAAATCAAGTGAATAATTGGAATTGGTCTAAGGATTGTGGTTAGTCATAATAACGTATTATGGCTCCTCGTTCAGCTTATATTGGAGAGTGGATCATATCTTCCAAAGAATTTTTCTATTGAATAAATTATTATCGTTCGAAAAATTTCATGCCGGCAAGGAAAAACTCGTCCCTTGTCCATCTATCTGATTAATCCAGATTGGCACCAATTTTTAGTTGAAGTAATAAGCGTTCAGTGTTGATCGGTTGAAAAAATCTGAAATCCTTCGTCCTTAAAAGCACATTTCTACAATGTTGACAAATCCATCCAATCTTAGACGAAATTCCAGAAACTAATTGTCGACCTCTTGATTTTTATTTTGCAAATTGTCTTCTTAATAGTTATTAATTACTATTAAATAGCTTCGTGTTCGTTAATACGTTCCACCCTCTTACCGACCTAATGTTATACAAAGGGAAAGGACAAAACAATTCCATTATTAAGCCAAAAGGTTCCGCCAATAATAATCATAATGAAACTATCTCATTATAAAGCTTCCTTTATGGACATGAATGCTTGGGGGCCGAAATCAGATAGCAATCACAAAGTCAAAATAACCAATTAAGGAATTAATCAATCATTAAGGGCGGAGAGAATGTGTTAAAAGCTCACACGTGTTTCGTGACTATGGTCGATAATCAAAAACTACCATGTCAACAAACAACGGACAACGGAACCGTATGGGATGAAGGTGTGGTCCTGATGGAACTAACAATGTTGTGTGGAAATAATGGAATATGGAGGATGTTAGGAAACTTCTGATATTATTTGGGAGTATTTTTCGGGTCATTAGTATGTTAGTTGTGTAGATTGACTCTAAGGAGTTTTTTTTTTGTTTGTATTGTCTGGTTAATTGGCGACATTTTTTCGTGTATCAAAGAAATATGTTTGAGTCTATATGAAGAAATATCCTGTTATTGAATGGTCCCTTAACAAATAGTTGTAGGGTTGTTAAGTGCCTTCATTTGTCAGATTTAATTGAATGAAGTTTGAACTAAAGACACGTTGGAATCATGGGATATATAGTATATGAAACATCTCCAAATAAGTTGAATTGACTTGAGTTTTGCAGAATGTTTTTAGAATTTCTTTCATCATCTAAGTTCCCTAGGAACCAGAATCTACTCCAGGCATCATGTATATCAAGATCTTTTATGCATCACTTTTTTTTGGTAAGCAGGGTCTTACTGCAAAAGACTTTCCAGACTCTGCTTTCGCACGAGCCTTACTCCGAAATCCTCCATCTTTACAAACGGGGCCAATAATTCTCCATGAGACTTTCCCCTCGAACGATGTTAAGAGCATAGCAGGCTCTTTTGTTTATCCGCCAAATGCGGTTAAATAATTGAATTTCTTTAAATTTATCTTGAAAACGTAACTTTTTATCGGTTCGTAATTTTCCCGATGTGAAGGATTGAACTACGTGGATTATCAGATAGAAGCATATGTGTTCCCGGAGCGTGGAACGTCATAGGACATATTCATTGACAATTTGAGCTTTAAGTCAAGCTGTAAAGCTTTTTGTTGATTGGTGCCTAAAGACAACATTGTCACTACTTTTGGAGTATATACAGATTACACTTACACATATCCAATAGGACGCCTATAGCCATTTCACAACAATATTGGATTGGATACTATGCGACCCTATAAATGAAATCATATTTTGTATTTATGGTTTTCATTATAGTTTTCTTTAGAGGTATAGAACCTACGATAGGCACAACTGTCAAACTAGCTGTCATACAAAAAAAGTGCGTTTGACTTTTTTTCAGTAAACAACACATGTATATTGGAAATTACCATGCAAAAACTTACACCACATCAACGTTTACAAAATGTGGAAATTTATTTCCAATATTCGCGCTCTGTTCGCATATCGACGTTCTGAGCAGCTAATGCGCAATACGCCCGCCGTTGTCGGCAACGCGGTCTTTGATACCCGTTTTTTTTAAGGAAAGACAACATCCATAAAAAGATCCAACTGGTGCAAGAATGGGCTGAGAATCAACTGGAAGTTAGACCAGATTTTTATCGTCAAATTATATTCACCGATGAGGCTCATTTCTGGCTTAAGGGGTATGTACTTAAATGAGTACAATAATTGTCATTTTTGGAGTGAGCATAATCCTCACGAGACTCTTGAGACTTCCATTACATCCCGAAAGAATGGGCACGTATTTGCTCTTATGTGCCTAATTACAATGGAAAGCAAGATCTTTGACAGAAACAATTAACATTTAAGTTGAAAATAACACAGTTCGAACTTATAAAAAGTATCAAAACCACAATACTTAATGATTTTTAGTAAAAAATAAAGTATGCCATCACACGTCTTAAATAACAAAGAATTTAAGAAAAAAGTATTTCGAAAATTGTAGGACGGATTTTGATAAAATCCTGTTTTTTATTTTTAGTTTATTGAAAAAAAAATTTTGGTATGTAGTTTTTTTAGAGTTTATTAATATATATTAAATTATTATTATTATTTTTTTTTTAATTAGTTTTACATATTGATTTTCCAAAAAAAAAATCAAAAATTAATTAAAAATAGAAAAGAATAATTATTCAAAATTTTTGTATGCAGAATTAATTTGGATACTTAGGTCTTTTCAGATATAATATTTTATTGAAAACCATCTAATAGTAACCGAGAAAGTCTAAAATTAAAAAACCGTTATATGAAAGGTACCGTTAATAAAGTAGAAAGCTACTACCAGCAAAAAACTCAAAAATTTTCATCAAAATCGTTGAAGCCGTTCTCGAGTAAAGTTAGCTTTTCATTAATCAATCGCTTAACCCGTTAAGGCTGCTGATAGTAATACACCCGGACAGACAGACACACAGACAGACAGACAGACAGACAGACAGACAGACAGACAGACATTTTTTGTCAATGACTTTTCAGGTTTCTCTATGATGGTAATGTCATGTTTCATTATTATCTCAACATTTTTTTAAATTCCCGAATCCTAAATTTGCCTTGTAGTCCCTATAATCGCAAGTTAAAATCACTGTTTGACGAGGCTTACATGCCGAAGTCGTCATCGGCTCAATTGTCTTAAAATTCGAAACCGGTGCCGACTTTACCGTCAATAACGAACGCTACAGGCAAATTATTTGTGATTTTTTTATTCCTCATGTCATTGCAAATCTTTTGGAGAAGAAATGGTTCGAACAAGACAGCGCAATATGCCAGCAGAACCAATTAGTGTTCCTTAAGTCGATATTATATCGATAATTATCGAAAACATCGATTCTTTTAATAACTATCGGCTAACTATCGCATGTGCCATAATATATTTAAATAGGGTGCATTCTCATTTCTATCCTTTGAATTGGATTCATTTTTGGTGTTGTAATTTTGTACCTGAAATCCGATTTGAGCGAACAAACCCAACCCTATAGGTTAAGACAAGACAGTAGTCCCCTTTTATACACATATGCGGCCGCCATTATTTTAGAACCAATTTATTTCAATTGCTCAAGTTAGATTAGACCAGCACCAGCAACGTCAACAGCGTCGTTAGGCCAAAGTCCTAAATTTGCCGTTGGTGTTCCATTGCTACCAACTTTGCGCAAGTGGAATCCAGGGGCACCAAATTGCAGAAAAAAAAATATTTACAATTTTATTTTGTTGTGCTCGTCGCCACTGTTGTGCTTTCAGAGGCTATTTAGTAATTTATAATTTTTTTAATAATGGAAGAAAAACATCGAAATGGTAAGAGATAAAACATTTTTTTATAAGAGAAGGAAATCTTATAAAATCGACTCAAAAGACAAACAATATAAAGAGATTGGAGATTCGCTATGTGTACTATACTGACACTTCGTATACTTTTTTTATGACACAAAGTGTCAAACAGAAGTAAGAAGAAGATGCTAGTTTAAATGCAATTATCCGTAGGAAAATAAATCCGAAGAATGAAATCTTAAGAAAAAAAAGGGCACGACTGCTTGGCACATACTCGCTTTTATGTGCATAATTACATTGGAAAGCAAGATCTTTGACAGAAACAAGTAACATTTGCGTTGAAAATAACACAGTTTGAACTTATAAAAAGTATTAAAAACCACAATACTTAACGGTTTTTAGTAAAAATAAAGTATGCCATCACACGTCTTAAATAACATGGAATTTATGAAAAATTTATTTCGAAAATTGTAAGACCGGTTTTTATACAATCCTGTTTTTTTACTTTTAGTTTTTTTGAAAAAAAATTATTTTTTAAATTTTGGTATGCAGTTTTTAGAATTTATTAAAATACATGTGAATAAAAACATTAAAATAATTTTTTTTGATTAGTTTTCAAAATATTGATTTTTCAAAAAAAAAAATTTCAAAAAATTATTTTAATTAGAAAAAAATTTATTCAAAATTTTGATAAGCAGAATTAATATGGATACCTAGATCTTCTTAAATATAACATTTAACAGAAATCCAAAGAGCCGTAACCGAAAAAGCAAAAATTAAAAAAAAAAACGTTATATGAAAGGTCCCGTTAATAGACTTTTCCCGTATATGTGGTTCTAATCAAATGATAGTCAATACGAACAAAAAAATTCTCAAAAATTTCCATTAAAATCGTTGAAGCCGTTTTCGAGAAAAATAAGATATTCGTAAACGGTCATATGGCAGGTACCGTTATTTTTAGGGCAAACAATAAAATTCCAATTTCCCCCTGGGGAATGCCAAAATAATTACACACACCAAGTTTGAAGATAATCGCTTAAGCCGTTTAGGCTGCAGCTCGTTATACATACATACAGACAGACAGACAGACATATTTTCTCGATCCCTTTTTTAGACTTCTCTATGATCGTAATGTCATGTTTGATTGTTATCTCAATTTTTTTAATATTCACGAATCCTAAACTTGCCTTATAGATATATAGTCCCTATAATCACAAGTAAAACACGAAACTCAATTAGTTTTTACTAAAATTTTATTAGAAAATGGAAGTATAACACAGTATAACATCACGCAAGACTAATTAAACTGCGTCCTCTCTGCACGACAAATTGCAAGTTGTTTTTTGTGCATTCGTTAATTGGTCAGATACAGGTGGCTTCTATTTTCTATCAACTCTCGAAATGTTAGTCGCTGATTGGTTCGTGGCAGGTTGCTTCTATAAACTCTCGAACGTCTCTGTTGGTAAATGGTTTGGTAGCTCGTAAAAGTAGAGTTGCAGAGTTGCCAGAACCTTCCGCAACTTGTGCATCGCATTTTTCCCTCCCTTTTAATAATCATTAATTTTTTAAATAATTATTTAACTGCTCTTAAAGATAAAAATTTAAATGTGTCAATGTAATTTTTTTATTAAAGAATAATAAATGGAATGAAAAAATTTAACTCAACCTCTGAAAAAGGCATCTCCAAACTTAAATTAATTCAAACACAATCCATTCTCATTTTAATTTTTACTTGCGATTATAGGGACTATAAGGCAAGTTATGCATTCGTAAAAAAAAAAAAAAATTCTAACAATCAAACATGATATGACGATGATAGAGAAGTCAAAAAAAGTGGGTCCGGAAATTCCGTCCGTCTGTCTGTCTGTCTGTCTGTCTGTCTGTCCGTATCGATATCTACAGCCTAAACGGTTGGGCCGATTTGATTCAAACTTGGTATATAGTATTTTTAGAGTGCTCTACCCGACAGTTTTTGGAATTGGCATTCTAGCTCCAAAACTAACGGTACCTGCCATATAACTTTTATTAAAAAACTTATTTTTCTCGAAAACGGCTCCTACGATTATGATTAAACTTTCAGAATGATGTTTTCTGTGCAAAATCTATCTTTTAATTTTAATGGATTATTCAGAAAAAGTTTTATAACGGTACCTCCCATATGACCGGTTTTTTAAAATCAGACTTTCTCGTTAACTAATTGACGGATTTTAATGAACTTTTCAAAATATGTAGTGTTTTATGATTTAAATAATATTGCTTATCAAAATTTTCAAAAACATTTTTTTTTTAAATTTTAATAATTTTTTTAAAAAAATATTTTGTTTTTTGAATATTTTGAAAACGGATCTATAGATTTTTTTTTTAATTTTTCTCCTAGTATAAACTATAGATTTCTTAAAATTGACATACTAAAAAAAATTTAAAATATGTTTTCGAAAAGTTTTTCAAAAAAAAACATTTTTTTGAAAAAACTGGTCGAAAGATTTTGAAATGAAAAATTCATAAAATAGAAAACAGCAAAAGAAATAAGATGGCTTACAACTTTTTTTTTAACTGAAAAAAGTCCTTTGTATCTTTCTATTAGCAAATTATATTATAAACAGTAAGCAGCAAGTGGAAAGATAATACTACACTAAAATCCTACAAAAGCTAACAATCCTATATATTTATGTGTTTATCCCTTTGTCGTGACGCATGTTCGTTCGAGCTTCACCCCAAAACGATTCTAAGGAAGTTGCACGTCATACAAAAAATATTAAAATAAAATCTTTGTCAAAAAGACGCCTGCACTTAAAAAGGATTAGCACATAAGAGCAAGTACGTGCGCCTTTTATTTTGTTTGTTCTAATCCAAAGTTTAAAAATAATTTCATTATTATCCTTCCTCCTAACTATTATTTAAATAGTCAATAATCTATGTTGCATTATATTACTGGTGTGAATGTTTTATCAAATTCTATTTAAATTTTGCAAAATCATTACAAAAACACAAAATTTAAAGCGTGTTTGACCTTTTGTCGCAAATGACTCATTATTATCAAAACATCAACCTGATTGAATTGAATTGGCTTATGCAAAAAAAAGTTAAATTATTATCTACTTGACGATACTTAATGGTGACAGGACGAACTTTTAATTTGCAATCTATAAACATATTAATTAATTTTGTATTACATCAATCAATCCATCTACTCAGCTATACGTGTTTGGATTAATTGATGAGCTTCATAACAACTATATGATCGAGCATCCTTTTATTCAAAGAAGGACTCTTTAGCTTAATCGAATTTTAATGTATTTACTACGCCAAATTATGAGAAAATCATTATTTTTCCGGGTTTTTTAATTAAAAAATTTAAGGCATTCTTCATTATACTCTGTCCAAGAAGGATTGTCATTGCAGACCTTATGGAAGAGCTTTTTTCAACAGTTGCGCTGCCAATCTGTTTATTAAAATAATTCCTCTGAAATATACAATGAAACCACAGACTTACGAGCATTGTTTTTGTAATGTTTTGCTTAACGACGCACACCCTAACGTCCTGTTGTCTTCCAAATCGAATGAAAACTGACAGTCAAGCACAATTTTCACAAAAACCCTCACCTTGTCATTACGAAAACTTCTAACATAAGATCGGAGTTACCCTAGCTAATTTTACCCAGGTACCCATTACTTTTTGTATAGTTTTCTGCAAAAGCTTTCTGAGTTTAGGCTTTTTATGTGATTTAAAGTTCGTAAATAGATCAAGTGTTGTCGTGTTTATAGTGTTATACTGTTTATAGTGTAGTAGTGTATAGTATATAGTAGCAAATACTCGTCAGATTGTGACTAAGGTTAAGCTTATTTAATTTATATTTTTAAAACAATTATTTACTTCTTTTTTTTAGTTTATATTTTCTACATATAAAAATGTTTCGTTATTTTACATTGTAAAATTAATTATTAAAAAATAAATTAAGTGATATTTTTGTTGTTGTTTTTATAAAAACCGGATAAGGTCTACTGGGGATACCCTTCAAAATCACCTGTTATATTATATCATGGTGGTGTGGAAAAAGATAAAACAAACTTATGTTTTTTTTAATCGTTATTGTCAGATTCAACACACAAAATGGCAACGCTAATACTTTTCCAATCAAGTTAAAACTATTTAGTTATCATACAATGGCATCGCTGCAAATGCTTTTGTATTCGATGGACTTATGCAAGGTGTTACAGCCAAACTTAGATGCAAACGTCTTATCATCCCTGCACTGACAATCTTTGTTGGGCAAAGTATAAGTATGTAATGTATAATGCTCAAAAAGCATGTTCTTTGCTAACATAAATTTAAAAATATAATGTTGTATTTCGAAATACGGACTTCTTCATAAACTCAGTTTTGGCCAAGGGACTATTTGTTTTCCTTTTAATGTAGAACACACTGCGCGGGCATTAGGAAGATAGGGAGGGGAGAGATAGGAGGTGTCGATTAACATTGGTTTTGAATGTTAGCAGATCAAAATGGCGAGGGAAAATCTCACCGGGTAAACTATTCCAAATGCAACTGGCTACTTCGAGTGAACATTTTTTGTAAAAGAAACGATAAAATAAGGAAAGACACGAAACATTGCATCGGTGTTCGAGAGGAGCTATTGTTTCAGAGGCAGTTGTATTTCCTATCAATCTTAACGCTCGATTTTGTATTCTATCAAGCAGGTGAAGTGATGTTTGCGCAGCACCTGCCCAGAGGTGGGAGTTATACTCGAGTTTAGGGCGTATAAACGCTTAATAAATTGTAGCCAGATCAGATAGCGAAAAGTACTTCTTATACCGATACAGAAAACCTAAGCACCTAGCAGCATTCTTACCGATCTCAAATATATGGTCGTTCCAACGGAGGTCGTCCTTGACACACATACCGAGTACTGAGAGCTTTTCGGTTTCTTCGATGTAAGTGCCATTCATGGGCAATGGCATTGGCGGTATGTTTAGGTTTAACGACAGAAGAGAGCACTGAGTTTTCGAAGCATTAAACTCCACACGATTCCTATTACCCCATTTAACAATGCTGTATAAATCGGAGTTTAATGAGCTTGACATATAGTACCGAATATGAAAAGCTGAGGGTAGAGTCGTCAACAAAACAGTTAAGTGGATTAGAAGTAACAGACTGAAGATCATTTATAAAAAAATGAGGAAAAGAGTCGGAGACAGAACAGAGCCCTGGGGCACACCAGCATTTATTTTATGGGAATCAGACTTGAATCCGTCCAATACAACTTGTATTGAACGGTCCAGAAGATAGCTTCTAATCCAACGAACAAGAGTATTATCGATCCCAAAAGCACGCATTTTCGATAAGAGAGCTTCATGCCAAACTCTATGAAATGCCTTGGAAATATCAAGAGCAATAATCTTACTTTCACCAAAGCGATGTAAGTATTTGTTCTACTGTTCGGTGAGATATGCCATCAGATCACCAGTGGAACGGTTGCTGCGGAAGCCATACTGACAGTCATGGAGAAGCTTTCGATCTTCGAGATATTCCTTCAGCTGACGGTTAATCAGTGTTTCCATGACCTTAGAAAGAAGGGGTGTCAGTGCTATAGGTCGGTAGAAGGAAGGGGAGGATGGGTCACCTTTCTTAGAGACAGGCTGGACAAATGGTGTTTTTCATCTTCTAGGAAAGATTCCAGAAGAGTAGCAGCGATGGAAAAGCTTACGCAGTGGCTTTGCCAATGTGGAAGAGCACTTCTTCAGAAGAGTCAGGGGTATACCATCCGGGCCAGCGGATTTGTGTATATCGAGATCTTTGAGAACTCTTGCTACTGTACGAGTACAGAAAAAAAATCTGTCCCATGGAAAAATTTACATTCTCAAGTACAAGAGGGGAAACGTTGCTGTTAGGCAGCATGGATATGGCAGCGAAATGGGCGGCGAGCAAGTTTGCCTTCTCTGAAGAGTAAACAATTGGTTTGTTATTGTCGATGAGCGTTGGAACCGAAGATGTTGAGGAGTTTTTAACATTTTTTTACAAATGACCGAACATGTTTACTGCCTTTGGGAGATTGCAGAATTTTTTGCCGTAATTTTCGATCATGCAAAAATTTGGTTCTTTCATAAACGGAGTTGCATGAGTGCGGCAGACACACACACACAACATCATAACTCAAACACAATCATTTCTTGAATTCATTATACATGTTGTACTTGATTTTTGTTTTTGGCTTTAAGTATCTCCCGGATGCATTTTTTAAAAAAGATTATTTAAAACTACCCAGACGTGCGTTGTAATTTTATGAGCGGCCTAACTTGCGAAGACTATAATGAGTTCCTTGGTTGTTTGTGCTTTTTGCACGAGGAAGCATAGTGACCAGTTAAAGTTTTGGAAAAAAATATCCAGGCCGTCCCAGTTGGCTTTCTCGTATTGCCAAACGGTCCTGGTGGGAAGTTTTTCTTTAACTGGATGGGTGGAAGATGATAAATTAGCTAAAATGAAATGGAATTATGTACATTGAATTCGCCTGCTATAACGATATTAGTGCGGAGACAAAGGGAAACAATTTTCGAGATGGAATCAGACAGCGCATCAAACTCATTACAATTCGAATTTCTGTCGAGATTTGGACTCCTGTAAATAAAACAATGATGAATGACATGCTTGCGGACAGTGAATTTGAGCCATAAGAAGTTAAAGTCCGTGTTGGAACATTGCCCATATTAAGAAGGCTCTGGCAAGCAATATCATTCCTAACATAGACCACGAGACCATAATGGGAAAAGAGTAATGGCACCAAGCTATACCCATGTAGAGCAAATTCTGATAAATCAGTATTTACTCCAAACTGGGTTTCACTTAATGCCAAATCACCTGGCCTGTATTGAACAGTGTAGACATACACGTGAACAAAATTCTTTCTTAGGCCAGGAACATTAGAATATACGACACGAAAATCACTTACCATTTAAAAATACTTACATACAAAACACAATTCTGACTAAGTCGAACCATGCAGTGATTGTATACTATTGAATATTTCGTCGGCACTTTGATGAACTCCTAGAAAATCTTATTAAGTTGTTGAAACACAGCTGGATAGTAAAGTTAAAAGCTTGAAGAGGATTGTGTCTTTTCTGAATATGGTGCTCCTTATATCATCACGGGTAGTTCTGCGAAAAAAAATACTTTCTGAATTTGGCCTGAAGTTGGAGCGTGTAGTATATAGGAATCACGTGCAAAATTTATCTATAATCATCATAATTATATCTAATTCATCTTTACCGATCTTTTCAGTTAACACCTTTTGATTGGCCATTTTCTGAGAACATGTTATCAATCGCTTTGCATTAATAAAATGCACAAGAATATCAGAAAAGCTAAATGAACATTTTCTAAAAACACACATGAATTTTCGTCCCTCTCTTATCGCAAAACATGCTTTGGATCATACAATCATCAAACTGAAAACCAACCGAATTAAAATGGCGAATCGACTTTCAGAACTCTATACATAGTTAAAGTAAGTCTTATCCGAATTAAATTTCTGTTCAAAATGGTTATCTAGATATGTAGCTTTTTGCAAAAAAAAACATCAAACCTTCTTACATTCTACGACACAAAGGATACCTGCCTACAGATTGACAACCATGTAACTACATTCTAGGTATCATAGTGTCAATATGGTTCATCGTCTCATCTCCGGTGACAGAGGATTTTATCTTGCATTACCTCTTCAAGCCAACAACGTAAAAAAGGCCTTCAGCACTTTCTCTAAATCGAAAACAGCATGGTGAAAGTATAACGTGGTAAAATTACACTTCCGACAAATCCCATCCAAAGGATGAATGCTACGCCAATCCTTCCGCACAACCAGCGACCGACGACGACGTATGGAGTATTCATTCTTAACAGCTTGACACATGAGAATGACTCCTCGTATGGCACAAACCCAGTGTATTCTGCGATATGGAAGATATGGGAATGGGAATAGGAACAATGTAACAGGATAAGGTTCCTACACTTCTTTGGAGTATTTTTGATTTTTTTAGGTTTTTTGATGAAAATCGCTTTGATTACTTTTCAATATCACATCGGATTTTATCAGCTCCTCAAAGAGATGGACACTAAAAGTAGTATCTGTAATTTTGAAAGTTCTTTCTGGGTGATCGACATGTTTGCCGAATTGAATAGATGCTGTAAAGTAAGTAATGTTTTTTTATGTTATTTTCTCTGAGAACGATGTTGGTGTTAGAACTTTGTTTGGTCGACGATGATTTGATTCAAGGAATATTTAAAAAGTCACAAATCGTATCTGAAATTGCTTTACAGCAATTCATATAACTTCTTATTTTGTAACCCAAATAAGTGACGTCCCTAACATACGTATTTTTTTCATCATTAAGAATGAAAGGAACAAATCACAAAGGTTAATCCAATATCTAGCACATAACACAGAGACAAACTTAAACGGATTGAGAGAAGAATGGCTTAGACCTTAGATTTTTAATCTAGCAATGCAGTCTTCTATCAGACCAATGAAAGGGACGAAAAATGTAAATTTTAAAATCATCAGCATACGCATATGTACCTGAAACCTACTGTAAATGAAATCTAAAAAGGTCATTTAAAGTTAATAAAAACAGCAATGGACCAAATACCGAACATTAAGGAATTCAAAAATGGTCACGCCTTAAGAACAAAGTAATTAGTACAGCTAACACCATCTTAGGTAGTAATCGCAGAGATCAAGGAACGTGGGCACGCGAAGATGAATATTAAGAGCTCAGAAGAATAGAGAAAAGACTTTACAGACAAAAAAATGGGCACGACTGGGTCGCACGTACTTGGTCTTATGTGCCTAATTACATTTAAAAGCAAGATCTTTAACAGGAACAAGTAACATTTACGTTGAAAATAACACAGTTTGAACTTATAAAAAGTATTTTTAAAAGTTTTTAGTAAAAATGAAGTACACCATCACATGTCTTAAGTAACAAAGAATTTATGAAAAAAGTATTTCGAAAATTGTACGACCGGTTTTGATAAAATCCCGATTTTTAATTTTTAGTTATTTGAAAAAAAATTTTTTTTGAAATTTATGTATGCAGTTTTTTAGAGTTTATTAATATACATGTGAATATAAAATTTAAAGTATTTTTTTTGATCAGTTTTAGAAATATTGATTTTTCAAAAAAAAAAAAATTCAAACAATTAATTTTAATTAGAAAAAAAAGTTATTAAAATGTTTGATACGCAGAATTAATTAAACTACCTAGATCTTCTCAAATATAAGATTTGACAGAAATCCAAAAAGCCGTTACCGAGAAAGGCCAAAAATAAAAAAAACCTTATATGAAAGGTACCGTTAATACACGTATCTCGGAAATTTGGTTTTAATCAAATGATAGCCATCATCAAAATCGTTGGAGCCGTTTTCGAGAAAAATAAATTTTTCCTAAACTTTCATGTGGCCGGTAACGTTATTTTTAGGCCTAAAAATAAAATTTCAATTTCCCCTCTGGGGAATGCCAAAATAATCATACAAACCAAATTTGAAGATAATCGGTTTAGCCGTTTAGGCTGCAGCTCGTTATACATACAGACAGACAGACAGAAATTTTTTCTCGATCACTTTTTTAGACTTCTCTATGATCGTAATGTCATGTTTGATTGTTATCTCAATTTTTTTATTATTCACGAATCCTAAACTTGCCTTATAGTCCCTAATAATCGCAAGTAAAATGGCAGCCTGGGCGAAAAACATTGTCTTGAAATGGAAAGAAATAGAGATCGAAGTACGCATCAGACGCGGCAGTTCTACCAATCCGTCAGAAACATGCCGCAATATACACGACTCTGGCGATATTGAAATAAGAGATAGGGAAATTCGATAACCGAACACTTGAATAGGCTCACACAAGAAATGAAATTAACAAGGCCTCAGGAGCCGATGGTATGTATACCTGCCGATTTGATAAAATAAAGATGGCCAAAAACTAAAGGGTGTTTTTTTTTTAGACGTGTGGTCTTCAATCTGGCAATACTTTTTCGCAGTTGGTGTTTTCGACAGCTCAGTTTGGTTCGCAATTTTATAATAAATAGACCTACTCCTGAACAAGCTTCGCAAATAATAATGGTTCGGTCCATCCGCCATCGCGCGCAAAAATTGGACCTGTGCCCATCCATTTTATGGAAGATTTTGCGGAAGGAACTTGGTTTGCAAAATTCAACTTGTGCAATAATTGAAGCCGAACGACCATCAAGCGCTTCGCAAGTTCGGTGAATGGGCCACCCAAAATTGGAAAAATTGAGCCTATCGCCTGGAATTTATTCGAGCCAGCTGCGGCGGCCACTTGCCCGAAATCATTTTTAAAACATAATGGCAAACCCTTATCTTTATAAAAATGCTTAATTCATAACATTAAATTATATGTGTTTTATTTCTTCTTAAAAACCACACGTTTAAGAAAAACAGCCTTTACATCAAGCATATAATAAAATATATTTCATTTATGTAGGAATCGAATTCCGTATACGTCTAGGATAATAAATAGAAATTCACTTCTTTTATAACGACTCTTAATTTATTGTTCATAAGATATATTTTTACACTAGGTAATCTCAGGGGTCTCAACAATTTTCTCTAGGTGATCAACTTCACACGGCGAGTATATAATGATATAATGATGACTCCTCTGACTCAAACTGAACAACAAGAAAAGGTTTAACGAAGGGACATGGAAGGGGCGCATATTCTGTTTTGTTATGTAGTTTATGTCTCGTGTATGTCTCGTATGTGTGTCTTAGTATTTTTGTGCAGTTCTGGGTTGTAAGGTGATGCTTACAAGTTTGGCGTATCCCAAATTTATGGGAAGACGAAGAAATGCCAGAAGACTAGCGAAAAGGCATCATATTTCCCATTCATAAGAAGGGAGATATCGCAATGCGCACCAATACCCTATACCCCTATAGTATATATTGCATTGTTGACTGCATCCTATAAGAAACCCACAATGGAAAATATCAATGTGGATTAAGTTTTTACCCTTAAAATAGGCTAAAATGGTGGCATAATGACAAAAGGTGCAATTGTACAAAATATAGTTTTTGGATGGTGCATTAGTATTTTTTCGAATACCGAAGTTATATGTCGTCTACTAATTTTTTCCCAGCAAAAGTCTAAATGCCTCGGACTATCTGCTCCAGGTGTATTTTTTAACTGTAAAAAAATACATTTATTGGCGCCAAGGCCTAGTTACTTATACCCTCAACCATTCTTGCGTTTGTGTTGATAATCTGCAAGAATAGATGGGACCTACAGTTTACCGCCAAGTCCGAACGGCTACATGAGATGCACTTTTTCGAGACAACATTTGAAATTCCGATTGATACTGCATAAACGATCATCGACTATGATAGTTTGTATAGTCTTTTTTATAATCGTTTTTGGAGGGAAGATTGCTCGTGTTAATTAATGTGTTGTATATGTGTTTTTCACACTAGCAACTAAGTTGCTGTCTATACTAGTACACACTAGAAGCTTTTTGAATGAAGAACAACAACTTATGTGTACTACCACCAATTTCATAGGCTGGAGTTATAGCTTTTTCACGGGGCCAACCCTATCATCAGACTCCTTCAGTGGTGCTTTATCGCTTTTAATGTCCAATTAATTACGAAAAACCTTTTGATCCCGAGCTGGGTTTGAACCTTGAACATGCGATCTAGCGTTTGCGAAAGCCGACATACTACACATCGCACTATCGCAGCCACATGATAAGCATGTTCTCAGAACAGATTTTGCTGGTATATCAAATTGCATCGAACCGACTAGCAGTTTTATTAGTTCACACAAGCTCGTGTTGTTTGGTGCTGAAGAAGTGAAGAGGGTTGATTTTGTTGACTTCTTCTGGGCCCGCAATATGGTTGTTGTTGTTATTTGCGTACTTTGCTTTTGTGTTCGTTGATAATGTAGTTGCTCTGTGTATATTTTTTTTTTTTTTTGTTCATAGATGTTCCTTCTTCGGTAGACAATCTCTAAGAAAATACTTAAAAAGCACAAAAAAAGCACTATGATACAAAACCAATGAAAAAGCTATGCCTATAGTCTTGTTTTCAGATGGCAAAGGTAACTCTGTTCTTAGACGATGTTTTTATTTTTCAATTCGCACAGCGAGGGTAGGTAGAAGTGAATAAACGACGATCATAGATCATTATCATTTATCATTACTCCATGACATGAACGTTGGTTTTTTAAGAGATACACACAATTGTAAGTCAGTGGCTGTGTACCTTTTTTGGTAAAAGTTTTCTCAATTCCCCTTTACTGGCAATTTTTACTGAATAGACTATAAAAATGTAGGATAACTCTGAGATACAAGAAACGACTTGGATACTTCGAATGCTCTTTAATTAATGTCTTATGAACAATGTTTTCACAAAAGCTTGACTTTAAAACGGTGCGAAAGCACAGTAAAATAGAAGCGGGTAGATCATTCAATAATATAGGCCAATCAACAATTTTAGTTAACGTATTCTATGTACTGAAAAAACTTGATAGACATAATTGAGTGCAAATATAAATTGTATGCGCACAGTAGATATTAATAGTAAGCGGACCATTTTACATAAAAGTTCGGCCAGCCTGATCGAGTAATCGCCCCGATTACAATCTTTTTTAAATAAAATATCACTCGAAAGATATATATGAACATTACATATCAAATCATGATAAAAGCAAACAAATACATAAATAAACATTTTTATAAAAGAACATGTATCAAAACCAAAATATAGAGAAAATTTTTTTTTATATATATATATATATACACACATTATATAGATACATTATAGAAATACTCAAAGAAACATGAAAATAAATGGTTAAGGCGTTTAAATATACTAAAATCTATTATCTTTTTAAGCTGTCAGATCTCTGCCATCCATCTGTATGGCGTCATCATGCTCCAAACTAGATGTTTTTGTCACGAACGGTCTCATATTAGCTGGTGATGAAACTCATCTATATGGTAGACGTGTTAACTGCAGTCCATCAATGTCTTTGATTAAATACCTGTCTTTACCTAAAACTTTCTCTATCTCATAAGGACCCCTATATTTGGCGAATAGTTTTTTGTTAATACCAGGAGTACTTATAATATTTTTGATCAAAACGTAGTCCCCTTTTTTGTAAACCTGTGGTATTTTGTGACGCTTGTCATAACTTAGTTTGATAGAGGCTTGATTTCTTTCTATGTTTTTATTGGCTGTATTTCTGATGTCATCAAAATTTACATTCCTTACTCCTAAGTTAGTATTCAAAAACTCCCTAACACGATCGCAGAACTCTCTGTTCAATACAGGCCAGCTGTTTTGGCATTAAGTGAAACCCAGGTTGGAGTAAATACTGATTTATCAGAGTTTGCTCTACATGGGTATAGCTTGGTGCCATTACTCTTTTCCCATCATGGTCTCGTGGTCTATGTTAGGAATGATATTGCTTGCCAGAGCCTTCCCCAATATGGGCAATGTTCCAACACGGACTTTTACTTCTTGTGGCTCAAATTCATTGTCCGCAAGCATGCATTCATTATTGTTTTATTTACAGGAGTCCAAATCTCGACAGCTATTCGACTTGTAACGAGTTTGATGCGCTGTCTGATTCTATCTCGAAAATTGTTTCCCTTTGTCCTCGCACTGAAATCGTTATTGCGGGAGATTTCAATGTACACAATTCCAATTGGCTCCTCTATTCTGGTCAGACATCAACCGAAGGAAGGTATGTCGAGCTCTTTGCCGGGTTACATCACCTTACCCAACTGATCGATGTGCCAACGCGTATACCGGATGTTGCTAGGCAAGCCGCCCATACTCTTGACTTGTTTCTTACTTCTCACCCTGATAAATATACCATTAGTGTAACTTCTCCATTTGGCACTTCAGACCATTGTGTCATTTCAGCTAATTTCTCATCCTCCACCCATCCAGTTAAAGAAAAACTTCCCACCGGGACCGTTTGGCAATACGAGAAAGCCAACTGGGACGGCCTGAATATTTTTTTCCGAAACTTTAACTGGTCACTATGCTTCCTCGATAGTGACATTGATGCCAGTGCTGAAATGATCACAAATGTGATTCTTCTAGGTATGCGTGCTTTTATTCCTAACAGAGTAAAAAGCATCAAACCTTAAGAAAAGTCTTGGTTTAATTCTGAGTGTAAAGAAGCTATCAGGCTCTAAGAAGTAAGTTTCCGTTCTTACAAAGCCAACCCTACAGAGGAAAATCGGAAAAAGCACAAACAAGCAAGGAACTCATGCAACTCCGTTTATGAAAGAACCAAATTTTTGCATGATCGAAAATTACGGCAAAAAATTCTGCAATCTCCCAAAGGCAGTAAAATTGTTCGGTCATTTGTAAAAAAATATTAAAAACTCCTCAACATCTTCGGTTCCAACGCTCATCGACAATAACAAACCAATTGTTTACTCTTCAGAGAAGGCAAACTTGCTCGCCGCCCATTTCGCTGCCATATCCATGCTGCCTAACAGCAACGTTGCCCCTCTTGTACTTGAGAATGTAAATTTTTCCATGGGACAGATTTTTTTTCCGTACTCGTACAGTAGCAAGAGTTCTCAAAGATCTCGATATACACAAATCCGCTGGCCCGGATGGTATACCCCTGATTCTTCTGAAGAAGTGCTCTTCCACATTGGCAAAGCCACTGCGTAAGCTTTTCCATCGCTGCTACTCTTCTGGAATCTTTCCTAGAAGATGAAAAACACCATTTGTCCAGCCTGTCTCTAAGAAAGGTGACCCATCCTCCCCTTCCTTCTACCGACCTATAGCACTGACACCCCTTCTTTCTAAGGTCATGGAAACACTGATTAACCGTCAGCTGAAGGAATATCTCGAAGATCGAAAGCTTTTCCATGACTGTCAGTATGGCTTCCGCAGCAACCGTTCCACTGGTGATCTGATGGCATATCTCACCGAACAGTAGAACAAATACTTACATCGCTTTGGTGAAAGTAAGATTATTGCTCTTGATATCTCCAAGGCATTTCATAGAGTTTGGCATGAAGCTCTCTTATCGAAAATGCGTGCTTTTGGGATCGATAATACTCTTGTTCGTTGGATTAGAAGCTATCTTCTGGACCGTTCAATACAAGTTGTATTGGACGGATTCAAGTCTGATTCCCATAAAATCAATGCTGGTGTACCCCAGGGCTCTGTTCTGTCTCCGACTTTCTTCCTCATTTTTATAAATGATCTTTTGTCTGTTACTTCTAATCCACTTAACTGTTTTGCTGACGACTCTACCCTCAGCTTTTCATATTCGTTCGATAACTCACGTCCTTCGCCTTCGGACGTACAATTGCAACGGTGCCGTATGTCAAGCTCATTAAACTCCGATTTATACAGCATTGTCAAATGGAGTAATAGGAGTCGTGTGGAGTTTAATGCTTCGAAAACTCAATGCTGTCTTATGTCGTTAAAGCTAAACATACCCCCAATGCCATTGTCCATGAATGACACTTACATCGAAGAAACCGAAAAGCTCTCAGTACTCGGTATGAGTGTCAATGACGACCTCCGTTGGAACGACCATATATTTGAGATCGGTAAGAATGCTGCTAAGTGCTTAGGTTTTTAGTATCGGTGTAAGAAGTACTTTTCCCCATCTGATCTGGCTACAATTTATTAAGCGTTTATACGCCCTAAACTCGAGTATAACTCCCATCTCTGGCAGGTGATTTACAAACATCGCTTCACCTGCTTGATAGAATACAAAATAGAGCGTTCAGATTGATAGGAAATAGAACTGCCGCTGAAACAATTGCCCCTCTCGAACACCGACGTAATGTTTCATGTCTTTCCTTATTTTATCGTTTCTTTTATAAAAAATGTTTACTCGAAATAGCCAGCTGCATTCCTCCCCTTAAAAGTTTCGCCCGTAATACTCGTCTTGCTAGGAATGCCCATCAGTTCACCCTTGAGCCCAATTTTGGACGTACCGTGAAATATAGAGATTCTTTTTTTAGCCGCACAACACGACTTTGGAATGGTTTACCCAGCAAGATTTTCCCTTGCCATTTCAATATGCAAACATTCAAAACCAATGTTAATCGACACCTCCTATCTCTCCCCTCCCTATCTTCCTAATGCCCGCGCAGTGTGTTACATTAAAAGGGAAACAAATAGTCCCTTGTGCGCGCGTTAATTATAAAAAAAAAAAGTAGATAAAGGGCCATGCAATGTTTCAAAAGGTACCTTTTGGTATAGAATGTAAAATTCCTTGAGCCTTGCCTGAATCAGGAGAAAAATAAATGCATTTAAGGCATGTTTTAATGTACTCTTTTAATGTACTATATGTGTACGAATAACCTGAGATGCAAACCATTTTCAACTAAAACATTGATAACATCTTTTAAAATATCGAAATGTTCTTCAATAGATTCTGTAGCGATCAAAAAATCATCCATAAAGCTAAGTATTTTACCTTTCGAAATCAAGTCTCTAAATATTCTCTTTATAAATCTTTCAAAAAAGGAGGGGCCATTTTTGACCCCGAAGGGCATCTTTATATATTCAAATTGTCCTAGAGGAGTCGTAAATGCCGTATATTTAAATTGATTCCTCTGCCATATCAATATGGTGAAAACCATCTTTAAGGTCAAAGTGGTAAAAAACCTTTTGTCTTTAAGACGATCTATGTGATCTTCGATCAAAGGTAAGGGATAATTGTCCCTGAGAGTCAGTTTCTTCAATTCACGGTAATCAACACAAAGCCTCAGCTCCTTATTTTTCTTCTGGACAAGAACTATAAGCGAAGCAAATGAGGATGTCAATTCCCGAATTATACCCTTTTTCATGAGATTGTCTAAAATCTTCTTAAGTTCTAATTTATGCACATAGGGCAATCTCCTTAGTGGACAGTGAAAAGGAGTTTCTTTGAATAAAACTATCTGCATTTTAAAATCATGGCTAGGTGTCTTTTTATCATTTGAAATAGAGAAAGCTGGTTTCACTATCTCAAAAACCTTTTATTTTATATAATAAGGTAAATTTTCATTAATTTTAAGATCTAACTCACTCACGTCACAGCTTAAATCCATGCTTGAAATTTGATAAACAAAATTGTCTTCATCATCTGTAGAAATTAGATCTTTATTGTGACCACTAGCTGGAGCATCATGAACCTGAGATGGTATTTGGAGATGATGATGAAAATTAAGCTATGAATTTGAATATTTCTGTTGCAGCACTAAACCATTTATATCCATGAAATCTCTTCCTAAAATAACGGGATATCTCATTGAATAATTCTTAACTACTAACATTTTTAAATTGATAAATGAATTTTCATAAGAAATGATACTACATATACTTCCCAGCACGTCCAAAGGGCTATTGTTCACTCCAACATATCTGTGGCCTCTCAAGCTCTGTGTCAATATCATACAAGTTGGTAGAAATTGAGCCTGAATAAAACTTATGGGACTCCCAGAGTCCAATAATGTCAAGAGAGTGGTCGACGTCTCCATTTCTCCACTGATGAATTTGTAGCTGATGTGTCTTTCAAATTCGTTGCTTGATGACTCCTTTTCCATGGTGTTGTTGTTTTTCGAAGGTTTCAACTTTATTTGGGTTTCGGCCAGATCTTTCAAGTTCACTGTCATCACTGAATTTTTTGCTATGCAGTTTGGTGATATGTGCCCCAGTTTCCCACACTTAAAGCACGATACATCTCTCCTCTCAGGGTTTGGTCGGGTAGTGTTGCGATAAGAAATTTTTGTGGTGACGTCTTCGCGCTGAGTTGGAATATTACTCGTACGCAAATTATGTGATTTCATATTTTCGTAAAGCTGGCTTAAGTTCGGTTATATTGTTGGCATTATACAGAGTCGATTTGTTAATCTCTGCATCTCAGCGTCCTCAATCTGAAGCTCTCGAAGTTGTCTTTTTAGCGTTGCGATTTCCTCTTTCTTTTTGCAGATTCTACGATGTTTCTCCAATTCATCGTCAGAATTTCCTTCTCCGTTCTCTGCTCCTCTTCGCCGTTACCTTCCTCGTCAAAATCACTAAATTGTTGATCGACAGAATCTTGAATTGATTTATTAGAGTTGTCTTGTATAAGATTTCGTAAATAATTTTCTGTCAGATTTTCCGTTTCTTCATGCACGCGGAGCTTCAGTTCAGCCTTCGTCTAAGATCTAAGCACTGATTTAAGAACTACCACAGTTGCTGAATCTTAAAAATCTTTCCACTCTTGAGACATTTTTTTTTTTTAAGTTAAATTTATTTTATAGAATATTTGGAAGAGAAAAAAAATGTTCACAATTGAAGTTTTACTTTTTGCACGCGGTATCTCACTTCTGAAAAATTGTAGGATAACTCTGAGAAACAAGAAAAGAAACGACTTGGATACTTCGAATGCTCTTTTTTTAATGTCTTATGAACAATGTTTTCACAAAAGCTCGACTTTAAAACGGTGCGAAAGCACAGTAAAATAGAAGCGGGTAGATCATTCGATCAGGCCAATCAACAATTTTAGTTAACGTATTCTATGTACTGAAAGAACTTGATAGACATAATTAAGTACAAATATAAATTGTATGCGCACAGTAGGTACTAATAGTAAACGGACCATTTTATATAAAAGTTGGCTACAAAAAAATATTATTTTATCCAAATCAAACTTATATTTCCCGAAATACATTTTTAATAATAATCAATTGTTATTATAGACATTTACTTTACGAACAACTTTGTGAGGCGAGTAAATCTTTTCCATTTTTTGGGACAAATCCGATGATGTATCTTAACATTACGTCAAGATTAAAATTCAACTTAAAATAGCAACCTAATATCACTGCTGTTCATTAATAAATCCCTAAAAATGGCTCAATTCTGTAAAAAACGTCCAACTTCTGTTTAATAAAATAAAAAAGAGTTCTTTCACAAACCACACAAATCAATTGTATTTCTAACGTAATTGGTCATACCGGACAAACTTTTCCCAATATCCTTTTTCCACAAACTGCATCCCGGTCCCGGGCAAGAAAAATCCCGGAAACGAATAATTCCATTCCACCGAAAATACAATAAAATGGAAGCGTATTGGACGGTATCGATCGATGGTTAGGTAAGATAGTTGGAAAAGAATCTGCTTTTGTAATGCAACTATACAAGCCACGTAGAAAAATAAATATAAATAAAAAATATTATGTGGTTTTTATATCTGTGTATCTAAAGCCATTTTCTGTTTTAAAAAGAATTTGTATTGGTTTTCTTGTAGACTGCAGCATACACAGAAGTTTTAATGTGGACTTTAGCTTGCCAACTTTGTGCACAAGAAGTTTATATATATAGTTTGTGGGTATGAATTTTATTTTGAGTGGAAGTTTTCTATCTTTTTTTTGTTTTATATCTTAGTAAGAAGTGACTTTGATTGGACAGGTACGACAATAATTGTTGATATCTCTCTTCTTCTGTTTTCTAGGAAAATAATTGAGTAGGGACATTTATTAGATATTTCATTTCGGTGGAAGCAAAACCCTTATTTATGTAGCTTAATACAAGCTAAATATATTAAGCCAACTTAACACTAATAAACTGACATAATCACTAAACAGCATTTTTGGCGGTGTCGTTCACACGGAGGTCGTCGTTTACACAAATATTGAGTACTGAATTTCAATCAAGTGCCATTCATGCATAATGCCAATTCATGGCATGTTTAACTTTAAGGGCAGAAGTCAACATCAGATATTACCCCATTAAACAATGCTGTATAAATCAGAGTACAATGAGCTTAACATACGGTACTGGTGCGATTGTACGTCCGAAGGTGAAGGTCAATCACATAACAAATATGAAAAGCTGAGGGTAGAGTCGTCAGCAAAACAGATAAGTGGATTAAAAGTAACAGACAGAAGATCATTTATAAAAATGAGAAAAAGAGTCTGATACAGGACGGAGCCCTGCGGCACACCAGCATTTATTTTGTGGGAATCAGATTTGAATCCGTCCAATACAACTTATATTGAACAGTCCAGAAGATAGCTTCTAATCCAACGAACAACACAAGAGTATTATTAATCCCAAAAGCACGCATTTTCGATAAGAGAGCTTCATGCCAAACCCTACCAAATGCCTTAGAAATATCAAGCGTAATAATCTTACTTTCAACAAGGCGATGTAAAGATTTGTTTCACTGTTCGGTGAGATATGCCATCAGATCACCAGTGGAACGATTACTGATAAAGCCATACTGACGGTAATGGAGAAGTTTTCGACCTTCGAGATATTCCTTAAGCTCACGGTTAATCAGCGTTTCCATGACCTTAGAAAGAATGGAAGTAAGTGCTTTGGGTTGGTAGTAGGAGGGGGAGGATTAGTCATTTTTTCTTAGGGAAAGTCTGGACAAATGGTGTTTTTCTAGGAAAGATTCCAGAAGAGTAGGAGCGATGGAAAAGCTTACGCAGTGGCTCTGCCATTGTGGAAGAACACCTCTTCAAAAGAATGGGGGTATACCATAGGGCCAGCGGATTTGTGTATATCGAGAACTTTGAGAACTCTTGCTACTGTACGAGTGCGGAATAAAATCTGTACCATGGAATAATAAACATTCTCAAATACAGGATGGGCAACGTTGCTGGTAGGCAACGTAGAGCTAGCAGCGAAATGGACTCCTATTAAGTTAGCCTTCTTTGAAGAGTAAACAATTAGTTTGTTATTGTCGATGAGCATTGGAACCGAAGATGTTGAGGAGTTTTTAACATTTTTTAACAAATGACCAAAAATTTGTAACGAATTCGGGACAATACAGAATTTTTTCCGTAATTTTTGGTCAGGTAAAAAATTTGTTTCTTTCAATAACGAAGTTGCATAAGTTCCTTGCTTTTTTGTGCTTTTCCCAATTTCTTTCTGAATGGTTGGATTTGTAGGATCGGAAACTTACTTCTTTGAGCTCAGGCTCAAACCAGAACTTTTTTTTTGGGTTTGATTCGTGTTACTCTGTGAGGAATAACAGCATGCGTCACTAGAAGAATCACAGAAAAAAGTAGTGGCACCAAGGTATATCCCTGTAAAGTAAATTCTGATAAATTATTGTCCCATGGATGGTGATTTGTGTTGAAGAAGAAAGAGTTGTCAAGAGTTTCACTGTTCACAAAACCTAAGAGTGCTGAGTTTTAAAGACAATTTTGATAGAGGGGCAAACTAAATGGATAATTCACATTCCAGCACAGACCACGAAGTGGATATCTAAGGAAACGACGTTGAATGCTCCCGATTTTCGAAATGTGATTCTGATGATATGGGGACCACACTAGGTAGGCGTATTTAAGTAGCCGGCATACAAAGGTTATGTAGAGAGATCGGGTAACGTACGGGTTACAGTTGAAGTGAAAACGAAATAAATTGGCATTTGGCAATATTTGCTTTAAGCAGTTTTTGAGCCATCAGAGTGAGAAGTTATTGAGCAGAGTCAAGTTTGGATATAGTCTACAAAAACTTGATATCATCAGCTTAGGCTTAGAGTGAGATAAGGGAATCTTTGATGCCAATTTCAATATCGATAATGGTAGGGATAAAAAGAAGAAGACCCTGTTGGGTGCCTTGGGGAACTGCAGAGGTAGCTAAATATGGATAAGAGTTAGAGATAGTTGATCTGAAACAAACATTGTTGTATCAATATTTTGATTTTAAAATTAAAATTGATATCATTATGATAGGTTGGAAGCCCAGGGAGGATATTAAAAGTATTATTCTATGCGAAATTTTATCAAATGCCTTACTAACGTCAGTAGAGATAACATCAATGTCTTTTGTTTTGTAGTACTGATAGGGATACAAATTCAACAAAGTTAGTTATTGGTTTCATTTAAAAAAGCAAGCATCTAATTATATTAAATTTATTTTTTCGTACAGGATTCTTTCGAATATTATAGAGATGAAGGAAATTTTGGCATTGGGCTTACAAAAAAGATTTTTCATACCTGAAGTAATCATCGATGAAAGATTGGTATTCAAAGAGAGGCAGAAGTAGGGTAACTATTTGCCATTTTCTTATAACTGACGAACTGGAAAAACGACTTGTGTCAATCGGCGAAACTCAAAAAATAAATAGTACGTTCATGGACTGGCAAACCTCTCCTGCACGCAGCACTGTGGATGTTGCAGGGTATATTGAGTTAAATTATCTTTATCTATGTATGTGCCGCTGGCCAACAAGGGCATATTCATGTTTCACGACGATCAAATTAAAAGTAGAAGTGTAAATAGTAGTTAGTTTAACACTTGGGATCATTTATGGGGCTGGACTGTGTTTCTATTAAAAAGCGTAAAGGTAAAGGGAGTTGTATAGCACAGTAAAATAAAGATAATAACCGAAGTAGTTCAAATAATCAGTGGAAGATAGAGTGCAAAGAAAAATTGCCTACAACTTTTTTCTTTTGTTTAACAAGGAACAAAGCTTGAGTCTGTGCTAAGGTTAGGAAGCCAACGAAGAGACTTAAATACTTCTATGTAAAATATTTCTATCGCATTTTTCACAATATGGTCAGTACACCGCAAGGAAACTCAGTTGCTGTATTCATTAAAAGGTAGCCTATTTTTCAATCCAACCCTTTATCCATTTACTTACCAAATTTCTTCCAAATCAGTTTAGTTGTTAAGAACCAGTTACACAACAAAAATAAGAAAATTAAAAGAATACCATTTATAATATAGAAAGGTGTGAATGTTTGTATGTTTGGATGTTTTTTCCGCAATCACGCCTCAACGGCTTAATGGATTTTGATAAAATGATTAAAATTATATGGATGGGGTAGTGGGAAAAATTTTTTTACAGGGAAAAACGGTTTTAGTGACAGAACATGAATTATTAAATAACTAGAGGTTTGTTCATTCCGTTTAAATAACGCTTAAATGGCAGAACGTAGGGAAATAAAATTTCATCGGTCCGATATCAACCAATACGTTGTTCTAAGAAATAGACAAAAAATATAGTTGCTACCGTTAAAAAGTACGGCTACGAGACAGTCTATTACTAACCGCGGCTTCTGGAAACTTAAATTTGGAACCGTAAGTTTCAACTGACTTAATACTTAATAGCTCAAAAGAGTTACCTAATTGGATTCACGGTTGATTGAGACAGAAACCCAATTTTGACAAAAAAATTATCACACATCCACAAAAACGATATTGCCTGATGTGGATTTCAAGCATGTGGCGAAATTCATCCGTATTTTATCATAGGCTTTCGCTCAAATTCATCTGGATCTATCACCAAAACTATTATTCAATTCGATCAAATTCCAGGACGGAATTCAGCAGAATTCGTGCAGGGTGGGCCAAAAGAAGTCATCCATCGGATGTTGTTTGGCTCTCTTTTTCTTTCTAAATGAAAAACTTCGATTCTGTTTTTTGGTTATGATTATTTAAACCTTTAAAATTTTATTGGGCAAGTCGAGAAGATGATATCGGCAAAATGGGCGCGTCGCAATTGATTGCCATACGGGCTCGTTTTGTGCCATTTTTCATCGCTTCGTGGAGAACTTCGTTCTTCAAAAAAAAACCCATAAAAGAGTCTGAAACAGTTAAATCGGGCTATCTTGGGCCAGTGCAAATCGCCAAAACGAAAGATGAGACAACCCGTGAACCCCGCCTTCAGAATATCGGTCCATGTCGGTTCATGTATCGCTCCATGGCTTGTTCACTTGTATTCTGCATCTGTCTAGTCCACAAATGTCAAAACAGATTTGACATTTGGCGACCAAATAGCAAAAATGAGAGTATCTTCCAATATGGTGATTCCTTTTGGCCCACCATGTAGATAAATTCTAGAAGAGTTCTTCAATAAAATTCATAAATTTAATTTTTGTTCTCTTAATTCTCTCTCGGCGCAACCGACCGTTGGCCAAATGAATTGGTTCAAGCTATTTGATCATACCTCGTGTAAAGAAAATCCATCGCTGGAACTTAATTGTGTATGTCTTTCAAAATATATGATATGAACAGAGAAATTGAAAAAGAGCTGTGCAGCAGTTTGGCCAAGTGAATTGCTTCAAGCTTTATATATCATCACGCACTTAAGACAACCCGTTGTCTGAGAGGCACGGAATATTCCAGCAGCGGAAATATAGACTCAAATGTGTTCACTAGACTTCTGTCAACATGAAAGAGTGTTAAGATACAAAATTGGCGTTTAAGCTCTTAAGGTTTATATAATAATAATAAATTGTCATTGACTAAAACTACACAACTTGGGAAACCTAATTTCAAATAAATGATTCACTGATATGCAATGTTGGACTGGTCACATTCTATAGGAACTTAATGCAAAGAGCAGTCATTGCCTTCGAATTCTGATAAAATGATTGATCAAAGCTTTCATCGTCGTCGTAAAAGTGATTTAAGAAACAAACTCCCAGAAGAAAATGCCGTCATAGATAACCACATTCATGATACAAGATTTCTATCCAATAAATACTCAAATGATCTATTTAAATATTCGTTTCGTTTATACATATATATGAATTCTCATTATTTGCGAGGAAATCAAACCCAGGGCAACATCCTCCTGAGTAAAATATCTCCTTTTTATCGACTATAATGAAGCAAAAAAGAAACTCAATTTGCCTTTGATTGAGAGGGCATCGCATGGCATCTCATTACAGATTTCTCAATAAACGCCGAGACATACTTACTTACATACATACTTGATGTTTCCGATTCCCTGACAAATTCCCAATCGGCTTTTCTTCCTTATAATATAGATATGAGCTTTTCAGGGAAATCCCATTTCATACCACAAACCAAACTACATGGATTCAATTTGAATTCGATACTGTCTAAGGGCCATTGAGCAATTATGATGTATTGACTTTCTTTAATTATATGCCTTGGAGTTTTATTGTCATATGAAAATATTTATTCCAAGTATATAAATTAAATATAAAACTTATATGTACCTAGTGCATTTCTTTAAAAACTCTCACGGTTGAGTAAAGCTTGTACAAGTTAACGTTTGTTATTTCAATATCTAAAAGATATTTTTGCTGACCATTCAATATGCAAGTTCCCAGCGCATGCAGACAGAATTCTAGGAATTGGTTATGTTCTAAATGAACTTCTGAGAAATTAATGTAATTCAAAATAATTGCTGAGGTCCACATAATAATAGTAGTTAAGCAATTGAAATTAAGTTGTCTTTTGTCATAAGTTGCCCATTTTGTATCGGACCCGGAAACGTTGCCCTAACGATAATAGAAATAAATAAAGTATAAAAAAATTGAATAAAAAAACAGAAATGTTTTTTTAATTAAAATTCAGTAATAGTGAATTTAACTGGCGCCCGAGCAGTGACACGGTAGTGAAAAGTGCGTAGTGCGTAAATGTAACAACCGCGCGGAATATTTAACATAAGCCCTAAAGAAGTGCTGTTAATAACACTACCGTGAAAATAAAAATAAGTAATAAGCCCTTAAGAAGTGCGATACGCAGTTAAACAATCTTAATTGATTCTCCATACGTCGTGTAGTGGTAATAGTGGCCCTCAAGTAGCCCTGTAACTAGCAGGAAGACGAACCGGACAGCATAACAAGGATAAAGCTAGCCGCACCACCCGACCGAAATGAAGGCTGCATTTATAGTGTAAGATATTTTAAAATTAATTACCAACTTTATATAGAAACAAGTTTGAGGAAAAATATTAAATAAAAAGAAACTATAAAGAAGCAATTTTAAAAGAAGATATTTTATAACAAGGAACTAAAGAAGCCTATTTAAAAGAAAATAATTTGTAATAAGACTAAAGAAACTTAGAAATTAAATTTTGAAATTAACATACTAGAAAATTAACATTTACAAAAAAAAATATATATATATATATATATATTCACTTAACTATAACAAATTTAAGGAATTAATATTTTTTTTTTGTTGTTTGAGTGATCATTTAAATATTTATTTAATCATGTCGAATCCACAAAACCTTATTGGACCTGCCCTTATTAATCCTCAACAAAATCCTACCCCTCCAAATAATAATTTAACGCTTAATTGTAATTCAACAAAAAATTAGTCTCTTCTATGGTAAATCAGACTCTTGTGACAGATGGTAGACGAATTGTTCATTCAATAATAAACCCTAACTCTGATCAATTTGCGGGAAGTGATCAGACAATTAATCCGGACCAAGAAACCAATATTTCGGAACTTGAAAAAATTCCAGACATTGTCAAGAGTTTAAGAGAATTTTCTGGACAACCAAGTGAATTTTGCTCCTGGTGAAAAAGCGTCGAGAGAGTACTTAGGATATATAACAATATTAGAGGATCGCCAAAATATTTTGGCATAATTAATGTTATTAGGAACGAAATAGTTGGTTCTTGTTCATATATCGTTCTTGAATCATATAATACACCCTTAAACTGGGATAATATTACCAGATGTCTCACTCTGTATTACGCAGACAAAAGGGATCTGGGAACATTAGAATACCAGCTAACATCACTGGTACAAGGTAATTCTTCCGTACAAGAATTCTATTAAGAAGTTTATTCCCATTTAACGCTAATACTTAATAAAATGTCATCTATGGAGATGGATGCAGAAGCACTAAATATGCTTATGCACAGTTACAGAGATAAAGCTTTAGACACCTTTATAAGGGGTCTTAAGGGAGATTTACCTAGGCTTCTTGGTATTCGGGAACCGGTAGACCTGCCTCAAGCGCTCCACCTCTGCCTCAAATTAGAAAACCAAAATTATCGCGCTCCATACGCAATCGCGACAAACAACAATACTAAGAAATTTACTAATCCAATACCTCCGCAACTTCCTCCAAAAAGACTCCAGACAAATATCTCCCCAAGGTATCAAGTCCCATTCTTTCCACATCTTGCGCATTTTGCACAGAGGTAAAATAAGTATCACACACCACACATTTGCAAATTTATTTGGACTAAGAGACACGAAAATTAAATTATTTCTGATGCCAGCCCTAATGAACTTTTATGGAATACTAGGAAATGACAGTCTGAAAGACTTAGGAGCCGTAATTTACACAAAACATAATTATATGACCATTAGGGACATTATAAAAATTCAAATTAAACAATTTACCGCACAAGCTGTAAATAATTTGATACTTCGAACTGAGCATATGACAATAGAGCAGAAAAACAAATTGAAGACAAGATATCCGAGATTTTTTGATGAACCGGACGAAAAACTTACGTATACGACTGTTGTAAAAGGCGAAATTCGAACAGCATCGGATTTACCTGTTTACAACACGAAGTGGTATCCATATCCAATGGCCCTTAAAGACGAAGTGGAAAGCCAAATTCATAAACTCCTAAATGATGGCATTATTCGACCTTCCAGGTCACCGTATAATTCACCGGTTTGGATTGTCCCAAAAAAATCGGACTCTTCTGGTGAAAAGAAATTTCGATTAGTGATCGACTATCGAAAACTTAATACTATAACAATCCCCGACAGATATTCCATACCTGAAATTAACGGAGTGCTCTCACAATTAAAAAATAACAAATTTTTCACTATTATCGATCTAAAAAGTGGTTTCCACCAAATTTTACTCAAGGAAAAAGACATCGAAAAAACCGCTTTTTCGGTGAATAATGGAAAGTATGAGTTCACTCGCCTACGTTTTGGGTTGAAAAACGCCCCTTCCATTTTCCAAAGAGCACTAGACGATGTTCTTAGAGAATATATTGGGAAGATATGTTTCGTCTACATAGACGATATCATTATCTTTAGTGAAGACGAACACACACACTTACAACATATTGAAACAATATTTAGAACCTTACAAGCTGCTAATATGAAAGTTCAGCTAGATAAGTGCGATTTCTTCAAAAAGGAAGTCGAATTTCTTGGTTTTATCATTTCCTCAGGAGGGATTAAAACCAACCCAGAAAAAGTAAATGCCATTATTAATTTCCCTTGCCCCAAAGCATTAAAAGATTTAAGATCGTTTTTAGGACTATCAGGTTTTTATCGTCATTTTGTCAAAGATTATGCCAAATTGGCAAAACCCCTGACAACACTTTTAAGAGGGGAAGACGGACGGCTATCAAAAAATCTTTCCAGCAAAAAATTAATTTATTTAAATGAAGATCAAATAGAAGCAGTAGCTTCAAATGATACTATTCTTTCGTACCCAGATTATAGGAAAGAATTTGAACTTACTACTGACGCGTCAAACTACGCTTTAGGCGCTGTCCTTTTGCAAGCAAGAAAACCAATAATGTTCATTTCAAGAACACTTACAAAAACTGAAGAGTCATATGCAACAAATGAGAAAGAAATACTAGCCATAATATGGGCTCTGCAAACACTGAGAAACTATCTTTATGGCTCAGCAAAGGTAATAATTCTAACCGACCATCAACCGCTAACTTTTGCTTTAAGTAGTAAAAATCAAAATTCAAAAATGAAACGTTGGAAGGCCGCATTAGAAGAATACAACTACGAATTAAGATATAAGCCAGGTAAGGCGAACGTAGTTGCTGATGCACTTTCAAGACCACCACTTGAACCCCAAGTAAATTCTTTGACAGCCTCACAGCATAATGATGAAAGTTCGTCACACGAACTTATTCCATCAGTAGAAATACCTATTAATGCTTTCGGAAACCAACTCATATTGCTTATAGAAAATGAAACCTCTTACCAACTTCAATATCCTTTCCCAATATTCCGCAGACACATTTTTAAACAACCTCATTACACAAGGGAAAATATTATTTCCATATTCAAAATATATTTAATCCCCACAATAATAAACGGACTAATGACTAACGAAGGTACTATGGAAATCATACAAGATTTATACAAACTCTATTTTAGAAACTACAAAATACGTTTTACTCAAACCCAAGTCACTGACCTCCACTGAGTCACTGAGCTCATCGTAACGCACGCGAAAATAAAATCCAAATAATAGAAAACTTCTTTTTTCCCCAAATGAATTCCAAGGTTAACAAAATAGTAAAACAATGTAAAATCTGCCATGAATATAAATACGATCTTCATCCCCAAAAACCCGAGTTAAAACCAACTCCAATTCCCCAATATCCAGGACAAATCATACACTTAGATATATACTCAACTGAAAAAAATCTAGTTCTGACAGCATTGGACAAATTCTCAAAATATGCGCAAACGAGAATTATAAAATCTAGAGCAGTTCAAGATATACTTGAACCTTTAAGACGGTCCTCTTACGGGACCAATTGAAAATAGAAATCTACAAAACTCCCCCACACTCCAGCACGGTCAACGGTCAAGTGGAACGATTCCACTCGACACTTTCAGAGATAATGCGTTGTCTCAAAATCGATAAAGTTCAATTACTAGACAGATCAGTTTATGAATATAACTGTTCCGTTCACTCAACAATAGGTGAAAAACCAATCGAGGTTTTCTTCGGAACAAATTTATACATACCATAGAACTATCACCCTATGAAACTTCATCCTTAAAACCTCATCCATCCTCTACCAACAAATCTCGAACCAAAATTAATTTTTTCTTATCCTTGAACATGAACTAAAACAGGTTAAGAATCTGATAAATAATATTAAAATTCAAAGCCAAGTCTCCAGATCAAAGAGATCTCTTAATTTTATTGGCACAGCATTTAAATGGGTCGCGGGTACCCCCGACCCCGATGACTATGAAATAATGGTAAACAAAATTAATAATGTACTAGAAAATAATAATAATCAAGTTTTTATTAACAAAGCATACATTGATCGAATAAATGAGTTAACAAATATAACAAACGATGTTTTAAGTGAAATTAAAAAAGATAGAAGTTTTGCAAATAAGTAAGTTTTAAGTTTACTTTACAAAACAAAATTAATAAAAGAAGAAGTAACAAACGCAATATATGCAATAGAATTAAGTAGAATGAACATTGTAAGTTCCAATATACTCTCAAAAGCTGAAATCAATCTTATAATGAACAGATTAAATAAAGACAAATTAAATATCCCTTTTTATAACATTGAAGAAGCACTAGAATTCACAGACATTAAAGTCGCAATGAATTCATCAACTGTTGTTTACATTTTAAGTGTTCCAAGAACAGAAGATGTTCTTTATGAAAATCTAATTGTAAAACCATTAATCAAAAATAAAAATCAAAACATTTAAAAAACAAATAATAAAGTATATGGTATAATAAAAAATTGTAAAGCAAATCAAAAATTGTCAATATGTAAGCAATCGAATATTGTCCCCCTTAGCAATGATAAATGCCTTTTTAATTTGTTACAAGGAAGAAATGCAACATGCAAGCAAACAAATAGTCAGGATATCCCACACATTGAAGAGCTAGCATCAGGAACAATATTAATTAACAACTTTAGTGGACAAATTTGCATCGACAACAAAACCCAACAGTTAAACGGAACATATCTAGTTAAATTCTCCAACACAACGATAAAAATAATGGACCAACTATACGTTGCAGAAGAAATACCAGAAATCTTGGAGATGCCACCACTACTTCACCTAGTTTCCAAGGAAGACGAAATAGAGGAAATCCTTTCATTACAACTTATGAAAGAACTTCACATAAACAACACAAGGCATATCAATAAAATCCAGATCGAAAAAGAAAGATATCAATATATAAATTACTCCTTTTTCGTGATCTTAATTCTCATCATAATTGCGTTAGTAATTACACGGCGAAAAACAGAAAAAGTCATAGAAAAAGAGCAAACACCTATGTTTGTTCCTTGCGAAGCAAAACCAACGAATTCTACGAATTCCATCTTAGAACAGCCTAGGATCTACAACATTCCATGATTCTAACAACGGGGACGTTTAAACTTAAGAGGGGAAGAGTTAACGTTTGTTATTTCATTTTCTAAAAGATATTTTTGCTGACCATTCAATATGCAAGTTCCCAGCGCATGCAGACAGAATTCTAGGAATTGGTTATGTTCTAAATGAACTTCTGAGAAATTAATGTAATTCAAAATAATTGCTGAGGTCCACATAATAATAGTAGTTAAGCAATTGAAATTGAAATTGAAAATTGAAAAGTTGTCTTTTGTCATAAGTTGCCCATTTTGTATCGGACGCGAAAACGCTGCCCTAACGATAATAGAAATAAATAAAGCATAAAAAATTGAATAAAAAAACAGAAATGTTTTTTTTTAATTAAAATTCAGTAAAAGTGAATTTAACTTACACGTGCATTTCAGGAACTAAATTCCTGCATAAAAAAACATAACATAAAATTCTCATAAATTGTTTTTAATAACTACAATATAGGTAAGGGGTTTTAATTAAGTGGATCTTAATAAAATGTATTTAAAATGTTACTATTAGTAAGAATATTGTGTTGTACGTCCCTAGTGAGCCCTGTGGGTACTGACAAAATAAAAGAATCGAAGAAAAAAAATTCGAAAGAGCAAACATTACAAATTATTGTATCTTATACCTATGTTGTTTTGGATAAGCCCGGTTAAATATGCTCCTTCAGTTGTCGCGATCTCTATAGCTTGCCGTCTCCAATTTCTAACTTCAAACAGCATTTGGAAGATTCGATCCATTTGGTGGCCTCGTGTAAGTTGTGCTCTCCAATTTTATTACTAAAAATATTCTCTCCAACTTTTCACATTAAAATCCCCCACTTACTTACTTACTTAGGGGACACTACAGTTCGGGACGAACCTGGGCCTCAATCAACACGCCTCTCCAGCCAGCTCGGTCTTTGGCTAGCTGCCTCCAGTTTCGACCTCCAAGTTGGTTGAGGTCGTCTTCCACTTGAGCGCGCCACCTAAGGCGAGGTCTTCCTTGACTGCGTCTACCCTCTGGGATGGAATCGAAGATCCTGCGAGCCGGAGCATTGTTGTCCATTCGCTCTACATGACCTAGCCATCTTAAACGTGATATGCGTATGTTTTTGACCAGGTCAATGTCGCTGTACAGCTCGTATAATTCTTCGTTGAACCTTCTCCTCCAAAGCCCGTTAACGCAGATAGGGCCAAAAATCCTCCGAAGAATTTTACCCTGGAAACGACTAAGGATATCTTCATCCGCTTTAGAAGGAGTACATGCCTCGGCGCCATAGAGCAGGACTGGGATGATTAGGGTCTTATACATAGTCTCCTTTGTCTTTCGAGAGAGGGCTTTGCTACTCAATTGCCTTCCTTATTTCTGACTAGATATTGTTGTCAGATGTTAAAGCGGATCCTAGGCACACAAAGTCCCTAACTACTTCAAAGTTGTACCTGTCTATTGTGATGTTTTGTCCAATCCGCCTGTGTTGTGTGTTACTTTTTGTGGACAGCAGGTACTTCGTTTTGGCCTCATTGACTGCTAATCCCATCTTAGCTGCTTGAGCTTCAATCCTAGCAAACGCTCGAGTGACAGCTCGCCGAGTTCTGCCAATGATGTCTATGTCGTCAGCGTATGCTATCAATTGCACAGACTTCAAAAATACTGTCCCACTACAATGAACTTGCGACTTTGCGAGGAATCCTTTTTTGACATCAAAAGCTTCTGTGAGGTCAGTGCCAACCTTGACGGAGCAGCGAGAGTTCTCCATCGTCATCCTGAACAGTCGGACGAGTTTTGTGGGGATACCAAAAGCAGACATAGCTCTGTATAGCTCCTCCCTTTAAATGCTATCGTACGCGGCCTTAAAATCGATAAAGAGGTTATGGGTATCGATTTGAAATTCTTGGGTAGTCTCCAAGATCTACCGTAGCGTGAACATTTGATCGATTGTGGACTTTCCTGGTCTGAAACCACACTGATAGGGGTCAATCAGGTTGCTGAGGAAAAGTTTTTAGAGATGAATTGGTGTATGCACTCCACCAGGTCATCTCCGGCCGCTTTAAAAAGTTCGGCGGGTAGTCCGTCGGGTCCAGCAGCTTTGTTGTTTTTTAGTTTAGATATTGCTATCCTTACTTCATTTTGGTCAGGTGGACGGAAGTTTTGTCTGTCATCATCCATGTTGAATGGTTCATTCTGCCTGACAGCGGGATTTTGGCCTTCATCGCCGTTTAACAGTCTGCAGAAATGGTCCTTCCATGTACTCAGCACCGACTGCTGAGGCTTCTTTGCGGGTTTTTTTTCCTTGGCAAGTTCTCTTTACCTGTTGGTAGAACTTCCGCACGTTGTTCTTGGAGTAGCATCTCTCAATATTTTCGATCGCGTGCTTCTCATGCTCTCTCTTTTTCTTTTGGAGAAGCCGTGTTCTTTCTGTCTATTCTGCTCGTAGAGCTCGCGGGCAGCTTTCGTCTTTCTTTGCAGCGCCGCTTTATATGCCTCTTGTTTGGCTGTATGGGCCTGCCTGAATTCTTCATAAAATCCCCCAATAGGACTTAAATGTCATGTTTGGGGCACTGCTTGTACGTCTTTGCAAGGAGCCCATTGAAACTTTGGTCTTTCTCTTCTATAGGGGCATGGGTGTTAATAAGTCTTTACAAATCATGGCATTTGGAATTTATACGGATCGTCGTAATTCTTTTGCTGAATTCGCGAAAGTTTAAGATCCTTTGTCGAATAATTCCTGTTGATAACGAAACCGTCTCCAAACAAGGGCGAACTCCTGGAGTGCTGTTACATTACATTCAGTTTTTTTTTGCAGCCTGTTTCACGTGCATGGAAATTTTTATCAGTTTTTTGTTTGTTTATTATTTTAACTTAAGATTGAGTTTAACATTCAGTCACTTGATTTTCTTATAGCCTTGAAAACAATATGGGTGTTTTTTTTTTTATTCAATTCTTATGGATTTTCCGTGGCCTTCCACCTAGATCATTAAAAACACCAAGCACATTGCAATGGACTTCATCTATGAAATTGCTTGCCAACCCATTAAGCCCAATGTCAAACAATAAAATGCCAAAATATCCTCCGTTCATTCCTGCAAAGAACCTTTCACATTCCCAACCACATCAATACACACATTATAAAAACGGACCAAAGTGTTAATGGCCTTTAAATCGAGGCAATATCGAATATTGTAAGGACCGCATGTTATGGTTGAAATGGCATTACAGCTTGTTCCTTAATCCAACAACAAGAAAAAACAAATACGAAAAAACCTTATAATGTCTGTTGCTCTAGTACATATGTATACTACAAACACATACATATGTACATATGTATTACGAATTCGGTTTTCTTTTGCAATTTTTAAGGTTTCGTCTTCTCTGGTGCAAAATAAAAATTCAATAACCTTAATCCCCAGAAGCAACATGAAAAGGACATTTCATTTCATTCGTTTTATGTCGCATGACATCGATGACCATTTAATACATTTAGCAGGCGTGTTTACACTGCCCTTGACGTTCATAAAACCAGAGTACCCTTCAGCGCGTGTTTCGAAGCATGTGAATTATATGGTTGGAAGGGGTGGCGGGGGTTAATTCGGTCCAATAATCGGGGGCTCAATGAAAAAGCATTATGACACTAGGGGACATAAAAAATTGAACCGATGTTCCACTCATAATCTTTTTTTTTTGGATCGAGTGTAAGAACCCGAAATGGACAAATTGAGTTATATAATTTATTGGTAATGGATTATCACCAACAGAGTGTGTCCTTCTGAGAGGACTTCATTATTGGTCGAAGTGTGAATGGTGTATTTTCTGGATTGGATGATTGAGCGAATGGCAATATGTGCTTGATTGGAGTATTAAATGGCGGCTTTGAACATTTTAATTAATACCACTTATTGATAAACATATCTTGGATAGGTCTTTTAAGAATTAAGCTTAGAGATTATCTATCTAAAGGCCTAATTCTCTAAGAAAAAACATTGGAACAATTTTTTTTGTATCTCAACATCGAAGATACGTTGCCTGGTCTCAAGTCTCATCTATCTTAAGGAATCATATTCGATATGATGTTAAGAGATGTTTCCTTCCCTTAAAGTGTTGTTCTTTTGATCAGTCAAAACAACAATGACTTTCAACCCTCATATAATATTTAATCAAAATATTATTCCTTATCAAATTTCCAATGTTATCACCTTCTCAAGAGCATAATATCCTTTCTTTCTTATTCCTCTTCACAAACAAGACCCCCAGAAGCCCGCGACTACATCAATTTCGCTCCTAACAATTTATCCCTTTGAAAATGTATCTCTGATTTTCTATCGAAAAACTTTATCCAAACAATTTATTACCAAACTTCCTGCCAACACTTCTTCCACCCAAGAAGATTTAATGCAATAGAACTTGCAGTAAGCGACGAAGGGAGCCTCCTTCAATCCCGTCGAGTCATTCTCTGTCTACCCGAGCGCTTCCACGCCATTGCCTCCACCACACCCCCTCCGGCTCGATGACGAGGGTTACCATAATCGAACTGGCAGCAAAGTTAAATTGAAGTTTAATCTAAAACTAAAGTGACTCAGTACCGAACACGCCGAGATGTGGGATCCTCGTCGCAGCCTTTATCAAATCAGTTGGAGCAACTTCCAAGGCCATCCATAAGCACACACTTCTGCCGTATGATGGAATATCTGCTATATGGATCATATATCCTTCGACATGAACTGTGTGTCGTCTTCTGATGGGTATTGGCACATCCTTTCAAGCCAAAGAGTTATAACGCATCAACAAAAAAGTTTTATTTATTTTCTTTGTATTTTGGTTAACATTATTCAAAAGTTTGATTGTTGGGACTCGGTGTGGAACGAGACTCGTTTGCTTTGCATTGGTTAAGTTTTTTCTCCAACACTTCCCGCCACCTCCTGCCATTTTATGTCAGAACTGTGGTTGACCTATCCGAGTTACAACATAAAAACAACTTTGGGAGTTTTTTCTGTATTGGTACGCTAAATATTCCATTTTGCGCCTGAATAAACTTTGGCATCAAACGGAAAGCAAAGTTATTGATTGCTTTTGTTTTTTTTTTTTTTATACTATGGGAGGGGCAGTATGGGGTTTGCCAAAAGGGGTGGCATACCGAGTTTGGAAGATTTTTGGTGTATTTTTATTGGTATTTTCGTTGGTATTTCTCGATAAACGTTATGAAAGTGAGCAAGGAATTGTTGTCGAGAGGGGGTGGGGATGTTGAAAATAAAAAGTTTTCCAGGGCGCGCAATGATTGAATAATTTAATTTCTAATGCCATAACACAGTATAGGAATTGATTGGTGGAAACTCTGGCAAGTCACGGTTCAAAAGGAAAACAAAAACAAATTAAATTGGTTTTTAAAACGAGTGTGCGTGTTTTTGGTGTTATTTTGTGTTTTGATGATGTGTGATGTTTGGGTAAACATTCGTTATGACATCGAGTTGGAGAGTTCTTGGGAAATTTTTTTTTTTAAAGAATAGCTGTCAAAATATTCTTAAAAATTTTTGTTTGCTAGGATGAATACTGTAACCTGTTTTATGCGGTTGTAAAAAAAGACATGGACTGGCAAAAGGAAATAGGAAAAGGAAAGGTAGGTATCGGGAGGATATGTGAAGAAGGAGGACTAGGTAGGGCTAGAGGAGGGCATTCGAATGTTCATTGTGGAGGCAATGGCACGCTGGCGTCGCACGGCTAAGCTCGCCGGATAAGGGGGGGATCTTGCCCCCACAGATGGACCTCACCTATTTCAAAGAAAACACATATCGTGCCAATCTTAAATGTCCCGCAGTAGGACCACACTCAAGAAGCCCTGATGTTGGTTATGCAGGAGAGATCTGTTCCCACCCAACCTGGAATTCTGGCTGCTCACTCAGCCGTCAAGTCACAACCGTTTACCTGTAGTTAATGCCCGCCTTAGCACGTCCCCCTAAATGTAAGTAATCTTATTCCATGGTAGGATTCACTTCGTGACAAATTTGATGTTTAATTAAACAAAATATGCATGGATAAACGCGAAAAGGACTACGATCAAACAGAAAATCGGCTACTCAAAGTCAATTAACAATTCTTTGTTTGGTAGGTCACCAGAGCTTCCATCGGGATCTGCCCCGAGATTCCCTTATATCCTCCCCTCCCTGCCCAGACTACCACAGGAGCGGAAGGGCTTCGCTTTCTAATTAAATTGTTCATCCCGGTCACCTCAGCTGCAAGTGATGGTTAGTTTGATTGGGAGAATCCTGGGAGCTAAAACCGGGATTAGCGCTAGATCGTTCTGCACTTCAAATTTCGACTGTGCATTTTTTTTGTATTGTATTGGGGTATTGGAACTATATTACGAAGTTATATGTTGATATGGTTCCAAGTTAAGGACTAAACTTATATAATGGAATTAAAAAAAATATAATGGTTTTGATGTATGTAATAGTAAACCCACCTGTGTCTCCTTGCATTTCTACGTTATTAACATAGAATTCTTTGGACCGTAATTATCGATTCCAAACGAACAAATTTAACTTATTTATATTTTAAAGTGTGTTTTTTGAGAAGGCATAGAACTTTTCTTAAAAATAAACCGCAACAAATTCAACGGACTGATCAAAATGTTGACTTAGTTAGCTCATAAATTTTACGGCATTTAATGTTTAAAAATATTTTCTTGCGAATGTTCTCCGCGACTGCGCCTTATGAATGCCATCTTGTCGATCCAATTTTACACCACTTTTTCGAGCATAACCAGTTTCATTTCGTCAATAGTGCATCGAATGCTGGCTTCGAAAAGATCAATTGTTGCTGGTTTATCAGTATAAAATAGCGATTTGACGAACCCTCGCAAAAAGTGAGTTATAAATAAAAATAAAAAATAAATAAAAATAATAAAAAAGTTGCTCTCTAAAAGTACTGGAGGGCTCTAGGTAACGCCACCTCGGTGGCCCTAGGCTCAATGAAAGGAAAATCCCTATGTACACCTCCTCGCGGTAGAGAGCGGGTAACGCTTACGCACAAGGGGACCGAACAGCTGCGGGAATAAGCAGCCAACCCAGCTTTGCTGGTTAGGGCACGGACTTGTCCTTGGGTTGAAGAAAATCTCCTTATCCAGGAAAACACTAAGCGGCGGGACGAAATTATATTTTTGCATGAAAGATGACAACGAATGTAAATGATTCCCCAATGGGTAACCATACTTTGGTGAATCCTCCTACGGCCCAGGCTGTAGTAAACCGCACATCGGATTTGGGGGTGCGGCAAATTTCATGTACAAATGACGATCGGGACGTCACAAATAACGAATCAGCAACAGGATCAAGAAATCCTTCAGATTCAACAAAACGGACTTTTGGCTACAAAACACGAACGAAGATTGGAACATGGAACGTTTGCTCCCTGCACGCACCAGGAAGGTACGAACAGGTGGAACGTGAAATGTTGCGGCATAACATCAGCATTCTGGGAGTGAGCGAAACCAAATGGAGAGGAAGAGCTGAATATACTGCAGAATCGGAACTTACAAGAATGTTGTATTCTGGCGAAGAGGAGGCAGGCAGAGGTCCAAGACTCAACGGTGTAGGCATTATGCTAACTAAGGAATCTATCAAGAGTCTTATTTCGTGGAAACCGGTTTCGGCGAAGATTATGACGGCGAGGTTTAGCTCTAAAATCCGAAAAGTCACCATAATTCAATGCTATGCTCCAACGAATGATGCATCAGCGGACGAAAAGACCTCTTTCTATACTCACCTGAATTCAGTGTACAACGGTGTTCCAGCGGGCGATATAATTATCATCATTGGGGACTTCAATGCCAAAATCGGATCGGATAACCGGGGTCTTGAACGCGTTATGGGGAAGCACGACTTAGGTCAACGAAACGAAAATGGTGATATGCTTGTCGACTTCTGCAACGCTCGTCAACTTTTAATTGGGGGTTCTTTATTTCCGCACAAGACCTGTCATAAAATCACGTGGGAATCTCCTGATGGTCGAACTAAAAATCAAATCGATCACTTCATCATACAAATGGAGGAAGTCACTGTGCGATGTTCGAAACGAAAGAAAGGCTGACGCAGGTAGTGATCATCATTTACTCTTGGGTTTGCTTCGTTTACGAACAACTGTTGCCCAGCGCCGCTCAGAAGGTATAGCAAGGAGACCAAGATTCAACACAAGTGCTCTTAATGACCCTAGTGTACGTCGTAATTTCACCACCACACTCGGTGTCAAAACGTCAAACTTTCAGAACGCCGGGTTAACGATAGATGCCATGTGGGGTCAAATTAAGAGCGCTTTCATGGAAGCCGGAACTGAAACTGTACCAAGACAGTCAAGAGCAAGAGATTCCTGGATATCCCAAGACACCTGGGACAAAATCACATATCGCAGATCACTCAAAGTTAGGATCAATTCTGAAAATGATGCTCAGCGAAAATTGCTCCTACGGAACGAGTATAGAGCATCTCATAAGACAGTGCAGCGGTGTGTGAGACGTGATAAGAGGACAAGATTGGACAAACTTGTGGAAAATGCGGAACAGGCTGCAGGAAGAGGGGACGCAAGAGAACTGTATAAAATCACTAAGGACATTGTTGGCCAGCGTAGTAGCACTAACACTAACCATCCAAAGTTAGATTTGAATGGCAACCTTTAAGTGACGATAGAAGATCAGCTACAAAGATGTAAAGAGCACTTTTGTGCACTGCTAAATAGTGAATGCAGAATTGAATCCACAATTGAACAACATGCGCAGATCTTCTAGGGGCATTGATACCAGTCCCCCAACGGGTACAGAGATTAAAAACGCGATCCATCTTCTAAAGAAAAACAAGGCAGCTGGACTTGACGGTATTTCTGCGGAGTTCCTGAAAACAGACCCTGAAGCAGCTTCCCATATTTTGCTAAATTTAGTGCAGGCTGTTTGGGAAAGCGAAACTTACCCACAGGACTGGAAGGATGGAGTTATTGTGAAGTTACCAAATAAAGGGAACCTCAAAAACTGTAATAACTGGCGCGGTATCACCAAATTGTCCGTTTTTCCGAAATTAATGGCAACCGTTGTTCTCGAAAGAATAAAATCCAGGATCGAATCTACCCTCAAGAGGCACCAGGCGGGATTTCGTAGTGGTCGGTCTTGTGTCGACCACATCAACACCTTGCGAATCATACTCGAACAGTCGTCTGAGTATGAATCACCGCTGTACCTCATGTTTGTGGATTTTGAGAAGGCATTCGACAGGGTTAATCTTGTATGCATATGGAGATCGCTTATTGCGAGAGGTATCCCTGAGAAAATTGTCGCCATTATTAAAGAATCTTACAACAACGCACGGTGTTTCGTTTTGCAAAATGGACAGCTTTCCAATTCCTTTGATGTGTGTCAAGGAGTGAGACAAGAAGATGTCCTGTCACCAATTCTGTTTTTACTGGCAATTGACAATGTGATGACTGCCACGGTAGGTGAAACTGAGAGGCATGGTATCCAATGGAGTCTGTTTGACAAACTCAGCCACAGAGACTATGCTGACGATATATGTCTCATGGCGAACAACACGGCTGGCCTAAATCAAATATGTCATTTGCTGCAGCTAAATGGGGAGGTGGTTGGCTTAATGATCAACGCAAAAAAGACGAAAATAATGACTACGGGCCAAAGCACACAACAAGTTACTCTAAGGCAGGGACCCATCGAGGAGGTCACGCAGATTAACTACCTGGGCAGTTTCATAGCGCTCGATGGTGGAACGGACCTGGATGTAAACAATAGAATAAACAAAGCCCGTAGTTCATTTGGAATCCTTTCTCCTGTGTGGAACTCCAGCAAAATATCGCTACGCACCAAGTTGAGACTCTTCGAATCCAACGTAAAATCTGTGCTGTTATATGCTTCAGAAACATGGTAATGCTCTGCAATCATCTCGAGCAGGCTGCAAGCCTTCGTTAACCGTTGTCTGCGGTATATTCTGAAGATCCGGTGGCCGCAAACCATATCGAACGCTGAACTGTGGAATAGGACCGGACAAAGAAAATTGGACGCCGACATCAGACAACGGAAGTGGCGTTGGATAGGCCATACACTGAGGAAACCTAACGACAACATATCGAACCAATCCTTCGAATGGAATCCTCAGGGTAATAGACGCATTGGAAGACCGAAAACAACTTGGAGGTCATCTGTTTTGGGGGAAGCTCGATCTCAAGGTTTTCAATCGTGGCCACAGCTAAGGTCAGTCGCGGCGAATCGAGACAGATGGAAGGATCTTGTTGCTGCCCTATGCTCCAGAAGGAGTTGAAGCGCTGCATTGCAGCCGGATAACATATTATAAATAAATAAATAAATAAAAAAGTAGTTCATAGGTGTCAAATCACACGAACGAGGTGGCTAGTTCGAAGTTCCATTTCTTGAGTTGATTCGGTCACCAAACCTTTGCCTCAAAAAAGTGATGGTTACACTCTCTGTATGGCGGGTTGCGGTGTCTTATTGCAACCAATTCTCCTTCAAAATGAGATGAGGAATTCAAAAAATCTCGAATCGTTTCCTTGTAGCTTTCGCCATTCACAGTAATGTTGAAACCGGCTTCGGATTTATAGACAAATGAACGATGATGCCTTCGACATATAAAGCGCACCAAACAGTAATTTGTTCGGTATGAAATGGAGTCTCAAGAGTCAAAAAAGTAAATGTGGTCATAAATCTATCTATACGCGAATTTTGGAAATAAATTTCCCCAATTTAGTGATTAGCAAAAGTAAAAAGTCAAACACATTTCATTAATATGACAGTTACAGTTATCCTAATCGAAAGATTTATACCCCCCAAAAAATAACACCCAATTTATCGAATTGGATAAACTATAATTATTTAGTGTTTTTGAAATGATATAATTACGGTTGTAATTATTTTAAGATAGCTTTACAGTAATATTTTCTTTGTTTAATTTGGAGCTACAGATATTTAACTCTTCTGTTTCTTTTAAAAAAACTTTGTATAAACTTTGATTTGATTTAATTTAATTTAATTAGTTGCCAAGTGTCTGAATAGTAAACTTATTTTACAAGTTGTGAGGACTAAGATGGTAAACAACTGGGTGAACAACATATGTTCGCTTTAAAGAAAGCAAAAAAACGTTCACAAACAGTTTCTGGAAGCAAAAAGCGTTTTTAGAAAATTATTGGCTTTCTTGATAACGCTTTCATGAACTGGTCACACACTGAAAATATTTTTTGTGAAAGCATTTTCTAGAAAGCAAATCGTTTTCACAAAATGTTTTCAAGTAAGTATTCTTCATGTCGTCACACTGTGGAAGTTTTGTTTTCAGAAAACTTTTTGCTTTTTGAAAGTACTTTCTTTTCATAGTGTGACCTTATGTCTATTTTTCGAGCCCAGTCGCAAACTAGCTCTTGTAGCGCAAACATTATTTTTCGCTGTGTTATCGCTCTGTTTTGCACTTTTGACAACTATCTTTGTCTTTGTTTTCTTAGCTATCGCTATAGCTACCTTTTGTGATCATTTTCAAAACGAGTGGTTACTTTCTTAAATAGTATAAGTTTTGTTTCCATTTACTTTTGGCATGGGCCCATCGCCGGGGCCGAGGAAAAAACCCGAGGGCTACTACGATGTGCTTTATGATAGCGCATTTTTAGAGACTCGGCCAAAAAAAAAACAAAAAATTTCTAGCCTTGAGGAGTTCCCCGAGCTACCAATCAACCCAAACCTGAAAAACCCCAAATTCGTGGTAATTACACCAAAACCTTCAGATGTACCAATCACTACTGTGAGTATATTCTTATTAAGAAAATATATAGACTCCGTTAGTACTGAGTATGATAACATCTCGCAACTCAGAGATGACAGTATACTTATTCTAGCAAGAAGCCAAAAATCCGCAGACAAATTTCTAAAATCACGAATTTGGCCATCCAATGCCCTGAAAATGCAACCCTACATAAAACCTTAAATTCCTCAAAGGGCATTGTTTATGCCCCTTGTCTCATTAACGTGAAAGAGGTAGAAATAATGTGTGAAATGAAAGCTCAACATGTTATTGAGGTTTATAAATTTACAAAAAAAATTGATAATAAAATCCAACCCACAGGACTCATGCTATTTACTTTTGATCTATATCAAATTCCACAAACTGTTGAAATTGGTTGGTATAATACCAAAGTAAAGGAATACGTGCCCTCTCCTATGAGATGCCGCAACTGCCAATTACTTGGACACACCACAAAAAGATGCTCCAAAAGCAAAATATGCGAAACTTGCAATCTTCCCCCTCATGACCCCTTGGATTGTACACGTATCATGTGCGCAAACTGCCTTGATAATCATCCGTCCACTTCCAAAGAATGTCCAAAATACGTGCAAAGCAAAGAAATGCTTAAAATTAAAACGAAAAATAAATGCACCATGGCAGAGGCAAAACGGCTTTACAACCAGCAAAATCCAACACTAACAAATACATTATCAATAACTTTCTCCGAAAGAGCAAAACAAGCTTCCAAAAACCCACCTCATATACCATCACGCAACAAACTAATCTCTTCCCTGTCTCCAGCCCTAAATGCTGAAGATAAAACAAAAACAACTATACAACAACATAAAACCATCATTCAGCCCACTCCTTCCGCCCATTCTTCTTCTTCTACAGCTATAATAGACGATCCCATGGACAACCATCCTCCTCTCTTTGAAACGATAGCGTCAACATCACTCAATCAGAAACTACTCAAACCATTTCATCTCTTTCAAAATTTACCTCACCAGAATATACAATACTAACACAATCTCAAAATTTAACAACTTCACCCTCTCATACGTCTCTCCATTCATCACTACCTTCATCATTATTCTCCTCCCAAAACTCAAGTTCAGTAACAAATGTTACAAACAAAAATTCCCTAATACAACCGGATTTACAATCAAATCAAAATGACTTCACATAATCCTAAGCAAGTATCAACAAATACATCGATGCCTATTCTTGCTGTCGGGAGAGCGAGTCCAACTACCTCCGGTTGGAATCTTTCTTCCTACAGTGGGTGTAGGCATCGACATTCTTTTAATCACCATAACAACAACAAAATTATATCTAACTCCAACAACTATTTCAACATTATGCAATGGAACATAAAAGGTTTCCTAACAACATCGACGAGCTTAATATATTGCTCATAGAACACTCTCCAGATATAATTTCCATTCAAGAAACTCATTTTCCAATCCAAGCCACACCCATAGTACCTAAACCATATATTGGATACTTTAGCAATCTCCCTTGCAACATAACTTCAAAGCATGGAGTTGGTTTGCTTATAAAAAATAACATTCCCCACAAACATATCCCAATAAAATCTAATATTATGACAACTGCATTAAAAATGCATATAGACATTATTTTCACTATAATATGCGTATATATCCCATCCGATCACACATTTAGTAAGGTATATCTCGAATATATACTTCAGCAAGTAAATCCAAGAGATGTTAACTTTGTTATATATTTTGGGGCTCTCCTCAGACCAATAAGCGAGGATCTATTTTCGTAGAATTCATAACTAAGTCCGACCTACCTATCTTAAACTATGGATCTCCAACCCATTTTTCTACGCATGGTACTTTCTCTCACATAGATCTTACATGTTGTTCAGCGGAAATATTTCCAAGAGCATCGTGGATAATTTTAGATGATCTGCATAACAGCGATCACTTCCCTTTTTTTACTAAATTATTGCTTAATTCTAACACCGTCAGTAAAAAACATATTGCACAATTCAAAACTGAGAACGCAAACTGGGATAAATTCAGAATTAAAGTTGACCTTAGATTATCTGCAGAACCATATTCCTGTGTAAATAAAGAAGCTGCGGTGTTACTTAAGTGTAAACGCAGTGCTGCAAATGATTCGATACCCCAAACCTCACATTTTAAGTCCAAACGAAACGTTCCATGGTGGAATCCGCATCTTGCTAAGCTTAGACAAGATAAAGTTTTAACTTAGAGGGTTTTTAAACAAAATCCTACAAAAGTTAATCAGATAGCTTACAAAAAATGAAATGCAATTTTTAGAAAACACCTAAAAATAAGCAAATTGAACAGTTTTGAAAAATTCACTACCAAAATTAATCCAAATACTTCCACTAACAAAGTTTTGCAAAAGATAAGGTGCATTATGGGAAACACAACCATTAAAAACATACTATCGATCAGAACCCCAAACGGTCCTGTTTTTTCTGCAGAGGGGATAAGTGAATGTTTCGCAAACTTTTGGTCGGATAACTCAAAAGACTTTAAATTTTCGTCTAGTTTCGTACAAAAAAAAGGAAATCTTTTATTTTAACCCCAAAACTTCCTTTAGGTGTATCTGCAAGATATATTGAGAAAGATATCTCTTTACTTGAACTCGAGAGCTGCCTTTCAAAGTTGCAAGGTAAAACACCTGGTCGAGATAAGATTTCTTATCCAATAATCAAACACCTTAAAAATGGAGCCAAAATAAGACTGATCGCTTTATATAACAAGATATTGAATACTGGTATCATTCCGCAAAGTTGGAAAACAGCATGTGTTGTTCCAATACCAAAGCCTAAAAAAGAAATTGATAAAATTGATGGATACCGACCGATTTCCTTGCTACCATGCTTAGCAAATATCTTAGAAAAAATAATAGCAAACCGTATTTTATGGTTTACTGAATTAAAAAATCATTCAAACCAAAAAGAGGTTGCATGGATGCCTTACTTCACTTAGACTACGTTATATCTAACGCGTTGTCTGCAAGAAACCATGTTTCTATCCTAGCTCTCGATTTCGAAAAAGCTTTCGATGGCATTGGTTTACATCTTATGCTTAAAAAAATAATAGAATGGGGAGTTGGCCAATAGAAAATTTTGTGTTAAAGTTGGAAATACATTTTCCAAGACCGTATCCCTCGACAATGGAATTCCGCAAGGATCTCCCCTTTCTGTAATCCTCTTTGCCATCGCTTTTGATGAGCTAAGTAAGTTAATATCAAAATACAAGGATTTAGATCACTGTGTATATGCTGATGACGCATACATTTTATATAAACACAATGATCTTAATCAAACAACTACTATATTTTCCAATTTACTTACAGAAATAACAGATTGGTCTACCATGTCTGGTTCAAAATTATCTTTAGACGAAAAATTTAAATCTCTCTATTAATAATATTGTTATTGAAAATGTAACTAACTTAAATATTTTAGGGCTTATTTTTAATCATAGATATGACTGGAAATCTCATTGTTTGAATCTCAAAAAATCGCTAGCATCAAGACTTAATATTATTAAGTATTTATCTTCAAAAAAAAATAATGTACATGCCAATACCCTTTGTTATATGACTAAAACCTTAATACTTAATAAGATAGATTATGCTCTAGCAATCTATGGTTCTTGCCCTAAAACTACAAAGAATATATTTAAACCTACTTATCATCAAGCCGCAAGGAAAAGCATAGGAGCTTTTACTACAACACCAATCAATAACATCCTGGCTGAAGCCGGCCTTCCTACAATTGAAGATCGTTTCTCTGAAATTACACTGAAACTCACCGTCAAATTATCATTTCAAACTGGCTCGATAATAGACAAAGATGTAGCCTTAGCGATGAAACACAGACGACAGCGAAGGATTCCATCAGCGATACACAATACACTTTCAGCGGCCAACAGTTTTGAAATACCTCTTAAACGTTTCACAAAATACACGCCATCTTCACCACCTTGGAATCTGAATACATCTTCAATCCATCTACAACTGCATGAATCACGAAAAAATTGTACAAGCAATTCGGTTTATAAACAAATATTCCATGAAACATTCTACGACCTTACCTCTAAAGGATGGTCCTTTGTCTATACCGACGGTTCAAAGACTGCTCATAGTACGTCCTTTGCAGTTACATCGCACAACGGCTCAACTATCGTTCAAGGAATCCTCCCAATTTTTGCCTCGATTTTCACATCTGAAGCTCAAGCAATCTACAAAGCCGTTAAACACTTCTCCCATACTAGAGGTAAATGAACTATCTGTTCCGATAGTCTTTCTGTTTTAAAAGCTATTTTAAACATAAGACATGACTCTAGTATAATAGCTAAAATACGAGATATGTTAATAAAAGCACCAAATAAAATAAAATCGATGTGGACTCCTGGTCATGTTAATATTGCGGGAAACGAACTAGCAGACCAAGCCGCGAACTCAGCTCATAAATCCCCAACATTTATGTTTTCAACCTACACCAGAAAAGACCTTTTTTGACTAATAATGGGCAAAATCAAAGATTCACGGCAACAGGAGTGGTCTAATTATACACACCACTACCAAACAATCAAACCCCAACAAAATCAGTCCAGTTTATCCTTACAATGTGTCAAAATTCAAAATAATCGCTTTCACTCGTCTGCGCCTTGGGCACAATCAATTAACGCATCAATATCTTTTAAAAAAAGGAGGCGCCTCCATTATGCTCAAAATGCAACAATGTCATCACAATATCACATCTCCTGGGTTCATGCTTTCTTTCGGAAAATCCTCTTCAAGACTCCAGTCAACACCAATATAACATTATGGAACTTCTCCAAAATCAAAATAAAAAAACATTGAAATAATAAACAAACTTCTACACAAATACAAAATAAAAACATAATTAATTTTAACTTAAACTTTAAATACTAGTATTTATAAATTAATTCTTCGTTACTCTATTAATATTAGAGTCATTCATTACCTTTTATCTAAGAGCCGAAAGCCTTTGATGCTAGCGTTCTTTAAATGTTGTTAATAATAGATTTAATATTTATTGTTAATCTTAATAAATAAATAAATAAAAATATTTTTCGAAAAGCTCAAGAAATCAACTCTCGAGCAGATTCAATAAAAATTACCAAAAATAATGTTATGTGCTAAAAATTCAAAATAAAAATGCATGCTTATGTATTTTAATTCAGTTTTCTTAATTTCGTTGAAGTTTCTTACATAAATCCGTAAGTCCTTAGCATAACATCTTAGAGAAAATATTATTTCCCTGACGAAGCAATAACAGTCCTTATTAAGTTATTGCTTCATTTGTGAAGTTCTTTTAAAGAGAGAAAATGTCTAATGTAGATCATAGGAATATAGTTTCTTACAAAAATTGTTTACCTTAAAAAGTTGCTTTAACACTTTATATATATATTCAAAGAGAACTTTATGCTTTTATAAAGCATGTGGGAAATAGTCTTCAATGTAGCAAATAGCTTCCGCTAAGCGCCCAAGACCGGAGTTTCCATAAGATTTCTTAGAGTTGTTATGGAAATAAGAAAATAGATTTAATCAATGATAAATAATTGTTACCAGGATAAAGTTAGCCTTCATGAATTCATTCACCTTTTAAGAAACTATGTCCAATTAATTTGTACAATATTCAAATAGTCATAATTTTATAGAAGTCTTACGATTTTTGTTCAAATCGACAAAAGAAATTTATTTTACAATTAATTGCATTCCAATACTAAATTACAAAAGTGGTTCACTATTCAAAGCGAATTGAAGGGCTACCTTTATTATTATTTTTTTTTCTTAAACAGCACTTTAAGTTTCTTTCGGAAGAATAATTTTTTTATTTAAAATCTTGTACATCCTACAAACACAATAATACGTACACATACGTTCCATCTGCGTCTACAATAACAGAGCTATGCTAAAGTTCATTCAATTTGCAAATGAAAGCAAATAAAATCTGTTTCAGTTGTGATTGCAATGCCGACTGATGTGGTAGTAAAGTTGTAACGTAATAAAAAGAAAACGGATGTGGTTCCCTAAGAATTAAAACAAAATACAAGACAGCCCTTCATTTTACTTACAAAATGTAGATTAAATTATTATAAAGTTAGTGTGAAATCCAATTGCTTTGGATTGTTTGTGGGAAGAGTCTGCATCTGCAACTGACAGAACTTTTCGAAGATAATTATGCTAGGTTACTGGTAGCTGACCAATTTTTCGCCGAATATGATGCAAATGTATTTTAACGTATTTCTGAAACACGAGGATGACGTTTTCACTATTTAATAGAACAGATTTCATATCTTCTCTCGTAAACATGATGGAGTCAATAATGCATGCGTTGTGGATCACGATTCATATCTCTTGCAAAATTCTGTATGTTATCCAGATCTTCATATAACAATTATTCCGAAGCGATTTTGATACTCTTCCAAAAGATTATTGTTTCATAACGGACGAGGAATACGAAGCACGAAACAGCTACTGAAATGCATCGGTTGAAAATGCTGGGGCTTATATGGTAATGTGGCAGGTGGTTTAATTTTCTCAAAGTTAGATAATTTGCTATATTTCCGAGTAGTCTATTTGTCCTACATAAATGTGCCTAGAAATATCTATGTGTCTAGTTAGGTAGTGTAAGGTTCTTGTTTGAAGTTCCACTCCACATAAATTTATTTAGTCTAGCAGTTGCAGATTGTTCAAAATGATTTTTCACAAGTTTTAGCCTAACGCCAAGTGATAACTAGCTACAACAAACTGAGCAGATTATCTTTTTCAATTGTGTTTATGTTGTCAAGTGTAGTGGGTTTAAGTGGAATGGTGTCCACCATTACGAAAAAAATATGATAGCTGGCTTGCCGCCTCCAATTTCGCACAACAAGCAAATAAGATCAACTTCGGCTTTTTTACTCCCTCGTGTTAGGCGTCGAACGCTATGCACGTCGAAGGCTATGAAGTAAGGTTTGATGGAGTGATGATTCTATAGCGAAATCATCTCAGTCGGATCAAGGATGTTGCGATCCGAATGAGTAGGACAAAACAAAGCGCGGATAAAGGTGGGGAATTTGGAGGAGAATTAGTTATGGGGTTCCCCCTTAAACCATCCTGAGATTTTGATGAATTTGAAAATGTTTTTAAGTGGCTTTTTTGAAACGTGGTTCATTTTGTCGAAAAATTATTCTCCGGTTGTTTTCCTCGTATGAGCCTCGCTGGGGCATTCAGAAAAGGAACTGATATTATCCCTCTTCTGCATCAACGTCTTGACATCCTCTGTCTGATGTGCTAATGCCTATACTATTCATGTGTGCCTCCACCACCCAGTCTACCTGGCTTTTGAATGTATTCTGTATTTTTCTTTGAGTTATTGGGCCAAAAACATCTTGTGACCCGACAATTGTCCAGTTTTGACCATCTCTAGTTTGTAGATTTGAGCAAATTCCCGTGAGTTCGTTTTTTTCTTATTTTACATAGGCTCAAGTACCCAGGGTACGGTTTGGGTTGGTTCTTGGTTTTTGGCCATTTCATCAGCCTTTTCATTTCCGTGAATAGTAGGTGGAACTATAATGCTAATATAAAATGACGTAGAAAATATTCAATATCTTAACTCACAAAGTTATAATGACTTTACTTATTTGAAAATTGTGCACAAAAATATTGGGAATAAAAGGTAGCGCAATCGATATTTAATGCTGCCCTTGACTGAGTTTAAGCTCCCTAAAAATGTTGCTTCTATTTAAAAAATAATTTAATATTTTTTCATCAGAAGCCAGACTGACACTTTTATTACAAAGCTTTGTAATTTTTTGTTAAGTATGCAATTTATCTATATTGAGCTTTATTTATGAGGAAAACCATCAATGTAATGGCTTAATACTTCCTGCCAGAATCTAACATAATAAAGACCTATAAGGTTTGTCCAAGTTCTTTGTTAAAAAAATATATATATATATATAAACAATCTTTTAAGCTGATCCCCAAACCATCCAACATCTAGATAACCCCAGAGTCATTGGTTTTTATTTTCCAGAATTTTATTAGCTACAAAATTTATTTATCCCCAACCCAAGTATAGGGTTTTTAATATTTTTTTCAGATCTTTTTTTTATTTTCCTTAAGTGAGCATTTATTTAATTTATTGATAAATGACAAGGATAACTTACGCCGAGACCAAGGTTAGCAGAAAGTCCCTATCGATTTCAATAAAACCCTAACCAATGAACAAATATTTGGGGGTAATCAATATGGGTTGGATGTCTCGTGGTGGGTGGTGAAAGATATGTCTCAAGGATCTTTTGATATGACTCTTTCCAACATTTTGACAGATTCTAGGAAAACTTTGCAAATTATGTTTAAATGAGATTTGAAAGTATGAGTGTACTTCAGGGTGATGATGGGGAATGGGGATAATGTGTGTCGGCTTAACAAGGGTAACATACCACGTAAACAGTTAGCTTGAGTGGCCCTATAACTTCAGCATAAGTGATTGGAGGATGTGACATTTAAAACAAGCAACCATAATTAATATATCAATATGAAAGTGACACAACGAGACAGCACGATACAACCTTTGAGGTTATGTATAATAATTAGCTAATAGAGGTTTCAAAACGTGACATTCCAGAAATGCCAGAGATTTAAAATAAATGTGAAGACAAAACTAATGGTATTAGAAATTGTTTTTTGATACTGCTATGCGGTATATATGAGTGTACTGTGGTTGGAGAATATTGATAATTAGGTGGTCAAATGGGTTGAGTAAGAAACAAGAGATTAAACAAAACCGGGGGAGAAAAATGAGATCGAGTAGGGGGGAAGAAGATTTTTGGAAGAAACGTTGGGTCGGTTTTTCGGATTGGGCTCTTAGAATTTTTTAAAAACGTAGCCGCAAAATCATCTTCAGTAAAGAAGTGAATTATTGGCTATTCAGCTTCGTTGAAAACAGGAAGATAGTTCCAAGTCATCATCATCATCATAGGGGGAACACTCGGGATTCGGTCCGGGCCTCATACAAAAAGTTCTTCCATAGAAAATTCTTCGTGAGACTTTCCTCTAGAATCAAGAGACCAGAGGGCCAACTTGAAAGAATATAATAGTCATGGAGAACAGTAGCAGAACAAAGTTCACAAAATCAGGAAATTCGCGATCTATCTCTATAATCGTCCATCTGAGCAGCTAATTAGCAAAACTATGGATCGAGTCATAACTACATTTACTTATTTGGATAATATTCATCCAAATCAAGCAGGTACCGTGTATAGAAAAAGCCATCGCCGCTGTAGACGTGAGTTTGACAGGGGACCCGAATATGTATATCGATCCGACGCCGTTGTCAGCAACTCAGCCTCTGCCCGTCCATTACCTATGGGAAATTTTTGAGGAAACATTTTTGCCTACATTCACATAAGATCCAACTGGTGCACGAATTAAAGCCAGCGGACCATCAATTGCGTCGTGTTATCCGTGAATGGGCTGAGAATCAACTGGAAATTAAACCAGATTTATACCGTCAAATCATCTTCAGCGATGAATCTCATTTCTGGCTTAACGGGTATGTAAACAAGCAAAATTGTAGTTTTTGCAATGAGCATAATCCTTATGAAACTCTTGAGACTCTATTGCATCCCAAAAAATTACTGATGGGTGCAGTTAACATGCCGAAGGCTTCATCGGCCCGTGTGTCTTTAAAATCCGGTGCATATGATATTTTTTGTATTCCTCATGTCATTGGAATTCATTTGGAGGAGAAATGGATCCAATAAGACGGCTCAACACGCCATTTTCAGATCGTGTAACCATCATTTTGTTGAGCCAAAGGTTTGGTGACCGAATCCACTCAAGAAATGGACCTAGCCACCCCGTTCATGTGATTTGACACCTTTGAACTACTCTTTTGTGCGGGTTCTTCAAATCGGTGATTTATGCCGACAAAATCAGCAAGAGGCCATATTCAAGAAATTATTTTTAAACAATTAATTCCATAAAATTTGTGAGCTAATAAAGACAAAATTTTGATAATTCCATTGAATTCGTTGTGTTTTAGTAAAAAAAAAAATACTACGTACGTCTCTATGCTTCAGAGGTATGGACTCATTATTACAATTTCATTCGGTTTGCGCATAAGGGTCTACTTTGAAATGATCCTATTAATCTGCCGCATATGAACACCAAATCCAGCTTCTTCAGATTCTGTTCAGCGGGCCTACTGCAAATATTCGATTAAATGCAGAAGCTTTTATTCCGTCTTGTGCAGGGCCGCGCCACCCTTGTGTGCAAACTGTGCGGCGCACACAGGCGCCAAGACAATAGGGGCGCTGCCATCGAAATTATTTTTGTTACACTAACACAACAACATATTTCTTTGAAGTGGAGTATCGATAAGTAAGTAGGTATAATAGGCGTAACAAATGCCTCGTAAACGAGAACGCATAATATTGCGCTTATTGTACAAGTGCCTCAAGATAATATTCACGTTTGTGATTTAATTTTACGCTTCGGGTTGTAGATAGTTTACAATAGGCGTTTTTCTTTTTATTATTCAGAAAAGAGCTCTGAACAGAGTTCGAGTACATCGAGCACGCTCTGAACGTCCTCTGAACCAATTGTGTTCAGAGCGCTCTGAACTATTTATGAAACAAATTTAAGCAATTTTAAGGGTAGTATGCAGCTCGAGTTAAATTTTATTTTTTAATGAGTGCATAAAAATGTTCTTTTATTTATTTTTTTGTCAAAGTTTTGAAAAAAACTTTTTTTTACCAACAATTTTTTTAAACTGGCACTTTCTAAGTCACGAAAATGTCAACGTCAATTGAATTTTTTTACCACGCATTCTTTTTTTCGGTTGTGGTTATTACTGTAAAAATGTTTCCAAATCGGAATCCATTTTGCATGAAGACAGCAACAACAGCCGAAAAATTAGATGTCGAGGCTGAATTTAAAACTTCCAGACCCAGACCCCTAAGACTTCGTAAGACTCAAAAGAGTTTTGATTATGAACACGAAGACCAAACCATAAATGATCCGAAAATCGCTTTTAAAATGAATATATTTTTTTATATAAAGTGCATCTCATGTAGCCGTTCGGACTCGGGGGTAAACTGTAGGTCCCTTCCATTCTTGCAGATTAACAACACACACACAGGAATGGTTGAGAGTATAAATCACTAGGCCTTGGCTCCCTAAATGAAAAAAATCAGTTTTTTGTATAAGTATAAGATAGGTAGAAACATCATATATAAAGTTTGTAAACATTTAATTCGCGTTTTATTTTTCGCAGTAATTTGCAAGCGAAAACGAACTGGTTTTACCTATTTAGGAAAATATTATCTAATTATATAAAACTAGAGAACATTTATTTCGGTCAAAATTAACATATAAGAAATAAAAATAGGTTGAAACATTAAGATTCGTAAAAAAAGAGGTGCTTCATAGGTTTCGCACACGGGTGCTGTGGGGGGTCGGCGCGGCCCTGGTCTTGTTGCTCATAACTATCCTTTGGCCCGACCTTAATCGAAACGATTTAAAAGACCATTTTTAAACCCAAGTACAAGAGTCCTCTATCTAAATAACTTATACAAATGTTAAAACACCAGTTTGTTGTTTCTGGTTAAATGAAAATAATAACAACATGCGACCGTCACTATCACGCGGTATAACCTTATTTTTTTTTAAACAAACTACCCTGACTACCATAACTGATTATAAATTCATTTCATTAATTTTCTCTTATTTATCGAAACCCCCTAATATGTACACTCAACACCTACAATATTGATTTTGCAGAAATTTTAGTGATAACAACCAACGCAGTCGACCGTGCACAATAGAAAATCATTTGTATTAGTATAGTTAAAGCAGCACATTAAATACTCGTTCGTCCTTGAGGAGGTATCCATCTATCGGTATATCTTAATTACACCCAAACCAAGTCCGATGCCGATAGAGATAAAAATTAATGGAACATTTTATGAATCCCTCATAAGTGTTTACAATAAAAGGCCAAAAAAAAAAAAAACTTCAAGAAAACCGGAACGCTTTACGTTACAGACCTCAAGCATTCCTCAACGTATTTTGTTGTTGTCTTTTTATGGTTCTGTTCTGTCAGGGCGGAGAGCAAACGCACACAATATAATGGCTGGAGGGTAAGAAAAAACGTTCCAGCCAAGTGTAAAATCGACAGCACTTATGACGTTTACGATTGCTGATGCGCCATGATAGGGACTACAATATTGTCTTTGGTGTGTGCCGGTTTGTCCTCTGGAGAGCACACCCTGTGTAAAGTGCTTACAAGAAAATCTTCAATCTAGAGATGCGGTGGCTGGCGGTGTCCTCAATCTTCAGTTGGTTGTTGAAACTCCTCACTTGGTCTGTTAAGCTTTAAGCATAAAAATATCGTTTTATTGGACAGGAATTGATTATGTGGAAGGGAATTCTCCTCAAGGGGTGAAGATGGCGTAATAACAATCAACGGGTAGGTGGATATAGCATATGGCAGGGACGATGTCGCGACGACGACGATGCCTGAAATGCTTTTCGTTTTAATACCGTTTATTCCCAAGTTGGTTGTGTATTTTGTTTATAGTGGATTTAATTCGTCCTATCCTTCCTGAAGGTGTTTCTCTTTTCCTGAAACTGTTCCAAGAAAAACAAATGGAGTGTGAAGTTTCAGATCCATATTGTTATAGAAATTTTATGGCTAAGTTAAGTTTAGCGTGGTTATGGTTTTGGAATTTCCAGGACTGAAAAATAGAAAAAAAGATGTTTTTATAGAAGAAAAATAACAAAATAAAAACTTTCTTAACCTAAAAAAACTTTAAAAGTCAATTTTAAAGAAACTCAACACATCATACCAGTCTTAATTCCGTATGCCTATTGTTTTCTTGAAACTGCTTTTTTGTTGGTATTTAAGACCGAAATACCATACAAAATAAAAGAAGATCTCTGCTCGGGCGCCAATTACGAAGAGTATTTTCTTCGAGTACTATTTCTTAAGTGGGCCCTTAAAGAGTTTTATATGTAGTTGTTGCATTTTTTGTTTTTTTTCAAAACGTAGCTTATAGATGAATCCACTGGCAAAGCCACTGCGTAAGCTTTTCCATCGCTCTACTCTTCTGGAATCTTTCCTAGAAGATGGAAAACAGCATCTAAGAAAGGTGGTCCATCCTCCCCCTCCTCCTACCGACCCATAGCACTAACATCCCTTCTTGCTAAGGTCATGGAAACGCTGATTAACCGTCAGCTAAAGGAATATCTCGAAGATCGAAAGCTTCTTCATGACCGTCAGCAACCGAACAGTGGAACAAATGTTTACATCGCTTTGGTAAAGGTAAGATTATTGCGCTTGATATTTCCAAGGCATTTCATAGAGTTTGGCATGAAGCTCTCTTATCGAAAATGCGTGCTTATGGGATCGATGATACTCTTGTTTGTTGGATTAGAAGCTATCTTCCGGACTGTTCAATATAAGTTGTATTGGACGGATTCAAGTCTAATTCCCACAAAATAAATGCTGGTGCGCCGCGGGGCTATGTTCTGTCTCCGACTCTTTTCCTCATTTTTATAAATTATCTTCTGTCTGTTACTTCTAGTCCACTTAATTGTTTTGCTGACGACTCTATCCTCAGCTTTTCATATTCGTTCGATAATTCACGTCCATCGCCTTCGAAAGGTACACTTGCAACGGTATCGTATGTCAAGCTCATTAAACTCCGATTTATACAGCATTATCGAATGCGGTAATAGGAATCGTGTGGAGTTTAATGCTTCAAAAACTCAATGCTGTCTTTTGTCATTAAAGCTAAACATACCCCCAATTCCATTGTCCATGAATGGCACTTACATCGAAGAAACCGAATAGCTCTCAGTACTCGGTATGTGTTTCAACGACGATCTCCATTGGAACGACCATATATTTGAGATCGCTAAGAAAGCTGCTAAGTGCTTAGGTTTTATGTATCAGTGTAAGAAGTACTTTTCCCCATCTGATCTGGCTACAATTTAAAAAGCGTTTATACGCCCTAAACTCGAGTATAACTCCGACCTCTGAGCAGGTGATTCGATGCAATGTTTCATGTCTTTCCTTATTTTATCGTTTCTTTTATGAAAAATGTTCACTCGAAGTAGCCAGCTGCATTCCTCCCCTTAAAAGTTTCTCTCGTAATATTCGTCTCGCAAGGAATGCCCATCAGTTCACCCTTGAGCCCAATTTCGGACGTACCGTGAAATATAGGGATTCTTTTTTTTTAGCCGAACAACACGAGATTTTCCCTTGCCATGCCGGCGCAGTGTGTTACATTAAAAGGGAAACAAATAGTCCTTCGTGCGCGCGTTAATTATAAAAAAAATCCACGCTCGGGCGCCAACTAATTTCTTTTCTTTTAAGCTAGAAAACTGACTGGTTTCATAAAACTTTTTTAATTTGCATTAAGAATATTCTTTTTAGTTTAAAAAAAAAGATCATTGTCTTTGATTTCTAAAGAAATATCCAGTTTCTTATTTTTATTAAGACTTTTTTTATTTGTCAAAAGTTTCATTACTTCGTTAGCTACAAAGTAACGAAAGTTTAAAACTTCTAGCTCAATCACTCTCAAATGGCCGCTGTGTGCGAAAAATGCATTGCCATTGTTTTGTTGAAAACTAACTACACACTGTTATGTATTATTGAACATTTTCTAACAATTTTCCAACTAAATAGGTTTGAAACAAATAGTTCTAGATACATCATAGTTAGTGCAGCGAAATATGTTAAAACTTTATCCATGGGATACATTCGTATGGCACTGGAAAATTTCAAAACTTTTCCAAACAATAGAATACTCTGTATTGTCAATCTGTGTCATGTAGTTATGGTCGCATTTCGCATATATAGCTAGATGCAGAATAGAATTTAAGGAGGGGATGGATAAAGAAAAGAGTTTCTTAAACTTTGTTTAAACCGAATCGTTATTTAATGTATTGAAAATCAGTTTTCGAAATTCTGAGGAAATTTTTAGGAGTTTGAAAACTAGTCTCAATTTTATTCATTCAACAATATCAATGGAATAAGTAGAGTCAAAGATGACTTCCCATGGAAGTTCAAGAAAGGCCCATGGGTCGAACTTAGATTCGACAATTTTTATTTCTTGTTATTTCGGAAGAAACTGGATGGATAATACAGTTGAACTTAGAGTACCAGCTGGTACTCCTCTAGGGGGTTCGACTGAACCCCGACCCTATGCACCAGCGGCAATACTGAGAGGCCATACTTCCCCAAACCATAACATTGCCTCTACCGTGCTTAATTGTAGGGGTCGATTTTTTCGGATTGTGAGCTATATTCTTGCGGTCCACCGGAATTGGACATGACTAGGCCCACCTAGAGGTGTCTCGATTATGAATCCTCCAGAACAGAGGAATAGATTCAAGTTCGGGACTGTATTTCCAAAGAAAGCTGGACACTCGTTACGTCTGGGGCTCTGCTGCCAAGTTGTCGATCTCGCACAGTTGGACCAAGGAGTAAAAGTAAAGCAAAGGTCACGATGTTGCCCAGAGCACATAAACACAACACCAGATTCTTTTATTTTTCATTTTAATTTTTCTTTTTTTGTTATTATGCATTAATCCAATATATAAACAAAATTAAATTGCAATTTTCCGAAGTATTGCATCGCGTCGCTTGACTGGAACTATCACAATACAGGACGAGGTGCGGAGAAAGGGTACACACGCGTAAAATGATCAGGAAGAAAACTAAACTGAACATCAAAAACAAAAAAATAATACTTGTAAAAGTTATAATTCCACAAAAAAGGACCACGCGCAAATCGCAATGTTAAAAAAAAATAACAAGAAAATGAAAATTGCCATTTTTACGTACATATGACACTAATGGTAGGCAAGGTAGTTCTCTTTCCGAAGTAGGCAATGATAGATTTATTGCGTTGCCAGATCGGGTGCGCGAATTTCGAAAAGGGAACAGACAGATAAATTTAATATATAGGTCAAGTCGTTGAACCCAATGGCTGCATGCAAGTAAATGCATTGTATATACATTTTCTATAATACTCTCATGGTGGTCATTTTTCGTCTGGCCATCTTCCTGGTTGATTCGAACTCTAAATAGTGAAGATGGTACTATATGCAGTGTATATACAATGGTAAATGAGGAAAAAACGAGTAATCATGAAAAAACGGAAAATTGACTTATTCGGGGGTCAGATGATTGGGCCGTTGAAAATGAGTTTCGAAGTCGAACCATCTAAGCTCGGGATCGGATCAACGAAAAAAAAGTTTAAAATAAAATAATAAACGTACTTACATAGTCTTAGGTTGGTGAATAATTTTAAATATATGTTAGTTAGTTTAATGCAATAAAAAATCATTAAAAAAAAGATAAATCCTACTAGGAATATCGCCCGTGAAAAAACCCGGGCTGGTGAAAAGTAAAACTATATATGCATATGTATCTGGGGCCAAACCTTAAAGGAGAATATATGAAAAAGATATCTAATGAATCCGTCGGAATTGGACTTATTTTGTGAAAGTATACATTACATTACATTTTAATCTACTCCATCTAAGAAGTAGACACACTTACGAGCACTGGCTACTGAGGCCATCGGCTCAGACTATTACAAGACAACACACAAGACGACATAGATACTGGACAGAAAAGAAGACAGAAGGAGAACGGAAAAACAGAAAACACATAACACATGTCAACAGCACGTAGTTGATTTTTGGGGCGCAGGGGCATAAGACCCAGGGAACTTAGCCCCAATTAAAAAAATTGGGCTTTAAGACCAACATTTTTGTTTGGGCTTTATGACCCACCAGAGTGGGTCATAAAGCCCAATTGCAGAGTGGGCATTATGACCCACTCTGGTGGGTCATAAAGCCCAAACAAAAATGTTGGGGGTTATGTCCCACTACCTTAAAATTAAGACATTATACATATATCTTAAACCATTTCAAGAAGAAATATTTCGACACGTAAAAATGTGTAATATCTGTTTTTGTAAATTAAAAGATGACGCAACAGCTCGTCAAGATGAATTGATATGTCCATTTTGTCGACAAATAATTCAAGACTCTATGCTTGTTTACCTTTAATTAAAACTGCTAGTATTACATTTGTCCAGCAACATCTTGTAAGCGTTGATTAACCTTTGAATTTAATTGTTTTTATTTGTATTGAACCCATTTTTTTTTCTGTTTTGATTTTTTGTTTTGCTTCCTTGTTTTCAATAAATTTCAAAAATCTAAAGTTGTCTTTTTTTTCCCGAGAAGTTAATTCTCCCTTTTACAAAAAATTGGGGTTTGAGACCCAGGTCGTGCAAAAAGAAACGGGCTTTATGACCCACCAAAGTGGGTAACAATGCCCAATTGCAGAGTGGGCCTTATGACCCACTCTGGTGGGTCTTAAAGCCCAATTTTTTTAATTGGGGCTAAGTTCCCTGGGTCTTATGCCCCTGCGCCGATTTTTGGACGGTCCCCCATCTTTCCATTTGTGAAAATATTTTCGCACAATAAAAGGATCCCATAATGGGAAATTGCCTTAATATAAAGACATTGGGAACAAAAATAAAATTCTTAAAAAGATAAATGTAAAACACATGTGGAAATTCCTCTACATGGTAACGTAGGATTTTTGAAGGGCTGGTCGGAAGAAGCTGAGAAGTTTTTTTATTATTTTTTTTTTGCGTACATGTGCAACGGGCACATTTTTGGCCGATCTCACCCCTTTTGTCGCCTTATAGAGCTCTGTCAAGGTAGGACCTATTGCGGGGGGATAGTAAATACATTTAAAGAGTGAATTCTATTATTTTAGCATAGGATCGCATGTTTTTTTTTGGTTATCCATCTGTCTTTATAAATTTATTTGATTAATATGTTAGTGTTATGATTTGTTAGTCAAATTATTGCTGTTTAAGTTATTCAATTATATTTATTTTTGTTTGATATTTTCCTTTTTTTTTTATTTGTTTCATGATGTTATTATATGAAGTATCTTTGAAAATGTCCAATAAAAACCAAAATGTACATCACGCCTGTAGGTGAAATTTCGATGTTTTATTTGTAAATGTTGAGTGCGTGAGATGCACAATGACGTGTTAAACACATTTTTCAGCGGGTGCGGTACGGAGGACAAGACCGTGGGAAAGAGATGAATTGACAGCCTCCGGACGTACCAGAATTGGGGAATCCTCAAAATTATAGGACCGAAGGATTCCAGGTTTTTTTATATTTTTTTTTTATGTTTTTTTGAAAAAGGTGAGTTTTTTCAAGTACATACTAAATAGAGGAATGGGGTCTCTTAACAATTTTGCAATCACTCTTAGAAATTTTTCTTCTCTCTTTAATAATAATAACATACAACTTTGGAGTGCCAATTAAAACCCAGGAATGATAAATGTATGTACCTAAACGTTTTACTTGCGATTATAGGTAATATAATGCAATTTACGCATTTGTGCCGATTAACAATTCTGAGATTACAATCAATACGATGATAGAGAAACATATTTAAATTATGGCAAAATTCTGCCTGTCTTTATTTGACGTATGTATTTTGGACTACAACCTAAACGGGTCAATCGCCTTTAAATTTACAACATGAGGTTATTTTGTAATTCAATACAGGCCTTTTTCCAATTTCTTTTAGCTCAAAAATTAACGGTACCTGTCATATAACCATTATGTAAAAATTTATTTTTTTCGAAAACTGCTCACAGAATTTTTATGGAAAAAATAAATGTAGGTATTATTGTAGCTAAGCATTATATTTTGGTTAAACAAAAAATAATTAAATGGTGGGCTAAAAATGGTAAGCTCCCAACCTCCGATAGTTTTTCTTCGATTTTCTCGAAAACTTGTTATCTGATTACTTTCAAAATTGATATTGAGGAAGATGTAAGTAGTCAAAAAATGTACATTAAAATATTTCAAATTCTTTTTTTTTTTTTGTATTTTAAACAATTTATTAATTTTTTTTTTTTGAAAAAATCAATATTTTGAAAACGGGTAGGTGATTTTTTTCAAATTTTGTTTTTAAATTTAAGTAATTTTTTTTAATTTTGTTTTTAAATTTAAGTAATTTTTTTAAAGTTGTTATAATAACTGTTTTATTTAAAAACCGTTCCTACGATGAAAATCACACATTTTCAAACATTTCTTAAGGAAATAAAATAAAATGGCGTTCAAATTATTTTGTTGAAAACTATTTTGCGTAACAATCAAAAGTCACAAAAAAACGAATAAAAACTTTGAAGTTCCCGTAATAATGTTTCAAATTTTATTCAACGCTGTTACCGCGCATAAGAGCAAGTACGTGTGATCCAGTCGTGCAATTTATTTTTATTTGTTTAGAATGACGTACCAAAAAAAAAAACAAAAAAGGTGAAAAAAAATTTACTTAATTCCAGATTTTAACACCTTACTTTTTTTATCACAAAAAACAAGTCCTGTTACTCAACATCTTATGACCCACAAAGTAGAAAAAAGAACTGGCGAAAGAACATCGAATTATTTAATATATTTCTTGCTTCTATAACACAAAAAAAGCGTTTTTCATTATGGCCATCCACCAGCACCAAGCAAAGCATTACACATTCATCTACAATGTTTCGTAATGAGGTGCTTCATGTATCCAATAACCGTATTCAGTGGCACAATAATGAGTGCTCCTCACGAGTCCTCTTATTATGTTGCTTTGTCCCGGGTTTCCTTTTTCTCGTTTTATTTTTATTTTATTTTTTTTTAGCGAGCACCAGTTTCCCGAGCTTGTTCCAAGTTTTATATGTTTTTTGTTTTTCACGAAAAACAGATAACCCACTGCTGAGAAGGAAGGGGTACTATATAGAATGTATTGTTGTAAGCATACCTCTTATCCTTTCACATTCTACAATGTGGGAATGATGTGCGTTGTTTATTTTTTTTTTTATTTTAAATATGAAACTTGAAGCTTGAACATTATCTTACGTAAGTACATCAGAGTCTAAGGATGTGTCATATCGAGAAACAAAGTGTTGATATGAGAGATTCCATTGTATACTATAGAGTACGAAGTACTCAAACAAGATTGTACTTTATATGTTGTAAGAACAACAAACAAGACCTTTAGTTGACAGAGTGGAAGGAGATTTTTTTTTTTATTTTTATATTCAACAGGATATGAATGCGGGACATGGATGTCGGAAATGAAGACATTATGGGCATTATTTTGTGCGTTTGATGTTCAATTGTTATGACTGATGATAGTACGTAACGTACTCTCAGAATAAAATGTTCGAAGTTTGTATACGCTTTTGACGTATTATGCGAAATAAAAAAGAAACCCAAAAATATGTAATGTTCTATTAAAGAAATTAGTACCTATTAGTTTAGTACTAAGATAAGTGATTCTTTTGAGAAAAAAAAATCATATATGAAAAGAAAGAGTAGGAAGTGAATTTTCAAGTCGTTATAGGTATTTAAAGGAGGACACAAAAAGAGCCGTATATAGACACCAAAGTTCTGTGTGCTTATTAAAATGTCATTATTTTATTTATTTATTTATTTATATGAAGCAAGCAGAAACACTAACATTGAACATTTCATTAGGAGCAGGTTGGTAACGTCTTTCCTATTTGCTTATGTCATTAGTTTGCTGCATGTATTTCTTTTCTTTTTACTGACATTACGATGATAGAGAAAAAGTCAAAAAGTGGGTCCGGAAATTCCGTCCGTCTGTCTGTTTGTTCGCACCTCTTAAGTCTAAAGGGAGAGGCGATTTCCTTCAAACTTGGTATTTAGTATTTATTTGGTAGTATCTCGGGGGTGTTTTTCATTTTTGCTCAATGTCAAAATATAAAGGCCCTACAATTTTGAACAAAAAGTTAGATTTTCTTGAAAACGGCTATAACGATTTTAATAAAACTTTCAGCGTGCTATATTTTAAAACAGTATATCTTTCTCTAAGAATGTATTTTTTGAAATTTGTTCTATAACGGTACCTCTCATAGAACCGGTTTTTTTCAAATGCGGTTTTATCGTAAGCTATTATCCTGATTTCAAAGAAATTTTGCACACAGGAAGCCATTTATAATTCAATTAATATTGCATTTCAAAATTTTCAAAAACTTTTTTTCGATATTTTTAAATTTCTTAAAAAAATATTGGTTTTCGAAATATTTTGAAAACGGGTTAGTTGAATGTTTTTAAAATAATTTTCACAGATGAAAACTACAGATATTTTAAATATTTTATTATTATTTTGTATTATATTATTTATTTCTTTAATTTTTACTTAGGATTATAGGTTCTAAAATGCAAGTCATGTATCGTGCAAAAAAAATTTTGAGATAACAATCAAACATGACGTTACGATGATAGAGACACTTATTTGAGTTAATGGCAAAATTCTGTCCGTCTGTCTGTCTGTCTGCCTGAATGAATGTATTTTGGACTTTAGCTTAAACGGCGCGGGACCAATCGTCTTCAAATTTATAACTTAGGATTATTTTGACATTCTACAGAGGAGTTTTTTTAATTTTTTTTTGTAGCTCAAAAATGAATGGTACCTGTCATATAACCGTTATGTAAAAGCTCTTGCAATTTTTTTTTATTTCGGCGTTCTCGATTAGAAATTAGAAATTCAATTTTCATATTTTGTAGGTAAGCAGTAGAAGAAATACAAGTCAAGTGGACATGAATCACTATAGTTCTAAAACACGTGGAGGACCTTGGAGTGTGAGAAGCAAATATGTCAAACAATTTGACATCGGCGGTCCTTAAATAGAATTTTGGTATAAGACTGGCGAGTTCAAATAGCAGATCTTCTTTTGGCTATTTTAAAGGCACAATTTTCTGCCAAAAACTCTCAGACTTGAAGCTATCAGAGTTCGATTTTTGGGACAAAATTTGTGCCTAAGTCGTTCTTTTAGTTTTGTCCTTTTTAACTTCTATATTTTGAGATTTTGTCTCACTAGCTTAAAAGTTTGAACTTGCAGCTTTGCCTGTGACAATATTTGCTTCGATAATTTGCCAGATGAAAACTCTGATATTTAACAAGTATAACTGGAGACTTCTGTTCAAAATGCCATTTATCTGGGAATTTTGGAATTAAATGCTTTATAACCTACCGATGCCTCTCTGAATGACTGTCACTTCTATACAGGAAGATAAACAGCCCTAACCCGTACCGTAGGAATGCATATCAGAAATCACATTTTGTAGAACAAACAAATATTTGGCGCCCCATTTCCAAAAATGCTGTGAAATGTTTAGGTTTCCTAAGATATACGTTTCATATTTGAGCAGGTACATCATGTACAACGGTTTTTTCCAAACTACTGGCATCGCTAAGTATGTCCATGAATTTGATCGATTTATCCACTATAAATAATAAATGAAAATCAGTATCTATTTTTCACGAATTCTACAGTTTGTTCGGTGTAAAGTTCGTTTTTTAATAAACATACAAAAAGACAGACGAAAAGATAGAAAGTCTCAAAATACAATTTCATGTTCGATTCGATTTTAAAGAAAATGGTTCTTTTCCAAAATAGTATACTTACCACTGACCACTCTCTTGTTTGTGATTGTTTCGGAAACCTTTAGCTTATTTACCTCTCAGAGGAGTTCTCAGACTTTTTTCCTAAGAAAATGGTATTGCCCTTAATTGATCCAAATTTGCTATGTTCCCATAGCGATGGAATTTTTGGCACATGCACCCTCTCATGTCGTTGAAACAAAAACAGTATTTTACTTTAAAGTTTCCCAATTTTTTTTTAATAAACTAGTAATTCCCATAAGAGGAGCACTTAATATTCCATTGAAGATCAATACATAGCTTTTTGGATTTGTTTTTTTTTTTCTGAAACTGTTTTTAAATATAAAAGGACACTTCGTGTTCAAAAACTTACAAATAATGTAATCGCCAATACCATAACTATACAGAAATGACACAATCGCTTGTCTTTTAAGTAGCTAGCGAATGGACACATACATTCTAAGTTATTAAGCCCAGGAGGCTGGAGAATTTGATCCTCCCTTAAATTTCTCTTTTCCTATTCAGAAATAAGAACCATCCAAAACATTTCGAAAACTCTGCAAATAAGTTTGTTTAATAAGCATAACAGTCTTCTCAAATAAACTTTATTGGACTTCCACCATTAACACGATGATAGCCCAATAACGAGAATGACGAAGTTGAAATAATGGTTATCGTTCAATTTGCCCCAATTGGGCCTGTCATAGTTCAATTTTTGCATAATATCTCAACTCCAAACCCTCCATTTCCATACTCCCGAGTATGATATGATACAGGAAAATTGAGGATGTCACCCATAGTTTACATACGTTATGGTCCTATATGCAGATTCCAAACGATGGCTCAAGAGAATAAAATGCCTTCATTCGACCGAAAAGCTTGGTTTTCCTCCCAGAAGAACAAAAAAACACGAGAAAAAAAAAAACTTTTTATCCACATAACTTTATCTTTTCCTCCGGTCGGGCTAATAGAAGCGAAAACTGACTTTTTCTTTACTGACTCCTCCCCTCTGAATGTCAGAACTGCCCCTCTCCTATATTTTTATTTTGGATGAAATTCAAGTGGAAAAATCTTCCCAAAAATGTTTGACATGTTTTTCATTTCAATATCATCTCTATGTGTTCCAAAAAAGCTGATTCTCCATGTGGTGCGGTAGAGGAAGTTCCTCAACTGAATATAAATTACCCCAAGCTTAGACTTGTGTACTGATGTACTGCAAGGGAACAGAGTTACCTCAGCTTTAGCAACTTGTTGCTTGTTGTGATATATGAGCATGAAATCATGTTCATTTCGGTCAATATACCCGGAAAGTCTTTGAGTAACCCTTTTAAGCAAATTGGAATGCGTGCCCGTATGTACGGTGGATAACATGTGTGAAAGGTTTTTTGGGAGACTATAGTTTTAGAGGCGTGTCGGATGGGGGCTGATGCTGAAATTCCTACCAACTAAAGACAATCTTTGCTCATTTTGTGGTTTCATGCTAAATGATTCTTTCATGATAGGCTTTTGTCGAGTCACAGGCAAAAATTGTTTGTGGCATTATCCTTGGCAAAAGGCTTCATTAGTTTTTGCCAACATAAACGCGTTCCTTTTTGTCCTGTAGAAGAGTCTATTGTGTAAAAGTTTCGTCTTTACACAAAGTTCAGGAACTCTTGAAGTATGTTTGTGGTGCGGTTTGGATGGATGACGATGATGATGATGGTGATGGCGATGGAGTTGATGATGATGCGGTGCGGGATGGCATCAAGTAACCAATACCAGAACCTAAACACACCAATGAAAAAGGATTCCTATAGTATTTATGGTTTGCATTAACATTCAAGCCGATAGATGGTTTCCTTAAGAAAAAACCTCAGGACTTGACCCAAATGTATTGAATGAAAGGAATATTACAACTAAACGCCATCGCCATCACCATCGCCACCATCATCATCATACTTGCAGCGCAGGATTCTAGCAAAACTTAAGTTTTCCACCTCGGATATCCTTAAAATGGAGTGGCTAGTGGTAGATGATGAAAAGGAGGCAGCGCGAGAAATGGGCATGCACAGCCTTTTGTGATTGTCCTTAGGTATGAAGAACGAACATTTTTCAGGGGATAATTATCCGAAGTGTTTTTCAATGATGTCCTTTGGGTGAATAAGTTTTTTTTTTGTGGTTTTGCTTGGTTGATTCGTGACACCGTGATGGATTTTTCGATTCAGTTATATACGACTAAAGGATCAAGATTTAAATGTGATTTTTATTTCACAGGGAGAGTAGTTTTTTTTATGTTTTTTTTTCTTTTGGTTTTATGAAAGGAAGTTTAGTGTTGAGTATAATGGAGTCAGAAATAATAATATCAAACGCGAGAAAAATGTTTTTTTTTTTTTATAATTAACGCGCGCACAAGGTATTATGTGTTTCCCTTTTAATGTAGAACACACTGCGCGGGCATTACGAAGATAGGGAGGGGAGAGATAGTAGGTGCCGATTAACATTGGTTTTGAATGTTTGTACATCAAAATGGCAAGGGAAAATCCCGTCGGGTAAACTATTCCAAATTCGTGTCGTTCGGCTATAAAAAGAATCCCTATATTTCACGGTACGTCCGAAATTAGGCTCAAGGGTGAACTGATGAGCATTCCTTGCGAGACGAGTATTACGGGAGAAACTTTTAAGGGGAGGAATGCAACTGGCTACTTCGAGTGAACATTTTTTGTAAAGGAAACAATAAAATAAGGAAAGTATTTCCTGATTCATTGATTTTATTCTTTTTTATATAAAAAATAAAACTGTTTAAAATGGTTTGCATTAAATTAACGAAAAGAAGAATTTGTCGGTAAATTAAAAGAAATTAACGAAAAATATAGTTATTTTTTATATAATTATTGAATCAATTTTTTTGCTTTAAAGTTAATTAAATATTCTGTTTTTAATTGAATTTATGTGAGATGGAGCCTAACTAATAGGCATAACTCTGCAACGCAAGACAATCAGTAACGAATAAAAACAAAAAAAAAATTTACAAATTAACGAAGAAAAGGGAATGTGCCCTCCTACCATATCCATCTACTCTTTTCTAAATGTACATACATCAGTATTCAGTCATAGCCATAGTCACTCGTGGTATATAGTTCAAGGTGGTTATGGGCAAAGAAAATATAGAGTAAGAGATTATAAGAAGTGTTGGGTTTTATTAACTGGAAAAGAAATAAAACCCATAGCCTCCAACAGAACATTCCATCACTTTTCTTTGAAAAATTTACGTTAGATTTGTTATAACCAGATACTCGAGGTATATAGTTAACCGGCGGTAATCGTCAAAGAAAATATTATAGTAAAATTAAGTTTTTAAGAATTGATACAATTGCTAATGCAGAAAATCGATTGACTGAAATAATATTTTTGAAGCTGCCTAAATGAAGGACAGTGCCTTTATTTCGTTGTGAATTACTGGAAAATTGCCGAGAAAGTGCTTTCAGAAGTCTACTTGAGTCAGTGGAGGGGAAAACCACTATCAATGATAGTAAAACTTCCTCATCGAACAATAACATTCGAAACAAAAACAGCTCATATGTCAGGAGTTTCGCTACATGTTCACTCGAAATAGCCAGCTGCATTCCTCCCCTTAAAAGTTTTTCCTTCACCCTTGAGCCAAATTTCAGACCTACCATGAAATAAAGGGATTCTTTTTTAGCCGAACAACACGAATTTGGAATAGTTTACCCGGCGAGATTTTCCCTTGCCATTTTGATCTGTTAGCATTCAAAACCAATGTTAATCGACACCTCCTATCCTTTCCCTCCCTATCTTCCTAATGCTCGCGCAGTATGCTCTACATTAAAAGGGAAACAAATAGACCCTTATGCGGGCGTTAAATATAAAAAAAACATTCTCATTTACCGTCGTGCTGATTGCACTTCTTTTAAAAATCATCAAGAGCTCACAACCAATAGCTCATCGTTAACTCTGTTAGTATTGATTAAAGCAGCCATTGAGGTTACAGTGTTTTACATTTACTGCTCAATTTTTGCAAATGTAGTACCGATGAATATATGTTTTGTACGATTGCCAACTTTAGCTGCTAGGTGGTGGTTTATGATGTTGCTGTTCCCAATTGTCTATCTTAGTCATCTCTTTATCCTCGTGACTGGCGAACACTTAAATTCAAGAAACTCTTCATATGAAGGACAACTGACAATAGCTGCTGATTCACTCCGTACTCACTTTGCCAGCACATAATTGCTCACCCCTTTCCCACTTATAAGTCTACCAACAATTTTCTTTGAATGCATGAACGTTTGTCCGATTGTCATGTCTGACTACACTCCTGCCCATGGCGATCCATTTCTGTCAATTGTCTTGATCTTGATTTACAAATTGTTGCACAATATCCGTATTCGTAATTCCGTATTCTAAGGAATTCATTAAAATACATTAAACTTGCTGAAGGCACCTCATTCTATATATTTCAAAAGGATTTAGTGCGGGAAATAAGTTCCGATAATTAAATCTTCTCTCGAGATGGAAATTCTTCGAACCGTTTTTCATTTCGTATTCAAAAACATTAAGTGAAGTAGGAGATATAACGAAGTTCATCAAAACAGTCATTTTACCAGAAATTCAATCTAATTATATCAGAAATTTTACGAAACTGATTAGGTATAAAGGAAAAGTGTTTCTTCTAAGGAAAAACTCTGTGACAGGAATTTGTATTCAACAATTTTAACACAAAATCCATTTATACAGACATTTCGTGCCCTAATGAAATGGTGTCTTGCATATTCTTTGCCCCGAAAACGCAATATTTCCAACAAACTTCCTCCACGATAATATTTGCATTCTTCTTCGAAATGTTACGTTACTAAACGCTGCTAGAAAAGAGAGAAAGCAAAGTTTAAAGGAAATTAATTGCATATTATTGCTGGCGGAAGTTCAAAAGTTTTCTTGATTTTTCTTCCTTGCAGCTGCCAGCGTTTTCCAGCAGAGTTTTCAATCGATAAGCGGATTTATTTTTCCATCCTCCCCCAAAGGCAATGCAACAACTCTAGGTCTTGCAACTGCACCAAATTAAATACACTTTGGGATGTGCTTTTTTAATTAAACGCTATTACATTTCACTGGTGTAATTTGTTATTTGCAACAGTCGGTGTGGCTCGGTGCGCGCAGTCAAAGAACCAAAAGGATAATAACGAATGAAATCGATCCAGAATATTGATGTTGGTTATCGATATCACCGACTAGAATTCTAATAAAAATGAGAGAAGAACGAAAATAATAGAAAAAATGCATTAGTATTGTTTTTGTCTTGAACAACGTGGGTGGTTCAATTGTCATTTTGCTGAGAGGAACATCTGGAGCGGGAAATGATTGGCAAGGAGTATGTTGGAGGATTGTGCAAAACACATGAGGGACAATCATGTACTAGACGAACGCAAGTTGTCGTTAAGAAGGCATTTTGTTGTAGGTGGCGCCAGTGGTTTTGAAGGCGAAGATGAGGATAGCAGCCAGACGGATACATGGATGTACCATGAGAAGAATATCGTTAGGTGCTGCTGGGTAGCCAAGGATCCGGAAATGCTGCTATTTGCATAACTTCAATTGAATGAGGACTCAATTTGCAAGAAAACTGAAGTGGAAATGTGGAAGAAGTGTGTGTTCAGTCAGCACACTTTGCTGAGGGTGCATTGTGTATTATAGTGTGCTGTGCGCCATATCCATTGGCCCTGTGCGAATACACTTTCTTCTTCGTAAGGCAAGTGATGACACAGACGAGATATCGACGACGCTGAGAAATGTCCTGATAGAACTGTGAATGTTTGGTAATGACATATCGATTGAGATAATAGAAGAACCAACGAATCGGAATTCACCACCAGTTACAGTTTAGCCTAAATAGTGAGTGGAGTGTTTGTTTGAACGAGATTTTATTTCGGGTGATTTCATTTCGTTTATCACTCATTGCTTGTGCATTTTCTTTTTGTCTATACCCGAGGCAATACACCCAATATATATTAATTTTTTTTTAACAAGAGCATTTTCTGCGGTGCAATTCATTTAAATTAAATCATTAATTTATCTCAATTCCTTGTGTTACCTGTCCCACAACAGAGCGTCAGTTTTTCGTTAGAATTTGCTTCCACGGGAGTTAAGAAGAACAGAAAATATGAACGTATTTCGGAAGAACTTAATTAAATATTTCGCAGTGTAACAAGTAATTAAGGATAGCAATATCTAAACTAAAAAAACAACAAAAAACAACAAAGCTGCTGGACCCGACGGACTACTCGCCGAACTTTTTAAAGCGGCCGGAGATGACCTGGTGGAGTGCATACACCAACTCATCTCTAAAGTTTGGTCAGAAGAAAGTATGCCTGATGAATGGAACCTCAGCATCGTTTGCCCGATTCACAAGAAAGGAGACCCTCTAAACTGCGCCAACTATAGAGGAATAAGTCTCCTGAATATCGCCTACAAGATCCTCTCTGCCGTACTATGTGAACGCCTGAAACCTTTCGTCAGCAACCTGATTGGCCCCTATCAGTGTGGTTTCAGACCAGGAAAGTCCACAATCGATCAAATGTTCACGCTACGGCAGATCCTGGAAACCACCCAAGAATTCCAAATCGATACCCACCACCTCTTTATCGATTTTAAGGCCGCGTACGATAGCATTTATAGAGACGAGCTATACAGAGCCATGTCAGGTTTTTTCATTCCCACAAAACTCGTCCGACTGTGCAGGATGACGATGGAGAACTCTCGCTGCTCCGTCAAGGTTGGTTCCGACCTCACAGAAGCTTTTGACGTCAAAAAAGGATTCCGACAAGGTGATGCGCTATCGTGCGATTTCTTCAACTTAATACTTGAAAAAATTATAAGAAACTCGCAAGTCAATTGTAGTGGGACAATTTTTTTCAAGTCTGTGCAATTGCTAGCATACGCTGACGACATAGACATCATTGGCAGAACTCGGCGAGCTGTCACTGGAACGTTTGCTAGCATTGAAGCTGAAGCGGCTAAGATGGGACTAGCAGTCAATGAGGCCAAAACGAAGTACCTGCTGTCCACAAAAAGGGACACACAACACCGGCGGATTGGACAAAACATCACAATAGACAGGTACAACTTTGAGGTAGTTAGGGACTTTGTGTACCTCGGATCCGCTATAACATCTGACAACAACATCTCGTCAGAAATAAAGCGAAGAATTACTCTTGCCAATCGCTGTTTCTATGGGCTAGGAAGGCAATTGAGTAGCAAAGCCCTCTCTCGAAAGACAAAGGAGACTCTTTATAAGACCCTAATCATCCCAGTCCTGCTCTATGGCGCCGAGGCATGGACTCTATCTAAAGCGGATGAAGATATCCTTAGTCGTTTCGAGCGTAAGATTCTTCGGAAGATTTTTGGCCCTATCTGCGTTAACGGGCTTTGGAGGAGAAGGTTCAACCAAGAACTATACGAGCTGTACAGCGACATTGACCTGGTCAAAAAAATACGCATATCACGTTTAAGGTGGCTAGGTCATGTAGAGCGAATGGACAACAATGCTCCGGCTCGCAGGATCTTCGATTCCATCCCAGAGGGTAGACGCAGTCAAGGAAGACCTCGCCTTAGGTGGCGCGCTCAAGTGGAGGACGACCTCAACCAACTTGGAGTGCAAAACTGGGGGCAGCTAGCCAAAGACCGAGTTGGCTGGAGAGGCATGTTGGTTGAGGCCCAGGTTCGTCCCGAACTGTAGCGCCACCTAAGTAAGTAAGTAGTAACAAGTAATTAAGTTGAGCCAATTTATCATTTATCATTTAAATCACTTTTACACTCTCATATCTTTAAGGGACAAAATGATTCTCCAAATTGATACTCCAGCTTCTTTGAGTTCTTGCTGCTAGTGCGGGTACTATGTTCATCACTTGTTTCTAAATTAAAATTGCTTAAATTAAATTAAAATTCTTTATCTCTTTTTCTTTGTCCCTTTAACTCTTTTTCTCTTCTTTCCTTTTCTTCTTTTTTGTTTTTTTTTAAATTTAATTTGAAATTTAAATTTATATTTTTCTCTTAATTGTAAACCTATATTAATCTATTATTTAATTTAAAATGAAATCATGTCATTTATATACAAGGCTTAGTTATCTAAAAGTTGTAAATCTTAGTATTAAGTTCTATGAATATCAATAAATACTTAATACAAAAATTAATTTTTAGAGTCACGAATAGTCTTAATTTTTGCTAAAGTCCTGAAATTGAAATAACTTTTAACTTGTACTTTTCGGCTATCCGTTTGACAGAATTAGCCAGTTCACGTTTCTTGAGATTTAGGAGTGTTCAAGAAATTTTCTCATTCACTTTGGAAGGAGCTGAAAATTTGTTGAACACAACTTCCAAGCAAACGCCACAATGTTATATCTCTTTTCTTCCTATTTGATAATCTAAAATTCAGCAATCCAAACCTTTTTGATTTTAGATTAATAATTATTAATTATATTTATTATAATATTAGGATTTATTTTTTGACAGCAAAGTGTATAAAATTGTATATATCTCCATATCCCAATATCTCTATATTTCTTTATGTCTTTATCTCTATATCTCTATATTTCTACATATCTATCCATATCTTTGTATCCTTATACATATAAACCTAAATCTACATATCTCTTAATCTCAATATCTCCATATTTCTTTATAGTTTAGTGAATCCTGTAGTTCTTCCCTTAACCAAAAGTGACAAATTCGTGCAGTCGTTAAGGCATGGAAGCATATCAAACAGCAATGCATTAATTCACATTTAAGCCTCTCCCACAGGAGCCATGCATTTTTTGAATCCAGCACATTGCCCATCTACCATTCAAATTGCTTCCAAATCCGTTAAGCCGTTGATGCGTGATTGGGAAACAAATATCGAAACATCCAAACATCCAAATAACATTTATGAACTCAATTCAGTACTCTATAAGATATTTAAAAAAAATCATTTTAACTTATAAAAAGGACTATTTTTTATGTTAAAAGAAATGGAAGATATGAAATTAATACCTACATATTTTTGAAGATATGCTGATTTAAATTTTGTTGGAAATTCAAAATTTTGAATTTTATTTTTGTATCAAGGCAAATCCTCTCTGCCTAACCAGAACTACTAGCAGCTGAAATGTGTATTTTGGAACAACGTATTCATTGGGACACCCCATACGACTACAGCAAAAGGCTAAGTTAATCCAACACACAGCCGGACGCAACGGGTTTTATGGGTTGGGCCCTTAACTCATAAACTTATTGGCGCAAAATACGAGCTCTCGTTTAACATTTTCTCAATTTTAAACAAGATAAACAACCCTGACAACTAGTGTGGTGTGTGGTTACGTAACGTAATGTTAACAATTTTTTTCAAGAGGTCAATTCCCGATCTGTGAAAATGTGAAAAGATAAAAACTTATCATAATGCGTTGGAAGTGTTATTAATCAATATTTAGTAATTAAACATTAACAAATGTCGTAAAAGAATAAAAATAAATAATATAATTAAGTAAATAAAGAAAAAAAGAATGAAAATTGCAGTAGAATAAATCGGTCCACCATCATTTAGCTTCGCCATACATCGTTGCTTGATCTCAAAACTGCGGAGCTCTTCATGGGATGTTTTGGTTGTGAAAAGTAATTCAGCATTTTGAAAAGTTTTTGACGCTTGTTTTTTTTCATACATCTAGAATCGAATTTAACTTCAAAACGTCAACAAAATTTCCATTTCACAGTTTCACAGATTGAGAATCTACCCCAACACGGCTTACTATTGACAGAATAAGACATTCTTATTTTTTTTTTGTTACGAAATTACAAAATGTCGTCTGGTTAAAGTATACTTTGAAAAGATAAACAAGTGGCTTGCTCGTTTTAAGGTTAGACAAGTTAGTTGTTTAAGGTTAAAGTATACCTTATGTCGTTTAAAATTAAAACAGAGCAGACCTTCGTTTTATATTTTGTTTTTAGAGCCGACGCCCATTTTAAAATTGATTTAGAGAAGTTTTAGTTGTTTAAAATTTTGCGCCATAGGCTCTAAAATATAGACGTTAAACTTAACACTAAAATCGATTTATTGTGAAACTAGTTTAGAATTTGTTTGAAAATAGGAGCTTGTTTCAAATAAATTAATAATTTTGGGCCAAAAATATAATTAAATAAATTTAGTGGCGGGACAGCTCCTACCAAGGCCTAGTGGCCATTCCTGTATGTGTGTTGTTAATCTGCAAAAATGGAAGGGACTACATGAGATGCACTTAATCGAGACAAATTTTACTTGCTGTCAGTTCCTCGCCAGAGGTAGTACCTTTGAAAAGAAGGTTGCAATGACCGGAATTCGAACCCAGGCTCATTCATTTAGCAGTCCGACACACTATCCACTAAGCCAAGGGGCACTATTTTTCTTGCGCCATATTCTTGTATATATGTAATGCTACTCTTCAAAACTTGTGAAACTCTTAGAACTAGGGGCATTTGTAGTTATCGCGATTTCAAAGATTCTTAAAAACTGGATTTTCTGTTCCCAATTAACCTTTTTTTTTATCAGTTAATAATAGTATTGGCGAATGACTGATAAAATAAAAGGCACGACTGGGTCGCACGTACTTGCTCCTGTGTGCTAATCCTTTTTAGGTACAGGCGTCTTTTTGACAAAGATTTAATTTTAATGTTTTTTTTGACGTGCAACTTCTTTAGAATCGTTGTGGTTTGAAGCTCGAACGAACATGCGTCACGATAAAGGGATAAACACATAAATATATAGGATTGTTAGCTTTTGCAGTTTTTTAGTGTATTATCTTTCCACTTGCTGCTTACTGTTTATAATATAATTTGCTAATAGAAAGATATAAAGGACTTTTTTCAGTTCAATTTTCATTTTGGTATGGAAAAATTTGAACAACTGGCATAAAGATTCGTCGGAATCAGCAGTATGGCAATAATGCTAGGTCAAGGGACCTTTATACGTCCCAATATGGGACCAATGGAATTTATAAAGGATTTAGGTACCTATAATAAGGTTGCAAGGAAGGTAGGTACTAAAATTAAGATACGCGTTCCAACTACTGCTAAGCTAGTAGGTATAGAGACAATATTAAAAGTTAACACAGTGGTTTTGTTTGTTTATAGGAAGGTGTAAACTTTTGTTTTCTCGATTGAAATTTTTGCATTCCGTAGTAATCGAATAGTTTTTTTTTTTATTTGTTAGTTGTTTTTGTGTGTTTATCAAAGGCTTCCTTATTTATATTATACTTTAAAATACGTAAGTATGTATGTAATGTAGGTTGTCACTTTCTTTTATTTGACTAATGGCTAGGGCTTAGCCGAGCAATATGAAATAAAATGTTGGGGAAAAAATTTCATGAAATCAAAAAAACACTATTCATAACGTTTTTTGGAAAAAATGTTGTAAGTCATCTTATTTCTTTTGCTGTTTTCTATTTTATGAATTTTTCATTTTAAAATCGTTCGACCAGTTTTTTCAAAAAAATGTTTTTTTTGAAAAACTTTTTGAAAACATATTTTAAATTTTTTTTATGTATGTCAATTTTAAGAAATCTATAGTTTATACTAGGAGAAAAATTTAAAAAAAAAAATCTATAGATCCGTTTTCAAAATATTCAAAAAACAAAATATTTTTTTAAAAAAATTATTAAAATTTAAAAAAAAATGTTTTTGAAAATTTTGATAAACAATATTATTTAAATCAAAAAACACTACATATTTTGAAAATTTCATCAAAATCCGTCAATTAGTTAACGAGAAAGTCTGATTTTAAAAAACCGGTCATATGGGAGGTACCGTTATAAAACTTTTTCTGAAAAATCCATTAAAACTAGAAGATAGATTTTGCATAGAAAACATCATTCAGAAAGTTTTATCAAAATCGTAGGAGCCGTTTTCGAGAAAAATAAGTTTTTCAATAAAAGTTATATGGCAGGTACCGTTAGTTTTGGAGCTAGAATGCCAATTCCAAAAACTATTGGGTAGAGCACTCTAAAAATACTATATACCAAGTTTGGTTTAGGCTGTAGATATCGATACGGACAGACAGACAGACAGACAGACAGACAGACGGACGGAATTTCCGGACCCACTTTTTTTGACTTCTCTATCATCGTAATATCATGTTTGATTGTTAGAATTTTTTTTTTTTTTTTACGAATGCATAACTTGCCTTATAGTCCCTATAAATCGCAAGTAAAAAGAGCAATATATTGGCCTACTAATGCAATATATTGCACCGGATTGTTTTGGCCAAACACAACGTTCATCATCAACCGACGACGGGGTAGAGTTATTCAGGTATCGGGTGGGTTAGAATACAAAATTATGCTCTCACTATTCGCTGAAAATCTTGCCCATTTGCAACAAAAAACTCTATGAGACCAGCAGCACAAGTTGAAAAGCTACTGAAAACCTTGCTCAAAAGGACACACAGATTATTGGATTGGAAAGTGAGTTGTGCTCGTATACAAACAGCATATGATAGAGATGTCGAAAGAGTGATTAGATTTAGAATTGACGAATTTATCCGCCCTGAAATCACAATGGGAGAGGCCGTCACCTAAGGAAAAAAATGGACACGACTGGGTCGAACATACTTGCTCTTATGTGCCTAATCATATTGGAAGGCAAGATCTTTGATAGAAACAAGTAATATTTACGTACAAAAATCACACATTCCAAACCCATACAAAATTGTCAAAACCACAAAACACAACGCTTTTTTGTAAACATTAAGTATTCCATCGCACGTCTTAAGTAACAAAGAATTTATGAAAAAAAGTACTTCGAAAATAGTAGGACGGATTTTGATAAAATCCTGTTTTTTTATTTTTAGTTTTTTTTTTGGTACGCAGTTTTTGGAGTTTATTAATATATATGTAAATATAAAATTTAAAATAATTTTTTTGATTAGTTTTAAAAATATTGATTTTTCAAAAAAAAAATTCAGAAATTAATTTTAATTAGAAAAAAAAGTTATTCAAAATTTTGATATGTATGCAGAATTAATTTGGCTATTTAGATCTTTTCAAATATAAAATTGGACAGAAATCCAAAGATCCGTTATCGATAAAATCAAAAATTAAAAAAAATGTTATGAAAGGTCCGTTTATAGATTTTTCCCGTATATGTGGTTCTGAAAGCCAATACCAATAAAAAAAAATCTCAAAAAAATCATCAAAATCGTTGATGCCATTTTCGAGAAAATAAGTTTTTCTTAAACGTTCGTATGCAAGTACCGTTATTTTTAGCAGTAAAAAGAAAATTTCAATTTCTCCTCTAATTTATGCCAAGAGATAGACAAATATCAAATTTGAAGGCTTAACCCGTTTAGGCTGCAGCTCAATATACACCCGGACAGACAGACAGACAGACAGACAGACGGCTTTTTAGGCTTCTCAATGATCGTAATGTCATGTTTGATTGTTATCTCAGTTTTTTTATATTCACGAATCCTAAATTTGCCTTATAGTCCCTATAATCGCAAGTAAAATTAGACGACGAACTAATTGGATTGACTAGGAGTATTAAGGACGGTAGTTCCCGGTGGTGCTAGTTGCTCATCAGATATGCAAGTTGCAGCCAAATATGAATGATGCCGAAAATAATGAAAACGACTAGTCAATCAAAATGTCGTGCGACGGACGACTTAGGAAAAAGTTGGAAGAAATGAAATGTATTGACCAAACGTTGCAAATATTTTTCAATTAATAAGACCGTGAACTTATACTTCGATAAGTGATAATTAATGTTTATGTTTATAATTTAAGCTTATAAGTTTGTTCTGTCCATAGATTCCCTTCCTATCAAAGCTGTATCAAAGCCTAGATCAATTTTTATTTTTAGTTTAATTCCCGACAAAACTTCTGATGGTATTATATCACATTGAGTATTAATCAAAGCCATACCTCACCTGGTACCTTGTAACAGTTCTGTTAAGTGTACCAAAATTAGAAGGCCTAATAGCTTCGTCTCTTTATTTACTTTTACTTTGACTCAATTTGCAATTTTTTTTAATTAATAAATAAATTTTATTTCGCACGCGCACAACGGATTTGTGTTTCCCTTATATTGTTGAATACATTACGTGAACATAGAAAGGTTAGGAAAATAGGGACAGAAGTTGTCGATTAAAATTGGTCTTGAATGTTTTCAAATTGAAATCACAAGGAAAACCTCACCGGGTAAACTATTCCAAATTCGTGTTGTTCGGCTAAAAAAATAATCTCTATATATCACAGTACACTTTTTTTATTAAAAAAAACGATAAAATAAGAAAAGTCATAAGACATTTCGTCACAGTTCTATTTCTTTTATCAATCTTAACACTCTGTCTAGTCATTTTTTGTTCAAACAAAATCGATCGCAAACGTATTCTGAGCACCAGGCGAACATGAAAAAGAACAGGCGCAAATTCCCAAAATAATTCCACTCAAATTCAAAACGAACAGGAAGAGAAAAAGAAATACAAAATAGGCGGAGTTTTGTTAAAGTTGAAAGTAGATGTAGATATTGGGGTGTGTGTATGTGGATATAACGAGAGAGTTTGTGGGATGTATGTTGGTGTTGCTACCATCAATGTTTTCTTATGACGTTATCACGTAAAATTATCATCCGTTAACCCCCTTTACAGACAACCAAATATTTTTTTTAAATAAAACAACAAATTCAATGGAATGACCAAAATATTGACTTTACTGGCTCACAAATTTCATGGCGTTGAAAGTTTACGAACATTCTCGTCAAAAGCTGGCTTCTAAATGATCAATTCTTTGCTTGTTTATCAGCATCGACCAGAGATTTGAGGTACACATAAAAAATGTAGTACAAAGGTGTCAAATTACACAAACGAGGTGGCCAATTCACAGGTACATTTCTTGAAATGATTCGTTCGGCGGGATGACATAACGTCCACGGACGTTTCAAATAGGCATAATATCCATGGACATTACAACCAATTAGAAAAAGTCATAAGGTCCATGAACGAAATAGACATAATGACCATGAACATAATGTCTGAATTGAAATTTGGTGAAACGGACGTAATATCATTGGACGTTATATTATTCCGCCAATTCGTTCACCAAACGTTTGGCTCAAAAAAGTGTTAGTTGAAAGCGCTGGTTGGCATGTTGCACCGTCTTGTTTGAATCATTTCTCCTCTAAATGATTTCCAATGACACAAACCATTTGCCTTTAGCGTTCACCATTCACGAAAATGTTGGCACCAGCTTACGATTTAAAAACAAAAATTTGTCCAACATTTATAAATGTTGTCCTGGTATTAGTCTTTGCTGGAGATTTTCCAAAGTACATATTATGAAAAAAAAGTCAAACACCCCTTAATTAGTTTGACAGCCAATTTTACAGCTATCCCTATCGAAAGTTCTATACCTCTAATAAAATAATTTTACGTTCAAGGTTTTCATGCAAAATTAAATTTTATTGCAAATATTTTCTTGCTTAAAAAACTTTATTCTTGCTTATAACCTTTTAAATTAATTAAGCTGCAATCAATTCTATTTTGCTGACGAACCCTAATTAAATCTACATATGATTAAACTCTTAAGGAAAGGAATCATCTCTTAACTTAATTATTTCAAATATGATTTAACAAACAGGAAAGCAATCTCACAAAGTGTTATACTCTAAATGATACTCAAAATTATATTAAAATCTATGTACGTATATTAACTTCTTAGTTTTCATCACATCATAAATTAATTTAATCTCACACCATCAAATACATATTTTCTCATAAAGCTAAAGATAGAAAAAGAGAAAAAGAAAAAGAATACAAAAACTTGAAAATTGGTTATGAAATCATCCACTCTTGTCCACTGTCCTTCGATATAAACTCTAATATACGTCACGATGATTAAAGAACGTACTCAAACTAAACGCCAGTCATTAAAAGACATAATGAGAAAACTCTTTTTCCATTCCCCGCTTTAGATGACACTTAGCCGGATGACATGACTAGGCGTTGGTTCTTACTTTTGCGGTTGTTGGCAGTCGCAGTCGTTAGTTAAAGCTCCTTCATGAAAGTGCGTGGTTTATGTTTACGGTTGCCATTTAGTACAAATGTGGGTCTACCTTCACAAACACCCACCCACACTCACATTAAAGTATAGTTTTAGTGTTTGAAACACCTTCATAACTCCGATGGTGTGTGTCCTTAATAACGATGTTTGCTACGTGCTCATGGGTTTGATTATATGGCTAACCGACCATAGGTTGTTCGTCCTACCTCCAGGCTAAGTGCGAAAGTGCATTTGATAATTGCTAGTCCAGGAAGTTCCGGTTGATTAAACCTAATGACGGGCGGCTTGTTTGATTGATAGAGCACAGTTTGACAGCTTATTAAGTCATTAGCTAAATGCTTGGATTAGAAGGAATCAAAGTGTATTATCGACACAATAGTAGACAAGGAAAATTACCGTCCTAGCAAAAAGTTTCCTTCAACCATTTTTTATATATCCTTAAATATTGGAGTTGGAGTTTACCTTAAAAAAAGTCTTTATCGTCCTTGGAATGAAAACATTACTTTGCACTTTTGCACTACGGCGACAGCTGCTTGGCTTAACTCATCTCCACTCCACTCCAATACTGCAATCCCTTATGTCGTGTAGTAATTCAATTAATTAAAACAAGATAAGAATAAAAATGCCAGAGTGAATGTTGGAAAATAAGCAGAAAAAAACCCAAACACCCGCCCTGGTAATCCTTTTTCCCTTTCATGGTAAATACTGCAAAAACGTTCCCTGTCGCATTTATCATTAAAATTGGTTGCAGTTTGCAGACGATGTCGACCAAAAAGTGAGAAGGATAACGAAGCGAACGCATAATGAAAAATATGCAAGTGGTTCCTGGATTCTGGATCTGAATCTGGATGTGGGTTTTGGGTACTGAGCTACAAAAACAACAAACGAAAGAGGCGCTGGCGCTGACAACAACAAAAATATATTTAAAAAAACATTCTCGCGCTGATGCGTTCAAAGGAAAAAACATTCATTACAATGCATGGCTGCGAGCAGTGAAAAAAAATAAAAAAAATTACGTTTTGAGAAATTCGAAAATTTACTTAATACATACTGTTGCGACAAAGATCTCCAGTCAAAAGCTTGCGGAATGCAATTTGTTTGTTTGTTGTCACAGACAGTGTCTTTGTGATGCAAGAAGCTTGACTGCAGCTCAGTCCTTGCAATTTTGAAAACATCGTTGTTGGAGTTATTTGCAGAACAGGAATTTATTCGAATAAAATTATATTGTTAATAAAATCATTTTGGCAGCAATTTTGAAATGAATTGAATGAATTGAATAGCTAGTTATTGAAATGTTTATTTGGTAGTACTTTTTTTAGAACCAGTATTTCCAACTCGTCATGTTAACATACATGATGAGTTACAATGATGTAACTTGTAGTTGAAATGTCGTTTGTAAATAAGCGCATTCTTCCTCCTCGGTCTGTGTCTTTTGAAGTCGGATTGATAATTTATCCTTACATTATGATTCCAAATAATTGCTTGTATTTATTAAATAAAAAAGTTTAAGGAAAAATCCAAGTACGTGGTGTGTTTAGTATTTACTTTTGTAAACTGTACAAAACTCATTCGTTCTGATGGAGCAGGTGGCACAAAACCTGAGGCTGCATATTAATAAGAGGAAAACCGAGTACATCGTGGCTATGTCTCAGACAAGTGTTGATCCAACCATCAGGATTAGTGGAGCATGAAATTGAAGTAGTGCAATTATTTAAATACCTGGATGAAAAAGAAGCGGCAAAAGAGGTATAGAAGTTCCGATTGGAATTATTTTTTATAATTAACGCGCGCACAATGGCGCGGACACTAGGAAGATAGGAAAGGGAAAGATAGGAGGTGTCGATTAACATTGATTTTGAATGTTTGCAGATCAAAATGGCAAAGGAAAATCTAGCCGGGTAAACTATTCCAAATTCGTGTTGTTCGGCTATAAAAAGAATCCCTATACTTCACGGTACGACCGAAATTGGGCTCAAGGGTGAACTGATGAGCATTCCTTGTGAGACAAGTATTACGAGAGAAACTAAGGTGAGGAATGCAACTGGCTACATCGAGTGAACATTTTTTGTAAAAGAAATGATAAAATAAGGAAAAACATGAAACATTGCGTCGGTGTTCGAGAGATACAATTGTTTCAGCCCAGAGGTATGACTTATACTCAAGTTTTGTGCGTATAAACGCTTTATAAATTAAAGCCAGATCAGAAGGGGAAAAAAGTTTCTTACACCGATACAGAAAACCTAAGCACCTAGCAGCATTCTTAGCGATCTGAAATGTATGGTCGTTCGAACGGAGGTCGTCGTTGACACACATACCGAGTGCTGAGAGCTTTTCGGTTTCTTCGATGTAAGTGCCATTCATGGACAATGGCTTTTGGGTAGGTTTAGCTTTAATGACAAAAGACAGCATTTGAGTTTTCGAAGCATTAAACTCCATAATGGATCGATTCATGGCCACATTTACTCTTTTAGATAATATTCATCCAATCGAGGCCGTACCGTGCGTGGAAGAAGCCATATCGCCGCTGTTAATGTGAGAGTGACAGAGTACCGGAATTTATCGATCCGACGCCGTTGTCAGTAGGTCATTCTCTGCCCGTCTACTACTTCGAAAATTTTAAGGAACGATCTTGGTCTACATCCATATAAGATCCATTACCTTGTTTAACTAAACATTTGCTGACTCAATCATCTCTAGCAATTGACCTATAAATTCGCCACCTCGTTCGTGTGATAAGACACTTTTGGACTACTTTTTTGTAGAGGTACATCAAATCTCTGGTCTATGCGGATAAACTTGCAAAGATTGATCTTTTAGAAGCCAGCATTCGACATACTGTACTGTACATACGAAATAAGACCGGATATGCTCGACAAAGTGGTTTAAAATTAGACCGAAATGATCACAAGAAGGAGTCCCATATGCCAAAAATTATTTTTTAAATATTAATGCTTTTTATGGTATAAGGAAATGTTGAAGACCTTGATTACGTTGGAAGGATGAGATAGATCAGGACGCCTGAAGCCTTGATTTGCACATCTGAATGGCGTCTCTGCCAGCTATCAAGATGTATGGAAGAACTTGTTGAACTGGGCTTTTATCGGATGACGGTTATTGCGCTGATTATGATGATGAATATCGCAATTTTCATTCGAAGTCTTATGTTCTAGAATATTCACCTAACTGGTATACCTTTTTTACATTTCAAACACAATAATTTCATTTCCTTTTTTTTCTAACAATGCTGATATTTAAATCTAAGTAATATGAGGATTGATAAATGATTTACTCTAAGAAAGTTTCCTTTACAAGAGCTTAACACAAATTTCAAAAAATCTTTCATTTTCTATTGAAAACCTCAAGGCTTCCTTTTTTAAATATTTTTTTTCCATTTTTTTTGTTTCCCAATTTATTTTTATGTATGTTGAATATAAGAATAACATTTTATGATAAACACATATTAAAACCCACTTTTGATTATGTTTTCAAGTATGTTTCTTAACCAACCCTGGAGGCTCACGCCCGTACAACAGCAACTACACAACTAAGGACTTCTATCTAGATGCATACACATATAACCATTACTTGTTATCCTTTATAGTTTCTACCAATTTCCTTACCCAAAACCCATTTGTCTATCAAAGAAACCACCTGTAGTGGTTGTCTGTAGTTCTATCAAAATATTTAGCTTTTGTTAACTTTCGAGTTTACCATTACCGAGTTAAGTCCTTTTACTTATTGATGAGATCCTTTTTTAACTGCAAACGATAAACCTAAAGCTAAATTTAGATGTAATTCAATGAAGAAGATCCTGTTAATCAATCGATGAAACATTAAAGACAGTGGTGTTGTTTACATGTGTCAAACCCTTAAGTGATGTCCTTTTCAAACTTTTAATGGGTTTCCTTTTCATTAAAGTCATTTCCTTCATTAATATACGGATGCTTGAGTATCCTAGATGTCTCCTACATGAACAGCCACACACACACACGCATACGTTATATTAAGCGAATGGAAACATTTATTATTCTCAACTAAATATATACCACAATTGAAATTCACAAAAAAAAACAAAAGGCACGACTGGGTCGCACGTACTTGCTCCCGTGTGCAAATCCTTTTTAGGAACAGGCGTCTTTTTGAGAAAGATTTAATTTTAATGTTTTTTTTTTTGGCGTGCAACTTCTTTAGAATCGTGGTTTGAAGCTCGAACGAACATTGGTCACGATAAAGGGATAAACACATAAATATATAAGATTGTTAGCTTTTGCAGTTTTTTAGTGTATTATCTTTCCACTTGTTGTTTACTGTTTATAATATAATTTGCTAATAGAAAGATATAAAGGACTTTTTTCAGTTCAATTTTGATTTTGGTATGGAAAAATTTGAACAACTGGCATAAAGATTCGTGGGAATCAGCAGTAGGGCAATAATGCTAGGTATAGGGACCTATATAGGTACCAATACAAATAATTTAATTTTTGAAACCAAATTGATGGATCGTTAAACGTATGGTGTGGGTAGGTATTAATGGAACTTATTAAGGATATTAGGTACCTATAATAAGGTTGCAAGGAAGGTAGGTACTAAAATTAAGATACACGTTCCAACTACTGCTAAGCGAGTAGTAAAGAGACAATATTAAAAGTTAACACAGTGGTTTTGTTTATTTATAGGAAGGTGTAAACTTTTGTTTTCTCGATTGAAATGTTTGCATTCAGTAGTAATCGAATAGTTTTTTTTATTTGTTAGTTGATTTTGTGTGTTTATCATAGGCTCCTTATTTATTCTGTGTGCTTTTATGATGATGAAATGCTTTAAAATACGTAAGTATGTATGTAGGTTGTCACCTTCTTTTATTTGACTAATGGCTAGGGCTTAGCCGAGCAATATGAAATAAAATTTTGTGGAAAAATTTGTATGAAATCAAAAAAACACTATTCATAACGTTTTTTGGAAAAAATGTTGTAAGCCATCTTTTTTATTTGCTGTTTTCTATTTTATGAATTTTTCATTTCAAAATCGTTCGACCATGTTTTCGAAAACATATTTTAATTTTTTTTGAGTATGTCAATTTTAAGAAATCTATAGTTTATTCTAGGAGAAAAATTTAAAAAAAAATCTATAGATCCGTTTTCAAAATATTCAAAAAACAAAATATTTTTTTTAAAAAATTATTAAAAATAAAAAAAAATGTTTTTGAAAATTTTATATTATTATTTAAATTATAAAACACTACATATTTTGAAAATTTCATCAAAATCCGTCAATTAGTTAACGAGAAAGTCTGATTTTAAGAAACCGGTCATATGGGAGGTACCGTTATAAAACTTTTTCTGAAAAATCCATTAACACTCGAAGATAGATTTTGCATAGAAAACACCATTCAGAAAGTTTCATGAAAATTGTAGGAGCCGTTTTCGAGAAAAAATAAGTTTTTCATTAAAACTTATATCGCAGGTACCGTTAGTTTTGGAGCTAGAATGCCCATTCGAAAAACTGTCGGGTAGAGTACTCTAACAATACTATATACCAAGTTTGAATCAAATCGGCTCAACCGTTTAGGCTGTAGGAATCGATACGGACAGACAGACAGACAGACGGACGGAATTTCCGGACCCACTTTTTTTGACTTCTCTATCATCGTAATGTCATGTTTGATTGTTAGAATTTTTTTTTACGAATGCATAACTTGCCTTATAGTCCCTATAAATCGCAAGTAAAACCAGGATACGAAAGGAAGGAATAAAAGAAAAAGTCCGACTAAAGGATTCCGGGAGTTTGAATTGTTACAATACTCTGCCAATTAATCTTCCATTTCGATTAGATTGTATCCAGTTGTCGTGTATTCCATATGTTCATTGGATAGACGTAAAACTTCCATCCGGATCGTTGAGTCCCTTATCCTTGTACAGTGAGAGCCCTTTTTATGGTCATCAATATCCCCGCACGTATATATCAACGGATAATGTCGTTCTTCCCGGGCATTTTTCAATTTGTATTTCCGTTGGATGTGTTTTTTTGCTCCTCTTACTTTTTTTTAAATCGTTTTTAGGGGAATATCCTTGATGGGGATTATATATCTAGACTCTGGATGTATCCAAATAAGAAACAAACTGCATTTTAACCACAGAACACACATAGAGCATAGGGATACGAATAAAATATCAACAGAAAATCTACTGAAATGGAGACGATGACGACGACGACGATGACGATGTCCTCGATGGCAAAGAAGGACCTACTAAAGTACCCCCAAGGAAATCCAGTTGAGTGCATTTCAACGAATTGAAAATCCACATGCATATCCTCTCGATGTGTATTTGTGCTCTACCAATCTTTTTGGTTCCCAAAAAGGAAAAACCAAGCGTGGTTTTGTGGAAGGAAAAATTGCGCTCTCCTAGCTCACAGTTTAGGATGAGGATATTTACTGAATATGGTCTTCCCGCTTGTTTTATTTTTTTTACATTCAAGGAGTCAAAAAAGGAACCACTGTCATGTTTTGTCATGGTAGGTATCGGTGTGCACAATATTACACACAAAAAAGCAAACAAAAACACAATAGAAAGAGGCTTCGGGAGAAAAAAAATCCTCTCAAGGATTTGCAACTTGATTTGTTGACCGTTGATTTTGAAGAATACGTGATTTTGTAATCAAAGGACTCAAGGAGTGGGTTTAGATTGTTGATGCATGCGGTTTACATTTAGCTTTTGTATAGCAGGATTCTATTGATTTGGAATTCGTGGAATCATACTATAAATAACATGAAGCTTTTTTTTGGGGGAGGGTGGCCGGAATTGTTATTCTAATGGGATGACATTGTGGTTTCGATTCTTCATTTTAAGGATGCGTTTTTGTTGTTTCAATTTAAAAATTGAAGATAATGTGTATGCTTAAGATAACTGATTTGAAGAGAAGAGGGTTTCTTAGGTAGCAAAGAGACATCCTTGGTTATCCTTGATGTTTGCAAAAAATTATGGTTTTAACCTAAAAATATGGAGATGATTTGTATGTGTGCGTTTATTTTATTTTTATATGGCTTCTCGTTCATGGAGTTTTATATTATGAACTTATTGTCTTCCAAGTTGGGGGTCTTACCATCAAGGGAACTTTCTGCCCATGTAAAGAAAAGTTATTTTTTGAAGCAACTTGGCCCTAGACTCCTGTAAGGCAGACATTACCACCATCCTAGAAATGTGAAGGTATGAGTCGGGCAACAGGAAGATGAAAACAGCAATTTCAACTTACTACAGAAGCAGTGCCTACTTTGAGTATATGTTCGTCGTTGGAGGTGAAATCAGGCAAGAGTCTAAAGTTTCATAAAAGTGAACGTGCTTTTTATGACAATCTTTATCAAAGCTAAATTCGCCAACATAAGCCTTAAATGCACGCATTCTCTCACGAAGGAAAAAAATGATGACAGCAAAGATATGCTTTTCGAGTTCTTGGACAAAATATTTGAGCAGTGTCATAGCTACCCACCCAAGCAACAAAATTCTCTCTTTTAATTATTTCAAAGGCCATTTTCAGAACAGCTTTCTAATCTTCATATACTATTTAAGAGCTCATTAATCGGGACCAAATGGGTGGAGCCCACTATATAGAACGAAGAGTTCTTAACGTGGTCTTGGCTAAAACTCATAAAGAGAAATGAGTAAATAGTGTATGGAAGAAAGAAACAAAAATCTCTATTACAGAAATGGAAATCTGATACAATTTAAACGAAAAGGAACGAACTTAAAACAAAAATTTCAAAACAAGACGAATTAGTTCTATTCATTAATTGCAAGATTTTTATTTCGATTTAATAGAGAAATAATACGTATATTTGCTTAATACGTGTATTTTGAGGTGCCAAAAAGATTTATTTTTAAATCGCACATTCTACCCCTTTTAAAATAAACAAATATATGCTTTATGAATAAATATTAATAAAAAAAGAGAAGGTTGTCTGAAAAGTCCGTTTACGGAAGATAAATTTATGTGATAACGTCATAAGAAAACATGGATGGCAGCAACACTAACATACGCCCGTTAATTCACACCAACAAACCCTATCGTAAAAATCCACACATACACCCCAATATCTACATCGACTTTCTACTTTAACAAAACTCCGCCTATTTTGTATTTCTTTTTCTTATATTGTTCTTTTTAATTTGAGTGGAATTATTTTGGGAATTTACGCCTGTTCTTATTCATGTTCGCCTGCTTGCGATCGATTTTAGTTGAAAGAACAACAGTACCGCAGCATGCGTCACTTTTCGTAGCAGCATCATCAGCATGAGTCTTATCAGGATGAGTAATGTTATTTTGTACGTGTAGCCTGTCATCGATTTATAAGACGTTATCACGTCAAAAAACTGGCCGACGGCATTGAAACAATTTTTTTTAAATGTAGTATACAGTGATTTAGGCAAATAATAATAATATTTAACTATGAGTATCTGTAAGCACATTGCCTTTAAGAATGCAACTGGTTGCTTCACGACATTAATTAGAAGGATTAGAAAGATAAGGCTAGTAGAATATTTTCTCGCTTTAAGCCCATGGACGGAAATTGCAACCCAAATGAGATTCGAAGTCACGATCTATGGATTCACAAGCAAACATCTTACCTACTACACCACTGGCGATCGCAAATAAGAAATAAAGCAACATATAGTTAATAAGTTTGCTTGTTACAAGTAAACCATCTTTTAAATATCAGAAAATATATGTAAATAGGTACTGAAATTAATTGCAAACAAAATGGTGGCATCCCAAGTTTTCCTAAATAGTGTCTGCCTTCATAAATACGTAGACGTAGTAGTGGTTTTTCTAACCAAATGAACATTCAAACTTCTTCAAGATTAATTGTTTAGTATTCATCATAGAAATAAATTGCACGACTGGATCGCACGTACTTTCTCATTGCGGTCACATTGTAGAATAAAATTAATTCAATTTTTGTGACTTTTGATTGTTCGAATAAACTACGTTGAATTGTATTGGGTGAAATAATTTAAACGCCATTTTATTTCATTAGGAAATGTAAAAAAGTGTGATTTTTTTTCAAAATCTTAGGAGCCGTTTTTAAATATGACAGTTTTTTTTAAACAACTTTTTTTAAAAAATTACAAAAAGTTATTCAACAGACAGATAGACAGATTTCTTTTTTTAAATATACAAAATAAATATTGTTTCAATGGAGAAAGGCTATTGTTGATGGCAAAGAAGACCCTCGCAACTGTGCCAACTAGAGAAGCATCAATCCTTACATAATCGTCTGCATGATCTTATCTTCTATATTACTTGAACATCGGAAGCTATTCCTCAACCACCTTAAAGATTCATATCAGTGTAGTTCTAAAGGAGAGGAAGAAAGTTCACCGTCGAACAAATATTCACACTACGCCCAAACTGGGGAACTTCAAGGATCTTCGATCTGATACCGACCACCTTTAACAGAAGAATGATTTCTCAAAAGTCCATTCAATTTATAACATAAGCAGACGAGTGCCCCGTGGCTTAGTGGTTAGTGTGTCGGACTGCTAAGCGAAGAACTTGGGTTCGAGTCCCTCTCATAGCCACCTTCTTTTCTTGGGGTACTGAATCTTGCGAGGAACTGACAAAATCTCTAAGAATAAAAATTTGTCTGGAAAAAGTACATCTCATGTAGCCGTTCAGGCCCGGCGGTAAACTCTAGGTGCCTCCCATTCAGCCAGATTACTAACACACATACAGGACTGGTTGAGAGTGTAAGTCATTAGGCCTTAACTAATTAAGGAGTTGTCACGCGAATAAATGTACTTATTATAATAGACGATATTAACAAACTTGTGAGTATTGAGACGGAACCGGCGAAGACGGTTTAATATATAATAAGGGAAAATCAAGGTATACGTTCCCATTAAAAAGAGACACACAGCAACCATGTCTTAAATAAATTGTCACGATAGACAGCTATAACATTGAGAAAGAAGACTGCTTACACCTTACGGATCCACTGTCAACTAAGAAAACAATACCAGTACTAAGGAAACAAATCTTTCTCTCTGGCGCTACTTTAGTTAGGAAAAGCTAAGGATGAATAATGCCACAAGTTCTGCACAAAACAACTTCTTTTGGCTGGATTCATTTCCAGCTGATTGTTTTCATGCAGATGGATGTCACCATACGTTTGTTAACATACATTCTTTCAATAGGAATTAGAGTCTTTTCGACAGGCGCTTGCCATGTTGATTTAATTGAACAATCTGCTTTGCATATGGCTTTATTAACTCGGAATTCCTAAGACCAATGAATTTTGCACAGGTGCATATGCATGACCTTGTTTTTTTTTTTAATCTGAAGTCTGCAAAATTTATAGCGGCAGCGTTTCCACCAAAGAATGATCATTATGTACTTATGTTCAAAATTGTAAAATTTAATATCAGCGACTTAATGTTAAAGTACAAATTTGTAGGACACTCTCAAAAAGAACATTGCCTTCACAGACTTCCATATAAACTTTTTTCCATTAGAAATCCTTTTACTCAAAATTTTAAATAAGCCTCCCTCAACATTTAAATGGAAAATCGTAAAGTATGTGGTCCTTGTTGATTATTTTTCAAGAGAAAACAAATATTAACGTCATGTGATTTGTTTGTATTTTTGTGTTTCTTGGTATTGCGTTCACCAGGGCGTATGAGTACTTTATTTTCTTAAAATTACTACTAAGTAAACATAAAATACGCTGCCTTCGCCTGCTATATGGAGTTATTCTTCCTGTGGTTTTATGGTTAAATAAAAAATATTTGTTGAAGAAATTCTGAGAAAGACCTTTAAATTGACAAAGAATACCAAAAATTAAATATAAAAATGCGGTTAGAACCTTAAAATCAATCCTGACGCAATCTCAGTCTTTATGACCACAACTTTATTTACTCAATTTTTTGTACAACTCTCGGGCCATCTTTTGGTTTTGGTTTTTATTTAAAGACTTAAAATCAACCGATCCGCAATATAATACCCAACTTAATCGTCTAAGCCGAAAAATCCTCAAGAAAAAAACTGTTTGTATTGTCACTCTTATCCTTTGACTTTTTGACCATCACTCCAACATTTGAACGAAATTTTTCTGGTTCACCAACCAGAGACACTGGAAATAAAAATAGGACTTAAAGGCGGGTCGGCACCGTATATTTTTCTGTAGAATTTTGCGGTTTTTTTTTTAACAAAGGTTTTTCTTACGGCTGAGTGAACTCAAAAGCAGGTTAAACATTATTAACCACTCCTTGGAAAGAGGGTGCCAGCCGGTCATTTAAAACGTTTCATTTAAATTCGCAACTTGTTTTCTGGCAGTCTTGTTTGTTTATTGCTTTGGATTTAATAACCCAGAGTGAACAACAAAAATTGAAAACAATTGTTTTGGTTGGTGCTTTTTTAGGGATTTTCTAAGTGGGGTCAGAAGTCAGTCAGTGGATTTCCTTTTGAATAATGCTGTAGCAGCTTTTTTGGGATTATTAAACATTGTTTGAACGGGTTATCATGAAAGAACATTTAAAATTAAATAATCACGGAATAAATTGGA